>WOXC01004364.1:0-1493370 GCA_011680675.1 Gymnobelideus leadbeateri
TTGCAAGGCTCAAGCATATTAGCCTAGATGAAATAGAAAATCTGTGCTAAGGAACATGCAGGAAATGAGGGTGCTAAGACATAGGTGAGTGGGAAAGGATTATTGACAAAGTGGCAGCATTCTTAGCTACTTACTGACAACCAGTATCTGTAGCTCTGATCTCTCTTCTATAAGAGTCAAGAGCTTTGGCAATCCATCAAGGTCTCTGCCACTCACCCTCAAATTCTACACTCCAGAAAGAAAATCTGTGATCAGAATACTAGCTTGGGCTAAAGAAGGTGGTGGAGGTGGGAAGAAGCAAAGAAGACATAATTGTGTATCATACATTCCCTCTGCCCTCAGCATCAGAGGTGAAGGAGAAAGGAGGGGGAAGAAATATATTACCCTCTTTTTGAAGCAAAAGCCTTTTAATTATCACCTAAGTGAGAGTCCAGTGGGGCCATAAAACTGATCCGCTTTCCCATTTGATCAGTCCTGAGGACATGACAAGTAGAGCGAGGTGGCGTCGCTGCGGGGGAGGGGGGAGGAGAAAGGAGGGTGATGCTAAGCAACAGCCTGCACCATGAATGGGAATAGCCATTCGCCAACAGACAAAGGATAGGAGCACAAGGTTCTCAAGATAAGAACTGCAAGCTCCTATACAACATTACTAATGTGAAAATATAAGAATGTATATGCAGAGCCTATACTGGGCTGCACACTGTCCTGGGGAGTGGGGAGGGGAGGGAGGTGGAAAAATTTGAAAACTTAGGGAAGTAAATGTCAAAAACTAAAAATAAATAAATTTATATTAAAAAAAAAGAATGGCAAGCTATTAAGAACCATATGGAAGACTGCTTTAAGACACTAACAATAAAAGAAATGCAAATCAAAACAACTCTGAAGTCACCTCATATCCAGCAAAATGGCAAAGATGGCAAGAGATGAGAATAACCAGTTTTGGAAGGGTGTATAGAATGATTGGCCCATTAATCCAGTTGATTGGAACTGTGAAGTAATCTAACCATTTTGGAAAGTAATTTGGAGTTATGTGAAGAAAGTGATGAAATTTCTTTATCTTTCAATTCAGAGATTTCAGTGCTAGTGAAATCCATATACACCCAGGCACACCCACACATCAACACCTTAAGTGGTCAATGACAAAAAAGGCTCCATATACACCAAAATATTTATAGAAGAACATTTTGTAGTAACAAGAAAATGGAAACAAAAATGATTGCCCATCAATTGGAGAATGGCTAAACAACAAATGGTACGTAAAGGTAATAGAATACTACTGTGATATAAAAAAAGGAATAACATGAAGTGAAGTCAAAACCAGAAAGACAATATACTCAATGACTATAACAATGCAAATGGAAAGAATAAAATAAATCTGAAACTCAATGCAGTGAAATTATAAGGACCAATAGACTGGCCATAAAGAATGTAATAGGGGCAGCTAGGTGGCGCAATGAATCGAGCACTGGCTCTGGAGTCAGGAGGACCTGAGTTCAAATGCAGCCTCAGACACTTAACACTAACTGTGTGACCTTGGGCAAAAATGTAAGAGAAGGCAACCTTGGTGGTTTCTTTACTTTTCACTCTCACTTGCTCTACATATTCAATCAGTTGCCAGATCTTATTGTCTCTGCCTCCACAACACCTCTTGCATCAATGCCCTTATCTCTGATCACACAGCTTCCTCCCTCATTTATACCTTCATCATTCCTCACCTGGACTATCACGGTAAACTACTCTGCTTCAGGTCTCTCTCCTCTTACAATCCAAATTTCACACAGTTGCCGAGATTTTCCCAAAGCCCAGGCCTGACCATGCCATTTCCTTACTCAACAAATCCCAGTGGTTCCCAAACTCTGTTTGGCACTCCAACCTTGTTAAACATCACTCCTCTTCACACACTCTATAGTCAAGTCAAACTGTTTCTTCACGCACTCCATTTCCCAGTTCCACATTTTTGTGTTGGCTGTCCCTATGGCTGGAATATATTTCCTCTTAAAAACCCTAATTTCTCGTGCCACCTCCTACTTGAAGATTTTCCTAATTTTCCCAACTGCTAATTCCCTCTACATCAAAATCACCCTAAAATGATTTGTATATGCTGATAGGTGCAGAAGATTCCCCCAATAGAGTGCAAATTCCTTGGGGGCAAGGACTGTTTCATTGGTGTCTTTGTATTACAAGTGCCTGGTACATAGTAGGCGCTTAATAAATGCTTGGTAATTTTTCCAGGTGAGGAAACTGAGGCCCAGAGAGGTTACACAGGTAAGTAAAGGGCAATGCTAGGGTTTGAACACAGTTCCTTTGACTCTAAATCCAGTGTTCTTTCCATCACTCCATCCTACCTAAAAACCCTTACTTAAATAAGGATAAAAGGCAGAGGCATATAGTGGTACTGGATGAATCATCTTTAATGACATTTCCTAGAATTAGAAAGTCCCCTGTTTGGCCCTAAGAGAAAAGGGGAATAAGTAAACATTACAATAAATACAGCCTCTTTGAGGGATAAATACTTCATTTCACAGGAATACCCATCATTATTAGGCTGATGGCGGATGTCTTCCTTCCATACAGCCACCATCTGTGACTTATGGAACAGGGTGGGGAAAGGGAGACTCTTTGTGCTCCCTTTGTCTATTGCCTTTACTAAACCTCTTACTGCTGGTTCACAGGGTCAGCCACACCTGCAGTAGGAATCCCTGCTGTCACTATAAACGATAAGTACCAAGCTATTTGTCCCTGATACATACCAGTGATGTTCCAGGTTATCACACAGATTCAGCCATATGGCAAATAACAGCAGTCTAGTGGTTACATCATGCTCTAAGGTTTGCAAAGAACTTTACATATGTTATTTCATTTGAACCTCACCACAACCCTGTGAGGTAGAGGCTATTATTATCCCCATTTTACAGATGAGAAAACTGAGACTGAAAAGTGAAGTGACTTGCCCAGGGTCACACAGCTACCAGTGGCTCGGGCAATTTTTAAACTTGGGTCTTACTGACTCAAAGTCCAGCAGTAAGATCTACACCGGAGCTGCCCCAGATTTGAAAGGGAATCAAATCCTTCCCAACCCCATCCCTGGTCCATTTCTTACCCTCTACCTCTCCTGTCCCCAAAGTCTCTCTGCAGAGTAAACCATAGAATGGCAGGATCAGAAAGGCCCTTAGAGGTCACTAGTTCAATCCTGCCTCGGTCAGTACACATAACCCCTTCTTAGGAAAATATAAGTTTCAGGTAGGGATTGGACTTAATGACTTTCCATTCTAATTCAAAGTCTTTGCTATTTGCTACTCCCTGCCAAGTACTCTTCCATTAAGCGACAATGGCCTCCTGACTGTTCCAGGAACAAGACATTCTATTTCTCAGCTTGGAATGTTCTCCCTTCTCATCTTCACCTGCTAGCTTCCCTGGCTTCAAGTCCCAGCCAAAATTCCATCTTTCCCAACCCCTCCTAATTCTAGTGCCTTCCCTCTGTTCATTATTTCCTATTTGTCCTACATATAGTTTATTTGTCCATTATTTGTTTCATTTGTTGTCTCCTCCCATTAGACTGTAAGTGCTGTGAGGGCAGGAACTGTCTTTTGCCTCTTTTTGTATCCCCAGCGCTTAGCACAGTGCTTGGCACATAACAGGGGCTTAATAAATGTTTATTGATTGATTATGAATCAGAGAGGTTGTCACTTGTCCAAGGTTACACAGTTAGCAAAGAAGACAGAAAAACTGCTAGGTGGCACCATAGTGCACAGAATCATGAAGACTCGTCTTCTTGAGTTCAAATCTGTCCTCAGACACTTAACCCTGGGCAAGTCACTTAAACCTGTTTCTTCATCTGTAAAAATGAGCCAGAGACAGGCTGGCTAATATAACAGAAAATGAAAATCATAAATGCTGGAGAAGATGTGGGAAAATTGGAACACTAATGCATTGTTGGTGGGGTGTGACATGATCCAACCATTCTGATGAGCAATTTGGAACTATGCCCAAAGGGCTATAAAATGTGCATATCCTTTGACCCAGAAATGCCACTTCTAGGTCTGTATCACAAAGAGATCATAAAAATGGGAAAAGGACCTTGATGAGCAAAAAATATTTATGGCAGTACTTTTTTGGTGGCCAAGAATTAGAAGTTGAAGGGATGTCCATCAATTGGGAAATGGCCAAACAAGTTGTGGGATATGAATGTAATGGAATACCATCGTTCCATAAGAAATGATGAGCAGGTGGATTTCAGAAAAACCTGGAAAGACTGACGTGAACTGGTGCTGAGTGAACTGGTGCTGAGTGAAAGGGGCAGAACCAGAAGAACATTGTACACAATAACGGCAACATTGTACAATGACCAACTTTGATAGACTTAACTCTTCTAAGCAATACAAGGATCTATGACAAATCTGAAAGACTCATGATGGAAAATGCTATACACATCCAGAGAAAGAACTTTGGAGTCTTGAAAGCAAGTTGAAACATACTATTTTCACTTTTTTTGTTTTTGTTTTCTTGTGTTTTTTCCCTTTTGTTCTGATTCCTCTTTCACAACATGACTAATGTGGAAATAAATGTTTTTTAAAATGAGCTGGAGAAGGAAATAAGAAACCACTCCAGTATCTCTGCCAAGAAAACCCCAGGGGCGGCTAGGTGGCGCAGTGAGTAGAGCGCCGGCCCTGGAGTCAGAAGGACCTGAGTTCGGATCTGGCCTCAGACACTTAACCCACACAAACAAAAACCTAGCCGTGTGACCTTGGGCAAGTTACTTAACCCCAATTGCCCTAAAGGGGTGGCTAGGTGGCGCAGTGAGTAAGAGCGCTGGCCTTGGAGTTGGGATGACCCGAGATCAAACCCGGCCTCAGAAAATGAGCACCCACGCATAAATAATGACTAGCCGTGTAACCTTGAGCAACTTACTTAACCCCAATTGCTTAAAAAAAAAAAAAAAGAAAACCCCAAATGGGGTCACAAAGAATCAGACACAACAACAAAATAAGGCAGTGCTGGGATTCAAACCTAGGTCTTCAGCCTCTAAATCCAACGGCCTTTATCCTATCCTCTAGCCCAATCCCCAAACCCCAGCTGTAGAATAAAACAAAAGGCTTGACAATGGAGTATATGCAGAGGGGAGCTAGCAAAGGTATAACAGTCAGATGGGGGAAGGGAGGAAATGTTACGCATGAAATACTTTTGAATTTAATATACATTTTAACGCATTCTCCTTTATTCTCTTAAGTTTATACAATCAACAAAACAGATTTCCCAGGTTGAAAATTTAACAATTTATTCTAGCAAGATAGAAGATGGTTAGAGCTGGCCTCTGACTGTAAGTCTGTTTTCTGAGGACCAGTTTAGTTAAACTGAAAGATGCTCATCACTAGGATGAAAAATTTTTTGAACCCAGTGATTCTCAAAAACCACCTACTTATTAGGTTATTAGAAGAGTTACAATATTCATTGATGGGTACAGTAGCCACACCAACAAAATTAAACACATTGATACAGTATTTCAAGTTTAACAAAGCACTTTCCTAACAATTCTGTGATATCAGTAGTGCAAATACTATCATTCCCATTTTTGAGATAAAGAAACTGAGGCTCGGAATGGTAAAATGACCTTGGACAGGTCACATAGCTAGGAAGTAGCAGAAAATTATCTCTAAAGAAGAAATGGAATGATAACTCCAAGTAAAGAAATGAAATCACAGGACCTAAAAGAGACATCGTTTCTTTAAAAAAAAAAAAAAAAGCCTGAGTGTGACCTTGTCTTATACTTTGTACCTGTATTTCAAAACAATTGATTTCCTTTGTAATCCTATATATGTATTATTGCATGAATTTAAAATCACGATTCTGGGGCAACTGGTTGGCACAGTGGATAGAGTACCTGTCCTGGAGTCAAGAGGATCTGGGTTCAAATTTGACCTTAGACAGCTATGTGAACCTGGCAAAGTCATTTAACCCTGACTGCTGAGAGAGAGAGAGAGAGAGAGAGAGAGAGAAAGGAGTGAGAAGGAGAAAGAGGGAGAGAGAGAGAGAGAGAGAGAGAGAGAGAGAGAGAGAGAGAGCGAGAGAGAGGAGAGGAGAGAGAAAGAACGGGAAAAAAATTCTTCTGAGAAGGGGTATTTGGGCTTCCCACTAGACCCACACAGGGGTCTGTGACACATAAAAAGTTAAGAATCCCCAGTATAAGCCAGAAAGCTTAGAGCAATAAGGAGGAATCCACTAACATTTTGAGCTAGTGAATTTCATCTCTCTGTCTCACATACATTACCTAAAAACCTGATTCTGAGCTAGTTGATAAGAATATAATGAGCCATAAAGTTAATAGTGGAAAATACTCTGAGTGATGGAGAAAAGAAAGTTATCCCAGGTCACTATTTCTCTGAGACGTCAGAGCAGGAGAGGTTTAGAAAAACAAGCTCCCAAGATCTGGAAACGCTAATGTCTTGGCTCCCCATCCCTGCATCCCTGGAGGCTGGGGTCATTTAACAGCTACCTTTAAAGTCAGTATCATTTGGGAGTCTTGGACCAATCCTCTTCCTTAAACAAAGAAAATATGTAAGGATCCCACTTATGGAGGAAGATGAGAGTAAGCACAAAGATAGGAACAATAATCTTGTACTTAGGTAGTACTTTAAGGTTTATAAAGCACTTTGTTATCTCATCTGATAATAATAAAAACTATGGAGTAGGTAGTAGAAGCATTATTATTCCCCTTTTACAGATGAAGAAACTAAGACCCCAAGAAGGAAACTACCTTGCATAAATTTATCCTGGTGCTAAGAGGAAGATACCAAATTTGGACCTAACTGAAATTTGAAGCCAAAAAATCCATTCCTCTTCCCAGTACAGATCATTGTTTAAGGTCACGATGTTAATAGATGGCAGAGCTGGTCTCTTGACCCTAAGGCCAGTGTTGTACCTCAGTTCTAGTAACTGTTTTTGTCTTATTCCCTTGTGCCTAAGCTACCTTTCATTCCAGTTGTGGTACCTGAAGCCTTGGCCTGTTTCTACCCTTACCTCTGTTCTGCCATTTCTAGAGAAGTCTTTCTTGGTCTCCCAATCTTTCCTGCACCCAGAGTCCTGCAACTGAAACCTGGGGCCCTAAAGTGAGGTCTTTGCTACCATAATTCTTCTATACTGTTCATACATTTACCTGGAATTTCTCCTTCTGACTACTGTCCAGACCTCTCCCAATCATCTATCCTGCTGTATGTGTCTGATGTCCAGTCTCTGGCTTGTGGCTTGGTTCATCTTACTGCCTACTGAGTTCCAGTCAGGACATCCTAAACATCTGGCAGAATAATAACAAAACTGTCAGCCAAAGATTAAGCTGGCCAGTCAGCTGCTACCAGCTTGTGATTAAAGCCAAGGTGCCCAAAACTCTCTTGTTAATTAAAAAAAAAGCACATGCTGGTTCAATCAGCAGATGGAGGGACAGGAAAAGAAATCAATGAGGCAAAAACAGGGAATATAAAACAATAAGATACAGACTAGACCATATTCCCTTTCCACAAACTAAGCCTATCCCAGACCTAAATCCCCTAAATAAAGTTGGGCTTCTCAGCCTTTTTTTTTTGCATCATAATCTTTGATGGGCATGTTGAGGCCAAGGTCCCTTTTTCGAAATAATATTTTTTAACGTATAAAATGAAATATTTTACAAAAGAATCTAGTTCACAGACCTTAGGTGAAGAACTCCATTCTATGCAGAGCATTTAACTTAACTTTAAATAGCTTAAAACTGACCTTAGGACAAGGATTCTGAACCATTTTTGTATCATGGACCATTAGCAGTTCAAGGTTCCCAGGTTAAGAATTCCTGGGCTGGGGCACCCAAGTGGCATAGTGGATAGAGCACCCGCCCTGGAGTCAAGAGGACCTGAGTTCAAATGTGGCCTTAGAGACTTAGGTGTGTGACCCTGGGCAAGTCACTTAACTTCCATAGCCCATTCCACACATACCTCCCTTCCCCCCCACAAAAAAAAAAAAAAAAAAACCTGGGCTAAAGCAGTGAATAATAATGACTTCATGATTAAATAACAATCTGCCCCAAGGCTCCTTCTTCTTGGTTGGTTGATTCTTTTCCAGAGTGCCAAAATCTAGCCAAATCTATATTCCTCTCCAGGCTCCACTCCTGACTTTCCAAATCTCCTCCATACACAGCAGTCTTTTCACCCTGGAAGTCCATGCCACCCTGGTAACCCTGGAAGTATTCAAATCAGCTATGTCTACAGGCTCTACTCCTGACTTTGCAAACTTGCTTCACCATGGTCCTACCTGGATAACTTCTCCCTCTTTTACTCTATCCCCTCTACTTCTTACTTTTATTATAGTCTTCCCTTGTAAGCTCCTTGAGGGCAGGGACCAACTGTATTTGTATTCCCTAGCACTTAGCATGGTACCTGGTACAAAGTAAGCATTTATTTTAATTTTCCAAATTTCAGTCTAAAGAGTTTCTTTTCCCTCTCAGATGGTCTTCCCCTATAGAATCTTAGGCTACAGGATCCTACCCAACCTTAAAACATTCCTCCCAAAATCAAAGGTGCACTTTAGAGTATGCCTAGCTTTTCTCTCCTATTCTATCACAGATTCTAAGATGGAGTGACCATCACTTCCCTCTAAGGGTCTTACCATTTCCACCCCGGTTTCCTTCTCTTCTCTTATCATGTTTTTATAAAATATAAGAATCAGATCCAGAATAGAATTTCCTTCTATTATATAACAAATGTTCTCATGTCTTTTGAAGAATGAAATCATCATTCAAACAACACAATTAATTATTAGGTGCTATGTTTTTTGCAAAAGGAAAAGAGGTAAAGTTATACTAAATTTAGTATATACTAAACTTTATATGGGATAACTTTACATACTAAAGTTATCCCATCTTCACTATATCATGCCTTCATGTTGGAATTATAGTCTGCTTTCTTAACTTTACTCATCTATTTCCTCCTTCTGTCCAAGTGGTCTATAGTAGATATACTCCAATAGCAATATCACTAGTGTTTTTCCTCTGAAGCTCTTTATTCGACCACGATCCACCATGCTTCTTCCCCCTGATTCTTCCCTCTGATTCCCCTCTGAACAGTCTCACATGGGTATGTTTCATAAGAAAATGCCAAATGCTAAAGACAAAAATGCTAAATTCACCATTAATCTTCCTCTTTCTTTAAGAAAAAACAACCTGTTCTGTTCTTTGCAAACAAAGTATATCCTTCCATGGTTATATTCCAGTCATTGATCCCCAGCCCAACAAGTCTTAATGATGTCTATGATTTCTAATTTGCCTATAATCAAAATCTATATCCCACATGTTAATCCTCTGAACTGACACTAGGGGCCCAAAGCATTCACCTTCTTATCAAGTACAAATATGGACAACTTGCCTGACTCCTTAGAAATTCTAGAGAAATTATTTCCCACCGTTGCTTTTGTATCCATGACACAGGGATGGCCACAGGGAGGAATACTGAATTCAGTATAATTAACAAAGCTCAAACTAAAGCACTAGTCTCTACTACATGATGCTGAAAGTTAAGTGACATGCCTACAGCTCACATAGCTAGGAAGTGACTGATTATAACTCAGGTAAATCTCAAACTCTAGCACTCTGTCCACTATCTCAGAGGGAAAAAACCTGATGGTCCCTAGGAATACCCACCATCCTTTAGAGTTGAGAGACAGTGTGATCCTATGGAAACAACACCAGCCAGAAGAATTACGCTCTAGTCAAAGTGCTGGCATTAGAATCACAGATTTAGAGCTTAATGATTGGACAAGTCACTACAATGCTCTCACCCTCAATTTATGCATCTACAAAATGGGGATATCAATATTCACAATACCTCCTTAACAGGAATTTTGTGAAGAAAATATTTTTAAGCTCTAATGCACCAAAGAAATATGAAATATAACTAGTATTAGAACTACTATTACTACTACCACCACCTCTAGGATTCCTTAGATTCACTAATACCCACAATAACAAAGGAAAAAGTTTTTCTATCACAAAACCACATTTCAGCATCTCCTTAGCATAGTTAGGAAACACATAGCTATCTTGTCAGTACTAACGGGGTAGACACAGAGATATAAAAGTCAATGACAATGGACCTACACTTTGAAACAAGTCATTAAGAGACTTAAGACAGGTAATTCCATAGATACAGGTGAAACTGGAGTCCTAGTGGGGTGTACACACCACTAGAAAATTCATCTGAGCCGAAGACTGTGGGCTTGAATCCCCACTCATTTTCTGAACCTTTATACCTCTTTATACAGATCTTAGAGGCTAAATTAAGATATCCTATAGGTGCAGAACAGTATACAAAGCACATTGTACTATCAGCAAATGGCAAGAGGTTTTTTTTTAATGATGATGCTAAAGGAAGCAGAGGGAAAGGCCATCACTATTAGTAAATCTATAAAGTATGTATATTTACCAGTAACTTCCTCTAAACCTTCCTAAAATACATACTTAACCCCTAATCGCTTTGGCAATAGGAATAAGCATGATCCCTGAAGGGATGCCCCAAAGGACATTGACCAGAGCCTGGCAGACCTTAGCAGCCTACAAAACTGAAGGAAAGAAATAAATTCCCTTAAATCTACAAAGACCAAAGAAGATTTTCCCTAGACAAGGGAAAAAAATTATAGATGAAGAATTAACCTATACTTTCTAAAAAAGTAATACAACCAAGTACAGCTTGGCATGATACTGACGGCTTCTTTCAAAATTCCATGCTGAATTATGAGATAAAAGCTTAATTTCTGCCCCCTAACCAAAGGCACTAAATGCCCCCAACTCACAGGCGAGACTTATGACTGCCAACAACAACTCTGACTGTGGAGTCTTGTGGTCCTTGACATTACTGTTCAGTCAGATAAATAAAACTAAATGAAATTTTCAAAAATCTACATGACATCTTTTAAAAAATCAATTCATCAGGACTTATTAAACAATGCCATGAATCTCTGCCCACTATTATATTACACTGTAGTTCGACTTCTCTGAAGTTTAATGTCTTCTCAAATGGCAACTCTCAGATTCATTGGGCACTCAAATGACAAAGTGAGACTTTTAGCTCTAAGTGTGAGGAGTCTCCTGGTTGAAAGAAAGACAGCAGGATTCTCACAGTAGTCCAAGAAGAATGGAACCACCCACATGGTGATTTCATATTTACAATAACCTAGGTTCCTAAGCATAAATCTCATAATAATTACTTATATTTATAGCTTCCAACTATGCCTTAATTCCAAAGGTCTTAAAACATCCAATGGGCAAATTCTTAACTATTAACTTTTTATTTTTATTTATTTTTATCTTTTTTGCTTTTTGGAGGGCAGTTGGGGTTAAGTGACTTGCCCAAAGTCACACGGTTAGTAAATGTGTCAAGTGTCTGAGGCCGGATTTGAACTCAGGTCCTCCTGACTCCAGGGCCAGTGCTCTATTCACTGTGCCACCTAGCTGCCCCGATTCTTAATGATTAAAATCCCCTTGGGAAGCACCTATCTTTTATATAGGGCAACTGTGGCACAAGGAATTTAGAGGACAAGGGTGAAAGAGAGTAAAAAAATTCAGACTCAATTCTGCCCCCACATATAACACTGATAACTAAGGCGCCAGACAGAAATCTCTCTTCTTGTCTCAGCTGAAAGCAAGGCCATTGTATGTCAGGGCTTCGTAGAGAGATCTCTGTGGCAATTTTCAATTGATCTCCCAAGAATTTAAAAAATGTAGTTTCTCAGGTAACTCCAGAGAAGTATAAAGAAACCACTGGCATCCTGACAGAAAAGAAAGGAAAACTCTTTTTATTGCACATAAATTAAATTACTGCTTTACCTTCTAATTTCACTAGTTTTCATATTTCTGATATTGTTGGGGGAGAAAGTATCTCAACAATGCCAATACTGACAGGAAATAAATCTACTAAAATTATTTTTAGGCAGTCAAATTCTGATACAATCAAAGCAGTTGGATCCTAAAGAGAAAAGCTGCTAGGGGGTCGTCTCTCTAAAAAATTAACTCAACTCCTGCTTACCAAGGGGAGCCCATTTTGGTTTTTCCCTCTATATTGCATAATGTAGTAGAATCAGAAAGATCCTGGTTCAAATATCACCTCAAAACTCTAATAGCCAAGCACCGCTGGGTAAATCACTTACCTTTCTTGGCCTCAGTTCCTCATCTATAAATGAGGAGTTTGAGCTAGACGTCTTCCATGGTCCTTTCCAACTCTAAAGCTATAAACCAATGATCCCACAGATTCAGTTTGGAGATATCTACCTTCCAGTATTGTTGTGAGGAAAGCGTTACATATAAATAAGTTTGAGAACAGAAGGCATAAACCCCAACAGAAGGGTATTCCCAATCTTGAATTCATCTAGCCAGGATCCCAAGGGAAAGAGTGATATGCTTTAGAATCTCACCAAAAATTCAATACCAACTATATGCTATTCAACATTTAAGTCAAAAATAACACTCATTCTGCTGTTTCGATGTATGAATTCTGATTGTCTTACAAAGTTACAGTATCTTTGGTTTATCTGCTAGATACTTACTGGGTAGTTATGACAATATATAATATCTGCAAGCTAACTAAAATTGCCCCCAGTATGCATTACTGGACAGTTCAGCTTCCTTAAAGTTACAAACACATAAGAATGGATTCATTCAATCAGCATAATGCCTTTTATATTCATAGCACCATGCTAAGTTCTAGGTGGTTTAGATAAAGTGCCTACTCCCTATTGGGAAGTATGTAAACAAATTCACAAATGTCTAATTTAAATAATGATCCACAGAAAAAGAAATCTAAAGTAGCAAAGAGAATTTGATAATACCATATGCATAACACAATATAATTACCAAATACCAATCATGCATGGTATTTGCTCTATTTCCATATGTGCTCTATTCTTCCCTGGTACCCAAACCACTCCACACCCACTCAGATAGGCTGTTTTCTGCATGCAGTTTCATCACAAATACATTCAGAAGCCATCATAGCCATGGCTATCATTTGGCTCCATGCACTTCTTTCCACCCACCCTTCTGCCAGACTCACTGTTGCTGGATTTGAGGTCCCGATGGATTATGGGTACAATTGCTTCATCATGTAGGTAGTTCATCCCCCTGGCAATCTGCACAGCCCAGTTCACCAGTATGTCAGGAGGAATCCTTTTCCCTGATAACACTCGATTTAAGGATCCTCCACGTGCAAATTCCATGATCAAACAAAGATTGGGTTCTTTCAGGCACACCCCTCTCAGAGCAATGATGTTAGGGTGCTTTAACATAGCAAAGAGTTTGGCTTCCTGACGAACATTCTCTATAGTCTGGCTGATGTCCTCATCAGGGTCATGGCGGGCAGCTTTCACGGCAACTTCTTCTCCAGCCCAAAAAGCTCGATACACCTTTCCAAAACCCCCAATGCCAATGATCTCTTCCAGGGTCAGCTCTGCAAAGTCAATCTCTAATACTGGATGAGGAAAAGAGAGAGACAGAGGCATTAAGTCAAAATCATTCTGCAATAAATCATTTAAATGTCAATACATAGAGAGACCACTGATTTTAATCATGGAAATACAACATGGAGATTTTTACTGTGGTTGGCCATTTCAACAAAGATCTAAGGAGAGAAACAACAAGGACAATTCTAAAGTTTAATCCAAAAAATCATATGCCAGCAATAACCTTTGTTACTAGTGCCATCTATTCAACACAGCCCTAGACTTCACAAGAACCACATTTTTGCACTGATTCTCCTTTAAAAACATAGTTTATTTCTGAGACCATGACATTATCAGCTTCACTTAGGATGAATTAAAATGATTATGCAGAGTTGACAGCATGAACTAAAGTTAGTGATTTCCATATAAGCTCTACCCTCAAAGGGAGATCTTTTTTTTTTTTTTTGCTTTTTGGAGGGCAATTGGGGTTAAGTAACTAGCCCAAAGTCACACGGCTAGGTTTTTGTTTGTGTGTGCATTAAGTGTCTGAGGCCGGATCCGAACTCAGGTCCTTCTGACTCCAGGGCCGACGCTCTACTCACTGCACCACCTAGCCACCCCTGTGAGATCTTTTTAAAGGGAAAAAGCACATAGTAATTACACATAAAGGATGCACTCAGGATTCAAATGGGACAAATTGGGGGTGTGGAAGGAGGAGCAAGAACATAGCTTATATTCAATAAAAACCAACAAACCTTTATTAATCACTTGCAAAATGATGTATTCCATGTAGGGACATAGCAAATTTTAAAAACAACTCCTGCCCTCAAGGAGATTATTTTCTACTGGAGGAAAGGGAAAGGAAGTGATACTACATGTAAACAGATGTAAATACATGATTATTTTAGAAGGAGAGAGTACTAACAGCTAAGAGATGATGCATAAGCTGTGCCTTGATGAAGCTAGGGATACTAAGATGGGGAGGAAAAAGGAGAGAGGTCTCTTCAAGAACCAGTAATAATCTGTACAAAGAAACAAAGGTGGGGGGATGTAATGATGAGTTTGGGGAATAACATGTAGGTCATTTTTGCTGAAATATAAACTGTATGAATGGAAATAATGCATAATATGCCTGAAAAAGAAAAGGTGGAATCATATTATGAAGACTTTTAAATATCAAGCTGAAGTATGAGAGCACAGTATTTTTTATGTTCTTTGTGAGTATTTTTTGTCTGTGTCTTTTTTCACAACACAACTAACATGGAAATATGTTTTGCATGATTACACATGCATAACCTATATCAAATTGCTTACCATCTCAGGGAGAGGGGAGGTGAGGGAAGGAGGGAAAAATGTGGAACTCAAAATTAAAAAAAGAATGTCAAAAATTGTCTTTACATGTAATTGGGAAAAATTAAAATATTATTTTCTCACCAAATAAATAAACGTCAAGTCAGGGAGTTTATTTTTATGCTAGAGACAACAAAAAGTTACTATACAGGTAACTGACATGGTCAGACATGAGTTTTAGAAAGACCATAAGAAAGAATGAAAGCCCAGGAGACAACTAGGAAGTTGTTTGTAATAGTCCCCTAGAGTGGCAATGAGGGCCTAAGCTATCATGACAGCTCAGAAACAGATGTGAGATGCTATTGTGAAAGTAGGACTGGCAAGATTTTACAATTAGACATTAAGGATAAAGAGAGGGAACAGCTGAGGAAGACTGAGGCATTTGAAAGGATAGTGGTGTCCTCAACAAAAATAGGGAAATCTGGAAAAGAAATGAGTCTGAGGTGGTGTGGGGGAATGGAGAGGTAATGGTGATTGGATATATGACTTCATTGATGTAGGGAAATGTCAAAAGAGGGCATTCCCTCTACCAACGCAGATCTGCCATTTACAATCTTAGAGTTGATTCTATTATTAAAAAGTTAAATGACTTGACCAGAGATACACAGGCAATATGTGTCAGAAGCAGGACTGAATCTAAGAGTTCCTGAATCCAAGACAAGCTCTTTATCCACTACATTGAAAGGAAGGTAATAAAGAGTTCTGTTTAAGACATATTGAGTTTCAAATCAATCAATATTATCAATAAGCATTTTGTAGGCACTAGAAATATAAAGGCAAAAGCAAAGCAATCTCTGCTCTTGAGGAGTTTACATTTTATCAAGGGAAACAATACGTACATATAAATAAGGGCATACAAAAATAAAATTATTAGGAGGTACCAACACCTGGTGGGGAGGGAAGGAATCAGGAAAAACTTCTTAGTGTTTATATTTGAGAAGACCATTAAAGGAAACCAAGTCTTTTCTAAGAGGAGAAGAGGGAGGGCACTCCAGGCATAGGGGAGGTATAGTTAAAAACATCCCATCAGACTTTCTCAGCCAGAATGTAAGGGTCTTTCTTTCTGACCAAATCTTCTTTTTTATTTTGCTATATGAATTAATATCTGATGCCTACTGCTAATCAGTAGGGCTTCCCCAATAAAGAGGGTCATTTCTCAATCTAACTAAGATGAATCCAAACAGAATAAATAACCAGAAGTAACAGAATGATGATGACGATGAGGTGGAGAAGTAGAAAGAGGATGGTGATGATGATGATGATGATGATGATGATGATGATGATGACAATGACAACAATGATGATGACAACACATTTAATCTTTACAAAACATAGTAGATAACACCTGAGAAATGTCTTGAAGAAGCTATGGATTCTAAGATAGGGAGGCAAGGAGAGAGGGCCTACCTACTTTATTTCATTTGAGTCTCACTTTATACTACTCCTTGCAAAACAGTGCACTCATTCTGTCTCCATCTTTGTCTCTGCCTCTCTCTCACCACACATCTATCACACGTATATACATAAATATACATACATGCATATACACATATATGTGCATACAAGTGCACATATACAAGTATACATATACATGCACACATCTATATCTATATCTGTATCTATATCTATATATCCTAAGAGCCTCTGACGGCTTTTAAATTTAGCTCATGTTCCTCCATAGTGGGTTTGTGGACAATCAAATGAATGGAATCAGCATAATTTTCTTGCTCTGGTGCTGCCTAGGCAGTTCTTCTCTCTTAGTGAGTGGCTGATGTGGCTATTTGCCAAGCTGCTGCAGAGCAATGTTCTTACAGAGCTGGTAGTCACAGGGGCCAACTAAAACCTTATGGCACCATCTTACACATATTACACAGCTTTCATGTCTTAAGAGAATCACTACAAGGAACTAGAATAATACAAATGACCTTCTGCTTAATTATAAGAAGTCCTGACTTACTGCTTGCCCTTGCAGAGTTGAATTCGTTAATTTTGTGGTACCCAGGATAATTAATGAGATTATAGAATTAGAACTGGAAGGGACATGTCATAGTGAATAGAGCACAAGATTTGGAACCAGGAACAAAAAATTCAAATTTAAATAAGTTTGAGGGATCCTAGGCAAGTTACCAAATCTCTCCTTATCAATAAATTGGGGATAATAATAGCACCTACCTCACAGTACTCCTGAGATCAAAAAAAGAGGCAGCATGGCATTATAGACAGTTAGAAAAACCTTTCCTAATTGTGTGACCATGGGCATATCACTTAATTTCTCAGGCTAAATATTCTCATCAGCAAAATGGGAATAACACCTGTAGTACCTAACTTGTAAGGTTCAATGAAACTGCATAAAATACTTTGCAAACTAATATATGTATATATGCAATATATGTATATATGCAAATATATACATACATATATATATATAAATCACATCTATTGTTAAAATCACCACCATTATCTTCTTCTTCTTCTCCACAGTAACACTATTAGCTCTAAAAATGATTTGTAAATAAATGCTGGCACAAAAAAAAACCTCGTATACAAAAATCTGGGGTGAGAGTCACATTTGCCATGTACCACACAGAAAGTTGAGGGTTAAGAAAAGAATAATAGGGATGGCTAGGTGGCGCAGTGAATAGAGCACTGGCCCTGAAGTCAGGAGGACCTGACTTCAAATCCAGCCTCAGACACTTAACACTTACTAGCTGTGTGACCTTGAGTAGGTCACTATTGTAGGTAGGTCACTACAATAAGTAGGCAAGTCACTTAACCCCAATTGCCCTGCCTTCCCCCCTCCAAAAAAAGAAGAATAACAGTTCACTTTGCCACCATTGTTTACAGTTTATAAAATGCCATCAGGACAATGGAAAGAACATTGTATTTGGAGTCAGAAAATCTGGGTTGGAGTCTGACACTAAACTGACACTAAACACCTTGGTGAACCCGAGGGAGTCACTTGACATTTCTCAGTCTCAGTTTCCTCAGAAACAAAATATGTGAATTAGGCCAGATGATCTTACAGGTCCCTTCAAGTTCTAAATCTATGATCTTATTAATCATCCTAGAGGCCTCCTCTACTAGAAAATTAGTGAATTAAATTCTGCAAGGACAACCAATAAATATATTGAGACTTATAAAAATAAATGCAAAGATCAGATACAAAATCTCTTGAAATCAAAAATTTAAAGATAAAATTCAGAATTATTCCTAGATCACTTAACAGATAACCTATATACCTACATTATTCTGTTCTGGTCCATCTGTCAGTGAGGCCTTTAGTGTTCAGCTGGGATCATCTTCTCTTTTGTTTCAATTGCTGATGATTTTCAAAGACTGTTTATAAATCATCTTCCCTTGTTTAAAGTATAGCTCTCATTCCCTACCATTGCTTTCCTTTCATCTTAATTTTGTCATACAATTGGCAGTTTATGCAAAAACCACTCTTAAAATAAAGTTGGGTGACATTTTCTGCATATAGCAAAGATAGCATGCCTTGTCCAAAAAAGAGAAGAATGCTTAAAAGTCCCCAGCCTTATTTAAAAGAAAAAAAAAGGAAGATACCTATTTACCTTTTCTTAATCCTCATCTGACTGAGTACATTATAAATTTATGCTATCTAACTTGAACTAGCCCTCACTAAAGACAGTACTTTTATTCCTAATTGAACCCTATCTCACTCCCCAAAGAAACTATTTCAAACCTTCTCTATATTCCTCAGTCCCACACCTACCCTTGCTCCTTCTCTTTGCTGAGTACTATGACTCTTACTTTACCAATCTACATGGCCATTCTACATGAGTTTCCTCTCCTCAAAACTCCTTGATACCATGCCCTATTCTCTCCTCCTTTCCCCAAGTCTGACAGTGAGGTGGCTTTCCAACCTTTCTACATGTGCATTTGATCTCATATCCTCTCATCTTCTTCAGCAGAAAGCAACCTCACTCATTCTTCCTCTGTTATGTCTTCAACCTTTTACTATCTACTGGGTTCCTTCTCTGCTGTTCCCAAACATGCCCCTATCTGCCCCATCTTTAAACAGCCTTCATCTGTTTAAATTATTGTTCTATATATCTCCTTTTCTAAACCAACCCTAAAAAAGTTATCTAGACTTCCAGCTTCCACTTCCTCTCTTCTCACTCACTCCTTAACCCTTTGAAGTCTGGGTTCTAACATCTTCTACCTATCTTATCACTCCTCTCTCCTCCTTTGCTGGCTCATCATCTATATCATAGATGCCCCTAATTGTAAATTTTCCCTGAAGGTTCTGTCTTAGACCCTCTTCTCATTTGGGTAATCTTATAAGCTCCAAAGGGTTTTATTGTCATCTCCATGCAGATGACTCACAGATCTACATATCCCAATGTCTCATCTGAGCTTCAACTCTCCATAACCAACTGCCTTTTGCACATTTCAAACTATATGTCCCAGAGACATCTCAAACTCAAAAAAGGGGTCATCAAACTACAGTGGGCCTGCTTTTTGTATTTAAAAATGTAAAAACTATTCTTAGTTTGCAGATAGGCTCTCCAGTTGTAAGTTGCCGAACTCTACTCTACATATTAATTATGTCCAAAACTGAACTCATTTCTCCCAAACATTTCCCTCTTCCAAACTTTCCTATTTCTGCTAAAGGTACCATCATTCTCTAAGTCTCTTGGGCTTGCAACCTTGCAATTATCTTTTTTGTCACTCTCCATCTCATTTCTTATATCTAATCAATTGCCAAATTACTCCATATCTAACACCAGTATCTGATCTTTCCTTCCTACTCATACTACAGTAACCTCCTTAGTTAAGGCCCTCATCACCTCTCATCTATCAGAGGTTCCCAAATTTATTTGGACTACTGCCTCTTTTTAAAAACAATTTACTCAGCGTCCCCCTAGAAATCTAGTTTCTTTAATCCCTTATGGGTTTTTTTTGTTTGTTTTTGTTTTTGTTTTTAAGCAATTGGGGTTAAGTAACTTGCTCAAGGTTACACGGCTAGTCATTATTTATGTGTGGGTGCTTATTTTCTGAGGCCGGTTTTGATCTCGGGTCATCCCAACTCCGAGGTCGACGCTCTTACTCACTGCGCCACCTAGCTGCCCCCCTTATGGTTTTTTAAAATTTGCTTCATTTCAAAAAAACTTAAAATTTAACAATTTATTGCAAATTTGGGGGCTTTTCCTGCATTGAAATTTTGATGATGCAATATTGTGTCATGTAACCATATAGCAACGTATTATAAATGTCACCACACACACATATTCCTGATGGTACACATGCTGAAATTCCTAACAATGTACAACATGCTCTCCTGCCAACACTTGCTTTTTAAGACCTGTCAGCAGACTTGACCACTGTTCATTTACAACTTGTATTTTGTGTATTTATTTGGAAAATAATTAAATCACTATGACTTTAACTCTGTTAGACAATAGATAAAACATGCATGACTTTTTTAAAATTTTCTTACCTTTTCTTCTTTCTTTATGCTTCCACTGTCTCCTTATTTTTATTCATTGCCAACCAATTGCACCCAAAGCTACTACTACCCTCCAGATCAGTTCAACACCCCCCAGGGGGCAATATCACCCAATATGGAAATCTATGAAGATTGGAACAACCTCCTAATTGATTTCTCTGCCTCAAGTTTCTCCCTGCTCCAGCCCACCCTACACACTTTCCCCAAAGTATTTTCTTTAAACACAGATCTACCCATGTCACCACCTTGCTCAATCAACTCCAATGGCTCCCAATTGACTATACGATCAAACACATAGGCTTTGAAAGCCCTTCCTGCCTAGTCTCAATCTATCTTTCCAGCCTTGTTGGACATTACTTCCCATACCACCCTCTGAGATCCAGCTACCTGGCTTTCTTTCTCTTCCTCAAAATATCCCATCTTTCATCTTTATACCTTGTCACTGTGTATCCACCATACCAAGAGTGCTTTTTGTCCTCACCTCCACCTAACAGATGCCTTCTCTTCCTTCAATACTCATGTAATGCCTTTAACTAACTGCTAATGACCTTGTATTTTCATACTTTGTATTTCTTGTCTTTATATTATTTCAGTACACTGTATATATAAACATGCATGTGCATGCACACACACATATACATGTTTTCTCCCCATTAGAATGTTTAATTCCTTCTGTTAGGAACTATTTCAGTCTTTGCATTTGCATCCACAGCACCCAAAACTGTGTTTGGTATATAGCTGATATTTAATAAATGCTTCTTCATTGACTGATATCCAGAAAGACAGAATTTTATCAATGGCAATTCTGCAGATGCTGCTATGGGTGCCTGGGTAGTGCTTAGATTATAACTGCCCTGAGGGACCTTACACCAGGATCATAAGGGAAAGATTGGGAGTTTTGCATCAGAAGGAGAGGGCAGAGTGGGGTAGTGTTGGGGAAATATGGGTAGATATAAGCCCTATGATTAGTTGTGGTGAGGAGGATGAAATGTAACATATCTTCCTACCCTTCAACTGGTTGATCACATAACTCTTAGGATCATACCATGTCCCCTCCCCACCCTCATCCCCTGGAAGACTATTGCTCTCAGCTACTGTCTGATCCCATTTGTAATCATTTTCTAATTTCCAGTATAGTCATTTGTCTCATCTCTTTATCCTCTAAGGTGTTAAGTTCGTTGAGGACAGGGACTTTTTTTTGTCTTTGTATTTCTATAGCTTAGCACAGTTACTTGCACATGGTATCCACTTAAGAAATATTTGTTGAATGAAATTTTGTGTAAATGTTGTGTTTTCCCAATTAGATTATACTTCTTTTGAGGGCAAGAACTATGCATTATACTTCTCTTGAATTTGTGTCTAGCAGGATACATGGGATATAATAAGTGCTCAAATATACTTATTATATAAGTCATTGCTGAAAGAAAAGGTGGTAAAATAGGAGATGTCTTTAGAGTGAGATCACCCAGAATCATATCTGGCCTCTAACACTTCCTACCCATGTAGAGAAGTGATTTGACTTTCCTGGATCTCAGGGTCATCATCTGTAAAATGAAAGATTTGGAATAGATGGCCTCTGAGGACCCTTTCAGCTCTAAATCTGTGGTCTTATGACACTGAACTCGTGGTGCTGAAGGAACAGCTCCTCTGGTTCCATCACTGAGAAGAAGGAAAGAAGGCTACATGGGAAAATATGGTAATGACCTCTTGGTTACAACATAAAACCTCATTTTCTTGTTTCATACTTTAGAAGATGAGAATCACATAGAAAATAACAACACTGAAGAATGACTTTTCTGAGAAGAAACTACAGTGGTATTCCTTTTTCTCAGGGATTATAGCTTATCTGTCTGTGAAACTAACCTTTCTTCTCTGTTCCTATAAAACTTCAGTGCTGGTACATATAACATGTACATGTTGCCCATACATATTTTGTGTCCTCCCTCTGTGCATTTGCACCAGTGATCTCTAAGGCCAGACTGCCCTTCCCCCTTACCTCATCCTCTCACAACCCCTACCTTCCTTCAAAGCACAGTTCAGGTGCCACACAAGACCTTTCCTCATCTCTTTGGTCATTAGCACTCTCTCTGTCTTGAAATTACTTGTATGACTTTATGTATATTTTGTATTTACTTATACTAATACTAATACACACAGTCCACCCATGTCAAATATAACCTCCTTTAGGGCAAGAACTGTTGGTTTTTTGTTTGTTTAGGGTTTTTTGTCTTTATATCTCCCAGAACTAGAACAGTGCTTTTGCACGAAATAGGTGCTGACCAGATGTTTGTTGAATTGAATTTTTTGGTGGAACAAAACTTGGGGAATTCTTGTCATCCATATTTGAATAGAGGTTAGTGATGAGAAAATTTCATTTTGAAAAACCAACATTTAACTAAAAAGTATAGTACTTCACGTTAAGTTCTTTAAGACCCAACATACAATGTGTATAGAGCACAGTCACAAATGTACAGATACCTAGAAGAAATTCTGAGGGGCTGGGTAGGTAGGTCAAGGAGAGAATTATTAGTAGTTCTATCCCATTCCAGGCCTCTGGCAACAAAGATGTCCATCTGAATTTTCTATCTAATACTAAATGACCACCAGATAGGGGCAGAACTGATAACTTCTAAAGGACAAAAGGTATACTTGTAGACAATCTATAGAACCATGATAAGGACCAAAGGAAAGAATTCACCAGGGTCTTGTGTAGCACTAGATAACTTCAGTCTCCAAAAGGTATCAATGCCAACAACATTACTCAGAGTCTTCTGAACAAAGTTAGTTCTTTCCACATTTGTGGCTAGTATGAGGATTATCCTATTTCTTGTCTCTTCTTCACTACTGAAGTTCAATCAGTTCTCCCCTGGGGGAATCTTATAAGACCCAAATTTGGCTCTTTTGTTTTTGGTAGAGGAAAAGCTGGGGAAATGGGAAAATGTCAGTCCAACTGGCTCATAGAGTTCAGGGTCATTTTTATCTTTATATATGTTCAGTCCAGACCACTGCAGCATATTTCAGAAGCCATGGAATGGCTTCAGACACTGAAGAAAAGTTAACTTTTCAGTATCTACTTAGAGTACTCAATTCAACATACTTCTATCAGGAGCTTATGTGCAATTCAGTTAGAAAAGCACTCATTGAGGACATGCTATGAGGCAGGCATTACGATGGATGCTAAGTTCTCTCTATTCTAATTTTAGGTGGACCCTCTGAATAAAGATCAAAGGCTTCTTTGACAGAAAACATCAGACTCTGACTTAGCTTAGTCATTAAAATGACCAGCATCATCCAACATGCCCATTCAATTCTTTCTCTGCCACACCACCATATTTGCCACTAGCTACATCTGAGAGCACTCAGCTGAATCTTGAGGCTTTTTAGTCCAATGGACTTTGTACATGGACATTATTCACAAGAGTTCTTTTCAGAGCCCAAAAATTAAAAAGATCGACATATGCAGTTTTAAATTCAATGAACAATGGAAGGCAAGTTTAGAACTGTGGGGATCCCAAATTGGGGCAAAAAAAGAAGAAAAAGAAAGATTTCTGGTATTGTTTTAAATTTCTGCCAAGACATAGGGTAGAAATATAGATGTAAGACTGAACTACACACTACTTTTGTGGAAATGAGTTACAAGTCAAGAGCAGAGAGCAGTTTCACAACAGAGATTAAGTTAAACACTTAATATTTAAGTAGTGATAACAACATTCTTGCTAAGAACCTGTGCTTTCCTCTTATTTTAAAGTTCAACTAGGAAATAAAAAATAGTGTAAATGTTAGTAAGAAGTAAGAATATTCAAAACCCGGTATCATAAGTTTAGAACTTGAAGGTACCTTAAAAGTCATTTAATCCAATCCCATCATTTTTTCTTTACATATAAGTAAACTGATGGCTCAGAAAATTAAGTGGCCCCAAAACACCAAGGTAATAAGTACCAGGTGTGGTATTTGAACCTAGGCCCTCTCACTATCTTTCCAAAAAAGTCTAGGCATACAAAGGAGCAGCTCAGGTTAAAAAAAAAAAATACCTTTTAATTTTTTGCTTTCTGTCCTTTAAAAATTACTAGCATTGGCTAAAATCCGTGTGGTAATTTAGGTCCCTGGAGTTTAATGAGATTTACTTATCAGATGTGGGTAAAGATTGAGGATCACTGAGAGATTCAAGACAGTGACAAAAATACTATGGATAACTATTGATCATGGTCTGTCATAGTAAAAACTAGTTTTAAAACCACTGTGGCAGAGAGAGCAAGATATATTTCTAAAGGTTCTTTAAACAACAGATTTAAAAAAACAACAACAAAGCGGGTGATTTAAAGAACTGGAATTCAGGCAATGTACTTCAATGTACTTCAGATACATTTTCCCCTCCGAACTCACCACTTCTTGGGACATCATTCACACAGTGAGGTCCCTAAAGATGCAGCTTCCTTGGAGTAGAGATGAGTCAAGAAAACTACACAATATTTAACAGAAATTTCAGCTTTGAGGAAATCTGGGATTCAATGAACTTTTCGACCCAGCCCTGTCTTGAACTCCCCAATTTTCCTTACAGCAAATGCCTATGCAGGGTGGGGGAGAAAAGGAGGTTAGTGGATCTGATGACTAAGATCCTCCCAATACTGAGGTAATGAAAAGAGCACCGGCGGTTTAGTAACTGTGTGACCTTAGGCAAGTCACTTTTCACAGATCCTCAGCGCCGGTAAAAGGAGTGGGGGCACTAGATAACCTCTAACATCGCTTTTAGAAATACGTCGTTATGAGCCTACTATTTTACCCACTTAAACAGTAAAGGGTGAGGGGCTCCCCGTGCTAGGACTTGACTTTTCCGGGATAAGTCATAGTAGGTGGTAGTCCCATCAAAACTGAAAAGGCCCAAAGCCTGAGATTAGAGGATTGGCCTGCGCACTATGGATCTTATCTATGTATGGCACTACCAAGCCCCTGCACCCGGCGCAAGCGCGCACTGGCTACCTTCTTTCCCATGGGTACCCCCCTCCCTCCTTCAGCAACCTTCCTGCCCCAATTCCCCCACTAGAAGCAGGCCCCTCCCCGGCACCGCGGCACCTTCAACCCTCCTGTCTCCGCACCACCCGTCCCGCCTTGCCCTTACAGTGGATGGCTGGGTAGCAGCTGGGGTCTTCCCCACCGGCCTGGCAGCGGCTGGAGAAGGCGCTCCGAGGGGTCACGTAGTTGCTGGGGAAGATGCCCACCCGCTGATTCAGCTGTCCAGTCCACCAGCCCTCGTCGCCGGACACCTGCGAGTCCTTGGACAGCACTTCCACCACATCGCCCAGCCGCAGGGTCAGCTCGTCCTCGCCTGCAGCCTCGTAGTCGAACACCGCGGTCCAGAAGGGCAGCGGTGGCTCGGAGCCCAACTCCTCCGCTGCTGCCACGGCCCCCGCCGCCCCCTCCTCCTCTTCCTCTTCCTCCTCCTCCTCGCCCCCGGCCCCGGCTCCATCCTCCCCGGGCGGGGCGGCGGCAGCAGCGCTCGCCAGGCAGCCGAGAAGCGCGCGGGAGGGATCCATGGAGCGGGAGATCCATGGAGCGCAGGAGCCGCCGCTGCCTATTGTTCATGCGGCTCCGCAGAAGCTGGGGGACCCCTCCCCCGAAGGCAGCGGCGGCTGCAGGTAGGGTGGAAGGTGGCGGAATAGGGCAGGACGGGGGACCAGGGGAGGGGACGTGGAGCGAGAACCCCTCGAGGTGTCCCGGCCCGAAGAGCCCTCAGTGTAGCATGGGGGCCGGGCCGGACCCCCCGCCTTCCCTTCTCCACCTCCTCCTGTTCTACCTCCACCACACAGGGGTGGGGAGGTGGGAGGTGTATGGGGCTGGGGATAACCGGTTCATGAAGCCAGCGCTCCCAGGTCTGCTGCCCAGAGCCGCTCCCGGCTCCTCGATCCCCTCTTGTCTCCACTCCCCTCCCCACCCCTTTCGTCCTGTCTGCCTAGCCTAAGCTGCACGCCCAGGACCACCTGACACCTACTCCGCCCCGCCCAACCCTGCGGACTCACAGGGGCGGGGACTTCTGCCCCACCCCCAACCCCCAGTTTTCGTCAGCGCCCCTCTCCATTGGCCACGGAGATCCTGGGTCCACAGGTTACACTAGTTCTGATTGGGAATATCTTTTACCCCTACTACCCGCCCCTCAACTACTCCCCTCCCATGTACTCTCCCTCCCTCATAAAAAGCACGCCTCCTTGGCAGGAAAGTCTCCACCTCCTTCCCTGTTCTGGTTTCTCATTCTCAAACCCATGGATCAACCCTTTCCTCCAGCCCATTGGCCGGTGTCAGATTCAACCATTGGTGAGAAGCACCTGTCGATTAACTGTGAACGTACCGTCCTCCCCAAGAGAGGAGAACTCAAATTTCATTGGATAGTCTAAGAGAGAAGGGTGGGTTCTGATAGGTAATAAGCCACCCACCATTCAGATTTAGTAAGAAACCTAAAGGAAAGAGCTGCTTCTTTGTTTGCAAGCAATTGAATTGGAACATTTCTTGAATTTCACCTAAAGGGCCTTCTCTGCATCTGGATAAGGCTTTCACGCGGGAGTGAAAAAATTCCTCCATATCGTTTTTACATTTGGATTGACTTCCTCCTCTCTTCAGACCTTCAACCATTGCTCTATGAGGAGGTTAAAAGTAGTCTACATTTGTCTAACATTTTATATACATTATCTTGTCTCTATGCCTTTTCCATCTGCAGACCAGCCCTTGGTATTTGGTAGGCAAGGTTCTTTAACCTTTTTGGTGTCATGGACCCTTATGGCAGTCTGGTGAAACCTATGGACCTCTTTTCAGACTAATGTTTTTGAATGAAGAAAATAAAATACTTGGTATTACAAAGGACACCGATTATATTGAAAAAGTGTTATCTATCTACCTACCTGTCTATCTATTTTTAAAGTTATCATGGCCCAGCTTAAGAACCAATGCTACACCAACTCTCCTGAAATCCCTCATTCCTTAAACCTTTGGGGGTTTTTTTCCTGGTTTTTTTTTTCATATGATTTATTTCTTGGATTATTGAGGAAGAACCAAGTTTCATCATTTTAATCGTTACCAAATCCTCCACCCTCTGATACTTGGTTGGTCTACAAAATAATATGTGCCCATACCTATTTTAATTTTTAGTAGTGGAGGGGAAATCATAAAATCATGGAAATTTAGAATTATAACAGTCCTCAGATTAACTTCTTCAATTCAGTTTAATTTGATACATTGTGTTTATTATATAAAAGCACCTTTTTATGGGCTGGGGTACAAAAGATGAAAAATATCAGTCTGTGTCTCAGAAATCTAAAACCTGATACACAGGAATTAAAAGTTATGTACATCTAATGTTAAGAACAATGCACTGTCCTTAGTCAGCCAGTCAGCAAGCATTTATTAAACACTTACTATGTCCCAAGAATTGTGCTAAATCCTGGGAATACAAAGGAATGCAAAAGCCCATTGTAATTCGAGTCAACATGCAAATAACTGTATGTACAAGATACATATAGTGCAAATAGAAGGTTATCTCAGAGGGAAGCTACTAGTAGTGGAGTATAGGGAGAAGATGATCCATAAGGCCTCCTGTTGTTCAATTATTTCTGACTCTTCATGACCCCATTTGGGATTTTCTTGGCAAAGATACTGGAGTGGCTTGCCATTTCCTTCTCCAGCTCAACTTACAGATGAGGAAACTAAGGCAAATAATGTTATGTGACTCTCCCAGGCCCATACAGCTAGTAAGTGTATGAGGCCACATTTGAACTCAGGGAGATGAGTCTTCCCGACTCCAGACCGAGCACTCTATCTACTGCCACATAGCAGCCCTAAAGGGTTCTGGCAGAAGGTCTTGAAGTAAGCCAGGGGAGGAAGGAGGTACTGGTGAGACAAGAGAAGATTCCAAGCATGGGAAACAATTGGGCGTGGTCAGGAAATGGAGTTTTCTGTGGGAAGAAGAGCAAGAAGTCTAGTGTTGCTGGATACTACATCATATGGAGGAGAGGAGAGTGTAAAAAGCCTGGAAAAGTAGGAAGGAGACAGATTATGAAGGACTTTAAATGCCAAAAAGTATATATGCACATATGTATATATTGAAAATATGTATTATATATGTACGTGTGTATACATATAAATGTGTATATATACATATATATGAATATATATATGGTGTTAGATGCCCTTTTCTTATACCCTTATTATACACCAGCACAAAATAGTTAAGGATAAAGTTTTGGTTTGTAAGGGACAACTATTTTCTATACACAAAGTAGATGCTGAACACAGAAACTGCCAAGTACACATTTGACGGACACACAAAGTAAGTAAACATCCTAACTATTGTTATATTCTGACAGGAGGTTGATACTTAAAACCATTAAAAATGAAGCCATTTACAGGACAGGTGATTAGGAAATTTGGATTTAACCTGTCCTCTGCTATGTTTTCTAGCAAGATAGCCAGGAGATTGGATTTATCATTGAAGCCAGGAAGAACTGAGTTGGAATCTTGCCTCAGACACTAGCTGTGTGATTCTGGACAAATCACTTGATACCTGTCTTCCTCAGTTTCTTCATCTGTAAATTGGGTGGTATAATAATAAAATTTACCTCCCAGAGTTATTGTATTAATAAAATGAAATATTTATAAAAACTTTAAAGTTTTTAAATGCTTAAAATTAGAAACAACTATATTTAAAACTATGTTTATACTTAAAACATTTCTATTTAACACAAATATTTTTATTTAAAATAATATATTTATGTTTAAAATAATTGTATTTCAAATAATGGTTGTATTTAAAATAGAATGTTTACATTTAAAATAATATATTTGTATTTAAAATAATAATTACTATTGCTACTTTGGGTAGTCATCTTTAAGAGGACTAGAATAGATGTAAGGGAATCCTTCTGAAGTGTGGTCAGCATGGACTGAAGAGCCAGTATCTCTGAACCAGTTGAACTCACTAAGTCTAAACATTGGTCACCCACCAAAAAAGGAAATACAAAGCAGAAAAAAAAGATAGGCAGAACCTAGGAACAAGCTTACCTAGTTGAATTCCCCCATTCTATGGGATCGAACACTACATAACAGAGTGAAGAAGGGCTGGTCCTCACTGAAAGTTAGATGATGCCACCTGGAGTGGAGAATGAAGAAACAACCAAAAGCTTTATCTCCTTTATAACTGAAACAATGCCCTTCATTACTGCTGCTGCCTCAGGTCAGGGAAGGGGACCAAGGAACCATGCAGGATTTGATGCATCATACTAAAGCAGCATAGATGAAATTACAAAAAGACCTGAGTTTGAATTCTGTCCTCAAACACCTGTTAGCACAGATTTGTAGTGAAATTTCTCTAGCAGCATTGGTGAGCTTGGGAATAGGAATGGAAAAGACAACATGATACCAGAGTTAGAGGACCTGTATGACCTTTGCCAAGTCACTTAACTTTTCTCACTTTACTCATGTAAAAATGTGAAGAGGATAGATGGAGTTGGAGTTCCTTTATGCTCTACCAAAGATGCTGGAGTGCTTTACCATTTCCTTCTCTAGCTGATTTTACAGATGAGGAACTAAAGCAAATAGTGTGAAGTGACTTGCCCAATAAGTGTCTGAGGCCAAATTTGAACCAGGAAGATGGATCTCTTGATTTCAAGCCTAGTGCTTTATCCTCTGTGCCACCTAGCCTCTCTAATAACTATGAAACTGCTATACTAAAACAGACATGGGGCTGACCCATGTTTGGGATTAGCAGGATAGGGATAGATAATAAAAAGTTCAAGGGCAGAGGATGGTAGGTACATTGTTGAATTAGCCAACTACAGGTTCAAGATTATTAAAAGAAAACCAGGAAGTACAGTCCAAGTTGAGTCATAAATTCCATCTACAAATAAATAAATTCCTTCTGCAAGAAAGAGAATAAGCATTTATATAATGCCTACTCTGTGCACTTTCCAAATATTATCTCATTCGATCCTCACAATAACCCTGTGAGAAAGGGCTATTATTGTTCCCATTTTACATTTCAAGAAATTGAATCAGAGTCACACAGCAAGGAAGCATCTGAGGTCTGATCTGAGCTCAGATCTTCTCTAACTCCAGACCCAGATCTCCATCTATCCCATCATGTAGCTGCCCTTACAACCACTGAGACAAATAGTTGCTCAGTCTCCTCTTGAACAGCTCCAGTGTTTTTCCATTTTGTCTTTATATCTCAAGTGCTACAGAACATATGTTAATGAATATTTGTTGAACTGAATTGAATTGAACTCAGCACTGCAAAGAGAATACTTTGGAATGACCCTAATTGATACAAAGGCATTCCTTGTATTAAACTGAATGATGTTGTCCAGTAACTTGGTCCCCATCTTTCCTATAGAGCTATAAAAATACCTTAAACCCAGTTTGCTATGGGATTAATTGGGATAGGGAAATTAAAAGTGATGGTTATCATTGTGAATCATGGTTTTCCCTACTACTTTTCCTCCCACTCTTGAGCTTTTCCTATTAGGTCATTGCACTATAGATCACTGCTACCTACATAACAGATGGTAAAGAATCAAAACAGATGAGCCTTTTCTTTTAAGGCTGTCCAGGCTTCTAGTATAGTTCATAAACTAGTGCTACATCAGACCCCAAACATTTTTATTACTTGTTCACATCTTAGTGCACCGTGGTTTTTTTGTATATGCAAATGTGGAATGAGACTGTACCCCAAACTTGCTTCTGTGATATAATAGTGGCATAGACTTCAATAAAAAATGTCTTAAATATTTCAAAATTCACTAGGGTTCTAATAATTATCACAACTAATATGTATATAGCACTTTAAGGCTTGCAAAGTGCTTTGACTACATCAAATCATCTGATCTTCAGAGCAACCTTTTGAAGTTGCTATGATGCAGTGGGAAAATTGCAGGACTTAAGTGAAAACATCTAGTCAGAATAGCTACTCTTCTCCCTACACCTTGGCATCAGAGAGAGCTTTTGAACCAGTGATGTGAGATCTGATCACAGATTGTTCAATTTTCTCTGTGAGCATTCACACCTCAGAAATGAGAAAAAGCTACAAATCAGGGCTTGATTTATTGTCATGTTTATTTCCAAATTTAAGAAAGTAACAAGAAAAATTAATAATACAGATTAAATTTTAAAGTATGTGGGGAATACTTTTTTCTCCGTAGAGAGCTAGTTGTTAAACATTTACCAGCACATGACTAATTTGAACCCAAGGTCTCTGACTCCAGAGATAGTGTTCTTTTCCCTCTACCAAATCTTGAATATCATTCATCTTGAAGACTGATTTCTGAAAGACACCCTCAAAAATGAAATTTTTTTTCATATTAAATGTAATAAAAAAAAAAAACCTTGATCCCACAGGGGAATGTTTTGTTCTTATCTTTGTATGTCCAGAGCTTAGAACAGTATCTTGCAAATTACTGCTTATTAAATGCAGTTTGAATTGAATTAAATCAAATTCTTTCCCTCAGGGGAAAGGGAATGTTACATATATATCTGAGGCAGTCATTTTACGAGTTTCACTTAAATGATTTTCTGTGTTACAAGTGTAAGAAATGAGTTGGAGTATAATTTTTAAAAATGACTTTTTTTTAAAAAAAGGCATCAATAAAGCTTTTTAAAAAACTTTTATTTATTTTATTTTTAATTTATGGAATAAGCATTTCCATAACAGAGGATAATAAAAAGATGATTGCAAATGAAACTAAAAACCTATTATGAACATTTTACTATTCCTTCTAAATATATATTTTTAAAATTATTAATTTTCAGGGTGGCCAGCCCTGGAGTCAGGAGGATCTGAGTTAAAATTTAGTCTCAGATACTTAACATTTAACTAGCCATGTGACTGGCTAAGTCACTTAACCTCAATTGCCCTGCCTTCCCCCCTCCAAAAAGCAAAAAAATAAAATAAAATAAAAATAAATAAATATTATTAATTTTCAAAACACACTCATAGTACTGCAAAATGCCTTGAGATGTCATGCAGCCTTAATTCAAGACCAAACCTAAATCAGTCAGAGTACAGGAGAATAGAACCATTGAATTTTAGAGATAGAGGTGCTGATGTCCAAATCCTTAGTTTTAGAGATGAGAAAACTGAGGCCTAGAGAAGTGATGATACTTGCCTAAGGTCACACAATTGGCCAGTGCCAAAGCCAAGTCTATGTTAGAACCCAATATAAACAGTTAATTCTAACACAGGTCTCCCAATGTCCTGACCATACACTACACTGTCTTCCAGAATGTTTCCTTTTTTAAAAAAGTTTCTAAAGAAATGATACCACACCCCTCCCCAGTAACCCAAACCAATGTTTCAGAGCTATCTTGGTAGGAATTTTTTCCTTCCATATCTAATTTAAATCCTTGATGCTGCAACATAAGTTCTGTTGTCAAAGAATATACAGTATTCATTTTGAAACCAGTCACTTAGTGGTTTCCATAGGCTACAGGTCAGGATGAAGAACTATAGCTCTCCATGGCTAGACCATACATTCTTTGTTATTTTTTTTAATATTTAAATAATTTATCAGTCAATCAACCAGCATTTATTGGGCACATATTGTGAAGAACATTTTGCTAAACTCTCTAGGTGAAAGTGATCCTCCTCTTTCTTTTTATTTTTTATCATTACTTATGTCCTACCTCCTTTGTATGGGCGTACCCCATACTCTGTCCCAGGAGTTAGGTGATTTCTCCAAGGTCATCCAGGTATATTGTAGAACCAGGACTCGTATCAAAGGTCTTTGACTCCAAATCCAGTGTTCTTTCCTCTTCATTGATCTCATTAATTTATGTACTTCCTCCAGCAATGCAATTCAGAGCAAATCATCCTTCATGACTCCTGCTTATGTTCTCCCATAAATCTGAGAGAGAAGGTTTACCCAATGTGTCCTTCTAAGTTTCTTAACATTAAATGGGTGCTAGTGCAGTCTATAGAATATCTATGTATTATCCCTTTTTCTGACTACTTGACCACTGTATAAGCCTCTTTGATGAAATTTTATGAATGGATGAATGAATTTGTTAATCATTCTCTAGGGATGTAATAAGCAAAAGAATCTTACATTCTTTTATTCCCGTTTTTATTTTTTCTTAGTTATACATAAAAAATTTAACATTTTTAAAATTTTGAGTTTAAATTCTCTCCCTTCCTCCCCATACCCCTCCTACCTCCTTGAGAAGGCAAACAATTTAATATAGACTAGTCATGTGCAGTCATGCAAAACATTTTCATATTAGTCATGTTGCAAAAGTAAAGACATAAAAAAACCCAACAACTATAATAATAAAGTTTAAGAAGTATGCTTCAAACTGCATTCAGACTCCATCAGTTCTTTCTCAGAGGTGGATAGCATTTTTTATCATAAGTCTTTTGGAATTACGTTGGATCACTGTATTGCTGAGAGTAGCTAAATCTTTCACAGTCGAGCATTGTACAATATTGCTGTTAGTGTGTACTATGTTCTCCTGGTTCTACTCATTTCATTTTGCATCAGTTCATGAAAGTCTTTCCAGGTTTTTCTGAAAACATACTGCTCATCATTTCTTATAGCACAATAGTAATCTGTCACAACCCTATACCATAACTTACTCTACTGTTCCCCAGTTGAAAAGGCATTTCTAATTCCTTGCCACCACAAAAAGAGCTACTATAAATATTTTTGTATATATAAGTCTGTTTTCCTTTTTAAAAAAAATCTCTTTGTGGTACAGACCTAACAGTAGTATTGCTGAGTCAAAGGGTATGCACAGTTTTATAGTCCTTTGAGCATAGTTCCAAATTGCTTTCCAGAATGGTTGGATCAGTTCACAACTCCATCAATAGTACATTGTGTCCCTGTTCTTCCACATCCTCTCCAATATTTATTATTTTCCTTTTCTGTGATATTAACCAATGTGATAGGTATGAGGTGCTACCTCAAAGTTGTTTTAATTTGCACTTTTCTAATATATGGTGATTTAAAGTATTTTTTCATATAACTATAGATAGATTTGATTTCTTCATCTAAAAACTGCTTATTCAAATCTTTTGACCATTTATCAATTGGGGAATAACTTGTATTCTTTTAAATTTGACTCACTTCTCTATATATTTGAGAAATGAGGCCTTTATCAGAGAAACTTGCTGTTAAAAAAAAAAAACTTTTCTGCTTCCCTTCTAATCTTGACTGCATTGGTTTTGTTTATGCAAAGCCCTTTCAATTTCATATAATCAAAATTATTCATTTTTCATTCCCTAATGTTCTCTAGTTCTTGTTTGGCGATAGATTCTTTATTTATCCATAAACATGACAGATAAAATCATCCATGCTCCCCTAATTTGTTATAACATCATCCTTTATGCCTAAATAATTTACCCATTTTGACTTTATCTCAGTTTATAGTGTGAAATGTTTGTCTATACATAATTTCTGCCAAACTGCTTTCTAGTCTTCCTAGCAATTTTTCTCAGAGAGTGTAATCTTGGACTTCTGGGTTAGTCAAACACTAGATTATTATGGTTATTTACTACTGTGTATTGTAAACCTAATCTATTCCACTGATCCACAGTTCAATTTCTTAGTCAGTACCAGATTGTTTTAATGATTACTTTATAATGTAAATATATTATTGATATATTATATGATTAGGCCACCCTACTTCACATTTTTTTCATTGATTCCTTTGATATTATTGACCCTTTGATATTCTTGACCCTAGCTCTATAAAACAATTTTTTGGAATTTTCATTGGTATGACACTGAATAAGTATATTAATTTAGGTAGAATTACCATTTTTATTATATTGCTTTGGCCTACCCATTAACAATTAGAATTTCTTCAATTGTTTAGATCTGATTTTATTTATGGTGAAAAATGTTTTGAAATTTTGTTCATATAGTTCCTGGGTTTGTCTTGGCAGGCAGACTCCTAAGTATTTTATATTGCCCAGAATTTTACATTCTCATAGAAGGAGACAAGAAATATAGTAAAATGATGACTAGGGAAGGGAGTTTTGGTATGGAAAAGTCATAGGAATTACAAATGGCATTATAAGTCCATCGAATGTCATGTCTCCCCTGAAAGCAATGCTATTATTAACTATATTACTGTTACATAAATGACAAAATATCCAGGTAGGCCTGGTTTTCCTGATATGTAACTGAATAGAATATTAAACATGGTCTTCTTACAGCTAGGTATGTGGGGTTAAATGAGTTTATACTAATTCACTCACTAATCAAGACAGTTCAGTCCCAAGTAGGGATCCAGTGCTGAGTGGATTAATTCCTCTATGGAGGAATTAAGAACTCTGAAGAGCAGGTCTAGAGAGTGATTCTTTTCAGATAGGGCACAGGAGAACAGAATATAGCAGATGGTAAGATGCCTGGGTAGGTCATGTTTCCTAGTGGATAGCTGGGTCCTGATCTTTGAATAGAAATCATCACTGGTAATCATTGCCATTGTCCTTTGTGTGACTCACAATTTTAATTTCTCTAGAAGTGCAGGAAAAAAATGTGTTGCAAGAAATGATGAGTTCTTGTTTCAGGGAGAAGCTGGGGCATCATTGATAGGACTATATAATTTCCCCCAAACAATCTAACTCTTCCTCCTATTCAGTTTTAGGCTTAGTTCATTGTACATCTCTGGTGTCTGTCCAAGATATATGTACTGATAGACAAGCTCTATGGCATGTCCATCCAACTATAAGTCATTATCTGCACAATAAGCATTCTTCATCCACTTGGATGTCATTGTATGGATAGTTGAGCCAAACATTTTTCATTGATCATGGATCTCATTTCATAGACTCTTCAATTTCCCACAACTTAATGGAATCAACACAATGGAATTTGTAAAGAGGAAGATTTGTAGGACTTCATCATCTATAGAAAATCTCTTTTCTATTTAGTCTATGTCCTGATTGGTCTCCACGATAGAAGCAACCATGTCCACTGGGCATACATCTTTCTTTTTTATGCCTTAGATGATATTAATAATCAGAAGATCATCGTAGGAGACTTCATACAGAAAGACAAGGTGAACAAGGTTCTACTGGTTTCAGTGGTAGTAAAGACCTCCATTTGAACCAAACCATAAGAATTCCTTATATATAACATGTGCTCAGTCAGGTTGTGACCACTTATTTGTAACAACTGCCTAGAGACCTGTGTAGCTCTCTAGGTTGCATACCTAGGGGTAGTCTATATAAAAGGGAGTCCAGCCTAACTGATGAATTGAAACCTCCATACTGATTAAGCCAGTGATGCCTGCCAGAAGTTTCCTATCATTGTTTTTCATTATCTTTTCTGGAGCTTCCCCTTACCACTTTCAATAGTTCTTTTTATTACTACAATATGATTCTTATTATCCTGGTACCATTACAATTCAAATACAGAGCCTCTGTGGGCAACAATCATCAAAAAAGTTATCTTGCTTCTGCTTCTATCAGGGCAACTTTTATGATCTTATCATGAGCATAAGAGAGGCCATGTTGGAAAATATCCTTTAGAGAGTATTTTGCTCTACTCAATCAAGTGTTTTCTTATAGTCAACTAATAATAAGTGTAACAAGATCTTATATTCTCTGTACCTTTCAGTCAATTACATGACTGTAAAGATGTGATCAGCCATAGAATATGATTTATAAAAATTCTACCTATTCCCTTTTCATATTTTTATCCATGATTCCCTTCATATGTTTGTGAATTATCCTTGGAAGTATAGTTGGGGGCAATTGTTTTCCCCTTCCCCCCAGTTGATAAAAATCACAGAAAGTAAAGGATAGATGAAGTGTTACTGTGTTAAACAATGAGGTGTTAATGTGTTAAATAGAAGTGCAAAGATGGATCTATTGCTCTTTAAAAATCTTGAAGGAGTTCTTCCAGATGGAATTAGAGAAACAACTTGCCATTCATTGGCTGGCAAAAGATTTTCCACGCTTGGCAACGTCCTTTAAAAAGCTAAGTTTGCCACCCTTGCAGATGATCAAACACAGTGGAGTGAAGGAGCAACCTTGTAGAGTGACACCTGCCTCCCCCTGCCAGTGGAGGGAAAGAAGAGAGAATTTCTTTCCTTTCTTCCTCTCTTCCTTCCCCACCCCCACCCAACTGACCCAGGTGGAGCTACCTGCTCAGCAAAAGATACCATATGCAATAGAGAAAGAAAAAGAGAGACAGAGATAGCTGGGCAGAAGTCAGCTTCAAGGATCGTGACCTCTGGAAGTAGAAAAGGGAACCAATTGTGGATTCAAGAATTAACCCCAGTAGTTGGGAACTGAGATGCAGAAAAAAGCAGGCCCAGGGGATTCCAACTCAATGACCTTCCAAGCAAAGGCACCACATGAGCACCTTATGAGAAGGAAAAAGATATTATGATGTGCAGTACTGGATGCAGTTGTTTTAGTGATATGTGTTCCCAACACATGTTCTTCATTACCCACTCTTCCCATGGACTCTATGCGTATTTGTGGGAGAATGCATCCCAAGTTTATTTGGGGAAGAGTGAACATTTTGTTTACTATGCTCTTTGTAAATAGCTTTGTCTTGAGCTGATTGTACCTACTGGTTGATTATTAAAGGCAACATCACAGGTGGGGGCTTGTTAGGTATAGTTCCAGGAATGTGGACCTAGAGACACCCTTTAAAATCTTTGAACCGGGGCAGCTAGGTGGCTCAGTGAGTAGAGCGCTGGCCCTGGAGTCAGAAGGACCTGAGTTCAGATCCGGCCTCAGACACTTAACGCACACACAACAAAAAAACCTAGCTGTGTAACCTTGGGCAAGTTACTTAATTCCAATTGCCCTCCAAAAGGCAAAATAAATAAAATAAAATAAAATCTTTGAACCTTGGAGCAATTGCTTGCAGCCAAAGATTATTTGTGTTTCCTGCAACTGAAAGGGAAGATTAAAAAGAAGGAAACAAAAAGACTCCTGTGAAGCCGGGGCAAGGATCACCTTTCTACCTCAAGACATGATACTTTCTTCCATTTATGCTTATCCTGAGCACTATAATATGAGCATTCTTTTCTTGCCTTTGGATGCATGAGAAGACCATGCCAACTTTTGTTTCCCTGATAAGTCCTCATGATCCATCTTTCTATTTAGCTTCAACTTTCCTATATCTTCTGATTTCATTTATATTGAGAACAACAATATTAATAAACATAGTTCCTCTGGTATTCATTGGTCATTGAATGAGGATGTCTCATTCAGAGTACCAAGAGTTAAAAGGTAGAAAAACTTCGTGATTCTTAGCATCCTTTGCACCCTTTTTCAAGCGTGCTGCTACTGTTACTGTAGAAATGGAAAGATGTCATAAAGGACTGAGAAACATTTTATATTTTCTTTTTTTTCATGTTTTCAATTATCTTAATCCTTATCCTTCTTATCATCATTGTAGCACTTGACACTATTTATTACCTAGATACTTTGTCTCTTCTTAGTTTTCATGAAACTCTTCATTCTTAGTCTTTCTCTCTACATAACTCATCACCCCTTCTTAGTCTCCATTGCTGACTTATCCTTCATGTCATGTTCACTGTGGGCATACCCCGATACTCAGGAGTGTGTATGTGTGTGTGTGTGTGTGTGTGTGTGTGTGTGTGTGTGTGTGTGTGTGTGTGTAACTAGGCTGTACCCCACATGTAGCATAGCAGTATCATTGTGTGGCTCACAGGGACGTGGAATAGACATCTCTAAACTCTTCTCCCTCCCAGGGACAGTTTAATTCCTACCAGGATGGGAAACAGGAGTTTGGGGCCAGAGTCTTGGCTACTCTGCTCTCCTCAGAGAGTGGGGGAGCCAAGAGAGAATTAAATCTATCAGTTTCCTTAAATATTAGTCTAAGGGTTGTGGTTTTCAGTTTCAAGCTAAACTTCTGATCACTGTTCATTAATGGGTAAGGAGGATCCCAAGCATTCCATCCAAGGACAAATTCCCTTCCCACCAAATAGTAGTTCCATAATGAGCACACAAATAGCATATAGCAAAGAAATGCATTAACTTAGGTCAATGGCAAAACATAAATCAGAGAAAATATACATAGGAGAATATATGCCAAACAATACAGAATGAAGGAGCTCTCTTATTGGGATCAAGGTAACTCAGTTCAACAAAGAGATGTCTCAATTCTTAACCAATGGGAAATTCCCTGAAGTTTCTAGTATAACAAGATAAAGATAGGGAAAGGATGGAAACTGCTAGCTCCTCTCATATTGGCTTCTTCCTTGAGTTTTATTCTCCCTTTGTCAACCTGGGGAGGGATTGGCATCATCCATTTTCTCTTTCAGAGCTAGAAGCTAAAATCCAGAAGCACCCAAAGGAACTGGAGAGCCTAAAGAGGCTTCAGAGACCTGATGAGACTGAAGCTCTTCTCTCTCTTGCTCTGTCCAACTCTGCCCAACATCTCCTATGAACACAGGGCACTGATCTTGTACGGAAATATTTTATTATATTCTTTGGAAAACCTTATTTATTAACATTGTTTGGACTTGGTTTGATGTGACTGAAATTGTCTAATCCAAAAGAGGTCAGGCTGACCTCAGATCCCCCAGGGAAGCTGGATAGCTGCAGGGAATGTTTGGCTCTCACCCAGGTCTTGGGTCCACCCAGTGCTTGTGTTTTTGGTTTCCCAGGTTTGAATGTTTATGCTTACCTTTCAATCAACTTAATAGGAATGTTTATGCTTAATAATATACAAATCAACAGATCTGGCCAGGGAACCAACCCCTCTACAAAATAGTTGGGCTGGTACTCTTCTGTGAAACCCAATACAATGTTAACCCCTCAGTGGCTACGGGGGGGAAACTTCTTGTGGCTTTCCTCCTCTACTAAATGACCAAATAAATTTCTTTCTAAAATTATTTCAGTTTGTGGGGCTCATTTTTATGACTAACAGTCTTCAACAATGAGAAGAGAGTCCAAAACCAAAGAGCTTTGGGGGTTCTGGTGATAGATTAGATAGATAAATGGGTATATATACACATACACACAGAGAGATAATACATTGTGTGTATATGTGCATTTGTGTGTTCCCCATTAACATAAGCTGCTTGAGGGTAGGGAATGTTTCCCCCTTTTCCTTTGGCTCTCTAGCACTAAGCACAGTCCTTGTTACACTGTCCTTAATAAAGGATTTTTGATTGATTTCATGTGTTGCCATAGCCAATGAATGGTCAGGATCACTGGTGAGGAACCTCAACATGCTTAGCTACACTGGACCTTAGAGATTAGACAGAATCTGTAGCCAGGACCATGTTCAGTCTTTCCAGAATGGTCTAACAGGGAGTTGATGATCCTACTGGAGTAAATATGAGGCTCTTTTAGAACCAGACCTAAGATGACTGTCCAACTTTTCAAACACATACAAATCCATGACTGCAAGACTTAATTGAGCAAAACCCATTGCTCCGCCGTCTAGGAAGGTTCTCTGATATGGTGATTGATGTTTTTATATCTGAAAAGTTTATACGTTGAGGTTTTGCTATCTGAATCCTAAACACATCTATATAATTTATTGAATTATTGAGTCTCGCAGTTTAGCACTGTCAAAAAACGGATCTCTTAGAGTCATGAAAGAAATTTAATCTCTGGCCTTCACACTTCAACACGATGGCAGACAACTGCCACCATGTGGAACTTAATGGTATAGCAGTCAAAATTTCTTTAATTAAATGTACAGACCAATATAGTTAATAGAATCCTAGCATAAAATCATAGATTTGGAGCTAGAAGAGACCTTAGAGGTCATCTAATCTGACTACCTCCTTTTTAAGATGCAGAAACTGAAGTTGAGATAAGTCTCCTGTGTTCTTTTTTTTTATATTTGAAACATTTAATTTTAAAACTTGGAATTTCAGATCCATTCCCTTCCTCCCTTGTCACCCACTCCCTCTGGGAAGATAAGCAATTCAGTATGTGTTGTACATGTATAGCTATGCAAAATATTACCATAGTAGATATATTGTAAAAGACTGCTTATAGTTCCCTCCCACCCATCCCACCCCCCACTTGGTCCATTCCCTACTTTGATCTTGTGCCTCTTCAAAAGTATGTACCTCCAACTTCCCCTCCCCCCAGAATGCCCTTCCCTCCATCATCCCCCCTCTTATCCCCCTTTCCCCTATTCTCCTGCAGGGTGAGATATCCCATTTAGTATGTATGTCATTCTCTTCCTGAGTCAACTTCAATGAGAATAGGGTTTTGCCTTTTTGCCTTCCTGTTCTTCCCCTCCCCTGCAACCACTTCCCCTTGCTTCTTATACATGAGATAGTTTACCCTACCCTGTCTCTCCCCATTTCCTCTTGCCACTTTCCTCTCTCACCTCTTAACTTCACCCCTTAAGTATCATCCCTTCCCACCAATCCCAAATTCAATCTGTGCCCTCTATCCATGTACCTGTACCATATACACACATTCACATATGTATTCATATGCCCATATACCCTTCTTCAATTATTTTCATAATGAGAAAGGTTTCATCAGTCACAGTTATTGTTTTTCCATGTAGGAATGTAAATAGTTCAACTTTGATAAGTTCCTTTTGATTTCTTTTCCTTGATTACCTTCTCAGGCATCTCTTGCTTCTTGTGTCTGGATGTCAAATTTTCTATTCAACTCTGGTTCTTTCCTCAAGAACGCTTGAAAGTCCTCTATTCCACTGAATGACCATATTTTCCCCTGAAACAAAATACTCAGTTTTGCTGGTTATGAGATTCTTGGTTTTAATCCCAGGTCTTTTGCTCTGCAGAATATCATATTTCATGCCCTTCTATCCCTCAGTGTAGAAGCTGCCAGGTCCTGTGCTATTCTGATTGTGTTTCTACAATATTAAAATTGTTTATTCCTAGCTGCTTATAGTATTTTCTCCTTGATCTGGGAATTCTGGAACCTGACTATAATATTCCTAGGAGTTTTCTTTTGGGGATCTTTTTCAGGAGGTGATTTGTGGATTCTTTCAACCTCTATTGCCCCCTCTGGGTCTAAAACATCATGGCAATTTCCCTTGAGAATTTCTTGAAGGATGATTTCTAGGTTCTTTCTTTGATCATGGCTTTCATGTAGTCCAGTATTTTTAAATTCTCTCTCCTGGATCTATTTTCCAGGTCAGTGGTTTTTCCCATGAGATATTTCACATTGCCTTCTAACCTTTCATTTGTTTGGATCTGTTTAAAAGCATCTTGATTTCTCATAAAGACACTAGCTTCCATTTGCTCCAGTCTAACTCTGAAGGAATGAACCTCCTCAGTGAGCTTTTGAGATTCTTTTTCCATCTGACAAATTCGGCTATTTAAGGCATTCTTCTCCTCATTGCGCTTTTAAGCCTCCTTTGCCATTTGAGTTATTCTATTTTTAAGGTGTTATTTTCCTTAGTTAGGCTGTTGACTCTCATTTCATACTTTTCCTGCATCCTTCTCATTTCTCTTCCCAGTTTTTCCTCCACTTTTCTTATTTGGTTTTTTAAATCCTTCTTAAGGTCCTCTATGGCCTGTAACCCACTCATATTTTCATTTGGGACTTTTGGTGCAGGATTTCACAGTCCTCCTCCTATTCCATGCTTTGACCCTCTTTGCCCCCAAAATAGGAGTCTAATGTTGTATTTTTCTGTTTATTTTGTTTCCTTTGCCTTGGCATGTTGCCACTTAATTACTTGACTTTTGGGCTTGTTGCCACAGTAGGACTCTGCCACCAGATAGGAGAGCTTCTGTCCCAAACATTGGGGTCTTCACAACTTCCAGAGGTATTAGTTGGGTGGCCTCTATGAAGCCTCCACATGCTCTGGCAAGCTGGATACCTACCCCAGACCTCCAATCCAGACCGTAATCCAGATCCAGGTAGGTTTGTTTTAGCAAGAGAGATTACCCCCCAAGACTGATCCCTGGATCTCCCTACAGTTCACAGACCAGCAGCTGAAGCTGCCACTGAAGCTGCAAAATGGCGTCTGTGCCGTGTCTCCTCAGCCACTTCTCGCCCCCAGGGGAAGAAGCTTGACGTTCCCCAAATACTGGTCCCAAAGTCCATAGGGCACTAACTTCTCACTTTGTCCTAGGCATGTCTGTGTTGATAATTCTGGAATCGCCACAGCTGCTGGTGTTCTAGGGTCCTTCCAGCCAGCTGCTGGCCTGGCTGCCCTGGGACTAAAACCTCAGCTCACACAGGCCTGGGCTTGGCTTCCAGAGCTCTGTGCTGGCAGCTCCCTGCAGGGCTGCCGGGCTGTCCTTAGCGGGAGGTTAACTTCTTTGTGTTGTTCTGTGGGTGCTGGTGCTCCAGAAGTTGTTCAGAGTCCCCTTTTACATGATCTTGAAGTGGTGTGGGAGAGAGCACCTTGGAAGTGGTGTTTCTACTCCGCCATCTTGGCTCCACCAAGTCTCCTGTGTTCTTATAAAAGCACCTATTTCTCAGGGGTGCTGAGAGCATCAAATGTGATAAAATTTGTAAAGCACTTATTAGCACAGTGTCTGGCACATAATAAGGTGCTTAATAAATGCTTGCTTGTTTACTTCCTTTATTCTACTTGTACCCTTGTTCTCATCCTCTCCAGCCTTCTCTGGTAGATATCCCCCATAAATGGTCCCCACACTGTTTCTAATCACCAACCTTCCCCTGTTCTCTACAAACAGACCTACATGTATCCTCCAGCCTTCAACAATTCTCACTTGCCCCTACCAACCTCTCAAGTTCTTGTCCTCTATACCTCCTTCATTTTACAATCAAAGTCCTAGAAATAGCTAACTGTTATCATTGCTTACCCTTCCTTTCTTCTCATTTACCATCTGGCTCCTACCTCATCTTCCCATTGAAATTGGTCTCTCCAAAGTTACCAGTGACTCATAATTGCCATATCCAATGGTCTTTTCTTGGTCTCCATCCTCTCCCTCTCCCTCTCTCTCTCTCTCTCTCTCTCTCTCTCTCTCTCTCTCTCTCCCTTTTTTCCTCCCTCCCTCCCTTCTTCTTGCATTTGAAACCAATGACTACTCTCTCCTCTTGGATACTGTCTGGCTTTTCCTAATGCTGTTCTCTCTTGGTTCTCCTGTCTGACCTGACCACAATGTCCTTTTCAGGACCATCAGTCCTACTGTAATCCCTAAATGCAGGTGTATCAGTCAGATCTGAAGATCTGGTTGAATTCAAAGATACATCTCGCTGTCATTGGTCACAAACAAGGTAGACCTACCTGGTGAAAGAATGTGGATGCCTTAGACAACGCAAACCAATCACCATACAGGAAAGACACGCTAAGTTCATGTACGATGTTAGCTGACCAAAATTATATTTGCGTTTGAAGTCTATGATGTGTGTCCTCATCTCTGCCCCCTGGCTTCCCTGGCTTTCTTCAAGTACCTAGTTAAACCCAGTTGTTTGCATGTTGTCTCCCACATTAGACCATGAGTTCCTTGAGAAGAGGGGCTATCTTTTGCATTTTTTGTATCCTCTTTGTTTAGCACAATGCCTGACATTATAGGAAGTGCTCAAAAAAAGTCTACTGACTAACTAATTGATGTCAGTATTTCTGACTTCATATACATTTCTCACACCAGGGATCGCCTTTAATTTTTTTTTTATTCTGAACTTTACAAATACAAAATAAAATTAATATTTCCATATGCAAAGTAGAACAGAAAAAGATTATACATGAAAATTTAAGTTTGTTGTATGCCACTTTCTTTTCCTTTAAAATATATAATGTATGGGTTCTTAATTTAGAATCCATGACATTAAAAAGAACCCTGGATAATAACCCCTGATAAAAATTCAGCATGTAATTTTCAAATCTGTTTAGCTTGTCTGTTTCCTTATGGCTTTCTTTTCATTCTCTTCTGTGTCCTTTTTTAAAAATACATCAATGAGCCTCCTTTCTTCTCTCTCTCTCTTTTTTAAACTCTTTGGCAATCCTCCTCCTTTCCAACTTCCATTGAAAAAAGAAAAAGGGAAAAAACCCCTTGTAACAAATATGCAAAATCAAGAAAGACAAATTACATGTTGGCTATTTCTGAAAATATATATATGATTCTGCACCTTGAGTCTATCACCTCTCAATCAACAAGTGGGGAGCATGATTCCTTGTTTGTCCTCTAAAATCATGGTTGGTGATTGTAGCAAACATAGTTCTTAAGTCTTTTATGGTATTTTTTTCTTTATAATGTTGATGTTATTGCATAAACTGTTCTGGTTCTTCTCACTTCACCCTGCATCAGTTCATACAAACAAGTCTTCCCAGGTTTCTCTGAAACTATCTGTTTTGTCATTTCTTACAATCAAGGATGTATTGGAGCCAGCTCAAATCACCTCCCATTTAAAAATCTAAATTTTTAATGTGATCATTCACACCTCAGAAATTAGCAAATGTACAAATCAGGACCTGATTTACTATTTTGTTGATGGTCTGGACTTTCTTAAAAGTAAAGAAGAAAATATTGATAACACAGATTAAATTTAAAAGTCTATCTTACATAATTTTTTTCAGAGAACCAGTTGTTAAACATTTACTAATCCACCACTGTTTACAGTACAATAATGTTCCATTACTTTCACATAACACAATTTGTTCAATCATTCCTTGATTGATCGACCCTCCCTTAGTATCTAGTCCTTTGCTATATCAAAAAAAATTGCTACAAACATTCTCGTACATATGAGTCACTTTCCTCTTTCTTTGATCTCTCTAAAGTATAGGCCTAGTAGGGGTATTGTTTAGTCAAATTGTATGTACAATTTAGCTACTTTTGGAGCATAGTTTCAAATCACGATTCAGAATGGCTAGACCAATTTATAATATTGTGTGTCTATCTTCCCACATCCCTTCCAAAAACTGTTATTTTCCTTCTTTGTCATCTTTGTCAATCTGATAGGTGTAAGAATATCAGAATTATTTTAATTTATATTTCTCTAAATATTGATTATTTAGAATATTTTATATAGCTGTTGATAGCTTGGATTTCTTCCTTTACCAACTGCCTGTTTATTCACTTTGACTAATTATATATTTGGGAATAGCTGTTCATATGTTTACATCAGTTTCTCATTACATACCTTGAGTATCAAATATTTATCAGAAAAACTTCCTACAAAGACTTTTCCCCACTTAACTATTCCTTTCTCATTTTAACTGCATTGCTTTTGTTTGTAAAAATTCTTTTTAGTTTTGCACAATCAAAATTATTTATCTTCTGCAATCCTCTTTCTCCTTTGATGATGAGTTCTTCCTCTATCCATGGTTTCAAAAGGTATTTTCTTCCTTGCTCCTCTAATTTGTCACAGACATGACCTTTTATATCTAGGTCATGTATCCATTTGAAACTTTTCTTGGTATATGAGCCATTCATTGTTATTTCGTGTGTTTCCCTAGGAGAGACTGCCTGTAACCATCATCTCTAAGCCCAAACATTCCAGAGGCAGTATCTGGAAGGAGGTGAGAAGGGGAAAGGGAGGCAGGAAGGGTCATAAATCCATTGCTCAAGGTAGCCTTGCCAGTAAAACTGGTCAAACTGGGTCTGAGTTACTTCTTTTTCAGATTCTGAGTGTCTGACATTTGGAGCTCACATTTTTCTGACCTCTCTGTTCTTCTTTCTTCTCCCTTGAGTCTTTGCCATAGTGTCCTCAATCTATATGCCTGGACTATTAATAACCCAGCTGGTTACATATTTGACATCCTGTCCTCTTCTGGTGAGGGGGATGAAAGAACATCAGGGAAGTCAAGAAAAGAAAGAAAAAAAATCAAAGAATAGCAACTCTAAAGGTTTTGAGAATGTCTCTGATTTTAGCTTTCTCATTGGTAAAATTAGGTGGTTGGACTACATGATTTTCAGTTTAGCTCTAAAATCCTATGATCTATTATATTTTTTGCAACCTATATGGTAACAAGATCATGACCACCAGTCCTGCCTAGTTTCTGCCAATGATGTTGCTATGGAGATGGACCATGTGGACTGCTTGTGTGTTGATCTCAGAGACAAAAGACTTAATTTTAAATCCTGGTTCTTCCACTTAGCAGTGTGGCTCTGGGCAAATAACTTTCTCCTATCTAGGCCTCAGTTTCCTCATTTCTAAAATGATATTAGTAGTACTTACAATACCTGCTTTGTGTGGCTGTTAGGAGTAAAGCATTTTTGTAAACTTTAAAAGAGGTATAGAAATATGAGTTATTATTATAATTACAGGAAAATAGGGAAGCATATTTAAAGGCAGGTGAAAATATACCTTTGACCTTCCTATTTCCAATATGTGTACAGGGCCCTTGGGCATTTCCTTTAGTCTGGGCATTCAGTTAACAACAAATCACATTTATATAATATTTAAAAGTTTATGAACCTCTTTAATCAGAACAGCTAGAAGTAGGAATTTTTGTACCTCAGGCAAGAAACAGGAAAAATTCTCTACGTTGGGGAAAGTGAGGAAACGAAGACCCCAGGAAAAGAATTAAGGTCATCCCTGTGAAACATCTAGTGGCTTCATATTTTCACTAATTATTTTTGATAATTAGGTTCTAGTTTTACCAGACCAAGCCTTAGAATGGGAGAACTTTTTAAGGGAGCAAAGAATGGGTTTGTTGGGGGTTGGGGAGGAGGAAGAGAGAAAATATTAGAGAGACAAAGAGACAGAGAATGAGAGAGAGACAGAGAGACAGAGACAGAGACAGAGACAGAGAGAGAAGAAACAGACAGAGAATGAGAGATATACATAAGGAAAGATAATGAGAAACAAAAAGGGGGGGGGGAATGAGAGACAAAGACAAAAGAACAAGATCTAGGAAGTCAGATAGAAAGAAGCCATATGGACACATAGGACTCAGTTCCCCAGAGGGAAACCTGTGCATCCTCTCCTCTGAAAATAATAACACCCAAGAAAGCATATGATCTTTGTGATGTTTGGGAATAGAGGCTAAGGCAAAGACAGAGATAGAGGAGTTTCTGGGCTTAACCAAGAGCTGCAAAAAACACAAACTAGTGGTAATGGAAAGGCAGTAGTGGGACTATGGAAGAGATCCAGGAGGAGTTCACAAACCAAGCAATAGTTGAAGCTGAGGAGCAACAGGGGATAGATCCAAGATGCTGAGGGGCAGACCCAGGCCTTGCTTTTCACTAGTACTTTGAATCATGTGTATTACATAAGTCCAGGAAAGCAAACCTTTCCCTTTGTGGGAGAAAAGTATACTCCAAGTACCTCTATAAGTCTGGAAGAGTCCTCTGGAAGATGCAGTTCCCTGAAGAAAACAGAATTCTTCACTATTAAGGAGTTTGGCTGCAAGTTCTTTGTGTTTTCAGTCAATTTACATAAAGTCCATCCTGTAGTTAATATTTTGTTAGCCTGAATGCCTATCATACTTTTCCCTGTGTGTGTGTGTGTGTGAGAAAATACTATCCATGTTAGCCAAATTATGCTATTCCTAGAGAAAATCCTAGATAGGAGTATAAGTCAAAGAGTATGATTATTGAGAAGCCCCCAAGATTGGATTTGCTCTGTGAAAATTCAGAACTTCAATTCCATGTCAAAGGGTTACATGTAACATGGGGACAATATCTTTCCCTGTTGACTTCACAGGTTTGTTGTGAGGTTCGAATGAGATGGTATATGTTAAATGCATGCATTTTGAAAATAAAAAAGCATTACATAAATACTTTAGTGTTATCAAGCTTCTAAGCTATCTATTTAAATATTTCTCAGACGTAGGAAGCTGGATAAAATTTTCTTTTATTCTTTTTAATGACTGTGCTATTATAACTTAAAGTTTGATACAACTTAACAGAGTGACCTTATGGGTCAGTTACCCTCTTGGTTTCAGTTTTCTCATCTGTAAAATTAGGAGGTTGAACTTTAAAATCCTTTCAAGCTCTAATAGTCTAGGATTCTATATATGTTTATCCATTCTAGATTTTATACAAAGCTTCCATGAAAAGGTTCCAAGGCTTCCCTAAGAGAGGTATCTAGCATATTTTAGCCACTAGGTGTCCTCCTGCATGATAATATGTTACAGGGAAAGAGCACTGGGTAAAGGAGAGGTGGGTGAAACAATCTAGAGTCTTCTCCATCTTATCAGTATGACAATGAAAACAATGAAAAAATCTCTATTGAGCCACAGTCATGCAACTCACTAGATATCCTGCTGACATCTCAAACTCAACATGTCCAAAATAAAACTCATCATCTTTCCCATTCCAAACTTCCCCATTACAGTCAAAGGGGGCACCATATTCCCAGTCACTCGGGCTCACAAACTAATTGTCATCATCAATTCCTCATTTATACTCACTCCACATATCTAATTCATGAACACACATTGTCTACTTTACAATATCTTTTGTATATTTTCCCTTCTTTCTACTCTTACAGCCATGACTCTAGACCAGGGCCCTCATCACCTCTCCCCGGACTATTGTAATATCCTTCTAATTAGAATCCCTGACTCAAGTCTTTGGCCACTCTGATATCCACTCAGTGATCCTGAGCCTTTCCATTGCCACTAGCTTGTGTTCTTGCAGCTCTTGGTTAGACTCAGAAACTTTATATCTGTTTCTGCCTCAGCATCAATTCCCTACCATGTCACGTGACTACTCGGTGAGTTTTAATTGCTCTCTATCACCTCCAGGGTCAAATATAAAGTTTTCTGTTAACATTTAAAGTCCTTCATAACCTGGTTCTATTGATGTTCTTTGCAGTTCCTCAAACCTGACTCCACCTCTCATCTCTGTGACTTTGTACTAGCTCTCCCATATTCCTGAAATGTTCATATCCTTAGTGTCAGCATCTCCGTTTTCATGGTTTACATCTTAATTTACATCCCTCTACCTCCTCCCATCCCCCTAGTTGCTAATGTTTTTCCTTTTCATCTTACCTCCATCTACTCTGTATGTATCTTCTATATAACGAGTTCTTTATGTGTTGTCAGCCATATTAGAATGTATGCTCCATGAGGGCAAGGGCTGTATTTTGTCTTTCTTTGCATCCCTAGTACTTAACAGTACCTTGCACATAGTAAGCACTTAATAAATATTTGTTGACTTACAACCTCAGAGATTCCATTTCCTCATTTTTAAATGGGATTAATAATCTTGCACTGCCAACATTGCAGGAATATTGTGATGACCTGATTCATTCAAAACACTTATTATTTGCCTACTACATGCTGTGTGTTAATATTGTGTTAGACTCTGGAAGAAATAAAAAGATAAATACTACACAGTCCTTATAATATAACATGTACACAGATAAAAGTGAGATGATGAATTTAAAGCACTTAAGCCATAAAATGATATATAAATGGTTAGCTACCATTATTAATTAATTTGTTAATCATAAGATCTAGAGTGAGACCCTATGGGGAAAGGAAGGGAAGGAGAAAGGAAACGGAAAAGGAAAGAGAAAGGGAAGGGAAGGGAAAAAGCATTTATTAAGCACCTATTATGTTAAAGGCACAGTGCTAAGTTCTTTACATTTTATCCACAACAACCTGTGAAGTGGGTGCTATTATTATCCCCATTTTACAGATGTTAAAACTGAGGCACATAGCAGTTAAGTGATTTGCTCAGGGTCACATGGTTGGTGTCTGTGGCTAGTGCACTCTGATGTATAAAAGACATTCAGACAATCTGGCCTCTCTTGTGTTTAGTATTAGGCTCACTGAGAGGGGAAAAAGAGAGGGTATATAAGAGGATTGTAGATTTAGAGTTGAAAAGAACCTTAAAGGCTATTTAGTCCGACTCTCTCATTTTATATGTGGGGAAACTAAGGCTCAGAGAGCTTATGTGACTTGTATTCATTGTCACAAAGATAGTAAGGGTAGAGCTAGGATTCAAACTCAGGTCCTCTGTTTCTAATTCAGATAATTGCATGTGATAAGTTTGTTACAGATCTTCTCCCCCAAACTCAAGGCTAGAACCTGCCCAACCAAGCCTATCTGCAACATGTTACAGTGAAAAGAACACTGAAATTGCAGCCACAAGACATGAGTTGAAATCTCAACTCCACCATTTTCTTACAACCTGTGTGACCTTGGATAAGTTACCTGCTTTGGGCTTCAGTCTTCTCTTCTGTAAAATCAGGATTGAATTAGATTCCTGTGAAAGTCTCTTCTAGTTCTCATATTCGATTCTATTTTGAAAACATTTGAGTGGCTCTGCATTTGCCATTAGGCTTCTAAGGAAATCCACACCAGCCACTGGGCTTCAGATTGAAGTTTATTTCAGACAAGTGAACTAAGAAACCATCCCTCTCCATAGGCTCTGAGCTATTCTTGTTCCACATCAATTTTCTCCTCTGTGTCCAATCTGCCAACACACCTGTGCTCACATCCAGACATCCATTACCAATTCATGAAGATAGCCTCCAATTCAAGAGGGCTGAAGAAATGTAGGTCTATCTTAAACAAGCAGGCCCCCATCCCTTTCCTGGAGGGAGTGCTGCATTATTTACAGGAAAAGCCAGGCCTACTGATGTAATTAAAAGTCTTGCTATTGTAAAAGTTCCTTCCTTGAAAATATTGTTTCCATCATCCTCAAACACGCACTAAGCTCTAATTGCTTCTATTTATGGTTGCAAAGCACTTTACAAATATATTCACTCATTTCATGCATGTTAATTAGGCAGGTCAAATTTTATTAGTAAGCCCTTTTTATAGATAGAGACTATAACTCAGAGAAGAGATTCCCCAAGGTCACAAAGAAAGTTAATAGAAGAGCTGGACTTGAATCTAGGTATCCTGACCATTAGATTGTAAGCTCCTTGAGGGCAGGGACCATTTTTTTTAAACTTACATTTGTATCATCAGTCCTTAGCAAAGTGCCTGGCATACAGTAGGTGATTAATAAATGTTTATTGACTGGTCTAATCAATACATCAATGAACATTTGTGCTAGGTTCTGGGAATATACTCTTTCCTTTATACCACATTTCTTTCAGTAATCATATAGGCAGATATGTCCATATATTTTCTCACACATCATTTGCCAATTTATAGACAACTGGAAGGTCATTAAAGATAATTTAGTTCTAGTCCAAACCCCTCGTTTTGCAGGTGAAAAAAACTGAGGGTCAGGGCAGTAAAGTGATTTGCCTCAACTCACAGAGTTAGTTACTGGAAAGTTTAAGACTTAAATCTAGGTCTTCTGTCTCTAGCTTAGAACTTTCTCCTGTGTGCAGGAAACTCTGGGCATTAGAGTTCTAGTCTCTTCTCTCAAGGGGCATCAGTGGAGCTGGAGAGACAAGTCATGTATACATTAAAAGTATAAATAACACCACAGGGTAGCCTATGCCTCCTGCTACAAAAATGACAGGAATTGTGTGGGGGATTATAAATTATAAATTATGAAAAGGATTATAAATAATTAGCTTATATCTGCTTACTTGCAAATGAAGTCTGCCTTCATTTGCAGAAATAGAAGAGCCTATTTATAAGCTGCATCAAGTAGTAAACTTTATTACCAAAAACTGCTAGATAGACCTGGCTTTCTAAATATATAATATAACTACACTCCCACAGAGTTTCATCTAGAAACATTCCAAAGATAATTCCATCTCATCACATGCTTCTGAGAGAAGCTGTGTTACCCATGATGGCGTAGCAAGGCAGTAGTAGAGTTGTAAATAGGGTCTCAATGTCTTGCTCTAACCATTGTGTCTTTGTTCCTACTACTTGAACTGCATAACGTCTTTTTTAAAAATGTTTCATTGATGCCTTCTGTTTTTTTATATCAGTCATTTCCTCATATACAACCTCTTTTGTAATAATGATTTTTAAAACAACTAAGCAAATCTAATTGATGAAACTACTTTGTCCAACAGCCTGTACTTTACTCTATACCTGAAATCTCCCACCAAGAGCTGGGAAATATGTCTCATTATCTGTTCTCTGGGACCAAGGTGGTTGTTGTTGTTCAGTTGTTTCAGCCCTATCCAAATCTTCGTGACCCCATTTTGCGGTTTTCTGGGCAAAGATCCTGGAGGGGTTTGCCATTTCCTTCTTCAGCACATATAACAGATGAGGAAACTGAAGCAAACAGGGTGACATGACTTGCCAAGGGTCAACTAATAGGTGTCTAAAGCCAGATTTGAACTCAAGAGGATGGGTCTTCTTGATTCCGAGCCCAGTGCTACCTACCTGCCTGGGATCAAGATAATCTGAGTTCAGCTCCTTTGATTGTTTTTTTCCCCATTTGTATTCTTGTAGTCATCAAACATATTGTTCTCCTGTTTCTGATTTATTCAGTCTGCATCAATGTTCATAAGTCTTCCTCTGTTTCCCTGAATTCCTCATACACTTTGTTTCTTATGGTACAATAGTATCCATTTCATTCCTATAACACAATTTGTTTAGTTATCCCCCAGCTAAAAGATATTCATTTTTGTTTGCATTGTTTTACTCCCCCAGAAAGTTCGGCAATGAAAATTTCAGTATATACTTCCTTTTTGTCCTTAACCTCGATGCTCAACAATCAGATCACTGAGTCAGAGAAGACAAAGTCTGGTGATTTTTCTTAAATAGTTCTAAATTATTTCCCACAATGATTGGATCAATACACAAGCCCACCAACAAGGTATTTGTATGCCAGCCTTCCCACAGACCATTCCCCTAACCTCCAGGGTGGGAGAGAAGAGAGAAAAGTGCTATGTGTGAGGAATACTAAGAAAATCAGTTTCGATGGACCATAGAGTATTAGAAAGGGAGCAATATATAATAAAACCTGAAAATTAGGTTGGAACCATGTTGCTCTAAGAGTCAAATAGAGGAGTTTGTGCTTAATACTAAAAGCAATTAGAGGTTACTGAGTAGCAGAGTGACATGGTCAGAGTTGCACTTTGCATAGTTTAGCCATTGTGTAGAGGTTGAACTAGATTGGTGAGAGACTTGAAGCAGGGAGACCAATTAGATGGCTATTGCAATAGTCCAAGGCCAAATTGATGAGGGCACAAAATAGGGTGGTGGCCATGTAAGTATAGAGAATAGGAATAGATGTAGAGATGTTGTGGAGGAAGAAATGGAAAATATGACAACTTGTTGGACATAAGAAATTAGGGAGAGAGAAAAGTCAAGTATAACATCAAAGTTGTATACCTGGGTGACTGGAAAGATGGTGGTGGCTTAGGTAGAAACAAGAAGTTTCACAAAGATGTATGAATTTGCCAGGAAGAGATAATGGGTTCAGTTTTAGTCATGTTGGATTTGAGGTGCCTACAAGATATCCATTTGGAAAGTTCCAGGAGGCAGTTGGTGACATATGATGGAGCTCAAGAGAGCCTGGGGCTAAATATAGAGATGTGGATCTCTTCTGCAGAAGTATGGTAATTAAACCCACAAGAACTAATAATGTTAAACAGTGAGGGAATGTAGAACCCAGGATAGAGAAGAAAGAAGAGCCCAGGACAGAGTGTTGTGGTACATAATATGGAAGATGGTCTAACCAAAGAGACTAGATGTGATGGTCAGACAGGTAGGAGATCTAGGGGATAGCAGCATCAAGAAAACTCAGAGAATGAGAAAGTATGTGGTCAGAGAGGATGGTCAACAATGTCAAGTGCTACAAAGAAGTCAAGAAGGGTAAGGATTAAGCAAAGGCCATTGTACATAAAAATTTTTTAAACCATTGGTAACTGAACAGAGAAATTTCAGTTGAGTGAGAAGCCAGTTTGCAGTGGTTTGGAAAATGGGAGAAGTAGTGGTAATGAGTGTAAACAACTTTTTCTAGGAGTTTGACTAATTAAAAGGAAGAGAGAAATAAGGCAATAGATGAAAGACAAGGGAAGTAAGGGTTTTTGTTTTTTATTAAAGAATGAGGAACACATGGATATATATCTATAAACATTAGAGAAGGAACAGGGAGTAGTGCAATAGAAAGAATGTTGGGTTTGCTGTCAAGAAAATGAGGGTCCAAATCTCTACTTACTAACTGAATGACCTCAGGCCAGTCACTTAACTTCTGTTTCTGAGTTCCCTCAACCCCAAAATCAGGGCACTGGACTAGATAATTTCTAAGGTATTTTTGTCCACTATATAAGGGGAGACTGAAGATTAGAGATCAAGGAAAGATAATTGAGGGTGCATAAGACTAAAGGGAATTAGATGAATGGTACAGAAGGACCACCTCAATATCAGAGACTGGAGGGAAGGAAGGGAGAACAAGAGATAATAGGAAAGGGTTTTTAAATGTAGACAAAAGAGAGAGGGAACTCAAAGGGAATAGCCTATATTGCTTTGAACAAGTCATGACCTCTCTGAAACTCAGGTCCATCATCTGTAAATTAAGAACATTAGATTAGATGGGCTCTGAAGACCTTTCCAGTTATAGATTGATAATCTTTATGGTCTATACTAGGTCACCCTGCCCTCTTCATCACTATGTTGTACTTCCTTCTTCTTCACCTACTGAATTCCTACCCTTTATTTAAAACCCAATTAAAATGTCACAGTCTTCAAGAACTCCTCCTACCATATTTCACAAAACACATAGTTACAAGTGTTTATTTCATTCTACCCCTCTGGACTTTAAGCTCTCTGAGACCTGGTACCACAGGGTATGCTAGAGCCAAATCAGACCAGTTCATGAGAGCCAATTGTTAAATTTTCAATGTGAGAATTTACAACTTGGAAATCAGCAAGTTTGATTTGTTTGGTTGATTGTATAGACTTAAGTGATGGAGAAAGGGTTCATAAGAAAGATTAAACTTAAAAATATGACCAGTATTTTTCTGAGAGTCAACATACTCTTGGTTGGTACTATGTCAAATCTCAATTTTATACTCCCTCCAATCCCTAGCATAGTTCTTTGCACATGGCAGTTAGTTAATAAACACTTTTTAAATGTTTGAATAAATGAATGGTCTCTAAAGCTCCTCATAATATCTTACAAGATAAAATGGTAAAGACAATTGTTTTCAATACACAAAATTATTGAGAGTTCTCTAAATAATTGTAGCAATGTCTCAATGGTCAACACCACCTATCCATTTGTGTGCAAAGGTTTAGTCATATCTGTATATTTTCTGTAAAGGAAAATATATAACAAGTACATGTTAAAATTATCTCTGCTCAAAAGTCACCTGAAACACTTTACCTGGCTATTTTTTCAGCAAAGCTTAGGATATTCAGGGATGTTGGGTAAAAAAGGAATTAGATTCCATTGTGAATCTAAGCACAATATTTTTAGCCTGATAGGTACAAATTGACATCTTAGTGGTTACAGCTCAGCTCCCAAATGCCCCAGAAATTACACCTAATACAAGTGTTCTTCAAGATTCTGAATGCAGAGAGGAGACCGTATTCTCCTTAGATAATGGTAATATGTCTATCTATCCAGGTCAGGAAACTCTTAAGATAACTCCTTTTCCTTGCTTCCCCTTCACTTCACTTTCATTCTGTCAGATCTCCATAATCCCTTTCCCACCCTCCAAATTCTAATCATGTCACAATAAAAAGCAAAAGCTTTGTCTTGCAGCAGTCCCTATAAGAATGAAAGAATTCTTCCCCAGATTTCTCAGAGATCTGCTGTATCCAAGCAGATTCCTTTAGGCTTCATTCACATACCAGCATTTATATTATAAGATTTGCAAAGCATTTATATACATTATTTCATTTAATCCTCAGCACAACCCTATAATTCAGGCTTTCTTATTATCCGCACTTTATAGATGTGGAAACTGAAAAGTGTAAGTGATTTGCTCAAGGTCACACAACTTTTGAGACAGAATTTGAATTCATTCTGTACAACACTCTATCCAGTGCCCCAACTAGATGCCCTATTGTTTGATTATTTCTGTAATTGTAAAAGTTGCACTTCCTATAAAACAATCCTCTAAGCCAGTTTGAGTCATTTTCTTCCTTTAATTTTAATTTGGAAGGGAAGGAAAAAAGAAACTGAAAACCTGTGAAGTGCTTCCAAGTGCTCATCTAAGTAGGGGTTGTGCTGAAGGCTTTATCAGAGAGATGTCAGACTCTAGAAATTGCCAAACAGACCTTGTCCCAGAATTCATCACTTTTGAACTTGGCTTGAGACTTCTGGGTAGAAAAATCAAGAAGAGGGGCAGCTAGGTGGAGCAGTAAATAGAGCACTGTCCCTGGAGTCAGAAGGACCTGAGTTCAAATTCGGCCTCAGACACTTAACACAAAAACTAGCCATGTGATCGTGGGCAAGTCACTTAACCCCAACTGCCCCACCCCCCCAAAAAAAGAAAGAAAAGAAAAATCAAGAAGAAAATCAATGTAGCACAGTGCCTAGAGGAGGGGGTAATGGACAGAATCAAGAGTGGTATATCTGTTATCTGGACATCTGCTCCCCTGCCCCACTTACTTCTTTGGAACTCTGACAGTAGCAATTAGATGTGATGGAACAGCAAGAGACTGACTGGGGCTGGTTGGCTTGAGCTGCCTGGGCATTGTGCTCCTTCTGTTATATTGTGCTGCCCACCAAAGTGTGTTAGCTCAAAGCCCTCTAACTTCTGTTATATTGTGCTGCCCACCAAAGTGTGTTAGCTCAAAGCCCTCTAACTCTTAGCCCAGCTATAGAATTCTAACTACAAGCACTTACTAACTAACTGCTCACTTTGGGCAGGAAGAGACAAGAGTGAGGGAGAGGGACTTATCTCTCCCAGGCTGCCTGGCCAAACGTGATCTAAGTTTACCCCTGTCTTTTCTTCCTGCTTGTACTCCTTCACAATTTTTATGTCCATCCATGAGTGTGATAAAAGGAAAGTTTAGTCAGGTGATCTGAATCCATGTTTGTACAATTAATACCAGAAAGAGATACAGATTAGGGAAGAGATCTTTGATTAAGAGAAAATATCCTTTACAACAAGAATTGAGTCATTGAGGGGTGAATTCAATTCCATAAACATTTATTAAGCATGTATGCGCCAGCCACTGTGTTAAGCATTAGGGATACAAAAAGAAGAAAAAGATAGTCCCTAGCCTCAAGGATCCCATTTGGATTGCCATACAAAGGAGTGCAGGGCTGTGTTTGTAAATATTTAATAACATGGGAGAGAAGGGAAATGCAAACACACTTTTAAGTTTATATTGTGAAAACAGGAAAGACTTAGATGAACTGATGCAGAGTGAAATGAGCAAAACCAGGGGAACATTGTAAACAACAATAGCAATGTTATATGATTAAGAATTGTGAATGACTTAGCTATTCTCAACAATACAATGATTCAAGAAAATCCCAAAGGTCTCATGATGAAACATGCTATCTGCCTCCAAAGAAAGAACTGATGTTTGAATACAGACTGAAACATACTATTTTTCACTTTATTTTTGAGTCTTCTTGTACAAAACGAATCATATAAAAATGTTTTACATGATTGCACATGTATAATCTATGTTGGACTGCTCACTGTCTCAGGGAGAAGGGAGGAGAGGGAAGGATAGAATTTGGAACCCAAAGCTTATTTTAATGTTAAAAATTGTTTTAACATGTAATGGAGGGAAATAAAAATATTATTTTTTTAAATGTCTAATAATGTATTGTTAACACTTTCTTAAGTCTAGACAAGCAACAAAACTATAAATCAAACTGCTGATCTGTCGGCTTTATGAAATATAGTTTCTGAGGGGTAAATGCTCACACTAAAAATTTAACAATTGACTCTCTGGTTAGAACTGGCTCCAGCCCACCCCTGGAGGAGAGTGTATAAATCTAAAGCATAATCATCCTTAGACCAAATGTAGAGAAGTCCTTGAAATAAACTTGAGCCCAGAAAGGATAAGCTTCATGAAAATTTTGGAACTGAGTTTTTATGAGTACCTACATAAGTGCATAGTACAGTTCTATATTGCATTTACATTGCCTCTGCTGGTAAGCAACCTGCAACCTCATTCCAACCTTGTTACGCATGAGGAGGCCCTATCATTATCTACCCTTTATTTACCTTATGTTTAATTTCTTCCAAGTATCTAGTAATATGAGGTTGTGTAAGGCAGCTGGTCACTGGAAAGGGAAAGAGAAAGTAGGATAGAAGACAAGGGAGAAGAGAGAAGGGGAAAAGAAAGAAGAGGAAAGAGGAAATGAGAGGGGAGGGACTAGAGAAGAGAGTGATGGGGAGATAGGAGAAGGGAGAGGATTAAAGAGAAAAAGGGAAGGGGGAAAGGACAGAAGGGGAAGAAAGGGAAGAAAGAAGAGGAAGGAGAGGTGGGGAAGAGAGATAAAAGGCAGGGATATAAGGAGAGGGAGAAAGAGTAAAGAGAGGGAAAGGAAGAAATAAAGAAGTGAGTGGAGAGGGGAGGGGATATGGAAGCAGAAGGTAAAACATCAGACAGATAGGCAAACAGACACAGAGAGGGACAGAGAATAAAACTATGTCATGACAAAAATACTGAACAAAAACATTCCTTTGCATTTAAATGAGCTTATTAGGAGAATTAAATGCCATCCTGTGGCTGGAGCATTAGATTGAGATGACTCAGGAGACCTAGATCCCTTTCCTACTCTGTCACTCATTCTCTGTGAAACAGGCAGCTTGTCTAATGAGAAATGTAAAATAGGCTATATTGTACTTTAAGCTACCTAATATGTGAAATTTTTATAATATTGAGGAGGGAGCAGGGGGTATAATTTTTTGCTTTCCAATAGGATTCCTCAGTTTGCAAAAGGATTCATTATAAGACTTCTATAAGCAGCAAGCTCCCTGAATTTCAAATAATATTCAATTTACAAAAATTATATCTATGCACAACTTTATTCCATAACTGCATTGCAAATCACTTGAGGACAAAGGATCTATTCCTCTTTGTATCCTCAGTGCAGCTCTACGTATTTGCACATGTATAGCATATCTCATTGCTTACTTTCTCAGGGAGGGGAAGGAGGAAGGGGTAGGATTTAGAATTCAAAACTTTTTAATGTTAAAAAATTGATTTAACATGTAATTAAGGGGAAATTATATACATGTGTATATATACACACACATACACATAGAGAGAAAGAGCTGATATATTTTTGTACAAGTAGGTCCTCCCCCTCTCTTTTTTATATCTTTGGGATATGGATCTAGCAGTAGTACTGTTGGATCAAAGGCTATGCAGAGTTTAAAGTCCCTTGGGTGTAGTTCTAAATTGCTCTCTAAAATGGTTGGATCAGTTCACACAGCTCCTCCAACAAACAGTGCTTTACTGCCCCAGTTTCCCCACATCCCCTCCAACACCTATCATTTTCCTTTTTTGTCATATTAGTCAATCTGATAGATGTGAAGTCATACCTCAGAATTGTTCTAATTTGTCTTTCTCTAATCAATAGTGAATAAATATTTTTAAATTGATCAATTTAAATTTTGAAAACAATAAATCTCAATAGATATAACTGACAATTTTGGATTCCTCAATAATTTTAAGTGTGTAAAGGGGTCCTAAAACCAGAAGTTTTGAGAACAACTGACCTAGAGAAAGCTCAATAAAAGTATTCTCTCTTCTCTAGGAAGATATAAAAATGAACAAAGAACTTTCTTTCCTAACTCTGAGCCCCCATTTTTACTGAACTTATTTTCTTCTTCTTTTAAATTTCTTTATTATGGGGAGTGGTGGTGCAGTGAACAGAGCACCGGCCCTGGAGTGAGGAGGACCTGAGTTCAAATCCTTCCTTAACACTTATTAGCCATGTGACCTTGGGCAAATCACTTAACCCCAATTGCCCTCCAAAAAGCAATAAATAAATAAATTTCTTTATTATAAGGGATGGCTCTTTGGGAGGGAATAGACAGAAATATAGCAAGAAATGTAAGTGATACCAAAGAAGTAGGTGAGAATAGAAAGAATTTACTGCTTACCTTCTGAAAGAAATCCAAAGTTGAAAACAACTAAAAATGTCAAAATCAAAATCTGGGTTAAAGTAAAGATCAGGTTAAAGTAAAAACGCTGCAAGTAGTCACAAAGAAAGAGTTCAGACCCTAAGGCATCACAGTCAAGCTCATAAAAGACAAATTAGACAATACACAATTGCCATTAAAAAAGAGAAAATCTGACCTCCTCTCCTGGCTCCCAAAGTGGCAACATTTCTTTTTCTGGGATGACTTCTTGCCCCTGCCCTTCACTCCTAGGGACAACTGTGGCGGGTTCTGGTGTCAAAAATAGCAATAGCCCCTTATCAAGATGCAAGCAGGCTGATTAACAACTGGAAGGTAAGAAATTATGAAGGGGGTGACTTCAAAGAAACCTAGTAAGACTTGTAGAAACTAATGCAGAATGATACAAACAGTTCCAGGAAAACAGTTTACACCATGATGGTGTTGTTGTTTAGTAGTTTTTATTCATGTCCAACTCTTCATGAACTTTTTTGGGGTTTTCTTGGCAAAGATATTGGACTTCCATTTCTTTCTGCTCATTTTAGAGATGAAGAAACTGAGGCAAACAGGGTTAAATCAATAGCAGTGTTTGAAATCACACAGTTAATAAGTGTCTGAGGCCAGATTTGAACCCAAGTTTTCCAAATTTCGGGCCTGGCACACTCTCCACTATACTATCTAACTATTCCTTTATGCTGTGACTACAACATTTTAAAGGAAAACAACTGTGAAAGAATTAAAACATGTGATCGATGACTAACAATGACCAACCGTTTTCAGCTATGGTCCCATATTGTGAATGTATTTTGTTTAGCTAGACTTAATTTTGTTATAAGGGAGGGCTTTTATTTGAGAGAGGAGAGAGGAAGAAGTAATGGGAGGAAACTGGAGAGTGTTATAATATTGATATCAAAAAAGAAAAGAGTCAATGAAACATTTTTAAAATATTCAGAAGAGAGCAGAAAACGGTCCAAAAGGGGGCACAATCAAGCAGGGCAGTGTTGGTGCTACATATAACAAACACTAAAATACAAGTTGTGTGTAATTCTTGATTTCATAGACAACCATCTTTGAAGGTTCTTCTTTGTACATGGAAATGCTCATGCTTATAGAAATTGGTGAAATTCATAATGAAAACAAGAAAATGTTTAAAAAGTAAAGGGGTAGGGAAGTAGCCTAGGGATAGCCTAGGGCAATAGTCCTGTCGTACTCTGCCAATGTCATTCTAGGTCAGGGCTATTGTTTGCAGACTGGGACACCATATTTTTTTAAAGAAGGACATTGATGGAATTGGGGAATATCCAGAGGAGAGCAAACGGAAAGGGGAAGAGAACTACAAACCATGCCACAGAAGGATCATCTGAGCTGGACCTTAGAGACTGAGAATAGCATCATTTTACAGGTAAAGAAAATGGGGATGAGAAAAAAATACTTTAGCCTGAAGAAGAAAAGTGTTAGGAGGTATTTAGCAACCAGCTATCTTTTGGAAAAAAGATTAGATTTGTTCTTGAATGAAGGTTTATAGGAACAAAGATTCAGAGCTGGAAGGGATTCCAGGGATCACCCAATCCATCCTCCTCATGTGACAGGTGAGAAAACAGGCCCACAAGGCATAAGTAGGAGCAAGTGATAGAAGTTACAAAGATACATTTTAGCTGGATGAAAGGGAAAATATCCTACTCATTAGAGCTTTCTAAAAGAGGACAAGGCTGCCCCTGGAAGTAGTGTGTTGGTTCTGAACTTATTGGCATTCAAAAGGAAGCTGGATGTTCACTTGTTCCCCCAGAGAGCATGTTTCAAAAGTACAGATTGGACCAGAAAACCCCTGAAAGTCCTTATCAACTCTGAGATGCTGTGATTTTGGATGGAACAGGGTTTTGTGTGAAATCACATATACCAGAGATTGAAAGCCTCTATTGCTTAATTACAGTTGGCAGTAGGTATGTGTGGAACCAGTGGCATTCTCCCAGTGCAAAAGTCTGGCTACACCTGCTCCATTCCCCCTCTTTAGTCCAGTTGCCTTGCCCTCCCTCCCCCTCTACCCACTGAACTAACAAAGAATCTGAGTCAGACTGGGTGAAGGGTGGGGGGAGAAGAGTCAGCAACAGGCCAGTCTTTCCAGTCTGTGATGCATATAAATACTTCGACCAGGACCAGTAGTGGGTTAGTGCCAGGTGCAGATTAAGAATAAATAAATGAATGGATAGATAGATAGATAGATAGATAGATAGATAGATAGATAGATAGATAGATGTAGTATCAAAATGTCAGGTCAGCAATGAAATAAAGAAGCCCAAGCAGTTACCAATGACCTATTAATTTAACTGGCTTAACTAATGACCTTTCTTCAGCTCATACTTCTTGACCTCTTTGCAACATTTAACTCTGTTGATCACCATTTCCCTCTATGTACTTTCTCATCTTTGGGTTTTTATGATACTGATGTCTCTTAGTTCTTCCTACCTATCTGATCCCTCTTCAGCCTCTTTTGTTGGATTATCATTTATGCTGTGTCCCTTTACTGTAGGTGTCCCCTAAAGCTCCATCCTGGACCTTTTTCTCTTTTCCCTCTTTACTATCTCACTTGATCTTATCATTTCCCATGGATTCAATAACCATCTCAGATGATTCCCAGAACTGTATATCTTAGGCCTACCCTCTCTCCTGAGCCCATTCACATTACCACCCACCTCTTGGACATCTCCCATCTAGATATCTCAAACTTGGAATGTCAAGACCAGAACTCATTATCTTTCCCTAAAGAAACATCCCTCTTCTAAACTTCCTTGTTTCTGAGAAGGGCACCACCATTCTTCTAATCACCCAAATTCTCATGGTGCCATACTTGACTCCTCACTCTTTCATCTCACATCCAAGTTGCTAAATCTTGTTACTTCTACCATCACAATCTCTCTATATCTCTCCCTTCTCTTGATTCACATGACCACCACAATAACTCACATTTATATAGCACCTACTTTAAAAGTATTATCTCATTTGGTCCTCACAGCAACCCTGGGAGGTCTATTATTATCCCCATTTTACTAACAAGGAAACTGAGGTAAAAAGATTAAGTAACTTTCCCAGGGTCACACAGTTAGTCAGCATTCAAGATTGTATTTGGACTTGGGTCTTTTTTATTTTAAGGCTAGCCCTCTCTCCACTGTGCCACCTAGCTGTTGGAGGGGTTGACTGAGGAAAACCAGAGAGATAGACTGAACATCTGGGACCAAAACCTCAGGGACAAGAGTTTGAGCAACAAAGGCTCTTAAAAGCACAGAAGAAGACTGAGTAATAGGGGTCCCATAATTCAGATGTATATGATGAAACATGTTAACCATCCCCTGACAGAGTTGATGAACTCAAAGTGCACATTGAGACATTTTTTTCATTTGGCAAAGGTGGGCATTTGTTTTGCTTGACTATACATATTTGGAACAGGGGTCTTCTTTTTCTTGCTTTCTCATGGGGGAGGGTGGTGTGGAACAGGAGGTAGGATGGAAAGGAGATGCAACTTCATTTGAAAATAAAATAAAATTTTTAAAAATAACACATGTGTAATGGAGAGGGGAGGGTAAATAGCAGGCCTCCTGGTTTTCTTTGGCTACAGTATACCCACAAGAAGTCTATGCCACAGCTATTTACAGGGAAGCATGTGGTTCAGTCTTGCAGGGCTTAGCATTTTTGGATGATGCAGCAAAGTTTGAATGGTCTGTTAGTTCTGCACCCAGTGATGGTTGCAGGGAGGAGAAGGTATCAAGGTTTTATCAGAGAGGATTGAATGACTGAGCCAGGAGGAATGATCTCAGGGGACTTTGAAAAAATTAACTCTGCACTCTGGCTCTCTTTCTTCCTGACTACTCTGTCATGACCCTTTGAGATATTCCCTGAAAGGGTAGGGTAGGGTAAGGTTTGGTTCCCATCCCCCAACCCTAGCTGAAATGTCAAACTGGCCCCATGTGGGAGCAAAAGCAGAGGTGGACTGAGTTAGGTGAACTGAGTCTGAGTCTTTAGTGTGTGGATGCCTTTTCCAATCTGTGTTTTGTTCTCTGAGCATAAGTGACTGAATAATGATGTCAAAATAAATGTATCTAGCCTTGGAAGCAGTCTTATCTTGGGTTTCTCATTCAGAACTGACTGGCCATAAGAGGACTTTTTTTACATCAAAGAAGATGACCCTTGGCCTCACTATGGACCTTGAGAAAAATAGTAGAGAGTCAAGTTGAAGATGAAATGTCAATTCAACAGTCCTACAAACTGCTTCATGGTTGATGTTTTGAGCCTCAGTCTCTCAGGAGAATGTAACAGTAGTTAGAAGTTGTTACTGTTACTTGCTTAAGTCTTAATGTACTCTTGTGAGTATCTTCTGTTAAGCATTTCTTTTGTGTAAGAAATAAGTAACTGTCTATGTAAGAAACTTGGGACAGTGTCCACTGTACCCCAAGAACAGAACTCAACTTTTAAAAATGAACAAAAGACAAAAAAGAGCCCTGACCACAGAAGGCTATTATGGTGACAGGGAAGATCAAAACACAGACCCAGAAGAGGACAACAATGTCAAAATGCCTACATATGAAGCTTCAAAGGGGAATATGTATTGTCTCAAGCCCAAAAAGTTGTCTTGGAAGAGCTCAAAAAAGGATTTTAAAAATCAAGTAAGAGAGGTAGAAGAAAAAATGGGAAAATAAATGAGAATTATGCAAGAAAATTATGGGAAAAAAAGAGTCAGCTTGGAAAAGGAAGCATAAAAATTGACTTAAAAATAGAACTGGTCAAATTTTTAAAAATCCACTGAAGAAAAAACTGCTTTAAGAGTAGAATTGGATCTGGCCTCAGACACTTAATACTTACTAGCCATGTGACCTTGGGCAAGTCACTTAACCCCAATTGCCCTGCCTTCTCCCCAGCGAAGAAGAAGAAGAAGAAGGAGAAGAAGAAGAAGAAGAAGAAGAAGAAGAAGAAGAAGAAGAAGAAGAAGAAGAAGAAGAAGAAGAAGAAGAAGAAGAAGAAGAATTGGCCAAATGGAAAAGGAGTAAGAAAAGCTACCTAAAGAAAATAATTCCTTAAAAATGAGGATTGTGGAAAGGGAGAAAATGGCTTCCACAGACTATATAATGCCTACAGTCAACCTGCAGTCCAATAGGGCAACAGTGCTTATATGGCCCAGCCAGCTCAAGGATATATACAGACCACCCAGGCAACATATGGGCAACGTGCTGATGTCAGCTATACACAGGCTCAAACAACTGCAACATATGGGAAGACTGTATACACAACCTCTTACAGAGAGCCTCCAACAGGTTATACTATACCAACTGTACCTCAAGCTTACAGTCAGCCTGTCCAAGGATATGAGACACGAACCTATTATACCACCACTGCTACAGTTACAACCACCCAGGCATCCTACAAAGCAAATTCTGCATATCCCACCTACAGGCAGCAGCCAGCAGCTGCCACATCTTTGAGACCCCAGGATAGTAGTAAGCCCAGTGAGACTAGTCAGCCTCAATCTAGTACAGCAGTCTGCAGTCAGCAAACAGGTACCCGGCAGCTACCCCATGCAGCCAGCTACCACACCACCATCCTATCCTCCAACCCAGTCAATTAGTTACAGTCAGAACAGTTACTTTCAGCAGAATATCTATGGTTAACAGAGCAGCTATGGGCAACAGCTTCCCACTAGCTATCCCCCCCAAAACTGGATCCTATAGTCAATATAGCCAACAGAGCAGCAGCTAAAGGCAAGAGGATGCATTCCAGCAGGACCATCTCATTATCATGGGTGTATATGGGCAGGAGTCTGGAGACTTTTCCAGACCCGGAGAAAACCAGAGCATGAGTGGCCCTGATAACCAACATAGGGGAAGAGAGGGATTTGCTCATGGAGGCATAAGCAGAGGTAGGCAGGGAGGAGCAGGAGAAGGAGGATGTGGTGGAATGGGCAGTACTGGAGAGTGAAGTGGCTTCAATAAGCCTAGTGGACCTGTGGAAGAAGGACCAGACTTTGACTTAAGCATAGATCTACACGAAGATTCAGAAAGCAGTGCAATTTACATATAAGGACTGAATGAAAATGTGACTATTGATAAGCTGGCAGACTTTTTCAAACAGTGTGGGGTTGTCAAGGTGAACAAAAGGGGGCAGCTAGGTGGTACAGTGAGTAAAGCACCAGTCCTGGAGTGAGGAGGACCTGAGTTCAAATCCAGCCTCAGACACTTAATACTTACTATCTGTGTGACCTTGGGCAAGTCACCTAACCCCAGTTGCCCTGCCTTTCTCCCTTTGAAAAAGACCAAAAAAAAAAAAATGAACAAAAGGACTGGGAAGCCAATGATAAACATTTACTTAGACAAGGAAACTGAAAAACCGAAAGGAGATGCCACAGTATCCTACTACAACCCACATACTGCAAAGGTTGTAGTAGAATGGTTTGATGGGAAAGACTTCCAAGGGAGCAAACTCAAAGCATCTCTTACTTGGAAGACACCTCCAATGAACAGCACATGAGGTAGCATGCCATCCCATGAAGGCAGAGGGATGCCTCCTCCTCTCCATGGGTCAAATGGGAGGCAAAGGAGGAGATAGAGGAGGTTTCCACCAAGAGGACCCAGGGGTTCCAGAGGAAACCCTTCAGAAGAAGCTGAACAGAAATTTTGACCTTTAAATTCAAGACTCAAGAGAAACACAAAAAGGTAAACAGAAAAGAAAAAAAAACATGGTATTCAATAAGGTTAAATTATTTATATCACTACATGGGAAGATGTAACTCTTAAGAACTCTATCACTGGGTAGCTAGGTGGTGCAGTGAATGAAGCACCAGCCCTGGAGTCAGGAGGACCTGAGTTCAATTCTGGCCTCAGACACTTGACACAATTACTAGCTGTGTGACTTTGGGCAAGTCATTTGACCCCAATTGCCCTCCAAAAAAAATTATACCTCCATTCAGGCAGTTAGAAGGATTATACTTATATAGAAGGTGTGGGTATAAGTTGACTTTAATGTGGTAACAAAAAAATCAAAGGGTAAAAAAAAAGGGATTATCCTGGGAGAAGAGGAAATAGGGAGGCAGAATGAGGTAAAATATATCACATAAAGAGGTATGAAAGACCTATTACAATAGAAGGAAAGAAGGGAGGGGGTGAACTTTGTCTGAACCGCACTCTCATAGGGTTTGGCTCAAAGAGGGAATAACAAACACATTTAGCATCTACCTAAAACCATCAGTATGCATTATATGTAATGGAGATAAGTAGAAGCCTTCCCAAAAAGATCAGAGGTGAAACAAAGATGTCTATTATCACCACTATTATTCAATATTGTATTATAATGTTAGATTTAGTGATAAGAGGGAAAAATAAACTGAAAATAGACTAGGCAATGAAGAAATAAAACTATTACTCTTTGCCTATGATATGATAGTATATTTAGAGAATCTAAGAGAATCAAGTAAAAAGCTACTTGAAATAATCAACAACTTCAGCAAAGTTGCAGGATATAAAATAAATCATAAATCATTGGCATTTTTATGTTACAAACAAAACTGAGCAAGACAAGATAGAAAGAGAAATTCTGTTTTAAAATAACTCTAGACAATATAAAATATTTGGGAGTCTACTTGCCAAGATAAACCCAAGAAATATATGAACAAAATTATAAAAACTTTTCACACAAATAAAGTCAGATCTAAATAATTAGAAAAAATATCAATTGCTCATAGATAGGTATAATGGGAATGGGGATTTGAAGATCTTCCCTGCCCCTTAATAGACCTGGGGGGAGTTTGAAGACCTCCCCTGCCCCTTGATAGGCTAAATGTAGTCACATGGAGCCTGTGGTGGGAGGAGTTTGCTTAGGGGAAGCAGAGCCCACAGGAAGCTGGTAGAGAGCTGGCCAGACAGTTGGAGACAATTGGAGACAATTGAGAACAGAGGATCTTAGGCAAGGAGATAAGAGAGTTTTATGAGTAAATATTGATCTTGTATTGGTTTGTGGGAAGGCTAAAGGATGGCATGGCCCTCAGCATTATTATGCCTTATGAATATCTTTGCTGCTATGATGGAATCGGCTTACTGGTTTTGGGATTTGGTTTTCTGGTGTCTAAATAAATGTTTCAGTTCTATCTTCTATCTGGAGAGATATATTTTGTATATAGTATATTTTGTGATCTAATGTCATGTGATACTTACAGTTATGGTCTGTATCATGACTGCGGGCACTATAAATATTGCATTGGCACTACATTTGGCAACAAGGATGGGATCATGAAATGTCAGATCTCTAGTTGGAGGCAGAAGGGATTTAGAAGAAGAAATGGCTATCCCAGGATGGGAGGATTTGCCTTATGCCTCCCTAGCAAGAGAGTGGTCTAAAAGTACAGGGCTCTGTGAAAACTGGGAACAGAGATTGCACTAGGGAGAACCTAGAGCCCACAGGAAACTAGTAGGGAGCTAGAGAGACAGCTGGAGGCACTTCGAGACAGTTGGGGACAGAGGAGCTTAGGCAAGGAGATAGAGAGTTTTGTGAGTAAATATTGATCTTGTATTAGTTTGTGGGAAAGCTAATGCTGGTTCTCAGCATTATTATAGCTTCTTTGGTACTATGATGGAATTGGCTTACTGGTTTTGGCATTCAGTTTTCTGGTGTCTAAATAAATGTTTCAATTCTATCCTCTATCTTGAGAGTTTGGCATATTTTGCAATCAAACTTCATGTGATACTTATAGTCACAGTCTTTATTGTGATTGTGGGCACTGTAAATATTGCATTGGCACTACAGTAGGCCAATTAATAATAATAATATAACAATTATTATTATTATAAAACATTATTTTATAGAGCTAAGACTCCAGCTTCTGAGATGGAAACTCACTATTTGGCAAAAAAACCTTCTGGGAAAACTGGAAAATAGTATGGCAGAAACTAGGCGTAGACCCACAGCTCACACCATATAGCAAGATAAGATCAAAATGGGTGCATGATTTAAACATAAAGAACGCTACCATAAGCAAATTAGGAGAGCAAGGAATGGTTTACCTGTCAGATCTATGGAGAGGGGAAGAATTATATTAAATCAAAAAGTTTCTGCACAAACAAAACCAAAACAACCAAGATTAGAAGGAAAATAGAAAGATGGGAAACAATTTTTACAGCAAAATTGTTTATAATTGTTTATCAAAATTTTTAAAGTTTTTATGAAAGGTCTCATTTCCCAAATATATAGAGAACTGAGTCAAATTTATAAAAATGCAAGTGATTCCCTACTTGAAAAATAGTCCAAGGATGTGAATAGTCAGTTTTCAGATGGAGAAATTAAAGCTAACCAGTGATATGAAAAAATGTTCTAAATCAAATCACTATTGATTAGAGAACTGCAAATTAAAACAACTCTGGAGTACTACCTCACACCTATCAGATTGGCTAACATGACAGAAAATGAAAATGATAGATGTTGGAGAAGATGTGGGAAAATTGGGACACTAATGTACTGTGGTGGAGTTGTGAACTGATCCAACCACTCTGGAGAACAATTTGGAACTATGCTCAAAGGGTAATCAAACTGTACATACCCTTTGATCCAGCAATACCAGTACTAGGTCTGTGTCCCAAATAAATCATAAAAAGAGAAAAGAATATACATGGACAGTAGCTCTTTTGTGGTGGCAAAGAATTGGAAATTAAGGGGATGGCAACTGATGGGCCCTCATTTGAGGAATGGCTGAATATGTTGTGGTATGTTAATGTAATTGAATACTATTGTGCTATAAGAAATGATAAGCAAGTGGATTTAAGAAAAACCTGGAAAGACTTAAATGAAATGATGTTGACTGAAGTGATTAGAACCAGTACACAGTACTGTACACAGTACCAGCAATATTATGTGATGATCAACTATGATTGACTTACCTCTTCTCAGTAATACAATGATCCAAGACAACTTCAAAAGACTCATGATGGAAAATGCTATCCATATCCAGAGGAAGAACTATGGAGTCTAAATGCAGAACAAAGCATATTGTTTTAATTTTTTGTTTGTTTTTTTGGTGGCTTTTCCCTTTTGTTCTGTTTCTTCTTTCATAACATGACTTATGTGGAAATATGTCTACATGGTTGCACATGGATAACCTTTTAAGAATGCTTGCTATCTTAAGGAGAGGGGATAGGAGGGAGGTAGGAAGAAAAAAAACTTGAAATTCAAAATCTCATTAAAAAGTGAATATTGAAACTATCATTTTTATCTTTTTAAAATAGAACAAAATGTTATTTGTAAAAAAATAACCACCCTATACCTGATTTATATTTTATATTGAGTGCCTTTGTACTGTCCACTTTTGGGGTAATCCTAGTTGTGAACCAAAGCTAAGCTTTAAGTAATTTTTCCCCAGGTTCCCAACATGGGTTTGTTAAGAGCCAGGAAGTCTAAGAAAAAGAACCCTATTCCTCTCTTTAGGAGCTGTTTCCCCAGGACTGAAACTAGTTCACCCATACCTAGAGCAAGACTGAGAGTAGTCATGTAGAGGAAAAAGAGAGAGAGGACTAGTGAACCAGTGTCCTTTACTCTAACAACAGTTGTATATATGATACGATAAATCTAAAAAATATATGGAACAACAATAAGAAAAGAATTTTACAAAAAAATGGGAGAATGAGCAACTGCAAAGAGTATTCTGTAGGAAACCTCTTTGCTTTTTTTTCTATAGGAGAATTTCTTTAGGTTCTTGATTTTTCTATGGTTCCTGAAGTTGGGGGAGAGAAACAGGGAATAAGAGCCAATTTGAACATCAGATAAAACCAGAGAAGTTAAGCAAGAGGAGAACATATCTGGAATACAGAATATAAAGCTAGCACAAGGTCATTCTTGATGAAAAAGAGTGATTTAGCTTATTTTGAATGATTCTTTATTTAAAAATTCACCAGTGCTCCAATGGATCTGCGATCTCATTAATGTAAGTACTCCCTCTAGTGATATAAATCACAAACCATCCATGCCTGCCCATCTGCTTTTCCATGTCCTTCTATAAATCTGCCAGAGGGTCCACATGACCTGCTAGGGAGCCTTCTTCAGGTTTTCTTGACAATGTGAAGAATATATGGGCCGTCCACTGATAACAATAATAGCTGACACTCATGTCACTTTAACGCAAACAAAATGTTTTACATACATGATATTATTTCATCTTTACAACAACCTTGTGAAGTAGAAATTGTTCCTGGGGTGGCTAGGTGGCGCAGTGAATAGAGCATTGGCCCTGGAGTCAGGAGGACCTGAGTTCAAAATCCGACCTCAGACGCTTGAGACACTAGCCATGTGCCTTTGGGCAAGTCACTTCACCCCAATTGCCCTCCAAAAAGGAAAAAATAAATATTGTTCCCATTTTATAGACAAAGAAAACCTGACTCAGGGAGATTAAGTGATTCAGGTCATGTAGCTAGCATCGGTGTCAGGATTAGATCCAAGGTTTCTCTGACTCTAAGTCTAGTACTCTGTCTATACCATGCTGTAACCGGTTATCAGTTTTGTGAGTATTGCTTTGTGTTTTCTTCCTAGAGTTTAATACTATGCCTGGCACATAGTAATAGCTTAATAATTGCTTGTTGACTGACTGACTCTTCCTATGAAAATCACTTGCCTTTTCTTTCTGATTATACAGTTTTCTGATGACGTTTTTTACACTGATTCTCCTGCATAATTGCTCACTTGTAACTTGTTACAGTCTGCTACTATGGACTTTATGCTTCTGGCTATGTGTGAATTATAGGTGGCATAATCATCTGTGTGACTGTCTGTCCTTATATACCAAATGTGGCCATCATCATCCTTTCTCTCTCTCTCTCTCTCTCTCTCTCTCTCTTTCTCTCTCTCTCTCTCTCTCTCTCTCTCTCTCTTGCTTTTTTTGGAGGGGGGGAAGGTAGGGCAATTGGGGTTAAGTGACTTGCCCAAGTTCACACGTCTAGTTTTGTGTTAAGTGTCTGAGGCCACATTTGAATTCAGGTCCTCCTGACTCCACGGCATTCACTGCACCACCTAGCAGCCCTAATTATTATCTTTCTCAAAAAGAGTAATAGAAAGAATATTAGGTCTCATTGAAACTAACAGCACAGCACAAGCCCTGCCTCTGGCCTATCCTTTTATCTTTTCTATTATATGTGAGCTGTCCTTGGTATCTAGTGACACCACCTGTTAGGGGGGTTCTGAAAACAATCTCAGTGGATCTGGGTCAGGTCTCATTAGCTAAATGAGATTGAACTAAGTGAGATTAATGCCTGGAGTGGAACATTCCAAGGAGAATGCAGGAGGCTAAAGATGATGTCTATGGTACAGGAGTTGATGACACACAGGGCTGAGACATGATAGGTTCAGCTTGGTCTCAAGGGAGTTCTTGCTGATATAAAAACAAGGTCAGGACTTTCTGTGGTCATCAACTGTAACATAAAGTGCATTTTGCCATACTGAGATTGTTAATCTCAATGATCTTGCCAGACTTTAAGAGAACTGATTACATAATACTAGTTTAAAGTTATTTTTCAATCATATTAATATATCTGTGATGGCCAAGTATGAAGTAAGAAGTACTGGTATGTTTTCAATTGAAATTCCTGTTATATGTCTTATAACATTTACATACCCTCAGTCAGTTTCACATTCATCTTGTAAGCTATTTGGATACAGCGCCTGAAACATTTGTTGTTCAGTCATATCTGACTCTTCATAATCCTATGGACCATACTGTTCATGGGGCTTTTTGAGCAAAGATACTAGAGTTGTTTGCCATTTCCTTCTTTAGCAGATTAAGGCAAATGGAAGTTAAGTGGCTTGCCCACAACCACACAGCTAGTAAGTGTGTGAGGCTGGATTTGAATGCAAGTCTTCCTGACTCCAGGCCCAGTGCCCTATCCACTGAGCCATCTAGCTGCCACACCTGCTTAATAAATGTTTATTTATTGATTTTTTAAAAAAACTTTTGTAAAACAACTTGTGTGAGGGATATAATTTGAATCACTTTCAAAATTTTGTAACTTTTAAATCAGTACCTAATTTGATTTTATTAAAAGAGTTAATTTGCCTAGGGTTACACATCTCTAAAATTTTAATGAGACTGGCTATAACTTGAAAGTAGCCTGGGTTAAAATTGCCACTATCACCCTCTCTTCCTGTGCCCAGAAAGGATAGAATTCTTGTTTTCACTGCCAGCAAACATCATTATCTGCATTGCAAAGCTAGGGGAAGTTAAATACAGAAAAGATATATGATCTAAGAACACAGTGAGCTGTAAATAGAGCTTATCTTTTCTGGTTTTAGGTCTTCTCTTTTCTCACTGCTACTTTTCTGTTCTTGTTCTAAACTGGTGATTGCAAAGGTCTAGGGACTTCCTGCTAAAACAGCATCTTAATAGTCTCTCCCACAGAGATTATGGATGTTATTGCTATATTCCTAAAAGAAAATAAATCTTGTGGATAGTACTAATTTAGAGAAGGCACTAAAATTAAGAGGGAATGGGAATGGTTCCTTGTAAAAAGTGGGACTTTAGCTAAGACTTGAAGGAAGTCAGGGATGCTAGGAGGTGGAAATGAGGAGGGAGACAGTCCTGGGAGATGCTCACCACAGAACTTTTGCAAACTTTTTCTTTCTTCCTCAAACTTCCCAGGGCCTCCCAATCCCCACTGTTTCAGCTGAGAAACATGCCTCCTATGTTACTGGGAAAGAAAAAGACATTTGCCAAAAGCTCCCTCTTCTCACCTTCTCATTTCACCTCACCTTGATGCTTTCTGCCACTATCTTTTCCTCAGCTCATCTCAAATAATGAGGTGGCTATTCTCTTTGGCAAGGCAAACCCCACCCCATGCACGAGTGATTCCATTCCATCTTACCTTCTCTAGCAGATTGCCCCCTTTGTCATCCCCACTCTCTCCCTATCTTCAGATGCTCTTTTTCATTGGCTGCTTCCCTACAACCTACTAATATGACCATGACTCCCCCACCCTCAAAAATGGGCACTTGATTCATCCATCCCTATTTGGTATCATCCCATATATCTCATCCTTTTTCCAGCTAAACTTGAGAAAGCTGTCTACACTGGCTGCCTCTACTTTCTTTCCTCTCATTCTCTCCATTCTGGCTTCTCACCTCATCATTCAACCAAAGTTATTCTCTCCAAAGTTACTAATGATCTTTTAATTGCCCAGTCCAATGGCCTTTTCTCTATCCTCATCCTTCTTGACTTTTCTGAAACCTCTGATAAGTGTCCATCACCCTCTCCTCTGATACTATCCTTTCTTGGTTCTCCTCCTACCTATATGACCACTGCTTCTTAGTCTCCTTTGCTGGATCTTCATCCAAGTCATGCCTGCTAAACAGGGTTGTTGCACAAGGCTATGTCCTGGGCCCTCTTTTCCCTCTAGTCTATTTCACTTCATCAAGTGAAATAGACTCCATTGGATTCAATGATCATCTTTATGCTTCTGATTCTAAAATCTATTCATACAACCCTAACCTCTCTGCTGACTTCTTATCTAGCATCTCCAACTTCCTTTTGGACATCTTGAACCGAATGTTCCATAGACATTTTAAACTCAACATATCCAAAATTGAACACTTTATCTTTTTCCTCAAACCCACCTCTCTTTCTAATTTCCCGGTTACAGTTGAGGGTACAACTATCCTCACAGTCATCCAGGTGCCGAACTTAGATGTCATCAACTCTCCCTCACCCCCACACACCACTATATCCAATTTGTTGTCAAGGTCTATTGATTTTACCTTCGTAACATTTTGTAAATATGCTCCCACCTTTCCTCTGACACTGCCACCACCCTGATGCAGTCCTTCACCACCTCATGCCAGGACTGCTCTATTCCCATGTAATAGTATTTTTCCCAGTTACATATAAAATAGTTTTCAACATTCATTTTGTAAGATTTTCAGTTTCAAATTTTTCTCCCTCTCTCCCTCTTCTCAAGACAGCAAACAATTTGATGTAAGTTATACATGTACAACTGTGTCAAACATATTTCCACATTAGTCATGTTGTGAAAGAAGAATCGGAACAAAAAAGAAAAACCATGAGAGGAAAAAACAAAAACAAAAAATGAAAATAACATTCATGCTGTAATAGCCTGCTATTGCAATAAAAAGAAAACTAATAATAAAAATAGCAAATAAAAAAAATCTCCTATTGGTACTCAAAACCCTTCCTAACCTCTCTTTCCCCCTTCTTTCCTTAGACCTCTCCTGTGTACCAGCATATATATGCTTTTCAGTTCAATGACACTGGTCTCTTTGCTGTTCTTCATACAAGATAATCCATCTCCTAACTCCAGGCATTTTCACTGGTTGACCCCATACCTGGAATGTTCTCTCCTTACCTCTCCCTCCAGGCTTCTCTGACTTCCTTCAAGTCAAGTTAAAATCTCACCTTCTAAAAGAAGCCTCCCCTTTCCCTTTCCCTTTCCTTTCCTTTTCTGGAGTAGCTTTTTTTTTCTTTTTGGAGAGGGGGAAGGTAGGGCAATTGGGATTAAGTGACTTGCCCAAGGTCACACGGTTAGTTTTATGTTAAGTGTCTGAGGCCGGAATTGAACTCAGGTCCTCCTGACTCCAGGGCCAGTGTTCTATTCACTGCACCACCTAGCTGCCCATCATTTTTAAAAAATTTATTTATTTACTTTTAGTTTATAACATTCAGTTCTACAGTCCTTTGAGTTTCAAATTTTCTCTCCTTCCCTCTCCTCCCCCATGGTGGCATGCAATCAAATATAGGATCTATAAATATCTTCACATTAAACATTAGTTAAGTTGTAAAGAAGAATTATAACCAGTGGAGTGAACAATGAGAAAGAAGAAACAAAACAAAAAAAAAGAGAAAGAGAAAGCAAGTAGTTTGCTTCAATCTGCATTCAGGCTCTGTAATTCTTTCTCTGGATGTGGATATCCCTTTCCTTCATGAGTCTTTTGGAGGTGTCTTTTAACCTTGTATTGCTGAGAGGAGCTCAGTCTATCAAAGTTAGTCATCACACATGCAATGTGTCTGTAATTATTTATAATGGCCTCCTGGTTCTACTCTCCTCACTCAGCATCGGTTTATAGAAGTCTCTCCAGGTTATTATGAAGTCCTTCTGCTCGTCGGTTCTTATAGCACAATAGTAGAAGAAGTCTTTCTTAAAAGATCCCCTTTTAATTCTAGTATCTTCTTCTGTTCACTATTTCTTTTTTTTTAAACAAATGCTTTATTAACTTCTGTTTTACATCATTCATTTCTGCCAGATTTTGAGTTACAATTATTTTCCCCTACCCACCCTCCCAGAATAGCAGTCCCACAAGATATCGCTTCCTCCAATCTGCTCTCTCCCACATCTTCTCCCATACCCCCTTTGACTTTTCCATTAGAGGAAGGTGAATCTCTGTGTCCCAATGCCTGCACATGTTATCTCCCAATTACAAGCAAAAGAGTATTAATAATAGTATTTATATATATTTGAAACATTCAATCTTAAGACTTTGAATTTCAGATCCATTCCCTTCCTCCCTTGTCACCCATTCCCTCTGGGAGAATAAGTAATTCAGTATGAGTTGTACATGTATAGCTATGCAAAACATTACCATAGTAGATGTATTGTACAAGGCTGCTTATAATCCCCTCCCACTCATCCCAACCCCCCACCTGGTCCATTCCCTCCTTGATCCTGTCCCTCTTCTATAGTGGGTACTTCCAACCTCCCTTCTCCCCAAGGATGCCCTCCCATCCATCATCCCTCCTCTCATCCCCCTTCCCCCTATTCTGCTGCAGGTTGAGATATCCCATTTAGTATGTATGTCATTCTCTCCCTGAACCAAATTTAATGAGAATGTGGTTTTGCCTTTTTTGCCTTCCTATTCTCCCCCTCCCTTGCAACCACTTCCCCTTGCTTCTTCTACATGAGATAGTTTACCCTACCCTGTCTCTCCCCATCTCCTCTTGCCACTTTCCTCTCTCACCTCATAATTTCATCCCTTGAGTATTCTCCCTTCCCAACAAATTCAACCTATGCCCTCTATCCATATATAACTGTAACCATATACACACACATTCACATATGTATTCATATGACCATACACCCTTCTTCCATTATTTTCATACTGAGAAAGATTTCATCAGTCACAGTTATTGCTTTTCCATATAGGAATGTAAATAGTTCAAGTTTGATAAGTTCCTTTTGATTTCTTTTCCCTGATTACCTTCTCAGGCATCTCTTCCTTCTTGTGTCTGGATGTCAAATTTTCTATTCAACTCTGGTTTTTTCCTCAAGAATGCTTGAAAGTCCTCTATTCCACTGAATGACCATATTTTCCCCTGAAACAAAATACTCAGGTTTGCTGGGTAGTTGACCCTTGGGTTCATTCCCAGCTCTTTTGCCCTCTGGAATATCATATTCCATGCCCTTCAATCCCTCAGTGTAGAAGCTGCCAGGTCCTGTGCTATTCTGATTGTGTTTCCACAATATTGAAATTGTTTCTTCCTGGCTGCTTGGAGTATTTTCTCCTTGATCTGGGGATTCTGGAACCTGGCTATAATATTCCTGGGAGTTTTCTTTTTGGGATCTTTTTCATGAGGTGATTGGTGGATTCTTTCAACCTCTATTTTGCCCTCTGGATCTAAAACATCAGGGCAATTTTCCTTGAGGATTTCTTGAAGGGTGATTTCTAGGTTCTTTCTTTGATCATGGCTTTCAGGTAGTCCAATCATTTTTAAATTGTCTCTCCTGGATCTATTTTCCAGGTCAGTGGTTTTTCCCATGAGATATTTCACATTGCCTTCTAATCTTTCATTTGTTTGGATCTGCTTAACAGCATCTTGATTTCTCATAAAGTCATTAGCTTCCATTTGCTCCAGTCTAACTCTGAAGGAATGAATCTCCTCAGTGAACTTTTGAGATTCTTTTTCCATCTGGCAAATTCGACTTTTTAAGGCATTCTTCTCCTCATTGCCCTTTTGGGCCTCCTTTGCCATTTGAGTTAGTTTATTTTTTAAGGTGCTGTTTTCCTCAGTCAGGCTGTTGACCCTCATTTCATACTTTTCCTGCATCCTCATTTCTCTTCCCAATTTTTCCTCCACTTCTCTTATTTGATTTTTAAAGTCCTTCTTAAGGTCCTCTATGCCTGCAACCTGCTCATGTTTTCCCCTGGGGCTTTTGGAGCAGGACTTCTGACCTCACAGCCCTCCGCCTACTCTATGCTTTGATCCTCTTTGCCCCCAAAGTAGGAGTCTAAGGTTGCATTTTTCTGTTTAATTTGTTTCCTTTGCCTTGGCATGTTGCCACTTAATTACTTGACTTTTGGGCTTGTTGCCACAGTATGGCTCTGCCGCCAGATAGGGGGCCAGACAGGGGAACTTTCATCCCAAATGTGTTGGGGGGGACAACTTCCATTTATGGCAAGCTGGAAACCCACCCACGACCTCCACCCTAGATCACAATCCAGATCCAAGGAGGTTAAAACAAGAGTGATTGCCCCCCAAGACTGATCGCTGGATCTCCCTACAGTTTGCAGGCCAGGAGCTGGAGCTGCCTCTGAAAACTACAAAATGATGTGTCTCCTCATCAGCTTCTAGCCCCCAGGGGAGGAAGCTGACCCATTCCCCAAATACTGGTCCCAAAGTCCATAGGGCACTAACCTCTCACTTTGTCCCAGGCATGTCTATGTTGATAATTCTGGAATCACCACAGCTGCTGGTGTTCTAGGGTCCCTCCAGCCAGCTGCTGGCCCTGCCACCCTGGGGCTAAAACTGCGACTCAGGCGGACCTGCGCTCAGCTCCCTGCACACTGCACTCTGCGCTGCCGGCTCCCAGAGTGCTGTGCTGGTCCTTCCTGCAGGGCTGCTGGGCTGTCCTCAGCGGGAGGTTAGCTTCTCTGTGTCATTCTGTGGGTGCTGGGGCTCCAGAAGTTGTTCAGAGTCCCCTTTTACATGGTTTAGAGGTGATCTGGGGGGAGAGTGGCTTGGACGTGCTGTTTCTACTCTGCCATCTTGGCTCCGCCTCTGTTCACTATTTCTAATTTCTCTGGCATATAGCTTGTTTTTGCCTAGCTGCTTTGCATGTTGTCTCCCCCATTAGACCGTAGGCACCTTGACAGCAAGGATTGTCTTTTGCCGGTTTTTGTTTGTTTGTTTGTTTGTTTTTTGTATACCCAGAACTTACACAGTGCCTGGCACACAGCAGATACTTAATGAATGCTAATTGACTAGCTGATTGATGAAATTTACTGTGTAAGAGGAACAGTAAAGATGCCGGTGTCACTTGATAACAGAGTAAGGAACAAGAGAGTAAGATATAAGACTGAAAAGGGGGAAAGGGCCAGATTATGGAAGGCTTTCTAAAAACAATAATATTTTATTTTTCCCAATTTCATATAAAAGCAATTTTTAACATTCTTTTTTTTAATTTTGAGTTCCAAATTCTCTCTTTCCCTCCCTTTTTTCTTTTCCTGCAATAGTAATCAATTTGACATAGGTTAAATATGTTCAATCATGCAAAATATCTTTTCCATATTCTCCATGTTGTGAAAGAAAACATGGACCAAAAAAAAGACCCATGCAAAAATAAAGTGAAAAATATTATGCTTCCATCTACATTCAGACTCTATCAGTTCTTTCTCCGAAGGTGGATAACATTTTTCATCATAGGTTCTTTGTAATTGTTTTGGATCATTACATTGCTGAGAATAGCTAAGTCACTCACAGTTGATCATCATACAATATTGCTGTTACTATATACAATGGTCAGAAGGTTCTGCTCACTTCACTTTGCATTAGTTCATGTAAGTTTTTCCAGGTTTTTTTGAAATCATCCTGCTTGTCATTTCTTATGGCACAATAGTATTCCTTTACAATAACATACCACAACATATTTGGCCATTACCCAATTGCTGGGTATCCCCTCAATTTCTAATTCTTTGCCACCACAACAAGAGTTGCTATAAATATTTTTGTCTATATAGGTCCTTTCTCCCCACCTCCTTTTTATGATTTCTTTGGTATACAGACCTAGTAGTGGTATTGCTGGATCAAAAGGTATGTACTGTTTTATCTCCCTTTGGGTACAGTTCCAAATCGCTCAAGCCAAACAAGGGATTTTATATTTGATTCTGGAGGTGATAGGAAGCCACTTAAGTTTATTGAATAGAAAAGTGACACAGTCTGACCTGTGCTGACTCTAGGAAGATCATTGTGGTGAGTGGAGCATGGACTAGATTGAGGAATGGCTTGAGGCAGGGAGACTAACCAGCAGGCTATTTCAATAGTCCAGACAGGAGGTGATGAGGGTCTGTACCAGTAATGTGTTAGTATCAGAAGAGAGAAGGGAACATACATGAGAAATGTTATGAAGGTAGAAAAAATAGGACATAATGACTGATAGGCTATGGGGGAAGCAGATCCACACACAGGCTGTCTGTTCTGTCTGGAGTTCAGGAGTATGCGCAAGGCTGCTAAAGGGAGTCCAGGGGTGGAACCTGGGTAGATATAATCCTGGAGATTCTGCTCCTATTGTAGTTTTGAAACTGGTATAATCTCTATGCCAAAAATTGCCATGTAGAAATAGTCTCATAACATAGATAGAGGTCAGCTATTATGGTGATAGACTAGGGAAAAACCAGTTGGGTTGTGAAGAAATGCTGGTCTTTACTCTGTAACCTAAAGACAAAAAATGGTGGGGAAAAAGGGGTGCAGCCTTCACTTATGCCTTGAGGGTGCAAGTGAAATGATCCTGACCCTATCCATTAGCAAACATAAAGCAAGCTTTGATTTCGCAATGTTAGTCTTGTGGCATTATTTCTGAAATATGAATCATGCCTTATTCTTTTAGCATCTAAAATGATACTATCATTCCAGCTGGGACTGTATACTGATTGTACCAGACAGAAACCTGCTTATCACATTATTTTTCTTTTTTTTCTTTTCCTGGGCTGAAGATGACAATGACTCATTGAAGCAATGCTGAAAAAATGGACTTTGGTAGTGACTAATTACTGCCTTAGCAGTAATTCCAATAAAGCCTGCCAGAGGCATAGCCATTTCTGGCAGACAAACAGTACAGTCCTTACTAAAGTCCACATCATGTTTGTCGCTGTCATCAGCAAACATTTATTGATTGCTATCAGAATTCAGTTCTTCTGCTACTGGCTATTAAGTTAATGGAAAGCCTAAAGGGTGACCTAATAGGGACCAGGAGGGGAAGAATGGAACAAGCCTATATTAAGTGCCTGCTACATGCCAGACACTTTGCTAAATACTTTACAAATAGTAACTCGCAACAGCCCTGGGAGGTAGGCGCTATTATTATCTCCACTTTACAATTAAGGAAACTGAGGCAGACAGGTTAAATGATAGCTAGTAAGCATCTGAGGTCAGATCTGAACTTCTGTCTTCCTGAGTCTGGACCCAGCAGACAAGTCACCCATTTATTTACCTATTAACTAGGAAACAAAGGATAATACATGCCTAGAAATGTAGAAGGACAAACTAGAAAAAGTTGGTGGTTTCTTCATAACCAATCATTTCTCACCTGGCTGTACTTCTCTGACTAACTTCTCTACCACACCTCAGGAAGCTCATTATTGGGATAATTTGGGATTCCACCTCATCACTACTCTCTACCTTTCTGATTGGAGTTCAGGGCCATGAGTTCTAAATTTCTATTTAGGAGAGAGAGAGCTCAACTCAGACATCTCTCATTTCTTGCCTGGCTGTACTACTTTGGGACTTCTCTGACTGACTTCACCATGCCCTTGGGTGTGGAAACCTTCTTTTCCTTGTCTTCCCCCTCACCCACACTTTCAACTTCTTTTTTTATGTTGTCTTCCCCCCTCTCCCATTAGATTGTAAGCTCCTTAAGGGTAGGGACTCTCTTTTTTTTCATATTTGTATCTCCAGCACTTCACATAGTGCTTGGCACATAATAGTCACTTAATAAATGTTTACTTATTGATTTATTGAATTTGTAAGTATTTATTGAGTCCTTATGTGCCCAGCTCCAGGCTATCAGAGATACAAAGGAAACATAGGAATCAATTCCTAACCTCAAGAAATGAAACTATTAGACAAGACATGAAACTATTAGAGAACTATGCTATACCAGTATTAAATTGTGTGGTAGAAGTTCTAGAAGGTAGAAATCGATGTGTATTATAATAGTCAGGAAAAGTTTTATAGACAGATGAGAGCTGAACCCTACCTTGAAAGACAGATAGGTTTTGGATAAGCAAATGTAATGGAAATGCAGATTTAAAGATCTTCCCTGCCCCTAGCTTAAGTGCACCTGGAGCCTGTGGTGGGAGGCTTGTTTTTCAGGAAAGCCCATACCTTGATACTTTGTGATTGGGCAGTGGGTCAAGGAGGTTGTTACATTCTCTGAGCCAGGAGAAGGCTATATAAACCCTGATGAGAGGCTTTGCTTTGGGGCTCACTTTGAGAAGTGTTGTGTGATTTGACCAGATGAGACTCTGGGAAGCCGTTGTTGAGAGCCCCCCGGCTTTGAAAACCCAGATGTTGATGCTTCCCTCTCTGGTAACTGTGATTTGGTATTGATATAATGGTTGGACAGTTTGGAAGCCTGTCTGTTTGATCTGTAAGTTCTGTAACTCTGAAGTTTGGGGTGCTGACCTTTTTCCCCTGAACTAGGTAATGTGTGTTTGTTTGATTAAATTAAGCTTGTTAACCCATTTTGAGTTGCTTTCCTTTTGAAAAGCAGATCTAAGAACCTGTGTTGGCAGCTACCCTGGGGATATTGGGGTGCTTGCTGCTACAGCAAAAAACAACCAGGATGCATGAGGAAGGAGAATAGATACTCCTGCTATCTTACACTCATATAAATATAGTCTTATATCCTAGAAGAAGAGTTGATGGTATTCTTTGCCCCTGGTAAATTCTTTACTAGAGATGTTTAAAGCAAAGAGAAACTAGATGAGATAATTTTAAAAATTCATTTGAAGGAACAAAAGAGCTATACTATTAAAGAAATAGCTAAAAGGCAGTAGAAATAATATAGAAATATAGAAATAAACAGAAAAAGGTAGTACTCCCAGACCTTGAACTAGATTATAAAATAGCAATCATCAATCATCAAACTGGTCTAGCTAAAATTTTTTTTAAAAATCAATAGAACAAACTAAACAGAAAGAATCATAAATAACTACACTCAATAATCTTATATCCAATAAATCCAAAAACAAATTATCTAGGAAAGTCCACCCTGATTGATGGAAAACCTGGAAAGCATTTTGGCAGAAATTACATCTAGACCAACATGTTATACCATGGTTCACAAGAAACTCAAAATGAATGTGTGACCTAAATACTAAAGATCCATTTCTAGGCTCTGAGCATTTTCACTGGCCATTTCCCTTACCTGGAATACTCTCTCTCCTCATCTCCATATCTTGTTTTCTCTGGCTTCATTCAAGTCCCAGCTAAAATTCCACTTTCTATAGGTAGCCTTTCCCAATCCTTCTCTTAACTCTTTCATACATAGTTCTTTGTATGTTGTCTCCTCTATTAGACTGTAAACTCTTTATTAACTCTGTCTTTTACCTTTCTTTGTATCCCCAGCTGTTAGCACATGGTAGGCACTTAAATAAATGTTTATTGACTGACTGACTGAAAAGGATAAAGACTAAAAGCTGGAAAACAATTAAGAAAATCTTGCAATAGATTTTTTAGGGTCAGAACTAGTGTGGTAGGTATGTGAGTTGAGAGAAGGGGTAAAGGTGTGAGGTATGGTGACAGGAGAATTGACAGAACTTGCAACTTACTGGAAATGATGTGGGAGGAAAACTGAAGAGTCAAGGATGACTCCTAGATTGGGAATACGGTATCTGGAAGGATGCCCTCCACAAAAATTGGGAAGTAAAGATGAAAAGAGGGTCTGAGTGGGATAACACTCAGATAACAAGTTATATTTTGAACATGTTGAGTTTAGGTCATCTACAAGACAATCATTTGGAAAGGTCCAATAGGCAGTCAGTAATGCCCCTGACACAAGAGAGATGAAATGTCGTGTCCAGGTCACACAGGTTAGTAAGTAAATAGCAGAGTCAGGATTGAAAACAAATTTTCTGAATACAAAGCCAGTGCTTTATATAACTCATAGCTGTGATAGTTGACCAGGAGGCAAGGATTTCAAAACCTATTGCTAATGATTAGCCTTCTTATAACCCCAACATCCTGGTCTCTACTGTTAGAGGAGGAATAGGATTGGAATAAGGAGGTCAAGGCTTGAGGGACAAAGGAATAGGATCTCTGCTCCTTTTAAATTGCTTCTTTCAAAGCCAGGGTAGGAAATATACAGGTTAGGGCTAATCTCTGCCCATTAGCAATTGCTTAAACAAAATCAAAGTGGAACCAAGATGCCCATATGAATACAGGTTGACCTCAGTTTGAAGGAAGATTTTTTTAAATTTAAGATCAATTTATAGGATCCAACATATGGTATACTAGAATGTGGAACTTCTGAAAAGGCTGCAGTTTGAAAAATGTAGGTCCTTATTGCAGCATTTCTGCCTAAATTTGGCAGCACCTGGCAAAGATGCTGAAGAGTGGGGGATAGGCCTGTCACCTGAGCATATGGTACAGTTATAGGTCCTTTTCAAAGAATAGCTTATTTAAAGGTGACCCTGAATTCCTATAACCCTGGCTAGGACAGATCAGCTCCTTTCACACATGAAACAGGGCATGATAAATTTGCTTTGGATCTAAGAGATTGACCCCAAGTTTAGGAACCAGACTATCTTTTTAAAAAAATAATTACTTTGGGGTGGCTAGATGGCACAGTGAATAGAGCACCAGCCCTGGAGTCAGGAGGACCTGAGTTCAAATCTGGCCTCAGCCACTTGACACACTTAATAGCCATGTGAATTTGGGCAAGTCACTTAACCCCAATTGTTCTCCCCACAAAAAAGCAAAAAAAAATATAACTTTGTTTTTAAATTTTAGATAAAATGTTCATCATAAAGGAGCATATGTTACAATAGGTAGGGTATTGGTTCCCAGATTGCTATCCAAATTAGAATAATAATATTGTCATTTATATATTGATTTAAAGTCTGCAATGTACTTTATGTACATATCATTTGAGCTTCATACTATATGAGAAGGATACCAAAGGTATTACCATTATTTTATGAAAAAGAAAACTGAGACTCAGAAGGTTTGCCTACAGAGTAAGCATTAAATGCAAGATCTGAACCCTATGTCTTCGTGATGCCATGGAAGGTCTATAGAAGAACCTTGAAGGATCCTCTAGAAAGGTCCAAAGAAGAAATGAAGTACATTTGGCCAAAGTTCTTCTTGGACCATATACAGCTAGTGGTTCAAATTCCGTCTGCATCCAAACCCCTCCCCACCAGATCCCTTAGGAGAGATAATAATGGCATAATGGCAGCTGGAGCAGGGCAAGTGACAAATGAGAAGCCTGGGGAACTTCTAGGCAAGTACCCATCACTGCCTGCAAATAGCACTGCTGTCCATCTTCACATTCTTTTTTTTAAAGTTACTATGATGATTAACACTTGAATGTACATGAGTATGGGGAACAAACAGACTTCCAAAGTCTTGGGCAAGATTGTGTCAGAAATATAAAGGAGCTATAGTGAAACTGCTAGGTACCATGGCCACCTTGGATTTGTGGAACTCTGACTCAAAGAGTCACAATGAAAATGGCATCCTCTGTGTAGTAAGGCAGGTTGACTCCTAGGAAATGAACTTAACTGGCTCCTCTGCTGAGAGCCCAGGGTGTAGAACAATATTTCTCCAGGGTGTTGGAGGATTTAACTTTATCAGTCTGGTGAACTTCCCAATATATGTGTGACAGCAGTGTGTGTGTGTGTGTGTGTGTGTGTGTCTGTGTGTCTGTGTCTGTGTGTGTGTGTGTGTGTGTGTGTGCGCGCGCGCTATAGTAGCAACAGAAGCAGATTATATTGATTCATGTCCTGTCATCTATAGTCCCTCAGAAAAGTACTGTCATTTTACCATTATCAAGCAAGGGAGAGTTGTAGAAAGAAAAAACGAATACCCTGTTGGTGTAACTTCACACTGATCCACCAATTCTGGAAAGACAAGAAGTGACTAAGATGGTACTGTCTTCAACAGCCCAAAGGCTAAAATTGGAATGATGCCAAGAAGACTAGCAAGGCCCATAAGCCACAGAGGTAACATCATGAATAAATTAAAGGAACAAGGAAGAAATTCGTTTTCAGATCTATGGATAATGGAAAAGATCATTACCAAATAATGAATAGCAAAGATTCATAGAAGATAGAATGGACAAGTTTAATTACATAAAATTAGGGATGTTTTATACAGGGGCAGCGAGATGGTGCAGTGAATAGAGCACCAGCCCTGGAATCAGGAGGAAGTTAAAATCAGGCCTCAGGCGCTTAACTAGCTGTGTGACCTTGGGCAAGTCATTTAACCCCAATTGCCCTCCAAAAAAAAAAAAGGATGTTTTATACAAACAAACCCAATACTGCTAAAATTAGAAGAGAAACAGGTACTTGGGAGAAAAATCTTTAAAGCAAGTTGTTCAAATAAAGTTCTCATTTCCAAAGATATATATGTGTATATATATACATTATATTTAAAGCATTCAAATTCACAAAACTAAGGACTATTTCCCAATTGGACAATGGCCAAAGCTATGAATAGGCAGTTTTCAAAGGAAGAAAGTTAGGCTATCAATAGTTGTCCTAAAAAAGAACATTCCAAAACTAATGAATAATTAGAGAAATGCAAATTAAAGCAACTTTGAGATTCCACCTCACATGTCAGACTGATAAAGTTAACAAAATAGGAAAATGACAATTCTGCAGAAAAATGAGGACGTTAATCCACTGATAGTAAAGTCATGAACTGGTTTGACCATTCTGGAAGGCGATTCGAAATTACCTCTCAAAATTCATTAAATTCTGAATGCCGTTTGACCCAATAGTACTACTACTCCAAAGAGGTCATAGAAAGAGGAAAGGACTTTGTATGTACACAAAAATATTTTAATAACTTTTTTTTAATTAGCAAAGGACTGGAAGCAAAAAACTGGGATGCCCATCAACTAGAGTATGGGCCGGGTTGAACGAATTATTGTATTTAAATGTAAAAGACAAAATGTGCCACAAGAAAAGATGAAAGAAACAACTTCTGTGAAACCTGGGAAGACTGGAATAAGAAATGGGTAGAAATGGGAGAATAACACATACAATGACTGACAACATTATAAAAACAACTTTGACAAACTTAAGAATTCTAATCAAAGCAATGACAAATTTTGATTCCAGAGGACCAAAGATTAAACATGTTATCCCCCAGGGTTTAAAATGAGACATATATTTTTTACATGACCAAAACAGGAATATGGCTACTTAACTATGCATATTTGTTACAAAGGTTTTGATTTGCTTTCCCCAGCTTCATGGTCAGAAGAGAAAATTGATTATTGTTTAATGAAAAAAATTAAATGTAGTTTTTTTCTAAAAAAGTAACTAAAAAGTCCAGACCATTTGATCCAGGGATCTCACTCCTAGGTATATGTCTCAAGAAAGTCAATATTTTTTATAGGTCCTGCATACCCATCAAAATATTTATAACTACCCTTTTTGTAGTAGCAAAGACCTAGAAACAAAATAGATATCCTTTGATTAGGGAATGACTAAGCAAGTTGTGATACATAAATATAAAAGAATTTTACTACTAAGAATTTTAAGAAACTATAAAAAGGATAAATACAGAGAAACATGAGAAGATTTATATGAACTAATATCAGTACATGAAGTAAGCTGAACCAGAAAAATAGCATACACAATTACAACAACAGGGAAAATTGAAAGGACAGCCAAAGAAAAAAACTGAATGCTGTAAAACAACCAAGCATGATCCCAGAGATAGGAAAATATACTTCTTGCCTTCATCAAAGTGATGAAGGATTTTGTACTGGAATAGAAACTATGAAAACCATTACATATAATGCTATACTTCCTTAATGTGTTGGTCAGATTTGCTAAATTGTTTTTTCCCTCTTTTTAAAAATTTATTATTTTTAAAAATTTTTTTTTAAGCAATTGGGGTTAAGTAACTTGCTCAAGGTTACACGGCTAGCCATTATTTATGTGTGGGTGCTCATTTTCTGAGGCCGGATTTGATCTCGAGTCATCCCAACTCCGAGGCCAGCGCTCTTACTCACTGCGCCGCCTAGACGCCCCTTTTAGGGCAGTTGGGGTTAAGTAACTTGCCCAAGGTCACACGGCTAGGTTTTTTTTTGTTTGTGTGTGTTAAGTGTCTGAGGCCGGATCCAAACTCATGTCCTTCTGACTTCAGGGCCAGCGCTCTACTCACTGCGCCACCTAGCCGCCCCCTTAAAAATTTATTATTAAGGATAGCTCTCTGGTAGAGGGTGGGGGATGTATTGGGAAATATAGGTAATTTAAAAACAAAAGTTATCAATAGAAATTACAACAAAAACAATGTAAGGGAATGTAGTTTATAATTTTGCCTACCAGATAATGGTCTATTGCAGCTACCAGCCTAGTGGTCATATTAAGGCACTCTTTGACATGTATTCAAAGGTCTCTAAGCCCATGAAGCCAGACCCTGCCATGCTGCAAATAAGTGCATATAGTGCCTGGATCATAATGGATGCTTAATAAATTCTTATTCCCTGCCCTGCTCCTTGCCAGCTTCAAAAGTCACAACAGCAAAGAAATTACACCAACTCTTTTTTTAATGAATCTACAATATTGTGAAAGTACCCTTAAGATTAATATGTCTATTTTCTGTTACCTTAACCAGGCAGGAGAACTGAACACAGAGTAAGCCTGTTTGCCAAAAGCAACCAATCAGGAGTCTGCAGTGAACCAAATTCCTACTCACTCCCAGATGCCTTTGCTGATGTTTGCTGGCTCACCTTGCTGAACTGTGCATCCCATACCGGCTTAAATCAGCCTTGTGGTCAACTGTTCCTATAAAACTGTTCCTGTCCTGTTTCTGTGTCCCACTTCCTCCTGGGAAAGACTCTTTATTTAAGTCCACTCTTTATTCTAACCTCTCCCCAAACCTTTCCTTTACCATTTTCTAGCATAAATTGCCCCTGCCTCTCCTTGGCTTTGGGATTCTTTGTACTTTGTACTTGGGTGATTCTGCACTAGTGTCTGATTTTCCTCATAATAAAACTTTTCTGCTCTCAACTCAGCTTAGATTCCTCTGCATATTCAAGGCTGCTCTTTGCCCAGATGAAAGTATGATACAAAATCATTGCTTTCAGATTATAAAAGTAGGATAATTTTATGCACTAAAGTTCTATCCCCCACTGATAAATCCTGTTCTCTAGCCATCTTCTCCTTAGCTGTCTTGCTTCCAGACCAGGTCTTAACCCTTTCACTTCGATAATTTCTTTTCTAAAACCCCCAGGTTGTAGAAAGTGATTTGGGGTATAGGGAATGGGGACTACTTCAGGGCATGTCTCTTGGTTCTATGCTGGAAATGTGCAAGCAAAAAAAACAGGTGTGGGCTCGGGATCAGAAAGGTCTGTCAGCCTTTTCACTAGACATTCAAGTTTTAGAAAGCTCCCCTGACTCTCCACCCAGTCCAGAATCTACACCAGACTATATGCTAGTCCTTTATGCATTGTCTGACTTCCAGTTTTATGAATATCTCCTATCTCTGTTCTTAGTCCAAACTCAGCACCCCTGATGTGTCTCCAACTACAGATAGGAATGCAGATCCCAGCTGCTGCTTGCCAAATTAGGGTCCCCTAATTTGGGGACCCTATGGTTTTTCCCTATTCCTGCTATGGTTTTCCCTATTCCTGAATCCAAATAGCTGGTAGGAGGTGTCTCTTGGGCTGTGGCCACAGCAGCCACCATGGTCTAACAGTTCTAATTCCCAGTCATTTGTTATTAACCTGGCTGGCAGTCAGCCAGTGAGCTTTGGCCAAACACATGCATTACCCTCCACTCTACCCCCAAATCACAAGGCCTTTGTCCTCTCATAAGGTCTCTAGCTGTCAAGACTAGAGAAGAGAGATATGGTGGCCACCCAAAAAAAGGGTGGGGGGAAGAGAGGAGGGAGATAAATGCTAGAATCTGCATTAATATTCACTTTCTTTAAATCATCATCGATATCTGCCAGGTTCAGGGGGAACAGGACAATTCAAATGAATAAGTGAAGAATGCGTGGGCACTGGTTACACATACACATATACATACACATACACATACACATACACATACACATACACATACACATACACATACACATATACATATACATACACATATACATACACATACACATACACATACACATATACATATACATATGCATATACTACACAGTATTGTATTTCTTGATTTAAAATTCCAGTGACCCACAATAAATTTCCAGAATAGTGATTTGTGGACAGTGGACCCTCTTTATTCATCTCCTTTCTAGGGAGAGCTGCTACATCCTTCCCCCTCTTCTTCTTCTTCACCACTAATCCCAATACCCCAGGGCTCTGTGGTACCACTAATGTCAGTATTCTCTTCAATGATATTCACAACCCATTCTCAGTCCCTGCCATTATGTAATCCTAATTTTTCTCCCCCCACAAGTTTACCAAAAGGGATTCACCAAATACTATAATAATAACAATAACTAGTATTTATATAGTGCTATAAGGTTAGCAAAGTACTTTACAATTATATCATTATCTTCCAAACAACTCTGAGAGGTAAGTGCTATTATTATTCTCATTTCACTGAGGAGGAAGCTGAAGTTAAGTGACTTGTTCATGTTCCCACAACTAATAAGTAAATGTCCGAGACTAGATTTGAACTCAGGTCTTTCTGATTCCAGGTTCAGCACTCTATTGCCCCACTTAGCTGGCTACTCTATGCATAACGCCTATAACAGGGCCTCCCTTGATTTTTATTCATATTGTGTGGATACATTTGAGTTTCTCACCTTCTCTTGAAGATTGGCTGTCCGTTCTTCTTTTTTTTTTTTACCCTTGTCATATATTACTCTGGTGACATCCTTTATACCATTTCTATGTAATTCCTCATTTGTGATCTGTCACCCACGATGAAACAATCCTTTGAATGATCCTCAACTTCAGTATTTTAGAAATTGTAGCATTCAATGACATAACATCCCTAAAAGAATATTGGTGTTTTGGGGGAGAGGGCAGAAATGGACCTTTGTTTCAGGGTAAACCTTGGGGTCACTAAAAGAACTATGCCATTGCCCAGAGACAAATTAGCCTTCTTTCCTTTACTTGTTCAATTATGGTCTTCCTCAATGTCAGTTTGGAGTATCTGAGAAATAGCTCTATATTCAACTATATAGCATAGTCAGGACAATAGGCAGTCTTTACCTCCTTAATTTTTTTCTATGTAGAGAACTGGGCAGAGTGATTATGGATCTTAGAAGAATGTGCTAAATTCCAGGGCTTGATGTAGTCAACACAATGTCACCTTTAAGCAGAACATCTGGAGAAGGCCACCATCTATAAGGAATCCCTCTTGGTCTTGGACTCTGCTCTGGACTGACTCTGGAATGATGGCAAATGCCTTGGTGAAGCTGTCCAATAAAAGGTAAATGACTGAATAAGTTGTGGCATGAATAAGTTGTGGCATATGAATGTGGTGGCATGTTTTGGGGCTATAAGAAATGAGCAAGTAAAAGATTTCAAAAAGATATGAAAAGAGTTATATAAAATGATGCAGAGTGAAATGAGTAGAAACAATCTGTACTATAATATAAAAATTAACAATTCCAAGGACTTATATAAACTAATAAAGAATGAAATAAACAGAACCAAGAGAATAATTTATATGACAACAGCACCGTAAAAACAAACAACTTGGAAAACTGTAAGCAAACCTTGTTCTTGTTGTTGTTCAGTCATGTCTAAATCTTTGTGACCCCATGGACCATAGCACGCCAGGCCCTTGTGTCCTCTATCTCTTAAAGACTGTGCAAGCTCACGCTCATTGCTTCTGTGACACTGCCTCATCCTCTGCCTTTCCTTTCTCCTTATGTCTTCAATTCTTTCCCAGTGAATTCTATATTCTCATTATGTGACCAAAGAATTAAATTTCAGTTTCAGTTTTTTGTCCTTACAATGAATAGTCTGAAGCAGCTTCTTTAAGAATTGATCGATTTGGTCTCATTGCTATCCAAGAGACTCTCAGCAGTCTTCTCTGGCACCACAATTCAAAAGCATTGGTTCTGTGGCATTCTGTTTTCTTCATAGTTTAACTTTCACAGCCAGACATTCATTACTGTGAAAACTATAGCTTTGACTGTATATATTTTTGCCAGCAAAGGGATGTCTCTGCTTTTAGTAAGCTGTCCAAACTTGCCATAGCTTTCCTCTCAATGACTATCTTAATTTCATGACTGCAGTAGCCATCTGCAGTGACCTTTGAACCCAAAAATGCAAAGTCTGACACTGCTTCCATTTCTTCTGCCTCTGTGTGCCAGGAAGTGACGGGACCAGCTGCCAAGGTGTTAGGTTTTTCATGTTAAGCTTCGAGCCACCCTCCATACACTCCTCTTTCACCCTTACTAAGAGGCTTCTCAGGTCCTCACTTTGTGTCATTAGAGGAGCGCGATCTGTATCTCTGGGGTTGCTGTTGCTTTTCCTGGCAACCTTAATGCTGGTTTTCAGTTCATCCAGTCTGCCATTCCACATGATGTGCTCTGCATATAAGTTAAGTAAATAAGGTGACAATAAAAGCCTTGTTACCTCCTTTTCCAGTGGTAAATAAATCAGTTGCTCCATGTTTGGTTCTAACTGTTGCTTCTTGACTCATATACAGATTCCTCAGGAGACCAGTAAGATAATCTGGTACTTACATCTCTTTGAGGATTTGCCATATTTTGTTGTGATCCACACAAAGGCTTTCGTGAAGTTGATGAAGCAGAAAAATAATTTGGAACTGAAAATAAAAAAAATAAAATTTTAAAAAGGAGAAAGTTATAAGTTATGATTAATACAGTGACCATCCATGATTGATCAAGGAGAATGGATGATGAAACACCCATTACAAAAAGATGAAGTTAGGGTGCACAGTGAAGTGCACATATTCATAAGGGGGAATTTGTTTTGCTTCACTATGCATAATTGTTTTTTTTGTTTGTTTTTTTTTTTAAAGCAATTGGGGTTAAGTAACTTGCTCAAGGTTACACGGCTAGTCATTATTTATGCGTGGGGGCTCATTTTCTGAGGCCAGATCTGATCTCGGGTCATCCAAACTCTGAGGCCGGCGCTCTTACTCACTGCGCCACCTAGCCGCCCCTTTAGGGCAATTGGGGTTAAGTAACTTGCCCAAGGTTACACGGCTAGGTTTTTGTTTGTGCGGATTAGGTGTTGGAGGCCGGCTCCAAACTCAGATCCTTCTGATTCCAGGGCCGGCGCTGTATTCACTGCGCCACCTAGCCGCCCCTATGCATAATTGTTACAAGAAGTTGTCTTTTTTTTAAAAAAAAAAAGGGGATAGAGAGAGAAAATAAATATGTTTTTGTTAATTTTTAGAAAAAGAATGATTAGGGGGTGTTACAGATGTAAAATGTTGTATGAGCTTTCAGACAAGGCCACTGTTGTGTTTTACTTACCTGCTTTACTTTATTAGAACAGACTATCTCCTTTTTTATGGCAAACACACATGTGAATGAATAGAGGTGGCGTCCCAGTTCTGAAGTCGCCAACTTTCCAGACAACATATTGGAAGAATTGGATAATCGGGGTACTGACCCAAATTCTGCGCTTAGTTTAGTATTAAATCATTTAATTTATAATCATTTTAGTGTAATCCATATAGCAAGAATTATCAAATTGTAGGGTTGTACTATGTTAGTACTACATGATTCAATGATCTTGTTCCTACCCCTTCTCCACTATAAAAGTATTTGGGATATATACATGCATACCACATACATATTTCACCAGGGAATAGCTCTAGTCATCCTGTTCTTGCCACTGAACCCAGATAGCTCTGGAGGAAAGGGTGAGGCTGGTGACTTTGCACAGCCCTGCCTCATTTTAATCCAATTCACTTGCAAGTCCTGACATCACTTTCCTGATGTTATTGGTCCTCTTTAAGAATGAAGGACAAAAAACAAAAACAATATTTTAATTCTCTAAGCATCTGTAATTTTATAAAGGTAGGTACTTCACCAAAATTGATCACAAATCCTCTCTGACTTAGTATATGGTAGATGGGAATTGTGGTAGCCAAAATTTCATGACCCTGCACCTAACTTGGTGCTGTGCCTCTCTAAAGGTAGCTAGGCTACAATGTTTAATGATGAACTATGACTGACTTAGCTCTCCTCAGCGATACAATGATCCAAGACAATTCCAAAAGACTCGTCAGAAAATACTATCCACATACAGAGAAAGAACTTTGGAGTCTAAATGCATTTGAAACATACTATTTTCTTCAGGGTTTTTTGTTTTTTATTTTTTGTGACTTTTCCCTTTTGTTCTGTTTCTTCTTTCACAACATGACCAATGTGAAAATATGTTTAACACAACTGCACCTGTATAATCTGTCAGGTTATGTGTCAGATTACTTGCTTACCATCTGGGGGGGGGGGTGGGAGGGAGAAGGAGAAAAAGTTGGAACTAAAAATCTTGTAAAAAAGGAAAGTTTGAAATATATCTTTACATGTAACTGGAAAAAATAGTATAACTATTTAATTAAAAAAATTAAATTAAAATAAATGTAGCTAGGCTGATCTTTAGAAAATAAACACAGTCTATCACTGGGCCCATACTCTAAAAACTTTCCATTTTGCAGGGGATCTGCTGAAGCTTGTCTTCTGTTGGCATAGCATCTGAGACCACAAGGTCACCTCCATACCACAATAAGGCAAAACTTTAATGGAGAAAATGTGCGTGTATATATTTAACTGAACTTTGTTAAAAATTATTTTTATTTTGATAATTTTATAAACCTCCAGCATATGCATGCTCTGGTATCCAAAAATTAGAATTATGATGTAAAATGGACAAGTCATTCAACCTGTGTGTGTTTCTCTGCTATGACTCTGTCCATGTGGCAAGGGAGAATGTTTCTCCAAGTATTTTGACTTAAACACATGGTTAGAGCAGAAGGAAGTACATCTGCTGAAGCAACTCAGACCTGCATGGTGCCAAAGCACCTGGACTGTACTTGTGTCAACAACAAAACTTTCCAAACTAAGCATCAGATAAAAAAAATGTACCAGGTGTCATGTAAAGTATAATTTTAACTCAGGAAAAAAGGAAGTTCCTAGCAAATCAAGACTCCTATTCTGGGTAATAGTCTAAGAAAACACACCTCTCCCTCCAACAGTGCATGAAAAGGCATTTGAAAAAGGTTAAGTATTCCTAAGGGCATTTGGAATGAGGACTTCAAAACAAAACATCCAGAAAGTAAATTTATTATTGGGAGGTGCCATTTAAAGAAGAGTCCATTTTCCTAAGCTTGGGTAAGAAAAACTGACTCTCAAGACTAGTTTTTCATGAGTATTTTTTAAGGAGTTATATATTTAAGTCTTTGTTCTAGTAAATTCCATAATTCTAGTGTCTCTACACTGCTAAGGGTGTTTTGTTATTTGCCTTAAAGAGTAAAAGATGGATTCACTTAAAGCAAGTACTTCCCCTCCCTTTTTTTTGAGAAATTGAGGTTAAATGACTTGTCCAAGGTCACACAGGCTAGTTTAGTTAGTGTCAGAAGCTGGATTTGAACTCTGGTCTTCCTGACATCAGGTCTAGTGTTCTAATCACTGCACCACCTAGATGCTCTTCCTCTTGTCCTCTAAAAGGCAGTAAAAGAAAAAGCAAATGATTTCATTCTATAAAGGGGAGCTTTATATAGTCTTTTAGCTGACTACATTTATATACAATGTCAGGAGTATAGCTGGACAAATAGAAGAGATTTCTACCTTGCTATCTAGGCTTAGTTTTGCATTTTCCCTGCCCACTCACTTGCATGGGAGAAAGGAAGAGATTTGAAGTCACAAAACTGGGATTCCTCAAAACCTGTTTTGTCATTCTAGAGTGACTAGCCCTTGTATGGATTATGATCATAAGTTATCTAGGCTTCAGAAATTAACATCAGGGGGTATAAAAGAGGCTTACTACAAAATAGGGTAAAGTTTCTGAGGGGAAGATGGAAAATTCTGGATTTCAAAGCTTACTAAAAGAAAACACAGACCTAAGGGGACCATCTGGGACTGTTGTTGTCTTTCATACTCACAGAGGACCAAAATGATGTCATGATGTGAGGACCAACTAGCTACTTAACTACTTAGAATATTTCAGCTTTTTGTTCTAAAATCTCAGTGCTAGGAGCTGACTTTTTCTGCTGCACAAGGGATATTTGAAGCTAAGATTCTGAAAGGAATAAGATAAATTACTCCACAAGGTAAAAAAAAGAAGTAAGGGACACTCCCTGTCTGTAGGACTGTTACTGGTCCTATAGCTGAGTATGCTGTTTTTGTAAAAGAACTATATAAAATATTTCTGGATTTTGAACTGACAGAGCAGAACCTAGCCGTTGTCCTTTGTGCTTGAACAGGACCTAAATGACATCACTATGATGCAGTCAAAGTACAGTGTGTACAATTATGATTGATCAGACTAACATGAGCTCAGAATGCTCTACTACAGTGTAATGGTAATGGGAATTTGAAGATATTTCCTATCCCTTAATAGGCCAAGGAAATTTAAAGATCTTCCCTTCTCTTAGTAGGCCAAATGTAATCACATGGAACTTGTAGTGGAAAGTGTTTGCTGAATGGGTAGAGCAGGAAGTTAGTTAGAGCAGTTAGTATGGTGGGAGAGAAAGAATGCAGGCAAGGAGACATCTAGGCTTGTGAGTGTTTGTTTGTGGGAAGGCTGTGGGATGGTGTTGCCTCCTGATGTATTATGGTGTATTAACTTCTTTGTTAGTATGATGGATTCAGTTTTCTGGTGTTGTGATTTGACTTTCTGGTGTATGAATAAATGTTTTGCTTCTGTCTTCTATATGGACAGTTTATTATGTTTTGCAATTTAGAACCAGGCCAGCAAATTCATAGTCACTGTCAGTGTTGTGAATATCTTGTTGGCACTACACACAGTTGAGGCACAAATAGTCCATATGAACATTTGGAGTAGAGATGTCTCTAAGTTTGTGCATTTTATGTTTCTTTTAGGTTACTGCAATTGTGCTTTGCTTATAGAGCACAGTGCCTTCTTTGATGCGGCATGCCATGCTGGGCAGTCCTGTGCCAATGTCGCCCACATCTGACAACTGACAAATTTCTTCAGATACCTTGAGAGTGTCCTTGTATCCTTCTTCTGACCTCTGTGTGAGTGCTTGCCTTGTGTGACTTCTCCATATGATAGTCTTTTAGACAAATATATGTTTGGCATTCAAACAACATGTCCAGCCCATGGCAATAGAGTTTGAATGTTTGGCAGTTCAGCTCAAGAAAGATCATCGTATCTGGTACCTTATCTTGCCAGGTAATTTTCAGAATCTTCCTGAGATAATTCAAGTAGAAGCAATTCAATTTCCTGGCATTACACTGGTATACTGTCCAGTTTTCACAGGCATATAACAATAAGGTCAACACAAAGGCTTTGTAGACCTTAAGACTGGCAGGTAGCTTCCTTTGGAACCTCTCAGACACTGAGCTAGCTCTGGCAATGCGTGCATCAACCTCATCATCTATGTGTATAACCCTGGAAAGTGTACTGCCAATGTATAAGTGAACTTATCCACAGTTTTCAAAATTTCTCTATTTACTGTAACAAGAGGTTCCATGTATAGATGGTGTGGTTCTGGCTGTCAGAGAACCTCTGTTTTCTTGGTGTTGATTGTCAGACCAAAATTAGCACATGCAACAGAGTTGATCTGTGGCATCTCAGCCTCAGAGGTTGCACTGAGTGTACAATCATCTGTGAACAAAAAGTCGCATACCAACTCTCCTTCTTCAATCTTAGTTTGTAACCTTTTCAAATTACATAATTTACCATCAGTGTGATAGCTGACCTTGATGTCATTTTCATCCTCATTTAAGGCATCTGACAACATCACTGAAAATATCATGCTAAAAAGCATTGAAGCAAGCACATAACCCTGATTTACTCCAATAGTGACTGGAAAAGTATGAGAGCATCTTCCATTACCCAGAACTCATGCAAGCATGCTGTCATGGGACTCAGTGAGGAAGAGATAGCCAAGATCTTTAGCTAAAGCTGGAAGCTGAGAACAGAAAGTAGCACCATAATTACCTACACAGAGGAGATAACATCACTAAAAGAGATCACTGGCCTTGTTGTCACTGATGAGATCTTAATTCCCCCTTTATATGCATGCCCTGACCTTACATATGTTCCACATGTATGTCTCTGTCCACATGTGGCTCATATGAGTGGCTCTCCATTTGTAAGTCCTAGTTGTGTCAACTCTTTCCACTGATGTATTTGTAGCAAAGTGAACCCCATATTTATAGGAGAAATGTTTTTTGTGCTATATATTTTGTTATTTTCATTTCATTAAATGCCATTACTTTGAACTAACAGTTAAAGGTAAACCCAGTGGTGGAAGCTTATGAGCCATGATCTTGAATGGTTGCAGATTCAGAAAGTACCTGGGTGACCTACTTTATGAGTTCAGCATGCAAAAACTAAATAATTTATGTACTCATTAACCTATTACATGCCTACTATGTACATAATATTTGTGACCCTCAAAGCTACAGTAGGTTGTGGACAATTATTGTTTCATAAAATCTTAGTATGTTTACTAAAGTTTCAAAATTCTAATTAAAGACTACAACACTGTGAAATTCTGAATATTCCTGAATTTCAGTATGAGACATTTTCCTTTAATTCATGCCCATCCTTGAAAAGCAATTGAAATAAATCATAGAATTTAGGAGCTGAATGGGAGGTGAAATCATTTCATCCAGACCCTTCATTTTGCCGATAAGGAAACTGAGAGACGTTAACTGATTTCTCCAAAGTCAGACAGCTAGTAAGTGGCTGAATGGAAACAGGGATGCAGTGTGATATAGTGGACAAAACTCTGGGCTCTGAAGGCAGACGACCCAGGTTCAAATCCTTCATTTAAGATACTAGCAATGTGAGTTTGAGCAAATCACTTGAAATCTCTGGGCTTCTTAATCTGTCAAATACGTGGATCGGTTTAGATGACGTCTAAGCTACTTTCTTATTCCAACATTCTTTAACCTCTGATTCTTGACTTGTCATCTCCCCACTACCTTTGCTCTACTCACCCCCTAGGATATCCACTAGCTGCAGGCTAAAGGAGATGCACCACCAGGTCAGGCTGCCCCAACATAGACTGGCTCCTCACCATATGAAAACCTGAAACATCTCCAACCTTTCTCTTCCCTAACTCTACCTCCCACTGAAGGAGATGCAGGCAAGAGTGATTTAGGTCCTATACTCCTTGCCTAGGTCCTTCCGTAGGGGCAACTGGATACTGTGCTTTTCTTTTATCCATCTAGTATCCTTCACAGAAACCTGGCTCCCCACAGACAATACCACATCTATGGCCGTGTACCTTCACCCACATGCCCCAACATAGTAGTGCTGGAGAAAGAGTCGGAATATTCCTTTTTCTGGGCTGCCACTTCTAGATTCTTTTTGCTACCAGCCTTTCCTCCTTTGAATTTCGTTGGAATTTCACAATATCAACTTTTTCCACCCAATCCATATAATATGTACTGGCTCCTAGGTCATTCTTCCCCTTTCAAGGAGTTCAGTACCTCAGTCTCCACCTTCTTCTCCTTCCCAATTCCTACCTCATACAAAGGGATTTGTCCATGTTGGAGCATTATCAAACTCCCGAATTTTCTAGTTATTTAGTCTCTTTAAATCCTATAATCTACTCCTTTATTCCATCTAAGCCACACACAGAGATAGTCACATTCTGGCTCCCACCATTCTCCACAAGTGTTCCATTTCCCTAATGAAAAACTCTGATGTTCCTATATTTGACTATAACCTATCATTCCATATCTCATTAGGCCCCAATCCATCCTAACATAATTCTTTGCCCTCATTGTGACCTCTAATCTCACTACCCTTCAGTAGTTTCTTAGGCCATTATCCATGCTCTGACTCCATTTTCCACTCTATCCAACCTTGACCCTAGAATTCAATTCTACATTTTTCTCTACTCTTGCATCCCTTGCCCTTTGTTCTATCATCATTTATCCCTTTCCAAACCTCAGCCCTAGATTACTTATTCCATCTGACTCCTCCATTCCTACTCATATGCTGCTGTACAGAGGTGAAGGAGGTTAAACAACAGAGTTGATTTTTTAAGGCAATTGGGGTAGAGTGACTTGTCCAGAGTCACACAGCTAGTGTCTAAGGTCAGATTTGAACTCAAGCACTTCTGGCTCTAAGGCTGGTACTCTATCCACTGTACCACCTAGCTGCCCCAACAGAGTTGATTGAGTGAACATATTATATTAACCAACTTCACTTTGACTCTCAGTGAAGTAAGGCAATTCTTTTGTTCTCCCTAATTGATTCTCTAACCTCCTCCTACAAAAGCTTTATAAAACCTATCTCTTCAACCCTTGACTTTTTTTCTCTCAGCTGAAGACTTTGACTCTTCCCTGAGAAAATGAAAGTCATTTGAATTGACCTCAGTCTTCTCCCCTTGTCTTCATCTCAAAACACCTTGACACCATTGCTCACTCTCAGCTCCTTTCCCTAGATTCTGACAATGAGGTGGCTCTTCTAGCAAAGAACAACCCCTTCTTTGATGTGCACTTGATCTGATCCCCTTCCACTTTCTTCAGCAGATTGTTCCCTCAATCATCTTTCTTCTCTATCTAAACCTTAGTTATGACTTGAGAATGATTTCTTCCATATTTCCTCCCAAACCATTTTAAACATATGCAACAAAAAATTCTAAAGCCTCTGGCTGTCATCCCTTACCTTTGTCAATCTGAGATATTCTATCAATGCTATATTTTGTTTTGTCTTATCCATGGTCACTGATATCCAGCATCTTTTTAGATAACCAAACAGTAAAAGGCAAATTTTGTTCAGATAGGATGAAGCCTTCAAAAAACCATCTGAAAGAATAAAAGCACAAGTATAGAATTGAATTGGCTAACTCTAGGGTCAAGATTGGATAGGGTGGAAAATGAAGTCAGAGCAGGGATAATGGCCTGAGAAACTACTGAAGTCTACAGAGATTAGAGGTCTTAAAGAGAACAAAGAATAGGCTTAAGATGGAGTGAAGTGTAAAGAAGATTTAAAAGGATACAAAGTTATAGTTATATAGAGGAATGTCAGAGTTTTAAAGTAGGGAAACAGAACACTTGTGAGGAGTAGTGAGATCCAATGTGTGATCATGTCTATGTATATATGAAGTGGAGAGTAGATAGGGGAATTAAGGAAGTTGAGGAACTGAGAGGTTTGAAAACTGAAAATTGACAGAGAATGAGTTTTGTTGTATCCCTGACATTCTTTTTTATAGGTAGAAAAGAGCTAATGCTGTTTCATCAGGAGCTAAATGTATGGAGTCCAAGCTCACTGCATTTTCAAAATTTCTTCAATTCTGATTGGACCCTTTAAATTCAGATTAAGGGGTCCCCAGGATCCCTGAACATTCTTCTTGGCATCAGTGACTTGAGAATTTGCATTTGCCCTGCTTCTATTATTCAAAGGACCAAAGATAAAGTCAGTTCTGAGACTTTGGTATCCAAATCCAAAATAATCCAGAAGATTCCAGAAACAACCCCTCAGAATTATCTCAAGGCTAGTCTAATTATCTCAAGGCTCAAAGCTAGTCTTCTCATCTAGGGTTGATGTTAATAAAAACAGACCCTTGGCTAAACCATTTTGAACATAGACAATGAGATATCCTATCACTGAGGTAACAGTTACTTCCTTTGACCTTTCCCTGACCCCACAAAAAAAGTGGTGTTTTGGGGGAGGGTGTATATTTTAAGTGAAGTCAATTAAAGTCGTTAAAAAAAAAACAACTAGAGACACTTGGGGTTATTGTCACATCTGGGACCTATTTAGACATGCCTTTAGTAATGGAAGGAATCTCAAAGGGTTTAATCAAATTTTCAGCTAATTACTGAATTCACATCGTACTTGAAGTAAATAAGAATGGGAAGTACACTTTTATATTCCATAAAAAGTATCTGATATATGTGCCTGCACTGGACTTGAAGTCTGGGAGAAATGAATTAAAATCTAGCCTTAGGCACTTACAGTGTAATCCTGGGTAAGTCACTTGACAATGTTTGCCTCAGTTTCTTTATCTATAAATGGGAATAATAATAACCCTTACTTCCCAAACTGGTTGTGAAGACCAAATGAGATAATAATGCTAATTCTTCTTCTCCTCTCCATTGATACAGATTGAAAGCCACCTGTGCAATTTTCCCACAAATTGGCCACATAGTTTCTGTCCATTTTTCAGTGGACCTGCCTCCTTTTCTTTTTACATGACAAGGATATGAGTGTAGCACTTGGGCTGTTTACCTATTATACCTTACCTTAATCAGCTCATCTTATCACACATTGTGATACAGTGACATCATTTATTACACATTTTTATTATCTTTGCTTTAATAAGTTGATGGTATACTACTGGTATGGCTAATGATTCCCACATCAGTTATGATTCATTTTCCATTGGTTAAAATATAATCAATTGCATTTTGTTGGGATGTGATTTGGAGCTTACCTTGTTCAGTGCTTATAGATTGTTTTCCTGAATAAAGTATTCATGATATAGAAGTGTGAGAGGAGGTAATGAATCTTGTGGGAAGAAGGGAATTTCTCTGTCCTCCCTCTGCATTAGCTATGTTGCCTTGAAACAGATCTTTTTAACCAGAAAGATACATTGCATCCAGCAGGAAACAGAGATACTTGTAGATATGTAGTCATGGATACAGAGAAGAAATCACTCGGGAGAAAGCAGCTTCCAGGAGCAAGACCTCTGTCAGCAGAGAAGGAAGTAACTATGAACTCAAGGAAGAGTTAGCCTTAGTTACTAGTATTGGGATACTACCATTCTTGCCATGAGATCTTAAATACTTTTGTATGAACTAATTGTGGCTATTAGCTGATTGTTAACAGGAAACACACTAGTGGGGGCTTGTGAGCTATAGTATTAGAAATATATTGCCTAGAATCTGGTAGTAGCAGTTACCCTCTGAGGATGCAACTTGAGAATATGATTGCAAGTTGAGGAAGTATTCCAGAGGGAGTGTTTCACAAACATGGTAGAACTTACTGGAGCTTATACTCAGATGGTATAGCCTTTCAGAACGCAGGGTCATCTCTAAGCGTCAATGAGGTATTGAAGCAAGACCTTACAAAGATTCCAGAGATACAAAGATGAAAAACAACACACATAACAGTTCTTCCCCTTGGTGCTTTCCCAAAGGAGCAGAGAGAGCCCTAGTGGGACATACATAATGCAACAAGCAGAGGAGCCAGATCACCAAGACAACCATCAACATGCTTTTCCATTTGATGAAACTATTTTACCTGGGTCCATCCTTCTATAATACACTTGGGACCATCAGTTCTAGAATACAAATGCTCAAGAATAATAGGGTTCTGTGGCAGATTTCCAAATACACCAGCAAATGTAAGCACCCTTTCTCCTCTTTAATTCTTCTATTCTATTCCACTACTTCTATTTGTGGGAAATGATAGCATAATCACCTGCTAAACAGCCCCTAGCCAGCCTCTTATGGTTCAGCCAAATTTTCATGCTAACAGATGTCATAAAACTCTAGTGAAAATTATTGCTTCAGTTAAAGTTTATTAAAGCATGCTAATAAAAATTCTTATGTATGCTGTTATATTATGTCTGGGCCCTTTAACTGTAATGATGAGAGTGGAATCTCAGAACAAAAGTCAAACTAGAAAATGGTGCCAAAACTGTTTCTGAAAAGATTACATTACTGCAGAGTCACCTGGACCAAAAAAAAAAAAAAGATATTCTACCACTGTTGGAGGTAACCAATTGAATCCACACCACAGAAAATGCATGAGTGAAAGAATTGTAGATACAACACACTGATCCCCCAGTTGCCTTCCTAATGGTCAGTATACTAGAGAACATAGAATTAGACTCTCAAGAAGAAAACTTCCTGTAAAACCCAGATAATGCAACCATACCATGGCCTGGCTCTCAATTTACAAAAAACTAAAACTACCTACATTCAGTCAATAAGCATTTATTAAGTGCTTACTACAAATCAGGCACTAGGCTAAGTGCTTGAGATACAAAAGACAGTTCCTGCCCTCAAGGAGTTCACAATCTGTAGATTATGAGGAAGACAAGAAATAACTAAATATGTATAGACAAGCTATATACGGGATAAATAGGAAATCAAAAGAAGGAAGGCAATTAAGAAGGATTAGGGAAGGCTCCCTGTAGAAGGTGAGATTTTATTTGAGATTTAAAGGAAGCCAGGGAGGTCAGCAGACTGAATGGGTGAGAGAGAGTTCCCAGTATTAGGGACAGTAGAATGGTGGCATGATTGCCTGTAATATATTTTGCTTGGTTTCTGAAAATCTGTGGAACCTCTTTTACTGGAGAACCCTTTTCTGGGGTTGGTATTGGTGGCTTAACTTCCTTCCATATTCCTAGAGACAATCAAATCACACTAACAAGGTCACAAAGATCCTTCATTGATGGGTTCTTTCCCTAATGTCAGCTCTGGCCTAGATATGACCTCAGACTCATCCACTCTGGCAATGTAGTCTATAAGCATGACCCTGCCATGGCACCCACACCTCATTCTCTCTCTGGGCTGACTCATTTACCCCAAATTGACCTCATACTATCAGGCCTGTGATTTGTCCCCAGTGTGGGATTGATGGGTCATGACTACAATCAACTAATCTTTCCCAGATTCCTAAATTTAACACTGGTGAGGGAGAGAGAAAAAATTGGGTAAAGGTGGAGGAGAGAGAAAAAGTGTACTCCTACAGCTTGCTACTACAACTTCTGAGCCCCTACCAATGTACTTCCTATTTATGTAATATCAGTCATAGTAGTTCCACCATTTACTGATTCTTAAACATAGTTCTGGGCTGACTCTGACTCAGGTCAGTCCCGCAATAATTAAGGTTTAATATTGGAACAAAATGAGACATTCATAAGTCACTCAACAGTAAAAATAAATTAACTTAGTCATGGCAGGAGAAGGATATTCAACAAAAAGAGGCATAAATCAAAATTCAAATTGCTTCAGCTGAGAGAAGCTCCTTTGCCTGTTATTCATTGAGATCCACCAGCCAAGCCCTGGAGTTCCTCATGGTTGCTTTATACAAAGGAGATGAGGAAATGTCATCAAAAATCTGAACATTTAGTTGTCTGAGCCAACCAAGTCTTGGGGAATATCTCAATACTTATTAAGGAAAAGCTAGCCTAACTTGCATGGGTGGATGGGTTATGATATTGCTCCCACCACAAACAAAATATTTACTAAATGAAAGGATAAAAGCAATAATAATCATAATGTTATCTATTCCTCTTCTGGTCTTCACAATTCTGATGAACAAAGTCAATATTCTTTTTCTCTTGAACTGATAAAGCAATGACATGCTCTTTTAGTTTAACCAGAAGCTTAGGCAGTTTTATATTCTTTTAGAGACAGATAATATATCCACATAATACTTGTTTAGTGACAAGCAGTACCTTTTAGCCAGAGACTGAAAAACTGTTCAGGTTAGTTTTCTGGGCAATGCAGCAAAGCCTATCCAACTCTCCATTCAATAGGATTCTGCTTTCTCCAATCAGCTTCTAGGAAAGTAAAACCTTGTCTCCAATAAGAACAGCTCATAGAGAACACAAATGCAGTTTAACATTTCCCCTCTATTTCTCCTTTTCAAAACAGAGGGCAAGAGAAGACATTGGGTCGTTTGAGAGGTTTCCTTTTTCTCAGACTATAGATGGAAGTTAAGAGCAATAACCTCAGATCGCTCTTTACACAGAAACAGAACTCACTTCTTCTCTAGGCTGAAGAGCTTTCTCCAATCAAGTAGTCCTTCTCCCTTAATCAGTAAGCTCCTATCAAAGGAGAAAACAGAGCAGGGCAGGGAGTAAGCATTTATATAGCTGCTATCTCAGTTGGAGTCTTCTATGTCTTTCTTCCCCTGCTTTTTGTGACTCCTGGGCCCTCTTACTTTTCTGGGCTCCTTTTCATGCATTTCTTTCTATGGCTTATTCTCAAAGCTTCTTCTCTGAGTTCTTATATCTTCTTATATCTCAAATCAGAGCTTTCTGTTGGTTATTGACACATTTTTACCTTAAATGGTAGAATTTAGAAGAGCTATCTTTTTGTCAGGTACCATCACAATTACAGAATCTTTCCATAGTGTCAAAAAAGTTAATTTAACATTTTGTTGGAGCTTTCAAAATCTAAAAGCAATCCCATGCAAATGAACTGAAGAACCACCATTCCTTAACAGTTATGAGTTCAACCTATCTTCAGAGAGTCCCTCTCATCACATTCTCTTCTGGTCTCCAAAATAGCCTTTCTCTCCTCAACGTTTTATTTGAAGAGGTATATTTCTTCCATTGTTGAGGTTTTGTTTGTTTTTGTTTTTGTTTCGTTTTCCCCCATACAAATGTTCTTTCTGCCCCTTTCAGCAACTAAGCTGGTCACATGAGGAAGGGACTGCCCCTCACACATGACTAAGGCCTGCACTGCTAGAAAAGGAAATGGCAAACCATTCCAGTGTGTTTGCCAAGAAAACCCCAAATGGGGTCATGAAGAGTCATATGTGACCCAACAAAATGACTGAACAACAAGGTCTACACTTCTCATTATTTACATATTCATTCACAATCCATATTCTTTGTTCTTTCTTTCCATGGACCTTTTAGTGAAGGACTGGCTAATGCTAATGACCATACTTATTCAGAAATCATGGAGTCATAGACTGAGTTATAAGTCTACAAATCCTCTTAGATATAATTTAATATATGAGGATATTAGAAAGCAGAGATGAAGTGCTCTACTTCAGATTGTACAGAGAACCTGAATTTGAAATGTGACCCCATAACTTAAAATCCTTTCAACGAGAATGAACTGCTTTCTACCCTTTTTATATGTTCATAATTCTCTTTTTTTTCATAGTTCTCTTTTTTTTAGGTGGGGGAAAGATGGTAATTTGCTAGTTCTTTCACTCTATTAGCCATCCTTTCTGTTTACTAGGGCATATGGGGTGTTTAGGGAGTATAGCACTTCTGGTTATGAGGACTTGTTGAACCCTTCTCAGGGCTGCTTATCCACCTTTGATGTCCACCTGTCACTCAACTCTCACCCACAGGTAAACTATAGTGTATGCAGTGGTGTAATGGAAATGCAAATTTAAAGATCTTCCCTGCCCCTAGCTTAAGTGCACCTGGAGCCTGTGGTGGGAGGCTTGTTTTTCAGGGAAGCCCACACCTTGATACTTTGTGATTGGGCAGTGGGTCCAGAAGGTTGTTACATTCTCTGAGCCAAGAGAAGGCTATATAAGCCCTGAGGAGAGGCTTTGCTTTGGGGGCTCACTTTGAGAAGTGTTGTGTGATTTGACCAGATGAGACTCTGGGAAGCCGTTGTTGAGAGCCCCCCGGCTTTGAAAACCCAGATGTTGATGCTTCCCTCTCTGGTAACTGTGATTTGGTATTGATATAATGGTAGGATAGTTTGGAAGCCTGTCTGTTTGATCTGTAAGTTCTGTAACTCTGAAGTTCGGGATGCTGACCTTTTTCCCCTGAACTAGGTAATGTGTGTTTGTTTGATTAAAGTAAGCTTGTTAACCCATTTTGAGTTGCTTTCCTTTTGAAAAGCAGATCTAAGAACCTGTGTTGGCAGTCACCCTGGGGATATTGGGGTGCTTGCTGCTACAAGTGGCCACACCTCAGTAAAACCCTGTTGGCAGATGGCCTAAACTAGGCAGAAGGGACTCAAGCCCATTGGTGAGATAGTATGTCTACCTAAGCATGTGAAGACTTGAGGCAGGCTCTGTGGAGCACTCAGAGCTGGGTCAGACACTGAAGACTCCAAGGTCATCCACTGCATCCTGGGCCATCACCAGTCATCCTGATTTTTGTGTTTCTCCTGGATTTCAATGACTCTGGAAGAGGATGACAACTTTGTGTCTCACTTAAATCTAATTCTCAAGAAAATCAAGATATCACCCTGTGATGCCATTGGTCCTTTTTGACAATGAAGGATGAATAAGAGCAACCACATCTCTGTCTACTTTAGATCCTCATTCTCTAATTCATAACCTTATAATTATCTAGTCTCTCTATATTCTCTGTATTCCTCATTAAATCAAAACTTCCAAAATAACTATTTTCACCTTTCTCCTCTAGGCAGTTTTTGCCACTTCTTTAAAAGGCTTACACCACCCCCTGCCCTCCCTCTCCCCCCATTCTCCTTTTTCATTGTGCCTTACGCCTAGAACAAGATACTTCCTGTAGTATCCTCACCCCTGCCCCTGATTATGCAGCAACACCACTGATCTATATCCTCCCCCAGGTTAACTTCTTTTCTCCATTTGCCTCAAAATTTCTTTGAGTACATGTGCTCCTGCTCTCCCAGGTGCCAGTTGCTCCCCAGAGCCACTCTATCTGGCTTTTATTAGCTGGGTGTGGTGGTTATGATTAGAGAGCTGTCAGCTTATTTTTATCAGGGAAGCGTTCTGTATACTCTAGCAGAATTGAGCTGGTGGACTGTGAGTGGCCCTTGAAGATATAATCTCAGAAGCTGATTGAGAAACAATGCCCAACAACACCATGTTCTTAGAAGCTATCAAGAGACCCTTGGAATACTGTACTCAATGGAGACAGCCCATCTATGACCTTACAGAACAATGATCTTATCTTTTTTTCCCATCTATGTTTATCCCATCTAATCCTAGAGGGAAAGCAGGCCCAATGAGAATAGCTTAATGACATCACTAAAAGATAATGATGATCTTAAGGCAGCACTGGAATGAGTTGCCTCTCTGTGCATGTGCCCTCACCACATACTCCCTATGTTTATGTCCTTCATGATTGATTCCTATATGTGCCGGCTTTCCCCACTGATAATGTATTTGTGAGGAAATGTGCCCTAGATTTAAGGAGGGAATTTCTATCTAAATTTTTCTTATTGGACTATTTCATTAAATGGCTCTGCTTTGAACTGATTATATCTTCTGGTTGACTAGCTTGTGAGATATGGTTTGAACCTTGAACTTAGAGTAGCTGTTCTTGGGAGGACTGCCAGGTGTGAGTTAACTCCATGATCTCAATTTTTCCATAGATGAGGAAACTAAAACCTTTGCCTACCCTCTTCTTGTAATCTTAGGGATCCATTGCCTTTCTAAGGAATCCCTTCAAAAATAAACCTGATTTCAGGGCTATTGGTACTGCCTGGCTAGAAGACTGAAGGGTTGTCCCTTAAGGGTCCCTAATCTCTGACTGACAAAGCCTGGGGCTTCTTAGTGTTTGATTGACTAAATTTAATCTTCTTGGTTCCAAGCCTGTTCTCCAGATGGTCATTCAGTTGCATGGTCATATTAAACAACACTGTCTAATCTCTAGGCTTAGGATATCCTAAGAGAAGTAATTCCAAAGATCTTAAGAGAGCACTTTAAAAGCAGCTAACTCTATTGACTTCTGCCAGTTAAATATGGCTTTCAGTTAGCAGAATTCATTGTTATATAGATGAACAATGAACACCTTTCCTACCAGACTCCTAATGTGACTGTAGCCAGAGCTTGTCTACAAAGTAGAAAAAAGGAGCCTTGCTGCTGATAGATATGCATAACAAAGGTAATCATATTTCTAAGCCTTCCAGTTACCCTGCTTTGTTGAGTTAATGTTATCTCCTCTTAAGGGAAGAATTATTTATTAAGCACTTACTAGGCATTGTGCTTTACCAATATCATCCCATTTGATTCTCACAATAACCCTGGGAGGTAGGAATTATTATCACCATTTTATAGTTGAAGAAACTGAGGAAAATAATAAAGTGACTTGCCCAGAATAGCACCGTTAGTAAAGTGTTGGCATGTATTTCTGTCCACTGTATCACCTGACTGCCTGTATAAGAGGAAGAACCTCCATTCACAGGGAACATAGATCTAGATTAGGCTTTATCTTTCTGTGTTTAGTTGCATCCGACTCTTTGTGACCCCATTTGATGTTTTCTTAGCAAAGATACTGGAATGGCTTGCCATTTCTTTAGCTCAGTTTACAGAAGAGGGAACTGAGGCAAACAGGGTGAGGTGACTTGCCCAGGGTCACAAAACTTTGAAGTATCTGAGGCCAGATCTGAACTCAAGAAGACGAGTGTTCCTGAATCCAGGCCCTGTGAGCTATCAGAGGTGCCACCTAGCTGCCTTCTTTCTAGAATTGTAGTTTTTGCAAGTAGCAGAATCAAGACTTGAATCCAGGCTCTAATACCAAATCCAACATCCTTTCTACCACGCCATTCTCATATTGGAGCAACAGGACAATGATTCTGTGAACTAGCACACAGATATTTGACAGGTAGTAAACAGAGCTATATGCTTAACAGGACAAGCCTGAGAGTGTTTCATTAAACAGCCTGAGGTAGAAGAAGCCCTATGACTGAGACAATGCAGCTGAGAGGTGTTTTCACTACTGCTCTTCCCTTCTGCCCACTTGAAGGCAGCTAAGAACTTGAAGGTAAGAACCCACAGGAGAGAGAGTTCTGATACTAGTTTAACCCATCTTTTGGAGCTCTGCCACAAGGCAGAGCATAGAGAGACTAAAGGGTGCTGCCTGCTAGCTGGTCCTTTACTTGCCAGCATTCTCTAAGCTCCAAGGAGATTCAGATTTGACTTGAAGATTACTCTGAACTATGTCTGGGGTCAACCCAGTGCTATTGAATGAACGAATGTGAAGAAACACATACAATCTGTCAAGCACAGTGCTAAGCAGTGAGAATACAAATACAACCCTTGCCCTCAAGAAGCTTATATTCTAATAGAGGGACACAATTGAATTGGGAAGTTGTTGAAAGGGAGAGGCAGAAAGTTCAGAAAGTTACCAGGACTATGACAACTGGGAAACACATTGACACACTTCTTCCAGAAATCTTGGCAGAGTGTGTTTGATCATGGTTCCACCACTGGATGGAGAGTAGTTGGTGAGGCTGTCAAAATAGCTAAGGAGCAGCAAATGAAGCATGAATGGAAGCTTCTTGAAATATGGGCTTGGGGAGGCTCTCACTGATCAAGATAGGGAGGCCCAGAGGTGGAAATTCCAGAGATAAAAGGGTTAAAACCTTTAGGGAAGGGGTGGGGAACCTGCTGTCCTGGCTATATATGACCCTCTAGGTCCTTATGTGTGTCCCTTTGACTGAATCCAAATGGGCCTCACATAGCCACATGTGGCCTGGAGGTCACAGGCTCCCCACCCCTGCACCATCTCTAGTGTGGTCTCATGGTAGTAGCTAGAGGCTGTAGATCAGGGATGAAGCTCCAATTTTGGAGCTCAACTCATAGGACCATATGATCAAAATCGTCCTAGCATAGGCCTGTGAGTCATAACTTGCCAGTCTGAACATCTCTGCTCTTTAGTGGGCTTGTGTGAGGAGGTTTTTGCAGCCTCACAGTGTTCCATTTGAGCATGAGCACATCTGCTGACAGCACCGACAGTACCCCAGGGGCCTGTGAACTATTTCATAAGTGAACAGGATTAACTGATAGAATCACAAATGTAGATAGGCAATATGTCATGGCTGTTGACTGACTTGCTAAGTGTGGCACATTAGTAATGACTTCTATGAACGGTTGAGAGAATAGCACTTAAGCAAATTACATTTCTTACTTTTCATTCTGTTCTAGAAATTGGTGTCTAAGAGGAAGGTGACCCAGCTAAAGTCAGAGGAAAGAGCCCTGGTTTTGGATTTCCACTTATCCCACATACTTCTCTGTCTTACTTTGGACCCAAAACTTAACATGTCCGTGCCTTAGCTTTAGAATTTTTACATAGGAATTCAGCTGTGTCAGAGTCATGAAGCCCTTTTAAAAGCTACAGATGAAAGATTCTAAAGAATTTTAAATTATTCACTCTCAAGCTTCCTTTGTTAGAGTCAACCATTGAGTTCCTACAATTGCTAACTCCCTGTATTGATTAATAAACATCTTTATCAAATGCCTTCATCCTGTCCAGAGGTAAATTTCTAGTTGCTCCTTTGCCTTCTTTGTAGGAATCTAGGTGATATTAAAGTTGTTCTTGTTGTTTTATTGCAATGAGCTTATTCTCAACATTCTGAGACAAATGAATTTCCTTCTTCCTTTGGTGCATCCTGATTCAATGGAATCAGACCTGGATTTGGAGTCAGAGGTCCAGGGATGGAACGTTGGCTCTGCCACTTCCTACCTGTCTGTCTGACATTTGGCAAGGCACTTATCCCTTCTAGGGCTTAGTCTCCTCATCTGTAAAATGATGGAGTATGATCTCTGACATGCTTACTAGTTATCCCATAACATACGAATGGCATCTTTACAGTTCCTTGTTTTTATGTTAAAGATGGAAACTCATCCTTTTACTTTAAGATTTAATATAACTTTTTAATCTTTATAATTGGGTCAACATAACATTTTAAAAATCTTCACAGCACTACAGATAGCTAGCATTTGTATAATGCTTTGAGGCTTACAAAGCACTTCACAAACATCACCATAACCCTGAGAGGTAGGTGGTATTATTGTTCCTATCTTACCTATGAGGAAACTGAGTCACAGAGAGGTTAAGTGACTTGCCCACAGTCACACTGCTAGTAAATATCTGAGGCAGGATTTTATTTCTTACTCCAAGTTCAATGCCCAGGTGCCTTCTATCACCTCTCCTAGTCTATATAGTGCTTTCATATTTTCAGAATGCTAAGCAAGGGAGATAGATGCTATGATTTCCATTTTACAGATGAGGAAATCTAGGCTCAAGACAAGTTAACGATTCCCCCCAATAACCCATTACTAACTTCAGGAGATCTTCTTGTAGCAAAATGGCCTTACAGTCATTAGAAAATAAAACTCTTACTTCTCATTGTCGAAGCTATGTGAGAAACAAAATTGTCCTGGAAAGTTTCTTCTACCATAGTTAAACTAGGTTGTTTGTTGAATGATGATGAATTTCTGCTGTCCAGAAAAAAAGCCATAATCAGAAACGTGGTAGGTGGTATTCCTATTGTCCATTGTGATGCTTTCTTTTACTTGCTTTAAAAAATATCTTGTATTTTAATTAACAAAATTTTTTTTTGTAAACATAATCTGATGTAGAATCCATGTAGGTAGGCTTTTTTGTGGGGGAGGGGGTCAATCTCAGCTTCTGATTTCTGCTTCATTTGATGCTCACCAGACTGAAAATAAAATGGCCTGATGCCCTCAAAACATTTCAGCTCCTTTTTTCACCATTTGGAGATTCCATTCAGGATATAGAGTATTCTTAATTGTGCTTTAGTTTGCCTCATCAGCTGGGGTTATAAACTTCATCCTTAATTTACTTTGTTTTATTTGTCTCAACTGAGATCAGATACTTTGTGAATATTATGCAGAACTAAGTATGACTCTTATTTTAAAGGCCAGAGAAACAGAGGCACAATGTATCAATACAATTTGGGATTAGAGTAAAAGTGAATAAACAGTTAATTTTTAGAATAGAATTTAGGAATATACTATGTTACTGTAAACACAGAGTGTGATGAATGAAGGAATGAATGAAAGCATTAAACCTTTACCAGGTACAAAGTGTTGTGCTCAGGCTGAGATTGCAGACAGAAAACCCAGCAGTCTGCTCTCAAGAAATGCCATGTTCCTGTGGGTGCAGCTACAAAGCAAATGGCAATCCAACATTATTTCCACTGGTTAAATCTTACCTATTTCTGATGTTGACCGTTTGACTTTGGTGGAAGTCACATTATTTTTAAAGTTACTGATGACAAATGAGACCTTTAATCTTTGGAACCAGAAGGGGCCTTAGAGATAGATCAGCTACTACCATCTCTTTATTTTACGAAAAAGAGGTGAAGGACAGAGGGAGATTCCAGCCATGGCTCTTCTCCCCGCTCCAATCATTTGTTTCTGAGCCTTTCCCCTGCTCTCCTTGCACGCTTCATGCAATATCTTGGCGCGGGTCAAGTCCCAAACATCTATGAACATTCGGTCCCCTTTCTCATCCTTTAGGGCTCAGACCGCGCGGGGAAGGGAGGCCACCCTCTCTTGTGCTCTCATCCCCTCCAGGCCTACGGGGGACACCAGACGTCACCACCGCTCCCTTAATTTGTGTGTCCACGTGTGTGTGCAGAGGGGGCGGTAAAGGGAAAACCAGCCGCCTTCTCCTCTGAATCAGGACGAGCCCATTCTTCTGGGTGCTAGAAGGAAGGCCCGGAGCTGGCACTTTAACTGTGACTTTTAAGGCCCCTTAACCCCAAGCCCCAACAGCTGGGAACAGCCCCAGTCGGTCCCGTTCCCTTCGCCCAGCACTTCTCCGTGAGGGCGAGAGAGGGCGACAGAGAGCGCCTGCGCGGAAAGGAGGGGGCTGGACGGAGGAGGGGGCGGAGCCGGAGGGGGTGCGGCTCTCTCGGGCTGGGCCTCCCTCTCACCCCGCTAGAGAGCGTTCCAGCCCGAGGGCGTCTGGCGGGGGCTCGGGTCGCGGCGGTGGCGGCGGGGCCCGGGCTGGGGAAGGGGCGGGGCCCGGAGGCGCTGGCGGGCGGCCGGTGGCGGCGGCCCCGCTCGGGGTGTTAGGGGACAAGATGGCGGCGGCGGCGGCCCTCCGCAGGCCGGGCTCCTCCTCCTCCTCTTCCTCCTCCTCCGGCACTAGTAGCAGCCTCCGCCGCGGCGGCGCCGGTCCCATATCCCCGCGCTCCGAAGGGGGATAGACGGGGCCGCGGCGGGCGCGGGCGGGGATGGGGTCCCAGACGCTGCAAATCCTCCGGCAGGGGGTGTGGGCCGCGCTCAGCGGCGGCTGGTACTACGACCCGCACCAAGGCACCTTCGTGAACGCGCTGCACCTCTACCTGTGGCTGTTCCTGCTCGGCCTGCCCTTCACCCTCTACATGGTGAGTGTGTGCGCGTGGGACCCGGCGTGGGGGCGGCGGGTCCCCCATCCCTGCGTCCCCTCCAGGGTGACGTCCCCCTCGCTGCCGCCCTTCTTCCCCCGTCAGGGGAGCGCGGACCCCGCCATCGCCGTCCGCTCTCCCACGCTTCCCCGCCCTGGCGCGGCTGCCTGGGTGAGTCCCCCCTCCCCAAGTCTGGGCCTCCCACGAGCGGCGGGTTCTCAGCATCCTCAGTCATGACTGTGCCCCTCCCCCACGCGGGCCGGGCCGCGGCGTTTCCTCCCGGGGACTTCGGCTCTCCCTTGGCCTGCGCTCGGCCCCCGGCCCCTCACCGAGCCCTCGCGTGTGCGGAGTCCGCTCTCCCGCTTCCCCTCCCCCTCAGCCCGTGTTGGTGGGTGCTTGGGAACCGCGGGCTGGACTCGCTCGTCCTTGCCTTCCCCCGCCTGGCGCCTGGTTCTCGGGTTCACCCGTCCAGCCTGAGGAGGAGCATTGGAGATTCGTTTGGGCGGTTCGGAGGCCTTTTACCTACCGGGAGAGGGACGGACCGCCTGTTGCAGAATTTATCTTTGATTAACTTTCCCAAAGCACCGACCGCTCTGGGGGATTGAAAATTTTGACACCCCAGGTTAGGGTGGGGCGTTAGGGTATAATTGTAGCTTAGTAACTGGACGGGAGGAAAGGAAAGTAAGATGTGAAATGTTAACTTTGCTCTTGAGGGGTGTTTTCCAAAAACTATTTTTTCTCTCAGTTGGTAATTCTTTGTGGAGCTAAAAAAAAATGCTAAGAGATTTAAACCACAGCCTGTTAGATTACTAACTCTAGGAGGGCTTAAATGTATATTTTGCTATCTTTTTAGGTTTGACGTTATGGGGTTTTTTTGGAGAGTTCAGTTCTTTCATTAAAAGAAAAGTGATCATTTCTTTAAACGAGTTCAGGTAAAAAATGAGATTCTCCATAAGGTTTTTACTTTGTTGAAACTTCTTCTGTATTTAGTGACTATATTGGGTGGAAGTTTGAGGTGAAAAGCCTAATTATTATAAATATTAAAATTATTTGTTTTCCAAGAACTTTTTTGTTTGCCCATTTACATTGCAGATTATTGTACATACACTTACATAATTTTAATCACTTTTTACTTGAATCCTACTGATGCGTCCTTGCTGTTTGTTTATTCTCCAATGCCCAGCCTTAATATTTAGCAATTAGGAAAGAGAAAATAATTTGTTTGGTGAAGAGCTGTATTTGTTGTCTTTCTAATTTCGATCTTAGAGATATTTCTAAAGGGGCATGAACAGTTCAGGTTAGGATTAACACAAGGAGTTTTTGAGCTTTTTCTGATATATCCAGAAAAATCCTAAATTGAAAACCACTTTTTCAGTCATATGTGGATTCGTGAATGTCTTCCTAGAACAAAGCGTTCCATAAATTAACTGCTCCCAGGCACTGTGATTACTGAGGTCAAGTCGATTGGCCTAATTAACAAACTCTGTTAAATGAGATTAGAAAAGGGAGGGAGAAGGAGAATACTTACTAGGAGTTCTTACTTTCCGTAAGTGGACTGGTCACTGACAATTCTTGCTTTTATGTAAGTGGACTGGTCCTCAGACCTGCATAAAGTGATTTTTTTCTGTATTTTTGCTTAATGCCAATTTGCTTACGCCGTGGGGGAAGAAGTCAGGAAGGAAAGGGGCTTCCTGTCTTTGGAGGGAGGGGTCTGTCAAGATCAGAAGCCCAGAGGAGGATGTGGGGCAGACAAATGGAGGCTTGACTTGGGTACAGACAGCAGAGGACTAGGGACTGGTGGCATGTGGGGGCTGGTGGGGACACAATAAAACAGACACAGGGAACACAGTAGGTAAGTGGGCAAAAATTTCTTCGTTCAGGAGGTCTCAAGCCACCCCCTCTCCCCGTTTTTTAAAAGTTTTTTTTTTTTTTTGGTTGGGGGTTGGGAGGCTATGGAGCACCAAGCAAAGGGGCAGGCACAAGAAGAGGGGAAGGAGTGGAAAGAAAGTGCATAGTACTGTACAGTAAAATAAACGTTAAGTGCTGAATTTGCTTACGGGGATTTCTGTAAACTGAGAATTGTCTCTACTGAAGTTGAAATTAAGGGCATAGCTTTTGGAGTTTATTCTGTAGAATTCTCTGAAAATGTTGGACAATATGCTTTATTTATTTATTTATTTATTTATAGAAGATGCATTCAAGGCAGTGCTCAGAGCTGAAGGTCAGGGTACAGAGATGAATAACAGTCAGTTAACAAGCATTGATTGAGTTCCTGCTATGTGCCAAACTCTGCCCTAAGGACTGGGGACACAAGAAAGCAAAGATGGATCCTGTTCTCAAGGAGCTCACATTATAAACGGGGAAATAATTTGCAAACATTCTTTTTTCAGGGAAGATGTATACAGAGTAAATAGTCCTTGACTTTAAACCAAGTTAAAATCAGTGGAGGAGATAAGAAAAATAACTGTAATACAAACTAGAACATACTTGAGCAAAAGAGGTGAAATGAGGTGCTCTGAGAGTTTAGAAGAGAGGGGAATACTTGTGACTGAGATTCAAGGAGAGCTTACTGGAGAATCTAGGTATCGTGTAAAGCTGGAGCTCCTTTATTAGATTGTAAGGCATAAAGCCTTAGATTGTGAGCTTCTTGAGGGCAGGGACTGCCTTTTGCCTCTTTTCTTTATCCCCAGCACATAGCTCAGTGCTTAACACAGAATAGGTATTCTATAAATTGTTGACTGATTGATGGGAAGGTGAAGGGTAATATACGATTTAGGTCAGGAGAGGCACTGGGAACATCAACACAAAAGGGAAGGAGTCACTACTTTTAAGGAGTTTATGGTTTAGTCTGGGGAAATGTGTAAGTTGATACAAAACAGCTACAAGGTAATAGTTTAAAAATTAATTTATTTTTAACTTTTAAGTTTCACTTTTATAAGATTGAGTTCAAATTTTTCCCTCCTCCTCCCTCCCACTTCCCCAAGATGGCATGCAATCTGATATAGACTATACATGTACCGTCATCTTAAACATATTTCCACATTAGTCATGTTGTGAAAGAAGAGTCAGAACAAAAGGGAAAAACCATGAGAAATAAAAAACCAAAAATAAAAGAGAAAATAGTATGCTTCAATCAGCATTCAGACTCCATAGTTCTTTTTCTGGATGTGGATAGCATTTTTCATGACGACTCTTGGATTTGTCTTAGATTATTGCAATGCTCAGAAGAGGTAAGTCTGACAAAGTGGGTAATTGTACAGTGTTCTCTTGGCTCTGCTTACTTTACTCAGCATCAGTTCATGCAAGTTACAAGGTGATATTTTTGAGGAAAGCATTAGAAGCTGTGGACATTGAGGCTCTATGTAGAAAGTGGTGGTTTAGGTGAATTTTGAAGGAAACTAGGGATTATGAGAGGCAGAAATGAAGAAGATGGCTAGTTTGACTAGATTGTAGTATATGTCAGTGTGTAATAAGGTTGAAAAGGTAGGTTAGTCTTGAAGGAATAGACTCTATGGTTTATTGAGTAGAAGGGTGAGTTGGGCCCATCTACACTATAGGAAAATTTATTTGGCAGCTGTGAAGAAAATGCCATGTAGTAGAAGTGAAATGAGGCAGGGAGACCAACCAGGAGGGATTCTGATAATTTAGGTGAGAAGTATTCTGGGTCTGAGCCAGGGTGGAGGTTGTAAGAGGACACATGTGAGAGATGTAGGGACAATCAAGATGTGGTAACTGATTGGTTAAATAGGTACGAGTGAGGAGTTGAAGATTATATCCAGGTTGTTAATCTGAGTAACTAGAAGGATGATGGTATCCTTATTAGAAAAAGGAAATTTAAGTAGTAGATGGATTTCAGGGGAGGGAAGAAAATCATGAGTTCTTATTTGGACATATTGAGTTTGAGATGCCTACAGGACATTTATTTTGAAATAATCTGTAGCAGTAAGCACCCCAGCATCCCCAGGGTGGCTGCCAACACAGGTTCTTAGATCTGCTTTTCTAAAGGAAAGCAGCTCAAAATGGGTTAACAAGCTTACTTTAATCAATCAAACATATATCATTTACCTAGTTCAAGGAAAAAAGGTCAGCACCCCGAACTTCAGAGTATATAGACAGAAGTTACAGATCAAGCAGACAGGCTTCCAAGCTGTCCAACCATTTACATCCATACCAAATCACAGTTACCAGAGAGGGAAGCACCAACATCTGCGTTTTCAAGGGGGGGGGGGGTGGCTCTCAACCGGCTGCCCAGAGTCTCATCTGGTCAAATCACACAACACTTCTCAAAGTGAGCTCCAAAGCAAAGCCTCACATCAAGGAATATATAGCCTTCTCCTGGGTAAGAGAATGTAACCACCCTCTTGACCCACTGCCCAATCACACAGCATCAAGATGTGGGCATTCCTGAAAACCAAGCCTCCTGCCACAGGCTCCATGTGACCACATTCAGCCTATTAGAGGGCAGAGTATATTTTCAAATCTAGGAAGGTTCTTTGATCTCTTAAGCCTAGGGGCAGGGAAGATCTTTTGCATTTCCATTATATAATCCTATAAGTAGTGCTGTTGTACTAGACCCCAGGGGAGAGAATAGGAGTTAGATGTATAGATATGATAAGTCATCTACATAGAGATGATAATTAAATCTGTGCTACAGATTCATGGTATTTTTTCAGAGAATTCTGTAGAATAAACTCTAAAAGCTGTATCTTTAATTTCAATTCCAGTATTCATCTCCTTGTCCTTCTTACCAATCTCATTTAGCAGAGATTAGTTGATGCTGCCAAGAGAGACTGTAGAGAGAGAAGAGGATATAGTGTAGTATACCCTAAGATAGAACCTTGGAGTATACTCTCAGGGGGTGTGATAGGGCTGATGATCCAGCAAAGGAGACTGAGAAGGAAAAATTGAAGGGGAGGGAAATCCAGGAATTGGGAATAACTAGAGACAAGAAGGTAGGAAAGCATAGTGAAAAGGCCAGCTTGAATTGAGTTAAAGTATAGGAAAGTAAACTGCACATATGGCTGGAAAGGTGGGTTGCAGAGAGTCTAAAAGTAGGATTAAGGAGTGTTGTCTTTATTTTTAAAATTATTTTTATTTAAAAATTTTTTAAACAACACATTTACTTTCCTCCCTCCTACATGCTACCCTATTGGTTAAAAAAAAGGGAAGAAAAACAACCATTGTAACAAATATGTATAGTCAAGCAAAACTAATTCCTACTTTGTCCATGTCCAAAAATATTTCTTATTCTGTATCTTGTGTTCCTTACTTCTCTTTCAGGAGGTGGATAGTATATTTCACCATTGGGAATTGTCATTTCATTGATCGGGATTGTTTAAGTCTGTCAAAGTTGTTTGTTTTAGTGGTATTATTATAGTCTAAATCATAGGTTCTCAAAGTGGGTTATACTGCCCCATGGGGGGCACTGGAACACTGGGGGGGGGGGCGGCAATAGTAGCCTCAGATGCCATCGGGAGACTTGGAATAAAAATAAGGGGGCTGTGGAAGCATAAGGAAGGAAGAGAAGAAGATTTTGAAAAACCATTTGTACATGTTTCATCTGTTATATAACAGAATTAAAGTCAAAGTGATTGCATTATTTTCCAAATAAACACACAAAATGCAAGTTATAACTGATCAGAGCTCAAGTCCACTGACAGGTCTTAACAAGCAAGTGTTGGTAGGCAAGCATGTCAAAAAATTTTTTTTGAAATGATGCAAATTTAAAAACTGTTAAAGGGTTAAAGAAAATAGATTTTCAAGGGAGCATGGAGTAATTTTTTTTAAAGGGGTCAGTAGGCCAAATAAATTTGGGGACCTATGGTATAAATTATTGTTCTGGCTCTGCTCAGTTTATTCTGCATCAGTTCGTAGAAATCCCCAGGTTTCTCTGAAACTATTATCCCTTTGGACTGGGAGGCAGGAAGGTTCAAATCCTGTTTCAGACACTTAGTTGCTTTGTGACCCTGTGCAAATTTTTTAACCCTTCTCAGCCTCAAGTTTCCTTGGATGTAAAATGGGGTTGTTGGTGAGGAACAAATGAGATAACTAAAGCACTTTCCAAACTTTAAAGCACTACATGAGTACTAGTTATAAATAGTATTCTTACTATACATTACTCTTATCATTACATTTATATAACATAATTTGTTTGCTCTTCCCTAGTTGGTGGGTACCCCCTTAATTTGTAGCTCTTTTTTTTGTCACTGCAGAAAGATCAACTATAAACATTTTTGTACAAATAGATTCTTTCCCTTTTTCCTTGATTTCTTTTGGGTATAGACAGAGTCAATGAGGTGGCTAGTTCAAAGGCTATGTACAGTTTAGTGACTTTGGGTCATAGTTCCAAATTGTTTGCTGCTTTTCCTTCTTTTGTTTTTGAAGAAGACCAAATATTAATGGGTGATATCTTGACTTTTTCAGAATTGGATTTAAGTGAGGCAGAGTTGCATAGAGTAGTCAGCCTCACTCTTTCTTCCAGTCATCAAAGCTTAGAGTCGCTAGACAAAAGTTAAGATGACTAGTGATGACCCAGGATGCAGTGGATGACCTTGGTGTCTTCAGTGTCTGACCAAACTCTAAGCACTTCACTGTGCCTGCTTCAGCTGCCTTCATGGCCATTGGGATAAATTGTTTTCATCCACCCATTCTTTGGGAATAGGTGGAGTGGGGGAGTCTTCACATGTTGGGGGAGACATCCCCCTTAACTCACTGATTGGTTTGAAGCCTGTTGGTTACCTTGAACCTGGTTTAGCCCATCTGCTTAGAGGGTTTTATTGGGGTGTGACCAATATTTTCAAATTTCTTGGAGCCACAGGTGAGAGTTGGGTGACAGGTGGACATTAGAGGTGGATGAGCAGCCCTAAAAAGGATTTAGCAAGCCCTCACTCAGAGGTACTAGACCCCTTAACATAGACTGCTTTAAGGAATGTCAGATCAATTCATATCTCCACTAGTAGTGTATCAGTGTACATGTTTTACCAAATGTCCCTCCACTTTTTTTTGTCAACTTTGCCAGTCTGACGAATATGGGTGGTATGTTGAGAGCAACCTCAGAGCTGCTTTAATTTCCATTTTTCTAATTATTGGTTATTTGGAGAATTTTTCACATGGTCATTGATAGCTTAGATTTCATCCTTTGACAATTTCTTGTTCATATTCTTCGACCATTTATTAACTAGAGAATGGTGATTGCTATTTATTAGGAAATAGTTAGCCCTCAGCATTCTTATCAGGGAAGTTTTGTTACCTTCAGAGGAAGGTTATAGTATGGTGTGTTTTTTTTTTTAATTAAACAAATGCTTTATTAGCTTCTGTTTTACATCATTCATTTCCACCAGATTTTGAGTTACAATTTTTTCCCCCATTTTTCCCCTACCCACCATCCCAGAATAGCAGTCCCACAAGATATTCCTTCCTCCAGTCTGCTGTCTCCCATACCCCCTTTGACTTTTCCATTAGAGCAAGGTGAATCTCTGTGCCCCGATGCCTGCACATCTTATCTCCCAATTACATGCAAAAGAGTATTGATAATAGTATTTATATATATTTGAAACATTTAATTTTAAGACCTCGAATTTCAGATCCATTCCCTTCCTCCCTTGTCACCCATTCCCTCTGGGAAGATAAGTAATTCAGTGTATGTTGTACATGTCTAGCTATGCAAAATATTACCATAGTAGATATATTGGACAAGGCTGCTTATAATTCCCTCCCACCCATCCCACCCCACACCTGGTGCATTCCCTACTTGATCCTGTCCCTTTTCTATAGTGGGTACTTCCAACCTCCCCACCCCGACAAGAATGCCCTCCCATTCATCATCCCTCCGCTCATCCCCCTTCCCCCTATTCTGCTGCAGGTTGAGATATCCCATTTAGTATATATGTCATTCTCTCCCTGAACCAAATTCAGTGAGAATGTGGTTTTGCCTTTTTGCCTTCCTATTCTTCCCCTCCCTTGCAACCACTTCCCCTTGCTTCTTCTACATGAGATAGTTTACCCTTCCCTGTTTCTCCCCATCTCCTCTTGCCACTTTCCTCTTGAACCTCATAATTTTACCCCTTAAGTATCATCCCTTCCCAGCAAATTCAACCTATGCCCTCTCTCCATGTATAACTGTAAACACATATACACACACATTCACATATGTATTCATATGACCATACACCCTTCTTCCATTATTTTCATACTGAGAAAGATTTCCTCAGTCACAGTTACTGTTTTTCCATATAGGAATGTGAATAGATCAACTTTGATAAGTTCCTTTTGATTTCTTTTCCCTGATTACCTTCTCAGGCATCTCTTGCTTCTTGTGTCTGCATGTCAGATTTTTCTATTCAACTCTGGTTTTTTCCTCAAGAATGCTTGAAAGTCCTCTATTCCACTGAATGAACATATTTTCCCCTGAAACAAAATACTCAATTTTGCTGGGTAGGTGACCCTTGGGTTCAGTCCCAGCTCTTTTGCCCTCTGGAATATCATATTCCATGCCCTTCAGTCCCTCAGTGTAGAAGCTGCCAGGTCCTGTGCTATTCTGATTGTGTTTCCACAATATTGAAATTGTTTCTTCCTGGCTGCTTGTGGTATTTTCTCCTTGATCTGGGGATTTTGGAACCTGGCTATAATATTCCTGGGAGTTTTCTTTTTGGGATCTTTTTCAGGAGGTGATCTGTGGATTCTTTCAACCTCTATTTTGCCCTCTGGATCTAAAACATCAGGGCAATTTTCCTTGAGAATTTCTTGAAGGGTGATTTCTAGGTTCTTTCTTTGATCATGGCTTTCAGGTAGTCCAATCATTTTTAAATTCTCTCTCCTGGATCTATTTTCCAGGTCAGTGGTTTTTCCCAAGAGATATTTCACATTGCCTTCTATTCTTTCATTTGTTTTGATCTGTTTAACAGCATCTTGATTTCTCATTAGCTTCCATTTGCTCCAGCTTAACTCTGAAGGAATGAATCTCCTCAGTGAACTTTTGAGATTCTTTTTCCATCTGGCAAATTCGACTTTTTAAGGCATTCTTCTCCTCATTGCCCTTTTGGGCCTCCTTTGCCATTTGAGTTAGTCTATTTTTTTTTTTTTCATGTTGCTCAGGTTTTTTTTTTTTTTAATTAATTTATTAGTTTAGTTTCAGTTAACAAGTTTCAATTCCATAGTTACTTGATTTTCAAATTTCCTTTACTTCCCTCCCCCCTCCCCACACAACAGCATATAGTCCAGTATATGATCTGCAAATGCATTCATATTAGACATTATTCCAATTACAAAGGCGTATTGTACTAGGTGGGATGAAAGATGGTAAGGAAGAAATAAAACCAAACAGTGAGAAGAACAAGATCATTTAGTTTGCTTCCATCGGGATTCAGGTTCAGTTCTTTCTAGTTATATCTCTGGATGGCGCATTTCTCACTTTCTTGAGTCTTTCGGGATTAATTTATATCACTTCATTGCTGAAAAGAGTCCAGTCTGTCATAGTTGGTCATCACAGATATGGTATGTCTGTGATTGTATACAGATTTCTTCTGATTCTACTTTTATCACTCAGCATCAGTTTGTATAAGTCTCTCCAGGTAATTATGAAATCTGTCACCTCTTCATTTCTTATAGCACAATAAAATTCCATTATATTCATATACCACAACTTGTTTAGCCATTCCCCAATTGGTGGGCACCCCTTCAGTTTCCAATTCTTTGCAACCACAAAAAGAGCTGCTATAAATATTTTTGTACATATGGGTCTTCCTCCCACTTCTATGATCTCTTTGGGATATAACCCTAGAAGTGGTATGGCTGGGTCAAAGGGTATGAAATTATTTATAATCCTTTGGGCATAATTCCAGATTGCTCTCCAGAATAGTTGGATAAGTTCACAACTCCACCAGCAATGTATTAGTGTTCCAATTTGTCCACATCCTCTCCAGCATTTGTCACTTTCTGGTTTTGTCATCTTAGCCAATCTGACTGGAGAGATGTGGTATCTCAGAGTTGTTTTGATTTGCATTTCTCTAATTGATAGTGATTTAGAGCATTTCTTCATATGCTTATAGATATCTTTAATTTCTTTCTCTGAAAATTTCCTGTTCATATCCTTTGACCACTTATCAATTGGGGAATGACTTGTATTCATATAGATTTGGCTCAATTCTCTATAAATTTTAAAGATGAGTCCTTTATCAGAGACACAAGTTGTAAAAATTCTTTCCCAATTTCCCACCTCCCTCTTGATCTTGGTTACATTGGCTTTGTTTGTACAGAAGCTTTTCAATTTAATGTAATCAAAATTATCCATTTTGCATTTTATAATGCTCTCTAATTCTTGTTTGGTCCTAAAGTCTTCCCCTCTCCACAGATCTGTCAGGTAAACTATTCCTTGCTTTTCCAAATTGCTTACAGTGTCATCCTTTACACCTAGATCATGCACCCATTTGGACTTGATTTTGGTATCTGGTGTTAGATAATGGCCTATGCCCAGTTTCTGCCATACTGTATTCCAGTTTTCCCAGCAGTTTTTGTCAAATAGTGCATTCTTATCCCAAAAACTGGGGTCTTTGGGTTTATCAAACAATAGATTGCTATATTCATTAGCTGCTGGGTCTCCTGCACCTAATCTATTCCATTGGTCTACTACTCTACACCTCTGCCAGCACCAAGCAGTTTTGATGACTGCTGCTGTATAATACAGATTAAGATCTGGCATAGCTAGTCCACCTTCCCTAGCGTTTCTTTTCATTAATTCCCTTGATATTCTAGACCGTTTGTTTTTCCAAATAAATTTTGTTATTATTTTGTCTAACTCTAGAAAGTAGTTTTTTGGTAAATTGATTGGTATGGCACTAAATATATAGTTTAGTTTGGGTAAAATTGTCGTTTTTATTATATTAGCTCGACCCAGCCACGAGCAATTGATATTTTCCCAACTATTTAGATCTGCTTTTATTTGTGTGAGAAGTGTTTTGTAGTTGTGATCATATAGATTCTGGGTTTGTTTTGGCAAGTAGATTCCCAAATATTTTATAATGTCTACAGTGACTTTAAATGGGATTTCTCTTTCTATCTCTTGCTGTTGAGTTTCATTAGAGATGTACAGGAATGCTGAGGATTTATGTGGGTTTATTTTATATCCTGCAACTTTGCCAAATTTATTTATTGTCTCTAGTAGTTGTTTACTTGATTCTCTAGGATTCTCTAAGTATATCATCATATCATCTTCGAAGAGTGATAGCTTGGTCACTTCTTTACCTAATTTGATTCCTTTGATTTCTTTTTCTTCTCTAATTGCTACTGCTAGTGTTTCTAGTACCAGATTGAATAAGAGGGGTGATAGTGGGCACCCTTGTTTCACTCATGATCTTATTGGAAAGGCTTCTAGTTTATCCCCATTGCATATAATACTTGCTGATGGTTTTAAATAGATGCTATCAACTATTTTGAGGAAGGCTCCATTTATTCCTATACTTTCTAGTGTTTTTAATAGGAATGGGTGTTGTACTTTGTCAAAAGCCTTTTCTGCATCTTTTGAGATGATCATGTGGTTTCTGCTAGTTTTATTGTTGATGTGCTCAATTATACTGATGGTTTTCCTAATATTAAACCGTCCTTGCATTCCTGGAATGAATCCTACCTGATCAGAGTGTATTATTTTTGTGATAAGTTGTTGGAGTCTTTTGGCTAATATTTTATTTAGAATTTTTGCATCTAAATTCATGAGGGAAATTGGTCTATAATTTTCTTTCTCTGTTTTATCTCTTCCTGATTTAGGAATCAGTACCATATTTGTGTCATTGAGTTTGGTAGGACTCCTTCTTCACTAATTTTCCCAAATAGTTTGTAGAGTATTGGAATCAATTGTTCTTTAAATGTTTGATAGAATTCACTAGTAAAGCCATCTGGCCCTGGAGATTTTTTCCTGGGGAGTTCTTTGATGGCTTGTTTGATTTCTTTTTCTGAGATGGGGTTATTTAGGTAATTCACTTCCTCTTCCGTTAATCTGGGCAACTTGTGATTTAGTAAATATTCATCCATTTCACTAAGATTTGTCATATTTATGTGCATACAATTGGGAAAAATAATTCCTCATTATTTTTTTGATTTCCTCTTCATTGGAGGTAGATTCACCCTTTTCATTTTTGATACTCATAATTTGGTTTTCTTTCTTTTTTTATCATATTGACTAAGGGTCTATCAATTTTGTTGATTTTTTTCATAAAACCAGCTCTTAGTTTCATTTATTAATTCAATGGTTTTCTTAATTTCAATTTTATTAATCTCACCTTTGGTTTTCAATATTTCTAATTTAGTACTTAATTGGGGATTTTCAATTTGTTCTTTTTCTAGCTTTTTCAATTGTATGTCCAATTCATTGACCTCCCTTCTCTCTGCTTTATTTAAGTATGCACTCAGGGATATAAAACTTCCCCTGAGAACTGCCTTTAGTGCATCCCACAAATTTTGGTATGTTGTCTCATTATTATCATTCTCTTGAGTGAAATTATTGATTGTTTCTATGATTTCTTGTTTGACCCACCAATTTTTTAGGATTAAATTGTTTAATTTCCAATTAGTTTTTAGTCTATCTTTCCATGGCCCTTTATTGCATATAATTCTTATTGCACCATGATCTGAGAATGATGCGCTTAATATTTCTGCCTTTCTGCACTGGATCGTGAGGTTTTTATGCCCTAGTACATGGTCTATTTTTGAGTATGTACCATGCACTGCTGAGAAGAAAGTAAATTCCTTTTTATCCCCATTCAGTTTTCTCCAGAGATCCATCATATCTAGTCTCTCTAAGATTCTATTCACCTCCTTAACTTCTTTCTTGTTTATTTTGAGGTTAGATTTATCGAGTTCAGAGAGGGGAAGATTAAGGTCCCCCACTAGTATAGTTTTGCTATCTATTTCTTCCTCTAATTCCTTTAACTTCTCCTCTAGGAATTTAGATGCTATACCACTTGGTGCATATATATTAAGTAGTGATATTGCTTCATTCTCGATGGTGCCTTTTAGTAGGATATGGTTTCCTTCCTTATCTCTTTTAATTCGATCTATTTTTGCTTTTGCTTTATCTGAGATAAGTATTGCTACCCCTGCTTTTTTTACTTTAGCTGAGGCATAATAAATTTTACTCCAACCTTTTACCCTTACCCTGTGGGTATCCCTTTGTTTCAAATGTGTTTCTTGTAGACAGCATATAGTAGGATTATGGTTTTTAATCCATTCTGCTATCCGCCTCTGTTTTATGGGAGAGTTCATCCCATTCACATTCACAGTAATAATGACTATATGTCTCTTCCCCTCCATCCTATTCCCTCCCCTGTTTATGTTTTTGTTTCTTCCTTCTCCCTTCTCCTCCTTGGAGTTTTCCCTTTTGACCACCCCCTCCCTCAGTGTTCCCACCCAGTGATCCCTCTTCTTAACTTACCCTCTCCCCTTATTACTGTTTCCCTCCCTTCTAATCCCCCCCTTTAGTCTCCTGTTTTTCACCCCCCCTTACCCTTCTGCTTTCTATAGGACGAAGTAAGTTTTTATACTTATCAGAGTGAATTACTCCCCGTTTGATTCCAAACCAATGAGAGTAAATTTCAAACATTGCTCCTCTCCCTCCCTCCTTTTCCTCTATTTAATGAATTTATGTGTCTATTCACATTAAAATCTTAAACTTCACTGATTTAAGTTGATCCCTCTTTGAGCCAGAACCAGTGAGTATAGTGTTTAAATGATGTTCCTCTCCCTCTCTCTTTCCCCTCTTCTATAGTGTGTCCCTTCAGATGGCATATTTTACCTTTTCCTAGGCATATCTGAGTTGATAATTCTGGAATCGCCACAGCTACTGGTGTTCCGGGGTCTCTCCAGCCGGCTGCTGGCCCAGCTTCGGACCTGGGCTCAGCTCTCCCAGCAGCGCTGCTGGCTCGCTGTGCTGGTCCTTCTTGCAGGGCTGCTGGGCTGTCCCCAGCAGGAGATTAGCTTCTCTGTGTCGTTCTGTGGGTGCTGGGGCTCCAGAAGTTGTTCATAGTCCCCTTTTACATAGTTTGGAGGTGATCTGTGGGGAGAGTGCCTTGGACTCACTGTTTCTACTCTGCCATCTTGGCTCCGCCCCTGTATATGGTATATTTTAAAGGGGTGAGGATGGGGATGGGGTGGGCTGGGATAGTCAGAAAGTAGAGAAACCAGTTTTATAAAGGAGGCTGTGAAAGTAGTTCAGGCATTAGGTAAAAGGGTCAGCATTCGTGGTTGGAGTAGGAATGGATATAGGACATATACAGAGAGAATGAAGAGGTGGGGTGGCTAGGACTTACCCGATAAGTATAGGGATGTTGGGAAGAGTGGGAGAAAAGGGGGAATCAGAGATCAATGTGAGATTTTGAGGTTGGGTGCCTAGGAAGATAATGCAATTTTAGAGACCTAAGTGATCTTAGAGATTATCTTTGGTAAAATGAGTTTGTCACTGTGGCTTCCAAGGTCCCTACCGGCTATAAATCTATAATCCATTGTTCTAGCTCAATTACCCTCCCCCATCCCTTCCTTTTTTTTTTTTTTTAACTCCCTCTTTCTGCAGAGGGAAGGAGATGTGGACATACTAGGTTCAGAGAAGTTAAGTGGCTGGTGCCATTACCCAGAATGGTAAGAGAAAGATCGTATTTGGGTAGAGAAGATATGTTTTGGTTATACTGTGTGTGAGGTGGAAAGTTTTACCACATGGGTCACGTAGGAGAGCTTGGACAATTTTTAATGTTAGAATGTATAAAAATGATGTAATTATTTAACTGTTAGTTGAATAACTTTTTAGTAAAGAGTCTTATTCAGGACAGGAAGACTTAGGGAATTTGCTTATATTATGTAAAGTTTTTGGTTTATAGTGAAAGGTTTTGTGGCTATTTTGAAAGATGAGGTGAATTTGAGTAAGTTTAAGTTTGAGATATTTTTTATTGAAAATTGATTGTTTTTTCATTTATTGAAAATCAAAAAGCATTTTCGAATGAACTTCCACAGCAGTTAATATACTTCTTATGCACATTCTGCCCTTTATTATAGCCGTTTGTATACTTTTTTCCCATTACACACTAATAACTTATGTTCAAAATCATAAGTTACTAGAGTTGGAAAGAACTAAAAATTTACTGTACAACGTACTAAACACATCCTCAGTCTTTGCTTGAAGACCTACTAACCTTTTTTTTTTTTTTTAAAAGCAATTGGGGTTAAGTAACTTGCCCAAGGTTACACGGCTAGGTTTTTGTTTGTGTGGATTAAGTGTCAGAGGCCGGCTCCGAACTCAGGTCCTTCTGATTCCAGGGCCGGCGCTCTATTTACTGCGCCACCTAGCCGCCCCCCTACTAACCTTTTTAAGGAGACTGCTGAGGGAAGACCAACTACCTACCTCTTTGTTGTCCAGTCGTTTCAGTCATGTCCTACTCTTTCTGACCCCATTTGCGGTTTTTTGTTTTTTGCTTTTTGGAGGGCCATTGGGGTTAAGTAACTTGCCCAAGGTCACAGGGCTAGGTTTTTGTTTGTGTGTGTTAAGTGCCTGAGGTCAGATCCGAACTTAGGTCCTTCTGACTCCAGGGCTGATGCTCAACTCACTGTGACACCTAGCCTCCCCAGTCTTTTTTATTTTTTGGTTTTTTTCTTTTGCGGTTTTCTTGGCAAAGATATTGGAGTGGTTTGTCATTTTCTTCCCCAGCTTGTTTTCCAGATGACTCCAAATATTCATAGGCATGCAAAACAAAGTTGGATATTGACCATGTCAAAAACATGTCTTTCATTCTGAATATTTAATGTATTATAAATAATATTTATATAGCACAATACTTGTGCTGGGCAGTGTGTTAAATACTTTATGATGACTTCATTTGATCTTCATAGCAGTCCTGGGAGGTAAGTGCTATGATTTTCCCCTTTTTACAGATGAAGAAACTGAGACAAACAGGCAAAGGTTAAAATGATTTACGGGGGTCACACAGTAAGTGTCTGAGGGTGGATTTGGACTCAAGTTTTCTTGACTTTAGGATCAGTGGTCTAGTCACTGTACCACCTAGCTGCCTCTTTCAGGAGGTAGGCAGCTGTCTTCTTCATTGGTCTTCTGGAATCATGATTTATTATTGTACTGATCAGAATTCTTAAGTCTTTCAAAGTTATATGTTTTTACAGTATTGTAAGAGTATAATGTGTTTTCTTGCATCTGCTCACTTACTCTGCATTAGTTCATACAAATTTTCACATGTTTCTCTGTAACTGTCCCCTTCTTTCTTAGGGAGGAAGGAAATAATTTTAAGTACCTATTATGTGTCAGGCACTGTTCTGTTTTACAAAGATTATCTTATTTAATTCATATGCTGATAGTAGTAGTCTTTTGCCTTCATATGCCATTGTTTTTTCAACCATTTCCTACCTGATGGTCACCCCTTAAGTTTCCAGTTCTTGACAAGCACCAAAACAACTTCTACTGTAGTAACTTATATATAGTAGATGCTTATTAAATGTTTATTGAGAGAAGTAGCAGGATATAGTAGATAGAGGGTCATACTGTGTGACCCTGGGGCAAAGTACTGCAGCCCTGTGAAACTCTTTTAAGTTGCAGAGCAGATATTGATCTGCACTGGTAGTGAGATTTTCTTTCCAAGGAGCTCCCTATACCAATGTAATTACAGGTTAGATTTCAACCTCCAAATGCCTATTGAACTGCATGTTGATTAATCCTGAAAGTGGCCAGGATTGTACAGAGAAGAAGAAGAAAATTGAACTACTTGCTTATATGTAAAAAATGACATGGAGTTGAGCTTCTTTTCTCTATGGTTCCTTCTGTCTCGCTTGATTCATTTGTGTGTGTGTGTGTGTGTGTGTGTGTGTGTGTGTGTGTGTGTGTGTGTGCACACGCCCACATGGGCCTACCTTTTATAAGGTGTTATAGTAGATGTTACAGATGATATGATGATGAATAAGACATACTTATTTATACTTATACAGTACTAGCTCTCCTACGTAGGGAAGCTAGGTGGGGCAGTGGATGGAGCATTGGACCAGGAGTCAAGAAGACCTGGGTTTAAATCCTGGCCTCAGACATTTCCTAGCTCTGTGACCCTAGGCAGATCCATTAGCCCTATTTGCCTCAGTTTCCACATCTGTAAGATGAGCTGGAAAAGTAAATGGCAAACCACTTTTCCAGTATTTTTGCCAAGAAAACCCTAAAAGAGGGTCAGAGTCAGAAACAACTATAACGGACTTGCTCTTCAGTCTATCAGTAGTCTGGGATGGGTGGGGGGAGATTATACAATTATTTAACTATAATAAACTGTAACATTTAAAAGTGTATTAAGAAAGAGAAAAGAGAAGAGAGCAATGCATTTTTTAAGGAGCATTTTGTGAGTATTGAATTACATTGGTAGATTGACTCCCACATATGTCATGCATTTTGTCCTTCTTTTGAATAGGACTTTTCTGTGGGTGGGGAGAGGATGTTTTGTAGCCTGTAACTTTACTGAAAGTACTAAATTTTTTCGATTAATTTGTTTGCTGATTCCCTAGAGTTTTTATCTGTTGCCTTAATCTGGATTAAACCTCATACTTAGGCCATCTCCTTAGTCTGAGAAGTAGAAGAGAATAGTTCATATTTATAGGTGGGCAAGGGGAGGGCCTTTAGAAATACTGCCAAACCAGCAGAGGTTAATTGGTTGGGAATGGAGAAATTGACAGATCTGTTTAGTCCCCTGCTGAGTGAGTTTTTGCCTTGCCTTAATGGAGATAAGGCTTGCTACCCACTCTCTCTTCATTGTGCCTCCTTTCATCTGACCATCATATTCATGCCATTGGAACCTGGGACTCTGACCTGGGTCTCCCAGGTCTGATAGATCAGCTTATCTTGCCAGGCAGTAGACCTACATTCCCTCATTATCATGTAAGCTCATTTAAGGCAGGGACTGTCCTGTCCTGTTAGAGTATATTTGTATCCCCATTGCTTAGCATGGTTCCTGGAACATAGTAGCACAATGGTCTGCCTTCCTACCTGCTTGTTATTTTGACATAGTGATGAATTGCATCAAATCATAGTAAAACAAAAAGCTCCCTTTATCACACACTCTGACTCTCTTAGTCCACAGAAGATTTATTTACCCAGCCTCTTTGGTATGATTACAAAAATACTGAAGAACTTTAGTGTTATGTTTTGCTGGAACAGCTATTGGTATTTGAAGCATGATAGCTGTCCTGAGAAGAGTCAGGAAGATTAGTCACAAGTTAAAGCAACTTAAATCATGTATCAGACTGTTTTTCTTTTCTAAATTTACTCTTGTAATACTGGAATCTAGTATTATATGTATATATATATATATATATATGTATATGTATATCTAGTTTATAGGTATCATGCAATTAAGTAACATTTGTTAAATGTGTTGTTTGAGGAAAGTACTTTAGAAAACATCAGGCTGTGGTAATTTTAAAGTCAACATTTCAGACAAGTGTATTTTGAGACCATAGGATTTAGAGTTGGAAAGGCCCTTAGATATCATCTAGCTCAAACTTCACATTCTGTGATGGGAAAACTAAAGCCCAGAGTTAGTTAAGTTAGTCATTAGTAAGGTCATAGTAGAATTGGGACTGAAATCCAAGTCTCTTTGCTCCTAGTCCAGTGTTTTTACATTTTTATTTTATTTTTATCAAGTTTCTGGAAGTTGGCTTTATTATTTTGCTTCAAGTTGTTGATCCAAACAAGTACAATCGGTTTTTGGTCTAAAAAGGTGATAATTATATCCTTAAATATTTGGTATCATTTAAAAGATGCTTCCCTGATGAATTCAAGAATTTCAGCTATGTGCTAGACATGGTACAGTTCCAGAGGTTAAGATATGACAGAAAGTATCAGAGCCAGATTTGAAACCTAGCTCCTGGTTCTAAATTCAGTAATGTTTCCACTATACCATGCTACTTTCATATAGGAGTGGATATGTACACAAGTAAATATAGTAAGGTGTGATGGGGCAAGACAGATCCAGATACAGTGCCTTAAGAAAATTTGAGGAGGGAAGAGAATCTTTTGCTTCATTATATGAGGGAAAACTTCTTGGAAGACATAATACCTGAGCCAGATCAATATCTGCCGTGGGCTGCTCAGTATCCAGCACTTAAGCATGACCAGAGATGTGATGTGAATAAGAAATGACCAGGCCATGTTGGGTAGTTCAAGGAAGAACCATGAACTCCATTTATTGATTCTCAGGATAAGGTGTTTATAGAGCAGTGAGACAAAGGAAGGGGACTCAAGTTTTCTAATCATTACCTTAGTCTGTTGTATCTTGGAAGTAGCACGGAATAGATAGTTTGACAAGAATTTGTTCTCTAGGTGCCAGAGAGTCTTAGGAAGAGTCAGTCACATTACAAAGGATGCTCTGGAGAGCTGGCTTCAAGGCCTAAGCCAAAGCAGTAATCATTGAGGTCATTTGCATAGGAGCCAACCATCTAAAATTAACTAAAGTCTTTGGGAAGAGCCTGTTGGTATCAGAACTCAAACAACATCTTTTAAATGTAACCCATAACAGAGCTCAGGAGCTAACTTAACAAAAAAGTCACATCTCAAGGAGCTCTTTGATATTAAAGTCCACTATCATTGGGTAATTATCTGAGTCCTAGATCAGGCCTCTTTGGCTCCCGACATAATTTCCCACTTTTTTAAGGAGAAGTTTAAAAAAGGTTTGTAATTCAGTGCCTAAAGTTTTAATATTGCGTGTTATAATTCGTATAATAACAAGGTCCAAATATACAACAGACTATCATAATGAATAATATAGAAAGTAGATGCATAGAGATTTTTTTCAAGGTATCAATAATTGTTTTTGTAACTCCTACTGGGTCAATCCCAGGAATTTCACTATGTTCAATAGCTTAATGATTTGGTTGAAAGCTTTTTATTTCCAAGGTGATATTGAAATTATGCCACGTTCCCAGTAAGTGGGCTCTGATCCTGTCCCATGTGATATTGGGATGAGAGGAATTATGTAAGCTAGGGGTAACACAAATATATGTGTATTTATATTCACATCTAAGTAACAGTTGAGTTTTTAATGTTTTTAACTCATCACCTAAGCACAAATGCTAATTATCGTAATAAACTGATCTTACACAAAAGATCCTTATCTATATACTGTTGTGTCTTAAAGGCTACAGAAACATTTTTTGATAATTCATTAACCTATTGTGCAGTTTAGATTGCAAACACAGCAGCTGGAACCATTAATAATATTAGGACAGTGAATTTAGTAACAAGAAATATGACAAACCTTTTTCCCCCTTTTTTAAGACATCAAAAATTTGATGCAATGCATACATATACCTTTGATGTTCGATACCAAGTGTTGAAATTAGTTGGAAAAAAAGCAGAATAAAGATTGTTCAACAAGATCTCTACTAGTTATGCTTTGAGCAAAAGTAAAACCAATGCAATTGAAAGTTCATACAGAGATATGTGTATCCACAATTACATCGGAGAAGGAGTCTGGTTTTGGGCATTCATTCACAAATGGAGCAGTTTGTATCCCACTTAAATAGGAGACACAGTTGCTGACATTAAGAGGGAGGCAATTAGTCCTGTGATTTAAAAAGTCCAGAAGTAAGTTCATATTAGAAAATCATATTTCAAGATATTTCTTGAAGTGCAGGCTCCTTTGAAGTCTGTCATTGTGTAATGTTCCATTAGAAGGCTGTATCATTCTGTGAAAAGGTGGGACGCCACGTCATTTCTTCTGGGGTTGTCCTTGTGAGGGATCCCCTGATCTTCTCTGTTTCTGCATCTGGTGGAACACACCTGGACATTCTGTATTGGCATCTTCAGTGGTTATTCATCAGCATCTAAAGAAATAGAAGCACAACCTCACCTCTACATAATTAAGGGGCAGGTCTTTTCCATTACTTTATTTGGGAATGTGTACTTTTTCAAATTGTTATTCTCCTGGTGTATACCCATTTTTAATGATGCTTAAAATTTTTTTTAGGGTATATAAGGCAGTAGCTAATTGCCCTTGTAGTGTATTGATCCAAATCCCCTTTTTTATTTTTGTAAATAGGTTTCACAGAAAGATTGAAATGATTTGCCGGTGTAGGCAAGGGTATTATCAGTTTTTGTTTCTTTAGGGGTACCTAAGAAATGAAGAACAATGGAAATGGAGTACAAAAGCAATGCTTCTCTTTATTGAAGTGTAGCTACAGCTGTAATCATATAAAATTGAAGGACAATAATTTTGCTCTGTCCATATAATGTAGCCTTATTAAGTTAAATGAATGGGAGGCTCCACAGTTACAGAAAATGATAAAAATGTTTTTAAGTTTAAAATTTTTTGAATGGAAATACAATTATTGACTGTTGCCTTTTCATTTCTGAGGGATGGTATAGGGAGAGGCCTCTCCATTATTTAAATACACAATTACATAGTATCTTATAGCAAGGAAAAATATTCTTAAAAAGTCAATTCTTGAAGAAATGGCAACAATGAAAATTAAATTAGAGGCTTCTAATAATACACTGAAAGTTTTCTTTCCCATTTCTCATTCACCTTAAATAGGTTTGTAAGTCATAGTTATGATAAATTGTTAATCTTCAACTTAAAAAGAACTATAATGCTAATATATGGCTCAAAAATTAAAGTTTTAGATTCAAGAAAACTCAGTTTTCATGTTCAAATTGTTTAGATCACAAATTTAATCTGTGCTTGATAATACTTGTCTCACTCCAAATATCAGTATGTTCAGATTCTTATGAATGCAAATATTTGGTAGTTGATATTCTCAATTCTTATTTAGCTTTAAACAGCAAAAATTATCCAACCTTTAAAGTTACCAAAACAAAAGTGTATGAGAAAAAAGTGTTCACTGTCACATGGATATACTCTGAGTTTCTAAAGAAAGTTCCAAGGAGAATGGAGGTTTGGGGCTCCCCTTAGGGTATTAAATAATTGAGTGAGCTGATGTGTTCTTTTAATTTTTATCTCTTGATAATTTTTGAAAATCATTTCAAGTTTTCCTGTTATCTCTTTGAATTACTATATTTTTGAGGCTCAATAATTTTATGTCTCATTTTATGTCCTAAATAATTGTATCGGAGTTACAACTAAATTTTAGGACTAACCCATATTAAGATAAAACTAACCTGAATGGCTTGAAGTATTTATTGCTAGCTTTACTACTTGTACCTGAAGTACAGGACTAGAGTCCTGACTGAGGAACAAAAGGATGAGAGAGCTTAAGTACATTCTAAGACCATCCCAATTAGGGGTGGCTGGGTTACACAAATTTGTGATCCCCATAATGGTTTAATCCTTATATGAGAAAAGAATTTTCCTAATTGGATAAATGGTAAATACAATAAAACAAGAAAGATGACTGTCAATTGAAATTATGATCCAGAATATCTGTGTTTTCTTTATCATTAACCATCCATAACATGGCATATGCCCAGAAAATCATAAGATAAGACCTTTACTCAAGTTAGTATCTCAAATTGAGGGTCTCATCCTTCAGGGTCGTAAGGTAGGCTTTGTTAACACGAGGAGAGGTATTCTCAGAGACAAAGCTAGGTCTTTTTGGAATTTATGATCTCTGGATTCCTGTTTTAAATCCTACTCCCAGCCTTATCTCTGCTCTGGAGTGGCTGACATAGAGCTTTTTTCATAAAATGAGGCAGAGCAGCCTTTTTGATTAATTCAAGTTAAACCAGAATAAGATATTAAATAATTATCAGAAGTCAGTGAGCATTCCTTATTTTCCTGACTTATTACTTAACAAAACTAATTTAGGTATCACAAAACGTTTTAGCCAGAAGAGAGAAGAAAAAATATATTTTAATTGAATCTCAAACAATTAAAAGCTGATCACCATGTTTTTAAAAGCTATTAGTTCCAAAATTCCTTTAGTCAATGGGAATATTTTAAGGTGAGTTTTAAGTGGTTTGTATAATTTTCTGTACATTTTCTAATTTTAGGTAAAAAATATTAAATTTTACAATAAGCTAACATAAAAAGAGTTCATATCCTTTACTGATTACTTAGTCTGATCATAAGATTCAGGTCTAAGAAGAAAAAATAGAACTATGTGAATATGGTCTTAAATGCTTTTTATCTTAAACAGGCATTTTTATCAATCACAGCTTAGAGCTAATTAGTTAATTTTATTCTCATCTAGCTGTAATAAACAATAAAGATCTACTAGGTCTTTTGATATATAAGGGATATCATTTAACATTTTTCTTTTTCAAATTTAATTTATCCTTGTGTAATAGCCAATCCTTATTAATCTTTTGCAACTTTTTAGCAAGTTAGGTTCATTATTTAAGAATTGCATTACTAAAACAAGTTCCTGACCTAGTCTGATGATTTTTCCTATAGAGATAGTTTCCAGGGGTCTTGGCATTATTAAAAAAAAAGAAGAATTTATATAGACCAGGGGCTGAAAGTGGTGCTCCTGCTTTGCTAAATCTCATACATGTAGGAGAAATGAAATAAAGTTTTTACCTAGTTTCCTCTTTTCCACATACAGTAATCAATTAACAATTCTAGGTTTTAGCTGTAGCAAAAACATTAAACTTCAGATGAAGTCAGTTGTGTTCCTAGATCGTACAAAATCATTGATGAAAAAGATGGATTATCTTATCCAGTACAGACAACTATTGGTTTCTTATCAGTGGCAGGGCTCAGAATTTTTAACAGCCAAACACCCATGGTAGCTGATTTCCTTTTCCCCTCCTTCTTTTGACCAATGGGGGAAGGTAAGTTTGCAAGTGTGGGGGGAAAGGTGGAACTCTCTTTTCCTAATCTGGTCTAGAATGAAAGAAATTAATACAATTGAATTGAGGTACCCTCTTGACTCAAGGCGGGGAAGGCCTGTAGCCTCCTTTTGTAACTACAGGTAAATTTGTGACTACCTGGTTTTCTATATGGCAGATATAAGCATTATAAGACAGGGTTTAGCAGAACTGATAAAGTAATCATGACTCTTTCTACACAGATTTCTTTCCTTTATCTTTTTAGTTTCAACAAAAATCAGATAAAAGATTTTTTTTTATCTAACATTGTTTCTGGCTAACAATGATTATCCAATCTTTACTATATAATAGAGTACCAGAACTCAGGAAGACCACAATAACACAATGACATTATGATATTAGTTTTCAAATCATCACAAGCAAAATTTACTGATAGAGAATTTAGACTTTTTACTCTTCTTTTCAGAGTTGCAGAGGTTTTTTCTCCTCTTTTCTGAGTTGCAAAGTCTGAAGTGTGGATTCAGGTTGCCTAATAAGTGGGGGCAGCATGCACAGCCCCAGGGCTCCCTTTATCTAGATTGAGGAGGGTGACTTAAGATTTAAGTATCCCAATTATCCTTTAGCACTCTCTCCTCTAGGGACCAGAGACTTTTAATTTCAGCTAATTTAACCTGTGCTGTGAACTTAAGTGATTCCTAAAAAAAATTTTTTTTTAAGAAAGCAAAAAGCTTTTAACGTCCAGTTACTGTGTGGAGAATCTGGACAACGTCCAGTAGCGTCAGTCTCTGTCCTATACTAGCTAGAGTTGGAACCTTTTACTCCTGAAGTTTTTATGTCTTCTAATTTTGCCTTCGTGCCAAATTAAATTAACCTTTGGTTGCATCCTGATACACAACGCTTTTCTCTTTTAGATGAGGTAGGAGAATGGTTAAATGTTTGTTAGTCTGCCTCTATAATCTGAGGGAAAAAGTTCCCTTTTTACTTTTTATTATTTTTATTAATATTATGTTTAGCAGCCCTTCCCACAATCAGACTTGGCTAGAATTGGATTGGAGGAAAGGAGACCCTTAAACCTTAAAACTTCTGTTTATATTTTTCATGCAAGTAATTTATTTTTTCTAATTTTATCCTGATATATATTTTTGTATACTTTTTTGACTTGCTATAAATACTGTGTAAGGACAGCTGAATTACACTTAATTGTTTGTGCCACCTTTGGCACTTTCATTCCTTAAGGTAAAACATATCTTTAATATGTTCCATAGAAAAAAAGCAGAAATTGGGAAATGCTGGGTTACTTCTTTTCCTAGTTTCTCTGTTTTCCTTCTGTTTCCCATTCTATTGCACCACCCTTTGGAAACTCTGGGCTACAATGTTCCAAACACACTAAATAAAATTCCTCTAACTGTTCCTTCATAATAAAAAACCCTCTTTCACTACTTTCTTTAATACTTGAAAATATTATTCCTGATCTTTGAACTGTACTATATGCATTCGACCATACGTGATAGAAAGCTTGAAAATCCCTGTATCAGCCTGGTTATGGAATAGAATGACTAAGAATTTGATTTTAAAAAGTTTCCTTATCCTGTGACTTGTGATTTTTAGAGCTCTTTCTGCTTGTAAGGGCCATCTCCTCTGTGGACCTTCCTTTCAGGTTCCTATATGTCCTGTGTGGGTGCCATTTGTCATGGGCTGCTCAGTGTCCAGCACTTAAGCATGACTGGAGAGGTGAATATGAAATGACCAGGCCATGTGGGTAGTTCAGAGAAGAACCATGAACTCCATTTATTGATTCTCAGGATAAGGTGTTTATAGAGCAATGAGACAAAGAAGGGGACTCAAGTATTCTTATCATTACCTTAGTCTGTTGTATCTTGGAAGTAGCACAGAATAGATAATTTGATAAGAATTTGTTCTCTAGGTGCCAGAGAGTCTTAGGAAGAGTCAGTTAACTCCTTTCATATGCAGTTACATTACAAAGGATGCTCTGGAGAGCTGTCTTCAAGGCCTAAACCAAAGCAGTGAAGTCATTTGCATAGGAGCCAACCATCTAAAAATAACTAAAATCTTGGGGAAAAGCCTATTGGTCTCAGAACTCAAACAACATCTTTTAAGTGTAACCCATAACAAAGAACTCTTAACTAAGCTCTAATCTTAACTCTAACTAACTTAACTAACTTAACAAAAAAGTCGCATCTCAAGGAGCTCTTTCATATTAAAGTCAACTATCACTGGGTAATTATCTGAGTCCTGGATCAGGCCTCTTCCGCTCCCAACCAGTTATCTCCTTTCATATCAACCACCTTTTGCTAACATCCCTATGTTTGTTAGGGGTGCTACTACCATCATTCCATTTGGGGTTGAAGACCTTTCAGTTAATCCTCACCCCTTTATTGTAATTTTACCTTTCCTTTTCCTAGCTTGTTCCCTTTTTCAGCTATCTTTTATTTTTCGTTTATTTCTAGGTTTTCTTTGTTGGATCATCTATGTTTTTTTCTGCCTAACTGGGCGGATCTGGAAGCTGAATCTTTTTTTCTCTAATTCCTTTTTCTTTAACTCTGTGACTTTGGGAAGTCAGTTGAACCCTCTCCGCCTCAGTTTCCTCATCTGTAAAATGGAGATGAAAATTGTTGTAAGGATAAGATGAGATAGTATACAAGATGTTCTTTATAAGCTTAAAGCTTAACTATTGTCATCTCTTCATCTTTGATGGGTTCACTAATCTTTGTACAAATAATTCCTGTTTTATCCAGTCCTCATATCCTTCTAGCTTAATCCTATATCATTTTGTCGTACCATTTGTATATATCATATTTCAAACTCAACATGTTCAAGATAAATCATCTTTTTTTCCTCTTAGCCTATTCTTCCTGATTTCTTTTTCTTTTGAAGATACCCCAATTCTAGTCTTCTTGATTTGCACCTTCAGAGTCATCTCTGTTACAATTCAGCTTTGTTCCCTAACCAGGTGCTATATCTTTTCTACCGTACTTGTATAACATCTTCGTCCCCTTTCTACTCACAGAGTTATCACCTTAATTCAGATTCTCATCATTCTCAGCTGGGTTATTGTAAAAGTTTCTTAAGTGGTCTTCTAGTCTTGGACCTCTCCCTTCTCCACTTGTTTGATACACAGCTGCTAAACTGATAGTCCTAAAACACAAGTCTGACCTTTTCCCTCCCTTCCAATGGCTTCCTATTGCTTCTATTGCTTGTGCTAATTTTGGCCTAACAATTTTAACACCAAGAAAACACGGGTGCTCCATCAGTCACCACCATCCATATGTGGGACCATTGGTTATAGCAAATGGAGAAATTTTGAATCCTGTGGATAAGTTCACTTACCCTGTTTCCAGGGATGGATTCATTGATAATGAGATTAAGGTACACATTGGTCAGTGTTTGGAAGACTCAGAAGGAAAGTGTGGGAGAGAGAGAAGAGGTACTAGACTGACTAGTAAACTGAAGGTCTACAGAGCAGTTGTACTGACCTCATAGTTACATGCCTGTGAAATATAGACACACTGCCAGCATCATGCCAGGAAACTGAATTACTTTCATTTGCATTGTCTTAGGAAGATTCTGAAGATCACTTGGTAGGATAAGGTACCAAGACATTGAGGTCCTTACTTGATCTAAACCGCCAAGCATTCAAACTCTGCTTCGTGCAACTCTGATGTCCTAGCCACGTTGTTCCAATGCAAAACTTATGTTTGCCAGAAAGACTATTTTATGGAGAATTCAACACAGGGCAAGTGTTTACATGGTCAGAAGAACCATTATTTAAGGACACTCTAAGGTCTCTCTCAAGAATTTTAGAATTGATTTTGTGACATGGGAGACACTGGCAGAGGGACTGCTCAGCATGGTGTGCTGACATAAGAGAATGTGCTTTACTTTATGAGCAAAGCAGAATTGAAGCAGCTCAAAGGAAATGCAGGATATGAAAATTTGGAGATTCTACCTCAAATGTTCACATGGACTATTGTGCCTGACCTGTGGTAGAACATTCAGAGCTCTTATTGGGCTGATTAGCCACAGCTGAACACATTGAAACTTAACTTTAGCATATTGATGTCATTTAGGTCCTCTTTGAGAACAAAGGACAACCACCATTTCTTCTAGTATCACATACACATTTTTTTTTATTACAAATGCTTTATTAACTTCTGGTTTACAACATTCATTTCCACCAGATTTTGAGTTACAATTTTCCCCCATTTTCCCCCTACCCACCACCCCAGAATAGTAGTCCCACAAGATATCCCCCCTCATCCAATCTACTCTCTCCCATCTCTTCTCCCACACCTCCTTCGACTTTACCATTAGGGCAAGGTGAATCTCTGTGCCCCAATGCCTGTACATCTTATCTCCCAATTACATGCAAAATAGTATTAATAATAGTATTTATATATTTGAAGCATTTAATTTTAAACTTTGAATTCCAGATCCATTCCCTTCCTCCCTTGTCACCCACTTCCGCTAGGAAGATAAGCAATTCAGTATATGTTGTACATGTATAGCTATGGAAAACATTACCATAGTAGATATATTGTAAAACACTGGCTATATTTCCCTCCCACCCATCCCACCCCCCAACCTGGTCCATTCCCTACTTTGATCCTGTCCTTCTTCAGAAGTGGGTACCTTCAACCTCCCCTCCCCCATCATGCCCTCCCCTCCATCCTTCCCCCTCTCATCCCCCCTTCCCCTACTTTCCTGCAGGGTGAGATATCCCATTTAGTATGTATGTGATTCTCTCCTTGAGCCAACTTCAATGAGAATAGGGTTTTGCCTTTTTGCCTTCCTGTTCTTCCCCTCCCCTGCAACCACTTCCCCTTGCCTCTTCTACATGAGATAGTTTATCCCACCCTGTCTCTCCCCATCTCCTCTTGCCACTTTCCTCTTTCACCTCTTGACTTCACCCCTTAAGTATCATCCCTTCCCATCAGATTCAACCTGTGCCCTCTATCCATGTATAACTGTAAACATATATACACACATTCACATATGCATTCATGTGCCCATATGCCCTTCTTCAATTATTTTCATACTGAGAAAGGTTTTATCAGTCACAGTTATTGTTTTTCCATGTAGGAATGTAAATAGTTCAACTTTGATAAGTTCCTTTTGATTTCTTTTCCCTGTTTCCCTTCTCAAGCATCTCTTACTTCTTGTGTCTGTATGTCAAATTTTGTATTCAACTCTGGTTTTTTCCTCAAGACTGCTTGAAAGTTCTCTATGCCACTGAATGACCATATTTTCCCTTGAAACAAGATACTCAGTTTTGCTGGGTAGGTGACCCTTGGCTTCAGCACTTTTGCCCTGTGGAATATCATATTCCATGCCCTGCAATCCCTCAGTGTAGAAGCTGCCAGGTCCTCTGCTATTCTGATTGTTTCCACAATATTGAACTTATTTCTTCCTGGCTGCTTGTAGTATTTTCTCCTTGATCTGGGGATTCTGGAACTTGGCTATAATATTCCTAGGAGTTTTCTTTTTGGGATCTTTTTCAGGAGGTGATCTGTGGATTCTTTCAACCTCTATTTTTTCCCTGTGGTTCTAAAACATCAGGGCAGTTTTCCTTGAGAATTTCTTGAAGGGTTATTTCTAGGTTCTTTCTTTGATCATGGCTTTCAGGTAGTCCAATAATTTTTAAATTGTCTCTCCTGGATCTATTTTCCAGGTAAGTGGTTTTTCCCATGAGATAATTTCACATTGCCTTCTATTCTTTCATTTGTTTGGATCTGCTTAACAGCATCTTGATTTCTCATAAAGTCATTAGCTTCCATTTGCTCCAGTCTAACTCTGAAGGAATGAATCTCCTCAGTGAGCTTTTGAGATTCTTTTTCCATCTGGCAAATTCGACTTTTTAAGGCATTCTTCTCCTCATTGCCCTTTTGGGCCTCCTTTGCCATTTGAGTTAGTCTATTTTTTAAGGTGTTATTTTCTTCAGTCAGGCTGTTGACTCTCATTTCATACTTTTCCTGCATCCTTTTCATTTCTCTTCCCAATTTTTTCTCCACTTCTCTTATTTGGTTTTTAAAGTCCCTCTTAAGGTCCTCTGTGGCCTGTAACCTGCTCGTATTTTCATTTGGGGATTTTGGTGCAGGATTTCTGACCTCACAATCCTCCTCCTGTTCCATGCTTCAATCCTCTTTGCCCCCAAAATAGGAGTCTAATATTGCATTTTTCTGTTCATTTTGTTTCCTTTGCCTAGGCATGTTGCCACTTAATTACTTGACTTTTGGGCTTGTTGCCACAGTAGGACTCTACCCCCAGCCAGCAGAGCTTCCATCCCAAACGTTGGGGTCTTCTCAGCTGCTGGAGGTATTAGTTGGGTGCCCTCCCTGAAGCCCCCACACACTCTGGCAAGCTGTATACCTACCCCAGGACCTCCACCCCAGACCGCAATCCAGATCCAGGGAGGTTAAAGCAAGAGCGATTACCCCCAGATTGATCGCTGGATCCACCTATGGTTCGCAGGCCAGGAACTGAATCTGCAACTGAAGCTGCAAAATGTCGGCTGTGCTGAAGCTGCTCATTGGCTTCTAGCCCCCAGGGGAAGAAGTTGACACATTCCCAAATGCTGGTCCCAAAGTCCATAGGGCACTAACCTCTCACTTTGTCCTAGGCGTATCTGTGTTGATAATTTTGGAATCGCCACAGCTGCTGGTGTTCTGGGGTCCCTCCAGCTGGCTGCTGGTCTGGCCACCCTGGGGCTGAAACCTCTGACTCGGTCCTGGGCTCTGCTCCCAGAGTGCTGTGCTGGCTGCTCCCTGCCAGGCTGCTGGGCTGTCCTCAGCGGGAGGTTAGCTTCTCTGTGTCATTCCGTGGGTGCTGGAGCTCCAGGGTTCAGAGTCCCCTTTTACATGATTTTGATGTAGTGTGGGTTGGAGCGCTGTGGAAGTGTTGTTTCTATTCCCCACATACACATTTCTCAGATATTTAATGCCATTCACAGTTTGACTCTAGTCTACTTTTCATGGCTTATTGCATATTCTACTTCACACACTCAGTTTTCCAGACAACTTGTTCCCTTATCCTGATGTTTTATTCCCCTGCATCCATTACTTTGCATAAACTTTCCCCAAGCCTTGGAATGAAATCTCCATAAGTCTGCCTTATAGAATCTTTATCTTCTTTTAAGGCTCAATTGAAGTGCCAAAGCATTCCTATATGAATGTTATAAACAAACTGAAATCCAAAATCCCAAACCCCCTTTTCTCATTTTTATTACCTTCCCTGCACTCTTCCCTGAAATTACTTTGTATTACTTACCTGTTATTTCCTCCTAATGGTAGTGTAATCTTGAGGGTAGGACTTTTTTTTTTTGTCTTTATATCCCTGGTGCTTAGCATAGCATTTGACCCAAAATGAGTGCTTAACAAATGTTCTATGATGAGCCTAATTAAAAAAAAAAAAAAAGTTATGTCATAAAAGAAAAAACCTCCAAGCTTTATAGTGGTATGTGGTGACCCATATTAAAAAAGCTCAAGCACTGTGTGTAAATTACAAAAGCATTTACCAAGTCAGAGCATATCTAAATAGATTAGCCTTTTACTAGAAAAAAGAATAGCTTTCTTGTTTTTATTAACTTGTTAGTGCTGGGACTGGAGCATTAACTCAAGCTAAAACAAGCCCTATCATGTTAGGAGAAAGATTGTTCAGTTTGGAATCAAGATCTGCATGTTAGAATCTTGGCTCTGTCCCTTGTTTTTCGACTTTTGGCAAGTTTCTTTTAACCTCTTTGGATCTTAGCTTTAAATTAATGGGGTGATGGGGGTGGTTGGGATTGAGTTTTAAAGGTCTCTGGACCTCAAAAACTTAATGATTTTTAGTCATTTCTACTTCTTGCACTTTTATTTTCTGGTAAGATAAACTGAATAATTACGAACCAAGTTTTTTCCTATTTTTTTTTTAATTTAAAGAAAAAGATCAAACTTAAGTTTCAGAAACAGTCAAACCTTTTGTCAAACAGTTTGCTATTACTTAGTCTTAAAATTCACTAGTGAGAGGCCTAACATTGAATTAAATGGACTTAAATAAGATCATTATATATGTAAGGATTTTAAAACAGGTTTGAAAATATTACTCAGTAAACTAATATCTGTTCTAATGGTGTGGGACAAAAAAAGAGGTGATACATATTAAGAATGTGTAGTATTTCTACCTAGTTTATTTTTTTTTTTTCTGTGTCTCAGGTGATTCTTGATAAAAGAAGGACATTTCTCTTTGTTCTTTCTCTTCATATTTGCTTTAAATCATGCTTTCAGGTTTTGTTTCCGAGGAACATTTCTTCCACCTTCAAGTTGTAGGCCTTGCTCATCCCAAGCTGAGTTTTTCCTCTCAAGAGTTTTATGAAAAATGTCCAAGTTCTCTGCTTGCCCTTTTCCCTGAAATAAGCACCCAGTACTTCTTTAGATTTTTATTTCATTTTATCTTTAGTTGACGTAATTTAATTTTTATTTATTTATTTTGTTCAACATTTATTTCCACAAGATTTTGATTTCCAAATTTTCTCCCCATCTCTCCCCTCCTCCCACCCCAAGATGGCATACATTCTGATATCCGCTTCCCCCAGTCTACCCTCCCTTCTGTCGTAACTCCTCACCCCCTTCTCTTGTCCCCTTCACTTCTATTTTCTTATAGGGCAAGATAGATTTTTGTACCCCATTACCTGTATGTTTTATTTCCCAGATGCATGTAAAAACAGTTTTTAACATTTGTTTTTAGCTTCATATTCTCTCCCTGCTTCCCCACCCAGCCCCATTGAGAAGGAAAGCAGTTTGATATAGGTTAGTGTAGTGTAGTCATGCAAAACACTTCTATAACAGTCATGTTGTGAAATATAGTTATATTTCCCTCCATCCTGTCCCTCTTCCCATTTATTCTGTTATCTGATTTGACCCTGTCCCTCCTCAAAAATGGTTGTTTCTGATTATATCCTCCTCCTATTTGCCCTCCCTTCTATCATTCCCTGCCCCCCCCCCCCCCAATCTCTTTTCCTCCTGCCTTCCTGTAGGGAAAGATAGAGTTTCCTCCCAATTAAATGTCTATGTTATTCCATCCTTAAACCAAATCCAAGGAGAGTAAGGTTCACTCATTCCCTTTCACCTACCCCCTCTTTTCCTCCATTGTAAAAACTTTTTCTTACCTCTTTTATGTAAGATAATTTACCACAGTCTACCTTTCCCTTTCTCCCTCTCCCAATGTATTCCTCTCTCACCCCTTCATTTTGTTTTTTAGATGTCATCCTTTTATATTCAACTCATCCTGTGCCCTCTGTGTACCATAATACTGAGAAAGGTCTCATGAGTTACAGATACCATCTTTCCATATAGTAATGTGAACAATTCAATTTTAATAAGTCTGTTATGATTTCTCTTTCCTTTTTTTATCTTTTCTCTTGAGTCTTTTATTTGAAAATCAGATTTTCTATTCAGCTCTGGTCTTTTCAGCAAGAATGCTTGAAAGTCCTGTTTCATTGAATGTCCATATTTTCCCCTGAAGTATTATAATCAGTTTTGCTGGATAGGTGATTCTTGGTTTTAATCCTAGATCCTTTGATCTCCAGAATATCATATTCCAAAGTCTTCGATCCCATAATATAGAAGCCATTAGATCTTGGGTCATTCTGATATTCCACAGTACTTGAATTGTTTCTTTCTGTCTGCTTGCAATACCTGGGAGCCCTGGAATTTGACTATACAATATTCCAGGAGTTTTCCTTTTGGGAATCTCAGGAGATGAATAGTAGATTCTTTCCATTTCAGTTTTTCTCTCTGGTTCTAGAGTATCAGGGCAGTTTTCCTTGATAATTTTTTTTATCAAATTAATTAATTTTATTTTCAATATTCATTTCTGCAAGATTTTGAGTTCCAAATTTTATCCCCATCTCTCTCCTCTCTCTACCCCAAGATGGTGTGCATTCTGATTACCCCTTCCCCCAGTTTGCTCTCCCTTCTATCATGCCTACCCCTCTTATGCACTTCCCCCTTATTTTCTTGTAGGGCAAGATAGATTTCTACACCTCATTGCCTGTAAAAACAATTTTTAACATTTGTTTTTAAAACTTTGAGTTACAAATTCTCTCTATTCTATCTCTACCCACACTCATTGAGAAGGGAAGCAATTCAGTGTAGGTTGCACATGTGTAGTTATGCAGAACATTTCCATAATAGTCATGTTGTGAAAGACTAACTGTATTTCCCTCCATCCTATTCCCCCCCCCCCCACTTTCTCTATTTTTCTCTTTTGACCCTGGCCATTTTCTAAAGTATTTGCTTCTTACTGTGCCCTCCCACAATCTACCCTTCCATCATTCCCTCCCCCTCAATCCCCTTCCTTCTTACTTTCCTATAGGGTAAGGTACTCAATTTAGTGTGTATGTTACTCCTTCCTTAAGCCAAATCTGATGAAAGTAAGGTTCACTCATTCCCTTTTACCCCCCTCACTGTCCCTCCATTGTGAAACCTTTTTCTTGCCTCTTTTACATGAGATAATTTTCTCCGTTTTATCTCTCCTTTTCTCCTCCCAATAAATTACTCTTACCCCTTAATTTTATTTTATAGATATTATCCTTCATATTCAACTTACCCTGTACCTTCTGTCTGTCTATCTATCTTTCTATCTATTTCCTCCAACTACCCTAATACTGAAAAAGGTCTCATGAGTTACAAGGTAGGAAGGTAAACAGTTAAACTTCAATAATAATTTCATTATAATTTCTCTTTCCTGTTTATGTTTTCATGCTTCTCTTGAGTGTTGTATTTGAAAGTCAGATTTTCTATTCAACTCTGGTCTTTTTAGCAAGAATGTTTGAAAGTCCTCTATTTCATTGAAAGTCCATTTTTTCCCCCTGAAGTATTATACTCAGTTTTGTTGGATAGGTGATTCCTGGTTTTAATCCTCACTCCTCTGACCTCTGGAATGTCATATTCCAAGTTTTTTTTGTTGGTTTTTTTTTTTGTTTTCGTTTTTGGCTTTTTGGACGGCAATTGGGATTAAGTAACTTGACCAAGGTCACATGGCTAGGTTTTTGTTTGTGTGTGTGTGTGTGTGTGTGTGTGTTAAGTGTCTGAGGCCGGATCTGAACTCAGGTCCTTCTGACTCCAGGGCCAATGCTCTACTCACTGTGCCACCTAGCCACCCCCCATATTCCAAGCTTTTTGATCCTTTAATGTAGAAGCTTCTAGGTCTTGTGTTATCCTGATTGTATTTCCACAATACTAGAATTGTTTCTTTCTGGCTGCTTGCAGTATTTTTTCCTTCACCTGGGAACTCTGGAATTTGGCTACAGTATTCCTAGGAGTTTTCCTTTTGGGGATCACTTTCAAGAGGTGAATGGTAGATTCTTTCCATTTCTGTTTTACCCTTTGATTCTAGACTATAAGGGCAGTTTTCCTTGATAATTTCTTGAAAGATGATGTCTAGGTGCTTTTTTGGATTGTGGTTTTCAGGTACTCCAATAATTTTAAAATTCTCTCTCCTGGATCTGTTTTCCAGGTCAGTGTTTTTTTTCAGTGATACATTTCACGTTGTTGTCTATTTTTTCATTCTTTTGGTTCTGTTTTATAGTTTTTTTATTTCTCATAAAGTCATTAGCTTTCATTTGCTCCATTCTAATTTTTTAATTTAAATTTTTTTATTAATTTGTTTGTTTATTTTTAGTTTACAAGATTCAATTCCATAGTTACTTGAGTTTCAAATTTTCCTTCCCTCCCTCATCCCACCCCCCATGATGGCATATAGTCCAGTATAGGGTCTGCAAATACTTTTACATTAGAGATTATTCAGGTTAAAAAGGCCGATTATACTAGATGGAATGAAAAATGGTAAAGAGGAAATAAAACCAAACAATGAAAAGAAAAAGATCAAGTAGTTTTCTTCCATCAGGATTCAAGCTCAGTTCTTTCTAGTTATTTCTCTGGATGTAGGCATCTCTCTCCATCATGAGTCTTTTGGAATTGACTTATATCACTGCATTGCTGAGAAGAGTCCAATCTGTCATAGTTGGTCATCACACATTTGTTGTGTCTGTGATTGTGTACAGATTTTTCCTAGTTCTATTCTTCTCATTGAGCATCAGTTCATATGAGCCTCTCCAGGTAAATATGAAGTCCGTCTGCTCCTCGTTTCTTATAGCACAATAGTATTCCATTACATGCATATACCACAACTTGTTCAGCTGTTCCCCAATTGATGGGCATCCCCTTAATTTCCAATTCTTTGTCACCACAAAAACAGCTGCTATAAATATTTTTGTACATATGGGTCTTCCTCCCACTTCTATGATCTCTTTGGGATACAACCCAGAAGTGGTATGGCTGGGTCAAAGGGTATGAAATTATTTATAGCCCTTTGGGCATAATTCCAGATTGCTCTCCAGAATGGTTGGATCAGTTCATAACTCCACCAGCAATGCATTAGATTTCCAATTTGTCCACATCCTCTCCAGCATTTATCATTTTCCTGTTTTGTCATCTTAGCCATCTTAGTACCTCAGAGTTGTTTTGATTTGCATTTCTCTAATCAATAGTGATTTTGAGCATTTTTTTCATATGCTTATAGATCTCTTTAATTTCTTTCTCTGAAAATTGCCTGTTCATACTCTTTGACCATTTATCAATTGGGGAATGATTTGTATTTTTATAGATTTGACTCAATTCTCTGTATATTTTAGAAATGAGTCCTTTATCAGAGACATAGGTTGTAAAAATTCTTTCCCAGTTTCCCACCTCCTCTTGATCTTGGTTATATTGGCTTTGTTTGTACAGAAGCTTTTCAATTTAATGTAATCAAAATTATCCATTTTGCATTTTATAACGTTCTCTAATTCTTGTTTGGGCATAAGGTCTTTCTCCACAAATCTGACAGGTAAACTATTCCTTGCTTTCCCAGATTGCTTACAGTATCATCCTTTATTCCTAGATCATGCACCCATTTAGACTTGATTTTGGTATATGGTGTTAGATAATGGTCTATGCCCTGTTTCTGCCATACTGTATTCCAGTCTTCGCAGCAGTTTTTGTCAAGTAGTGTGTTCTTATCCCCAAAACTGGGGTGCTCCATTCTAATTTTTAAAGAATTATTTTCTTCAGTGAGCTTGTCGACCTCCTTTTCCATTTGGTCAATTCTGTTTTTTAAGGCATTCTTCTCCTAATTGACTTTTTGGACCTCTTTTGCCATTTGGTTTAGTTTATTTTTTAGGGTGTTATTTCTTTCAGGATTTTTGGGGGTCTCCTTTAACATACTGTTGACTCTTTTTAAAAATTATTTTCTTGCATCACTCTCATTTCTCTACCCATTTTTTTCCTTTGCTTCTCTTACTTGATTTTCAAAATCCTTTTTGAGCTCTTCCATGACCTGAGACCAATTCATATTTTTCTTTGGAGGCTTTGGATGTAGGAACTTTGACTTTCCTTTCTTCTGGTTGTATGTTTTGATCCTTCTTATCACCAAAGTAAGATTCCATACTCTTGATTTGTTTTCTGCATTTTTTTTTTTTTGGAGGGCAATTGGGGTTAAGTAACTTGCCCAAGGTCACATGGCTAGGATTTTTGTTTGTGTGCTTTAAGTGTCTGAGGCCGGATCCGAACTCAGGTCCTTCTGACTCCAGGGCTGACGTTCTCTTACTGCCCCACCTAGCCGCCCCGTTTTCTGCATTTTTGCTCTTTTTTTTTTTCATCCAGTTGTTTGACTTTTTAGCTCTTTGTTAAGGCAGGGCTCTGCTTCCAGTGGGCATGGGGGGGGGGGCGGTTTGTGTAGGTGTTTTCAGAGATATTTCTAGGGACTTTGGAATTTTCAGCTCTTCCAAGGTTATATGATCAAAGGAGATTTGTTTCATCCTCTCCTGGCCTGTGCTCTGGTCTGTGAGTGACTTCATGTACTCTTTTCTGCCTTGGAAGTGTGAGTAGGATTCCCTCTCCACTTCCACCACAAGTTCTGCCAGGACAACGCTTCTCCTTGCTGTGAGACCACCACCCAGGACTGCGACCCAGATCAAAGCACCGGCAGAGCAAGAGAAACCTGCCTCAGTGCCAGCAGAGAGATCCCTGCAGTCTCCCTCTGATCAGCCATTTGATCTTCTCCAACTTTGGTGGACTGAGAATTCCTCGAGCAGCCACTGCCACAGCCGTGGGACTGAGGCTTCTGTCTCATACAGGTCTGACAGATTTTTTGTGTTGACCTTCTAAGTTGTCTTTGGTGTTTTGGGGTTTGAGAAGGCTGGAAACCATTGCAGCTGTCAGTGATTCAGTGCCCTGAAGCCTGCTCTGGCCCATCTATGGCAGCACTGCCCATGCTGGACTGTGCTCTTTTCTCATACTGGTGCAACAGACCTTTCCTGTTGACCTTCCAGGTTGTCTTGGGCTGCAGATTTGTTTCACTCTGTTATTTTGTTGGTTCTGCTGCTCTAGAATTTAAGAATGATTTTTTACAGGTATTTGGAGGGGTTTGAGGGGGATAGCCCAAGTAAGTCCCTGCTTTTACTCTGCCAATCTTGGCTCTGCCCCCACATCTTTAGCTTTTTATAGGAATTTGTCATTAGCTTAGAACATTCTTTAACACAAGTCAGTCAGCATTTATTTACCATATAATGCATGTTAAATGCATGATGAGTATTATGTGCCATGAGCTATGTATAATTTTGTATAATTTCAAATTTTACCGATTCACAGCTTCACCAGCTTGTATGCCTATCTTTTCTCAGTGTCTTCAGAATTGACTCCTTCCATCTTTTATCATCTTTTTCCATTTTTCTGACTGTAGTGCAAAGTTGTTTTAACTTTTATTTCTCTTACTCTTGGTGATTTGAAACAAAGTGTCATGTGGTTTTTAATAGCTTATAGATTTTCTTTTGATAGGTTTCTAATATTCTTTGATGTATTGGGCAATAGCTTTTAGTTTTACTTATTTCTGTTGTGTATATGTTTTGGATATTAATCTTTTATCAGAACTATTTGAAACAGGGTTTTTCTGCAGTTGATTATTTCTATTTTCTCTAATTTTGTTTTTGCAAGAACAGCTTTTCAATTTTATGTAATTTAAATGACTTGTTTATATTTATCTTATAAAGGGAATTTGAGGTTGTGTTTTCTTTCCCATTTTTTGAGAATAATTTATGTAGTTTTCCCACAAATTTAATGTTGTTCTTTAAAAGTGTGCTAGAATTCTCTATCTGAATCACAAGAAATTTTTTTCTTTGGTAGTTATTTTATGGCTAGTTCAGTTTCTTTTTCTAAAATTGAATTATTAAAATCTCTTCTTGTTAGTCTGCGTATGTGCGTATTATATTTTTGCAGGTAAAAATGTTTCTTTTAAGTTTTCAGGTTTGTTGACTGTATAGAGTAAGTCCAGATACTTACCCTCTATTCCTTCCCTGTTGTAATTTCACCTTGTTCATACTTATTTTGCTAATTGGATTTTCCTTCTCCCTTAATTTTTTCTTTTATTATGAACTTAAATATGAATATTAGCATTTCCATGATAATGATAGTGCCTTAATGTTTGCACAGTGCTTTGCATCTGATTGCATTCAGTCTTAACAACTACACTGGGAAGAAGGTGTTATTCTTTTTTTTTTTGTCCAAATGCTTTATTAACTTCTGGTTTACATCATTCATTTCCACCAGATATTGAGTTACAATTTTTTCCCCATTTTTCCCCTACCCACCACCCCAGAATAACAGTCATACAGGATATCCCCTCCTCCAGTCTGCTCTCTCTCATCTCTTCTCCCATACCCCCTTCAACTTTTCCAGTAGGGCAAGGTGAGTCCCTGTGCTCCATTGCCTGCACATCTTATCTCCCAATTATATCCAAAATAGTATCAATCATAATATTTATACATATTTTTAAAAAATTTGATTTTAAAAGGAAGATAAGCAACTCAGTCTATGCTATACATGTGTAGCTATGCAAAACATTACCATAGTAGATATATTGTAAAAGACTGACTATATTTCCCTCCCTCCCATCCCACCTTCCACCTGGTCCACTCCCCACCTTGATCCTGTCCCTTTTCAAAAGTGGTGCTTCTGGGGTGGCTAGGTGGCACAATGAGTAGAACGTCGGCCCTGGAGTCAGAAGGACCTGAGTTTGGATCCGGCCTCAGACACTTAATGCACACACAAACAAAAAAACCTAGCCGTGTGACCTTGGGCAAGTTACTTAACCCCAATTGACCTCCAAAAAGCAAAAAAAAAGTGGTGCTTCCAAACTACCCTCCCCCCCAGCCTTCCCTCTCCCCCAGCCTTCCCTCCCCCCCACACTCCTGTAGGGTGGGACACCCAATTTAGTATGCATGTCATTCTCTCCCTGGTTCAAATTCAGTGAGAATAAGGTTTTGCCTTTTTGCCTCCCTGTTCTTCCCCTCCCCTGCAACCATCTTCCTCTGCCTCCTCTACAGGAGACAGAGGTATTTGAGGATTTAAATTTGTTCTATTTCTAGCTTTTTCAGTTGCATGCCTAATTTATTGATCTCCTCTTTCTCTATTTTATTCATGTAAGCATTCAGAGATGTAAAGCTTCCCCTCAGAACTGCTTTCACTGCATTCCATAAGTTTTGGTATGTTGTCTCATTATTATCATTCTCTTGAATGAAGTTGATTGTTTCTGATTTGTTTTTTTACCCACTTATTTGTTTTTAAAATTTTTTTTTACCCTTTTTTGTTGCGGGGGGAATGGAGAAGGCAAGGCAGTTATGATTAAGTGAATTGCCCAAGTTCACATAGCTAGTAAGTGTTAAATGTCTGAGGCCGGTTTTGAACTCAGGTCCTCTTGATTTTATATAGGGCCAGTACTCTATTCACTCTGCCACCTAGCTTCCCCCTTGACCCACTTATTCTTTAGGATCAAATGATTTAATTTCCAGTTTGTTTTTAGTCTATCTTTCAATTGCCCTTTATTACATGTAATTTTTATTTTGTCATGATCTGAAAAGGATGAACTTAATATTTCTGCCTTTCTGCACCGGATTGTGAGGTTTTTATGCCCTAGTACATGGTCAGTTTTTGTGTTTGTGCCATGTACCATTGAGAAAAAACTATATTCCTTTCCATCCCCATTCAGTTTTCTCCAGATTCTATGATATCGATCTCTTCATAAATTCTGTTTACCTCCTTAACTCCTTCTTTATTTTGAGCTTAGATTTATCAAGTTCAGAGACGGGGAGTTTGAGGTTCCCTACTAGCATAGTTTTGTTTTGTGTTTCTTCCTCTATCTCCCTTAATTTCTCCTCTAAGAATTTGGATGCTACTTGGTCTGTATATGTTTATTAATGGTATTGTTTCATTGTCTGTGGTGCCTTTTAGCAGGATATAGTTTCCTTCCCGATCTCTTTTGATTAGATGTATATTTCCTTTTGCTTTGTCTGAGATTAGGATTGCTATCCCTCTTTTTTTTACTTCAGCTGAAGTATAATACATTTTCTTCCATCCTTTTACCTTTACCCTGTGTGTATCCCCTTGTTTTAAATGTCTTTCTGGTAAACAGCATATTGTGGGATTATTGTTTTTAATCCAGTCTGTTATCTGCTTCCATTTTATGGGAGAGTCCATCCCATTCACATTCACAGTTGTAATTACTACCTGTATCTTTTTTCCATCCTGTTTTTCCCATTTTCCCTTTTATTTCTCCTATCTCCTCTTCAAAAGTTTTGCTTTTGACCAACTCCTCCCTCAATCTCCCCTCACTTCTATCAGCCTACCCTCCTCTCCTCCCTTCTTTCCCTTTTCCTACTGCCTGTGGGACAATTTAGATTTTTGTACTTTGAGTATGCTATTCCCTTCTTGAACCAAATTAAATAAGAGTAAAGTTTAAACAATGCTCATACCCTTCCCTTCTTTTCTTGTACCATAATGTTTTTGTGTCTCTTCATGTGATATAATTTACCATTTTCTGCCTCCTCCTTTCCTCTTCTCTCATTATAATTATCTATGACATTTAACTATGAAATTATCGTATATCTATTTACATGTTGTATCCCTTTAGTAGAATTTAAGCTTTTTGTGGACAGGAACCATTTTTAAAATTTACCAACCATTTTGGAGAGCAATTTGGAATTATGCCTGAAGTGTTATTAAACTACCTATATTCTTTGATCCAGCAGTACTGCTACTTGGTCTGTTTCCAAAGATGAAAAGGAAAAAGGAAAAGAACCTATGTGTTCTATGTTTATAGCAGCTCTCTTTGTGGTGACAAGGAACTGGAAAAGGGATGTCCTTCAGTGGGGAAAGTCGTGATTTATCATTGTGATAGAATACTACTATGCTATAAGAAATGATGAGCCCGGTGATCTTAGAAAAACATGGAAAGATTTGCAATGAAATAATGAAGAGCAAAATGAACAGAACTAAGATCTTTGTATACAGTAACAGCAATATTGTTTTAAGAACTACTTTGAGAAAATGAGTTATTTTATCTGTTATAAATACCCACATTAACTATAAAAGACATATGAAGATGCTATCTGTATCCAAAGAATCAATAAATATAAGTAAGTATACACATACACACACATATGTACACACACAAACCTATTTATGTCTAATGGTAGCCAAAGATGATTGTCCCTGGGTTTATGAAGAGTTGGACATGACTCAATGCCTGAACAACAGTCACAACAGTAGGATTGCCTAGCAGCAGTGAGGTTGCGCGGGGGGGGGGAGGGGTGGTGTAGGGAGGGAGGGAGGAAGGCAGAGAGAGAGAGAGAGAGAGAGAGTGTGTGTGTGTGTGTGTGTGTGTGTGTGTGTGTGTGTGTGTGTTTCATATAGGATCGTCTTTTTTATTGTGCTATGTTATGAGAATGCTTCTTTTGTTCCATAAATTAAAATTTATCTGTATATCCCCAGTGCTTAAACTAGTGCTTTTCACATAGAAGGAGTTTAATAAATGGTTATGGGATTGGATATTTTGATCCTGACTTCCTAGCTTTGTGTCTACTGTCTATTTTATGTACATGTCTTCTATTCCTTTATCTATGTCATAGAAATGTTAAATAGCATAAGGTCAAGCACAGTTGATGAATCATTCCACTGGAGAACTCGAGTGATTGAGTAAATTGCCGAATGAATGATTGAAGTTAGAAATTGAATCACTAATGGCTATTCTTTGGTTAAAGACATTCAGCCAGTTCTGAAACTACTGTGATATTGCATAGCCCATATCTACTTTATAATCATAGCTTTGCTAAATTTTAGATGAACTGTTATCTAGAGTTTTAGCTTGATCTGTGAATCTAGTAATTTGGTCCCATCCTCTCTAATCAGTTCTTCTGTTTTCCTCCAGTAAAGATTGATTAAATAAATAAATGAATAAATAAATAAATGCATTTAACAAAAACAGCCAGTCTCAGAATAATCTTAAAAGTTTGGCTATAAAAAATAATCCATATAGGTTTCTACCCTTTGGGGAATTAATATAAAATTGAGGTATAAAATAGGTTCACATATGGTCATAAAAGAATTTGCTGCTATGTGGAGGACTTCCCCAGCAAAATTCAAGTCAAAGAGGTATCCCCAATAGATGGGAGAGATTTTCTAGGTCCTCATGTTTGTGGATGATATACTGATTACATCAACCTTTATGGACACTGAGGAGCCTGATAAATGGTATCTCTTTAGCTATCACTCAAGAATTTAATCATCATCCATACAGGTGAAACTATAGAAATAGGGGTAGGAGCTTGATGTAAGATTTCAAAAATGTCTATTCAAACATGATTAGTAGTTGGATAGAAAGTTGATAGCCTGGACAAATGTTTCAAACGTACAATGAATTGGGCATTAAAGAATTGAAGATCACCCAAAGAGCAGTTGAGCATGGTGGGTATGAGGAAGCTGCAGCCAGTCACAGCAAGGAATTATGTAAGAGATGCATCCTAAAAGGATGTCATAAATGAAGTATGAATTAAAAGGAAGATAACTGTTGGGTTGCCCTGTGTTCCTTTGGTATCTTCATATTGTAAAGAAAACTTAAGCAAGGTTTCCAGCATAGTAGGTGGATATACTGTGGTAAGTTTATGGGAAGACATGGGTGACAGTTGTACCAGATGTGCAAGTGTAGGAGAGTTGTGAATTGCATCATTGAAGGGAATGATAAAGTTAGTGAGATCATCTCACTAACAGTTTCATTGGCATATTGGAATATCTTTTTTTTTTTAATCAAATGCTTTATTAACTTCTAATTTACATCATTCATTTCTGGAAGATTTTGAGTTACAAATTTTCTCCCTGATTTTCCCCTACCCACCACCCCAAAATAGCGATCCCACTAGATATCCCCTCTTCCATTCTTCTCTTTCCCATACCCCCTCCAACTTTACAGTAGGGCACGGTGGATCTCTATGTGCTAGTGCCTATATGTCTTATTTCCCAATTACATGTAAAATAATATTAATAATAGTATATGTATATATATTAAAAATTGATTTTAAAACTTTGAATTCCAGATTCATTCCGTTCTTCCCTTGTCACCCACCCTTACAAGGAAGATAAGCAATTCAGTATAGGCTGTACATGTATAGCTATGCAAAACATTTCCATAGTGGGTATATTGTAAAAGACTGACTATATTTCCCTCCATCCTATCCCACCTCCCACTTGTTCTATTCTCTACTTTGATCCTGTCCCTTTTCAAAAGTGGGTGCTTCCAACTTCCCTCCCCCCCAGCCTGCCCTCCCTTCCATCATCCCACCTCTCATTCCCTTCCGCCCTAATCTCCTGAGGGGCATGCTATACTATTTAGTGTGTATGTCATTCCTTCCCTAAGCCAAATTCAATGAGAATAAGATATATATATATATATATATATATTTATAATTTTTTTTCTTTTTGGAGGGCAATTGGGATTAAGTAACTTGCCCAAGGTCACATGGCTAGGTTTTTATTTGTGTGTGCATTGTCTGAGGCCAGATCCGAACTCAGGTCCTTCTGACTCCAGGGCCGACACTCTACTCACTGCACCACCTAGCTGCCCCAGTATATATATATATAATATATATATATATAAATAATGTATAATTTCAAACATTTAATTTTAAAACTTTGAATTCCTGATTCATTTCCTTCCTCCCTTGTCACCCACCCTTACTGGGAAGATAAGCAATTCAGTATAAGTTGTACCTGTGTAGCTATGCAAAACATTTCCATATTGACTATATTTCCCTCCCTCCTATCCCATCTCTCACTTGTTCTCTAATTTGATCCTGTCCCTTTTCAAAAGTGGGTGCCTCCAACTTCCCTCCCTCCTAGCCTTCCCTCCCTTCCATCATCCTTGCTCTCAATTTAGTGTGTATGTCATTCCCTCCCTAAGCCAAATTCAGTGAGAATAAGGTTGACCCATTCCCTTTTGCCTTCCTTTTCTTCCCCTCCATTGTAACCATTTCCCCTTGCCTCTTCTATATGAGACAGTTTACCTCATTCTGTCTCTCCCCATCTCCTCTCATTCACCTGTTAATATCATTTTTTAAGTGTCATCCCTTAAAATTAAATTGGTCCTATGCCCTCTGTCTATGTATACCTGTACACATATATACACACATTCACATATGTGTTCATATGTCCATATACCATTCTTCAACTATTTTCATACTGAGAAAAGTTTCATCAGTTAAAGTTACCGTTTTTTCCATGTAGGAATATAAATAATTCAACTTTGATAAATTCATAATGATTTCTTTTCCCTGTTTACCTTCTCAGGCATCTCTTGCTTCTTGTATCTAAATGTCAGATTTTCTATTCAACTCTGGTTTTTTCCTCAAGAATGCTTGAAAGTCCTCTATTCCACTGAATGACCATATTTTCCCCTGAAACATGATACTCAGTTTTGCTGAGTAGGTGATTCTTGGTTTTAATCCCAGCTCCTTTGCCCTACAGAGTATCATATTCCACGCCCTTTGATCCCTCAGTGTAGAAGCTGCCAGATTGTGGGCTATACTGATTGTGTTTCCACAGTATTCAAATTGTTTCTTCCTGGCTGCTTGTCGTATTTTCTCCTTGATCTGGGAATTCTGGAACCTGGCTATAATATTCCTAGGAGTTTTCTTTTTGGGATCTTTTTCAGGAAGTGATGGGTGGATTCTTTCAACCTCTATTTTGTCCTCTGGTTCTAAAACATAAGGGCAATTTTCCTTTAGAATTTATTTTATTTTTTTAATTAAACAAATGCTTTATTAACTTCTGGTTTACATCCTTCATTTCCACCAGATTATGACTTACATTTTTCCCCCATTTTTTCCCTACCCACCACTCTAGAATAGCAGTCCCACTACATATCCCCTCATCCAATCTGCTCTCTCCCATATCTTCTCCCATACCCCCTTCAACTTTGTCATTAGGGCAAGGTGAATCTCTGAGCCCCAATGCCTGGACATCTTATGAAACATTTAATTTTAAAACTTCGATTTTCAGATCCATTCCCTTCCTCCCTTGTCTCACCCACTCCCTCTGAGAAGATAAGCAATTCAGTATGTGTTGTACATGTATAGCTATGCAAAACATTACCATAGTAGATATATTGTAAAAGACTGCTTATAGTTCCCTCCCACCCATCTCACTTCCCACCAGGTCCATTCACTACTTTGATCCTGTCCCTCTTTGATAGTGGGTACTTCCAACCTCCCCTCCCCCCAGAATGCCCTCCCCTCCATCCTCCCCCCTCTCATCCCCCCTTCCCTTACTCTCCTGCAGGGTGAGATATCCCATTTAGTATGTATGTGATTCTCTCCTTGAGCCAAATTCAATGAGAATAGGGTTTTGCCTTTTTGCCTTCCTGTTCTTCCCCTCCCCTGCAACCACTTCCCCTTGCTTCTTCTACATGAGATAGTTTACCCTACCCTGTCTCTCCCCATCTTCTCTTGCCACTTTCCTTTCTTTCAGATTCAGCCTGTGCCCTCTATCCATGTATACCTGTAAACATATGCCCATATACCCTTCTTCAATTATTTTCATAATGAGAAAGGTTTCATCAGGCACAGTTATTGTTTTTCCATGTAGGAATATAAATAGTTCAACTTTGATAAGTTCCTTTTGATTTCTTTTCCCTTATTACCTTCTCAGGCGTCTCTTGCTTCTTGTGTCTGGATGTCAAATTTTGTATTCAACTCTGGTTTTTTCCTCAAGAATGCTTGAAAGTCCTCTATTCCACTGAATGACCATATTTTCCCCTGAAATAAGATACTCAGTTTTGCTGGGTAGGTGACCCTTGACTTCAATCCCAGATCTTTTGCCCCCTGGAATATCATATTCCATGCCCTTCAATCCCTCTGCTATTCTGATTGTGTTTCCACAGTATTGAAATTGTTTCTTCCTGGCTACTTGTAGTATTTTCTCCTTGATCTGGGAGTTCTTCTGGCTGAAGGCCCGGCCGCCATGGGGCTAAAACCATGGACCTGGGCTCAGCTCTGCGCGCTGCGCTGTTGGTTCCCAGCCCACTGTGCTGCCTGTTCTCAGAGCGCTGCGCTGGCCGCTCCCTGCAGGGCTGCTGGGCTGTCCTCAGCAGGAGGTTAGCTTCTCTGTGCTGTTCTGTGGGTGCAGTGGCTCCAGAAGTTGTTCGGAGCTCCCTTTCACATTGTTTGAAATTTGTGTCGAGAATTTCTTGAATGATGATTTCTAGGTTCTTTTTCTGATCATGGCTTTCAGGTAGTCCAATCATTTTAAAATTATCTCTCCTGCATCCATTTTCCAGATCAGTGGTTTTCCCAATGAGATATTTCACACTGCCTTCTATTCTTTCATTTGTCTGGATCTGTTTAATAGTATCTGGATTTCTCATAAAGTCACTAGCTTCCATTTGCTCCAGTCTAACTCTGAAGGAATGAATCTCTTCAGTGAGCTTTTGAGATTCTTTTTCCATCTGGCAAATTTGGCTTTTTAAGGCATTCTTCTCCTCATTGCCTTTCTGAGCCTCTTTTGCCATTTGAGTTAGTCTATTTTTTAAGGTGTTATTTTCTTCAGTCAGGTTGTTGACACTCATTTCATAATTTTCTTGCATCATTCTCATTTCTCTTCCCAATTTTTCCTCTACTTCTCTTATTTGGTTTTCAAGATCTTTCTTAATGTCCTCTGTATTTTTGTTGTAAACTTTTGGTGAAGGAGTTCTGACCTCACTGTATTCTTCCTATTACATGCTTCCATCCTTTTTGTCCCCAGAATCAAAATGTAAAGTTGGGTTGCTCTATTTATTTTGCTTCCTTTTCCTCCTTATGTTGCCACTCAATAACTTTTAGGCTTTTTGCCACAGTAGTACTCTGCCACCAGCCAGGGGAGCTTCCCGTCCCAAACGCTGGGGTTTTCTCAGCTGCCAAAGGTATTAGTTGGGTGACCTCTCTGATGCCTCCACATGCTCTGGCAAGCTGGTCACATACCCCAGGACCTCCACCCAAGACTGCTATCCAGATCCAAGTAGGTTAAAGCAAGAGTGATTACCCCTCAGACTGGTTGCTTGGTCCCCCTACAGTCTGCAGGCCTGAAGCTGACAGGTGGCTGCAACTGCATGGCCATGGTGCCTCAGCAGCTTCTCGCCCCAGGGGCAAAGGCCAGACTGCACTTCCAAACTAGTGGATCCCAAAGTCCACACTGCACTAAACTTACTTTGTCCTTAGCATCTATGTATTGATAATTCTGGAAACCATCGCAACACACAGCTGCTGGTAATCTGAAGTCCTGTCTGTAAGCTGGTCAGGTCCACCCTGAGGCTAAAACCTCAGACTTGGGTGGGGCTGGGCTTGGCTCCCAGAGCACTGTGCTGGCCACTTCTTGCAGGACTGCCAGGTTGTCTTCAGGGGGAGGTTAGCTTCTCTGTCTCATTTTGTGTGTTCTGTAGCTCCAAAATTTCTTCAGAATCACCTTTTACATGAATTGGAGGAGGTGGAAGCGGGAATCCTGTGGAAGTCCTGTTTCTACTCTGCCATCTTGACTGGAATATCTTAATAAATGCTTATGTTTGGTTCTGAGTAGATGTATAAGGAGGCAACCAAAAGTCTCAGCAGGTCGTGAGGGAATGAACAGAATACTATTGAAACCTCCTCATGTGCTCAAAGAAGTAGGGACAGAAAAGGGGGAAAAGGTGAGCAACAAGATTCATTTTACATTGCATATAACTGTCATTTGCTCCAGTTTATTTTGTGCCTTGATTACATCTCCAAACCATGTCTCCATGACCACAGTTGCTGTCAGCAAGTCTTGAAGTTGAGTAAGATCTTACTGTGATTTTCTTTGTGACTCAGCAAAATCTTCCACTTCTCATCGTTAGTCTCAAAGCTGAGCTCACTACATATTTTGAGTATATGGGCAATAATAATAGCTTTTGCTGTTTGTAGGTGTTTCAGGGCTGGACCTTTTACTTTGGGAGGTTTCACCTGTGTTATGAACAGACTTAAACTTGCTTTTTCATGTAGGAAAAATGTCCCCGTAGGATGAGAGTTAAGGCATGTCCTCATCCTCTTTTTCTTTGCTTTTCTCTATTATAGGCTTCTTCTTCCTCCTCACTTTATCTTCCCTTAGTCACAGCATATGAGACATTAACTTTAGTCAGTTCTTTTCAAGGAAGAAAATGCCTACAAAACATCTTTGATTTTCAGTCAGATATTTTATATACACACACATGCAAAGGTCCTGTGATATGGTGTGATAGCTGATTTTTTTTTTTTACCATTTGAGGATGATTGAATCCTCTTTTTGTTTTTGTGATTTAAACACAGTTAATTTTTCTACAGTATTTAAGTGAAGTATCTAAGAAATATATAATCATTATTTATATATATGCATATATATTTTTTAGTGGATAAACTTTTTGCATTATCAAAAAAGTGTTATTTTTCTCAGCAAATTTGTTGTCAGATATAAAGTAAGGAATTTGAGGCATGTAGTCACTGTTTTACTTATGAACTTTAAGTTGCAAATATACCTGAAATCCTTTCATACTATTTGTTACAGTGTGTAGTTTGATATAACATCTATGTCATCATGTATGGAGGTATTAATTTTAGAACTACAAAAAAGGCATCTTTAAAATTTTTTTTACCTATAATGCAGTAAGTATCATAGAATGAACTCTGAATAAGATCTTATGTTATAGTATCAAATATAATAAAGTAATAGATATGAGGCTACTTATTTGATAGAATTGATTAACCCTGTTAGTTGGGGTTGTGACATGAAAGTTTTGTTTCATTTGTTAGTCCAGAAGTAACTTTATTTATTAATCCAGCAGTAACTTTATTAGTCCAGGACGTGCTTTACGGCTTTATTGCATTCTGGTTCTGGGGAGTACTATGATCCAGTATCAAAAGTTGCTATTTCACTAATTTCCCTTTATCAGTACACTAATAGGTGATCAGTTTGACAGAGGAGTTGATTCTAAAAGAATTTATAAGAGACTGGTTTATAAATTAGAATATTTTAAAATTTTATAATAGATGACACACCTGGCCCAAAGACAGAAATTTGTCATCTCCCTGGGCTTTCCCTTTCTTCATAGGTCGACTTATTCAGCACACCAAATGTAAATCAATAGATTGCTTGGTGAATTTAGAATTAAGGCAAAGAGATATTTCTAGAAAGCTATGATAGCCACAGAAATGTAGAAAAATGGTGACTGTATTGTACAGAGAGCAGACTTTGTCATCAGGACAGATTGGGTTCAAGACCCACAACAACAACATCAATATTATCCTTGTCATCATCATCACCACCCGGGAAGTAGATTTTCCCTTGTAAGCTAGTGATGACTCCTAGCATTGTTCTGGTACTCATTTTGAATCTTTGTTCTTTGGTGCCTAAAATATCTTAAAGGTTAAGTTAAACATCTAAACTGTATTGACTAATAAATGGTCCTATGCACAACAAAGAGGTAAAAAGTGTTAATCCTCTTATTAGCTGCTTCTGCAAGACAAAGAAAAATAGAACAAGAAAAAAAAGAAACTAAGGCTTTTAGATTAAAAAAAATTATTGCTTGGTTCCACCACTTTGTCTAGTTCACAACCATCAGATGAAATCTTGGCTTCTATTTTGGTACCTGTTTACCCAGATTAAGATCTTGGACTATCAGTTTTGTATAACTCCCCATCTGTTCATCATATTCAAGTATATCACACTCAAGACTTAAGAGTGGTACAAAATATAAACTTTTATAGCCTGAATTTTGTAAGCCCAGAAATACATATTCCATTTATTATATTGTTACTATGAAATAAACTTGTTTTTACACACAACTTGTTTTACCTGAGGTCGTAGCTTTCATGAAATCATTTCACAAGGTTAGGTGAGGCATTCTTGTACTTCTCCTATGATTATGATCAGTCTACTTTTTTTTTTTTTTTTAAAGCAATTAGGGTTAAGTAACTTGCTCAAGCTTACATGGCTAGTCATTATTTGTGTGTGGGTGCTCATTTTCTGAGGCCGGTTTTGATCCCGGGTCATCCCAACTCTGAGGCCGGCGCTCTTACTCACTGCGCCACCTAGCCGCCCCAGTCTACTTTTTTTTTTAAGGAGCCTTGTCTTTGAAAATGTATATAAGTGTAATAAAGCTTGATTAATTCACCCTCCACTAAAACAGAATTGTTATAAATTATATATGGTAAATGTGATTATGTTGTAGTAAAATTTTTAAATTAATTCCTCCATAAACTTTTTGGGACTTAGTTATGATATTAATACAGTTGAACCTGTAATGTGTGGTACAGTGGAAAAGGATACTCACTATCCTATACTTAGACATTTACTAAATATTTGTTGAATAAATAGTCTTCCTCGTATATAAAATGAGGAGATTAAATTCTTTATGTGGTCTCTAAGGCCTCTTCCAATTCTAAAATTCTGTGGTTTTATGTTTCAAAAATGAACACACTATTTGAAATTATGTACTATTTGAATCTCAATTTCTCGTAGAAATTCACTTTATGAATTTAAATAAAAATAAATTTGAATAAATGTATTTTTTTAGTGTAAAGATTTTTGAGCACGTATTTAGTTTCAAGGAAATAAAGCAGCTATTAAATAGTATTAGTATCATGACATGATTAATTTGAAAATGTTTAATTGAATTTACATAATAACAACTTGAATACATACTAATAGCATTTACATGTATTATCTCATCATCTCATAAATAGCAACTCTGTAAGGTAGGTGAGCTGGACATCATATCCAAAGTATTTAAGTTTCAACTTTAGTATTTGGCCTTCCAGTGAATATCTTGAATTAATTCCTTTAAGTATTGATGGCTTTAACCTCCTTACTGTCCAAGGAACTCTCGACATTTTTCTCGAGCACCACAATTTGAAAGCTTCGATTCTGTGGTGCTCAGCATTTATTATGGTCTATATGGGACCTTTGCCAGCAAGGTGATGACTCTGCTTTTTAGTATGTTATCCAGATTTACCATTGCTTTCCTTCTGAAGAGCAAGCATCCTTTAATTTCATGGTTGCAGTATTTTTCTGCAGTGATCTTTCATCCCAAGAATATAAAATATGATACTACTTACATTGCTTCTCCCTCTATTTGCCCAGAAGTGGTGGGACTAGTTGCCAAGCTCTTAGTTTTTTTAATGTTAAGCTTCAAGCCAGGTTTTACACTTTCCTCTTTCACCCTCATCAAGAAGCTTTTAAAATTCCTCTTTATTTTCTGCCATGGGAGTGGTATTTTCTGCATATCTGAGGTTGTTCATTTCTCCTGGCTTTTGATTCAGCTAGCCTGGCATTTTGTATGATGTTCTCTGTACATAAGTTAAATAAGGTGACAATAAAAACCTTGGCATACTCCTTTCCCGATCTTAAACCAGTCAGTTGTTTAATGTTCAGTTTTAACTGTTGCTGCTTGGCCTGCATATAGGTTCATCTGGAGACAAGTAAGATGATCTGGTACTGCCATCTCTTTGAGGGTTTAACACATTTTGATGTGATCTGTACAGTCAAAGGCTTTAGTGTTGTCAAAGAAGCAGTTTTTTTTGGAACTTCCTTGCTTTCTCCATAATCCATTTGGTCTCTAGTTCCTCTGCTTCTTTGAAAATCAGGCTGCTCTTCTGGTGATTCTTGGGTCTCATTGCTGAAGCCTAGTTTGCAGAATCTTAAGCATAACCTTGTTGATGTGTGAAATAAGTGTAGTTATTTGGTAATTTAAATATTCTTTGTCATTACCCTTCTCTGGAATTGGGATGGAAACTGATCTTCCAATCTCGTGGCTACTGTTGAGTTTTCAAAATTTGCTGGCATAGTAAGTACAGTATTTTAACAGCATCATTTTCTAGGATTTTAAATAACTGAGCTGGGAATTCCATCACCTCCACTAGCATTATTGTTGTCACTGCTTCCTAAGGCCCACTTGACTTCATTTTTCATCTGATGTAATTTCTTTTATCATCTTAGTACATGGGGTTTTCTCTGCAAAGATACTGGAGTCATTTCCTTTCTCCAGTGGATCATCCTTTGTCAGAGCTCTTCACTCTGACCTGTGTTGGGTAACCCTGCACACCATATTTTCATTGAGCTTTGCAAGCCCCCTTCTGTGGCAATATGATGATGCAGGGGCAGGGCATAAAAGAAGACAGTTGACTTTAGAATGTTTTGGAAGTAGAAAATCAAGGTACACATCTAGACTCCAAATTATTCAGTGAGGTTTTCTCCTCTGTAAAATGGAATTAATACTTGCATTTTTTTTTAAATGGAAAAGTATTTATTAAGCTCTTACTATATATGCCAAGAACCATACTAAATGCTAGAAATACAAATAGAAAAGCAAGATAGTCTCTGCTCTCAAAGAGCTCACACTCTAATTGGAAGAGACAACAAATATAGGAAAGTTTGGCTGTAGGGTACATGGAAAGGTCTCTATTGGCCCTTAAAGCACAGCAGCAAGGCCAATTATAAGGTCTACAGGCCTTTGGGCTACATTATTGGGAAGGGATGATCCTGGTGGTAGGTGGGGTTCTACTTGGGGCAGTTGAAGGACAAAGGAATGCTGTGCCAGTCCATGGCCAAGACCTCTTGGGCTAACTGGTGCCCAGTATAGTTCTTACCAGCACATTGCTACCACCTGGCACCCAAAGACATTTGGCTGCATGAACATCTTTTCTCCTCTCTAGTACAACTATGACAAGAGTATTGTGGGCATTGGTACCACCAACCTGAGACTGCCCAAGAAAGTATTTGAGGCTGCAGTCAAGTCTATCAAGATAGCCTCCTCAGTCAGTGGAATTACGGACATGCCTACAAGTGTAGGTGTTGAAGGGAATTGGGGGGAAAGGAGGCACAAAACATATCACATTAGGCAAATACCCTTATAGAGCACTTTGACATAGGATCACAGCTGTAGGGACCAGCACCTGAGCTATCTTTGGACATTGGTCTTTCCCCATCTTTCTCAGCTATAATCTGCCTTATCTTCTACTTTAAGCTTCACCCTTTCCCCCCCCCCCCGCCCCATCTATACCAAGAATTATGGAATGAGTAGCTGATGGTCATCTAGTCCTGCCCATATATTAAGCCTGAATCTCTTATACAGTATCCCCAGCAAGTAGTGATTCAATCTCTTCTTGAAGACTGCCAAGCAAAGCATTTCAGTGCAATTCATTATCCCTATAAACTTTATCCATTGGTTCTAACTCTGTCCTCTAGAGCCAAGCAAACAAGTCAAAATAAATGACAAGTCTTCAAACACCTGAAGGTAGTTCTTGTTCCACCATTCCAACTCATCTCCTCTTCTTCCTTTCTTTCAGTGGATTCTAGGAAACTCATCAAATACTTGCATTTTTTACATACGGTATTTTTGTGAAGAAGATGCTTTATAAGCCATGACGTGATAAATGTAAGGTTTTGTTATTGTTTCTAGGTTTCACAGTTGGAATATCTTTCAGACTATTCTTTATTATCATTCTGTTTTAGTATTAAAGTGTTTATACTGTAATATTTAATTATTAAGTAAGAATATTGTTTTATGTACTATTTAGTCATAAAGAAAAAATCAGAGAAATAGCAAAGGCTGATCTTGTTGGGTTCATGCAACTAATTAGAGGGATAAAACAATAAACTTAAATTTAAATTTAGGTCCCACTGCTTATAAAGCCTGTGGAAATGTAATTAACACATTGAATATTATATAAAGAGAAAATAGATTTAATTATAATATAACATTGAAGATATTAGTTGCAGCACATAAAAAAGGGATTGTGACCTGGCCTCAGATTGTTCAGATTATGTGCTGTATTTCAGGGAGAATGGTGTAGAGGAAAGTATCATAGTGGCAGTCAGAAGGCCTGAGTCTTGGTCTTAGATTTACCACTAACTTCTTTTTTTTTTTTTTTAATTAATTTATTAGTTTAGTTTCAGTTAACAAGATTCAATTCCATAGTTCCTTGATTTTCAAATTTCCTTTACTTCCCTACCCCCTCCTCACATGACAGCATATAGTCCAGTATATGATCTGTAAATGCATTCATATTAGACATTATTCCAATTACAAAGGCGTATTGTACTAGGTGGGATGAAAGATGGTAAGGAAGAAATAAAACCAAACAATGAAAAGAACAAGATCATTTAGTTTGCTTCCATCAGGATTCAGGCTCAGTTCTTTCTAGTTATATCTCTGGATGGCGCATTTCTCACTTTCTTGAGTCTTTCGGGATTAACTTATATCACTGCATTGCTGAAAAGAGTCCAGTCTGTCATAGTTGGTCATCACAGATATGGTATGTCTGTGATTGTATACAGATTTCTTCTGATTCTACTCTTCTCGCTCAGCATCAGTTTGTATAAGTCTCTCCAGGTAATTATGAAATCTGTCACCTCTTCATTTCTTATAGCACAATAATATTCCATTACATTCATATACCACAACTTGTTTAGCCATTCCCCAATTGGTGGGCACCCCTTCAGTTTCCAATTCTTTGCAACCACAAAAAGGGCTGCTAAAATATTTTTGTACATATGGGTCTTCCTCCCACTTCTATGATCTCTTTGGGATATAACCCTAGAAGTGGTATGGCTGGGTCAAGGGGTATGAAATTATTTATAATCCTTTGGGCATAATTCCAGATTGTTCTCCAGAATGGCTGGATAAGTTCACAACTCCACCAGCAATGTATTAGTGTTCCAATTTGTCCACATCCTCTCCAGCATTTGTCACTTTCTTGTTTTGTCATCTTAGCCAATCTGACTGGAGAGATGTGGTATCTCAGAGTTGTTTTGATTTGCATTTCTCTAATTGATAGTGATTTAGAGCATTTCTTCATATGCTTATAGATATCTTTAATTTCTTTCTCTGAAAATTTCCTGTTCATATCCTTTGACCACTTATCAATTGGGGAATGACTTGTAGTCATATAGATTTGGCTCAATTCTCTATAAATTTTAGAGATGAGTCCTTTATTAGAGACACAAGTTGTAAAAATTCTTTCCCAATTTCCCACCTCCCTCTTGATCTTGGTTACATTGGCTTTGTTTGTACAGAAGCTTTTCAATTTAATGTAATCAAAATTATCCATTTTGCATTTTATAATGCTCTCTAATTCTTGTTTGGTCCTAAAGTCTTCCGCTTTCCACAGATCTGTCAGGTACACCATTCCTTGCTTTCCCAAATTGCTTACAGTATCATCCTTTACACCTAGATCATGCACCCATTTGGACTTGATTTTGGTATCTGGTGTTAGATAATGGTCTCTGCCCAGTTTCTGCCATACTGTATTCCAGTTTTCCCAGCAGTTTTTGTCAAATAGTGTATTCTTATCCCAAAAACTGGGGTCTTTGGGTTTATCAAACAATAGATTGCTATATTCATTAGCTGCTGGGTCTCCTGCACTAATCTATTCCATTGATCCACTACTCCTACACCTCTGCCAGCACCAAGCAGTTTTGATGACTGCTGCTGTATAATACAGATTAAGATCTGGCATAGCTAGTCCACCTTCCCTAGCGTTTCTTTTCATTAATTCCCTTGATATTCTAGACCGTTTGTTTTTCCAAATAAATTTTGTTATTATTTTGTCTAACTCTAGAAAGTAGTTTTTTGGTAAATTGATTGGTATGGCACTAAATATATAGTGTAGTTTGGGTAAAATTGTCGTTTTTGTTATATTAGCTCGACCCAGCCATGAGCAATTGATATTTTTTCAACTATTTAGATCTGCTTTTATTTGTGTGAGAAGTGTTTTGTAGTTGTGATCATATAGATTCTGGGTTTGTTTTGGCAAGTACATTCCCAAATATTTTATAATGTCTACAGTGACTTTAAATGGGATTTCTCTTTCTATCTCTTGCTGTTGAGTTTCATTAGAGATGTACAGGAATGCTGAGGATTTATGTAGGTTTATTTTATATCCTGCAACTTTGCCAAATTTATTTATTGTCTCTAGTAGTTTTTTACTTGATTTTCTAGGATTCTCTAAGTATATCATCATATCATCTGCAAAGAGTGATAGCTTGGTCACTTCTTTGCCTAATTTGATTCCTTTGATTTCTTTTTCTTCTCTAATTGCTACTGCTAGTGTTTCTAGTACTAGATTGAATAAGAGGGGTGATAGTGGACACCCTTGTTTCACTCCTGATCTTATTGGAAAGGCTTCTAGTTTATCCCCATTGCATATAATACTTGCTGATGGTTTTAAATAGATGCTATCAACTATTTTGAGGAAGGCTCCATTTATTCCTATACTTTCTAGTGTTTTTAATAGGAATGGGTGTTGTACTTTGTCAAAAGCCTTTTCTGCATCTTTTGAGATGATCATGTGGTTTCTGCTAGTTTTATTGTTGATGTGCTCAATTATACTGATGGTTTTCCTAATATTAAACCGTCCTTGCATTCCTGGAATGAATCCTACCTGATCAGAGTGTATTATTTTTGTGATAAGTTGTTGGAGTCTTTTGGCTAATATTTTATTTAGAATTTTTGCATCTAAATTCATGAGGGAAATTGGTCTATAATTTTCTTTCTCTGTTTTATCTCTTCCTGATTTAGGAATCAGTACCATATTTGTGTCATTGAGTTTGGTAGGACTCCTTCTTCACTAATTTTCCCAAATAGTTTGTAGAGTATTGGAATCAATTGTTCTTTAAATGTTTGATAGAATTCACTAGTAAAGCCATCTGGCCCTGGAGATTTTTTCCTGGGGAGTTCTTTGATGGCTTGTTTGATTTCTTTTTCTGAGATGGGGTTATTTAGGTAATTCACTTCCTCTTCCGTTAATCTGGGCAACTTGTGATTTAGTAAATATTCATCCATTTCACTAAGATTTGTCATATTTATGTGCATACAATTGGGAAAAATAATTCCTCATTATTTTTTTGATTTCCTCTTCATTGGAGGTAGATTCACCCTTTTCATTTTTGATACTCATAATTTGGTTTTCTTTCTTTTTTTATCATATTGACTAAGGGTCTATCAATTTTGTTGATTTTTTTCATAAAAGCAGCTCTTAGTTTCATTTATTAATTCAATGGTTTTCTTAATTTCAATTTTATTAATCTCACCTTTGGTTTTCAGTAGTTCTAATTTAGTACTAAAATGGGGATTTTCAATTTGTTCTTTTTTTAGTATTTTATTTTTATTTATTTATTTATAAACAAATGCTTTATTAACTTCTGTTTTACATCATTCATTTCCGCCAGATTTTGAGTTACAATCATTTTCCCCCCATTATTCCCCTACCCACCCTCCCAGAACAGTAATCCCACAAGATATCGCTTCCTCCAATCTGCTCTCTCCCATACCTTCTCCCATACCCCCATCGACTGTTCCATTAGAGGAAGGTGAGTCTTTGCATCCCAATGCCTGCACATCTTATCTCCCTATTATAAGCAAAAGAGTATTAATAATAGTATATATATATATATATATTTGAAACATTTAATGTTACGACCTCAAATTTCAGATCCATTTCCTTCCTCCCTTGTCACCCATTCCCTCTTGGGAGATAAGTAATTCAGTATATGTTGTACATGTCTAGCTATGCAAAACCTTATCATAGTAGATATATTGTACAAGGCTGCTTATAATTCCCTCCCACTCATCCCACCCCCCACCTGGTCCATTCCCTACATGATCCTGTCCCTCTTCTATAGTGGGTACTTCCAACCTCCCCTCACCCCAAGGATGCCCTCCCATCCATCATCCCTCCTCCCATCCCCCTTCCCCTATCCTGCTGCAGGTTGAGATATCCCATTTACTATGTATGTCATTTTCTCCCTGAACCAAATTCAATTTGAATGTGGTTTTGCCTTTTTAGCCTTCCTTATTCTCCCCCTCCTTTGCAACCACTTCCCCTTGCTTCTTCTACATGGGATAGTTTACCCTACCCTGTCTCTCCCCATCTCCTCTTGCCACTTTCCTCTCTCACCTCATAATTTCATCCCTTGAGTATTCTCCCTTCCCAACAAATTCAACCTATGCCCTCTATCCATATATAACTGTAACCATATACACACACATTCACATATGTATTCATATGACCACACCCCCTTCTTCCATTATTTTCATAGTGAGAAAGATATCATCAGTCACAGTTATTGCTTTTCCATATAGGAATGTAAATAGTTCAACTTTGATAAGTTTCTTTTGATTTCTTTTCCCTGATTACCTTCTCAGGCATCTCTTCCTTCTTGTGTCTGGATGTCAAATTTTCTATTCAACTCTGGTTTTTTCCTCAAGAATGCTTGAAAGTCCTCTATTCCACTGAATGACCATATTTTCCCCTGAAACAAAATACTCAGTTTTGCTGGGTAGGTGACCCTTGGGTTCATTCCCAGTTCTTTTGCCCTCTGGAATATCATATTCCATGCCCTTCGATCCCTCAGTGTAGAAGCTGCCAGGTCCTGGGCTATTCTGATTGTGTTTCCACAATATTGAAATTGTTTCTTACTGGCTGCTTGAGTATTTTCTCCTTGATCTGTGGATTCTGGAACCTGGCTATAATATTCCTGGGAGTTTTCTTTTGGGGATCTTTTTCAGGAGGTGATCTGTGGATTCTTTCAACCTCTATTTTGCCCTCTGGATCTAAAACATCAGGGCACTTTTCCTTGAGAATTTCTTGAAGGGTGATTTCTAGGTTCTTTCTTTGATCATGGCTTTCAGGTAGTCCAATAATTTTTAAATTGTCTCTCCTGGATCTATTCTCCAGGTCAGTGGTTTTTCCCATGAGATATTTCACATTGCCTTCTAATCTTTCGTTTGTTTGGATCTGCTTAACAGCATCTTGATTTCTCATAAAGTCATTAGCTTCCATTTGCTCCAGTCTAACTCTGAAGGAATGAATCTCCTCAGTGAACTTTTGAGATTCTTTTTCCATCTGGCAAATTCGACTTTTTAAGGCATTCTTCTCCTCATTGCCCTTTTGGGCCTCCTTTGCCATTTGAGTTAGTCTATTTTTTAAGGTGTTGTTTTCCTCAGTCAGGCTGTTGACCCTCATTTCATACTTTTCCTGCATCCTTCTCATTTCTCTTTCCAATTTTTCCTCCACTTCTCTTATTTGATTTTTAAAGTCCTTCTTAAGGTCCTCTATGGCCTGCAACCCGCTCATGTTTTCCCCTGGGGCTTTTGGAGCAGGACTTCTGACCTCACAGTCCTTTTCCCGCTCTATGCCCCCAAAATAGGAGTCTAGGGTTGCATTTTTCTGTTTCCTTTGCCTTGGCATGTTGCCACTTAATTACTTGACTTTTGGGCTTGTTGCCACACTATGGCTTTAAGGCCAGCTAGAGGAATTTTCGTCCCGAACGTGTGGGGGGCAACTTCCGTTTCTGGCAAGCTGTAAACCCACCCACGACTTCCACCCTAGATCACAATCCAGATCCAGGGAGGTTAAAGCAAGAGCGATTACCCCCCAAGACTGATCGCTGGATCTCCCTACAAATTTGCAGGCTGGGAGCAGGAGCTGCCTCTGAAAACTACAAAATGGCGTTTGTCCTCAGCGGCTTCTAGCCCCCAGGGGAGGGAGCCGACGCATTCCCTAATACCAGTCCCAAAGTCCATAGGACACTAACCTCTTACTTTGTCCCAGGCAAGTCTATGTTGATAATTCTGGAGTCGCCACAGCTCCTGGTGTTCTGGGGTTCCTCCAGCTGGCTGCTGGCCCTGCCGCCCTGGGGCTAAAACCTCGGCTCATTGGGACCTGAGCTCGGCTCGGCTCGGCTCCTGCGCTCTGCACGCTGCCCGCTGCCAGGTCCCAGACCACTGCGCTGGTCCTTCCTGCAGGGCTGCTGGGCTGTCCTCAGCGGGAGTTTAGCTTCTCTGTGTCGTTCTGTGGGTGCCTGGGCTCCAGAAGTCGTTCAGAGTCCCCTTTTACATCGTTTGGGGGGAATGTGGGGGCAGAGTGGCTTGGATGAGCTGTTTCTAGTCCGCCATCTTGGCTCCGCCCCTGTAGTATTTTATTTTAGACAAATGTTATTTATTCAAAACACTTCATATTATGGAGTCCATTACTTTAAGCCAATCCACTGTCAGAGCCACACTTGAGCATGTTTTAATTTAGTTCAAATTTGGATTCCACAATCTTGAAAGGAACCCAGAGCTCTCTATAACTTCTTATGAATAGTAGTCTGATATAATAATTGACCACTGCTTAACTTTAGTTTGTAAGATTCCATAAATTCTAGCTAGATATTCCAGTTAAACTCAGTTGCCTTTGGCTATGTTTTGGTACAGAAAGACTTTCTCCTTTTTCATGAGCCAGTCTTGTTCCAAAGTACAAGCCTTAAAACTTTGACACAGCCCCCAAGCCTACCTGTCTCTATAATCAGTGAAATGACTTTCTTCTCTTAAATCTAAGGGGAAATGGTTCCTCCATTCTTTTTTTTTCTTCTTGTCTATCCTTTTACACCCCAGAACCTGGCCACAGTTCAGGAGAGAGAGAATCTTTTATTTAGCAACTTTTTCTTTCCAAAAGTTTCCACACCATTTACTCTCATATCATCTGTTCCTGCTGTTAATGCAAACAGGTTATGCCTTTCTTTGTTTCCTCTCTGTTCCTACATACTTAAACTTTCTTTCCTTCTATCTTTTTATCCCTCTGGTACACTTTGATTAAAGCCTCTTTAAAACTGGTCGTATTTTATTTCTTTCTTATCCTGGTCCTACACTTCTCTTACCTTTCTCTCTTTGCCTTTGCCGACCTTAACCTAAATACTAAAATACTTTTGTTTCTCTTTCCTGTCCACCTGCTCCTCTGAGGCTGCTGCAGTCAGGAAGGGAGGGAGGGAAAGAGAAAGACACATTCCTGTTGGAATGCTGCTCTACTATGCCAGTTGTAAGGTACGGAATTCCTCCAGTGGGGGAACCCTGTAGCTCTCCCCCCAATAACTGTTGCCACAGCAGGGTATCTCCTGGTTTCGGAAGTCTTTACCAATTTGTCCTCAAACTTCCGGACTAAGTCCCAAAGTCTCATCTTCTGTAGTGTAATGAGGAAGTAATGATATTACTGCCTACCCATGTTGTCAGATTGGAGGCTGACGACCTCAGGGAATTTGGTGGGGTTCTCAGAATAACCACCGCGTTTTTCTTTGACCTGAGAAAGATTGGACATAGACAAAGGAACATGGACTCTAGTGCTTCCTCCCCTCCCATTGACCACCTTCCTCAAAGTTCAAGTTTTCTTGGGAGTGGCTGTTGATTCAAAGGGTTGTGGCAGGGGAAGGAAGGGGTGAGGTAACACTTCTTGTATTTGAGGGGCTGAGGATTGGACGGTGGTTGAAGGGAGAACCAAGATGATGAAGTGAGTCAGGGTCTGGGTAAGTGTGTGTGTGGGGGGAATTTTTGTAGGAGGCTCCAGAGTTATTGCTAAGGATTAGTTAGCAGGAGTGGAGGTTGGAGCCTCTGCGGCCAGAGGGGTGGAGAGGAAAGGATCTTCTAAGGAGGTCTGGTTCTTTTTCTTCCTTCTTTCCCACCATAAATTTAGCTAAGATCATTCTGCATTGTTACCATTGTGAAAGAGCCATGAAAGCCTGGACGTATGGAACTTCTGTCCACTTCCTTTCATGGTAGCAAGAGGATCAATTTGCAAAATGGTATTATAGTTAAGGGACGTGGAAACAGGCTACTTTTGTTGGTTCTCTAAATTATATCGAGGCCAGGCAGTGTTCATGAACAAGAATTCATGGCATCTTTTTTTGAGGTCCTTAAGACCAAGTTTTTTCCAATTCTGCAAAAGACAGCCTAACAACGAGCCCCATGGTGTGGAAGGGGACTGCACCATTGTGCTCTAAGCCCAGAACAACTCACCTTTCCTTAAAGCCACCTGCTTCCATATGCAGGGTCCCACAGAGAGGGGAAGAGGACAGGGTTCTTGGGCACGGCTTAGAACCTGCAGGGCACAGAGACCCACCAGCCTATCTGGCTGGCTGCTTGAGTGCTGGTTGTAAAGGGAATGGACTTAACTTGTGTTGGAGAGAGCCAGAGTTGGAGACAGTCCTTGTACAGGCCAAATTGGTGAAGTGTAAGTCGTGTGGCGGTGTTGTCTTGAAAGAATTCAGATTCAGACTATCTCCAACCCAAGCAAAGGCATTTATTGGGGGTATTGTACCCTATGGACTCTTCTCCTTAAGGGAAATAGTAGCAGCAGTCAAGAGAAGCTAGGGGTTTTTATTGAGGAAACATGCCCTGTAGGCAGGGAGATGAGAAATCAGGGATAGACTGGCAAGGGGCAGTAACTTCAGCACATATCCTGTTCAGACACATCATCATTTCATTGGCCAGCACATTTGCCTAAGGCAGAGGGGCCTCATTTAATCTCATCAGTTCTGCTAAAAAAATGTTTGGGCTGACTGCTCTCCACTTGACATGGAGTGAGGGAAAATAAAAGCACGTGTGCCCATGTATCTGTAGAAAAAGAACACAGATGAACAGAATCATTTTTAGTTTCTTTCTTCTCCAAAGCTTTAAACTGCTTTCAAACACTATTATTATATACATACGTTTTTACAGTTGATTCTACTCTCCCTCATTTTCCAGAAATAGCTAAGAAGACACAAGCAAGCAATTCCTTTGAAAATATTTGTTTTAAATATTCAAATGAGACAACTTAAAAATTAATTTTGGTTCCAGCACAGCATTCATTACTGTTAGGTGACAAGGATTAGTTACAAAGCAACACCTTGCCTTTTCCCAATCCTAGTTCCCCGTTCTTTACTTTTTAGCATTCAGGTGTGTTAAATTTTACCAAGCAGATCTGCCACTAACTTTTCTATTTAGAAAAATAGGGACAGCTTCCCTCCCCACCCCATCCAATAAAAACAAGAAGAGACTCACTGAAAGTGAATAACCATAATGAATGGCTATCTTCTCTCCATCTGGCGTGTGAGAAAATCTTTGTGCCATCACACTTAAAAGCAAGTAGTGTATTACATTCTCCCTTAGTGTCTTCTGATGTTTTGCTAGAAAGCACCAGGAATTCTCACAAAAGTGTGTCACTTTTCTAGCACTTGAAGTAAGACCTTGTAATAATCTCTCTTTCTACTTACTTGATATAATTCAACCTCTCTGTCTTAAAATCTTTTATGGTAGATTATAGTGATAGTGCTTCATGGTTTCCAAGGTCCTTTCCTCATAATAAACCTGTGAGCTAGGCAGTACAAGAGTTATCTCTTTTACATAAACTGAAAAGGTACAAAAGATGCACAGATTTAACCTTCAAGAGGTTGTGACTTGTTTGTGGTCACATAGCTAAGTGTCTGAGAGGAGAATTCTAACCCATTCTAAATCATGGAATATTCCTGAATAATCATGGAATATTCTAAATCATGGAATATTCCTGAATAATTTTCTCTTTTGAATTTCTAGCAGAACTATATCTTTATAGATTAAAAAAACTTATTTTTTGTTTTAGATTTTAATCTGATTTTCGGAATAATAAGGAATAACATTACAAATAAAGCAGTTTAGATCATATAAGTATCTAATTATATTTGGATTATATTTCCCTAAAAAGTTTTATTTTTAACCTTCTAGTAGCCAAATAACAAAACTATAATTTAAAAACTATAATAATCTCTGGCTTAATAGAGAGCTGTCACAACTTTCTGATATGGAAGGCTGTTGAATTCTTCCATAGTAATATATTAGGTTCCTTCTACCACTGAAATTATAGGTTATCATCAAAATACTTTATTTTATAGTTGTGTATAGGAGATAAGTGCTATAAATACATAGATGACTTATTTAAAGTTATTGTAATATTCTGGTATCTTCCAGACATAACTTCTTTATTATTTCTCTGCTGCTAGTCCACAATTTCTTCATGAGTTCTCACATTCATATGATTAGCACAACTCTATACCTTATCTTCTATTTTTGGTGTATAGTGTAACATTTTAATTATGTATGAGAGTTCCTGGTGTGTAGAATGGAAAGCTGGCCATGGAATCAGGAATGACTGATTTTAACTTCCACTACTTACACATACTATTTGACCCAAGGCAAGTCACTTAATCTTTCAGTGCCCCCAGGTAACTTTCTAAGACAGTTGATGTGCCTAGATAAAGGAAGTTGCTTACCAAGTACCTTTATATACTGATGTAATCACAGGTTTGCTTCTTATGTAGTGTGTGTGTGTGTGTATGTGTATGTGTATATACGTATGTATATTTAGTGTATTATTCTTTTCTATCTCATTTTTAATAATTGTTTAATGCAGTTAACTTTTTTTGTGTCATGGACCCTGATGGTGAAATCTCTGGACATCTCAGAATGTTGTTAAATATATAAAATGAAATGCATAGGATTATGAAAGATAAATTATATTTAAATAGTTGTCAAATATAAAAAAAAAGTTCAGGGATCTCAGGTTAAGAATCCTTGATTTCATGTATGTTTTTCTTTCCTCTCCAATTAAATGGCAGAAACTGGTTTGTATTACCTTGATACTAGATTGAATCTAGAGTATAGTACTAAGTAAATAGTTATGCACTTGAAAAATTCTGGTTGTTTGATATTTTGATTTATTTCTTTTCTATAGGTTAAAATAATTTCTGTTTTGTCTTCCATTTTTCTCGAAGGCTCTTCCTTCTTCCATGATTGTAGTAGCAGTTTACTGTCCAGTGATAGCTGCTATCTTCATTGTTCTGAAGATGGTCAATTACCGCCTGCACAGAGCACTTGATGAAGGAGAAGTTATAGAGAAGAGTGCTAATGAACTCATTGATCGGGGAACCAAACCTGAAAAAGACAGCTGTTCAACCAGGAGAAAAGATAGCAATGCACCTAGGTAAGGAAACCTGCTTTTCCATTCTGTGTGGCTGAGTCTCTACACCTACCATACTTTATTGTTTTAGCTGTTAATATGGTTGACTAGGGTTAGTCTTTACAGATTGTGGCTAGGAATAAATCAAAGGTAACTTGTCTACATGGAGAGATTAGACCCACAACTGAGGTTTTCCTATAATGCATCTTAGAACAACATGCCTGCTTTTGATGTCCTTGATCTTTTAATATTCTAGAAATTATTTGAGTCAAAAAACCCCATTGAGAACATATGTAGGAATAATACAGCATGATCCATAAATCTTCAGTAATAAGTCAGTAATCTTCAGTAATAAATTCAGTAATCTAAAATAATAAAAATGGACATGTCTTTGGATCAATTTGCTCTCTGACTTTTTATTATTCCCCATAAAATTTTCTGTCTTTTTGTGGAATTAGATATGAAGAGGAAAAATGTAGACATTCCTGATTTTCAGCTGGGAAGGAATTTATAATACATTGCACCTCCCTGGACGTTTGAAATCTCGTTCCTGAAAACTGAGCTTTAGTAGCAGAGGAATGAATGAATTGTGTATTTGGAAATTGTGTCCTTTGATATAGCCTCTTTGGTTGTTCTTAACTTTTTGGGTGGGAAAATTGCCATACCTTCACTTGACCATACCTCTCCTTGGTAGTAACGTGCTTGTAAAGGTGGTCGGTTGTCTAATTGTCTACAGTTACCTTTCCACATTGTGACTTTCCACATCATGGTTTTGCTATATTGCAGATCAGCATAAGAAATAAAGTGGGAATTTTGAGGGAGTTTTGTGGGAGTTGCAGATGACGCGTGAAGACCAATAGATAATGCAGAACCTATGACCAAATTCTTTTTTTTTTTTTTTGGAGGGCAATTAGGGTTAAGTAACTTGCCCAAGGTCACACGGCTAGGCTTTTGTTTGTATGTGCATTAAGTGTCTGAGGCCTGATCTGAACTCAGGTCCTTCTGAGTCCAGGGCCGACGCTCTACTCACTGCGCCACCTAGCCGCCCTGTGACCAAATTCTTAACCCAGATTTTACATTAAGGTACTGTAAAAAACCCCATAAAAGAAAAAGAAAAAATTCTGACTTCTCTGGTAGGAATGTAGGGCCAAAAAATTTTATGCAGATTTTCCAGATTGTGGTGTGCCTACCCCTAACTGTGTAACGTGGAAGGGATAATTGTAGTTGTTCTGCTATGTAACTTAGGCTGGGATATAGTCCCATAATGGTAAGGACTCTGTGCTACTTTTATTCTTTTAGTTTTGGAAACAGACTTCTGCATTATGAGCAGATAATTTGAGATGCAAATAATCAAAAGTTGATAATATTTGAATTAAGCATTCAGCCAAAAGAAAAATTATTTTCCTATATGATTATAGGAATTCTTGTAGTGTATTCTTATACCCAACGGAATAAAAATTTGTAATCTTTGAAGGACTCAGCAGTACTAGTGGGACCAAGTAACGCCATAGGTGCCACTGGTGTTTTTAAGTATTAGCAGGGGAGAAGGTGAAAAGGGATAAATAAAAAAGGAAGGAGAAAATAAACAGCAAGAGGAGAAGGAAAAAAGGAAACAAAAGTGGTGCATGTAATGGCAAAGTAGCAAGAGTCTTGAAAATGAATGGAAGGTAGTCAGAAATATCTCTTTCAGATACTTAAAACTAGGTAGCACAAGTAAACGTGTACCAACAGTGTCTATTTTTAAAAATGTCATTGTAATTCACATTTTTTACATAGTATATTTTCTAGTAGTTTTCAGGTCAGTATCTTATTTTCCCTAAAGCTATCATCATTGATTTGTTTTCCTTTTTACTTATCAATGATCTGTTATGATAAATCTGTTTCTGTAGCTCCAGAACTAAACATCAGAGAGGGACAGACCCAAAGCACCAGAGGAGAGGAACACAGATAACCATGAACCAACTTAGAAAATGTTGATTTATAATAGTTGAGTAATTCAAAATTATGAAATTATTTCATATGTTAGTGTTTCAGAAATTAACTTAGTAATCCTATCCAAAAGAATTTTTGAAATATAATTTAATTATTTCATCAGTTTTTATGGGCATGTAGCAAAATTTTTAGTTAGTAGAGGGGTGGAGGGGTTTGGCTTAGTTTTAAGGAATAGTGAAGATTACAGCTAGTTGTGAAGTGATCCAAATATAAGGACTCTGATGTCTTCTTGTCAATAGCTGGTTTCTGTAAATTGGTATTTCCTACAACTAGGTGCTTGCTTGAGCATTTAATATGAAAAGGGGGAAATCTCAGGCTGATTTTTTTTTTTTTTTTGCCTTTCCCACTCCTTAGTGGTTTTTCTCGTCTATTTTGTTAGCAGCAGAAGCCAGAGGAATTAAAAACAAAACAAAAAACCAAAAAAATTGGCAAACAAGATTTTTAACTAAAGATAGTTATTTTAGTTAGTTGCTGGAAAGATTCTTGTTAGGGTTGATTGTAGTATCCTAGAAGATAGTCTTATCCAGTGTGAGCTGAAATAGGCTTTGTAGTATATTCAGTTCTAACCCCCCATTCTCTAGGCAAGGAAATGGAGACTCATAAAAGCCCAGTGGCTTTTTTCCCCTCACTGTCACACAGCCAGGAGGTGTTAAGAGGAACAATTTGAATTCAAGGATTCTAAGTTTAGCACTCAGTCTTTGGTTTTTTAAATTTTTTTAGTTTATATTTCTTTTTGAAGTAATTTAATTTATTTGCTTTATAACTGAAGCTTTTAAACTTAAAACTAAAATAGTAATTTAATTTTTCTTTTAATTATATTTTTAGAAGGATTAATAAAAGCATTGACAAAGTTATAGACTTCCTAAAATAGGAATAGAAATAGATTGCAAGAATATGGGGGGATAGATTGAATTCTGGATAAAATTGATATTATTATCCTGAAAAATTCAATGAATTTTTAAATTGTTTCAAAATTGGATTTGTTACATATTCACCAATTTTTGGAACTTAGAAAATACATGGAACATGAGCAGATTCTGATGATTCTTCAGGCAGAATAATAACTAATATTTTTGGATAGTGGTTAATTGATTAAAAATCATGAATTAACCAAGAGTACCAGATACAAATTGTAAGTTGACTAGTATTTTGAGAACCATAACTTTGGTGTGTTCTAGATTTAAGAATGAGACCTTGGGGCCTCATGAAATTGAATTGAGTTTTCTAAAGAAAATATTACAATTATAACTTGATAAGATGCCTGCTTTGGAAATGTGTGACAGCCAGTCCTCTATTCCACTGAATGACCATATTTTCCCCTGAAATAAGATACTCAGTTTTGCTGGGTAGGTGACCCTTGGGTTCATTCCCAGCTCTTTTGCCCCCTGGAATATCATATTCCATGCCCTTCAATCCCTCAGTGTAGAAGCTGCCAGGTCCTGTGCTATTCTGATTGTGTTTCCACAATATTGAAATTGTTTCTTCCTGGCTGCTTGTAGTATTTTCTCCTTGATCTGGGGATTCTGGAACCTGGCTATAATATTCCTGGGAGTTTTCTTTTGGGGATCTTTTTCAGGAGGTGATCTGTGGATTCTTTCAACCTCAATTTTGCCCTCTGGATCTAAAACATCAGGGCAGTTTTCCTTGAGAATTTCTTGAAGGGTGATTTCTAGGTTCTTTCTTTGATCATGGCTTTCAGGTAGTCTAATAATTTTTAGATTATCTCTCCTGGATCTATTTTCCAGGTCAGTGGTTTTTCCCATGAGATATTTCACATTGCCTTCTATTCTTTCTTTTGTTTGGATCTGCTTAATAGCATCTTGATTTCTCATAAAGTCACTAGCTTCTATTTGCTCCAGTTTAAATCTGAAGGAATGAATCTCCTCAGTGAGCTTTTAAGATCCTTTTTCCATCTGGCAAATTCGGCTTTTTAAGGCATTCTTCTCCTCATTGCCTTTCTGAGCCTCTTTTGCTATTTGAGTTAGTCTATTTTTTAAGGTGTTATTTTCCTCAGTCAGGCTGTTGACTGTCATTTTATACTTTTCTTTCATCTTTCTCATTTCTCTTCCCAAATTTTCCCCCACTTCTCTCATCTGCTTCTTAAGGTCCTCTATGGCCTGTAGCCAGCTTGTATTTTCATGTGGGGCTTTTGGTGCAGGAGTTCTAACCTCATAGTCCTCCTCCATGCTTTGATCCTCTTTGCCCCTAAAATAGGAGTCCAATGTTGAGTTTTTCTGTTTATTTTGTTTCATTTGCCTAGGCATATTGCCACTTAATTACTTGATTTGGGGGCTTGTTGCCACAGTAGGACTCTGCCACCAGACAGGAGAGCTTCCGCCCAAACGTGGGGTCTTCACAACTTCCGCCAGTTGGGGGGCCTCTGTAAAGCCTCCACCCGCTCTGGCAAATTGGATACCCACCCCAAACTTAACCCCCAGACTGATTGCTGGATCTCCCTACAGTTCGCAGACCAGGAGCTGGAGCCGCCAGTGACGCTGGAAAATGGCTTCTGTGCTGAGTTTCTTCAGCAGCTTTTCGCCCCCAAGGGAGGAAGCCACACGTTCCCCAAATACTGGTCCCAAAGTCCATAGGGCACTAACCTCTCACTTTGTCCTAGGAATATCTGTGCTGATAATTCTGGAATCGCCACAGCTGCTGGTGTTCTGGGGTCCCTCCAGCCGGCTGCTGGCCAGCCACCCTAGGGCTAAAACAGCTGGGCTCGGCTCCCAGAGTGCCGTGCTGTCAGTTCCCAACTCACTGTGCTGCCTGCTCTCAGAGCGCTGTGCTTGCTGCTCCATGCAGAGCTGCTGCGTTCTCCTCAGTGAGAGTTTAGTTTCTATGTGTAGTTCTGTGTGTGCTGGGGCTCCAGAAGTTGTTCAGAGTCCCCTTTTACATGGTTTGGAGGTAATCTGGGGGCAGAGCACCTTGGAAGTGCTGTTTCTACTCTGCCATCTTGGCTCCGCCCCCCTATAATTGAGTTTTGAAATATATACAATTTCTGGGAATGAATTATGTCACAGGATAGCTTTGGTTGTTTAATAATTGACTTTACATTGAATCGGGATTTTGGTAGACCAAATAAATAAAATCACTGAGTCTAAGTCACAAAGGATTTTAACTAAGGAGTTGTATTATTGCCTAAAGAAAAAGCTTATCTATAATTCCCTGGAAAGGGTTAGGTGTTTTTTTTTTGTTTTTTGAGAAAGTTCAAGGCTAAAATGAGTTTTAGAAATTATTTGTTGGTTCCTGTTACAGTTATCACCAGTGTACAAATGGATACTCAATGCTTTGTGAGGCATCTGCCCTATCTCCTTTAAAGGCCAAGAGCATTTCCCAAGCTTCTCTTGGTTGCCACAAATGAAGAATTATTTAGGAGAGAGATACATGGCCAATGTTACCAGTGCTACATCATTCCTTCCAATAGCAATGCATTTTCTGAATGCATTTTCCCTGCAAATAGTATGATGATTAGGTTTCTAGGAAAATCTTTTTACCCCGTAATATAGTTCAGTGTCTTTATTGATTAAATAGGTTCTTATAGGCTATTCTGGGAAGCTGACCATGGTTTATAACATTTTTAAAAATAGAAAATGTGTGCTAAATTTCAGACTTCAAACTTATAAATCAGCTTTTTTAAAGCAACCTCTGTGAGGCTGCCTGTACTCATGTTTATGTTTTTTGTTTTTTCACAGATAAATTGGGTTATTTTTGTTTTAGAAGTTTAAAAATATACTTTAAGCAACATTCCAAACCCCTTATCTCAAAGATTAATCATATGATAATTTTCTCATCTTGAATGTCAAGATGACAAACCTTAAGTATTAATAAAAAGTTCAGTACTTAAATATTTGTCTGAGAATTATATACTTGCATTCATTAAGCTTTTGAGGGACAGTAAGCCATAGTTTACACTGAATTTAGTGTATATGGAATAATGTGTAATAGATTCTAAGAAAACAATTTTGGTTTTGTAAATCACGTTTAAGACTTTGTACTCCAATGATTGGTGTCTCCTAGTTTTTTTTTTAAACCTTAGTATTTAATTTTGGGATACTTTAATTAGCATAGTTACACACTACAAATATAATTAAATGCATAATTTAACAAAGGCTAGAAGTAAACTTTTTATTTTAATTGCCTACTTTGAATCAAGAAGAATTTTTAAAGTGCCTTCTGTGTGCCAGGCATTGAGCTGGGCACAAAGACATCTCTCCCCGCAAAAAAGAAAAACCAGTTTCTATTGTCAAAGAGGCTTAAGTTTATTGGAGGAGGTAGCATGTCTCACACACACACACACACACACACACACACACACACACACACACACACCACAATAAGTATGGATAGAATAATTCTAAAAGAATTTCAAAGGAGTTAAATATAAGGTAGGAAGATTACTCGCACTTGAAAGAATCAGGAAAGGCTTCATATAGAAGCTGCTTCTTTAGCTATGTCTTGAAGAAATAGAGGTATTTTATGAGGCAGATATGAAGAACGAGTATTTATTAGGTGTGGCTTATGACAGGTGCAAATGTACAGAGATAGGGCATAAAGCTATGTGCATGAGGAGCAAGAAAGGATAGTTAAATTATATTGCAGAGTATGGAAAGAGAATGCATGCTGAGACTTATAATGAAGCTAGAACATGTATGAGAAGTGAAAAAAAACATCCTCAGATTTGGCAATTCCAAGATTATGAGTAACCTGAGAGAAAATAGTTTAAATTAGTGAAGTAAAGCCAGACTGGTAAGCATTGGAGGCATGAATGAAAGAATAGGAAATACAGAATACAGGCAGTGAATATAGACAGCTTATTCTTGGGAGTTTGACTGAGAAAAGGAAGAGAGATATAGGATGATAGTTTTGAGGGATGGTACGTAGATTCTAGTGAAGGTTTTTGTTTTTTCTTTTTTTAAAAGATGAAAGAAACTTGTGCATGCTTGAAGGCAGTAGGGAAGGAATTAGTGCATTAGGAGAGAAAGAGGAGATTATTGAGGAGGCAGTACACTGGATAATAGGAGAGGGGATTGGATTAGGGAACCTACAGAGGGGTCAGCCTTGTCAAGGAGAAGGACCACTTCGTTATTGGAGGCTGGAGGAAAGGAGAAGAGAATGCAGGATGATTGCAAGGGATTTTTAGATGAAGGGGGAGAAGAGGGACCTCACAGGGAAACTTAATTTTCTCAATAAAGAAATTGTATCCTTGACTGAAAAGTTGTATGGAAAGGCTTTAGGAAAGAAGTTTGGAATAACTTATGTGGGGAGTGAAATAAGATCTTAGGGAAGAAGAAAAGGTGTTCTTGTTACAGTGAGGGCCCTGTTGAAGTTAAATGCAGTAAATTTGTAATATACCCTTTCAGGAGAGTTGTATGGTTTACTTTACCTCTCATCCTCTTACTGCACATGTGAGATGAATAGGCAGGTGATGAAAATAATTCAAGGTGGGATTTTAAAAAGGATGAGCATGGCACCATTGCACAAGGGGACAAGGAATTCAAGAGTAGGTGGAATTGAAGTGGTTAAAAATAGTGTTGAGGTTTGGAAGGGAGGAAAGTGAAGCTGGAGCAGTGCTAGTGACTTGGGAAAATATTGAGGGTTGGAGGGATTAGAACGTTGTTATGAAAACAAAGAATAATCAAGAGGGAGTGAGGCATAGGGAAAGATTAAGTTCTTTCCTTAATTGTGATAGATTTTGTGTGACTGTAATACTTGATGCATATATTCCTCCTGCACTTTGGTTTAGCTTACAAATTTTGTCCATTCTTATGCTCTGTATTTCTGAGAATTATAGCATTGAGTCACATTGCAGAAATTCGCTTAAAAGGAGTAGGTATTATTTATTTTTTTCACTATGATAAAAGAGATTAGCCTCTTTTAATTGATTCACGGAGTTTAATGTAGACCATTAGTGTATGTGAATTTTGTGAACCTTTGTAAAAGGTTCTTTAATTTCTTTTTGAAATGTGGCATAGCCATGATCCCTTCATGTTTGTTAAATAGAATTTCATTTTTTCAAAAGTTAAACACAGTGTGAAATTTGTTGCCATGTTGTATACTTATTTCTTTTAGTGCTAGAAGTTATGCACTTTGGCATTTTATTAGACTTGAGCATCATTCTTGTTATGTTATCTAGTAATTTGTTATTTTGGAAGAAAGAAATTGTTTATTTTATTCACCAATAATTCTCAGAATTTACTGAGTACTATATGTTTTTCATCATAGTATTTAAATTTTTGAAAAACAATTGCATATTTTCTCATAATCTCATTGGAAACAGGCCATGTTTAGGCTTTGTTTCCAGTGAGATTATAAAGTTGCATGTAAGTTTCTATATTACTTGGATACCGTTTAGTGTCTTTTATGAATTTGGAAATATGCCTATGGTCTTTGGAGCAAAAATATAATCTAATATTTTCCATGTTTTATGTAGCTTACAAATTATTTTCTTCCCAACACAATGAGGTAGAAATATGATATCTCTTTATTAGAAGCAATCATTTTCATAAATTTAAATGTTAATTTAGTAGAGTTCAGATTTAGTAGTAAAAAAAAATATTAAAATTTTTTGTGTGAGTAGAGAGTGAAAATAATGAAAAGAGAATTTTTCTTAAACAAAATTTATCAAGTTTACTGAGCAGACTAAGTTTTCTATCACAAAATATTCTATTTGTGGTTTACTCAATGTAGGCCTTTTTCAGGAAGATGACTTTTTGGGCATTTATTAAAATTTTATTGTCTTAGTTACAGTCAATAAATAAGTTTTTATTAAGAGTCTGCTAAGGGGGCGGCTAGGTGGCAGAGTGAGTAAGAGCGCCGGCCTCGGAGTTGGGATGACCCGAGGTCGGATCCGGCCTCAGAAAATGAGCACCCACACAGAAATAATGACTGGCCGTGTAACCTTGAGCATGTTACTTAACCCCAGTTGCTTAAAAAAATAAAAAGAGTCTGCTAAGTACTATGCTAGGTGCTAGAGATACAAAGGGAAACAAAGCAGGCCCTGCTCCAAAGAGTTTCTATTAAGGAAGAGAATGTACACATCTATAGATATAAACACTAAATACAAGATGCTTTTAGAAGAGAAGCAGCTCTTTTGGAAATCAGAAAAGGTCTTCTATAGGAGATGGCTCTTGGACCAAGCTTTGAAGAAAACTAGAGACACTGAGTGGAGGTGAGGAGAGAGGGCATTTCATTTAAAGGTGAGAGATGGAATGTTAAGATATGAGGAATAGGAAGAAGTCTGGTTTTGTTGGGTCATAAAATGTCTAAAGAAAGTAATGAAGGCTAGAAAGGTCATTTGGGACCAAGTTATCAAGGGGTTTAAATTAAATTTAACTTAGAGAATGTGGAATATGATATCTTAAAATAGTGCCTCACTGTTTATAAAGTTTTTGCATATATCTCATATAATATTCATAGTAACCCTCTGGGGATAGGTAGTGGAAATATTCTCCTTCCTTATTTTATAGCTGAGGAAATTGAGACTTGGGCACATATATGATCTGCTCAAGGTCACATGGATAGTAAGTAATGTTTGAACTGGAGTAAACCAGACTGGAGTAAACTGTCCAGTAGATTGTTGTTGAGTTGTTTCCTACTTTTCATTACCCCACTTGGGGTTTTTTTCACAAAGATCCTATAGTGGTTTGCCATTTCCTTCTCTATCATGTGACTTGCCCAGGGTCACGCAGCTAGTATTCTGAGTCCAGATTTGAACTCAGGAAGGTGAGTCTTCCTGACTCTGTGCCTGACACACTATCCACTGTGCCACCTAGATGCCCCATATAGTAGACTAATTTAGGGTTTTGTCTTTGGCCCTGTTGTGTTAAATAGTTTTAGTAATTATTTGGCTGCAGAGAGATGACAAACTCTCAAGATTTATAAATGGTATAAAACCATAAAGTATAGTTAATGTATTAAATTACAGAATGAAGTTCCTAAAAGATATTGATTGATTGGAATGATCAAGAATTTTTTTTCTCTTTCTTTTGTCTTTATTAATTTGTTTACTTTTAGTTTACAAGATTCAATTCCATAATTCCTTGAGTTTCAATTTTTTTTCTCTCCCTCCCTGCCCCCCTCCACGGTGGCATACAATCCAGTATAGGATCTGCAAATACTTTCACATTAGACATTAGTCAGGTTACAAAGGTGAATTGTACTAGATGGAATGAACAATGATAAAGAGGAAATAATGATGAACAACTTAATAGAGATAGTTGTAAATTTTATATTTAAATTGTTAAGTGCATATTGAGAATATGGCTAAATAGCAATTCTTGTGAAAATGCTGGGCAGTTGTAGCAACTAGCACCCAGCGTGCCCAGGAGGGCTGCTGCATAGCTTCTGTGATCTGCTTTTCTAAAGGAGAGCAGCTCAAAAGGGGTTAACCATCTTACTTTAATCAAACATGTATCATTTACTAGTTCAGGGGGAAAAGTCAGCACCCTGAACTTCAGAGAAAATACAGACAGACAGAGAAAATAACATAATTTACCAGACAGGGCTTCTAGCTGTTTGAGCATCGCATACATACAGTTAGTCACCAGAGAGAGAAGCACCAACATCTGGATTTTCAAAGCCAGGGGGCTCAATAGCTGCCCAGAGTCTCATCTGACCAAATTATACAACTCTTCCCAAAATAAGTCCTAAAGCAGAATCTCACATCAGGGTATATACAGCCTTCTCAACAGGGTCAGAGAACATCACAACCCTTGTGACCCACTTAACTACAAAGTAACAAAAGTTGTGCCTTCCTGAAAAACAAGCCTCCCACCATAGGCTCCATGTGACCACATGCAGCTTATTGGGGGCAGAGGATATTTTCAAATCAGGAAAAGTCCTCAAATTCACCTAGGCCTATCAAGGGGCAGGGAAGATCTTCAAATTCACATTAACATTACAGCAATTTATTGGTCTGCATGCTTAATATGAGAAGCATGATATGCCAGCCAGAACAACTAGTGCGGTCTTATGCCACATTAAAGAAATAGAGTACAAGGATTGTGTTAGTTTCACCGTACTGGTCAAACCATATCTAGAGTAGTGTCCATTTAAGGATATCACAATTTAGAAAGACTTAACAAGCTGAACTCTGTTCAGAAGAGCTTGGTTCTTCTTCATGGTACTTGTAATATCCCAAGTGAACCTTGATTAGAGCAACTTGAGATGGTTATATTGGAATAGAGACTTTTTCCCCCCTCTGTGGAATGTAAAGAAAATAATTATTGACATTTCATACATTTCAAAGCTTGTCATGTGGGAGCGAGATTAGACTTGGCGTGCTTGTACCCCTTCTGGGCAGAAGTATAACCAGTGAGATGAAGTTACTGAAAAGCAGACTCATAATCTATTAAGATGTTTATCTCTTAACAAGAGATGTCCAGGCTGTATGGAAAATTGGTGTAACTGATATAACTGGATGTCTTCATGAAGAGGTTGAACATTTGTTAAAGATGTTGTATGGGGATTTTAGGGTTTCAAGTAAAGGTTAGGCTAGATGATCCTTTTAGAGCTTGTCTAATTCTGAGATTCTGTGTTGTGATAAGTAGCTTAAGTCTTCCGACTCCTAATATAATATTCTTTCTACTGTATTACATGCTGACTCAGAAACGCTGGCACTTTAACAATTTGATCACTAGAATAATTAAGATAAATGATGGGAAATGTCATTTGCTTCACAAACCATAGTATGGAAACTACTGAGCTCTGGTTTGAGGTGTCTTATGTTTTTCGTTAATCTTTTTTTGAAGTCAGCTTTTTGGTGGGTGAGATACAGTTTATTGTGATAAGAAACTGAATACCTCAGTGTAAATTACTAGGAAGCTATTCTTAGAATCTTGACACCGAGTTACCATTCCTATAGTTTTTGTCATTTTCCCTTTTGTTGTCATTTACTTTATTCCAGAATTAGGAATGTTTAACAGTCAAACATATTATTTAATGATAAAACATCTGATATTGAAGTTCTAGTTTTCAACGTCTTTTGAAAGCCATTTTTTGAACACTTTGGAGTGGGATCCACATAACTCTCAGCATATTTCATCTTACTATATAACAATATTGTTATTTTAGAAAGAATTGAGAAACCTAACTCTGTGTGGAAGAGTTTGCTATTATGTTGTAGAATAAAGTGTGCTGACGTATGTGGATCCCATTCTGGAGAGGTTTATATTTTAATATTTCCTGTAATTTACTTTATGAAAGCAGTCTCTGCTGTTGTTTGCATTTTTTAGGACAGTAGTGGAAGAATGTATGTACATTGATGTCTTTTTACCATGAGCTTATAAGTAGTGGTTTATAATTTTTTTCCTCAGTATCTTGACAGTGTATTACTTTATCTGCCCATTTCTTGTGACTCAGTAATATTAGAAATGTGGGGTAAGGACGCTTTATATTTGAAATCCAAGCACACATTCTGCTAGACTAATTTTCTGAAGAAAAATTTATCCTGTTTGTTATAGCCTCTAATTCTTGCTTTCCTCAGCAAACCAGCTAGAATACATTTTGCAGTTGTTCATGCCCAGTTGTCATAATTCCAATTCTGTAAAGTTTTCTGAAGTCCTAGAGAGGTTTCAACATTGTCCTTTCAGGTGCTTTCCTCAGTTCCTTACACTGAAAAGTCTCAAGGAAATACATAAATGCCATATAAAAATTCCTAAGCAGTTAATTCAGTGTCCACATTTTAACCATCGTTAAGGAAGGCCTAGGCCTGCCTAACTGGTGGTTCTGGAGATTACGTTTGGCTTTAACCTGATCACCCCTTATTACCTAAATGGTTGAAAACTTTAAACTTTGATTTTGCCTTAGTGGGACTGAAGGGCTCTTACTGCCTTGGTAATGATATAGTCTTACTAATATTTTCATGGTTATAGACTTGGAGCTGGCAGAGACCTCAAAGCTCATTGAGCTTTATGCAGATGAAAGTTAATGGGCATTCTAATGCATATTTTCTAGGTGTACACATCTGAATGCTGTCTCCTATGATAGATTATTAGTGGGCCGCTAGAGGAGTAGATTGTTCATATTAAGGATATTGGCTGATTAGTTGTTGTCCTTTGTTCTTGAAGAGGACCAAAATGACATCACTATGCTACAGACAAGTTTCAGTGTGTCCAACTATGGCTGATCAGACCAATGTGAACGGAATGCTTTACCACAGGTTGTGTACAGATAGTCGATATGAACATTTGGGGTGGATACTCTAAACTTGCACATTCTGCATTTCCTTTGAGCTGTTTCAGTTCTGCTTTGCTTAAAGAGCTTAGCACCTTCTCTGATGTGGGCACGTTATGCTGAGAGGTCTTGTGCCAGTATCTCCCATATCAAACATGGAAATACAATGTTCTTTTTTTTTTTTTTAACAAATGCTTTATTAACTTCTGTTTTACATCATTCATTTCCGCCAGATTTTGAGTTACAATCATTTTCCCCCCGTTATTCCCCTACCCAACCTCCCAGAATAGCAGTCCCACAAGATATCACTTCCTCCAATGTGCTCTCTCCCATACCTTCTCCCATACCCCCTTCGACTTTTCCATTAGAGGAAGGTGAATCTTTGCATCCCAATGCGTGCACATCTTATCTCCCTATTACAAGCAAAAGAGTATTAATAATAGTATTTATATATATTTGAAACATTTAATGTTACGACCTCAAATTTCAGATCCATTTCCTTCCTCCCTTGTCACCCATTCCCTCTTGGGAGATAAGTAATTCAGTATATGTTGTACATGTCTAGCTATGCAAAACCTTATCATAGTAGATATATTGTGGCTTTCAGGTAGTCCAATAATTTTTAAATTGTCTCTCCTGGATCTATTTTCCAGGTCAGTGGTTTTTCCCATGAGATATTTCACATTGCCTTCTAATCTTTCATTTGTTTGGATCTGCTTAACAGCATCTTGATTTCTCATAAAGTCATTAGCTTCCATTTGCTCAGTCTAACTCTGAAGGAATAAATCTCCTCAGTGAACTTTTGAGATTCTTTTTCCATCTGGCAAATTCGACTTTTTAAGGCATTCTTCTCCTCATTGCCCTTTTGGGCCTCCTTTGCCATTTGAGTTAGTCTATTTTTCAGGTGTTGTTTTCCTCAGTCAGGCTGTTGACCCTCATTTCATACTTTTCCTGCATCCTTCTCATTTCTCTTTCCAGTTTTTCCTCCACTTCTCTTATTTGATTTTTAAAGTCCTTCTTAAGGTCCTCTATGGCCTGCAACCCGCTCATGTTTTCCCCTGGGGCTTTTGGAGCAGCACTTCTGACCTCACAGTCCTTTTCCTGCTCTATGCCCCCAACATAGGAGCCTAGGGTTGCATTTTTCTGTTTCTTTTGCCTTGGCATGTTGCCACTTAATTACTTGACTTTTGGGCTTGTTGCCACACTATGGCTTTAAGGCCAGCTAGAGGAATTTTCGTCCCGAACGTGTGGGGGGCAACTTCCATTTCTGGCAAGCTGTAAACCCACCCACGACTTTGACCCCAGATCACAATCCAGATCCAGGGAGGTTAAAGCAAGAGCGATTACCACCCCCCCCCCCCAGACTGATCGCTGGATCTCCCTACAGTTCGCAGGCCAGGAGCTGCAGCTGCCTCTGAAAACTACAAAATGGCGTTTGTCCTCAGTGGCTTCTAGCCCCCAGGGGAAGGAGCCGACGCGTTCCCCAAATACTGGTCCCAAAGTCCATAGGTCACTAACCTCTCACTTTGTCCTAGGCATGTCTATGTTGATAATTCTGGAGTCGCCACAGCTGCTGGTATTCTGGGGTCTCTCCACCCGGCTGCTGGCCCTGCCGCCCTGGGGCTAAAACCTTGGCACTAGGCTCGGCTCCCTGTGCTCTGCGTGCTGCCGGCTCCCAGACCACTGTGCTGGTCCTTCCTCCAGGGCTGCTGGGCTGTCCTCAGTGGGAGGTTAGCTTCTCTGTGTTGTTCTGTGGGTGCTGGGGCTCCAGAAGTTGTTCAGAGTCCCCTTGTACATAGTTTGGGGGGAATCTGGGGGCAGAGTGGCTTGGATGAGCTGTTTCTACTCCGCCATCTTGGCTCCATCCTTCCCCCCCCTCCAGAACTCCAGTGTTCTTAAGGGAGACCTTGAGTGTGTCCTTGTATTGCTTCTTCTGACCACCATGTGAATGCTTACCCTATGTGAGTTTTCCATGAAACAGTCTTTTTGGCAAGTATATGTTTTGCTTTTGAACAATGTGGCCAGCCCATGGAAGGTTCAATCTCTGAAACAGAGTTTGAGTGCTTGGCAGTTTAGTTCAAGTAAGGGACCTCGGTGTCTGGTACCTTATCCTGCCAGGTGATGTTTAGAATCTGCCAAAGTCAATTTAAATTTAAGCAATTGATTTTTCAGGCATGGTGCTGGTATATTGTCCAGGTGTCACAGACACACAACAATGAGGTCAGTACCATGGCTTTCAGTTTGGTAGTCTCATACCTCTTCTCTCCCATACTTTCCTTCAGAGCCTCCCAAACACTGAGCTAGCTCTGACAATATGTGTGTCAGCCTTATTATCAATGTTGTACATCCCTGGAAATTATACTACCAAGGTAAGTGAACTTATCCACAGCATTCAAAACTTCTCCATTTGCTGTAACTGATGGTTACCCATATGGATGGTGTGGTGGTGGCTGATTTTTTCAGAGCACCTGAGTTTTCTTGGTGTTAATTATTAGGCCAAAATTAGCACAGGCAGCAGAGAATTGATCTATACTTTGTTGCATCTCAGCTTCAGAGCCTGCATTGAGTGCACAAACATCTGTAAACAGAAAATCATGCACCAACACTCTCTCTACTTTGGTCTTGGTTTGTAGCTTTTTTGAATTGAAGACTTTACAAAGAGTGAGGTAGCTGACCTTGATGCTGGGTTCATCCTCACTGAAAGCATTTGACAGCATAACTGAAAATAGCATGCTAAAAAAGCATGGGAGCAAGCATGCAGCCTTGTTTCACTCCATTGGTGACTTGGAAGGCACAAGAACATTATCTGTTATCTAGAACTGGGGCAAGCTTGCTGTCATGAAATTGATGTACAGTGCTTATGAACTTTTCTGGGCAATCAGATTTTGACAATTTTCCATAAATCTTTATTACTAACACTATCAAAGGCCTTGATCTGATCTCCAAATGTTGTGTACATCCCTGTTCTGCTCCTGGCATTTCTCCTAGAGCTGTCAGGGAGCAAACACCATATCGATCACTGCCACCTTGCTGTATTATTTGGCTTAGAAGATTTTTATAATCTCATGACATCTAACAATCTAGTTTCCCTGTTTAGATTGAGTAAGTATGTAATGTTGCTTTTCTTTAGCTTAGTATCTTAAGTGTGGAAAATATCCCATTCATTTCATTTTTCTTTGGTTTGGGGAAGTCAAAAGGGAGAAATAGGTGAAGGGGAAGTTTTTATCTCTTATTGTTACTTTCCATTCCCATTCTTTTTTAATTAATTCTTTTGTATCTTCTAAAAATTGCTGTAGCTCTGTAATTTTGGTATAAAGATGTTTTATTTCAGAAGAGTTGTGTATCACCCCTAAAATAGAAATGATAGAAATAAAACCAATGTATTTTTTAAAAAATTCATTGAATTCAAACCCTTCATTTTTAAATGAAACAAGCACAATGAGGTCAAGTGATTTGCTTAGTATTCTATAACTATTAAGTATCTGAGACAGGATTTGAACTGGGTTCTTTGCCATATCCTTTTTACCACACAGCCTTCAGAGTAGTGGTGGATCTAATCCTTTTCAACCCCATGTTCCTAGAGCCTGTAAAGCCAATCATGAGCAGCTCTTCTGAGGACTGCTGTTGTGAATAACTTTAAGGATCTAATTACATAGTATAGTGAACTCTCTGTTTATTCAACAATAAACTAAAGTATAACATTCAAGAAACTAAAGCACAACATTCACAATAATATAACAACTTATTACTAAGGTGGTATAAAGTCACAGTCTCATCAGTCAGTACAGAGTACCCAAGTAAAGTCCTCTTTCATCTTAACGTGGAACTGACTTCTAAATTCCACAGCTCTTCTTCTACAGACTGACTGCTCCTAGCTCTTACTTGGATTCACCCAACTCTTGCCTGGATTCCACTCTTGCTTGGATTCGCATGTAGGCACCTCTTCCAACTCTAGTCTAGATTCACACATAGGTAGCTTTCCACTCCTATTCCAAATCTCAGCTCACGGGGACACCTCCACTCCAAGCTCTTGATAGCATATGTTTCTAAGAAAGCAAAGTTTAACAGGGATACAGTATTTACACACATTAACCTTAACAGAGCTACAACAGTATTTACACACGTTACTAGCACCATCATCTGAATTTACTTTTTTTTTTCCCAAATGCTGTATTAACTTCTGGTTTACATCATTCATTTCCGCCAGATTTTGAGTTACAACTTTTCCCCCCAATATCCCCTACCCACCACCCCATAATAGCAGTCCCACAAGATATCATTTCCTCCAATCTGATCTCTCCCATATCTTCTCCCATACCCCCTTCTACTTTTCCATTAGAGGAAGGTGAGTCTCTGTGTCCCAATGCCTGCACATCTTATCTCCCAATTACAAGCAAAGGAGTATTAATTTTATATATATATATATATATGTATATATGTATATACACATATTTGAAACATTTAATTTTAAAACTTTGAATTCCAGATTCATTCCCTTCGTGCCATGTTGCCCACTCCTGCTTGGAAGATAAGCAATTCAGTATATGTTGTACATGTGTACCTATGCAAAACATTACCATAGTAGATATATTGTAAAAGACTGCTTATATTTCCCTCCCACCCATCTCACCCCCCACCTGGGCCATTCCCTACTTTGATCCTGTCCCACTTTGAAAGTGGGTACTTCGACTTCCCCTCCATCATCCCCCGTCTCATTCCCCTTCCTCCTACTCTCCTCCAGGGTGAGATGTCCCATTTAATATGTATGTCATTCTCTCCCTGAGCCAGATTCAATGAGAATATGGTTTTGCCTTTTTGCTTTCCTGTTCTTCCCCTCCCCTGCAACCACTTTCCCTTGCCTCTTCTACATGAGATAGTTTACCACACTCTGTCTCTCCCCATCTCCTCTTGCCACATTCCTCTCTCACCTCTTAACTTCACCCCTTAAGTATCCTCCCTTCCCACCAAATTCCACCTGTGCCCCCTCTCCATGTATACCTGTAAACATATATACATACATTCACATATGTATTCATATGCCCATATACCCTTCTTCAATTATTTTCATAACGAGAAAGGTTTCATGAGACACAGTTATTGTTTTTCCATGTATGAATGTAAATAGTTCAACTTTGATAAGTTCCTTTTGATTTCTTTTCCCTGATTTACCTTCTCAAGCACCTCTCATTTCTTGTGTCTTAATGTCAGATTTTCTATTCAACTCTGGTTTTTTCCTCAAGAATGCTTGAATGTCCTGTATTCCACTAAATGACCATATTTTCCCCTGAAACAAGATACTCAGTTTTGCTGGGTAGGTGATTCTTGGTTTTAATCCCAGGTCCTTTGCCCTCCAGAATATCATATTCCATGCCCTTCTGTCCTTCAGTGTAGAAGCTGCCAGGTCCTGCACCATTCTGATTGTATTTCCACAATATTATAATTGATTGTTCCTGGCTGCTTGTAGTATTTTCTCCTTAATCTGGGAATTCTAGAACCTGGATATAACATTTTTAGGAGTTTTCTTTTTGGGATCTTTTTCAGGGGATGATCTGTGGATTCTTTCAACCTCTATTTCACTCTCTGGGTCTAAAACATCAGGGCAATTTTCCTTGAGAATTTCTTTAAGGATGATTTCTAGGTTCTTTCTCTGATCATGGCTTTCAGGTAGTCCAATAATTTTTAGATTGTTTCTCCTGGATCTATTTTCCAGGTCAGTGGTTTTTCCCATGAGATATTTCCTATTTCCTTCTATTCTTTCAATTTCTTGGATTTGTTTAACAGCATCTTGATTTCTTATAAAGTCACTAACTTCCATTTGCTCCAGTCTTAATTCTGAAGGAATGAATCTCCTCATTGAGCTTTTGAGGTTCTTTTTCTATCTGGCAAATTCAGCTTTTTAAGGCATTCTTCTCCTCGTTGCCCTTTTGAGCCTCTTTTGCCATTTGAGTTAGTCTATTTTTTAAGGTGTTCTTTTCCTCAGTCAGGCTCTTGACTCTCATTTCATACTTTTCCTGCATCCTTCTCATTTCTCTTCCCAACTTTTCCTCTACTTCTTTTATTTGGTTTTTAAAATCCTTCTTAAGGTCCTCTATGGCCTGTAACCAGCTCATATTTTCATTTGGGGCTTTTGGTGCAGGAGTTCTGACCTTACAGTCCTCCTCCTGTTCCATGCTTAGATCCTCTTTGCCCCCCAAATAGGAGTCTAATGTTGAATTTTTCTATTTATTTTGTTTCCTTTGCCTAGGCATGTTGCCACTTAATTACTTGACTTTTGGGCTTGTTGCCACAGTAGGACTCTGCTACCAGACAGGGGAGCTTCCCGTCCCAAACGTTGGGGTCTTCTCAATTGCCGGAGGTCTTAGTTAGGTGCCCTCCCTCAAGCCCCCATACACTCTGGTGAACTGGTTACACACCCCAAGACCTCCACCCCAGGCCACAATCCAGATCCAGGGAGGTTAAAGCAAGAGTGCTTACCCCCCAGACTAATCGCCGGATTCCCCTAGAAGGGAATGGAGGCCAGGAGCTGGAGCTGCAACTGAAGCTGCAAAATGGCAGCTGTGCCTCGGATTCTCAGTGGCTTCTTGCCCCCAGGGGAAGAAGCTGACTCGCTCCCAAATACTGGTCCCAAAGTTCATAGGGCACTGACCTCTCACTTTGTCCTAGGCATTTTTGTGTTGGTAATTCTATAAAAGCCACAGCTGCTGGTGTTCTGGGGTCCCTCCAGCTGGCTGCTGGTCTGGCCACCCTGGGGCTAAAACCTCTGACTCACGTGGTCCTGGGCTCTCCTCCCAGATCACTGCTGGCCACTTCCTGCTGGGCTGCAGGGCTATCCCCAGTGGGAGGTTAGCTTTTCTGTGTCATTCTGCGGGTGCTAGAGCTCCAGAGGTTGTTCAGAGTTCCCTTTTACAAAATTTTGAAGTGGTGTGGACTGGAGGGCCATGGAAGTGATGTTTTTATTGATAATGGAGACCCAGAAAGCTAGCAGATTATTTCCTTTGTCACAAGATCAAAGAGTAAGAGTGATTTTGCCACCAAGGGAATCTAGAAAGCTGCTGAAGATTACACAACCCGTGAAATCACTAAAAACATCAGTAGTGTCGGTTCCCAGTCCTTGTCTTTGCTCCTTATTTTCTTCCCTCATGTCCTTTATCCCTGTGGGGTTTTAACATAATTTCCAAGGAAAGCTTCTGGTTGGACACCTATGTTTCCTCTCCTGGGCCAGATTTCTATCCATATAAGAATTTTTCCTTTCATTTATGTTACTTTAAGTTTTAAAGTTGTGGGGCGGGGCCAAGATGGTGGAGTAGAAACAGTGAGTGTAAGCCACTCTACCCCCAGACTACCTCCAAACTATGTAAAAGGGGACTCTGAACAACTTCTGGAGCCCCAGCACCCACAGAACGACACAGAGAAGCTAACCTCCCGCTGAGGACAGCCCAGCAGCCCTGCAGGAAGAACCAGAGCAGTGGTCTGGGAGCCGGCAGCGTGCAGAGTTTGGGGAGCCGAGCCCAGGTCCGCCTGAGTCACGGTTTTAGCCCCAGGGCGGCCGGGCCAGCAGCTGGCTGGAGAGACCCCAGAACACCAGCAGCTGTGGCGATTCCAGAATTATCAACATAGGCATGCCTAGGACAAAGTGAGAGGTTAGTGTCCTATGGACTTTGGGACCAGTAGTTGGGGAATGCATCGGCTTCCTCCCCTGGGGGCTAGAAGCCACTGAGGAGACACGCCATTTTGTAGTTTTCAGTGGCAGCTGCAGCTCCTGGCCTGCGAACTGTAGGGAGATGCAGCGATCAGTCTTGGGGGGGCGTAATAGCTCTTGCTTTAAGCTCCCTGGATCTGGATTGTGATGTGGGGTGGAGGTCGTGGGTGGGTTTCCAACTTGCCAGAAATGGAAGTGTCGTTCCCCGCCGCCTCCCCCCCCCCCACTCGTTTGGGACGAAAGTTCCCGTCTAGCGGCAGAGCCATACTGTGGCAACAAGCCCAAAAGTCAGGTAATTAAGTGGCAACATGCCAAGGCAAAGGCAATAAATTAAATAGAAAAATGCAACCTTAGACTTCTACTTTGGGGGCAAAGAGGATGGAAGCATAGGGAGAGAGGAGGGTCGAGAGGTCAGAAGTCCTGCTCCAAAAGCCCCAGGGGAAAACATGAGCGGGTTGCAGATTATAGAGGACCTTAAGAAGGACTTTAAAAATCAAATAAGAGAAGTGGAGGAAAAATTGGGAAGAGAAATGAGAAGGATGCAGGAAAAGTATGAAATGAGGGTCAACAGCCTGACTGAGGAAAGCAACACCTTCAAAAAATAGACTAACTCAAATGGCAAAGGAGGCCCAAAAGGGCAATGAGGAGAAGAATGCCTTGAAAAGTCTAATTTGCCAGATGGGAAAAGAATCTCAAAAGTTCACTGAGGAGATTCATTCCTTCAGAGTTAGACTGGAGCAAATGGAATCTTGTGACTATGAGAAATCAAGATGCTGTTAAAGAGATTCAAACAAATGAAAGAATAGAAGGCAATGTGAAATATCTCATGGGAAAAACCACTGACCTGGAAAATAGATCCAGGAGAGATAATCTAAAAATTATTGGACTACCTGAAAGCCATGATCAAAGAAAGAACCTAGAAATCACCCTTCAAGAAATTCTCAAGGAAAACTGCCCTGATGTTTTAGATCTAGAGGGCAAAATAGAGGTTGAAAGAATCCACAGATCACCTCCTGAAAAAGATCCCAAAAAGAAAACTCCCAGGAATATTATAGCCAGGTTCCAGAATCCCCAGATCAAGGAGAAAATACTACAAGCAGCCAGGAAGAAACAATTTCAATATTGTGGAAACACAATCAGAATAGCCCAGGACCTGGCAGCTTCTACACTGAGGGATTGAAGGGCATGGAATATGATATTCCAGAGGGCAAAAGAGCTGGGAATGAACCCAAGGGTCACCTACCCAGCAAAACTAAGTATCTTGTTCTGGGGAAAAATATGGTCATTCAGTGGAATAGAGGACTTTCAAGCATTCTTGAGGAAAAAACCAGAGTTGAATAGAAAATTTGACATCCAGACACAAGAAGCAAGAGATGCCTGAGAAAGTAATCAGGGAAAAGAAATCAAAAGAAACTTATCAAAGTTGAACTATTTACATTCCCACACGGAAAAACAATAACTGTGACTGATGAAACCTCTCTCAGTATGAAAATAATGGAAGAAAGGTGTATGGTCATTTGAATACATATGTGAATGGGTGTATATATGGTTACAGTCATACATGGATAGAGGGCATAGTTTGAATTTGTTGGGAAGGAATGATACTTAAGGGGCAAAATTATGAGGTGAAAGAGGAAAGTGGCAAGAGGAGATGGGGAGAGACAGAGTGGGGTAAACTATCTCATGTAGAAGAAGCAAGGGGAAGTGGCTGCAGGGGTGGGCGAGAATAGGAAGGCAAAAAGGCAAAACTACATTCTCATTGAATTTGGTTCTGGTAGAGAATGACATACATACTAAATGGGATAACTCAACCTGTAGCAGAATAGGGAGAAGGGGGATGAGAGGAGGGATGATGGATGATAGGGCATTCTGGGGGGAGGGGAGGTTGGAAGTACCCACTGTAGAAGAGGGACAGGATCATGTAGGGAATGGACCAGGTGGGGGGTGGAATGGGTGGGAGGGAATTGTAAGCAGCCTTGTACAATATATCTACAATGGTAATGTTAGTCATAGCTATACTTGTACAACATATATTGAATTACTTATCTTCCCAGAGGGAATGGGTGACAAGGGAGGAAGGGAATGGATCTGAAATTCGAAGTCTTAAAATTAAATGTTTCAAATTCATTTATATACATATATGTATATGTATATATATAAAATATTATTAATACTCTTTTGCTTATAATTGGGAAATAAGATGTGCAGGCATTTGGACACAAAGATTCATCTTTCTCTAATGGAAAAGTCGAAGGGGGTATGGGAGAAGGTATGGGAGAGAGAGCAGATTGGAGGAAGCGCTATCTTGTGGGACTGCTATTCTGGGAGGGTGGGCAGGGGATAAATGGGGTGGGGAAACATAATTGTAACTCAAAATCTGGCAGAAGTGAATGATGTAAAACAGAAGTTAATAAAGCATTTGTTTAATAAAAAAGAAAAAAAAAGTTTTAAATTTGCCCCTCTGCATGCTCCTTTAAACAACGTGCACATTCATATCTAATTCACATTATCGAATATAAGTTTACTTTTATTTTCTTCATGTTGGCTGTCTGGCTTTTTTAGTACCATAAGCCAAAGGGAGAGAATGCGAGTCCTTGTGGTATCTGTATTTTTCCTGTCACATAGGGAAGACTTGATGTAAGTGTGGCAGCCACAAGGTGCTGGGCTTTCCTCTTTCTGTAGCCGTTTCTTTACTGAATTAGGGTCTTTGTGAACCAACCATGTCAGCTACTTCAAACATCTCGGACCAGGCTTGACTTTGGTCCAGTGGTATAACCCTCAGGATTGGAATAAAATGAGACCCTTATGGACCATCTTATATTTAACAAAAGCCATTTATTTGATGGTAGCTTGGAAAGAATATTCAATAAGAATATAGCATTGATTCAGTTTGGGTATACTTCCCCTTGCTTCCACATTTTCCAGGTTAGAAGTGTGTGTCAAGTTAGAAGAGTAAATTGAGCCTTAGTCTTGTGGACCAATTAATTTTTGAGCTGTTATATTGTATTTTTAGGGAAACATTAGCCTGGCCTATGTGGAGTAGACGCTGCTTTTGCCACAGCTTTGGATCTCATTATACAGAGTTAGAGGCACTAATGATTAGTTTAGTGCTACACAAGTCAAAGTAGAACACAGAGATCCCCTGAATTTGACATATTTCTTACCTTACTAGTTGTCATTGCCTCTTTTCTTTAAAATAAGTTTTTATTGATGATTCTCTTTTACATGATCATAGTTTTCTCTAGTATCCTTCCTTCCAGAGAGCCATTTCATATAATAAATATTATTTTTTTTCAAATGCTTTATAAACTTCTGGTTTATATCAACAAATAGTATTTTTTAAAGACAGAAAAAAGAGGAAGAAGAGGAAAGCAATCAGCACAACTTATCAGTACATTGAAAAAGTATGAAAATGTACAACGTTCAATACCTGTAGACTTCCTAATTCCATGAAGGATTCAGTTGGAGTCTTTTACCTCTCCATCCCAGGTCGTATTTCATCTTAATTTTGTTACCTTTATTTTATGTTTAAACTTTTGGTATGTGTTTATTTATTCCTTTGCACTATTGTAGTTGTGTGTGTGTCTGTGTGTTTTGATTCTGCTTATTTTACTCTTTATCAGTTAAAATGTAGATCTTTCTATGTTTTGCAGTATTAATTACACATATCATTCTTATAATGCTTTTGCATTCATATACTACAGTTTGTTTAGCCATTTCCCAGGTGTTGGACATTTACTTTTGTTTCAATGTTTTTGCCATCACAAGATATTTTGGTATATATTGAGATTTTCTACTTGTCATTATCTACTTGTCATTTCTACTTGTCATTTTCTACTTGTCATATACCAATATTTTGGTATATATTGAGATTTTCTACTTGTTACTGTACCCCATTCCTTGGGGTACAAACCCAGGAATGTGTTGCTGCTTCAAAAAGTCACATTTTATTTTCAGTATTCCAATTTTTTTCCAAAATGGTAGTAGTATTTCACAGCTCTATCAATAATATATTAGTGTTCCTGTTATGCCATAATCCTACCAAGATTGATTATCGCCATTTTTTTTTCATCATTGCCAATTTGCAGAATGAGGTGAAACCTCAGGATCATTTTGGTTTGCATTTCTCTTATTAGTGATTTGGAGCATTCTTTCATGTGGTTGTGAATACATTACAGTTTTTTTGAGAACTATTTGTTCATATTCTCTGACCATTTATCTGTTGGGGAATGGCTATTAACCTTATACATAATTATTAATTATTTATATAGCTTGGATAAAAAGCCCTTACCAGAGAAATTGATGCAAAAAACTTTTTTTTTAAACATTTGACCACTTCCTTTCTTATCCTAGATACATATATGTGTCTATGTGGAAGCGCTATGGAATTTCAGGGCAACTTGTTTTCTGTTAGAAAGAACTTAGTAGCGGTACATTTTCCCCTTTCTATAAGTGAAGAATTCCATATTTTCCTTAATGACTCATTGTGGTATGAAAGCAACTTGGTGTTCATAACAAGCCGAAAAGATTTTCGTTTCAGGCTTATAAGATGGATATTTTATGTAACAGTGAACCTAGCAGATTTGGAGAGGCTTGTTATACCAGAAGGTTAGCCAGCAAGTAATATATATGTATGTATGTATGTATATATATGTGTGTGTGTGTGTGTGTGTGTGTGTGTGTGTGTGTGTGTGTGTGTGTGTATAGATATAGGTATAGATATATAGGGATATAGATATACCAAATATATACCATAATAAGTCACAGAATTTGTCTATTAAGTCAGAGAGGTATTATGAAATGTTTTGGAGAGATTGAAGTGAAATAAAGCTCCTAAAGTATTGAAGTGTAAGTATAGATCAAAACAAATGGAACCTAAAACTAGGATGTTTCAAAACACCTCATTACCTTATTAATGACAATGTAGTTCAATTGCAAGAATGCTGAACTTGGAGTCAGAAGGCTTGGGTTTGAAATTTGGCTCTACCTCTAATGTCTGTCATTTTAGACAAGTTATTTAATCATTATAAATCTCAATTTCTTTATCTCTAAAATGGGGGTAATAATACTTGTTAATAATAATAATAATACAGTAATAATGCAGACTTACCATATAGGGTTATTGTAAAGATTGAGATAATGCCTATGAAGCCCTAAAAGACAGAATTATATAAATGTAAAGTGACCTTATTATGGCTCTTTATGGTCCAGGTAGCATCTATGAATTGATTCTGTAGAAGTATGAGGAAACTCTTATTCTTGTTTGGTGTGCTCATCTGTGTACCTTCTCTTTCCCTGTTTACAGTTCCAGTAGAATCAAGATTAGGGGATGAAGTCCAATGTAGGTAGGAGCCATCTTTCTGGTTACTTACGTATGTGGTAAGTAACCATGTAGCCTATGTGGACTGAGAACTTGACAGCAGCTATCACTCTACTCTTATATTTTATTTTTTTCTTAAATACCAAATAAAATTAGAATTTATATATACATTGTAAAACAGAAAGGGGAGATTACACATGATTTTGTGACTGTTATGAAGAACTTGCTTTTCTTTTTAAGTATATAGTAATTTTATCATATAACTTTATAAAAACTATCCTATTTGTGTTTGTTTACTTCTGGCCTTCCTTTAAAATTTTTTTTTTTTTATAAATATCCATAGTCTCCCTCTTCTACTTACCCCTCCCCAAAGGAACAAAAGTATTCATAGTCTAGCAAAATGAAATTCTACATTGAGTACAACTTTGGTCTTGACTAGAACTATGTGAGATTATCACGTTTCTCTGTCAGGAGATGGGTATCATGCTTCATCATTGATATTTGAAATCTTGGATGATCGTATGTAGTACTGGCAGTCCATTGAACTTTTTAGCTCTTTATAATCTTTTCTTGATTCTGAGCTATTTTTCCTGCCTATAAAGTAGGATTTTCTCCTATGTAGGCATTCCTAGCTGTGAGAAATTAGTTTTCTTCTATCCCTTCCAAATCTATCAGAACTTAGTTTCCTCCTTTCTCTTCCAAATCTGTCAGAACTTATTTTCCTTCTTTGTCTCCCAAATGTATTAGAACTGAGCTAAATGAACTTGCTTTATTGGTAGATGGCATTCAACCATGTGAATTTTAATTTTAACCTTGAAGTTTTACCCTTTAGGTACTATAAATTAGGCACCATAATTTTGTAAAATATACTGAAAACAAACAAAGAAACCTGTAAATTTTTTGTGTTAATAATAGTAATAATAATAACTAATTCTTTAAGCTTTGCAAAATGCTTTATAAATACCTCATTTTAATTTAACAACAACCATTGAGTGGATGCTATTATTATTCCCATTTTATAGATAAGGAAACTGAAGCAAACAGTTTAAGTGGCTTGCCCAGGGTCACACAGATAAGTGTCTGAGTTCAAATTTAACATGGGTCTTTCTGACTCCAGGTCAAGTGTTCTTTCCCACTAGCTGCCTCCCATTGTTAAGTCATCCTTAGCTCAGACATTGGAATCATACTGTCCGCTATGATAGACCAGACAGTAATCTGCTAGCTTTCTCATTCTGAAGCATCATTCACTTTATGCATCTGTAATTAGTTTCTTGCTGTTAGACACTAAAATAATAGGCTGCAGAAGGTGAAGAAGCATCATCTTTTGCTCCTGTTCACATGCTGCTTGATGCAGCATAAGAAAGTCTTCTAACTCTGCTAATTACTTCACATTTAACTTATCTATTCCTAACTGTGCTCTCAGTGCAGCAAGCTGATTTTCACTTCTACCTATTTGATTCTTTGTGCCCAGTATCTACAGTGTCTGTTTCAAATATTCTTCTACCTACCCTCTCAGCTGAGACCCTCTCCTCAAAATATTTATTAACACTTTACAAAAAAAAAAAAGATTTACTCTGAGAACTCCATCATCAGGTAATCCTTCCTTATCTTGCAACACTCTGATGTTATCCCCTCCCATTTCTTGATTTTTTTTTTTTTTTTTTTTGCTTTTTGGAGGGCAATTGGGGTTAAGTAACTTGCCCAAGGTCACACGGCTAGGTTTTTGTTTGTGTGTGCGTTAAGTGTCTGAGGCCGGATCTGAACTCAGGTCCTTCTGATTCCAGGGCCGACGCTCTACTTACTGCGCCACCTAGCCGCCCCCCCTCCCATTTCTTTTATTGCAATCTCAGCTGAAGGAATGCTTTTTCTCCTGATCAAAGTCAACCTTTGTACATTCTTCCTTTATATTCTCCTGTCTTTTCCTACATATTGCCCTCACTATCATCCAGTTTCTCTCTAATCTCCAATGTCTCCCTCTCTTTGGATTCTTCTCTTCTGCCTAAACATGTCCACAATATCTCCCATCCTAAAAAACCAAAACACAGAACTGACTTGGACCTACCACTCTACTTTATCTCTTTTAGCTTTGATAATTTTACTCCTTGAAAAAGCTATGTGCATTTGGTGCTTCTATTTCCGCTTCCTTTTGTCTTATACTTTCTCCTTAATCCTCTGCATTGTGCATTTTGACCATATTACTCAGCCAAAACTGCTTTCTCCAGAGTCAGCAAGGATTCCCTAATTGTCATGGCTAAAATACATGCCTTTCTTAATTCTACCTTTTGAAATCCCTAATTTGCTTCAAAGTTCAGTCTAAGGCCACAATCTATTTTAAGAAATCTCTTCCAATTACCACAGCTGCTAGGACATACCTTCTAAAAATTATCCTGTGTTCATTTTGTGTATATTATGTAAATACATGTTGTCTCCTACATTAGAATGGAAGTTTTTTAAGGGAAGGGGATATTTTACTTTTGCCTTTACTTAACAAATGGTTAATTGTTCATTGATTCTTGGATCAGATAAGTTGAGGTGTCTTTTGCTACTATGTTTGGTATTTGATTCCTCAGATGTAGACATTTTATCCTTTGAACAATGTTCTTTCACCTCTTTTGGCTTATTGGTAATTAATTATTGCAGTTTCCAGAATTCCCGTGATTTTAATTAAGGTATGATTCTAACGTTTTAAGAAAGTAGCTTTGGGGCGGCTAGGTGGGGCAATGAATAGAGCGTCGGCCCTGGAATCAGAAGGACCTGAGTTCAGATCCGGCCTCAGACACTTAATCCGCACAAACAAAAACCTAGCCGTGTAACCTTGGGCAAGTTACTTAACCCCAATTGCCCTAAAGGGGCGGCTAGGTGGCCCAGTGAGTAAGAGCGTCGGCCTCGGAGTTGGGATGACCGGAGATCAGATCCGGCCTCACAAAATGAGCACCCACGCATAAACAATGACTAGCCGTGTAACCTTGAGCAAGTTACTTAACCCCAATTGCTTTAAAAAAACAAAACAAAACAAGAAAGTAGCTTTGCTTAATGGATTCCTTGTATATTATCAGGTTATGTGTTTCTGATAGGCTTAAAGTAATGGAATTTTTTAAAAATACTACTTTAATACATAATTATCATCACAATCATTGGAACCCCTGAGGTTTATGGGAACAAAGTATTTTGACCTGTTGTGGTATTTACCTACCTATATGTAGGTAAATTTTAAAAATCTAGGAGGAATCAGCATAGATAAATCACAGTGTTTTGCTGAAATGAGTTCTTTTTTTTTCCCCACTTTTTTCCTTAGTGACCCTGGTGGAGGTATTGAAATGTCTGAGTTTATTCGAGAGGCTACACCCCCAGTTGGTTGCAGTTCACGAAATTCTTATGCTGGTCTAGACCCAAGCAATCAGGTAGGAGCCTCTACTGTTCTTTATGTTGTCATAGTATATCTGATGTGCCTTTTACTTTCATTTGATCTTTGTTTGACTAATAGATTAAATTTTTTTTTGGTAAGCTTTCTATTTATAATACATTTGTTTCTTTTTTTTAAATTTCCTTATTTATTTTTAGTTTTCAGCATTCACTTCCATAAGATTTTAAGTTTTCTCTCCATTTCTCCCCTCCCCCACCCAAAGATGGCACATAATTTGATATGGGCTATGCATATACATTCATATTAAACCTATTTTCACATGAGCCATGTTGTAACCAATGGAAGAAATCATGAGAAAGGAAAAACAAACAAAGACGACAGCATGCAAATCATATGCTTTGATCTACATTCAGACTCCATAGTTCTTTTTCTGGATGTGGACAGCATTTTTCCATTGCGAGTCCTTTGGAGTTGATCCTTGCATTGCTAAGAAGAGCTAGGTCTATCAAGTTAGTCATTGCACACTGTGGTTGCTACTATGTACAGTGTTCTCCAGGTTCTTCTCTCTTCACTCAGTATTAGTTCATTCCAGTCTTTCCAGGTTTTTCTGAACTCTGCCTGCTCCTCATTTCTTATAGTACAGTAGTATTCCATTACATTTATATACCATAACTTGTTCAGCCATTCCCCAGCTGATGGGCATCCCCTCACTTTCAAATTCTTTGCCACCACAAAAAAGAGCCGCTATAATTATTTTTGTGTATGTGGGTCCTTTTCCCATTTGTATGATCTCTTTGGGATAATACTTTTATTTCTAACAGACTTCTATATAATCTTATTTTACACAATTAATATCCCAATCAGAAAGGCATCAACAAGTCAGTAGCCCTGTTTTAAAAACAGGAAAACAATGGCCTGATATGTCTCTTGCCTTGGGACCAGCCTAAGTTTGGTGCATGACTTGGCATATAGGTAGCAGTGTTTTATCTACAGCAGTTTTCTGCTGGAAGTCTCTACTTAGAAGTTACAGTATCACTTTGAATGTAGCTAGAACTGAATTCCTGACCTTCTGAAAACCAGGTTCCTTATAGTTTTTTTTCAGTGGAATTATGATCCATCTAATCACCTAGTTTTGAAACCTTGAATTCATCCACAGGTTTTGCCTTTTTTCTGAGATCTCTGATGTTACCAAGGCCCTTTAATTTTTATATAGTCTGCTCCTTTCTTTACATTCTCACTGCTGTTATCTATAATACTCTTAGCCCCTATTCCTCTATGTCTGAGGTACTGTTGATAAAATAGTTTTCGAACTTGTTTCTCCAGTTCTCTTTTTTAGATTCTCTCTACCATCCAGCCTATCAATCTTTTTATTTTTGGAGGGCAATTGCCTAATTGTAACTTGCCCAAGGTCGCACAGCTAGGTTTTTGTTTGTGTGTGCATTAAGTGTCTGAGGTCAGATCTGAACTCAGGTACTTCTTACTCCAGGGCCGACGCTCTACTCACTGCGCCACCTAGCCGCTCCCAGCCTATTAATCTTAAATTTCACAGTCAGATAGATCACTCTTTCTATACTACCACTTTGTACTTGTCACTTCCTGCCCAAGAATCTTTACTGATTCTCATTGCCCATTGGGTAATTTCCTAAATTCTGTATTCTTCCCTTGAAACAGGCCCTTCATAGTCTAGCTTCTACTTATTTCCAGCATGCTCTGATGACTTACTTATACTTACGTGAATTATCCTGCTAGTCAGACTAATAAATTTATTTTTAAAGACATCATGTGCATATTTCTTTGTGCCTTTGCTCTTGCCCCTTTATCTGAAATGACCTCCTCTTCTTATTTGTGCCAAAATCCTTTTTCCCTTTAATGCCTATCTGAAATCCTACTTCCTCTCCTACTCAATGATATCTTTCACAGTGATCTTAGCCTATTGTGATTACACTCTCCTCTGAACTACTATAAGATTTACTCTAACTCATTTGATACTTGCCACAATTTGTTATTTTTATTTGTTGGTTCTGTCGTTGTCACCAAATTGTAAACCTCTCAAGGAGAGAGGCACTGTAGCTTTATATTTTCTTGATTTCCCTGATTCTTAGCAGAATTGTACACACGATAAGCATAGATTAGCTTTTAAGTGATGGTGACATACATCTTAGAATAACAGATATAGAGCTGTAAGGGAACCCAGAAACCTTTTAGTACAACCTTCTTCTTTTATAGAGGAGGAAACTTGAGGCCTAGGATATTTAAGTGACTTAACCAGGATCACACAAGTAATAAGTGTTAGAGGCAGGAGTTTTCTTCTTATAAGAGCAAAATGTTACCAATGACCTTGAGGTTGATGGAGTAGAAAAAGTGCTAATTTTAGAGTCATAGAACCTGGGTTTTAATTCTTCCTCTCAGTTTTCTCATCTGAAAAGATCTTAGAACTGAGACTATAGAGAATCTAATCTAAGTCAATGATTCTCTGCATAGAGCTTTATTACTTGGTACATGCCAAGGAGAGAGCTGTCCCTGAATCAGATGAATTAATGTAAATGAAAGCTATAAAATGCCATAAACATGTAAGATATTCTGATTGCAATAGGTTTCATGACTGCTGATTATGATTAAGTTCACATGGACAGAATTAAAAAATTTGTATTTCTAGCTATTCAACAAAGCACATGAGAAAATAATCTCAGTCAACAGTATTCATCTTTTTAAGTACTTATGTTTTATCCCATATGTTTATTGCAAATAGATCAAGTGATGGGAAGAATATTGTTTTGTGAGAAATACTTCTTTGTAATTAGATTGGAACTTCTGTTTTGTTTTGTTTTTTTTTAAAGAAATAGAGTAAAGCAGAAAGCATTACTTATTCTTAAATTATTTATTTTGGTGGCATTCGCTCCTGTCTTATCTTTTATGCACGATAAATTGATAACTGGGCTTTTCGTTTTTGAGTGATTAGAAAATTTAGTTTCTTTGGCATTTGCATAGTCAGACTCTTTATTGAAAAATGTAATCAGATTTTGACTTCCCAGAGACAAGTCTCATTTATCCAGGATTTTGGGGCTTACGCTTTTTTCATTTATTTAGAAAATGAAAAATCAGCATTTATCCCTGGAAACTATCTGATGATTTCATATCACAAGACCTTGTTCATTATATTTTAGGGAGGTTATCCAACTTTTAACACTACTAAGATAAAACACTGAATTTTTTTTTTTCTTTTTAGAGGGCAATTGGGGTTAAGTAACTTGTCCAAGGTCACATGGCTAAGTTTTTGTTTGTGTGTGCATTAAGTGTCTGAGGATGGATCCGAATTCAGGTTCTTCTGACTTCAGGGCCGACGCTCTACTCACTGAGTCACCTAGCCGCCCATGAATTTTTTTTTAAAGGAGTGGTTCTTTAGTAGGAATGAGGGAGCTATTGAAAGGTAATGTCTTTTAGATATGTGGTTTCAGATTTTTTTAAATTAAGGACACAGTTGACATATTCTTATTGTTTTCCTTAAGTAGAGCTTGGTACTTAAAATATTTGCAGAGTTTTTAACCAGTTCATAAAATAGGAAGATTAAATACCCAGTTATACACAGGCCATTTAGAAATCTGTTCAGAAGTTTGTTGTTAAAATTTTTGTTTTGAGAGGTGTGTGTATATTAAAAAAAATTTTTTTTTTTTTTTTGCAGCTGAGAATTTTTGGTAGGTTCACTGTGTTGCCTTAATTTAAATGTTAAGTGGTGTAATTGCTTTGTTAATAGGAGACAGAAGAATATTTCATAGGATGAATTTTTGAAAAGAGAACTTTAAAAATTACCTAGTTACACTTCTGCTATCTTCTATTCTACTGATAAGAGAAATGTAATTCTAGAGAGGTTGTCCACTATCACAGAGCTAGGTAATAACAAAACTCATTCTAGAATCCAGGTTTCTTGAGCAAGCATAGTACTCTGCCCACCAAACCAAAGTTTTTTCTTAAAGGATTGGGTTTTTGTTTTTTTGTTTGTTTTTGCTTTTGTTTTGTTTTTTGCATTTTGGTGATATACTTGTGACAACCTTTGGGTGTTTTTGTGTAGTGCAAGATGTTTAGTAAGAAAAAACTATATCTAAGAAGGAAGAATTGTAGAGAAATGATTTTATGATCATAATTTCCAGCTTGGGAACAACTGAGAATCTTTTTCATACATACTGCAAGGCAGTCACCATATCAAATGGTCTAACAAGTTCCCTGTAAAACTTACCTAGTATAAGACTAGGATGGATATGAAGATGGACTGATCTCTTGATTTTGTAGTAATATTTATAAACTTGGCGTCTCTTTATTTTTTTTCTTTCTCTCGAGCAGCTATATTTATTATGGGGCTGGTTTGAAGGAGAAATTGGGCTAAACCCTGAGAATTATGGTTAATTTTTTTTTTTTAAGCAATTGCGGTCAAGTAACTTGCTCAAGGTTACATGGCCAGTCATTATTTGTGTGTGGGTGCTCATTTTCTGAGGCCGGATTCGATCTCAGGTCATCCCAACTCTGAGGCTGGCGCTCTTACTCACTGTGCCACCTACCCGCCCCAAATTATGATTAATTTTAAAAATAGAAGTAATAAGCTGTGATAACAAAACTTAATTTTGATTTGTTTTTTCAAGCAGTTTATTTAGTCATTGTTCAAATGACTAAATTTTTCATGTGGCATAGGTAAAAACGCTTTGTGAATATTAACTCTATGAGTGCATTAAATATTATTTTTCTTCTAAAGATCAATTAAGGCTCTTGAGTTCTCTCTTGGTGAGTCTTTTTAAATTATGTTTGTAGGACTAGTTTCCAAGAATGTTTTCTAATAGCTCCACTGTTATTATACTTTATTTTCTGGGATAAATTTTAGCATTTCCTGTTACTTTCTCCTTTCATATAATTCTTGAGTTAATGTAATAAATTTTGACTGTAAAATTTTAAAACAGGTTTCATATCCTTTTTTAGAATTTTTTTATTAAGAAAAATTTACATCTTCTTCCCTTCATCTTCTCCTCTATGTACTCCCAACTGGAAAAGAAAAAGAAATATGTATAGTTTCTCTATACATATAGAAATATTTTTTTAAATTAAACAAATGCTTTATTAACTTCTGGTTTACATCATTCATTTCCACCAGATTATGAGTTACATTTTCCCCCCATTTTTTCCCTACCCACCACCCCAGAATAGCAATCCCACTAGATATCCCCTTATCCAATCTGCTCTCTCGAATATCTTCTCCCATATCCCCTTTGATTTTGCCATTAGGGCAAGGTGAATCTCTGAGCCCCAATGCCTGGACATCTTATGAAACATTTAATTTTAAAACTTCGATTTTCAGATCCATTCCCTTCCTCCCTTGTCACCCACTCCCTCTGAGAAGATAAGCAATTTAGTATGTGTTGTACATGTATAGCTATGCAAAACATTACCATAGTAGATATAGTGTAAAAGACTGCTTATATTTCTGTCCCACCTGGTCCATTCCCTACTTTGATCCTGTCCCTCTTAAAAAGTGGGTACTTCCAACCTCTCCTCCATCATCCCCCCTCTCATCCCCCTTTCCCCTACTCAGGAGAGTGAGTGAGGGTAAGATATTCCATTTAGTATGTATGTGATTCTCTCCTTGAGCCAACTTCAGTGAGAATATGCTTTTGCCTTTTTGCCTTCCTGTTCTTTCTCTCCCCTGCAACTACTTCCCCTTGCCTCTTCTGCATGAGATAGTTTACCCTACCTTGTCTCTCTCCATCTCCTCTTGCCACTTTCCTCTCTCACCTCTTGACTTCACCCCTTAAGAATCATCCCTTCCTTGGGGCGGCTAGATGGCACAGCAAGCAGAGCACCGGCCCGGAGCCAGAAGGACCCGAGCTCGGATCCGGCCCCAGACACCCAACACACAAACAAAAACCCAGCCGCGTGACCCCGGGCAACTCACCCAACCCCAATTGCCCTCCAAAAAAAAAAAAAATCATCCTTTCCCATCAAATTCAACCTGTGCCCTCTATCCATGTATACCTGTGAACATATTCCATGTACCCTTCTTCAATTATTTTCATAATGAGAAAGGTTTCATCAACCACAATTATTGTTTTTCCATGTAGGGCTGTAAATAGTCCAACTTTGATAAGTTCCTTTTGATTTCTTTTCCTTGATTACCTTCTCAAGTATCTCTTCCTTCTTGTGTCTGAATGTCAGATTTTCTATTCAACTCTGGTTTTTTCATCAAGAATGCTTGAAAGTCCTCTATTCCACTGAATGACCATATTTTCCTCTGAAACAAAATACTCAGTTTTCTGGGTAGGTGACCCTTGGCTTCAATCCCAGCTCTTTTGCCCTCTGGAGTATCATATTCCATGCCCTTTGATCCCTCAGTGTAGAAGCTGCCAGGTCCTGTGCTATTCAGATTGTGTTTCCACAATATTGAAATTTTCTTCCTGGCTGCTTGTAGTATTTTCTCCTTGATCTGGGAGTTCTGGAACCTGGCTGTAATATTCCTGGGAGTTTTCTTTTTGGGATCTTTTTCAGGAGGTGATCTGTGGATTCTTTCAACCTCTATTTCCCCCACTGGGTCTAAAACATCAGGGCAATTTTCCTTGAGAATTTCTTTAAGGGTGATTTCTAGGTTCTTTCTTTGATCATGGCTTTCAGGTAGTCCAATAATTTTTAAATTATCTCTCCTAGATCTATTTTCCAGGTCAGTGGTTTTTCCCATGAGATATTTCACATTGCCTTCTAATCTTTCATTTGTTTGGATCTGCTTAACAGCATCTTGATTTCTCATAAAGTCACTAGCTTCCATTTGCTCCAGTCTAACTCTGAAGGAATGAATCTCCTCAGTGAGCTTTTGAGATTCTTTTTCCATCTGGCAAATTCGACTTTTTAAGGCATTCTTCTCCTCATTGCCTTTCTGAACCTCTTTTGCCATTTGAGTTAGTCTATTTTTTAAGGTGTTATTTTCCTCAGTCAGGCTGTTGACTGTCATTTCATACTTTTCTTGCATCTTTTTCATTTCTCTTCCCAAATTTTCCCCCACTTCTCTTATCTGCTTCTTAAGGTCCTCTATGGCCTGTAGCCAGCTTGTATTTTCATGTGGGGCTTTTGGTACAGGAGTTCTGACCTTACAGTCCTCCTCCATGCTTTGAGCCTCTTTGCCCCTAAAATAGGAGTCCAATGTTGAACTTTTCTGTTTATTTTGTTTCATTTGCCTAGGCATGTTGCCACTTAATTACTTGATTTTTGGGCTTGTTGCCACAGTAGGACTCAGCCACCATACAGGGGAGCTTCCGCCCAAACGTGGGGTCTTCACAGTTTCCGCCAGTTGGGTGGCCTCTGTAAAGCCTCCACCTCCTCTGGCAAATTGGATACCCACCCCAAACTTCCCCCCCAGACCACAATCCAGATCCAGGCAGTTTAAAGCAAGAGCGATTAACCCCCAGACTGACTGCTGGATCTTTCTACAGTTCGCAGACCAGGAGCTAGAGCCACTACTGAGGCTGCAAAATGGCTTCTGTGCAGCTGTTTCTTCAGCAGCTTTTCGCCCCCAGGGGAGGAAGCCACGCATTCCCCAAATATTGGTCCCAAATTCCATAGGGCACTAACCTCTCACTTTGTCCTAGGCATATCTGTGCTGATAATTCTGGAATCGCCACAGTTGCTGGTGTTCTGGGGTCCCTCCAGCCGGCTGAAGGCCCGGCCACCCTGGGGCTAAAACCGCGGACCTGGGCTCGGCTCTGCGCCCTGCTCTGTCGGTGCCCTGCTCTGTCGGTTCCCAGCGCACTGTGCTGCCTGATCTCAGAGCACTGCACTGGCCACTCCCTGCAGGGCTGCTGGCCTGTCCTCAGGAGGAGGTTAGCTTCTCTGTGCCGTTCTGTGGGTGCTGGGGCTCCAGAAGTTGTTCGGAGCTCCCTTTCACGTTGTTTGAAATTTGTGTGGGGCAGAGCACATTGGAAATGCTGTTTCTACTCAGCCATCTTGGCTCCGCCCCATATAGAAATATTTTTGTAAGAAATGTGTATAGTTAAGCAAAATAATTTTATGCATTGACCATGTACAAAAAATATGTCTCAGTTTGCACCCTGAATAACTCACCTGCCATGAGATAGTCCTCAATATGGGGTTGGATATCATGTTGATCAGAATTCTTAAATCTTTCATAGAAGTTTTATATACTTTTGATTAACATCACTAAAACCCAATTCAGTGATCAGATTTTTATTTTTGTATATAGTAAACCTGGAAATGCCTTTTTAAAAATGGCTTTTGCTTTTGGTTATTTTCAATGTTACTTTGTTAGTGCAGTACAGGCATAAATACCATTGAAATAAAGCAGTATTGTAACAATCAGATTTGAGTATCTAACAAACCCATAGGATATCTACTTTTCTAAACCCTGACTTGTGAGTACCATACTGGACATAGAAGTTTTTGGTTATACACACCCAATATTTGTTGTACTTTTTTGCTCAAAATAACACAATATAGTTTGGTTTTTGGAGTCAAGATAAGAATGACTGAAAGTACATGACACTATGACCATATCAATATGTAATTCATTAATCTGTTGCTCTATAAAATTAAAATGTTTAAAACACCACAATTAATTATCATGTTTTGTTTCCAGATTGGGTCTGGCTCACCTCGACTTGGAACAGAAGCAACTGTTAAAGGTCAGATTTTAACTTAATTTTGGAGCTTACCTCATTGTCTCCATTTAATTTTTTCTTATATCACTCAATCATAAAACATTTATTAAGAACTGGGGCTATGAAGAAAGGCAAAGATAAACAGCCCCTACCCTCAAGGAGCTTCTTTTTTTATGGGGGAGACATCATGAAAATAATTAAGTAAATACAAGATCTCTAGTGTGTGGGGGGGGTCTGGTAAAGGTCTCTTGCAGAAGGTGTTATTACTGATGGCTTGACATTCTGAAGGCTTCATAATTTCACAAGTGTTCACTGAAGCCTCTCTGTGCCTTCTCACTCTCTGATTCTTGTTCATGTCTTTCCATGATTTCTCTATAGAGATTCCATCTAATGGGCTGAACGCTTTCTTCTGTTTCTCTTAATACCTTGGAGGTAACTACTGTAACATTTAGGTTATTTATTGCCTCTTTTTTTCTTGCTAAATAATATCCTCAGTGACATCTTTTGTACTATTTTTCCATTAGAAGTCATCTCTTGTCATGTTTTGCAGTCTACTTTATCCATAATAACATTAGCTTTTGGGTTACTTATTTTTTTTATTCTTTTCCTGAGATTGTGGTATTTCATTTTTTGTAGAACCTTATTATATTATCCTTGGGAGAGCGATAAAATGTTACCTCTAGTATTTGTGTTAAAGAGAAGGGCATTTGTACCAGAAACTAATTTAGATTAGATTATATACATGATGAGCTAAGCAATGAACTGAGCCAAGGATTGAGTAGATTAGATTAGTTTATATTTGAAAAACTGTATGATGCTTTTAATGATTTCAGACAACTTACTGGTACAAACCTTCATCTTTTTAACACTACCATTCCCCCCACAGTTTAGCTGTATGAAACCATAATGAAACCAAGAACTATTATTATAAGTAACTCAAAAGGCAATGGAATAGTCAGTGCATATGAAACTGAATGGGTAGTCCATCATGAAAATACATTCTCTCTGGTTGGACTAATTGGACTAATTCAGTGGACTGCCTGTCCTGTTGTATATCATAGTTTATGCAACATAAATGTGTAACCATCCACACTAAGAGTAATCTTTTACACTGCTGTAAGGTAGTTTTTTAGAATTCTGAAGAGCAAGCCAATTAGTATGATCTCATTTTAGTAAGAATGTTCAGAGACTACCATTATTATTAGAGCATCTTTTTTTTTTTTTTGGTACTGTGTTTAGAACATTTTCCATGACACTCTGCACTGATGTCCATATTCAGTGAGTTACTAAAAGAAGTTATCTCTATAGTCACATTTCATATAATTTTATATTGCCATACTGTTGCATAATTGTAAAAGGTACATGAAAGATACTTCATGTGACAAAAGCCTTTAAAATTATATCATGTTTTATTGAGTAAGCAGTTGGCAGACCTGATTCTCCATGCCCTCTCAATCAATTGTGTATTTATAATGATACAGTTTGCTGTAGAAAATAATCTGTGACAGTCCTGCCTGTTCCTCAGTATTTTCTTCAAGGATACACTTAAGGTGTGATAGAGAATTCTTTTGATGATTTTATAGATGTGAGAAAACAAGAATATTATTTAGTAGTTAACATCGTCTTGGTTACCTTTGAGGGATAAAAATCATGCCTGGTGATTCTTTTATTCTTTTAAAAATTTTCCTCTCTTTGATATTCTGAAAATGAGTGTAGAAGTACATTTAAAATTGTGTTGTGCCTGGTACAGATTCTCATATATATCTATTTGCTCAAATTTATTGGTATAGTGTAAAAATCATTGAATTTGAATTGGAGGTCCTGAGTTCAAATATCACCTCTTTCCTTTACTACTTTTATGATCCTAAAGAAGTCATTTAATCACTGGACCTCAGTTTCCTCATCTGTAAAAGTGAGAGTTGAACTAGATGACTTAAATGGCTCTTCCAGTCCTAAATCAATGATCTTATCACTTTCCCCTCAATTTACTACTAAGTGCCATTGCTACTGTCTTGTAGTACTAGAAGGCACTGAGATGGTAGAGTTTAAAAATTTGATGGTTCCACTGTTCTCACCAGCAAAAACTGATCACTCGGTTAAATCTGTACCATCTACCAAATAGATAGTATCTATTTGCTGCAGTCTTCCTAATTTCTTCTATAGAGAGTCTTTGGGTGATCTTTTTTTGTTTCATAGTATGCCTGAATTTAGCACCTAGGTGCTTGCACATTCATTTATGATATTGATTATTAATGTCTTGATATAGCTTGAAATGTTGTCAAGATCTTTCTTCAGAGAAGGATTTTTAATCCTAATAATTTTTTTGGAAGTTAATAAGTTAAAATTTATCTACTCCCCTGTTTCCATAAAACTCCACACTCCACAAAAGTGTGAATGTTTTGGACTTCTGTAATAATTGATTGTTTTGATTTGCTCTGTTTAATTTGCGGAGCTGAACAAATTATGCTTTTGTTAAAGTGATTTTTTTATGGGGGGGTGACATTTTGTATATTACTGGGGTGAAGTTACTCAATGGTAAGGGAAAGGAAAACATTACATGCGCTATATTTTTCCTTTTCTCTTTTACACCTCTATAGAAAATTATTATTTTAAAGCTTTCTGGTTATGGAAAAGTCCTTTCTTTGGTTTTTACTATTATCATTTTAAGAACAATTAGAAAATTGGTATAATACAAAATTATTTAAATGAAAAAGAAATAGCAAATATTGTGCTATTTTCCAAATATTTCATTTCTTTACTTACTGGCAATTGGGAGTTCAGAATCTCAAAGTTCATCCAGTATTTTAGCAGTTGCTGCAGTGGATTTAAACTTTATCTTTTTTTCATTCTTTAATTTTGGAATTGAGTGATACCTTTAATGGAGAGATATTTACTCATATATTCAGTTCCTTAGTCCAGCCGTGAAGTATAGTTTTTTCTTTTAACAACAACAAAAAACCTAAGCGCCCTAATGTACTTCTTTTAAACTTTTTAGGAGATACAGACACTGCCAAGACTTCTGATGATATCAGTTTAAGCCTCTGCCAGAGTTCTAGTCTATGTAAAGAAGGAAGTGAAGAGCAAGGTGAGATTCTCTTGGGCTTAAATGTGTCATCAGATTTCAGGAATATCAGTACTTTCATTATTAGGAGCTAGAATCCTTGAGTTGTTGGTGTTTTCGCAAATTTTCTTATACTTTGTTGTACCTTTGTTTCTAAGCTGACAACTATAGTTAATGATATTGTTTTGACTTTATTTGATGTCTGAGAAATCAAATGAAAAATCAGTTGTGTCTACTATAAACCAAGCATTGGGTTAGGCCCTGGGGAGGTAAAAACAAAATTTCAATAGTCTCTGCCCTCATGAAGCTTAAATTTTAATGGAGGAGACAACACATATAAGGCAGTGGTTGCTGAGGAAGGAAGTTTTGGTCTACAGTATCAAAGGAATGGTGAATGAAGCCAGAGGACCCTTTCTAAAAGCAGTGGTGGTATTGATTTGATTATTGTTCTCGGAGAAGAAAGTAGAAGGTAGGAGAGGAAGAATATTATTTGTGCAACATTAGGGCTGATGTCACAGTCTCTTGGGGGAATGAAATTTGAAGCTTGGTCCTGGGCCAGCCAGAGGGTGTTAAGTTGAGTTTCATTCACATGAGTACTCACCAATCAGGACAAGTGAATTCCATGACAGAGATGCAAAGCTGACTTTTTTTTTCAGCATGGTAAGGGTGATCTTTGACTATTTAGTCTCTAGGGAGCTGTTTCTAGGTGGTGAAAAAGTGAGCTAGGCAAGATGGCAAAATATTTGGGGTGAATGATTGAATGTTCATGAATATTATTTTGTTTTCACAGAATTCTTCCAAGGTAGGAATTAAAAGATAAAACATTCTTGTTTTATAGATAAAAAAGGTATAGCACAAATTAGTTAAATGACTTGCCCAAGGCCATACAATATTGATAAAACAAAGACCTGGAGCTATGTCTTCTACCTTCTAATTGTGTATCTTTTTCACTAGTCTGTGGCTGATATGTAGTGGAAATTTTACTGTAGTACTAGTAAAATTTATAAAACTGTTTTAATGCCCTACTGTATTTATTGCTGAGAGCACTCACTAAAATCCCTAAATCTGTACAGTTAGAACACCATTATCAGGTGCTATTGCCAAGTTCTTCCAAATGTCCCTTCTTATTTGGAGGCAGCATGGTACTGTGGAAACATCTCTGGCCCTAGACTCAGGAGACCTGGGTTCAAAGGTTGCCTCTTAGAACCTTTGTAACCCCCTACCACCTAATTGCTTGTGTGACTTACCTCTTACTGCTTATAGCCTCTGTTGGCTTAGGAGAATTACTTAACCTCCTTGGCCCTCAATTTGTTCATCTGTAAAATGGTGTTGACCTTATTGGCCTTTTGAGGTCCTCTGGCTCCTATCTGTAATCCTATACTGTAATTAGCATTTTAGATTTGGACGTCTTAACAAAAGTTTCCAATCTTTATGATCTATAGCAGCTTGTTATTGAATTTGATACTCTTTGTTCTAGAAATTCAGAAATCTTAAGAGGTCAACTCATCCAGCCTGTATCAGAACAAAAATAACTTTTATAATAGCCCCCAAGGTGTTCACTTATACTTAAAAAAAAATAAACCCAAGCTTCTTGAAATGGAGAATTTAATACTTTTTGAGATAGCCTATTTGAATAGCTTTGATTTTTAGATATTTTTTCTTATATTTAAGAAAATTTCTGTATTTAACTGAAATCTGTTTGTCTGTAACTTTTATCCCCTTGTTTTTAGGTTTTCTCTCTGGGGCCAAGAAAAACAAATACAATTGCATTTTTTTTTTTAAGCAATTGGGGTTAAGTAACTTGCTCAAGGTTGCATGGCCAGTCATTTTTATGTGTGGATGCTCGTTTTCTCAGGCCGGACTCAATCTCGGGTCATCCCAACTCTGAGGCCAGTGCTCTTACTGCGCCACCTAGCTGTGCCCCTACAATTGCTTTTTTTTTTCCAGTTTTTTTTTTTGTTTTTTTTTAAACAAATGCTTTATTAACTTCTGTTTTACATCATTCATTTCCGCCAGATTTTGAGTTACAATCATTTTCCCCCCATTATTCCCCTACCCAACCTCCCAGAATAGTAATCCCACAAGATATCGCTTCCTCCAATCTGCTCTCTCCCCTACCTTCTCCCATACCCCCTTCGACTTTTCCATTAGAGGAAGGTGAATCTTTGTGTCCCAATGCCTGCACATCTTATCTCCCAATTATAAGCAAAAGAGTATTAATAATAGTATTTATATATATTTGAAACATTTAATGTTAAGACCTCAAATTTCAGATCCATTTCTTCCTCCCTTGTCACCCATTCCCTCTGGGGAGATAAGTAATTCAGTGTATGTTGTACATGCCTAGCTATGCAAAACATTATCATAGTAGATATATTGTACAAGGCTGCTTATAATTCCCTCCCACTCATCCCACCCCCCACCTGGTCCATTCTCTACATGATCCTGTCCCTCTTCTATAGTGGGTACTTCCAACCTCCCCTCCCCCCAAGGATGCCCCCCCATCCATCATCCCTCCTCTCATCCCCCTTCCCCCTATCCTGCTGCAGGTTGAGATATCCCATTTAGTATGTATGTCATTTTCTCCCTGAACCAAATTCAATGTGAATGTGGTTTTGCCTTTTTAGCCTTCCTTATTCTCCCCCTCCTTTGCAACCACTTCCCCTTGCTTCTTCTACATGGGATAGTTTACCCTACCCTGTCTCTCCCCATCTCCTCTTGCCACTTTCCTCTCTCACCTCATAATTTCATCCCTTGAGTATTCTCCCTTCCCAACAAATTCAGCTTATGCCCTCTATCCATATATAACTGTAACCATATACACACACATTCACATATGTATTCATATGACCACACCCTTCTTCCATTATTTTCATAGTGAGAAAGATATCATCAGTCACAGTTATTGCTTTTCCATATAGGAATGTAAATAGTTCAACTTTGATAAGTTCCTTTTGATTTCTTTTCCCTGACTACCTTCTCAGGCATCTCTTGCTTCTTGTGTCTGGATGTCAAATTTTCTGTTCAATTCTGGTTTTTCCTCAAGAATGCTTGAAAGTCCTCTATTCCACTGAATGACCATATTTTCCCTGAAACAAAATACTCAGTTTTGCTGGGTAGGTGACCCTTGGGTTCATTCCCAGTTCTTTTGCCCTCTGGAATATCATATTCCATGCCCTTCGATCCCTCAGTGTAGAAGCCGCCAGGTTCTGGGCTATTCGGATTGTGTTTCCACAATATTGAAATTGTTTCTTCCTGGCTGCTTGAAGTGTTTTCTCCTTGATCTGGGGATTCTGGAACCTGGCTATAATATTCCTGGGAGTTTTCTTTTTGGGATCTTTTTCAGGAGGTGATCTGTGGATTCTTTCAACCTCTATTTTGCCCTCTGGATCTAAACATCAGGGCAATTTTCCTTGAGAATTTCTTGAAGGGTGATTTCTAGGTTCTTTCTTTGATCATGGCTTTCAGGTAGTCCGATAATTTTTAAATTGTCTCTCCTGGATCTATTCTCCAGGTCAGTGGTTTTTCCCATGAGATATTTCACATTGCCTTCTAATCTTTCGTTTGTTTGGATCTGCTTAACAGCATCTTGATTTCTCATAAAGTCATTAGCTTCCATTTGCTCCAGTCTAACTCTGAAGGAATGAATCTCCTCAGTGAACTTCTCAGATTCTTTTTCCATCTGGCAAATTCGACTTTTTAAGGCATTTTTCTCCTCATTGCCCTTTTGGGCCTCCTTTGCCATTTGAGTTAGTCTATTTTTGAAGGTGTTGTTTTCCTCAGTCAGGCTGTTGACCCTCATTTCATACTTTTCCTGCATCCTTCTCATTTCTCTTTCCAGTTTTTCCTCCACTTCTCTTATTTGATTTTTAAAGTCCTTCTTAAGGTCCTCTATGGCCTGCAACCCGCTCATGTTTTCCCCTGGGGCTTTTGGAGTAGGACTTCTGACCTCACAGTCCTTTTCCCACTCTATGCCCCCAAAATAGGAGTCTAGGGTTTCATTTTTCTGTTTCCTTTGCCTTGGCATGTTGCCACTTAATTACTTGACTTTTGGGCTTGTTGCCACACTATGGCTTTAAGGCCAGCTAGAGGAATTTTCGTCCCGAACGTGTGGGGGCAACTTCCGTTTCTGGCAAGCTGTAAACCCACCCACAACTTCCACCCTAGATCACAATCCAGATCCAGGGAGTTTAAAGCAAGAGCGATTACCCCCCAAGACTGATCGCTGGATCTCCCTACAAATTTGCAGGCTGGGAGTGGGAGCTGCCTCTGAAAACTACAAAATGGCGTTTGTCCTCAGTGGCTTCTAGCCCCCAGGGGAGGGAGCCGACACATTCCCTAATACCAGTCCCAAAGTCCATAGGACACTAACCTTTTACTTTGTCCCAGGCAAGTCTATGTTGATAATTCTGGAGTCGCCACAGCTCCTGGTGTTCTGGGGTTCCTCCAGCTGGCTGCTGGCCCTGCCGCCCTGGGGCTAAAACCTCGGCTCATGGGGACCTGGGCTCGGCTCGGCTCCTGCGCTCTGCGCGCTGCCCGCTGCCAGGTCCCAGACCACTGCGCTGGTCCTTCCTGCAGGGCTGCTGGGCTGTCCTCAGCGGGAGTTTAGCTTCTTTGTGTCGTTCTGTGGGTGCTGGGGCTCCAGAAGTTGTTCAGAGTCCCCTTTTACATCGTTTGGGGGGAATGTGGGGGCAGAGTGGCTTGGATGAGCTGTTTCTATTCCGCCATCTTGGCTCCGCCCCCACAATTGCTTTTTAAAAGTGAGAAATCCCTTCAGATATTTAAAAAGTTATCGTGTCTTTTCTCCTTCCTTTCCCCCATACTTTGCCATTTGCCCAAGTTTTCTCTTGTCTTCATCGTACATCCCTGGTTCTTTTCCTCTTAGGGCACAAAATCCAGGCCTTTTACCACCCTGGTTGATCTCTGGACACCCTGCAGGTTGTCATTTTCTTTCTTAAAAGAGTACCAAAAACTCAATATGGTATTCTAGATGTGGTCTGACTTAGGGTCTCAGAGTAGCACGCCTCTCTTGTTTGGGACACTTTGTCTCTTTATTGAGATGACAGTTTGCTAAGACCTCTAAAACTTTCAGGTGAACTGTTGTCTAGTCATGCCTCCTTGTCTTCTCCTCATGCAGTTGATTTTTTTTCCTTTTCGGAGGGCATTTGGGGTTAAGTGACCTGCCCGCGGTCACACAGCTAGTTTTTTTATGTTAAGTGTCTGAAGCCAGATTTGAACTCGGGTCCTCCTGACTCCAGGGCTGGTGCTCTATTCACTGTGCCACCTAGGTGCCCCGCAGTTGATTTTTTTAAACTCAAGGCTACATTATATTTAATGTATTTACAATGTATTTATATTAATATGGAGATTTATTATGAAGACAGTGATGCAAAGAAAATAAGACAAAATGCAAAATACATTTTATTGTATAATAATATATAATATAAATATATTATACATATATACTATTATAATACATATAATAATTGAAATTTATAATATTGTTGATATCATAACATTTGTCATTGTTACATTTCATCTTATTTTAGTGGGATCTTGACTCTTGCCCACCAGCTATTCCTCCTAGCCTCATGTTATTTGTAAATTTTGGAAGTATGCCATCTATATTAGCATCTAAGCCATTGAAAAAAGTATTGAACAGAACACAACAAGCAGTAGTTTCATAGGATGTTTTACTTGAGATCGTTCCGTTAATTACTGTGATGTGGGTCCAGTTGTTTAATTATGAATCCAATTAATTGAGCTGACTCTACCTTGTTCACCAAAGATAAGAAATATGAAATACGTACTGTATATCCTATTGAAATCTCATTATGCATAATAGTACAAAAAGGGCAGCCAAAAATTAATGAGATTGTAGGCATTGTTAGTAGAGGCATAGTTTCCAGAGCTGGGAATATATTGCCCTGTCTTGTAACTTATTGGAATAATGGGGCTAAAACTAACAAAATGAAATTTCTTAGGACAGATATATAATCCTATGACAGAATTTAAAGAAATCAGTTGTATAAGTATAAGGTAGGGAGGAAGATGTGACTAGAAAAGGACAGCAGGCAAAGTAAATGTCAGCATGTCCATGTGGCAGCTAAGAAAGCTCATTTGACCTTCAGTTATTTATTCATAGCAGTATGATTCTTTTATCCTAGAACGCAAATGGAGTCCCACTGTACTGTGCCCTATCATCTGAAGTTTTATGCATGATATCTTACTGTATTTGTTTATACTAGTTTTACAACATTTTCTGAAATGGATCTTTTTTTACGGTTTGGAAATTTTGTTTTTGTTCCAACTACTAAAAATAAAATCCCTTTATTTTTTTTCCTTAGAGGCAGACTATAATGCAGTGATGGAGTGTTCAGAAATTTGGACTTGAGTTCAAATACAGCTTGAGACACATGCTAGCTCTGGGATCCTGGGCAAGTTACTTAATCTCTCTTTGCCTCAGTTTCCTCAACTGTAAAATGATTATAATAACAGCACCTACTTTGCAGAGTTGTTGTGAGGATCAAATGAGATAATATTTGTAAAGCGCTTAGCACTGTATCTGGCACATAGTAGTAGATGCTATACAAATGCTTATTCCTTTCCAACTATTATTTTCTTCCTTTAAACACACAGGAGTGGCTCATATTAACAAATAATTACTAAGTGAGGGAATATAAAGATTTGTAGGATACAGATTTCCTTCTGACCTTAGGATTTGGAATGGCAGTTGGCTAATCTGAATGAAAACTTTACTCAATGAAAGTGAAGAGGCTTTATTTTATTCCTTCTCTGAGTTTTCTATTAACTCTATGGAAAAGATTGACCACTGTATCATCAGAAATAAAATAACAAACTGATTTGTAGCATTTAGTAAACTTGATGAAAGTTATTTGAAATACATAATTCAGAGTTTGAGAATTAATTTTTTTTCTGTGTCCATTAGGAATAGAACACGGAAGATCTGGTGTATTCTGTAGTCAACAGATCTAGGTTAGAAGCATAGATTTCAAATACTTTGTAGATGAGAAAACTGAGGTCCTAAGGGATGAAATACTTTTTTGCTGGCTAAACATCAGAAAGGCTTACCTGGTTTTAGGATTGACAAAATCCTGAATGCATTAACAAGGGTAGCTTTTAATGTCTAACTTTTGAATTATTTTTTTTAACTGTAATAACTTTAAATTTAAATAAGATCGTTTAGATTTAGACCCATCTGAAAGCAGGGAAATGGATTAATTGCTCTTTCAAGATAAGTTCTTTGTTGATTCTTTCTACAAGTGCGGGAGAATGATACAGATAAAAGAGGGCTGGGCTGTCTTTGGAATAAGAAGACCTGACCAGTCTCACATACTGACTGTGCCTCTGGCTATACATAGCTTTGTGAGCTTGGCCAAGTCATTTAACCTTTCTTAGCTTCAATTTCTTTAGTAAAATGAAAGGAGTTCCTAGTTGACCTTTAAATTGATTGTCTTATAATTATTTTGTGATTTTAAAAGGAATATTGAAAAAAGTGGAACTTATTCAGAAATGGATGAATAGGATAGGGAGAGAGATAGGACCTTGCAAATTAGTCTTGGTTGAAGTAACTAGGAGTGTTAGATTGGGAGAGGGGGTATACAACATCATAATCTTCAGTTATTTTAAAGGCTATAATGCTGAGGAGAGATCAGATTTGTTTTTGTCCTAAGTTGTTGTTATTGAGTCTTTTAAGTCGTGTCCAGTTCTTCCTGACCCCATTTGGGGTTTTCTTGGCAAAGATACTGGAATGGTTGGCCATTTCCTTCTCCAGCTCTTTTTACAGATGAAGAAACTGAAACAAAAGGGTTTAGTGACTTGCCCAGGGTCACACAGGTAATAGGTGTTGGGCGCCAGATTTGAACTCAGGAAGATAAGTCTTCCTGACTTGAGGCTTAGCATTCTATCCACTGTGTTACCGAGCTGCCTAGGTAAATCTAATATTAAAATTGCTTTAGAGTGAACTGGAGGTGAGAAAAGGTAGTGAGTTCCCAGTCACTGGAGGTGTTTTAAATAAATATTTTTTTTCCCACCAGACCATTGATTAGTTGGAAAAACTATTGTAGGTGGAACATTATTATGTTAATGAGAAATTATGGATTTGAAGAATTCAGGTAAATGTGGGAAGATCTTAATGAAGCGATAAAAAGCAAAATAAGCTGACCTAGGAGATCCATTTATGCAATGAAAAGATCACTTTCTAAAATAAGCTGAAGTTTGAGTACTTTAAAAACTAGTGACAATCTGGAAGAGACAATGGTGAGAAGGTCTTGTCAGAAGGTCTCTGTTTTTGCTTAATTATTTTTCTTGGTCACAAATGATGGTTCGTTATGGAAAGGATGACATAAAGACAAAAAAGCACCAATGATTATATAAAAATAAAAAAATGCATCTATGTAAAAATTAAATGAAAATGATATTTTAAGACCATGGTTTCTCATAAGGCCTTTTTAAAAAAAAATTCGTTTATTTTATTTTATTTTATTTTTTGCTTTTTGGAGGTGGGGGAAGGTAGGACAATTGGGGTTAAGTGACTTGCCCGAGGTCACATGGCTAGTTTTTTGTATTAAGTGTCTGAGGTTGGATTTGAACTCAGGTCCTCCTGACTCCAGGGCTGGTGCTCTTTTCACTGTGCCACCTAGCCACCCCTCGTGAGGCCTTTTTTAATTTTTTTTATTTTTTAAAGCAATTGGTGTTAAGTAACTTTCTCAAGGTTACAGGGCCAGTCATTATTTATATGTAGATGCTCATTTTCTGGGGCCAGATCCGATCCCCAGTCATCCCAACTCCGGGGCCGGTGCTCTTACTCACTGCGCCACCTAGCCACCCCCATGCGGCCTTTTTTAATCCCCTAACTAGTGCCTACCTATAAAAATAATCTTATATTCACATCATATGTATTTTGTATATACTTATTTATTCATATGTTTTTTTCTTGGTAGAATGTAAGTTTCTTTAGGGCAAAGATTTTAATTTTTGTCATTTTGTATCCAGACATTTTAGATAGTTAATAACTATTTGGTTAATTGATTGGGGATTCAAAAACCAATGTTGAGAATCATTACATTTAGAGGGAAAGTGCCATGTTTAGGAATGGGCTGTTTTGCTTAATATTGCTATCCAGCAAGTGCCACTTACAAATAAATATTCATACCTTTGATGATGCTAGCAGTTTATTAATGAAAGCGCATAGCAAGTTGACATTTATGTAATCTCTGACCATGTTAACACCAGTTAGCACAAAATTATATTCTTTTTTTTAATCACTTTGAAATTTCCATTAAGATTTTATTCTGAGGGTGGCTAGGTGGCACAGTGAATAGAGCACTGGCCTTGGAGTCAGAAGGACCTGAGTTCAAATCCAGCCTCAGACACTTAACACTTATTAGCTGTGTGACTTTGGGCAAGTCACTTAACCCCAATTGCCTTGCCTCCGCCCCCCCCCCCAAAAAAAAGGTTTCATTCTGTTTCACTATGTATCTGATTGCTTTGTTGTTATTGAAAGTAATGTAGATGGAGTAAAAAGTCATGAAAGCTGGGGTGTGTGTGTGTGTGTGTGTGTGTATTTAAGAGGATTTAAGTTCTGTTTTATTAAGGTATGGTATTGACTTTACTCAAGAATTAAGGCATTTTTCAAGTTTCTTATTGCACTTAACTTTTTTGTGACTCCTAGGGTATTTTATTTCTTTCTAGTTCTAAGTCTTTGATGTTACAATACTAATAGTTATCATTCTTAATTTTAATTATTTATGTAGATTTCAGAAGCAGGCTGGCATAATGCATAGAAAGCTTGGCCTTTCAACCAGAAAGATCTGGGTTCAAGTCTCACTTTTGAAACATACTGCCTCTGTAACTCTGAGCAGGTTTATTTTACCTTTATTTATTTAATCTTTCAGTGCAGAGAAAGTACTGGTCAGCATTGGTAGGGGGAGTTTTCCTCATTTAGAAGTTGCTTATGTCAGTGAAATCATAGATCTAGGCCCCCTACTATTCAAGCTCATTCTGTTTTAGGTAATCTGAATTTTATTTTAGCTAAATCTATACCATTTTCTTCATTATATATTAGAATTAAACCTGTTAAATTTTAATATTATTTTAAGAAAATATTTATCAGGTTGGGTACAATTATAGATCCAGATTAATCCCTCATTACCGGCCCCTTCCCACCTTTCCAAATGTCTGAGTAAAATGTTGCCATGTATACTCACATTGCCTTAGTCCAGTTGCAGTTATGATGGATTAGTAGTAAAATGTTTTCTCTTTTATAATTTTAAAAATGTCTATAGTCTTGCATAGAGTAAGTTGATGAAAATTATTCTAATATTTAGTATATATGTCATTCATGTGTCATATATAAATATTTACTTAGATATGATCTAGACTTCTGATATGTTATAAAGTCTTAGTAGTAGTAGCCTTATTTCATTTTAACTTTATGGAAGATGAAAATGATATATTCATTATATTCTCTTTTGTTACTTATGAATCTGAGAAGAGTCCAGCTTGTGTCAAATATGGTGACAAATAGAAGCTGTGATTAATTATTCATCTTTCCCTTTTCCCCCTGTATTAAATAACGGGACTATCTCATTCATGGCCTTTTATATGTACTGGTCAGGTATTGATAGACATTTTCTCATTTCTAATTATTTCTCTGTTGATTTATAAAAATGGCCTTAATCTTTCAGAAGAATTCTGGTTCAGTCTTAATGAATTATGTTTATTCTTTCACTGAAAATCTGCTAAACTCTTTCCAAGTCAGTTAGTTAAGCATATAGATGGGATTCTTGTCCATTCTATCCATAGAATGGTTTCTTTGCATAGCTATGAATTAGGAATCAAGGCTATAAATAGTGGGTAGCTGGCAGCTTGTCACTGAACTACTTAAGAAATTGCTTATACTTGGTTTACTGTACATTATGAATTCCTTCCATTGTTAAGCATTAGAAAGCAGATAACAGATTTATGTTAATCTTTCCAAATATGTGTTTGAAACAGATCTGGCAGCTGATCGGAAGCTTTTCCATCCGGTCTCCAATGACTCCTTCATCTCCATCCAGCCTTCATTATCTTCTTGTGGACAGGACTTACCAAGGGACTTCAGTGACAAAGCGAGCTCCCCAAACCACCACCACCATGTGGATCAGTCTCTGTCTAATGCCTGTGACACAGAAATGGCTTCTCTTGTTCCATTGCATTCACACTCTTATAGGAAAGACCACCGGCCTCGAGGTGTTCCAAGGACTTCTAGCTCTGCTGTAGCTTTTCCAGATACATCTTTAAATGACTTCCCCCTTTATCAGCAAAGGCGGGGTCTGGATCCAGTTAATGAGTTAGAAGCTTCTAAACCTCCTTCAGGATCCAAAGAATCTTTAGGAGAAAATTCTTGCCTATCTGGGGATTTTCAGCTTGTTGGTGAGGTGAAAAGCTGCAGTCCACAGCCCCCTGCAAAAAGTGGAAAGAATAAATCTTTGAAAGCAGACAAAAGTGTAGACAGCTTAAGAAGCCTGAGTACAAGGAGTAGTGGCTCAACAGAAAGCTATTGCAGTGGAACTGATCGGGATACTAACAGTACCATCAGCAGCTATAAGAGTGAACAGACTAGCTCAACTCACATAGAAAGTATCTTATCAGAGCATGAGGATTCTCCTAGAGGAGGGAAAAAAAATGGTAAGAAAAAAGAGGTCTTTGTTAACCAAGAGGAAGATAGTAGCTATACCAGTGATAAAAGGACTAGCAGCGAAATGCCTGCTTTGGAATTGAGTAGAAATAGTGGGGTACAGGAAGCCACTGATTCAAATGCCTTAGATGATGTGCATAGTCAGAAGGGTCTTAGGACCTCTGCGTCAGAAGAAGCTAATAAAAATCCTCATGCAAATGAATTTACTACACAAGCAGACAAGACTGTTGGGAAAACTGACAAAAGAGAGGAACAGAGTGATAAGTCAACTGTTTCAGTTGACTCAAGAATTTGTAAGGATGTTAGTGGAAAACAAAAGGAAGGGGATGTGCGCCCTAAGTCCTCAAGCTTAATCCACCGCACAGCCTCTGCTCACAAGTCAGGCAGGAGACGGACAGGAAAAAAGAGGGCTAGTAGTTTTGACTCAAGTCGTCACAGGGAATATGTTTCTTTTCGAGGCATATCTACTACCAAACCTCACAGTGCTATATTTTGTCATGATGAGGACTCAAGTGATCAAAGTGACTTGAGCAGGACGTCAAGCATGCAATCAGCCCATCAGTTCAGCAGTGATAGCTCTTCTAGTACCACCTCCCATTCGTGTCAGTCTCCTGAAGGAAAGTACAGTGCTTTAAAGACCAAATACATGAATAAAGAAAGAAGCGCTGATTCTGAACATACACACAAGTCTCATATGGGTCCTGAAGGAAGTAGCAAAAAGAGGGCGTCACGCCGGACTAATAGCACAAATAGTGCCAAGAGTCGTGCCCGAGTATTGAGCCTGGACAGTGGCACTGTAGCATGTTTGAATGATGCAAATAGGCTAATGGCACCAGGAAGCATAAAACCATTAACTACTTCAAAATCAGATCTTGAGGCCAAAGAAGGAGAAGTACTAGATGAACTATCTTTATTGGGAAGGGCTTCACAGTTAGAATCAGTCACTCGATCTAGGAATAGTTTGCCAAGCCAGGTTACTTTTCCTGAAGGGGAAGAGCAAGATGCCACAAGTAGAGGTAAGTAACTAAGCTACAAGAAGAAAATTTTGCCAAGTGAAACTGCTGCAGTATATTACTTAGTAGTATTGCTTCATGTTATATTTCTTTGTATTCTTGTGCATTTAGATAACTAAATATGGAGTTTGGTCATAGAGTTGGGCATATGCCATATGCAGAACTTGTTACAGATATAAACAACAAACTGCTTTTGTAATTATATAATGAAAATAATTTTGAATGGATTATATATATATTATATCCACTCTTTTCCTAACCATTGTTAATGGTTTATTAACATTTCATTATTGTGACAGACTAGCCTTTTCTTTGTATAAAGTAAAGATGATTCGTTCAGGCATTTGGGCACTTATTATAATGCAGTACTATAATGCACCAAATATTTCAAAATTCTACTTTTGTAGCATGTCATGTTATCTAGAATTTTGTTAAAACTTTTATCTGACCCTAGTTACTTGAAGACATATGGCTCATGTTTGCAATTTCTGCATTTCTTTAGTTAATTTGTTTTCAGCTAAGTATGCTTAATTTTTCTGTAGCAACATTTTATAAACAATAGAATTAAATTTTTTAAATTTTGTATTGGGAGTTTGCTTTTTAATTATAAAATCCTGAATTTTTTGTCAAAAGCAGTAACCATGTTTTCTGCTGTCATATTTTAGTTGAAAGAACAACTTTACTTAACTACCTGCTAAAGCTAAATTTTGTTATAAATTCGTGCTATACAGAAAAAAGTGAACAATTTTTCCTTCTATCAAGTAGTCTTGTACTTTGTCAATAACTGACATTTGCATAGTATTTTAAAGTAGGTGAAGCATTTACATTTTTACATGAACTTTGTGAGGTAGGTATTATAGCTTCATTATTAGACTTTTACAGTCTATTTCTTTTCCTACAGTATCTTGTTTGTTTTTTCAGGCCCTATGGAAATAGGGTCATGAAAGTGTGAGTTAAGGTTTTGGATGTTAACCTGTTTTTATGTGATTTAAGCTTTACTGCTTTTTAGTTTTGAGTTTGATTGTATCCTTTTATAAAAAATTTAAATTAATTTAACTGAGCATGTATTACATATAGAAACATCTTAAAACATACTTATCATTCAGTTGCTTTTTCTTTCAAATAGTTTGTTGAATGAAGACTACATTAATTAGCCTGTTTTGTGGCAAGCACTGTCTTTTATGGTAGGTTCTGCAAAAAGTTAGTTCCTGATAGAAATATTTCAAAAGAACATGATTTCATATTACGGAGAACTATTCCAGAGAACTACTATGACTGCTGCTAATGCAGATTGTTTGACAGTTGCTTTGGTCAAAAAATGTCACTTGTCATGTTTGTTTCTTTGAACTCAGCTAGATTGACTGCTGGAATGGAGAGAGTGAACTCGTGTGTGTGTCTGTATGTTTCTTGGCTACTATCCTCACTCAGAGCCTTCTCTGTTTGGTATAGGATCTGCTAAAACTGGTGATTTACTGCTGTGATGAATCAGGGAAAGACCCTAGTGGAGGAATGTGAATATTAAGATATGGTGTTTATAGCACCTGATCAAATGAGTCTTCAAATGAGAACTAAAGATAATGGATATGGATAATGGTTATTATCCATAATGTTGACAACATAATTAAAATCATTTGGGTCTTCATTAATGTGGATAAAAATATTTAATTGGTAGAGCTAAAATACTTTTCATGGCTTCTAACACAAGCTATTTCAAACTATCGATTTGTGATATACAAGACTGTTGAGTTTTGAAAATGTTCATTCATGTATAGTTTTTTCAGTTAAAATAAGTATTACTGGAAAAATGCTAAAAAGCTGCAATATACTGTCACTGCATCTTCATGCTTAGATGTTTTTTGCTTCATATGTGGTGAATAAATTAGCTTATTTTGAGAGAAGTTCAAGATGATATATGCCACCAGTTCTTCCCTTTTACAAAAATATATAGATTTTGCTAATGGTCTGGGTTCTGGTTTCTGTTTTACTGTTGGTGTTACTAAAAGTTCTTAAAGGATGTAAATAAAAACATAAATAATGTATTGGAACTTGTATGTATTATGTGTATGAAGTAGCCTGTGAGCTGTGTGAATATACTTTTTAAAAAAACTAATGTATTTTAGAGGCTACTTGAGTTGTCTTATCCCACTTTTAGTAGATGGTAAATGAGAAAATGAGATTCTTTATGTTTTTTAATTTTGTAATTATCCTATATCAGAAGTTCTGCTTTTCATCCTATTTGTTGTTTGTACTTTGATTCTTGCTGTGTACAAAATACACTGAATCTGGCACATAGAAAAGATTTTTGTTTCCACTAACATTAATTGTTGTGGGTCTCTCTGGCAAATTAGGAAATTCCCTGTGGTCAACAACACTTTCTTGGCAAATACCCATCTTCAGAGTTGTGAAAAACAAATAATCTTCAGGTTGATGGAAAATGCAGTAAACACATCTCCAAAATACATATTTCTTTTTTTTCAAATGCTTTATTAACTTCTGGTTTACATCATTTCCGTCAGATATTGAGTTACATTTTTCCCCCCCATTTTCCCCCTACCCACCACCCCAGAATAGCAGTCCCACAGGATATCCCCTCATCCAAACTTCTCTCTTCCCATCTCTTCTCCCATACCCCCTTTGACTTTTCTAGTAGGGCAAGGTGAATCCTCGTGCCCCAATGCCTGCACATTTTATCTCCTAATTATATGCAAAATAATATTAATCATAGTATTTATATATTTTTTTAAAATTTGATTTTAAAAGGAAGATAAGCAACTCAGTATATGCTGTACATGTGTAGTTATGCAAAACATTACCATAGTAGATATATTGTAAAAGACTGACTATATTTCCCTCCCTCCTATCCCCCCTCCCACCTGGTCCACTCCCCACTTTGGTCCTGTCCCTTTTCAAAAGTGGGTGCTTCCAACTCCTCTCCCAGGCTGCCCTCCCTTCCATTGTCCCCTCTCACATCCCCTTCTCCCCTACTCTCTTGTAGTGTGAGAAACCCTATTTAGTATATATGTCCTTCTCTCACTGATCCAAATTTAATGAGAATAAGGTTTTGCCTTTTTGCCTTCCTGTTCTTCCCCTCCCTTGTAACCATTTTCCCTTGCTTCTTCTATATGAGATAGTTCACCCTATTCTGTCTTTCCCCATCTTGCCACATTCCTCTCTCACCTCTTAATTTCATCTTTTAAGTATCATCCTTTCCTATTAAATTCTCCCTGTGCCCTTTATGTATACCTGAAAACATATATATACACATTCACATGTTTTCATATGTCCATATGCCCTTCTTCAACTATTTTCATACTGAGAAAAGTTTCATCAGTTACAGTTATTGTTTTTCTCTGTAGGAATGTAAATAGTTCAACTTTGATAAGTTCCCTTGGATTTCTTTTCCCTGTTTACCTTCTCAAGCATCTCTTGCTTCTTGTGTCTGGATGTCAGATTTTCTATTCAACTCTGGTTTTTTCCTCAAGAATGCTTGAAAGTCCTCTGTTCCACTGAATGACCATGCTTTCCCCTGAAACATGATACTCAGTTTTGCTGGGTAGGTGATTCTTGGTTTTAATCCCAGGTTCTTTGCCCTCCAGAATATCATATTCCATGCCCTTCAGTCTCTCAGTGTAGAAGCTGCCAGGTCCTAGGCTATCCTGATTGTGTTTCCACAATATTGAAATTGTTTCTTCCTGGCTGCTTGTAATATTTTCTCCTTGATCTGGGAATTCTGGAACCTGGTTACAGTATTCCTAGGAGTTCTCTTTTTGGGATCTTTTTCAGAAGGTGATCTGTGGATTCTTTAAACCTCTATTTTGCCCTCTGGTTCTAAAGCATCAGGGAAATTTTCTTGAAGATTTCTTGAAGGATGATTTCTAGATTCTTTTTTTGATCATGGTTTTCAGGTAGTCCAATAATTTTTAGATTGTCTCTCCTGGATCTGTTTTCCAGGTCAGTGGTTTTTCCCAAGAGATATTTCACATTGCCTTCTATTCTTTCATTTGTCTGGATCTGCTTAACAGCATCTTGATTTCTCATAAAGTCACTAGCTTCCATTTGCTCCAGTCTAATTCTGAAGGAATGATTCTCCTCAGTGAGCTTTTGAGAGTCTTTTTCCATCTGGCAAATTTGGCCTTTTAAGGCATTCTTCTCTTCATTGCCTTTCTGAGCCTCTTTTGCCATTTGAGTTAGTCTATTTTTTAAGGTGTTATTTTCCTCAGTCAGGCTGTTGACTGTCATTTCATACTTTTCTTGCATCTTTTTCATTTCTATTCCCAATTTTTCCCTCACTTCTCTTATCTGCTTCTTAAGGTCCTCTATGGTCTGTAACCCGCTCGTATTTTCACTTGGGGCTTTTTTTTTTTTAAAGCAATTGGGGTTAAGTAACTTGCTCAAGGTTACATGGCTAGTCATTATTTATGCGTGGGTGCTCATATTCTGAGGCCGGATTTGATCTCGGGTCATCCCAACTCCAAGGCTGGCGCTCTTACTCACTGCGCCACCTAGCCACCTCTTTAGGGCAATTGGGGTTAAGTAACTTGCCCAAGGTTACACAGCTAGGTTTTTGTTTGTGTGGATTAAGTGTCTGAGGCCGGCTCCGAGCTCAGGTCCTTCTGACTCCAGGGCCGGCGCTCTATTCACTGCGCCACCTAGCCGCCCCAAACTGTATTATTTTTTTTTTTTTTTGCTTTTTGGAAGGCAATTGGGGTTAAGTAACTTGCCCAACGGCTAGGGTTTTTTTTTGTTTGTGTGTGCCTTAAGTGTCTGAGGCCGGATCCAAACTCAGGTCCTTCTGACTTCAGGGCCGATGCTCTACTCACTGCGCCACCTAGCCACCCCTCATTTGGGGCTTTTTTTACAGGATTTCTGACCTCATAGTCCTCTTCCTGTTCCATGCTTTGATCCTCTTTGCCCCCAAAATAGGAATCTAATGTTGAGTTTTTCTGTTTATTTTGTTTCCTTTGCCTAGGCTTGTTGCCACTTAATTACTTGACTTTTGGGCTTGTTGCCACAGTAGGACTCTGCCACCAGCTAGGGGAGCTTCTGTCCCAAACGGTGGGGTTTTCTCAACTTCCAGAGGTATGGAAATATACCACAGTTGGGTGGCCTCTGTGAAGCCTCCACACCCTCTGGCAAGCTGGTCACACACCCCAAGACCTCCACCCCAGACTGCAATCCATATCCAAGAAGGGTAAAGCAGGAGCACTTACCCCCCAGATTGATCACCAGATCCTCCTACATTCTGCAGGCTAGGAGGTGAAGCTGCGCCTTGGCTCCTTAATGGCTTCTCACCCCCAGGGGAAAGAGGCCACACACTCTCCCAACTTGTCCCAAAGTCCGTAGGGCACTGACCTCTCACTTTGTCCTAGGCATCTATGTGTTGATAATTCTGGAAATGCCACAGCTGCTGGTATTCTGGAGTTCCTCCAGATGGCTGCTGGTCCTGCCGCCGTGGGGCTAAAACTTCAGACTCGTGTGGGCCTGGGCTAGTCTCCAAGAGCTGCTCCTTGCTGGGCTGCTGGGCTGCCAGGCTGCCGGGCTGTACTCAGCGGGAGGTTAACGTCTCTGTGTCATTTTGTGGGTTCTGGAGCTCCACAGGTTGTTCAAAGTCCCCCTTTTGCATAATTTTGAAGTAGTGTGGGCGAGAGCTCCTCAGAAGCACTGTTTCTACTCTGCCATCTTGACTCCACCCCTCATACATATTTCTTAGAGCCATAAACTGCATATAATTCATATATTTATTTAAATATTATTATCATGAGAGGTGCAGAAAGTTGCAGAAATGTGTCTTTTTGTTTCATTTGTTGGGAAATGAACAATTTATTTTTAGATTAATTTTTATATTGTATTTAAACTTAGGCAAAATATTTGTTATTTGTATGTTGACCCTTTTACTTACTGGATTAATTTTTAAATATAAAGAGCAAGTATGAGGGAAAACATTAAAGATATAACAGTTTTTTTGTTTTAGGAACTTAATGCTAGAAGTCTGTCTTCCATTATAACTGATTATAGCACCTTATATTTGGCAAAATCCAAGTAATATATGATAGTAAAAACCATATAGAAAAATACCACTTTACTAGTCACAATTCAGTGCATAAACAGATCATGCTTTGGTAATGTGAATTTTCTTCATGCTTTGGTAATATGGATTCCTTCCCTTTCCCTTTTAATAGTAGGTTGCATCAGTAGGCTAGTGCTTTAATTATACTCAAAGTGTTTGTTTTCTTGCGTATTCAATATTAATGAACATTTTATTATATTGAGTTAGATTAAATAAAAATTTTTCATCAATAATTTATATTACTCTTCAAATGCAAAGAAAGCATTTTAAGCATAACATATCCTAATTAATATGGTTTACAGTTTATTTTTAATTCTCCATTTACATGGACAAAAAGGATAAAAAACAGAATTATGTTGGTAGACACTTTTTATGGCTGTTATCTCTTTTTTCAGTATCTGTTATCTTTTAAAATTTCTGTCTATTTACTTTTATGATGTTTTATGATGTTAAAATATGTACATGCAGGGGCGGCTAGGTGGGGCAGTGAATAGAGAGCCGGCCCTGGAGTCAGAAGGACCTGAGTTCGGAGCCGGCCTCAGACACTTAATCCACACAAACAAAAACCTAGCCGTGTAACCTTGGGCAAGTTACTTAACCCCAATTGCCCTAAAGAGGTGGCTAGGTGGCGCAGTGAGTAAGAGCGCTGGCCTCAGAGTTGGGATGACCCGAGATCAGATCTGGCCTCAGAAAATGAGCACCCACACATAAATAATGACTAGCTGTGTAACCTTGAGCAAGTTACTTAACCCCAATTGCTTTAAAAAAAAAATTAAAAAAAAAATATGTACATGCTCAGAAACTTGGGCTTAACAGTAACTTATTTTTGTCATGATTTGTTAGTTTCCTTTTTACAAGTAAGCACAGGTAATTCATTCGGTAAGCAATTTTTAGATCCATACCCATAGCATTCTATTATAAAACTGTTTTGAGGGGTGGCTAGGTGGCGCAGTGAGTAGAGCACTGGCCCTGGAGTCAGAAGGACCTGAGTCCGGATCCATCCTCAGACACTTAATACACACAAAGAAAAAACCTAGGCGTGTGACCTCGGGCAAGTTACTTAACCCCAATTGCCCTCCAAAAAGCAAAAAAACAAAAAACCTGTTTTAAGAGGAAAAGGATAATTTAACCTCCTAGGCATGGGAAATAAAGCTTTATAGCACCATAAGATCATGTATTTAAAGTTGGAAAGGAGCTTCAAAGGTTGCTGTGTCCAACCCCTTCAGTTTCTTAACTGATCCTAGAGAGATTGAGTAAGTTGCTTAGGGTCACACAGGTAATAAATATCTGAGGCAGGGTTTGGACTCTGGTTTTCCTGACTCTTAGTTCATTCAAAACAGCATCCATGATACTTCAAGAAAGTACTCAGACTTAGAGTCTGGAAGACCTAAAACTAAATCCCTCTTGACATTAGCTATGTGACCTTGGACAAATCATTTAACCTCTTCCTTTCTTAACCTTTCCCTCCTCCACACATATCTACTAAGTCAAATATATCACTGGATTTGGTGGAGATAGGTCAGTTATAGTTGGGCTTGAAAAATTTCTGCATTGTTCTAGTATGTGTGTATGTATATATGTATATGTTGATGCATATCTCAATACCTATCTCATTCTTTTGAAATATTTACAGAATTCTTTCCTTTATACTTCAGATTAGGGACATTTTTACCTGCTTCTTTGATTGAAGATTACATCTCTGTTTGTTTTTTTTATAATTTAGTCATTCTAACATTATACATAGAACCATAGGTTTGGAGCTGAGAGTTAATTCAGATGTTTTCTAGTGTATTCTATTTTTCAGGATACTGAGGACAGAGAAGCTCAAGGTAACATAGGTTCAAAGTGGAAAATCTGGGACTTGAACTTATCTCATTTGACACCACACTTGGCCTTCTTTCTACTGTACCATGCAGTGGAAAATCTGAGGCTCTTTAAGTGACTTATCACGTCATGTTTTCATCCTTTTTCAAAGTAGTTTCGTGTTTTACTCACACACACACACTTTTCCTAATAGAATCTCAGAATGTGTGGGGATTGTAATTTTGCCTGATTTTAGTTTTTCCCCCCTTGCATTTATTTCATATCATAGCTATACACTCTTAAATAATTTTGCAGAATCACAGAGTGTTTGACTTGGAAGAGATCTTACAGATTACCCACTCTAATGCTTTCATTTGATAAATGAGAGAACTAAGCCCCATGGTGGTAGTTATGTGCCCAAGGCTATACAATTACCCCATTGGAAGAGCTGGAACTCAAACCTAAGTCTTCTGATTCCAACTATAGAGCTTTTTCTACTATATTTTAATATGAATAAATATTTTTATATTTTAATATGAATAAAGTACTATCTGTATATAAACTATATAATAATGAAAGATAGTTGAGAGTTGCATTGATGGTAATATATTTGAATTTTTCTATTTATATGGAACAGTTAACTAGCTAATTGTGAACTAGCTTGCAAGGTATAATATTGATAGCTCCTTGGAGGTTTTTAAGAAAGTGGTTGATATTATTTGTTTGAATCAATCAACAAACATTTATTAAGCTCTCACCACGTGCCAACCACTGTGCTATGTGCTAGAGATAAATAAAAAGCAATAACAGCTCATTTTCAAAGAGTTTACATGTACATGAATTGTTTTTTTTTACAAAGACTTGTTAATATGGTGACATGAAGGGTTCTATGTGGATCCGATTACCCTAAGGAACACATTAATGATGACTAAAAACTCCAAAAAGAATTTTAAAATGAAAGAAAAACACCACTGATCTTCTCCATCGCATATAGGACAGCACAGAGAGATAAGACTCGAAGTAAGGGCAGCTCTGGATTCTGGTGCTAGAGAGCACAAGAAAACCAGCCAACCTCAGCCTGGGGTGGAAAGAAATGGCTGGCAGAGCCTGGCCCTGGAACAAAGGCCTAATTCAAGAAATAAAGCTGTAGGTTTGAGAGAATGGGGAGAAGAACCTTCCTACAATAAAGAAATGCTATGTGTTAAGGGAAACCCAAGATAAAATTCTTGTGGAAGAAAATAACCACAGAGACCTTGGAAAACAGAATGCATTGTCCAGAAGCATTACAAGAATGGATGGAGAAATGAAAAACTGAAACGAGATGCGAAACTAAAATACTTCTGTTTCAGGATGACCCACTGTTCCATAGGTATGGCCTATTTGGAAGGACCCTTGACAAGAATCCCCTCAAATGTAACCCCTCAGACTGAGTATGTTGATACATACTCAGTCTGACTAGGCTCACTCATTTCAATCTACTTTCTCACTAGCAGGTTCAGGGTCCTAGAGAATGATCATTAGTCCACAAATTACTTATAAATCTCTCAGGGTGATAGGGATTACCCTGTTGAGAGGATATATACTCTCCTAAAACTGTTGCTCTTCAGACCCTCCTGATGTGTTTCCATTTATATAATATGTATACAAAAATGTATACAAGTTGTATGCAATATGTATACAATAATAATGACACTTAAATCTTAAATATGATCATTTGCTTATCAGTAAAACAAAAGAAGTAACATAAAGATTGTTATATATAAAAATAATACATCTCAAACCTCAAATAAGCCTGGATCACAGTAAGGGAAGAAAAACCTTTGTGCTACACTTTATGACATTTGTTCATGAGATTTTTTTTTTTTTTTTTACAAATGCTTTATTAACTTCTGGTTTACATCATTCATTTCCACCAGGTTATGAGTTACATTTTCCCCCCATTTTTTCCCTACCCACCACCCCAGAATAGCAGTCCCACTAGATATCTCCTCATCCAATCTGCTCTCTCCCATATCTTCTCCCATACCCCCTTCGACTTTGCCATTAGGGCAAGGTGAATCTCTGAGCCCCAATGCCTGGACATCTTATGAAACATTTAATTTTAAAACTTCGAATTTCAGATCCATTCCCTTTCTCCCTTGTCACCCACTCCCTCTGAGAAGATAAGCAATTCAGTATGTTTTGTACACGTATATCTATGCAAAACATTACCATAGTAGATATATTGTAAAAGACTGCTTGTATTTCCTTCCCACCTGTCTCACCTCCCATCTGGTCCATTCCCTACTTTGATCCTGTCCCTCTTTGATAGTGGGTACTTGTAACCTCCCCTCTCCCCAGAGTGCCCTCCCCTCCATCATCCCCCCTCTCATTCCGCTTTCCCCTACTCAGGAGAGTGAGTGAGGGTAAGGTATTCCATTTAGTATGTATGTGTTTCTCTCCTTGAGCCAACTTCAGTGAGAATATGCTTTTGCCTTTTTGCCTTCCTGTTCTTTCCCTCCCCTGCAACTACTTCCCCTTGCCTCTTCTACATGAGATAGTTTGCTCTACCCTGTCTCTCTCCATCTCCTCTTGCCACTTTCCTCTCTCACCTCTTGACTTCACGCCTTAAGAATCATCCCTTCCTTGGGGCGGCTAGATGGCACAGCAAGCAGAGCACCGGCCCGGAGCCAGAAGGACCCGAGCTCGGATCCGGCCCCAGACACCCAACACACAAACAAAAACCCAGCCGCGTGACCCCGGGCAACTCACCCAACCCCAATTGCCCTCCAAAAAAAAAAAATCATTCCTCCCCATCAAATTCAACCTGTGCCCTCTATCCATGCATACCTGTGAACATATGCCATGTACCCTTCTTCAAATATTTTCATAATGAGAAAGGTTTCATCAACCACAATTATTGTTTTTCCATGTAGGGCTGTAAATAGTCCAACTTTGATAAGTTCCTTTTGATTTGTTTTCCTTGATTACATTCTCAAGCATCTCTTGCTTCTTGTGTCTGAATGTCAGATTTTCTATTCAGCTCTGGTTTTTTCATCAACAATGCTTGAAAGTCCTCTGTTCCACTGAATGACCATATTTTCCCCTGAAACAAGATACTCAGTTTTGCTGGGTAGGTGACCCTTGGGTTCATTCCCAGCTCTTTTGCCCTCTGGAATATCATATTCCATGCCCTTCTATCCCTCAGTGTAGAAGCTGCCAGGTCCTGGGCTATTCTGATTGTATTTCCACAATATTGAAATTGTTTCTTCCTGGCTGCTTGGAGTATTTTCTCCTTGATCTGGGATTCTGGAACCTGGCTATAATATTCCTGGGAGTTTTCTTTTGGGGATCTTTTTCAGGAGGTGATCTGTGGATTCTTTCAACCTCTATTTTGCCCTCTGGGTCTAAAACATCAGGGCAGTTTTCCTTGAGAATTTCTTTAAGGATGATTTCTAGGTTCTTTCTTTGATCATGGCTTTCAGGTAGTCCAATAATTTTTAAATTATCTCTCCTGGATCTATTTTCCAGGTCAGTGGTTTTTCCCAAGAGATATTTCACATTGCCTTCTATTCTTTCATTTGTTTGGATCTGTTTAATAGTATCTTGATTTCTCATAAAGTCACTAGCTTCCATTTGCTCCAGTCTAACTCTGAAGGAATGAATCTCCTCAGTGAGCTTTTGAGATTCTTTTTCCATCTGGCAAATTTGACTTTTTAAGGCATTCTTCTCCTCATTGCCTTTCTGAGCCTCTTTTGCCATTTGAGTTAGTGTATTTTTTAAGGTGTTATTTTCCTCAGTCAGGCTGTTGACTGTCATTTCATACTTTTCTTGCATCTTTTTCATTTCTCTTCCCAAATTTTCCCCCACTTCTCTTATCTGCTTCTTAAGGTCCTCTATGGCCTGTAGCCAGCTTGTATTTTCATGTGGGGCTTTTGTTGCAGGAGTTCTGACCTTACAGTCCTCCTCCATGCTTTGAGCCTCTTTGCCCCTAAAATAGGAGTCCAATGTTGAACTTTTCTGTTTATTTTGTTTCGTTTGCCTAGGCATGTTGCCACTTAATTACTTGATTTTTGGGCTTGTTGCCACAGTAGGACTCTGCCACCAGCCAGGGGAGCTTCCGCCCAAACGTGGGGTCTTCACAATTTCCGCCAGTTGGGTGGCCTCTGTAAAGCCTCCACCCACTCTGGTTAGTTGGATACCCACCCCAAACTTCCCCCCCAGACCACAATCCAGATCCAGGCAGTTTAAAGCAAGAGTGATTAACCCCCAGACTGATTGCTGGATCTTTCTACAGTTCGCAGACCAGGAGCTAGAGCCACTACTGACGTTGCAAAATGGCTTCTGTGTAGCTGTTTCTTCAGCAGCTTTTTTCCCCCAGGGGAGAAAGCCATGTGTTCCCCAAATACTGGTCCCAAAGTCCATAGGGCACTAACCTTTCACTTTGTTCTAGGCATATCCGTGCTGATAATTTTGGAATCGCCACAATTGCTGGTGTTCTGGGGTTCCACCAGCTGGCTGAAGGTGAGGCCGCCCTGGGGCTAAAACCGCGGAACTGGGCTCAGCTCTGCAGGGTTCGTTGTTGGTTCCCAGTGTGCTGTGCTGCCTGCTCTCAGAGCGCTGCACTGGCCGCTCCCTGCAGGGCTGCTGGGCTGTCCTCAGCAGGAGGTTAGCTTCTCTGTGCCGTTCTGTGGGTGCTGTGGCTCCAGAAGTTGTTCGGAGCTCCCTTTCACATTGTTTGAAATTTGTGTGGGGCAGAGCACATTGGAAATGCTGTTTCTACTCAGCCATCTTGGCTCCGCCCCTGTTCATGAGATTTTTATTGGTAATAAAGTACTGTTATATTTGCATATAAAATTTTTACACATAAAATTTTTTTTTGGACTGGACAACACAACATGTAAATAACTGAAGAGCTGGCTGGGCAACTGAGTCCAGAGATAGTCAACCTGATGAATTTTTCACCTATTTATATTAAGAAGCAAACTTTCTAGTAAGGTTAATTTTAAATTTAAAGACCTTGTAAATACTGGGAATATAGAAAAGGCTTGCCTAGCTAAAGAACACTGAGGACGAACAGATGAATGATAGTCATAAAGGTGGTTTCATGTGGCACAGATGTTCCCAGATGCCATAAGTCTGCAGTCTCTAGTACCTCACCAGGTACCACAAACAGCTTTTGAAAAGTGGCAGGTGCTCCAGAGCTGCCTTGAAGCATAGGCTCAAACTGATGAAATCCTGCTACACACATGAATGCTTTGTTTTCTTTGACCATTAAAATGTGATAAGAGCCATTACTTAAGTTCATAACCCAAAAGTGACTAAAGTATCTTGAACTCGTGGCATTATGTATTAGTCTATTTTAGTCCCTTTTATTTCATGTTTGATAATCCATATTACATTTCAGCCTTTGTAGTTTTTTTTCTCACAGCTACTATTATAAGTGAAGCATAAGGACAGATAGAGTCTATGATGCTACCATTAAATGAGCAGTTCTTTTTAGATCATGTGTTATTAACCTGGAGCATGCTTTAAAAAATATTTTGATAACTTTTTCATTATAATGTGTTTTCTTCATAATTCTGTGTATTTAAAAACATTGCTTTGAGTAGTTCGTTAGCTTCAGCAGACTGCCAAAAGGGCCCAAGAAACAGAAAATAAATCAGTTAAGAACCCCTGTTTTATATTGTTTTTAAGATTATACATTACAGAGAGAGGAATTTTCCATAACTAATCTCTTGAAGGAGCTAGATCAGGATCTTTTTTCTGTTTTGAATTTTTTTATGTGTCATGGGCCTCATCTGTATTCTAGTGAAGCCTGTGAACCCCTTCTGAGGACAGTGTTTTTAGATATGTGAAATTAAAATATATAGGATTATGAAGAAATTCAGTTATGTTGAAATAAAAAGTTTTTCACATCCTGAGTTCACAGAGTCCTTGAAATCTATTCACGTCGAACAATGGCAGGCCTGTGGACCCCAGGTCTTGGGTCTGGAGTCTGTGAAGTGAATTTTGCGTCTTGTTCTTTCAGCACGTAACATTTTTGAACTGAATTTTCTTTTTACTGAATTGCTCTTTTATTTAGTCCTTTATCTCCGGGGGTGTTGAAGAATCACCCAAATCAAGTAGTTTTGGACCTGTCCTTGATTTGAAAAAGTTATTCAAATGACATTTCTCTACCATTTGCTTCTGTCTTATTTGTTTCAACACAAATGTTGTGTAAGCTTGATATATTTTTATATTGAGTCCCAACTGACTGCTTACATTAGATTGGTATATTTTAAATCCATTGGAATTAGTACTAGTTCCGTCTGATCTACCAGAAGTATTTTCAGGATTTGGACATATTAAAGCTAAAGTATAGGTTTGCTTCTCAGTACTAACAAAATTTTGAGTAAATTTGAGTCTCATTTTAATACAGCCTAAACATTATTCAGTACATATAATTCTAACTCTTTGATAAGGTTTAATAGATTTTTCTCTCATGTTCTTCATAAAAGGACTAGAACACAATGGTTGTTTACATTACCTTCCTTTTCCTTGTAAAAGGAAAAGGAAATAAACATCATTGTATATGGCACAAGAAAAAAAATAACCATAACCATGACTATGAATGACAAAATGCTGATAAAGTGGACTAGAAAGCAGAATCTAGTGATGTGTTCTTTGTGAGGAATATACTCAAAACAGAAAGACAGAGTTAGGATGGAGCCCTGGAAACTCATCTCTTAGGTCTCAGGTGAATCCAGAGAAATTGTCAATCTTGATCTCGTTCAAGGTGATAATAAAGGCAGACATTATAAAAAGAGATAAACAGGAAACTACATTAGGTTTAAATGACCACATATAAGGAGTTGTAGTAATAATAGTAGAAATATTTCTTCTACTACTGCCGCCGCCGCTGCTGCTACTACTACATACATACACATCTACATACACACATCCCCCAAATGATAGAGCACTCGATGAAGATAATTGAAGTATAGTGAGAAATAGCCAATATTAGCTTAATGTGTTTGTTTCAGACGTAGATCTAACCAAAAGGCAAAAAGTCAGATTTGAATTAAATTTTTAAAAAATTTAAATATAATAGCTAGCACTTATTTACCATTTTTACTGTTTGCAAAGAACTTTACAGTTATCTGATTTTAACTCCACAACAACCTTATAAAGTAAGTGGTGTTACTCCCTTTTTACAGATGAGGAAATGGAGGCATATAGATTGTTACTTGCTCAGATTCATGTATCTAGTAAGTAAGGCAGGATTTGAACTTAGATCTTCTTGACGCTGGGGCTACCTAGCTCTAGTGATCTTTCTATAGACTAACTTTATACTGACAAAATTCACTGGGAAGAGATAGAAAGAGAAATCCCATTCATAGTCACTACAGAATGTATAAAGTGTCTTGGAGTTCATTGACCATGATACTCCTAGTAGTTTTTTTTTTGGGGGGGGGGTTGGTAGAAATTAAGGAAGGTATAAATAATTGGAGAGATACTAATTGCCCATGGTTGAAGTTTGAAATATTTCAATATAAAAATGGAGACAATAGGTGTATAGTTTTAGTGACATACCAATCAAATGATAGGACTTTTAAAGATATAAACAAAAGAATAAAATTTATTTGGAGGAACAAAAAGGTCAAGATATCACAGGTGAGGGAAGCCTCCCGGTACCATAGCTCATAGAATAAAATAGTGATTGTTAAAGTAGTTCAGTATTGCTGAATTTAAAAAAAATAGAAAAGTTGGGGCGGCGAGGTGGCACAGTGAATAGAGCACCGGTCCAAGTTTAGCAGTACATTCTGTGATTAAATTCACCAACACTAAACTCCTGGGATAGGGATTCCATATTTGATAGAAATTTCTCTGAAAACTGAAAAACATCAAGTACTATTTAAAACATTCTGTGAAATAACTACAATCAATTCTAACTGGATAAATGACTTAGAGAAAAGATCATATTAAAAAAATTAGAGGACATTGGAATGTGATATATGTTCTACAACAAAGGAGAGATGATAAAAGGAAAAATATATATATATATATATATTTTTGCCTTTTTGGAGGGCAATTGGGGTTAAGTAACTTGCCCAAGGTCACACGGCTAGGTTTTTGTTTGTGTGTGCATTGTGTCTGAGGTCGGATCCTAACTCAGGTCCTTTTGACTCCAGGACTGATGCTCTACTCACTGCACCACCTAGCTGCTAAATTTTATTTTTTAGAAGGGAATAATTAATGGGAAAGAAAATCTTCAAAGTGAATTTCTGTGATAATGATCTCATAACCAAGAACCATTTCGCAATGGCTAAATGCTTAAGACACAGGAACAGGCAGTTTACAAATAATGAAATATAAACCATCAGTAACCACACAAAAAATCTGCATGTCACTAATAATGGAAAAGCAAATAAAAACTCTCACATTCTTTCTACCTTATACCTATCAGGTTAACAAAAGAAGAAAATAATAATTGTTAGGGTTATGGGAAGACAGGTACATTAGTGCACCATTGGTAGATTTGTGAAACAGTCCAATTATTCTTAAAAACCATTTAGAACTGAACCCAAAAGGTCACAAAAGAGTACCTACCCTTGGACCCAGCAATACTATTAGATACACCTTAATGAGGTCAAGGATAGAAATAAAGAAACTACATGTACAATGATATTTATAGCAACATTTACTGTTGCAACAGCAAAATATGGATGTCCATCAATTGGTGAATGGCTAAATAAATTGTTACGCTAAAGTATAAGAAATAAGGAATATGACTGGTTTAAAGAAATGTATAAAGAACTGATTCCAGGTGAATTGAGCTGAACCAGAACAATTTATTGACAGCAGTAATGAGGAAAACTTTTGAAAGACTTGAAACTTTGACTAAAACAAATTGCTGATGAAGTTTATCTTGCACATCTTGATAGGGAGCTGATGGGATTGAATGTAGACCCCAATATGCATTCTCAGATATAGCCAGTATCTTTGTTTTGTTTTGGTAGAATAGATCTTTAATAATTGTCATGAGGAAAGGCATATACTTTAGGGGAGATGGGTTGTTGGCCAGTGACATTTACATTTTTTAATAGAATCCAAATTAAATGATGACATAGCATGCTGGAAAGAACAATAGACATGCAGTTTTTTGTGCTTTTTATTTTGAAATGTTTGTGCTTGTTAATGATTATTAAGTACATAATAAAAATACTTTTATTAAACAGGTATATCAGGATATGGCCAGAGTAGATAGAAAGTAACTTTAGGGGGAAAGGAACTAGCAGCTGGAGGGGATTAAGAAAGGTCTCACAGTAGAAGGTAGAATTCAAGAATCAAGTTGAGTCTTCAAGGAAGTCAGATTCTGAGAAGTTGAATGAGGGAAAGAGAACTTTCCAGGCATGGAAGATAGCCAGCGTAAAGGCATAGAACAGGAGATTGAGAATTGCTATTGCTTGAACTGTATGTTGTGTGTGGAGGAACAGGATGTAAAAAGATTGAAAAGAGAAGGAGGCCAGGATGAGAATTTTAAATGCTAGAATTCATATCTTTCATTAAAAGTAATAGGGAGCCAGTGGAGTTTAATGAGTATGATGGTGAGACCTAAGTGACATAACTAGACCTACACTTATGGAGGCTAAATTGGAGTGGGGAGAGGCAGAAAGACAAATTAAGAGACTAAGCAGTAGTCCAGGTATGAAGCAGTGTGGCCTTGAACTAAGGCTGTGGCTGTGAATGGAGAGAGGGCATATATACGGGAGATGTTGTGGAGAAGGAAACAAGATTTAGCATTTCATTGTATTTGTTGTATGTATGGAGTTGAGTGAGAGGTCATGTGTAACACAGAGGTTGTGGATTTGTGACTGGATGATACCTAGGAACAAAAGACTAGATAATCTCAAGATTTATTTTAGGTCTATTGTCAGTCTAAATTGTATTTAGTTTGAAATCATTTGCTCTTAAGAAAATACATACCTACCTGTCTGACTATTGCTGAATGAGAATTATCCCAAGCTTGCTAAGAGTGGATAAAGCTCTCTTGGACCTTTTTTTCTTTTGTCCTTATGTTTTCTCTCTTTTGTTTATATTAGTTCCCCATGGATTTAGTTTTTAATCTTTATTCAGAAGACCCTCTAGTCTTTATATCTAGCTCAAATGTTTTTTTCCCCTTGAATTCTATCTAGTTCTGTATTACCAGCTTTCTGCTCCATATGGATTTTGTCAAGTCTTATTGATCCTATTTCTGCACAGAGGTTCTTAATTTTGAGCCTGAGAACTTGTGTTTTAAAAGTTTTTTGATGACTGCATTTCTGTGTAATCCATTTCTTATGTAATATTATGTTGTTATTATGATTCATAAGCTTTACCATGCTGTCAAAGCGGTTCATGACAGACAAAGGTTAAGGACCCATGCAATATACATTTCTCACAAAGCTGCCTCTCATGCTCCACACACAGAGCTGTTACCCTAGTTCAGGCCTTCACCTTCTGCCTGGATTATTGTCTTTTTAGCTTTCAGTCTCCCTTCCAGTGTATACTATGGCAAAATTAATATTCATAAAGTATCTTTCTGACTATGTCACAGCTTTTGCTTAAGAAACTTCAGTGATGTCTTATTTCTTCTAAAGTAAAAACTCTGCACTTAAATCCCTTCACAATTTAGTCTGTTTCTGTTTAAAGCCCTTCACAGTTTTGCTTCAACCTATGTTTCCAGACTATTTTCACATTAATGGCCCCTTGTTACATATTCTAATTTATAGCCAAATTGATCTGTTTGCTATTTCTCATATATCATAATCTTTGTGCCATCTTCATGATTTTTGCACATATTTTCTCCAATGCTTAGATTTCTTGCCTCTTCATCTCGGACTTCTGGGGGATTCCTAGCTCTTTTAAAGACTTAGCTAAGGTGTCCACTCTATAAAAGTCCTTTCCTGATTCCTCAGGTTGTTGGTGCTGTCTTCCACTTATTCTTGCATTTATTTTGCATGCCGTGTGTGTGTGTGTGTGTGTGTGTGTGTTTGCTTGCTTGTCCTAGTAGAGTGTCAGCTTCTCCAGTGTAAAGAGTTTCCTATAGTTTTTGTATCCCTAGGACCTAGTATATATTGCCTTGCTCATAGTGTGTACTTAGTAAGTACTTGCTGAATTGAATTCTCCAAATTTTATTTTATTTTTTAAATCAAGAACTTTAGCAAGAAATCCTTACGACTGATGATCAGTTTTCTGCATTTGACCCCTTGTTTATAAATATCCAGCTCCCATTTCTCACTTGACTTTCAAGTTTCACTTCTCTGTTACCTATTGGACATTTCTGCCTGGATGTCTCTCAGGCATTTCAAACTCCACATGACTAAAATAGAATTCATTGTCTTTCCCCTTAACTTGCAAACTTCCCTTCTCCTTCCAGTTAGTTCCAGTTACAGATTTGCAACTTGAGAGTAATTTTTGACTTTTCATTCTTCTTCATCTCCCCATTCAGTTGGTTGTCAAGTTTTATTAATTTTACCTTTATAGCATCTCTCATATCTGCCACCTTCTCTCCACTTAAGAATCTCCAGTGATTCCCAACTGTTCCCTTTTGGATCAAATAAAAATTCATTGGTTTGGCATTTAAAACCTTGTCATGGTCTGACTCCCACCTATCTCCTCACACTTATTACCTGCTGCTGTTCTTGACATATTCTATGGTCCAGCCAAACTGACCCGTTTCGGTTTCCTTTACAAATGACATTGTCTTCTGTCTCCTTGCATGGAATGAATTCCCACCTCACCTCTGCATCTTTCAGTCCATAGCTTCCCTTCACAGCTTAGCTGGTCACTTTCTTCCTGAGACCTTTCCTGATTTTTGCCTTCCCACAAGGTGCTTCTCTCTTCCCTAAAAAATTACCCAGTATTTACCTTATATTTACTTGTATCTACTTAAATGTGTCCCGTTGTATATGTATTCCCTTCATATAATGTAACTTCTTCAGGGCAAGGAGTGATTTGGTTTTGTCTTTGCTCTCCCCAGTTCCTTTCACATAGTAGTTGCTTTATAAATGCTGGATAGACTTCAACTGTTAACCCAGTTTGATGTCTTTCCTTCTTTGTGATTTGACTGGCATATTTTCCCCCTCCTTTTTCCTTGTTGCAGGGGAGAGGAAGGAGAACATGTCCTAGAAATGGTCCATGGTTGACTTTTTTTTTTTGACAAGCATTCCCAAGCTTAAAGATGTGTTAAGGCATAGCATTTTGTCAGAGCACTTGTTGTTCAGCCATTTTAGTCAGGTCCAATTCTTGGGGACCCCATTTGGACTTTTCTTGGCAAAGATTCTGGAATGGTTTGCTATTTCCTTCTTCAGGTAACAGATGAGGAATCTTAGGCCAACAGGATTAAATGACTTGCCCAGGGTCACCTAACTAGTAAGTGTCTGAGGCCAGATTTGAAGTCAGGAAGATGATTCTTCCCGATTCCAGGCCTAGTGCTCTAACTATTCCGCCACCTAGCGACCCAATCATTATAGCACATAGCAATTTTATCCCATTCTCTTAGCAGTAATAATTTTTAAACAGAAGGATAGGGTATATTATATACACATATATGTATGTATGTATAGATATATACAGATAGCTCAGTTTCTGTTCCAACTTTTGTTGTCTTATCATTTTTAATATAAAAAAAACTTAACTAGGTAAAAATGATAAAACTCTCCAATACTCCTGGATCAGTTCTCTTTGTACTTTTAAAAGAAATGATAAGTTTTTTATATTTAAATTGATAAATGCAGTTTCTGCTTGAGAAAGAGACTAGTGTAGTATGTTCAACTTATACTTTATATTGTCATTTTAATGAGTGTTACTTATTTCTGTACATCTAACTTTCATTTGTACCTTATTGCTTTGGAAGGAAATGTTTAACCCTTGACTTTGCTGCTATTAGTGACCTGCTGGAGAAGGGGATATAGCAACTGATATTAGTCCAGAGGCACATGCATTCATCAAACTGTGTTTGGTAGGGGGAGAACCCACAATTAAAATTTTATTCTTAGGCTCTTAAAATGAGATTTCAGTAGGCCAGTGTGCAACTTAATAGTTGTATGTTTGATGTTACTGAAAATTGTAGAGTCATTGTATGAAAACACTAAATTTTTAAACTTACCTTGCCTCTCTTCTAGATAAGAAAAATGAAATAAGCCATAGTATAGGATGTTTATTCTTTTATCAGAAAATTTGATGTTCTAACTTGTTAGAAGATTGATAGAAATCATTACTATGTTTTGCTGAGTCCCTTCCATATAAACTGGAGTAGGAAAGAAGTAAATGCAATCCCAAAACCTTCAGTAGAGTTTTCAAGCAATTTGAAGATCTTAAAAGGGTATTTGAGATAAAAAAAGTGGAAAGCAGAACAGATTTTGGTTTTAAAATAGCTTGGTAGAATTGACATTTATTTTTAAAGAAAGTAATCACCTTAGATTATGCGTGTTTTTTTTTTTTTTGAACTCTACACTCTAGAATGAAAGGATAATATAAAAATTATTTCTAAAACCAAACTTATTTAGTTAACAAGGCCACATTTCTTGGGGTAGTGGGGAGGCAAGGGAAAGACAGACTTTAAGCTGCGTGTTGACACCCTTGACTGGGTTCCTATTTGACCTGAGTCTGTCTTGATGCAGCAGCACAGGACAGCGAGGAGATGGTTACATTTCGCCGTGAACGCAGCACATTTAGGCGTCAGGCAGTACGGCGCAGGCACAATGCAGGGAGTAACCCTACCCCTCCTACATTGCTCATCGGATCACCCCTCAGGTACAGTATTCCAAGTCCCACATGTTCAGCATGCGTGTAGCAGTCTTTTTTAACCTTTCCTCTTCTCTTTTCCCCCCTCCCTCATCCCCATTTCCAAGAAATCATTTGAATAACTTCTTTTCTTCCTTCTAACCTTCCCTTTACTCTGCCTTTTAAGCTCTTTTGGGCTCTCCTTGCATGTGATGATGGGCTTGTTGAAATGCGCATGTTTATGTTGCACCATTTTTCCCTCTAAAATATTGAGATAAGGCTTTTTTTTTTTCTCAAAAAGATTTAGTAGTCACATCAGTATAAAAAGTAGCTTTCAGCCAGATACTTTGTTATATTAGTATTTTACTTACTGGCTCAATGTGGTATTGTAGAAAGAATACTTTACTGAGGATTGGGAGATCTGAGCACTAACCCAATTGCCACTTAAAAGTTCTATTACTTCTTTTTAACCTCTAAGCCTAATTTTTTCTTATTCGAGGAATGAAGGGGGTGGACTAGGTAACCTCTCAGGTCCCTTTTAGCCTTAAAAATCTGTGGTAATAGAAGCATTATTAGTTATGGCATTTCTTTTTCCTTAAAATTTTCTGGGAAGAAACATGGGGATAAAAAATACATGCCCTTGCTCCTGATTAGCAAATAATTTAAGCAGTTGACCATATAAGCTCCTAAACAAATATACCAGAAAAAGAACCAGCCTAACATTACTAGATAGTTAGGTGAAAATTTATTTCACTATTTTATTCACAAATTGTCTTCATCTAATTTTACCTTGAAACCTTGTAGTATTTTGGTACCAAACAGTTAATGTATAAGTAATGGTAACTTGAGACCTGTATACACGTGTAAATCTATGTCTAAATTCTCAAAATTTTACATACATTGAAGAAGAAATGGAGTATGCATTCACTTCTCAGTTGAGAAATATTTTCCTGTTAAATCTCCAAAATAATAACAATGCCCCACATAAATGTTTTAGTTTATTCTCATTTGCACTTAGTTGTATTTGTATATTGAATTAATTAGGAATTAGTTTTAAAACAACAAATGGAAGACTATGGCACCATATGATTCTAGAAGCATTTCTGCAAAATAGATTTTAGTACTATATGTCATTTTTGTGATTATCTGAAAATAGTTGCTGTAAGAAATTTCATAGAATCTTTTCATCTGAAACCCAAGGAAATAGTATTTTAGTTAAAATCTAACATGGAGACAGTATAGGTGGTGACAGATCAGGTTTTTTCATCATTGTTAAAACAGCCATTCATTTTGGGGTAAATCTTATTTTAAAAAAGCTTTATTTGTACACTGTTATATTTTAAAGTTGTCTCAAATTTTAATTTTACTTTTATTATAAGGAAGGATTTCTTCCTTCACAGCTCCATCCCTTAAATTCCTGAGTAAAGTCATAGTGTTGAACATATGGCTTGATGTTCAACTTAAATGAATAATTAAGAAAGAAAAAGCCTCTGGTAAAAGAAGCCATTTAGCTTTTTTTTTTTTTTTAAATTAAGCTTCTTTTGCTTTTTTTCTGTTTGTGCCCTTCGTCATTCCTTTCTTTGCTATTATACTTCTCCCTTCCCCTGCCATATTCTGCCTTTATTTCATTTAAAAAAAAAAAACTTCTTTTTTTGCTGTTTATAACTTTTTAGGCCATACTATTCTATTATGAAATATCTGGGTATTTTACCTATCTTTACCATTTTTTGTTTCTTGCCATTTTTCCCTCTCCCCTAACCACTACTTCTAGACAACTTCTTCCTTATTCACTCAATAAGATGTCACTTTAAAATCCCTAAATCTTTTTTCTTATTCATTTTTTTCTCCCAGACCTGTTTGTGATTTGCTGCAAGTGGGCCTGGTAGATGCTCACTCGCTAAAACAACCTAGAACTGTTAACATAAACAGTCTGGTAAAATAGATCCTGATACTGCTTGCTGCCTAGTTGAATATCCCAATAGGACACTTAAAATTTATTTTAGCCTGTATTTGCAGGGTTTTGAACGTGATCCTACTTTGAAAAGCAAAGTGTAGTGTACAGGATTTATATGTAAAATAAAAATATGTAAAAGTTTCAAGGTAAAATAAAAATATGTAAAAATATGTAAAATAAAAAAATACAGATTCCCTTCTTCCTCAGACTAGATGTATAAGGAAGCAATACTTTTTTTTTTTTAACCAGTTAGTTAAGAGAAATGTTAATAGTAGGTCTTACCATCCTTTCAATCTGTGTTATAGGCTAAATGTTCTTAAAATGTCTTTTAGCATATTAACTAAACTAACTTCAGTGGGATTTTAAACAGATCCATATTATGCCAAATTCTAGTTAGTAGAAAATAGTGATGATGGCACATTGTAACATAATTTAAAGACAAAGGTTGTCTGTTTTCCTCAATAATAACTTGACCTTCTTGTAGAATCAGTAAAATACAATTTACCTGTATGGAATTCTGAAGGAATAGCTATTATTGAAAGCTCTTTAATAATAGCAAAGAAAACTAAAGAAGTATCTTGCTGATACTTTTCAAGTTAGTTTCACAATAAAAATTCTGCCTATAAGTCAGGATAACCATATAAAATTTAAAGATTTATTTATTTATTTTTGCTAGGAAGAAACTGAAAAATTTGATAACATAATTTAATAATACTTCTAAAAGTTTCAATAACTAGTTTTCAGTGTTAGATAGTTTAAAGCAAGTTGCTTCAAATTATGTGTTGAGATTGTTCTGTAATTTAGAAAACTGTTACCCCTAGGATTCACTGTGCCAAATTAATTATTTTGGCCAGAGAATTGGTACATAGTATGTCATTTGATAACATTTTGATATCTATCTTTTTTTTTTAAATCAAGACAGGCTTACAGATAGATGGAATTTTTAGGCTTTCAATTTTTACTAAACTGTAACTAAAACCTACTGTCTTTCCCATGATAACTGTTACCAAAGAGATAGTAAAAAGTCAAGGATGGAAGTCTTAGGAAGTAACAGTAGTAGTATTGAGGGTGATATTTTAAGTTTTTACCTAATTTAAATATATCTAGTTTCTATTCATGCTGAACCTGTAGACCTGAGCTACTTGCATGATTTCCTTGAGGAAATTCAGGTTCTTTTATTAAAATAAATGGCACATATTTCTGTTATGTATAGAAAACTTTCAGTTATTACATATCTGTTTTTTAAAGCTTGATGCATGTAAAGATCTATAATTAAATTCAACACATATATTAAGTACCTATTGTGTACAAGGCACAGTATTAGACACTGGAAGTACAATGATGAAAAATAACAGAGTCTCTGTTCTTAATGAGCTTGCCATCCACTGGGAGTGGGGATGAGGGGCAGACCAGATATGTCAAAAGAAATACAACATAAAATAGAATGTGATAAGGATGCAGAAAGATTTTGGTAATGAGTTCAGTGAGGTCAAGAATCTTTCATGTAAGCTTAAGACAAATATTTTTGAGCACCTGATATATGCAAGACATATTTCTAGGCATACTTTGTGAAAGAAATAAAACATGAGAACTGGTCCCCAAATCTGACTGTGGAGACAAGTCTTTAAAAAGTGATTCTACTTGGCATGTATGTAACAAATATGATATATTTGTTAAGTTCTAAATATACAATGAATTTAAAAGAGGGAAAGATTAAGAGCTTTGATTTTGCAGTGTTAAACTTTAGATGTCTTTTGAAAGCTGACAGTGTTTAGGCTTAATCTCTTCCTTTCCTTTTTTTCCAGTACTATCTCTTTTTCTCATTCTAGATATCGGATATTGCTAAGTTGATCATTAATACCAAGGCTTATTTAATAGTGAGCTTCTAGAGAAATATTTTCCAACATTTTTCTCTGGAAATTTTCCTTAGCATTTTTTTCTTTCTAGAAACATTTTGAAAATACAAATGATGGCATTGGGAAGCTTAAATATTTGATTTGTGAATAGCTTTTAATATAAAAATTCAAATGTTCACTGACCATGTGGATTTAGAGGTAACTTTTTTCCTTAGTTATGAATTTGATTTTCATATGATTGTGGCACAGTAGAAAATCCATCAATTTTCTCTGATATGTGGTACAGTAAAAAAGAATTTGGGATTTATGGTAAAAAGGTCTGGGTTTGAATATCCACTCTGCTCTCACCATTTATATTACCTTAGAGTAAGTCACTTAACTTTCTGTACCTGTTTCTTTCTCTGTAAAATAAAGTAGTTAGATTAAATGAGCTCCAAGTTGTCTTCCAGCTGTAAGAGCTGTAAGTCTGATGATCCTGTGATATTGAAACATTCTTTTCTCCTTGTAATTACCATCCTAGATGGATGTGTGGCATTATGAATCTCTGAGATTATGACATAATCCTAAATATTTATTTAGAATTTACACTCTGGCTACTTAAAAATTATATAAAGTAGAATCTTAAAAACCAATCATTCTGGTGCCTAAATAGCCCTTTTATTAATGCCTTTTTAATGGTTGGTATTATTTGGTTTGCTTTGTCTGTAATTTTTGGTTTTGAAAAGACATACCAGTCTAAGCAATTGAATGTTGTTTTACCTCAATTTTTTTTCACTTTTGAATTAATTTCATTTTAGCAAATCCCCCCCAGGTTAGTTTTTTTGTTAGTGTAACAAATCCATTTGTCTAATGTTCCTGTTTTGTAGAAAATATTTTTCTGGGATTATGTTACGTACCTAGAGCTATCTTTTCATTTGTATCTATTTAAACTGTAGTTCACCTTTAGCAGTAAGACATATTGATGAGGAAGTTTGTTTTTCAGTAAGTGCTCACATATTCATAGGCTAAAATGTGCTTGTGATGATTGGCAGTTCAATTTTTTTTCCTTTTTACAAATTTGCCTTTTTTGACATGTCCTGTGTGCATGCTTGTGCTTAATTTTGCATGTTTAAAGAAACCCAATAATTTTGTGATTTTCTAATGGTTCTAAAAGAAGGGAGCTGAAAAACAGATGTTCCAGAATGTGTTTATTGCTGTAACTTGGATAGAGAACTATATCAGGTATATTCTGCCCAGTCTTTTATTTATGTAGTAGTTTCACTTTCATATTCGTCAGTCTTCTGACTATAGAACATTTTTTAAAACATCAAAGTATTAGTATATTAAACAATAAACATTATTTATTAAAGATAGTTGACTTAAAACAATAGAATAAATTGATGAGGCTTTATAAAGTCTCATTTCTTCTCCCCTTCTTTTGGAAAAATATTTTATTACACCTTTTAAAGATATGTGATATTGTTGGTATGGATACTATTATCAGTTCAGCTCTCAACTTCGTTTATTATTTTGTACTTTAAAAAATTTACTCTCTTGGAAAAATTCATTACCTTACAGCCAACTTGTGACCAGCTAGTCCTGGTCCTGGGAAAACACATATACAGCCTATTAATTAGGTCTATTAATTCACATACTCCAGTTAAGTAATGTTTCCTTCTGTGATGTTAAATCTAGCAAAATGCAAAAGTGAGTTGTACAATATATAAAAAATAATACATAATTAACATGCAATTCTGCAGACATCCATTAATTTCAGACTTTGCTAAAGATACTATACTATGAATAAAGATAATATACTAAGAATAAAGATACTATACTATGAACTAAGAATATTAAAATTGGTACCCTAAAGACTTATCTCTCAAGGAGGCTGCAGTCTAATGATTAGGAGAATCAGGACCTCATTAATGGTGAAGGGTTTGGTTCTCCTCAGGGCTGCCTGGAACTCCCTGGGAGAGAAGATGCTCTGCCTTGTGATGATGAGCTTTTGGAACTTAATGTTGAAGGCTGGGTTTTAGACCTCAATGCCTACAGTGGTAAGCCTGGCTTTGTGGAAATTTGTCAGCTCCTTGCCTGCATGCTTCTTAATGACAATCTTCAAGCCTGTGGTTGGCAACGTAGAATGAGATCTCTATGGTGCTTGACAGCAATGGCCAGCTTGTTCAACAATCATCTTTGTCAGTAACTATCCAGTCTACTTTCATGATAAAGGCTGCCACTCTTTTGTTATTGCATGGCTGCATTTACTATGTTGTCAATCAAAAGGATGGCAAGTAACTTCTCATATATCAGCTTGTAGACCATTAGCCATACTTTCCTGTCATAGAGCTATAGTATGTGTCCCCATTCAGAACATTTGTTTCAAGTGCCCTGTGACATATAGGAAGCATAACATATCTAGGATCATGCACTAGCTAGTCTTCCAGATATTTAAGAATAATGTCTTGTCTTCACTTTTGAGTCATTTTAAAACAAAAATCTTGCTGCTGATAACTATGCAAAAGTTCTCTGGTTATAATTGTCTTCCAAATTTGCTTTGTTTTAAGTTTTTCTGAAATAAAAAATATGTGTAAGACTGCATTGTGAACTGAGAAAAAGAAAAACATTTTCAAAATGAAAATAGACATTATGCTGCTAAGTAATCAGAAAAGACAAATTATTGTGGTTTTCAGATTGGCCCTTGGTATGAATATTTTAGGCCTATGACATACTTTTAGAGATTGAACCAGATATTGATGAGAATCTTACAGATAAGATTTCTTATCCTAAATTTTCTTTTGCCACCATCTCAGTTTATATTTTATTTTATCTTTTAGGTTTTCTGATCTTTACCTGTTTTCTATTAGTCTAAATATTTTTTTTCCTCTTTAGTTCAATGAGAATTCTATAACATCAGAACAACATGGGTTTATAATGAATTTGAGTACCTGGTAGCTTATATTGACCACTTATGTGATATATTTTAGGGTTGACTGTCCATGAACTTGTATGGGAAAAAAAATTACATCTTTTCTTTCTCAAGCCTTTGGTTGTTTTTTTTTTAACCCTATGTACTTTATTTTATGCATTTAAAAATATTCCTCTAAGGGGTTCATAGATTTCACTGTACTTCTGAAGGGTTCCATGATATAAAAAAGTTAAGAACCCCTCTCTGTTCTAGAAACTGATCATGAACCCTGAAGTAAGGTCTGCCTTCCAGAAGTATCAGGGTTGTTTTTTTTTTTCCAAAGTCATTGGAAGGACTTTACTTCTTACCTTTTTCTATTTTCTTTCGTAAAGTGCCTATTTAGAATACACTGTAGTACAGAAAAAACTACACAGTTAACAAAAACAAACTCTAAATTTAAAGATACGTAATGATTACCTACCATCTGCAAAATACTATGTAGATACTGTGAACCACATATAGAAAAGCATGCAGTGAAGAAGCAGAAAGATTTCTGAAGCTATTTAGTCCAAGCTGTATTAGAGATACCGGTTTATAATTTTTTCAGCAATAAACCTGCACATTTTACAAAGTCTTTTTTCTTATGCTATACTTAATGATAAATTTATCTTTTTGAAATTTGTTTTCTGTGTTGCTTCATTTCTGGCTATTGTTTTCTCTTATTCTTCCCTATAATGTCTCCCCAATCCATGTTTTTTCCTAGCCTTCAAGATGGTCAGCAAGGCCAGCAGTCCACAGTCCTGGTCAAAGTCCAGTCCCGTCCCCCTTCCCAGGCTGCAGTGCTCAGTGCTAGCGCCTCCTTGCTGGTGAGAAATGGGAGTGTCCACTTAGAAGCATCACATGACAATGCATCTGCTGTAGGCGGTAGCAGTTTGCATCATGAACTTGGTATGCAGGCCTTATGTAACCTTGGTGACATGGAAGTTTTAATGCAGCAGATAATGGGTAATGATGAACTGAAATTCACTTTCCACATAGCTCCATTTCAGCACCATATATAGGTATACTTTTAACTTTTAACAGGATTTGGGTTAAGCGTGAAGAGGAAAATATAACTACTTTTCTCCTCCCATTTTCTCTACACGCTTGTCCCATACTTCTCTCTCTAGCATGTTCACTGCAAAGGAACATTAAAAAAATTGCTGATGTTAATGCTTTATGGTTTCTCATAATCTAAATAATTTTATAGTTAAATATGTAAATATATTGTAGAAGAATTCTGAATTGTTCTTTCCAGTTCTGTTTCTTGTGGGAAAGAGAGGCACTGCCTGAGATAGTAAACGTTTTGAAGTGAAGGTTAATCACTTCTAGGATTCATTCCAGTCCTAAATGTTATACTGTGAGATAATTGTACTTGCATTATAATACCAATACCTTTCTTTGCACCTTTAGTAATTTTCTATTGTCTCTAGTGCATTTAGGACCATCAGATCATAGATGTAGAGTTGGAAGTTACCCTAAAAAGCATCTAGTTTCACTGTCTCACTTTACAAATGTGTAAATGAGGGCTTGTCTAAAGTCTAAAGTCATATATGAAGTAAGAAAACAGAATTTGAACCCAGGTTTATAGACTCCAGATCTAATATTCTTTCTGCCACATGCTGCTCTGCTCCACCTTGTGGATCCAAAGACAAATAAAAAGCCCCTGCCCCCTTAAGGAGTTTATATTCTACTTTACATATTAAAAAGTACTTTATACATAAGTAATAGTGATGATAATTGATAAATATAGTGCTTGAAAATTTGGGAAAGACCTTACACAAATTATCAAATTTAACCTTATATTAAATTCTAGAGGTACTGCTAACCAGTCAGTCAGTAAACATTTATTAAGTACCTTCTTGGCACTGTGCTAAGTGCAAGGTTTAAGAAAAAAAAGCAAAAGACAGTTTGGATTGATGGGAGTAGGTGGAGAGACTTGAGACAGGCAGACTCACCAGCAGGCTATTGTAATAACTCAAGCAGGAGGTAGTGAGGGCCTATACTAGAGTGGTGGTAGTGTCAGAGGAGAGAAGGAGGCATATTTGAGGAATAATTGCAAAGGTGAAAACGACATACCTTGGCAACAGACTGAATTGAAAGAGGTAGGAGTGAGAGGTAATGAGGAGTCCAAGGATAACTTTTATGTTGTAAGTCTGAGAGTAGCAAGATGGTGTTGCCCTTTACAGTAATAGAAAAGGTAGGGTGCAGGGTTTAGGGGAAAGATAATGAGTTTGCTTTGGGACATAATGATTTTAAGATGCCTACTGGACATCCAATTAGAAATGTCTAAAACACATTGGAGAGTGAGATTGTGTAGGTCAGCAGAGAAGTTGGCTAGTTGATTTGAGAACCATCAGCATAGAGATGGCAGTTAAGTCCTTGGGAGTGTATGAAATCACCAGGTGAAGTAGGAAGGATGTAGAAGAGATGAGAACCCTGATGGTCACCTGTGATTTAGATCAGGCCTGTACAATCTACAGACTGCTTAGAGCCCTTAGAGCTTGTGGCATTCCAGAGGATTGGCCTGCAGGACTGATTTGGAGGGTGTGATCCATTTGAGGATCGAGCAAAGGAGACTGAAGAGGAACAGTCAGATACATAGAAAGAAGACCAGGAGAAAGTGGTATCCCCAAAACCCAGGCAGAGGAGAATATCGAGGAGGAGAGAGTGAAAAACAGTGTCAGAGGCTGCAGAGAGGTCAAAAGAAGATTGAAAAGTCATTTTATAGATGAGGAAACTGAACCTCAAAGACGTTAAGTGATTTTTGCTCTTGGTTAAATAGCTAGTTGCAGTGATAGGATTTGAAACCAGGTCTTCATCTTTCCAGATCCAACCATCTACTGTGCTATAGACTACCTGTTTTTTAAAAAATACATTTTTATTGATATTTTCTATTCCTTACATCACCATAGTATCCCATGTATCCCACCCTCTCCCCTTCCTAGAGAGCCATGTCATATGACATTTTCTTCTTTGGAGAGGAAAAACAAAGCAGAACTGATTGATACTTTAAAAAGTCCAAAAACATGACAAATGTATAATATCTATGGATCTCTCACGTCCACGAGGGTGTCTTCTCCTATATCTTCATTTGAGTTTCACTTGATCTTTATGATTTTGTTACATTTGCTTTTGATTTTTCAGTGTGGTGTTCTTTCCAGTTTCATTGTGATCGTTATTGTGTATATTGTTTTCTAGTTACTTTACTTTGCATCAGTTCATACAAGTGTTTCCATGCTTCTCTATACTTATAGTAATATTCCATTATATTCATGTGCAACAGTTTGGCCCAGGGGTGGGGAACCTGTGACCTCCAGCCATTCCCTAGTTGATGGGCATCTACTCAGTTTCCAATTCATAGATATCACAGAAAATGCTTCTATAAATATTTTGGAGTGTAGGGGACTTTGTTAGAGTGCCTTCCTTGGGGTGTGGGTCCAGTAGTAGAGCCCCTTGTTAGTCATTTTATTAGCACAATTCCAAATTTCTTTCTATAATGGTTGTATCATTTCACAACTCCACCAATAATGCATTAGTTTGCCTATCTTTCCACAATTCTTCCAACATTCACTGTTGCCATTTTTTACCATTTTTGTCAGTTTGAGGGTGGGAGGTAAAACCTCAGGACTGTTTTGATTTACATTTCTCTTATTAGTGATTTGGAACATTTTTTCCTGTGGCTGTGTTCTTTTGAGAACTGTTTATTCTTATCCTTTGATCATTGATCTGTTGGGGAATGGCTATTAATTTCATATATCTTATTAATTCTTCATATATCTGGGCTACATATTGCTTATCAGAAATATTTCCCATTTAATCATTTCCCTTCTTGTCCTAAGATGCATTAATATTGTCTATGTAGAAGCTTTTCAGTTTTAAGTAATCAAAGTTATCTCTTTTATCTTTTGTAATTATAGATATTTTGTGATTGACTCTGTCTCTGGTCAAAAATAACATCACCTACCCATAACTGAAAGAGATTTAAGATATGTTTCTTTGAATATTTTAATAAGTTTGATCTATAATATTAAGACCAAGTGTTCATTTTGAATGCATTGTGGAGTGTGGTGTAAGATGTTAGTCTAAATCTCATTTCTGCCAACTGTTTTCCTAGTAGGTTTTATCAGGCAGGGAGTTTTCCCCTATGTAATTTCTGCTTTTTTCTTTATCAGACATTAGCTTATTGAGTTCTGCTGTTTGAGAATCTCCTTTTTAGTCTGTTTCATTGCTCTGTCTCTCTATTCTTCACCAACTCCAGATGGTTTTGATGACTGCAGCTTTATAATATAGTGTGAGTTCTAGAAGTATTATTCCTTCTTCATCATTTCCCTTGATATTCTAGATCTTTTGTTTTCCAGATGGATTTTGTTATTATGTTATTACTACCTGTTAAGGATAAATATTTTCTGAAAATGATAAAGAAGAAAATTTGTGTGTCCAATTTTGATATTAATCAATTATATAACTAGAATTTTACTGTTGGTATGTATGCATTTTCAAGTAACAAAGTTACTTTTAGTTGCAAATATATGCAGTAAAATAAAGCCTTTATTTAAAGCTAATGACATCTCTTTTCATAATATTTTTTCTTAAGTGAGCCTAAAATTCTTTACAGAGATTGTTCATATTCATAACATTGTCATGAATCTTCATTTAATACTACCATGTCATAGATAGATTTTGTATTGTGGTTACTGTAGTAGATTAACTGAAATATAAAGTTTTAATTTGATTGTTTTTTAATCCTGAGACATTTATCTCAGCAGGCATAATTGCAGCATTAGTTAGCTTTTTCTTATAGAGGTATTTGGTGTACCACAAAACTTTGCCTATAAAACCTTTACTGTATGAGCATCAAGTCCTTTTTAAAAAATAGGTTGTTGTTAATATCTCTTGTTCCTCAATTGCCTAAATTTCTCCCCTATCCCTTCTCTCTCCTCACAAAACAGTAATTTCTTAAAACAAATATATATATTTTTAAGATAAAGAGGATAGGGAGCAAAACTGAGCAATACACCAAAGAAACTTATGTGTGCATTTCTCACATTCCTAAACTCTCCCTCACTCTACCTCTTCAGGGGCATTTTTCTCGTCATATGTATTCTTTAGGGCAAAGCTTGGTCTTTGTAATTTTGCAACATTCATTTTCAGTTGTCTTTTGGTTCTTCTTTCCATTTACACAGTTGTAGCCATTGAGTATATATTGTTTTCTTGTCTCTGCTTAATTCACTTTGTATCCGTTCATGTAAGTGTGTACATGCTTCTTTTTTCATTACATTCCTTATTTCTTACAGAACAGTGATATTCTATTTATGTACAAAGATTTCTTTAGCCAGTACCTAGTGTTGACAACTTGATGGCATAATTATTGGCATAATGAAATGCCAATCCCTACTTACTACATGAAATGTTAATGTATTTTTATATCAATATGTACAGTGATATATAGACTGCCAAATTGGGTGCCTCACAATCCTTAAAAAAGGGAAAAACCTTTTTTTTTTTTTTTTTTGGCTTTTTTTGGAGGGCAATTGGGTTTAAGTAACTTCCCCAAAGTTACACGGCTAGGTTCTTGTTTCTGTCCGTTAAGTGTCTGAGGCCAGAACTGAACTCGGGTCCTTCTGACTCCAGGGCCGGCGCTCTACTCACTGCGCCACCTAGCCGCCCCAGGGAAAAACCTTTTGAGTTAAGGGAATGTGATGTATATATACTATGGTGTATTAAAGATGAGTGACAAAAGAAATAACAGAATTTCAGTTTCATACCAGAAACTGGTAGGAAAACTCAGTTTCCTGCCATATGTTTCTGAAGAATTTTAACTGTATTATTTTATTAAATGCTTGACTATTTCAAGGTATTTTCTTAATGGTGACCTTACTAGAATGGCAGGAAGATAACAATTGTGCTTTAGGATTTTGTAGTGCAAATTATATTTAAATTAAAATGATTTTGTCCTGCATGATAGCAATGATGAATTCTTTCTGTGTTTCATTGTCTTTAAAAGGTATCAGTTGGGCAGTTTTCACGATATTTAGGATGTATTTGTGCAAATACATATAACGAAATACCCACTGGAGACCCTTTCTTGAGTTGAAAGAAGCTAACAATCTGAAGAAGGTGTTCTTTTAATTGATACCCTTGCACTATTGCTTTGTGGGACTATTTTGTGTGTTTTTATGTAATTCTAGCATTCATTCCTTTTATTTAGAGAATCTTAGAATCAGAAGGGGCCACAAAGGTTATGTAGTCCAAGACATTCCTGATGAATAGATCCTCTTTTTTTTTGTTTGTTTGACAAATATAAGAATTCTTTATTACAGGAGATATGATAAATAAAGAAGAATTCATTATTATATGCCAGGCACTACTGTGTTAAGTACTAGGGATATATAAAGAAAAAAAATGAAATAAATCCTACCATCTGTCTAGGAGCTTATATTCCAACTGGGGAAAATAAAGTAACTGATGAATGTCCTATCTTAGAAATTTTTTTTCCTTTAAACAAATGCTTTATTAACTTCTGTTTTACATCATTCATTTCCGCCAGATTTTGAGTTACAATCATTTCCCCCACCCTGTTTTTCCCCTACCCACCCTTCCAGAATAGCAGTCCCACAAGATATCCCTTCTTCCAATATGCTCTCTCCCATACCTTCTCCCATACCCCCTTCGACTTTTCCATTGGAGGAAGGTGAATCTTTGTGTCCCAATGCCTGCACATCTTATCTCCCAATTACAAGCAAAAGAGTATTGATAATAGTATTTATATATATTTGAAACATTTAATCTTAAGACCTTGAATTTCAGATCCATTTCTTTCCTCCCTTGTCACCCATTCCCTCTGGGGAGATAAGTAATTCAGTATATGTTGTACATGTCTGGCTATGCAAAACATTATCATAGTAGGTATATTGTACAAGGCTGCTTATAATTCCCTCCCACTCATCCCACCCCCCACCTGGTCCATTCCCCACATGATCCTGTCCCTCTTCTATAGTGGGTACTTCCAACCTCCCCTCCCCCCAAGGATGCCCTCCCATCCATCATCCCTCCTCTCATCCTCCTTCCCCCTATTCTGCTGCAGGTTGAGATATCCCATTTAGTATGTATGTCATTCTCTCCCTGAACCAAATTCAATGAGAATGTGGTTTTGCCTTTTTGCCTTCCTATTCTCCCCCTCCTTTGCAACCACTTCCCCTTGCTTCTTCTACATGAGATAGTTTACCCTACCCTGTCTCTCCCCATCTCCTCTTGCCACTTTCCTCTCTCACCTCATAATTTCATCCCTTGAGTATCCTCCCTTGCCAACAAATTCAACCTATGCCCTCTATCCATATATAACTGTAACCATATACACACACATTCACATATGTATTCATATGACCACACACCCTTCTTCCATTATTTTCATAGTGAGAAAGATATCATCAGTCACAGTTATTGCTTTTCCATATAGGAATGTAAATAGTTCAACTTTGATAAGTTCCTTTTGATTTCTTTTCCCTGATTACCTTCTCAGGCATCTCTTCCTTCTTGTGTCTGGATGTCAAATTTTCTATTCAATTCTGGTTTTTTCCTCAAGAATGCTTGAAAGTCCTCTATTCCACTGAATGACCATATTTTCCCCTGAAACAAAATACTCAGTTTTGCTGGGTAGGTGACCCTTGGGTTCATTCCCAGTTCTTTTGCCCTCTGGAATATCATATTCCATGCCCTTCAATCCCTCAGTGTAGAAGCTGCCAGGTCCTGGGCTATTCTGATTGTGTTTCCACGATATTGAAATTGTTTCTTCCTGGCTGCTTGTAGTATTTTCTCCTTGATCTGGGGATTCTGGAACCTAGCTATAATATTCCTGGGAGTTTTCTTTTTGGGATCCTTTTCAGGAAGTGATTGGTGGATTCTTTCAACCTCTATTTTGCCCTCTGGATCTAAAACATCAGGGCAATTTTCCTTGAGGATTTCTTGAAGGGTGATTTCTAGGTTCTTTCTTTGGTCATGGCTTTCAGGTAGTCCAGTATTTTTAAATTGTCTCTCCTGGATCTATTTTCCAGGTCACTGGTTTTTCCCATGAGATATTTCACATTGCCTTCTAATCTTTCATTTGTTTGGATCTGCTTAACAGCATCTTGATTTCTCATAAAGTCACTAGCTTCCATTTGCTCCAGTCTAACTCTGAAGGAATGAATCTCCTCACTGAACTTTTGAGATTCTTTTTCCATCTGGCAAATTCGACTTTTTAAGGCATTCTTCTCCTCATTGCCCTTTTGGGCCTCCTTTGCCATTTGAGTTAGTCTATTTTTTAAAGGTGTTGTTTTCCTCAGTCAGGCTGTTGACCCTCATTTCATACTTTTCCTGCATCCTTCTCATTTCTCTTCCCAATTTTTCCTCCACTTTTCTAATTTGATTTTTAAAGTCCTTCTCTTAAGGTCCTCTATGGCCTGCAACCCGCTCATGTTTTCCCCTGGGGCTTTTGGAGCAGGACTTCTGACCTCACAGTCCTTTTCCTGCTCTATGCCCCCAAAATAGGAGTCTAGGGCTGCATTTTTCTGTTTTCTTTGCCTTGGCATGTTGCCACTTAATTACTTGACTTTTGGGCTTGTTGCCACACTATGGCTCTGCTGCCAGACTGGAATTTTGAACATGTGGGGGACAGTTTCCGTTTCTGGACGCTGGAAATCCACCCCAGATCACAATCCAGATCCAGGGAGCTTAAAGCAAGAGCTATTACCCCCCCAAGATTGATCGCTGGATCTCCCTACAGTTCGCAGGCCAGGAGCTGGAGCTGCCTCTGAAAACTACAAAATGGCGTGTCTCCTCAGTGGCTTCTAGCCCCCAGGGGAGGGAGCCGACGCATTCCCCAACTACTGGTCCCAAAGTCCATAGGTCACTAACCTCTTACTTTGTCCTAGGCATGTCTATGTTGATAATTCTGGAGTCGCCACAGCTGCTGGTGTTCTGGGGTCTCTCCACCCGGCTGCTGGCCCTGCCGCCCTGGGGCTAAAACCGTGACTCAGGCGGACCTGGGCTCCACTCCCGTGTTCTGCACGCTGCCGGCTCCAGGAGTGCTGCGCTGGTCCTTCCTGCAGGGCTGCTGGGCTGTCCTCAGGAGGAGGTTAGCTTCTCTGTGTCGTTCTGTGGGTGCTGGGGCTCCAGAAGTTGTTCAGAGTCCCCTTTTACATAGTTTGGGGGGAATCTGGGGGCAGAGTGGCTTGGATGAGCTGTTTCTCCTCCGCCATCTTGGCTTCGCCCTGAATAGATCCTCTCTTAATGAAAAATGGTCATCAAGCACTCATGCCTCTGCTTCTCTAGACCTCTTGCCTAGCTGTTTAAAAACTTAGTTTACTCCTCTACTTCACTCCTTTGTGAAATAGTACTTGCTCATTATTATTCCTAAACTGTATCACATCATCTAAGCTTCTATTTACAATTATAGTTGATGTCCATGTAATTTCTGTGGTTCATTATGTATTTTTCATCATCAATTATAAAAATAGTTTGTAATTGAGTTCTTTTAATTTAATTTTAATTTTTTTACTAGTTTTCTAATCTGTTAATAATTCTGATGTCTGCTCTTACGACTTGATGACTTCATGGTATAGAGGCAGCTGATTCAGGAATGAGACTCACATGCAAATTAGTCATTACCTGTCAATTTAAATTTTATTTTTTGTAATGTTATTAAGTGTTGCCATATTCAGCGCCTACCACTTACTGCCCTTTTTCTTTATTTCATATAAAGCTGTAGATATGTATTGTTTATAGCTTGCTTTTCTTTGTAAGTATATTACAAATTTAGAACCTTAAAATTGGGTAATGTGTGATGGTTCTGTCAGATGGCATCTGGTCTTGTGCCCGTTTCTGGCATGGGGCCCTACGGCATCTCTTTTTGACCACATTTTCTGTCCTTGTACTGTTCCCTGGGTGTTATACACTCTTGATTCCCCTGCAGCTGCCTCTGACTCACAGCTGTTACTGCTTCCACTTCACCACCTATGTCTGAAGACCTCTCTTTGTAGCCCTGGGCTGGAAAAATGCCTTACTGTGCTTTTTTTTTTTTTTTTGGTTGATCATCCTGTTCATAATTCAGTATGACCTACTTTTTAAGTTGTTTAGAGGGGTGTGGTGGGAGACTTTGGCAAAAATGCTCATTTTCATTTGTCTTGTTAATTTCTTTTTTCTGAGTTTGTGTTTCTTAAATATTCCATTTTCCTATTAATCTGGGAGTTTATGTTTTTTATAAATAGTCATTTCATTTGTTAATTTTGTTGGTGCCATGGGCTGTTCAGTATGCAGCACTAAGCATGGTCAGAGACGTGAATAAGAAGTGACCAGGCCATGTGGGTAGTTCAAGGAAGAAAGATCCACTCCATTGATTCTTAGTACAAGGTTTTTATAGAGCAAATGAGACAAAGGAGTAGAACCTGAATAATCTTGTCATTCCCTTAGTCTGTAGCATCCTGGAAGTAGCACAGAATAGATCATTCGATAAGGATTTGTTATGTAGGAGACTAAAGTCATAGGGTAAGCCCTTTGACCTAGGCCTCAGGTACCTCCTAATGCAGCCGAAGTCATAAATGGATACAATTGAGAGCAGACTTCAAAGCCAAAGCCTCAGTCATCAAAAAACAGCAGGTTTAGAGCTGATCACCCAAAGATACCTGACTGCTGAATCAAATATTTTGGCTCTCAGTAACTAAAATCTTGGGGTATAGTCTGTTGATCTCAGAATTCAAACCACATAACCCGTATCAAAAGACCCAAGGAGCCAGCTTAACAAAAAGCTGCATCTCGAAAGGCCTTCTATAGAGCACATAGTCGGAGTCCTGAATCAGGCTGCCTTGGCTCCCCACATATTGGTATAGAATTTAGAAAAATAGTTTCTTTCATTTTGTCTTTATCTGTGGTGAATTCTCTTATTTCATACGTGATTATTTTTCTCTTAAAAAAATAAAGACTCATCTAGACTTTATCTGGTTTCTTTTTTTTTTCTTCAAAAAATCAACCATTAGTTTTGTCATTTTAGTAGAATTTTTGCTTTCATTTTTGTTAATCTTTTCTCTGATTTTCAGAATTTCATTTTTGATGTTTAGTTAGAGTTTTGTGATTTGTCGATTTTTCTAGGTTTTTTAAAATTTTGTATGCCTATTTCATTGATTTGTGTTTTCTCTTTTTTGTTGATGAAAGAGTTTAGAGATAAAAAATTTCCTGTAAAGACTCAAGATTTTCCAGTTATTTTGAAAAAAAAATGTTTATGATGTAAAGACATAAATTGTAGATGGGGCAAATAAAATAAACTCTTTCCTTGTGACCAGGACATAGTACAATAGGGGGGAAAAAAAAGCAATCCTGAGCTCTTTTCCTGTATCACTCATTGAGGCAATTAGTGGATAGTGAAATAGTAGTTTACCAGCTTTCAAATTATCTCCAACTTCTAGATGGACAAAAGACTAGAGTGTATGCCATTGTAAATACCTCCATAGAGAGTACCTTTCTAGTTGATTTTGTTGGGGCTTTTTATTTTGAGTGCATTGATATTAGGAAACTTAGAGAATTATATAAAGATATGTTTTTTTAATCTATTCAGATGAGAGTAGTTGATAAGGCATTCTTTGAGAAATGATTTTGGTGAGGAGCTCTGTGAGAAATAGTGAGCTTTCAGAGAATGGCTAATGGAAAACAAGGAGCACCTTGTCCTCTTTTGGCAAAGCTATTTCATAATTAAACTCTGGGCCTTGGTTTCCTCGTATGTAAAAAGAAGGAGTTGAAGCTTTTTTCCAATTTTAAGTCCATGATTATTTGAAATACCTATCATGAGTCCCAGAAGTTTAGTTTATAAGTTGTGAATTTCAACTTAATGATTTTTATAAGAGCATTATCTAAAATTTTGTTGTCTTCTTTGAGGATACCTGTTAACCCATTAATAAGCTGTTCAAATAGAACTTATTTTTAAGCTTTAGTTTTTTAGTTGAAACAAATAAGCCTCTCCAAACTTCATACTTCAAATGCATTTCTCATGTAACATGAAGAACTTCACAAGTATTTACATGTTCTAGTAAACATCCTTTTGTCATGGCCCACAATTTCTCATGAACCAAATAAAAGATATTGTATACTTTTGTCCTAAGATGTTCAATTATATATCAAAGTGTAAAACTTATTATAACTTTGAAGAAATAAAAGTGCTTATATATGTTATTTGTTAGGGTGATGGGTATATATGTTTTTTATTTGGATGGTGATAGGAAATACAGATAATTTTTTTAAAGATTTGTCAGCAAATGAAAATATCTGTCTGTCACACACATTCTCTCTGTCTCTGTCTCTCTCTGTCTCTCTCTCTTTCTCCCTCTCTCTCTGTGTCTGTCTCTCTGAAATTAGGGTTAATTGACTTGCCCCTAGGGTCAAACAGCTAGTAACTGTCAAGTGTCTGAGGCTGAATTTGAAGTCAGGTCCTCCTGACTCCAAAGCTGGTGTTCTGTCCATTACACCACCTAGCTGTCCCCATTTAATTATAGATCAAACAGAAATGTGGAATAAAGTTTCGGGGAAGTACTTGATAGCATCAACAACTTCTTTTCATAAAACTTTTATTTTTGCACTTGTACAGTTATTGCTTTATAGAAAGACTTTTAGGCTGTTACAGCAGGTAAGTTTGAATATCTAAATAACTACAAATGCTTTATGAGAGATTTGGGGTGCCCGGGTCTGAACGAGACTCCTTGACATGAGCTATATACTTGATAACTTGGAAATAATAATATTTTTTCACTTAAACTTATGGACTACATCTGTTATATAGAAGGGCAGGCTTCTTTCCCAGTTTTGAGTGACTTGAGAAGGGTCAGAAGGATTTTACAGAGGCAAATAATGGACTTCAGTCTAAAACTACCTAGAACTTCAAGTATAACAAGAGAGCCTATCAGTCAGTAGCCTATAATAATCAATTCAAGATTGAAATTCTCCTGATATGGTTCAGCAAATACAGAATTGAACTTTGTATTAAAATCTAAAGGGTAGATTTTTGTCTTGATCTGGGAAAGGGGAAAAGGTATGGAATGTAGACTCACTTATTTAATACTTAGATCTGTTAAATCTTCATGCCCATAAAACAACTAGACAATATAAAAAGCTCCCCTTTTTCTAGGCTGTGTACTGTAGAAGAATCACCAAGTAAATTCTCCATGTGATTCATCAGTATCCAATATCTATATAAGCTTGATAAAATTTTAAAATGTTAAAAGTATCTCTAGGGCTTTGCATTTGGTATAGCACTTAAACTCTAATATAATAAATAATATATGTCAGAGTAGTGATGGTATTAGCTTTTTCCAGAATGCAAACATAATTAAGTAAGCTTTTGTCTAGTCTGATTATTACCAGTAAAACAGAGAGAACTATATGGCATAGTTAGTCCTTGTTGTCTGTAGGACCTGCATTCATATTCTTACCCTGGCAAATAATAGTTTTGCAACCATGGTCAAATCACTTAATCTTCCAGTGCTTCAAAATATCTTTGTTTCTAAGACTGCAAATTACAGATGAGTAGCTCATCTACCTTGGGGGAGGGTGTTTTCATATGGGAAGCTACTTATGTAAGTGTAATCACAGATTGACCCCATATTCTTATCCACCCCTGAAAAAAAAAAAGAAAGTAAAGAGGAATGTGGGAGCTTTGACCTTAACAAAATGGTTTTGCGTAATTTTAGCTTTTTTAAAAGACATCAACTGACATTTAGAATTCAGTGATTTAGATGGAAGCAATGAGACTAAGAGTTAACTTGCTACATTTAAATTGCCTTTGTAGGCAACATCTCAGAATCTACTATTATTATAAATCTATTATCTAAAAATTCTTTTAACCTTTCTGATTTTATTTTATTGGTATCCAAATTTCCTTTGGAATCAAAGAACATGGGTTCTTCAGACCCTGCCTCTGACACATCTGTGTGACTTTGGGCAAGTCAATTCACCTAATCTGTGCTTCAGTTTTTTCATTTATAAAATCGGAGGGTTGTACTAGCTCTGAGGTAGAACTTTTCCAGCTCTATCTCTGTGATCCTAAGTATAGTAAATATCAAAATGTATGAGACAGATGAGTTTTAAAGTAAATGTTCTTATGGCATAAGGCATTATTTCACTAATGGTTGTCTTTTGTTCTGCATTTGAAATGGTTAATGTGACTTCATAGAAATCCAATAAAGTTTTCTTAAATCTGCACAGACAAAAATTGGATTTTCTTTTTTTCTTAGAGTATATTCAGTGTAATTAAGATTTGAGTCTATATCAGTATACAACTACCCTTTAAGTTCTCTTTTTATAAAGCACATTAACTTGAAATAAATTATAATCCTATTACTTTGTAAATGTGTTTAAAAAAATATCAGTAGTCTTTTTCTGATATGCCCTCCCCCCTTTAAGTAAAAAGGCAATGATAATTCTAATTTCCTGAAGTTTTTATTCTAATTAAATTTCAAAACTGCTTAAGTTACTAGAATTACCAAATTAAAGAATTAGAAGAGTAGGTTCTATTCCTTTAAGTGTCTACTCTGTGCCAGGCAAACATATCAAATAAGCATTGGGAATACAAATAAGAAAAAAGGAAGACTGTCTTTTCCTTCAGGGAGCTTAAAATCTAAGGAAGGAAGACAATACACAAGGAAACTGAGAAGTAGAGGAGAGGGCATGTCATGAGGTAGCATGATGTTTGTTCATACAGTCAAAACCAAGTAGAGGACTTGTGGGAAATGAAATATATTGAGTTTTTTTGGAGATACGCAATGAAACCTCACTGTTGGTGTTAAGTTCCAGGAAGGTAGCATAGACATTTTTATATGCTTAGAATGCTGGTGTATCTTTTTTTTTTTTTCCTGTTTAAGAAACTGTGACTCTTGGGGTGGCTAGGTGGTGCAGTAAGTAAGAGCATCAGCCTCGGAGTCAGGAGGACTGTGATCAGATCCGGCCTCACAAAATGAGCCCCCACACATAAAAATGACTGGCCGTGGGACCTTGAGCAAGTCACTTAACCCCAACTGCTTAAAAAAAAGAAAGGAACTATGACTCTTCACTACATACAGCTTGATTCCCTCTCCCCCTCCCCCAAGTATATTTCATATGTAACACTGAGCTGCTTGTCTGTGTGCCTTCTATTGATTTTTAATGGTTCATTGGGCACTTTTCTTCCTGTATTTATTATCACTATAATTTTCTCCATTCTCCTTCCAATTCCCCCTACCCCACAAAAAACCCTCCCTTGTAATAAGTTTAGACACCCATAATAAATCCACACATGAATTTGTCAATGTAAGAAATTGGCTCATTTTATATGTCTTATCTGTTGTCTCTTTGCCAAGAGGTGGGAACTGATTCATTATCAGTCCTTTGGAATTATAATTGGTCCCATTCAGTTTATCATAATTGTTAAATATTTTTCCATTCTTTTCCTTTATAATATTGTAGTCATTATATAATTTGTTCTCCCCACTTTGCTCTGCATCAAGAAGTCCCTGAAGGTTTCTCTGAACCAGTCTATTTTGTCATTTCTTTTAGTACAATAATAGTCTATTATTTATTAGTATATCATAATTTCTCCAGTCTTTTCCGAATTTATGACTACCTACTTTGTAGTTTTTTGTTATAAACAAGGATGCTATTATAAAATATTAAAAATATATGGGTCTTTTCCCTTTTTGATGTCTTTGTAGTATAATATTAGTAGTGAGATGGCTGGGTCTAAAGACAGACACACACACACACACACACACACACACACACACACACGTTTAATGACTTTTTAGATATAATTCCAAAATGCTTTCCAGGATGGCTGGACCAGTTCACAGATCCACTTAAATTTCATTAATGTGGAGACTGAGCCAAAATAGTGGAGGAGAAGAAATAAGTACATCTCAGATTCCCATACAGTGATTTCAGCAACAATCTAAAAAGAGTACCATATGGAGTAGTGATCAGAAAAATCAAAAGAAAAAAATACATTTTTTGCAGCTCAGGATTCAACCTATATCCACGTGGCCAAGGCAGGATCTATGGATAGGTTGGGATCATGAACTCAGTACTTAGTAGGCACCTTAGTAGACACCTGAAGCTGATCTGAGATTTCATCTGTGGCCCAGATCAGCAGCATAGGTTCTGCTAGCTGGGCTGGGAGTACAAACTGAGTGCTAGAGCTCCAATTGTGGAAATACCATAAGCAAATCTTGCATTCAATCTCTCTCTTGTCCAGGATATCAGTGCAAGGAGGTCTTCCGATGGGGCCAGAATAAACTCAGCCTCCAGAACTCTTAGAGAGTTAGGCCAGCAATTCCAGATTTTTCTAGAAACATCATGTTTCTAGAAAAATAAAAGCAAAAAAATATAAAGAGCTATTATGGTACCAGGAATGCCCACAACACAAGCCTAGAAGAGAATAATTCCAAAACACCTACAAGTAAAGCCTCAAGTAAAAACATGACTTGTTCACCAGATTAGTTAGAAATCCTGGGAGAAATTATATAAGAATTTAAATATTATGAAGGAAATGAGAATGATAATGGAAAGAATTAGAAAAGACATAAAAGATATAGAGAAGAGAATTTTAAACATTAATAGTGTAACATGAGATTAAAAAAAACCAAAACAGTGCAGATTTCCTGAAAATCCCTCCTTAAGGAAAAAAAAGAATTATTAAAACAAAGTCAAAAGATTGAAGTAAGGGAAGGAAATGTAGGGTATCCCATAAAAAACAACTAACAGATCAAGGGGAGATAACTAGGATTGTCTGAAAGTCATGCCCTCCCCCCCCCCAAAAAAAAAGTAGCCTGGATATCATATTTCAAGAGAGCATATTGTATTCATGATAGAACCAGAGATTAAATGAAAACTAGAAAAGAATCCATTCATCACCTCCTGAAAATCCCAAAGTGAAAACTCCTAGCAATATTATAGCCAAAAATCAGTTTAAAGAAAAAATACTTCAAGTAGTGAAAGAGTTCAAGTCCAAAGGACCCAGAATCAAAACAAGATTAAGCGGCTACCACAGTAAAGTAATGGAGAGTATGGAAGATAGTGACTTTTTTTAATTCAGTTGATCCAGGCTTATACAGTTAAGAATACCAGCAAAACAGTACCATTTTAGACGAGACTAACTTAATTTTAAGAGTAATAGATTGCTTTTAAGCATCATGTTGAAAAGATGGCAGCTGTGTAGTAACTGTGAAATGGAAACATGGAAGCAAAGAGAAGAATAAGAAGGTAAATGCAAGTGAGGAGTCAGAAAAGATTTTCTGAAGATGAATTGTTTCATTTCATTGTGGGGAGGGAAGTTTATGACATTATTATTCTCTAGGAATTGTAATATCATTAGTTGTCATAGAGAAAGTCAAATAAGATGGAGAGCCTGGAAGTGATCTTAAGTTTTCATTATCTTAAAATATGAAAGAAAAGGGGGAAATGGATCCGTCAAGAGAGAAAATGGGAAGAACAGGTGGAACCCATTATCTTACATAATCATGGGGTAGAAATATAAATGTATAAAAATGAGGAAGGGGGGTAGGCAGCTATGGACTTGTACTTTCATAGGAATTGATCAAGGAAGGGTAGAAAACATACATACATGCAATTTGGTATAAAAATCCATTCAATTCAACTGGGAAGAAGGAGATAATAGTGAGAGGAAAATGGTCTAGAGAGGATTTAGAGTTTAGAGGGAAATTGTGAATGGAAATTTAAAAAAAAAAAAAGGTAAGAACCCATGATTGGGAGAGGTAGAAAAGTCGAAGTGCTGAGCACATTCTTGTTTCACATCCCTCTTCTGTGTAAAGAAGGGGAAAAGCAAAGAAAGGGGGAAAATTTAATAGATCAAGGGAAATATGTAAAATTAAACAGTTTTGCATCATTTATTTGGTCTTTTATTTTCCTTCTTTATCTTTCTTTAGTTTATTAGAGTCATTTTTCTGGAAGGAGAAATCTGGCACTCACTGGTTTTTTCCTAATTACTGAATCCCTGGCTACATTTTCTAGTACTGGTTGTACTTTCCCTTATTCCACCTCCATTCATTCCCTCACCCCCACCATTACTTATTGGCTGTGGTAATGTATTCATAATATTCTTTATCAGTCTTTATCAGCCTCTTTCCTCTTCTACTGCCATTTAACAATAACTTCTCCTTTGAAGCTGTCCTAATTCATCACCTAACCACATACTGTTGGCCATTATCTGGCAACCTCCAGGGCATTCTCCTTCCTATGGAAGTAAATTCATTGCCTGACTCATAATCTTACTATTCCACTCCTGTCTTTTTTCTTAATATTCCTTCATTTTACTTAGGTCATACTCTTGATCTTTTTATCACATACAAATTACCCACTTTCATATGCATGAACTCTAAAAAAATAAAAGGAATCTCATCTTTCCATCTTTTCTAATACTTGCACCCCACTTTGTTTCTTGTCCTCACCAAGACCTTCATTCTCTGTACCCCCTAAGTTCTTTCTCTGTCCATCAACTCTGGACTTCACCATTGTCTACAAAAACTCATAGATCCTCCATCTAAGGAGAGGACCCAGGGTATCCACCTCATCCTCTCCCAACAGTGATTCTCTGGTACTTAATCATAGTCCTCAGAAACTCAATTTCCTGCCAAGATCACATCAGCTCTAAAACTCACTCACACTTCCTCATTTCACCCTTCCCTCTGACTAGAAAGGTTGGAAGGTGTATATCAGAAAACTTCTCCCACATCCTCCTTAAAGGAGGGCAACTAGGGTAGCTGTCTCATCATTTCCCACTGGGCTGCAGAATTTCCTTCTCTTCTCCCCCCCCCCCCCCAAGTCCCACTTCTCAGCTTCTTTTTTAATGTGTTGTTTTTTCCCATTAGATAATGAGCTTCTTGAGGATAGAGACTGTCTTGCCTTTCTTTGTATTCCCCGATGCTTAATATAGTACCTGATACCTAGTTATCCTGATCTCTGTCTTGTCACTGGGTCCAGATGGCTCTGGAGGAGAAAGTGAGTCTGGTGACTTTGCACAGCTCTCCCTCAATTCACCTTCCTGATGTCATGGTCCTCTTCAAGAACAAAGGAGAACTGAAGATGACACCTAGTAGGCTCTTGATAAATATTGACTCCTCTTCTTTCCCTGTCTAGAGTTATTGCTGATCTAGTTCAACTCTATACTGCCCTATACTGTCAAATCCCTTTCTCTCTTGTCCTTTTGCTGATCATACATTGTCAATCTCTGATTCTGAATTACTCCTGCCATCCACCCACCTTTCCTCCCATTTATCTGCTGCTGAATGGAGTTGGAGAAACATCACAAAACCATGCCAGTTCTGTCTCACTCACCAGAGAAGCTATGGCAAACTGTTTCATCCCTACCCAAGCCTTCCATAGCATCCCCTTCTCCCATTCTTGGAGTTGAATACTTCACTAAAAATACTGAGGCCATTCACTGAGAGCTCTTTTTCTTCCCTTCGTCTTACCTGTTAGCTCTCTGTTCCTTTCCCCCCATTATCTCCTTCTTTAGTCTGGTCTTGGATTAAGAGGTAGCCCTTCTTGCCAAGGAAATTTTGCATGTAGTTTTGTACTTATTCCTTACCTTCAGTCACCAGATTGCCATCATTATCACCCCCAGTCTCTCTCTGATCTTCAGCCTCTGTTGATTGGCTTCTTCCTTGCTGCCTACAAATGTCTCCTTAATCTTCATAAAAACCGTTCTTCTTAACTGTTGTCCAGTATGTTATATATACTAGAGTATATCTTCCCAAAATGCATGATACCACCTCTTGGGGTCTCAGGAACAATCTAGGGGGCAGTGGTAGCCTCGGGTGCAACTGGGGGACGTTGAGTAAAAATGAGGGGGTGATGGAAGCATAAGGAAAGAAGAGAAGAGAAAACTTTGAAAAACTATTCACATGTTTCATCTCTTGTGTAACAGTTCATTAAAATCTTGGTGATTACATTATTTTCCAAATAAACACACAAAATGCAACCTTTGCAACAAAAAAACACCTTTCAGTGGTCAAGTCTGCTGACAAGGTCTTAGCAAGCAAGTGTTAGCAGGTGAGTGTGTCAGTATTTCCATGCAGGGAAAACCCCACAAATTTACAATAAATTATTAAATTTAAGGTGTGTCATTTAAAAATTACATATATATGTATATGTACACACATATATAATACTTTTTGAAGTGATGCAGATTTTTAAAAAACTGTTAAGGGGTAAAGAAAGTAGATTTCTGGGAGGGTGCTAAGTAAATTTTTTTTTTAAGAGGGAAGTAGACCAAATAAGTTTGTGAACCTCTGAACTAGAGAAACCTGTATGTGCCAGAGTAGGCATTTAATAAATACAAATTCCCTTCCCTTTCTCTCCTTTCACTTCTAAACATTCTGGCTTCTGACCTCATCGATCAGTTTAAGCTGTCTATTCCAGATTTATCCAATGATCTATTAATTGTCAGATTGAATGGCCTGTTTTTAGTCTTCATGCTTCTTGACCTCTCTGCAACCTTTGACATGAATGATCACCTCCTCTCCTGCATCTCTCTTCTCTCTAGGTTTTTGTAACTGTCTCTCTTGGTTCTTCTTCCTCCAATCTTAATCCTTTCTAAATTTTCCTTTGCTGCATTTAAAAAATTTTTAATCAGTTTATTTTGTTATGACTGAACAACACATCAGTCACACTTCAGTGTCATTTAAGGGCCTTTGCCTGTGACTGTCAGTGAGAAGGAGCCTACTGCACCCCCACCCCCTGCACCCTGCACTCATGCTTTTGGCTAATAACTGATCTGAGTGGATTCCCCCGGTGGTTAGTTAGTCAGCCGTGAAGTGATTAAACAATTTAACTCCCCCAAACTCAGGAAGGATAAGCAGAAATAAGCCCCAAACAGAAACAGTTTTTCTCATTAGTGCATGAAGACAGAGCAGAAAAGGACAGCGAATGAGTACAGGTCCAACATTTGGTTGCCCTGGAACAGAAAGGGTAAGGGGATGCAAGTAACCAATATGGTATTAGCACAAAATAAGCGTCCTGTTGACTCCCCATTAGGCAAGCTGTTAAAAGCTTGGGAAAGGCTGCCAGTTTGACTGGGAATTTCCAGCATGGGTGAGACTCAGTAACCACTGTTTAAAATTCTGGAAAACAAATTTGACCAGTTAAATATGGGACTTTTTGTTATCATCAGCCATGCATGTTAAAGCCAAACTTGAAAAAATTAGAGCCTAAGAGAAAGAAAAACCATTCTTAAAAATTATTAAAAAAAAAAACAAAAAAAAACTTCTTAAAAAAAACCAAAACCAACTTTGGTAGGGAATAATCTGAGAAGGACGTAATGAAGATTTTGATGGGCCCCAGAAAGGGAGCAATGTGAATGCACTTGATGGAACTTCCACTTCAGGACTTCTCTAGTGTGGACAAGGTCTTTCTTCCTTGGATAACTTTGAAGAGGAATACTTCCTGCAATTCAAAAAATTGCTGCAAGAAAAGCACAAAAAATAGGAGTATAGGAGGAGTCTCAAAACAGCTCTCCTACCGGTTGGTAATAGGCATTCTTTCTGGGGTGTCGAGGGCGCAGTGAGTAGAGCGCCGGCCCTGGAGTCAGAAGGACCTGAGTTCGGATAAGTCTTCCCGACACTTAACGCACACACAAACAGGAAAAAAAAAAAAAACCTAGCCCTGTGACCTCGGGCAAGTCACTTAATCCCAATTGCCCTCCAAAAAACAAACAAAAAAAAAAAAGGATTCTTTCTTTCTACCCTCACAATCCTGGCCAAGTTGGAGATTTCAGAGATAAAGACAAGAAAAGGAAGAGCATCTCTTTCGTGGTTTGTAGAAATTTATGGCATTATAATCTAGAGACTAAAATTTGTAACTAAACTATAATATTTTTACTGTAAATGTCCAAATTATGATTTAAAGTTTTGTTGTTTTTTTTTTGTAACTGCTAAATCATTTTAGTTAATTTTTGAGTTTTGTGGCTAGGATTGAGATTAACTGCCAGCAGCACACTCCTCTCTCTCGTTCCTCTAGGGTGATTAGAACATGCTTTGTTCTAATAGGAGATGATTTCAACTATTAGAGAATAAGCATAACTGAAGGTAGTTTGAAATGATTTAACAGAAATTAATTGTTAGGTAAAGTAGTAGCAAAGTCACCTAAATTGAAATAGACTATGCAACTCCAGAAGTAAAAATGGGTATTGTATAAGAAAGTCTGTACAGAAGAAATTCAGTGGAATGTTAGACTAGAATGATAGAGAAAAAATATGAGATGTATTTAAGAAAATAGTGAAGGTAAAGAGAAGTGAGGAATTATTGTAAATGAAAGGTTAGCTTCAAAGTTGTTAGGCTTTAATCAAAGTAATGGAGGGATATAAAAAGAAAGGAACAAAGTTTAAACTAGTAGGCATGAGAGGAGAATGGGTAGAAACCTAAAGGAAGTTGGAGTCTGATTGCAGTGACTGTGTGAATGGAAGGTTTGAAAATGAAGGGTTTAGAGTTTTGAAAAGATGTTTGAGGAGGGTTTGATTCCATTAAAATAAGAAAGATCTGAGAAATTTGTAGAGAAATGTCTGTTAGTAATTTCAGATAGTATTCTATCAAGTTATAACATTGATCAAATGGAAACTCTTAGAAGTAAATTTGCAGCATGGAATTATATGAGTAGTATAATAACACTGTGTCACTGGAAGTACATATCCCAATCCTTAGAATCTTGAGAGCTCCTAAGGAGGGGGATGGGAAAGTGAAACTGCCTGGTGGAGCCCCTTCATCCCCACCCCCTGAGGACTTCCCAGGGTTTAAACTGGAAAGAATAGTAGGTACTTGGGAGTGTCCTTTATCCTCTTAAAGTCTTAGAGGGCAGCTGAGTGGTACAGTGAATAGTAGAATGCTGGGCTTGGAGTCAGGAAGATCTGAGTTTCAAATTTAACCTCAGACTCTTAGTAGCTATGTGGCCTAGGACAAGTCCTTAACCCTGTTTGCCTCAGTTTCCTCATCTGTAAAATGAACTGGAGAGGAAATGGCAAGCCACTCCAGTGTCTTTCCCAAATGAGGTCAAAGAGAGTTGGACATGACTGAACAGCAGCAACAAATAAAGTATACCAACACGAAAGAATTGATTTGGTTCTTTGGGTGACTTTAAAGACACCCCCCCCCAACAAACAAAAGGAAAGAAAAAAAGTTATAGGGAGGTCAGAATATCACCAGGAATTTTTTTTTAAGCATCAGCTGACTGAAAGCAATAGGGTCTGAAATTTGAGGTGCTAGATGGCCCTTGGGGAAAAAGATTTTTTTTTTTAATGATGACCCATTGTTAACTATAAATCCAAATGTAATTTAGTTGAAGTTTGTCCTGAAACTAAATCATAATGTGGTCTCATTTAAAGTGAGATGTATTTTCCTATTATGATAATTGTGGTAGACCAGAACTTAAAAAGAAAAGAACATTTTCTGTTTGGTATTAAGGTAATATTCTGGGAAAATACAATTAGGAAAGCTTGAGTTTCTTCCATGATTTTGATGATATGTAAATCTCCCCCTCTCACTTTATTTTTATTTTTATTTTTTGCTTTTTGGAGGACCATTGGGGTTAAGTGACTTGCCCAGGGTCACACCACGAGGGTTTTTTTGTGTGTGTGTTTAAGTGTCCGGATTTGTTTTAAGAGGTCGGATTTGAACTCAGGTCCTCCTGACTCCAGGGCCTGTACTCTACTCACTGTGCCACCTAGCGCCCCCCCTCACTTTAGTACAAATTGAGCCCTCTAGTTGAATTAATCTAGTTTAATTAATTTAATTTAATTAATTTAGTTTACCTCTAGAGCCTATTTAACAAGGTTTGTCTCCTTAAGGCATGTGTTAACAAACATGCTCAGTCTAAGAATAAATAATACATATTGTAAATCCAGGAAGATTTTCATTACTTTTTTCATTTATTCTTTTTGAATAAATGGGAAGCTCCCTTAATGGAGTACGATAGTTTCCTGCCTTGTTTTCCTTTGGCTAGGTACAACCTCCTGAACTGCCCACATCATGCTTTCCTCACATAGCCCCTGCCAGCTCTGATTAGAACCAGTCTCCTCTGGCCCACATTCTGCTGTCAGAGATAGGAGCTCTTTTAATTATGTGGAAACAAAATTCCTCCCATCGTTTCCCACAGATGTATGAAATTATGGCTCTGCTTAACTAAGTTGGTTTGGCGTTTAGGACATTGAAGGAAACATGGGATTGTGATTTTTTTTAATACCCATTATGCTTATTTACTGTTGTAAATTTAAGTTCTCTAATTTAAAGCTGTTAATACATACACATCTTGTTTTGGCGCAGGCAGCTGAGATTAGGGTGATGCCGTTGAGGATAGTAGATCTGATTGTGGTGCTGCACCAAAGGGGAGATATTGTATAAAATCAGTCACTAATGCAGTTATTCTGAAGTGACCCCATCTCTTAATCTTGCTTGACTTTAGAGTGGGTGGTCCTGCAGGAGAGGGTATTTATTCACTCTTTTTTAAAATAGGTTTTATTTTTTATTTTTTTGCTTCTTGGAGGGCAATTGGGGTTAAGTGACTTGCCCGAGGTCACACACTAGTAAGTGTTAAGTGCCTGAGGCTAGATTTGAACTCAGGTCCTCCTGAGTCCAGGGCCAGTGCTCTATTCACTGCACTACCTAGCCACCCCGAGGGTATTCACTCTTAATAGCATCTCCTTGGTGCTAATCCCTAATTGCCAGGCATGCTCATTTATCTCATCTCCTCATTTGAGAGGTAGGTAGACCAATCAAAATAATCCCGACTCTTTATGATTTCATGGTCCCATATCTTTGTCCTCATGTGGAAGATGCTCGCTCTTCCCTATAAAAGCCGTATTTGATTTCTTAGGTTGGCCTAGTCAGGGGCCCATCAGCTGATCCTACCCTTTTCTGTTAATAAGCTCCTTTTTCACTTAAAAGAAAATTGTTGAGTATTGCCGGATGAGTCTTCTCACATTATCCCAATACTCATATTGCCATGGAGTTCTTACATATTCAAATGATATTACATTATACATAAATTTCATTTCCAAAGTGTAAAGCATTTACTATTTTAATATCTCAATTTAGACATTTTCTTTATCTTATATTTGAACTTTTTTATATTTGTGCATCAGTGTAACATAGGCTTATACATTCTACTCATGTCAACCAGAAATTCTTTTTTATACATAGCAGACCATAAGAGAGGATTCAATATCAAACATGAATTCCTATTTGAAAAAACTATAAATAAAAAATCAGTGTTGATCAGTAATTTGGAAGATGAGAACAAATCTGCAGACTAGCCAGACCTTAATTATCTGATGCCAGTGGGAGTAAACACTAACAATTAAATGTCTTTGAACACCCGGAAATCCTTCAGGATATTATTTAGAGCAGTCTTTTGGGTTTTTTGTTTGTTTGTTGTTTTTTGGGGTTTTTTTACTTAAATTTCTATGAGAACTCAACTATTTAATGTCCCACTGAGTTAATTGTAATTGGTTTTTGAGATGTAATCTACTTAGGATTGTTGTCATTTTAAAAATGTTTTCTTTCTGTGTGTATTTTATGGCAATTGTTGGGTTGGCCTATGTTCTAAATAATTGTTGCTGAATGTTCTTAAATTTCCAATCACATGACTTGTAATAGATTAGTAACTTATTGTACTTGTTAACTAATTTTGAACTAGAGCTAATGTTGATGTTAGCATAATTGATTGGTCTTTTGATTAACTTTTTTCTTACAAAACTCTAAATTCGTAAGCATTGAAGTTAATTTGGAATTTTATTATTTCATATTAAACTTAAAGGAGCCTTGCTATATAATTGCCTCTTGACATTATTGGCAAGTTGGTTAGATCATCTGTAAAGAATATTAAATTCATTTCATTCTATCTAGCTTTGTTATACTGAGTTTAGTAGGTTGAAATGAGAGAAATACATTTTAAAAACCACTGCAAAACTGCCAAAGTATATTTTAATTCATTTAATTTCCATTTTAATACCTTCTATGTTGAAGTTCTGACTTATATAATATTCATTTCCATTTTTACTGTGTTAAATTTTATGTGCTGATGATTTAGGAAACAGATGACCTGTAGAATTTTATGTTGCATTTTGGTCTTTATTTAACAGTTAGCTATAGAGCAAAAGGGAAAGTGGGAGCTATACCCCTACTCTAATAACCCTTTTTCTTCACCCTCTTTTTCTCCCCTCCCCCCCTTTTTTTTTGGTAGGTAAGTTCTCTTCTACACTTTATGAGACTGGTGGCTGTGACATGTCACTTGTGAATTTTGAACCAGCAGCAAGAAGAGCATCCAATATCTGGTGTGTGCACATTCAGTTTCGAATTAATAACACTTTTTTTTTTCTTTTTTAGCCAAATAGTTTGAACTAAAGTTTCTGAGACTTGAATCATAAGTATGGTTATAAAAGCCTTTATATTCATGAAGATTTAGTTAATTTGTTAGCTCATTTTCTAAAGGGTTTTTTTTAGCTAGAAACACTTCCCTTGGAAATTGGGAATAAATATTTTTAAAATATCAGAATTCGAGTTTTCCTTTATATTTTTTTTTCTTGCAGGGAAGAATTCTTTTGCGATGTGGTTTTAGGACTTAACTACATTTTCTGATATTATGCTAAACAATATTTATATGGAAAAACTACAATAAAGTGTTTTAAGTTGCGTGTCATCAACTTTTTTATGTTTTCTCTTTTTAAAATCACATTTCCTTCTGAGGGCTGTCAAATGTATTGTGTGTTTTGTTTGTTTGTTTATTTTTTAATAAAAGAATTAGACCTTACATATCACCAGTTTTATGTAGACCATTTCTGAAAATGAAGTTTTTTTTCACATTTAGTATTTTTCTTAGGAATGAAATACAAAAAAATGACAGCAATTGACAGGCATGCAAATTCAGTTTTAGTAGCAAATTTATTGAGTATTTACTCTGTGGAAATACTATGTGCTACATGAAAAATACATATCATCCCTTTCCTAAAGGAGTTTGTCATCTATTATGACATGTATACAAATAAGTATTCAATGAATTGTGTCCTGGGGCAAAAGGGAGATTGAGATAAATTAGCTCTAGGGTGGAGGGACTATTTTCTTCTGGAAAGAGCAGAGGCTTCTTAGAGGAAATGGCAACTGAGCTGAATTTTGAGTAGAGAAGGATTCCAACAATTGGGGATGAATTTGAAGTATATTCTAGGTGTTTGGTGTGGATTTATCATTGCTAATCAGGTTCACTGAGTTTTAGAATCATTGCAAAGTTGTTTATTTTTTTGCCTCTCCTCAATTATCTTTTCTCTAGTGAAGTTGCCACTGAAATTATTTTGTTCGGGTGTAAAGATGTTATTTAAATGGTTGAGATTAGATTGAAGTTCTAAGACTTTTTTTCTTTTGAGCTTCATTTTAATAACCAGTTATCTTTGAAGTTATACATCATTGAAGAGTGTGCGTGTGTGTGTGTGTGTGTGTGTGTGTGTTTGTGTTTAAAATAGCTTACTAGAGGGCGGCTAGGTGGCACAGTGAATAGAGCACTGGCCCTGGAGTCAGGAAGACCTGAGTTCAAATGTGGCCTCAGACACTTAACACTTACTAGCTGTGTGACCTTGGGCAAGTCACTTAACCTGGATTGCCCTCCAAAAAAAGTAAAAAAAAAAACCCATAATAGCTTGCTAGAAGGGTATTAGCTAGTATTAGGATAACTGAACTTTGACATTTCTGTAGGACTCAAAGTGTTTTTGCATACATTAACTCACTTGAACCTTAAAATAACCCTATGAAATAGATTTCAGAGGTTTTATTGCTATTTTGCCGAGAGGAAACTGAGGCTTAGAAAGATTCAAGTCACTTTATCATGGTGACATTGAGAAGTCAGAATCAAACCCAGGGCCCTTATGTATCTTATGTCTAAGCATTTATCTCTTACATCACCCTTCTGCTCCAAGGTCCTGTGAGAGATATCCTAGCATAGGAGAAAGAACATGGGATTTAGAATTCAAATATCTGGTTCTGCTGGTTCTGCTAGTTCTGCTCTATATTAGCTCTGTCACCTGAGGAAGGCCACTTAACTCCTCTGGACCTCTGTTTCCTCAGTTGTAAAATGAGCCCTATGACCCTAGTTTATTATGCCAAATAAGTACGATATGTGGAAATACTATCATCTCCAAGCTTTTTTAAAAAGTCAAATTTCAAAGCACACTCTGCCAAAATGAAAAAAAAAAAAAAAGCTCTGAAACTCTTGTGTCTCGATACCTTTTCTAGCCGACCTAGTGGTATATTATAATTAATAAAACTTTTGATTAAACTGGCATTGTATATACATTCAAAGAGTACAGAGAAAGTGGAAATACTTAATTGTCATAACATGACTAAGAGAAAGAAAAAAGTTGTACCATAAAAGTTAAGAATTAGCTTGGTCATTTAAAATATGAAAATAGTTTCACAATGGATACTTATTTTGAATCATGTATTTGTTAATCACGTACTGTGTTTTGGGACAAACAAATGGGAAAAATCACTGTATAAGTACGTGTCTTGGTTCTGGAGATTTGCTTATAAAAAATATAATCTAAAATGTTTCTCATTTTGTTTTAGTGACACGGACTCCCATGTATCCAGCTCCACCTCAGTTCGATTTTATCCCCATGATGTGGTAGGTTTTATATTTGTATTTACAAGTTGATGCAACTTTGAGGTTTGGTGAAATACAGGTGAATTAATGAAGACAGAATTGCTATGTTCTTTACTCTCATTTGTTCTTATAGTATTATTTTATTAAGTGAACTCTGTAAGTTACACTTATTTGTAGACCAATAAAATTTAAAGGTTGATGTGGGGATTTGTAAATGTATGCCTTCTCTCTAAATTAAATTTCTGATATATATGTAGCAAAAATTTAACCAAAAATCCATAAATAGGACTTTTGTATCGATTTTGTCTGAAATAGTAGTGATTTATTGAATTATAGTTAATATTATTTAACAGACCTTCAATCAACGACATTAAAATAAAAAACATTTCAGTATCTTTGCCAAGAAAATCCCATGGATGGTATTGGTATGCTGTGGTCCATGGGATTAAGAAGATTTGGACACAATTGAACAACTGAATGAGAACAACCACAAAACCAGACTTGGCTTTGTGAGACTTTTTTTTAAAAAGTAGTAAATGGCATGTCCTTAAGCCTCAGGTAGATTTAAATCTAATTGGAGAATGCAAATTTACATAAAACCTTTAGGAAGTAACCAGTTCAAGCTAATGTAGTACTAGCTCCTCTGTAAATAGAATGTAAGCTCTCTGAGGGACAGGGACAGGTGTTTGATTTCTGTTTTTGTACCTGGTGTCCAGCACAGTGCTGGGTAAATAGTTTAAGAAATTGATGAATTGCTTCATTGTATGTTATTGCTGAAGGAGTACCAAATAGTGCCATGATAGAATGGGATGAGGTTGATTGGTGCTAATGATGGAAGAGAGCTGAGTTATAAACAAGGTATTAAAGGATTTGAGGGATATAGATTAGCAGAAAGAAGAAAATTTCAGGTAAAAAAGAGTTGCATTGGGGTGGCTAGGTGGTGCAGTGTATAGAGCACCAGCCCTGGAGTGAGGAGGACCTGAGTTCAAATCTGGCCTCAAACACTTAACACTTATTAGCCATGTGACCTTGGGCAAGTCACTTAACCTGGATTGCCCTCCAAAAAAAAGAGAGTTGTATTTATGAATGCACAGAAGAAAGAAATATTATTTGACCAAATAAGACATTCAGAGTTGATGTTGAGAAGAACATAGAGTTGTAATTTTTTCTTACAGCAAATTTTTAGAAACCACATTGTGAGGCAAAAGGGTAAAAAGATTTTTTTATCCTCCATGTAATTTTGCTACATATAACCCCCCCCCCTTTTTTTGACACAAGGTAACTTTATTTTTTTTTATTGCTAAAGCAAAACCCTGAGTTTATAGATAGCCCAGTAGATTGATTATTTTCAAAGATAGAGGTCTGGGAAGCAAATGGTCAACAAAAAATGAATTTTAAAGTAATGTTTGATGAGTGGGTAGCTTCAATGCAATATTGCAAAGAAAGGAGATCAAAGCATTGTAGCCAAAAAGAATTGAGATTTACTATGAAGAATGCCACAGTTATATACTAAAGAGACAACATGGCTTTACAAATGACCATTCAGTTAGGATACTCGTGATTTTGTAGTTGTTTTAGTGAACAGATAAGTTTAATAGATATTCACAAATGAACAAAAAAAAACCCATCATTTTTCAAACCCCCTCCCTGTTAAATCTTCAAGCCTTTTACCGTAGAATAATTTGCTGATAGAGATTTCATGTTTTCTCCTTTCTGGTTCTCACTTCCTTGAATTACTTAACAATAAATGAAATAGCCAAAAGAGGGCAGGAAATGAGGAAGAAAATAAATGAAACTGAATAGTCAGCTCTTGAGTCGTGAGTTGGAAATATTATAACTAAGACATACTTTCCATGCTAACCTTCTTCTAGCTCTCTCTTCCCCAGATTCGACTGAATAGGCTGTTGACTATTGATCCAGATTTGTTGGAGCAACAAGATATAGATTTAAGCCCTGACCTGCAGGAACATATGCAGCCACAAGAAGAAGCTGTCCAGAAAGTAGAACACTACTATCGCTTCTGGATTCTGCCCCAACTTTGGATTGGCATTAACTTTGACAGACTTACTCTTTTAGCCCTGTTTGATAGGTGAGGATATATCATAATTTTTAAGTTACATCCATCTTTGCCCTTTGATAGTAGTAAAAATAGAAGTTTCCTTTGATTACAATAAACTTCATTATAGAGAGTGAAAGCATTCCAATAAAATGTAAGTTCCTTCAGGGGAGGTTTCATTTTTGTTTTTGTTCTCAGTGACTAGAATAGTGTCTGATACGTGTGAAGCATTTCATAAATGATTGATGGTATAATGTTACATACAATAGATTTGGATTCAAACCCTGACTTTATCATTTAATTACCTTGGCGACCATGGGCAAAGCATCTGTAAAATGAGGGTTGACTAGATATTGTTTAAAGTCTTGTCCGTCTCTGAATATTCTTATCAGTGGGATGTTCTCATCATATTCAAACGGTGTTCTTTGTGGCTCCCTACTCCATATTTTTCTGTAGTTATTCTAAGTGCATTTAAAAATTGTCCTGTGGGAGTCAAAGTAAGTCCCCTTCAGTGTCCAGCATCTTCCTAATGACGAAGGACCCATTCTCTGTTGAATAGCTCTCCCAAGGTAGCCAGAAACCCTCATATCTTAGCCAAGGTGACTCAGGCTTCCACCAGAGCGGTAGGCTGAGGCTCCCAGGTCCTTGTGGGGGATCTTTTTTTGGGCCCCCTGATACCTCAGGGTCAGAAGGCTCTTCTACAAGTTCCCAGGTCCAAAACTACCCAACACCACCATCGGAGGGTCTTTCTCAGTCAAATCCAGGTCTCTGGGCGAGGAGGCTTCCCCTGAGGTCATCAGTGGCAGCTGCAGGTTTTCGGAGGGCCTGAGCCCCATGGCCGGGGGCCACTGCCTTCACACGGCTTTCATGACCAAGCAGATCAGCACTCTGGAGAGAGAGCTCCTTCAAACCCCACCACTACCTGGCCACCACTACCTGGGCACTGCCAAGAGGTGCAAGTTGGTGGGCAAGATGCAACTGTCTGAAGTTCAGATAAAAACCTGGTTCCAGAATCACTGCATGAAGCTGAAGCGCCAGCTGCAGGACCTAGGGCCCCCCAGGCCTCCCCCTCCACCTCTATAGCTCCCTGCTTCTGATGCTCTACACCAGTGCCACTGCCAGGCCTTGCTGCAGCTTCTAGTCCCTAGCCTGGTCCAGGAGTCCTTTGCTAGGGGCTTGGCTCTCCCACCTCTTCTGCCTCTGCCTTTACCCTCCAGCTCCTGCAAAGCAGCCTCTCCTGCCATCCCATCTGTGCTGGCCTGTCTACTGAGTGGTTGCCTAGACCAGACTTCTTTCCTACAGGAATTGTGACATTGGAGGTCTGCCCCATTTTGGGGGTAACATTGGTACTGAGAAAGAAGATAAGGGACAGGACCCCTCCAGGAGACAAAAGTCTGAGACAAGACCTGATGAAAGAATTCTCTTTCCTCTGACTTCTGCCTTCCCTGGAGGGCCTCCAAACATGAACTTAATATTTGCACATTATATTAGTATATTATGTACAGAGAGAATTATTTATGGAAATATTAAATAGTCATGTTTTTAACAAAAAAAATTTTTTTCCTGTGACTTATAAATAGCCAGCATCAGAAGAGATAGATCTGTGTGTGAATCCATCAACTATTAGGTCCTTCACAAGTAGTGGTTATACTTAACATGAAGTTATACAACTAAATGTTTCTCTTTAAGACCAAACTACAAGAATATTGTTGTCTCAAATTGAATAGAGTGGAGGGTATAGGGTGGCATAATCCACTCCTCTTGAATGCTGAGATCAAACAAGATACCCTCTTAAACATAAGTGGAATGATTAGGAGGCCTCACATCTGTTGTTTGTAGGAAGAGCAAAGTTATATAAAGACTATTTTATAAGTTAAAATAGAATGAACAAGGATTCAAAATTTTGGATATATTATTGAATCTTCTGTGAATGCCTTGTAACTATTATATAAAAACTAACAATTATAATACCTTTAGTTTCTTTCTAGACCTATCACATGCCTTGGCCATCATCACTAATACATTCATTGTGTTTATTGTAATATCTTACCTTAATTGTAATGTCTATCATAATTAATTATAATGAAAATTGTCAGTGTTCTATCAAGTAATATTCTTAAATTTTTTTTATATAATATGATGAAACTAGGTTGTTTTCTAAATTGGATCAGGATAAAAGAGACTTAATTGGCATTTATAGCAAGGGTCACACTTGATTTTATGTAATGAGATTTGTAATAGAGTGCCACATTCAGTCTTCTAATAAGATATATTTTAAGGCTTTAGATTTTAGATTTAACCTCTTTTGATAACCTGCTTAGCATTTTTAGCTCTCTAAGCTCTTTTTAGCATTTATTTTGATAAATAGCATAGTGACATGCCCTCTAAAACTAGCATTTTAATAGAAGTGAATTAATTTCTTTTGTTATTAAAATGTATGAACTTTGTGTTAAAATGTTAACATTTCTGTATAGCATTTTCTATTTAGATTAACATAATATACAGTAATTTTATTCTTATTAGTTTCTTTAAAAATGGAAGGTAATCCAGCATATTACCAATTTATACAGATCTCTAGAAAACTGTGCCTACATAAATATTACTACTTTACATTAATAACTTCCCTTCCTTCTCCCTGCCTAGCGTCTAGAACTTAGGAATATACTTTGTTCACTCAGTTTAATTTTTTCCTTTTTTTTTCAGGAATCGTGAGATACTAGAAAATGTATTGGCTGTTATCCTGGCTATTCTTGTTGCTTTTTTGGGATCTGTCCTCCTTATACAAGGCTTCTTCAGGGATATCTGGGTCTTCCAGTTCTGCCTGGTGATAGCCAGTTGTCAGTACTCACTACTTAAGGTATCTAGTTTTTTATGCTAGAGATTGGTAGAATAAGAATGTACACATATTTTTTTTACTTTTTTTTGCCCTTTTTTTGGGGGGGGAGGGAGGGCAATTGGGGTTAAGTGACTTGCCCAAGGTCACATAGCTAGTTTTTGTGTTAAGTGTCTGAGGCCGGATTTGAACTCAGGTCCTCCAGACTCCAGGGCCAGTGCTCCATTCACTGAGCCATCTAGCCACCCCACATATATTTATAAAACTGTATTCATAGTGAAATACTAACTTTTGGACTTAGCCTATTTGGATGTTAGAGTTTGATTGGGCAGTGGAGAGCATTTGGGATTTGGAGAGGTCAGAAACCTAAATACAAATGTCAGTGTGTAATGGCTATTTCCTAAAATGCTGTTTTCTAGAAGTGCACAGAAAAAAACAAGACTTTTTTTTTTTTTTTTTAAGCAATTGGGGTTAAGTAACTTGCTCAAGGTTACACGGCTAGTCATTATTTGTGTGTGGGTGCTCATTTTCTGAGGCCGGATTCGATCTCGGGTCATCCCAACTCCGAGGCCGGCGCTCTTGCTCACTGCGCCACCTAGCCGCCCCAAGACTTTTTTACATATAAGTTAAAAGCAGCAATATGCATATTTTATAATCTTAACTTTTTTCTTTCAAGTAATATCTCACATTCTCCATTTATATGTGTTTTGACCTTTTGGGGACCTGTTAGCTTAAGCTGAGACCATGTATTTTGTCTTGTAGAAGAAATGCTCAGTACCCTGAAATTTTGGCACAGATCTTCCAAATTTATTTATTTATTAAGTAATTTTTTAAAGTATCTCAAGAGAGAAATACACATAGGATAGAGAGCTGTCTTGCGTTCAAAAAGTTCTGTGACCCAACATTTTTTTCTAGTTAAAATGTATGGGGTTTGGAAAAAAAAAATTCCACAGTCAAGATGAAATATAGAAGTACAGATTTGGGGGCAGCTAGGTGGCACAGTGAATAGAGCGTCGGCCCTGGACTCAGAAGGACCTGAGTTCAGATGCGGCCTCAGACAACTCGCACACAAACAAAAACCTAGCCGTGTGACCTTGGGCAAGTTACTTCACCCCAATTGCCCCCCAAAAAGCAAAAAAAAAAGTACAAATTTTAGAATAGTTTTGATTTGTCAAGCAAAATAATTCCTAGGTACCTTTGGAGAACCACTTTGCTAAAATTGTTTAACCCCTTTTTCACCACTCTCTGGAAAGATTCTTCTCTTAATTTGGTTAAAGTTAACCCAGAATAACTTTTAATTGAATTAGTAAGAGATACATTTTTGCTCTTTGTTTGATCTTTAACCTAATCAGTTTCTGGGAAAATTTTTTCCTAGGCTGATTAGTCTTTAGAAAATTTTAGAAACTGGTTAATCATTTAATAGGAATGATGTAAAGAGATTTCAGTGTAGGGCATTATCTCCTCTGATTAGGTAATCAGGTGAAACCAAAGATTATATATAAAAACACTGAGAAATGACTTCTTTTTTTTTTTTTTGCCTTTTTTTTTTTTGGAGGGCAATTGGGGTTAAGTAACTTGCCCAAGGTCACACAGCTAGGTTTTTGTTTGTGTGTGCGTTAAGTATCTGAGGCCGGATCCGAACTCAGGTCCTTCTGACTCCAGGACCGATGCTCTACTCACTGCGCCACCTAGCCACCCCTGAGAAATGACTTCTTAATACTTTAAAAAGAGGGAATGAGGGGAGGGGTGCTTTCATAGTTCTAAATAGACACATAATTGTTGTAGTGCCAGAGGAGCAACAAAGAAACCTCCTATTCCTTGGTAGTGTATTAACCACTACCCACACCTCTCACCTCCTTTGAATAGCTAGCAGAGAGAATTGATCAATTCCCCCCCCTCTGAGAGATGGCAGGCACCAATTTCATTAGCCCTCATTTGTAGAAAGAAAAACATTCAGGGATTATGGTTTGAGGACATGATCAGAATGAAGCTACAGGAAATAGAGGTAGCAAAATACTTTTGGACTAATGACCTACTCTTTCTCCTGTAAATTTTTAATAGCTAATGTGATAAGACACATAAAAGGCCTTTAAAAATATTAGTATTGTATGTTTATTATACATATTACATATTAGTATTATATATTAAAAATATAAAATATATATATTTCAAAATATATTGGGATAACAATTATGTAACAGAAGTAGCCAGTGAGCCTGATACTTAAGAGCATGCACAGCGTTTCTAATAAAATTTCCAAAGGGACTTTAAGACATTATTTAATGGTATTTATTCTGATGGCCATGAGATAAAGATCCATTTTTGACTGGGTGTGTAGCCAGAAGTGGCAGGTAAAAGGGAAGGTATTTAAAGGGCCCTAGATCACCAGAATCTTGTTTTTTACTTGGTGTGACTTCTTTTTGCTGGGCAGCATTCCAGTGAGAAGAGAAACAATTCTCTAAAGGAATAGCCCTCCCTATCTGAGATCATCATGTGGCCTTGAATACAGGCCTCAGGTCTTTACCTCAGCATTTGTTTTTTGTTTTTTTGTTTTTTTGTTTTTTTTTGTTTTAATTGAAAGTTCACAAGATTGTAGTGAGCTATCTGAGCTTAGGTTCAGGAATGGAGTCAATTCTGGATTTTTGTCCGGATGGGTCTCATGAGAAGACTTCGATAGCTGTCTCTGGAATCTTCCCTACCTTTCTTCAAAGAGAGACTTTGATTCCTGGTAGAAAGGGAGCAAGAAAAGGGGTCAGAAGGTAGGCTACTCTGTTCTCCTCTGTGAAAAGGGCACTAGACTAGAACTAATATTTATCTGCCCGCCCCCCCCCCCCCCCAAATATTGCTGGCCTAGTAAAAAGATTTTTAACCACTTAGCTGGCCATTATCTCTCAAGGAGAGCAAGGATACCCTAAGTTTATAACTATAGGCTTGAAACCTTCCCACCAAATGCTAGTTACACACACACACACACACACACACACACACACACATCATGAGAAAGTGAATGGTAAACCTATTTCTCCAAGAAAATAGCACACAAAAATCAGTAAATTGTAGTCTGTGAGCTCCTTGAGAATAGTCACTTTTTTCCAGTGCTCAGTACATTTGCTTGGAATATAGTAGACACTTAATATATGTGCATTTTGATTTGACTTGACTAGAAAATAAGTGAATGAATGAGCTCTTTAGGTGGGAGAGAGAGAACTCGGCTAAACCAAGAGAGACCACAGTGTCACCCAATGGGAAAATTCCCCAGAGTATCTAAGGAAATAAGATCGAAATCAGAAACCCTTTGAGCATCATCTTCCCCTATATATATATATATATATATATATATATATATATATATATATATATTCTCCTGCTCCTCAGAATCTGTCTCTCCTTTTTGCGCTAACCAGGAGAGTCTGGATTGGAGCATGTCTGTTCTCAAAGCTGGCATGCTCCCAGGCAGGGAAAAAAAAATCACACCAAGGGAACAAGACTATGACTGGCTAGTGCCTTTTAAATGTCGCCCAGCTTCTAGCTATACAGCCATTTAAAAAGGCTTTTCATCACTTGACTAGCAGACTAGAGCCAGGTGCAGAAAGTCTGTTCCTGCCCTAGAGTGCCAGTGAACATTGTGTCAGAGGTGCTCAATGTATTCTTTTATGTTCCTCCTGTTACAGTTATTTGAAAAATTAATTCACGTATTAGGTGCATATAAAACTGCATGAAAGGTAGTGAGTTAGTCTCAAATGGAGGAAGACTCAGATTCCTATTCTCTCTCTGACACAGACTGGTGGTATGATCCTGAGCAAATAACCTTTCAGGGTGCTGGGCTACCTTCTAAGACAGTAAATTGCTGAGAAGGTGCAGATATGCATTGCTAATATTTTCCCCCTCTTTTAGTTACTGGTGCCAGTGAAATCACAGTAACTATTATTTCCTTGCATATGTCCTCCTCTGCAGTTTTTTACTGTAAAATATAAAATATTTCTCAAACGAACAGGTTGCTTTATGCCGAACTAAGTTGGTCTTTTCAGAAAAAAGTGTTAAGAGTAAGCACACTCTCAGCTGCTTCTCTTTCTTATTCGTGTAAAGCTCTCCCTGTTTTCTCCTCCTTTCCTAAGAGTGGGAATGGATGGCAGTATTAGAATCAGTGTGCTTCAGATGGTTGAGGACAGATCATCAGGAGTGCTGTCTAGGCTTTTTTCTCTTTCAGAGACATCTAGACATAAATATCAGATTTGAAACTTGAAAATAAAGAGTTTTTTTGAAAGTCCAGTAACCAGTAATATAATTTCTCCTTTCTCGTTTCCTCTTACAGTTACAAAAGGAAATGCTAAGAAAAGGAACTAATATTAGACCTAGACTCCAATTAACTTTGGAATCTTGCTGTATATCCCTGAGAGTCTTTAGTGAAGAGTGAAGAGGATAGTGAAAATTTCAAATATTAATTAAGGTTATCACTGTAGAAGGCCAGGATGTAGGTATTTTTATAATTATCCCTTCTTCTCTTTGACAGTATAGAATCTGGGGGAGAGGAGAATAATGCAAGCAATACATGAAGGGAATTTTTTTTTCATTTACATAAACTTTATGTGAATGAGTGCCCTACCTAGTTTATTTAAGCACTTTTGGCTCTTTTGCTATCCTCTATGATGTCTACACTTGGATACCCTTGGATCACTTCAAATTCAGTGTAGAGAAACAAGGTAGCAACATGGCGTAATGGATAGAAAGCTGTCTTTGGCATCTGGAAGAACTAAGATCAGGATCTTCCTGTGACACACTCTAGCCATGTATTGCAGGGGGAACAAATCATTTGTCCAACCTGTTAGTGCCCTGGGTCACTCTCCACATTTCTACTTTGTATATTGGGGCAATAAACACATTGGGAATTATGCACATTGAGAATATCATAGGACCAGAAACAAAGAGCAAACTCATCATCATCTGCCCCATGTCATCTCCCCTTTCCAACTATCCAACTTCCTCATTTGTTATTGACTTCAAAATTCTACCATTACCAGTCTACTCAGATTTGTTCCTATCCTTGTTCCAGTGACAGTAGTTACCCTCTTGGTTCTTTCCTCTCCTAGCCTTTACTTGGGTGACATGGCGTAGTGGAAAGAGCATGTCCTGTAGTTGGACTGTGAAGACTTGGGTTCCACTTGGGATCCACTTTGATTTTTTATTTAGTGGGGTTTCACATGACCTTAATCACTCAAGTTCTCAGAGCTTCAGTTTCCTTGTCTGTAAAATCATAATGACATACTTGTATTGCCCACCTCGTGAATTACTGCATAAAGGTCGCTTAATGAATGTCAGCTGTTTTTATTATCATCCCTGGCAGTTTTCTCAAGCCAGTGATCCATGCCTTTTGCCTCCTTTTTCTCAGTTCCATTTACTGCTTCATTAGCTTCAATCTCACTTCTTTATGAAGTTTTTAGTAATCCCTTAATTGCCAGGTTTGGAAGTTTTTTCTTGTTCATTATTTGACCTCTGCAGCATTTGGCCCTGTAAACCACCTCCTCCACTTAGAAGCTCTTTCCTAAATGGACTATATACAGATTCTCACTGACCTTTTACTACATTTGTCTCCTTTTCTCTTTTGTTGTGCTCCAACTGGTTATTTCTTATGGGCTCATCTTCGTCACTCTTGGCTTTCCATGGCCTCTTTCTCGTAATTTAATCTACTTTTCTGATCACTTGGATGCAAATTATTTTTCCTTTATTTTCTCCCCTAACCTTCCAGTACTAGTCCTCTGTCTCCTGCCACCTACTGGGCACTGGAACGGCCTGCTCTCTCCTCAAACTCAATAGTTCTAAAGCAGAGCCTTCTCCCTACAAACAGAAGTGTCCTTTTCTGACTTCACTTTTTCTTCATGGTGTCATCCGGTCAGCCAGGCTTTCCACTTCTGTCATTTTTGACCTGATCCCTTCTTATCTTAGACACTAAGTTCTAGAATGAAATTCCATGATGTGTTTTTCAAATCTGTCTCTTCCTTTCAGTTCCCATTATTACCATGCTAACCCAGTTCTCATGACTGGATTGTTGTGGGAGCCTCCTGATTGGTTTTCCTGCTGGTAGGTTTTCCTTTACATCCTTTCCAGTCTATTCAGCAGTACTACTAGATTAATCTTCCTAGATTGCTACATTGGCAGTGTTACTCCTGCTCAAAAGCCTTCATTATTTCACTATTACTTATAGGATTAAGTTCAGACTCCACAAGTTGATCCCAGTATATGCTTTCAGTCCTTAACATGAATCCTTCAGATTCTTCCCAGTTGAACCTTATTGTTCCCTAAACACACCTTGCTCATTTCCCATTCTGAACACATTTATACTATTGCTCTTGTTTAGAATTATCCCTCTCCTCTCTTTTGCTTTTTGTAATAATTATGATAATATCATTATCATCCATAGCCATAGTAATGACTCACACTTACTTAGCCCCTCGTGGTTAACAAAATGTTTTCCTTAAAACAATCCTGTGAGACAGGTGGCACAATGTAATCATTATCTTCATTTTACCGGTGATGAGTCTAAGGCTCAGCAAAGTTAAGGGAATTGCCTATGATCATAATTAGAAAGCATCATAGATAAGCCTTGAACTTAATTTATCCAAGCTTCCAGAATGGTATTCCAGGCATTAACCTCCCTGTTTCCCCAGATGTGTGCATAATCTCCTTCCTTCACACCTTGTGCCTCTTAGAGCATGTTGTAGGCCCCTTCTCCCATAAATTTTCTTCTTTAATTTTATAAATTTTATAATTCCTTGAAGATTTATCTAAGACCTCCTTCTTTAATTCCTTTAGCTTTTTAATGTGTACCCCAGAGTCTAGCAACTACATATTCTCTGGAACTAGATTCATTATTTTCTATATATCCTCTGATGTTCTGTGAGAAAGCTTTGTACTCGGTTGGTGTTTGGGACATGTAGACTAAGAGTAGAATATTGGTCCCTGAATGGATGGAGAAAGGATAGAACTTAAAAATTAATTATATCCTTATATTTTGTAGATTCGGGTTTCTTTCCCTGGCCACCGCTCCTTTCTGTGTTGTTTCATTAATTAGAATGTAAGTTCCTTGAGAATTCTCACCATAAAGTTTAGCACTGTGCTTGGCCCTAAGGCTTAATAAATGGGGTTTTTAAAATTTTTTTCATCAGTTATTTTATTTATTTTATTCATCAGTTATAAAATGAGGGAGGGAGTGAACAGAAGGGAATCTAGATTCATAGCCTTAGATTGGTTTCATTTTGGATTTGAATAGAGTAGATTTTAGGGTACTTCAAAAACATTGCTAATTGATGAAATTTATGAGTTATAGAATTTTATCTAGGATATAACAATTTCCCCTCCCCCCATTTTGAAGATGAGGAAATCACAGCCAATTTTGGCAGGTTTGCTCCCTCCTGTTCTCATGTTCTTTCTTCCTCCCCATTCATTCACTTATTAAGCACACATTTGTTAAATGTTTTTAGTTGAAGAATATGCAGACTTTGCTTTCAAGGATCTTGCAGTTTTGTACAAAGGACAGGTATATTTTTAAAAAGCATATCCTAAAAGGTAGTATAGGCTAGCAGATGAGAATGATCAGGGAGGGGAGGCTCACAGAGGAGGTGCACTTTAAGCTGAACTTTGAAGGAAGCTAGAGATTCTAAGAGGATGAGGTGAAAAGGAGTTATTTCAGGCTTGGGGGGAAAACTGTGCAAAGCTATGGAGTTGGAAAATTGAGTGCATTTGTGTGAGAAACAGCATTTGGTTGGCTGGACTGGACAGAGTAAAGTAAGAAGAAAGATGTATGCATTCTCAGATGTCACAGATTTCTCTCTACATCTTGCTGAGTGTGTTTGAAGTGTCAGCAGAAAAGAGATGTCCAGTAGGAAACTGAAATGCTAGTTTAAAGCTGTAGAAGGAATGTGGGACTGGAGATAGAGATGTGGGAATTAATCTCGAACAGGTGATAGTTGTGGAGTTGAATTAAAATGGTAATAGCTAGCATTTATGGGACACTTTAAGGTTTGCACTTTCACCAATTCCATTTTGTGTATCCAGTTCAATATATATGAAGTGATAACTGTTAATATACGATTCATTATTTCTGTTATCTTCATTTTACAGATGAAGAAGTTGAGGTTGAAGTAGGCTAACAGACATGACTAGGGTCACATAGCTAAGTCAGTTTATGAGGCAAGATTTGAACTCAGGATTTCCTGATCATATCCATCATTACATATCCATTGTGCCACTGAGATGTTGCTTAAATTATGAACATGACCATTTAATGATTTTATTGTGCTATCATATGACTTAAATATTACTACAAAAAAAAAAGCTTGTTATAGTCTTGGTCATAGGAAAGAATTAACATGACATTATGGCAGCACATGTTATATCAGGAGAAGAGTTTACACATCTAAAGCTTTGAGATAATGAATCCTATGTTAGCATGTATCACTTCATAAACACTAAGATAGATACACAATTTTTAACATATCTTCCTATAGTTTGTTTCAGGGAGAAAAATAATTTCCTTGCCATGACAATGAATCCAATACGTGGTACTGATTCCATTCAGTGGAATTAACAGTCAGAATTTTTAATAAGTTTGGATTTTTCCTCCTGCCTTCATTTTCAAAAATGGTTCTAAAGTGAGCAGAATCTCAGGCATGTAATTTATCTAACTCTGATTCTTCCTGTTTCATTTTCAGAGTGTCCAACCAGATTCTTCTTCACCTAGACATGTAAGTTATTATAATCCACATAAAATATGGCATTTAACCAAACCTGCCTTAGTGTCAGTGCCTGAATGAAGGCTCACAGTACTACCACCCCACAGATGAGTCATGAAATATTCCTGGAGATGCCATTGAGAAGTTCTTATCAGCTCCCAAGAAATTGTTCATATTTGGTAATAGAGATAAATTACCAACTATAATATAATTAATTTTTATTTGCAAATTCTAGGTGTGACATTGAAGATTATTCTGCTAACTCATTTTTGCTAAACCCTTCTGGAGAATTATGTCATTTAAATAAGAATTGATTAGGTGAAACATTACGTTTTCTGCTTGTACTTATTGTATTCACATTGATGTTCCAGATTTTAAGGTCACCTGATAGACTCTAAGTTCCTTGAGAGCAGAAACTATTTTATTTTCATTTTTATATACACTGAATCGTGCCTGGTGTGTAGTAGGAATTCACCAATTGATCAATATCATAAGTAAAATTCATAGATAAACATGTATTTTATCCATTCATTTTGATTGTTTTGTCTACTTGCTTCTCAAGAATCACTAACAGGTAGAAAAATAGATGACTGTAAGTTTCTCTTTTCCTTTGTCCATCCTCTGGGAAGCTTTTTAGTATAGTGGAAAGAACAATGAACTAAAATTTAAGAAGTCTGGATTCTAGTCCTTAGGGCTAGGCAGGCAGACCATAAGAGATCATCTAATTTAGACCCTTATAGTGGAAAGGTCAAGTGGTGCCTAAGGAAATGGGATTTATCACATGCTTATTCTGTGTCAGGTAACACAGAAAGGCCAAAATAATCCTTGACTTTAGGGAGCTCACAATCTATTGAGAGAAACCATGCAAACAACTGTGTATGGGCAAGATACCAATGGGATATGTTAGAGGTAATCTCAGAGGGAAGGCGTTATGAAAAACCAGGACAGTGTTTCTGCAGAAGGTTGTATTTTAGCTAAGGATTGAAAGGAGCCAAGGAAACCAGGACTTGGAGCTGAGGAAAGAGAATAGTATTCCAGGGATGGGAGTTTGAATACCTGAATTTTCTCTGTAGGTATAGGGTAATCATTTAATCTTTCTCACTAATTTAATCCTCACTTTTTTGTTCTTAAAAACTGGTGTGTAGGGCATGGGGTAGATTAAGGTCTTCATTCGATTGATATGAGTTTAAACTTGATGAGAATTTTTAAAAGGTGAATGGGAATATATTTTGAGCTCTTAGAGAACATAAATATCCAATATATAATATTATTAAAGATGTGTCTTTTTAATTAAATGAATTATTTTTAGTTAATAAATGAATTTCTATCATTTTCAGGGTCATAATCGCATCAAATAAATGAATTTCTATCATTTTCAGGGTCATAATCGCATCATAGCGTATAGTAGACCGGTTTATTTCTGTTTATGTTGTGGTCTTATTTGGCTCCTGGATTATGGTAGCAGAAACCTTCCTACAACCAGGTTTAAGTTATATGGAATGGCTTTCACCAATCCACTGCTGCTTATGTCAGCCAGGGATTTAGTTATAGGTGAGTCATATTTAAATGTTTATGTCATCAACATTAATTTATTAGTATACTGGTAGTGTTCACTGATGAGTTAGACTGCCTGCTGTATGCACTGTCAAGGAAGATATAGGTACTGAAATTCTGTTTTGATTATTTCTATTAATCTGTCTAATGGAGAGAATTGTCAGATTTCTTAGAAGTAAAAACTATGAATATTGTGAATGTGCTTTGTAAAATGCTCATTTAACATATTTATGAAGCACATGCCCTTGTGAGGTGTGTACTTAAAATTGCTAAAGTAGCTATTTTTTAGGAAGCCTAAAATTTTAGAATGATCATTTATACCAGAATGCCAATTCTAGATAGTGTGTCATCATTTTTATAGTCTATTACTGTAAAGATCGTTTTGTATTAATTTAATTCTATGTCATTTCTCTTTGTGGGGGGTAGTGTTCACACTGTGTTTCCCCATCGTGTTCTTTGTTGGGCTCCTGCCTCAGGTGAACACGTTTGTCATGTACCTCTGTGAACAACTGGACATCCATGTGTTTGGTGGCAATGGTGAGTGCAGAATCCAAGTGTCTGATTGCCGGAAAATCAAACAGATTTAACATGTTTGTGTCCTTCCCCCTAAAACTCCACTAGGATGACAGAAATTATCATATAACATATCTTTTTAAAATAGTTCTGTATTTGTTTTCTTTTTTGTATTTTTTGTTTTTAGAAAAGGAATACCAGTATTTAATCTAAAATATTTTACTGGAGGAGCTTTTTTTTGGAAGGTTGAGGGGGAATCAAATCTGTTTTCAATCAGAATTTGTGGTTGAAAAATACTCCTCCTTAATAAATTTCCAGTCTTCAAAGAAAATAAAGGAAAAATGTGATGGAATGATAGGAGAATATTGAGATTATTGTAAAAGGTGTAGTGACTTGAATGACAAGAAGGAATATTTTTCCCTATAATTAATGTTTTACCTGCTGTTTAGTTCTAATTTTTAAAAACCAATGCTAACCCATTTTTTCTACTTCCATTGTTGCTTCTTCTATAGTTTAGTCATTTAAAATTTTGTAGTAAAATTAATAAAGAAAGGGCCTTACCCAAAGCTAGAAGATGAAATGACAAACATTTTGCTACCATTTCTTCATTTTAATTTTTCCTTTCACCCTACTTTCCTAGTTTCTGTTTATTGCCTGAATTATTTACATTTATGATTGGTTCATCCATCTTTACCTTTTAAAGGATTCTTCACTGTGAAATTGTAATTTTATTTCTCTGAATTTTAAGTTATATGTAAGACTTTTCAATTATTTTCAGCTTATTCAATTTCAATTCTGAACACAATTCAGTAGTGTCTGATCCTCTCAGGTGGTTTTTTTTTTTTTTTAAAGTAACTTGCCCAAGGTCACATGGCTAGGTTTTTGTTTGTGTGTATTAAGTGTCTGAGGCTGGATCCAAACTCGGATCCTTCTGACTCCAGGGCCGGTGCTCTACTCATTGCGCCACCTAGCCGCCCCCTCTCAGGTTTTTGACTTTAAAATTTTGGAGTATCACCAGAACCAGTAGAGACTGTTTTACTTAAGAAAAACACTTACATCTATACGCTATTTTTATCTGTAGATGATTACAAAAGGTAACTTAAGTTTTTTTCTAAATGTCTAGCTACCACAAGCCTGCTTGCAGCACTTTACAGTTTCATCTGTAGTATTGTGGCAGTAGCATTATTATATGGACTGTGTTATGGCGCTCTACGGGTAAGCAATAAATTAAAGTTTATTTTAAGTTACTACTTAATAAAGATAATTACATGTTTTTTGCATTTCTTGTCACTACAGTCATGTTATTTTACTGAATGTAATGTTAGCATAGTCTTAATATGTTGTATAGATATAATTGGTTTAAGAGTGATTTTGGAGAATAGCTTTTTTAGAATTGCTTTCTTAAGTGGTGGTTAAAAGAGAAATATAGTTAGTGTATGATTTTAAAAATAATATTTAGAAGTTAGAGATGCTGTTGGTTAGCTAATAATGTATTTGTATCTCTAGTTCCTACCATACTGCCTCTAATCCTTTTTGATTGATAGATAAGATTAGTCACTTTAAGTTTATTGAATGTCCATCAAACAATACTTTTTAGTAGGTACTATAAAACAAGCCAACAAGGCAACTAATACATGTGGAGGATGTCCACAACTTATGTAACACCTTAGGCTCTTGGTATACAAATAACTTTTGAAAATAACGTGGTAGCGTCAGTAGCAGTCATGGCACAGCCTAGAATCAAGTATGGTAGATGAGAGAGACAAATGTGATAACCAACAGCAATTTATAATTATAAAAATTATAAAAGGAAAAGGTAGATTAGAGATTTTTCTAATGAATTGTAGAACTTACTTGATCCCATAAAGTTTTCAGGAAGAAGGGAATCTTCCTGTCCATACTTGCCAGGATAATAATTATAATGTATAAATGAAATTGATTAGACAAATACTTAGGAATGGAAGGTCACCTAATAAAAAGGAACCCTTAAGGGAAGTTTGCCTGAAATTAAGAATGTGTTGTCTGTTGTAGATGAAAATAAAATGAAAGATGTACTGTGTTTTTCTTGCTGAATTTAATTTCCTTTTATCCATATGCTAATTTTAAAACATTAAAATTGGAAACATTAATTATAGACTTACTGCTCTGCTCAATTTTTTCCCAACAGGATTCTTGGGATGGCCAACATATTCCTGTGCTTTTCTCTGTATTTTGTGGTTTGTTAGTGGCAATATCCTATCATCTCAGCAGACAAAGTAGTGATCCATCCGTACTTTTGTAAGTAAAACCAAAGACCATATTGAATTAAGAAAATTCACATAAGCCTTTAAACATTTTGGATGAGTTTTCTTTCCCTTAGCCCATTCCAAAGTGCTACTGCTGTGACTTTTTGTTTTAGATTTCTAAACATAATATTTATAGCCACATAAGCTTAGAGGATTTGGCAAATTTGAAAGGTATTAAATTACATGTTCTATGATGAAAAGACTAAATGTTATACTCAATTAGCTTATAACATCCTAGACTTGTTAGCTTGATATCATTAGTTAATGATTAAACTAGATTTCATCTTTGCATTTCCTTCTTGAAAGGAATTCTTTGTTGTTTGAACCATTACTTCTTATTAATTTGTCTGATGTAGTTTTCCTTTATATTGTAGCTCTTTGGTGCAATCAAAAATTTTTCCAAATACAGAAGAGAAAAATCCAGAGGATCCTCTCTCAGAAGTAAAAGACCCACTGCCTGACAAACTTAGAAATTCTGTTGTAAGTTCCTTAAGGTGTAGTCCCTTTTAAAACCACCTAAAACTATAAATCATGGACACTGAAAAGTTTGTACCTTCACAAATTATACACTGTTTAAAAAACTGCAAACATATTATTATGAAGACCATAATTTCATTGCATTTTTATTTAGTTTTTATTTTATTTAGTTCATTTAAAAAATTTAACATGTCTGAACTACCTCTTCCCAATCTTGATTTTATAATTGTAGTGAGGGGCGGCTAGGTGGCGCAGTGAGTAGAGCGTCGGCCCTGGAGTCAGAAGGACCTGAGTTCGGTTCCAGCCTCAGACACTTAACGCACAAACAAAAACCTAGCCATGTGACCTTGGGCAAGTTACTTAACCCCAATTGCCCTCCCCCCCCAAAAAAATAAATAAATAAATGTAGTGAAATGGATAATATGCAGAAAATAGATTTTAGAGTATTTGAAACTAAATAGTATCATTATTCATAGGATGATAAAATTTTGAACAATTATATTGAATCAGTTGTTTTCAAATAGGAAGATACTATTTTCAGATATTTATTTCTGTAATTTACTCCCTTTTTTCTAAGGAAACTTACTTCTCAGATAGGGGTGGGGAGAAATCCATGTGGGCACAAATTGTCTTCATCCTCTTATTTGATGCTACAAGTAAGATTCCCCAGGCTTTAAAGACTGTTATCATCATTCATTACCAGCATCAGAGATTCAAAGCAAGTTTCTGACTCCTGTGACTGTTGGCATTTCTAGTCTCCAAACTTTCATAGAACACAAAGATTTGTTATATCCAGGAGCCTGAGCAACTAGAAGGAAGGGGGAGGGGAGAAAGGAGGGAGATGACATTGTAATTATTCTCACAGTAGTGTCAGGCTGCCTTGGATTCTGCTTCAAACTCTAGGATTGGTACGGCTATAAAACCATATGTGCCATTCTAGGGGTGGGTCATACAGATATTCAAATTGAAAGAGGATATTAAATATACAATATATACATTTTCCTGGGTAATAGGATATTTTTAAAAAATCTCTTCATGTTTGATGCTTATTCCTAAAAATCATTAGGCATATTTAAAATATGAATTCATATAATTCACATATGTGTGTATGTGTATATTTTTTGTCTCTAGGTTGATATTTTATCTAAATTGTTACTTTGGATTGTTAATGTTTGTGGAAGGTAGTAGACTTAGATTTAAAAAGGTAGTGAGAATAAAGGAGTTTAGAGAGAGCTTGACAAGAAATCCCATAAAGCCAGATCATCCTGAGAGCATGTCAAGGTGAGGTAAAAGTAAAATCAAACAAGAAAAAGATTGTCCACATTTGTGTCATTCATTTTGTTCCATAGTGACAGTGGCATCACCACATTTGGCTTCCTACGTCATAGTCTCTGTTGTGCTGCTTGAGAATGTAAAACTGACACTGAGAAAACCAAGATGGGAAGAGCAGCTGAACTAAACCTAGGTGGTGGCATTCACTGCCAGAGATCACTTTCCAAGATATTTAAGGCAGAGAAGATAACAGATATGTGGGGAAAAACAGATTTTAATCTTGAGAAGGGTGAATAAGAATATGTCAGTAGTGGTTCACTCATATGCCTAAGTTTTCATCCCTACAGAATTTTATGAAAATAAATTTAATATTATTCAAATTCATCTTTGATGTACTCCAGCCTCTGGAGGGAAGAGGAGAAAAGAGGTCCTTCCTATCTTGTGCCCCCCATCTCCTGCCTGGTCTCCAGCCTTTGTAGGGAGTTGCAAGAGGAGAGGAGGATATCTTTTGGATAGCTTGAGTTGGATGTCCCATAGGCATCTCAAACTCAAAATGACCAGAACAGACTTCATTATCTTTCCCTTAAAACTCTTTGCTCTTATGAACTTTCTTTCATATTACTGTCCTCTTTGTCACCTACCTTGACACATTGTATCCATCCTTGACAATCTAGTCCATTGACAAATTAAGTCATTTCTACCTTCACAACATTTCTTCTATCTTAATATCAAATGAAATAATATTTTAAAAGTGCTTAGCACAGTGCTTGGTATATAGTATTAATAGATGCCCGTTCTTCTTTCCTCTCTACCCTCTCTCCTCTCCCTTCTCTCCCACCCCATTCGCATCCCCCTCTCTTTAACCGTACAGTTACCATCCTAGTTGATATCCTTCTTCTTACCTGGGCTAGTGCAGTTGTCTTCTTATTGCTCTTATTGCTTCAAGTCTTTTGCAACTTCAGTGTATCCTCCATTTGGTTACCAAAGTGATTTTCCTAAAAGCATTGGTGACTATGGGAAATGAAATTTAACAAAAAGGTGAACTGAGGCATACTTGTCCAAGCAAGTTATCATTTTATTAACAGGGGCACTACTTGCCAATAAAATACTTGTCAGTGAGTTGGCTTCATTTTTGCCAAAGATCTAGAAATGAAGATGCAACTCATTTTCATAAGCATAGGACAAAGAACAGAGCAAGAATCCTATCATTGTTTATAGGATTGACAGCATCATGGGAGTGAGGGATCATGATTGATTACATTAAGGAAAGCAGGCATACATCCACATGTGGGATCAGGGCAACTTCTCTCTATCTTGAAGGAATGCCTTTTGAATTTATGGGACCTAGCTGCACCCTAAGGCTTCTGATAGTGAACCAGGAGTGGCAGACTCACAGGCACCTGGGAGTGAGATAAGACCACCTTTAATTGACCAAGGAAGAGGCTGAGATGGGACAAGGTCAGTTTGTCCATTCTCAAGAATGATATGCAAATACCTTGGAGTTTCTCAGTAGCTGAAGTTGAGAGATAACAAGGCTTCCTTGGCAGAAAGTGATTTGCAGATGAGGCTGAGATTCCTTTAGAATTAAAATGTTTAATGACAGTATTGAACTATCTTTTAAATTTAAATGACAGTATTGGACTTAACTTTTAAACTTCTGCTTAGAATTTTTCTTTAATTAAAAGTGATCACTAGGGAAACTGAATTTTTGTATGTCACTCTGAGAAAGAGGAAGGCTGAACTTTGAACTTATGAGCTTTTTCTTTCAGAGACAAAGAAGAGGCTAAAGTTTTTATAAAATACAGAATAAGGTTACTAAATAGAATCAATTACAGAGTGAAATCTATTATAAAATACAAAATCAATATAAATTTTCACAGTGGCATTACTTTCCTATCCAGTGTATTCCAGTGGCCCCTTGTACCTTCTTGGTCAGATATAAATGCATTTGTCACTTAAAACTCTTTACAACCTGATGTCTTCCTAACTTTCCCGTCTTTTCACTCTTTGAGTGGCAATATTGGCTTTTATTTCCAAGAGCAGTTTGAGGTTTCCAAAATTATTTACCCAAAATACTCTAGTGTAGGCAGTGAAAATATTATTATTCCCCTTTTATAGATGAATTGACTGATAATCAAGTGAAATAAATTTTCCAGAAATAAATTTAGCTGAAGTCTCTCCAAACTTTATTGCTTTACCAGCTACCCCCCAGGTGGGTTGGAGCTAAATTTGTAGAATGCTTAGCCAAAAATGACCAGCTTGAATGCTAACTTTAGTAAAGAATAGGGAACCATAGAAAATTCTGAGTAAGGGGGATGCCATTCTTCCTGTGCATTTAGAAGGTTCATCCAGTAGCAGTATGCAGGATAGAAGGTAGCATGTGTATCAACTTGACTAGAGTGGAAGATTCTCTATGGATAGAAATGGGCACTGATATTGGATAAGCAGCAGAGGTTGAGATTATTTAGAAAACTTAGAGGGAAAGGCAGATGAATTAAGTGGAAAAGAGCTTCCATAAATTTTGTTTTCAGAATCTCTCAATAAGAAACCTTGATTAAGAGCCTACACAAATACACAAATGTGTATCACTGGGGATACAAAGATGAAAATGAAATTGTCTCTGCCTTCAAGGAACTTACATTCTTTCTGGGGAGACAACATGTACATAAGCAAGTCTACAAATAAATACAAGGTAAATGCTCTTTGGGTGGTGGTAGGGTGGGGTCAGAAACAACTAAAGGGAAGCTAGAAAGCCTCGATTTTGAAGGAAGCAAAAGGGCTCTAAGATGTAAAGGTGAGGAGGGATTGTATTCCAAGAAGGAGTAATGTATAACAAAGTTGGAATCATTCAATTGGGGATAAGTTGTTAGAGGCATGAAAAGCCAAACACAGTAGCTTTTATTTGATTCTACTGGCAATAGAAAGCCATTGGGATTTATTGAGGAGGGAAGTGACACATTCAGATTTACACTTTTAAAAAATCACTTTGGGGTGGCTATGTGGTATAGTGAATAGAGCACTGGCCCTGGAGTCAGGAGGACCTGAGTTCAAATCTGGCCTCAGATACTTGACACACTTCCTAGCCATGTGACTTTGGGCAAGTCACTTAACCCCAATTGCTCTCCCAAAAAAAAAGAAAGAAAGAAAAGAAAAAAAATCACTTTGGCAGCTTAGTTTGGGATGGATTGGAGAGTGGCAAGACTTGAGATATGAAAACCAATTAAGAGGCTATTTTAGTAGTGTATGTTAGAGGTGATATTGGCCTCAACTAAAGTAGGGGTTTTGTGAGTAGAAAAATTGCTGCAGAAAGGAATAAATGTGAGATATGTTGTTCAAGCAAAAATGACAAGATAAGATAATTAATTGGATGTTTTTGGAATGAAAGAAAATGAAAAGCCAAGGGTAATGCAGAAGTTGTAAACCTTGGTTAACTGGAAGGATGATAATGGTACCTTTGACAGATATAGGGGAAGTTTGGAAGAAAGATGACTTCGACCAGAAAGGTAATGAGTTCTACTTCAGGCATGTTCATTTTGAGATACCTTCATTTTGAGATACATTCAGTTTGAAATATCCACTTATCGGTCGGAAATGTCAGAAACTAGAACTCAGGAGAGAACCTGGGGCTGGATATATAGACTTGGAAGTCATCTTGCATAGAGATGATGATTAAACTCATGAGAGATGATGAAATCACTCACTAAGAGAGGGAGAGTAGAGAGAATAGAAGAGACCCAATACAAAACTTAGGTGAACATTCACATGTAGAGGGTGAGATAGTTAAACATAATGAATGAAAAAGGGGCAGACATTCAGTTAGGAGTAGAAAAATGAAAGAATATCAAAGTGGAGGGTGTAGTCAACCATATCAGATGATGCTAAGAGATTAAGAAGACTATTGAGAACAGACCATCAGATTTGGCAATTAAGTCACTGGTAACTTTGGAGAGAGCAGTTTGATTTAGAAATTAAGCCAGAAAAATGTAAGCATTAGTGTTGACAACACAAAAAGAACAGGGTAGGGATGAAAATTGTTTACTCAGCACTGAATGGTATATATAGTGCATAAAATCAGATTTCAGATCCACCTTTATCCCATACCTTCTAAGTACCTTCCAATGTGGAAAGTATAGGTAGAGTAAAATCCCTAATGTTTTCAGAAGACTAGGAAATATAAGTACTTTTTTAAAACTATGGCATTCACATAATTCTCAGTTTTGCTGAAGCTACAAAGCTCTTTTTTACTGCATTGCTAAAGGCCTGAAATAGTTCCCGCATTCAGGGCTCCACTAGTATAACCCTAATAAGTATCTATAAAATTCAACAAATATCGTTTAATACATCTAGTCACCCATACATACATTATCCATACATGAGAATTTATTTGTATGAGGGGAGAAAGGGCAGTCTTCTTTGATTGGTCGGTGAAATTAGTTGCCTCAAGTGGAATGTTCTGATAGATGCTTGCTGAATTGAATTTCCATCCAAGAGACAGATTGTTGAAACAGTGTCAGTAATTATAATTTAAACATTTGTTTTGATGTGAGGATGTAGTGAGAGTATGAATCTTTTGCATAATTACTAATTTCCGATAGCAGTAAATACAAGTAATATTATTGACTTTATGGAAAGAAAATAAATATACAAAAACTTCCCCACCACACACATCTGACTTCTGGGGATCTTTTGTCACCACAATTAGCTCCATGTCTCTGTCATATTTCTTTGGTTATCATTGGCATAATAATACCTTATATGTAGGTTTCCTGAACCTTCTTATACTTACAGTAAGCGTTCTTATATGTTATTTCTTTTTTATCTTTGTACTTTTCGTGTTTTTAGTTGTTGAATTCTATAGCCTAATCACTTTCTTTTTTGCCCCTAACCTTTCACCTTGAAATTTTCAGTGTTTTTTGCACAATTAGAATAGTAACTTTCCAGAGAGCACATACAAGTTGAACCTATAAAGTAGAAAGGAATTGTTCAGTCCGTGTTTGTGGACTAGCCTCATTATTTTTCCTTTGCTCTGTAATGGCATTTGAGAAGTAAATACCAGGCTTATGCAATGTGCGATTTTTTTTTTTCCCTATGGAGAAAAAGAGTACCTGATCTAGTGGAAAGAATCCCTATTTCACAGAGTTTTCATTTATTTGTTAGGTCTATTAGTAAACATGAAAAATTCAGTAAGTCTTTTAACTTCTCCATTTTTTTTTCATTTATGTTTTAAAAACTAAACTAAAACTAAAAAGATCGAGGGAAAAGGTTGATTTGCTATAATTACTGTGAATGAGGAAGAAATTAGAATAGTGGACAGTAGCCATGGAAAAAAACCCTTAGTTTTCATGATTTTGATTGGAGATTATGTAGGAAAGCAAGCATTTTTTAAAAATCAGATTAATTAATTTTAACATTTCTATTTTATTCTGTAGAGTGAACGGTTACAATCTGACCTCATAGTGTGCATAGTGATTGGTGTGCTGTATTTTGCAATTCATGTAAGCACAGTGTTCACAGTTTTACAGGTAAAGTATTAATCTTTCTCTTGAAAAGAAACCCTATTATTTTATTATTGGTGATTCATTTCTGATTTGATTTGATTTGTAATATTCCCTAGTTATGGTGCAATAGTTATTTAGAGGATGTTGTGTACGTATCCAATTTTTAGTCTGAAGGTATAGACTGACATTTGATTTGATTTGGTTTCATCTGAATGTAACCGTGTGTGTGTGTGTGTGTGTGTGTGTGTGTGTGTATATACATACTAATCACAAGCCTATTTCTAAACATATGTCTGTATGAATTAGTAACATGCTCTGCAGTTCACCAAATAAAAGAAAACTCTTCTTCATCCCTAATCTAATCTAATCTAATCTAATAAGCAGTTACAGATACAGAGCAATGGCAGGGAGGTGGAGTGAAGTGAGGATTTTTTAAGAATGAGGATACAGCAACATTTACTCTCAGTTTTTCCTCCTAGCCATATCAGCAGTACTTTGAGACACTATTTTTTTTACCCCAAAGGAAGCCATATTGATTGTAAACGTTCATGGTATATTGATTATATTTTACTTCCATAAGTGATTTAAACTAAAAACAAAATACAAATAGTAACTACAGACAAATATTTTCTGATTCTGGAGGATAGAGTTGACTTAATAACAGTCTATTACTAGCCTATATTTGTATCTTCATTGTTATTTGGGAAATCAAATTCAAAGAAATGACAAGCTAATTGTGAGTTTAGTCTTTGTCTCAAAACTACTTATTTATTTCATTTTATTCAATTTTACTTTTTCTTTAGCCTGCTCTGAAGTATGTCCTCTATACCTTGGTGGGCTCAGTAGGCTTTTTAACACATTACATGCTGCCTCAGGTTCGGAAGCAGCTACCTTGGCACTGTTTCTCTCACCCACTGCTGAAAACCAAGGAATATTACCAATTTGAAGTTCGAAGTAAGTAACATTATTAACACATTCTTTTTTTTTTTTTTAGTATTTATATATATATTTGAAACATTTAATGTTACGACCTCGAATTTCAGATCCATTTCCTTCCTCCCTTGTCACCCATTCCTTCTTGGGACATAAGTAATTCAGTATATGTTGTACATGTCTAGCTATGCAAAACATTATCATGGTAGATATATTGTACAAAGCTGCTTATAATTCGCTCCCACTCATCCCACCCCCCACCTGGTCCATTCCCTACATGATCCTGTCCCTCTTCTATAGTGGGTACTTCCAACCTCCCCTCACCCCAAGGATGCCCTCCCATCCATCATCTCTCCTCTCATCCCCTTCCCCCTATCCTGCTGCAGGTTGAGATATCCCATTTAGTATGTATGTCATTTTCTCCCTGAACCAAATTCAATATGAATGTGGTTTTGCCTTTTTAGCCTTCCTTATTCTCCCCCTCCTTTGCACCCACTTCCCCTACATGAGATAGTTTACCCTACCATGTCTCTCCCCATCTCCTCTTGCCACTTTCCTCTCTCACCTCATAATTTCATCCCTTGAATATTCTCCCTTTCCAACAAATTCAACCTGTGCCCTCTATCCATATATAACTGTAACCATATACACACACATTCATATATGTATTCATATGACCACACCCCCTTCTTCCATTATTTTCATAGTGAGAAAGATATCATCAGTCACAGATATTGCTTTTCCATATAGGAATGTAAATAGTTCAACTTTGATAAGTTCCTTTTGATTTCTTTTCCCTGATTACCTTCTCAGGCATCTCTTACTTCTTGCGTCTGGATGTCAAATTTTCTATTCAACTCTGGTTTTTCCTCAAGAATGCTTGAAAGTCCTCTATTCCACTGAATGACCATATTTTCCCCTGAAACAAAATACTCAGTTTTGCTGGGTAGGTGACCCCTTGGGTTCATTCCCAGTTCTTTTGCCCTCTGGAATATCATATTCCATGCCCTTCGATCCCTCAGTGTAGAAGCTGCCAGGTCCTGGGCTATTCTGATTGTGTTTCCACAATATTGAAATTGTTTCTTCCTGGCCGCTTGTAGTATTTTCTCCTTGATCTGGGGATTCTGGAACCTGGCTATAATATTTCTGGGAGTGTTCTTTTTGGGATCTTTTTCAGGAGGTGATCGGTGGATTCTTTCAGCCTCTATTTTGCCCTCTGGATCTAAAACATCAGGGCAATTTTCCTTGAGAATTTCTTGAAGGGTGATTTCTAGGTTCTTTCTTTGATCATGGCTTTCAGGTAGTCCAATAATTTTTAAATTGTCTCTCCTGGATCTATTCTCCAGGTCAGTGGTTTTTCCCATGAGATATTTCACATTGCCTTCTAATCTTTCGTTTGTTTGTATCTGCTTAACAGCATCTTGATTTCTCATCAAGTCACTAGCTTCCATTTGCTCCAGTCTAACTCTGAAGGAATGAATCTCCTCAGTGAACTTTTGAGATTCTTTTTCCATCTGGCAAATTCGAATTTTTGAGTTATTCTTCTCCTCATTGCCCTTTTGGGCCTCCTTTGCCATTTGAGCTAGTCTATTTTTTAAAGTGTTGTTTTCCTCAGTCAGGCTGTTGACCCTCATTTCATACTTTTCCTGCATCCTTCTTATTTCTCTTTCTAATTTTTCCTCCACTTCTCTTATTTGATTTTTAAAGTCCTTATTAAGGTCCTCTATGGCCTGCAACCCGCTCATGTTTTCCCCTGGGGCTTTTGGAGCAGGACTTCTGACCTCACAGTCCTTTTCCCACTCTATGCCCCCAAAATAGGAGTCTAGGGTTGCATTTTTCTATTTCCTTTGCCTTGGCATGTTGCCACTTAATTACTTGACTTTTGGGCTTGTTGCCACACTATGGCTTTAAGGCCAGATAGAGGAATTTTCGTCCCGAACGTGTGGGGGGCAACTTCCGTTTCTGGCAAGCTATAAACCCACCCACAACTTCACCCTAGATCACAATCCAGATCCAGGGAGGTTAAAGCAAGAGCGATTACCCCCCAAGACTGATCGCTGGATCTCCCCACAATTTGTAGGCTGGGAGCCGGAAATGCCTATGAAAACTACACAATGGCGTGTCTCCTCAGCGGCTTCTAGCCCCCAGGGGAGGGAGCTGACGCATTTCCCAAATACAGGTCCCAAAGTCCATAGGACACTAACCTCTTACTTTGTCCTAGGCAAGTCTATGTTGATAATTCTGTAGTCTCCACAGCTCCTGGTGTTCTGGGGTTCCTCCAGCTGGCTGCTGGCCCTGCCGCCCTGGGGCTAAAACCTCGGCTCACGTGGACCTAGGCTCGGCTTGGCTCGGCTCCTGCGCTCTGCGCGCTGATGGCTCCCAGACCACTGCGCTGGTCCTTCCTGCAGGGCTGCTGGGCTGTCCTCAGCGGGAGGTTAGCTTCTCTGTGTCGTTCTGTGGGTGCTGGGGCTCCAGAAGTTGTTCAGAGTCCTTTTTTACATAGTTTGTGGAGAATCTGGGGACAGAGAGGCTTGGACGAGCTGTTTCTACTCCGCCACCTTGGCTCCGCCCCGATGGTATCAATACATTCATTTTTAATTGGAAAAAATGTCATTCAGCTTTACAGTTAGATGTGAAAATTGTTTTACTACCTACCTGATTTCCTTGGTGTAATTCTGTAGTCAGCAAACTTTTCTGGGGAGCAATTCAGAGCATTCAGTGTTTGAAAACTAATTATCTTTTCAGGAACCATGTATTGCAAATTCTATTCAGTTGGGGCTCTTATATTTTCAAAGATTTAATAGTCTTGGCTTATTAGCTAAGTTAATTATGTTAATAGGACCATCACCCCACATTTAATTCCTTATTATGTTGACCAGCTTTGCCCAGAGAATCAGTTCTCTTTCATGAGTAACATTGTCCAGCCATTTCATAATCTTTACCACGGTATCTAATATGGTGCACACCCATCACCATTACCAGAAAAATAACTCAGTTCCCAGATGAAGGAGAGAATATTACAAGCAGCCAAAAAGAAACAATTTGAATACTGTGGAAACACAATCAGGATAACACAGGATCTGGCAGCTTCAACACTGAGAGATTGAAGGGCCTGGAATATGATATTCCGCAGGTCAGAGGAGTTGGGATTAAAACCAAGAATCACCTACCCAGCAAAACTGAGTATCATGTTTCAGGGAAAATTATGGTCATTCAGTAGGACTTTACTGTCATAAAGGACTTTCAAGTATTCTGGATGAAAAAACCAGAGTTGAATAGAAAATTTGACATTCAGATACAAGAAGCAAGAGAAGCATGAGAAGGTAAACAGGGGAAAAGAAATCATAAGGAACTTATAAAAGTTGAACTATTTATATTCCTACATGGAAAAACGATAATTGTAACTGATGAAACTTCTCAGTATGAGAATAGTTGAAGGGAATAGAAGGCGTATGAAAACATATACGAATGTGTGTATATATGTTGACAGGTATACATAGAGGGCACAGGACAAATTTAATAGGAAGGGACGATACTTAAAAGGTAAAATTAAGAGGTGAGAGAGGAATATAATGAGAGGAGATGGAGAGGAAAAAATGGGGTAAACTATCTCATAAAAGAGGCATGGGAAAATGGTTACAATGGAGGGGAAGAACAGGAAGGCAAAAGAGAATGGGTCAACCTTACTCTCACTGAATATGGCTTAGGGAGCGAATGACATACACACTAAATAGGGTATCTCACCCTATAGGAGAGTAGTGGGGAAAGGGATGAGAGGGGGGATGATGGAAGGGAGGGCAGGCTTGGGGGGAGGGAAGTTGGAAGCACCCACTTTTGAAAAGGGACAGGACCAAAGTAGGGAATAGACCAAGTGGGAGGTGGGATAGGAGGGAGGGAAATATAATCAGTCTTTTATAATATATCTACTATATTAATGTTTGGCATTAGCTATACAGATACAACCTATATTGAATTGCTTATCTTCCCAGTAAGGGTGGGTGACAAGGGAGGAAGGGAATGAATCTGGAATTCAAAGTTTTAAAACCAAATATTTAAAAAAAAACAGTTTAATACATGTAATTGGGAAATAAAATATATAGGCACTGGGGCATAGAGAACCACCATGCCCTACTGGAAAAGTTGAAGGGCGTACAGGGGAAGATATGAGAGAGAACGGATTGGAGGAGGGGATATCCTGTGGGATCACTATTTTCAGGACGTGGGTAGGGGAAAAACGGGGAGAAAATTTGTAACTCAAAATCTGACAGAAATGAATGATGTAAACCAGAAGTTAATAAAGCATTTGGGAAAAAAAAAGATTACTATACAGTGGGCAGAATTTCATGTAAAATAATAGAGGAAACATTGAGAAATCATTTATAATATGGGTCTATCAGATTTAAGTGTATAGAATAAGAATGTAAAGGAGGAAGTTATATATTAACACTTATGGAGAATAAAGTATATCCAAACCTAAAAAAAAAAGAATAACTCAGAAGCAAATATCCTTCAGAAGATAGATCACTATCATCACATACAATGATAGTATGTATATCTATTATATGTTTTATGTTCAATAGGTAAGCAGTTTTTGCTGAAAGAAGTTTTCCTTAAAATATTAATAGCATATATTTACATATTTGTTTAATTTTCAAAATGTCATGCATTATCATTTTTTGTTCCTAAATCCCCTGAAACATAAAGAAGTATTATTTTTTTATTCTATAGAAAAGGAAAATAAGACTTTGAGAAGTAAAATGATAGCCCAGGGTTATACAGCTTATAATTGTCAAAACTGGGATTCAGATTCAAATCCAGTGCTCTTTGCACATACAAACTAAATTAAGACTATTGTTAAACACACATAATTTATCGGCATTTCTATATATTATCAACAAAGCACAGCAGCAAGAGATAGAGAAATTCCATTTAAAGTACCTGTAGACAGTATAAAATATTTGGGAGTCTACTTGCCGAGACAAACCCAGGAACTATATGAATACTGATACAAAACATTTTTCACACAAAGGAAGTCAGATCTAAATAATTGGAAAAATACAAGTTGCTCATGGGTAGGCTGAGCTAATATAATAAGAATGACAATTTATTCAGTGCCATATCAACCAAACTACTAAAAATTATTTTCTAGAGCTAGAAAAAAAAATTCATCTGGAAAAACAAAAGGTCCAGAATGTCAAGGGAATTAGTGAAAATTAATGCAAAGGAGAGTGGCCTAGCCATATCAGATCTAGAACTGTATTATAAAACAGTAATCATCAAAAGTACTTGATACTGGCTAAGAAATAAAGTGGTGGATCAGTGGAATAGGTTAAGTATACAAGACACATTAGTCAGTGACTACAGTGATCTACTGTTTGATAAATCCAAAGACTCTAGCTTCTAGTTTGAGAAATCACTATCTGACAAAAACTGCTGGGAAAACTAGAAAATAGTATGGCAGAAACTAGGCGTAGACCAACATCTTACACCATATATCAAGATCAGATCAAAATGGGCATACTATTTAGACATAAAGGGTAATACTATAAGCAAATTAGGAGAGCAAGGAATAGTTTACCTGTCAGATCCACAGAGAAGGGAATGTATGACTGAGAGAACATTAAGAAATGCAAAATGGATAATTTTGATTACATTAAATTAAAAAGGTTTTGCATAAACAAAGCCAATGCAACCAAGATTAAAAGAGAAGCAGAAAGCTGGGAAACAATTTTTACAGGTAGTTTCTCTGATAAAGGCCTCCAATTTATAAGAATACAAATCATTCCCCAATTAATAAATGTTCAAAGGATATGAATAGGGAGTTTTTGAATTAAGAAATTAAAGCTATCTATAGTTATGTGAAAAAATTCCCTCAATCACTATTGATTAGAGCAGTGCAAATAAAAACACCTCTGAGGCACTGCATCACACTACTCAGATTGGCTAACATAACAGGAACATTATAAATGTTGAAGAAGATGTGGGAAAATTGGAACACTAAGCATTGTTGGTGGGGTTATGAACTTAAGCAGACATTCTGGAGAGCAATTTGGAACTATGCCTATGCATGCTCTTTGTTCCAGCAATACCACTACTAGCTATGTATCCTGAAAAGATCATAAAAACAGAAAAAAGGTTGCACATGTGCAAAAATATATGTAGCAGCCCTTTATGTGGTGATAAAGAACTGGAAATTGAAGGGATATCCATCAACTAGGAAATGACTGAACAAGTTGTGGTACATGAATGTAATGGAATACTATTGTTCCATAAGAAATGACTAGGCAGATTTCTGAAAAATCTGCAAAGACTTACATGGACTGATAACTGAGTGAAATGAGCAGAACCAGGAGAACACTGTATGCAATAACAACAACATTGTACAATGACCGACTTTGATAGACTTAGCTCTTCTCAGAAACACAGTGATCTAAGACAATTCCAAAAGACTCATGATGGAAAAATATCCAGAGAAATAACTGTGGAGTCTGAATGCAGATGGAAACATACTATTTTTCTGTTTTTTTCCCTTTCTTGTGGTTTTCCCCTTTTGTTCTGATTCATCTTTCACAACATGATTAATGTGGAAATATGTTTTTAAAAAATACTATTGTTAACCATGTAACTTTTTGACTCTTTAAGATGGTTTTTTTTTTTTTTGGACATTTGTTGTCTTCTGAAAATTTATTAGCATACTATTTGAAATAATATTTTTTTATCATAATTATCTGTAATTAGACATCTTAGTAGCAACATTAATTATATTAACAGTGCTGTGCTTAATTTTTAATGGTCATATTCCTGGCTGTGATATTGTATCACACTAAATGTATTTATTTTGTTAACTTGTTAAAAAAAAACTGTGTAGTCAAAATTGGTGGGTTTTTTTAGAAAAATGCTATTGAATCGGATAACAGAATGAAAATATTTCACATGCTCAGGAGCTTATTAAAACATGGTGATAGGGGCAGCTAGGAAGTAAATGTGGGTCATGTACTTTTTAGTAAAAATCTCTGAGAGTATAATGCCAATGTGATTCCCATAGCAGCTGCTATGAAAATGCATGTGTATTTCCAGGATAGATTCACAAAATTTAAAAACTCTCTTCCTCAAAGGCAAAACCAAAATATTTATTTGGGACATCATTAGAATAGTAGGAGGTATGATTTAACAGGGTACTCATCACTAATCCAGGGAGCCCAGACATCTTAAACCTTCTTTCTGTTGTGTCTCCCCACAAACAAGTTCCCCTAGACAAAATTCCTCCCTCTGCCCACTCAGACTGCTTCTCTCTTTCCCACTCCCACTCCCTCCCTCCCTCCCTCCCTCCCTCCCTCTCTCTCTCTCTCTCTCTCTCTCTCTCTCTCTCTCTCTCTCTCTCTGTCTCTCTTTCTTTCCATTTCTCTTTCTCTCTCTCTTTCCCTCTCCCTCTCCCTCTCCTCCTTGGGCAAGCTCATCCCACACTGGGCTTCATGTGAGCCAGGCTTCATGTGATCATAGGCTCCTTATGATCCACAGGTTCCATGTGTTAGGCTTATTAATGGATGGGGAAGATCTTCCTATTTCATTAACATTGCAGAAAGTTGAAGTAATTTCTTTATGAATATTAATCATAGCAACAAAAAATTCATGACTTTTTAGATCTTTAGTGGGTTTAATGAATTAAATTCACAAAAATCTTAGAACTATAATCTGATTTGTAATTGACTTGAATTAATTGCTTCTGTTAGATCTGTTATTTAAGCTGTGCTAGTATTACCTCCATAAAGCAGATCACAGCCTCTCTATGCCTTCATCTATGGCCAAAATTAGTTCTTCACCAGATGATCAAACATTTTGATCTTTATAGACCTTAAAATTATTTGTTCATTTGTTGTTCTTCTGGTAAAATTTTGCCTCTTCAAAATAGATGTGTGATGTATGCATTGGTGTACCTTTCCTATCTTAAATAGGCTGGTGCTAAATAGATAGAATATCTGTCACAGGGCATGTTCCCTCAAATTTTTCCAAGTAAAACCTGCAAAGGCTTAGGTTGTGCTAGCATAGCCTTCAAAACCCTAGCTTTACTTTCTGCCTTAGGAAAAGTTATCAAAATAAAACTTTAATGAAAAATTTGGGCTATAATCTTTAATCTTTTAAGTGCCAGTTGTTGATTTCACAGATCACTTAAAAGTTGATCATGGGTTGGGTATGAATTACTGAATTTCATACATGTTTTGCTTGCATTAACTTTGCATTGCTGTTTGAGTAGTATATTATTTCCCTTTCTTATCCAGTGACCAAGTTACCTGTAATTCCAAGATGACACATAGTCTTTCTTATTTTTGTTACCCTGTTAGATGCAGCCCATATTATGTGGTTTGAGAAACTTCACGTGTGGCTTATTTTTGTGGAGAAGAATGTTATCTACCCATTGATCGTTCTGAATGAGCTTAGTAGCAGTGCAAAGGCTATTGCTAGTCCTAAGAAACTGGATACTGAGTAAGTATAAAAGTCTTTTAATACTAGGCTGCCTTATCAAGATCTGTTCTACACAAAATGGCGAGGTAACCAATAAACAAATACTTATTGATTTCCTATACGTGCTAGATACCATCATAGCTGAGAAGTTGTAAAATATGGCTTTGTTTTCCTTCCATTTTTTTTATTCTGCTTTTCACTTCCCGATCCAGATAGCCTTACTATTCTCCCTATATCACTATAATCTATTTTAAAAATTGATGTTCCACCCTAAGGGTAAAGTGGAAGGGGGTATGGGAGAAGATATGGGAGAGAGCAGATTGGATGAGGGGATATCTTGTGGGACTGCTATTCTGGGGTGGTAGGTAGGGGGAAATGGGGGGGAAATTGTAATTCAAAATCTGGCGGAAATGAATGATGTAAACCAGAAGTTAATAAATCATTTGTTTTAAAAAAGGTTACTATTCTTTTTTTCTTTCTTTTCATAGAGGCAATTTGGGTTAAGTAACTTGCCAAAGGTCACATAGCTAGTAAGTGTTAAGTGTCTGAGGCCGGATTTGAACTCAGGTCCTCCTGATTCCAGGGCCAGTGCTCTACTCACTGTGCCACCTAGCGTACCCATTGCTTACTATTCTTATAACATTTTTTCCCTTAAAAAAAAATTTATGAACCTGCCCTTCCACCCCCCCTTTTCTTTTTTCCACTCATACTGCCACTAATCCAGTTCAGGCCCTTAGCACCCTTAGCCTGGACTATTTGCCTCCTAACTGGCTTCTTTGTCCTTTGTCTCTTCTCTAACCCATTGCAGCTGACAAAATGATCTTTCTAAGGTACAAGTCTACCCGTGTCATTCTGCTACTCAGAAACTATTGCCTCTGTATTAACCTCCAAACTTAAACTTAGCGTTGGAATTCTAGCTCCACAGTCTGGTTTCCTTGTCCTTTCCTACTGTGATTTTACAGTGCTGCAATGCTACTTCATGCAATGAATGCATTGCTTTTCATCTATTATTTTCATCTATTATACTTTCTAACCAAACTGAACCCTAACCTTTCCCTCGAACTTAGTATTCCTTCTTCCATCTCTATGGATCCATGAATGCCATTTCCTATGTCTGAAATTCACTCTTTCTCAAGTTCTGCCTTTCAGAACTGTCTTCCTTCAGGTTCTGTGCAAGGTGCCCCTTGTTTTCTGATTCCCCAAGCTGAAAGTAATTGTCTTCTCCACAGATTTTCTTGAAGTACCTTTGCCCTCATCAGACTAATTTGTATTGTATTTAGGTATTGCAATATGTTTTCCCTCCCCACTCTCAAGTAGAATACAACTTCCTTGTAGACAGAAATAGTGCTTTTTTTTGTTTTTATTCCTAAAATAGAGCCTAACAGTACCTAGCACATAGTAGACACTTAATGGAAGTTTGTTGATTGAATGAATGAAAAACTGTGCATGTTGCTTAAAATCTTTTAGTAGTTAAGGTACTTTAGGATTTGATTTAATTGGACTAGGAAGTTTCATAACATGTAAAACCCAAGGATATTATTTGAGTTAACCAATAGAAAAACATTTGTATTTCATCTGGAAATTAAAAGCCAAGTAAATTGAGTCTTTTAAGAGTGGTGATTAGTTTGCATTTATCGGTTTTGTCACATAGTCAACAGCTGATGAATTTTGCTTTTATCCTATTATAGGTTAGGTGCTTTCATGATCACCATTGCTGGTTTGAAGTTGCTACGTTCTTCTTTCAGCAGCCCAACTCGTCAGTACGTCACCGTCATCTTCACTGTGCTCTTTTTCAAATTTGACTATGAGGCTTGGTCAGAGACAATGTTATTAGATCTCTTCTTCATGTCCATATTCTTCAACAAGGTAACTCAACATTGAAAGTTCTGTCCTCAGCTTTAGAAACCAGCCTGAACAATGACTATGGAATACTCTGAGATCACTAGGCCAAAATTTGTCTGGACCCTACTTCCCAGCAACAAATTTGCTTTCTCAGTATTAAAGGTGGAAGAGAAATGTAAGGTACAGTCCCTGCTAGGGAGAAGAAATAGTGTGGTCTGGAGCAATCCCAGAAGCCTTCCTGGAAGAGGCAGAACTCGAGCTGGGCTCTGAAGAGGAAGTGGTATTTACACGCAGACAGAAAAGACGGTTGGGTAGCCCAAGTCACTTTGCAGGGAGGGAAGGGAAAGCAGGAACAATGAGCATATAGGCAGAAGTGAGTGTAGTATGTGTGGGGGGAAGGGATGCAGTCAGTCTTGTTGGAACACATCATCAGAGTTTGGAGAATCGTTGAAATCATGGTTGGAGAAGCAGGGAGTTCTTGATTACAAAAGGCCTTGAAAATCTGACAGAAGTGGGAGCCTTGGATTGTTAAGAAGGTAAGGGAGAAGATGAAAGTTATGTTTTGGGAAGCAGCCCAGCATCCCCAGGGTGGCTGCCAGCACAGGTTCTTAGATCTGCTTTTCTAAAGGAAAGCAACTCAAAATGGGTTAACAAGCTTACTTTAATCAGACATATCGTTTACCTAGTTCAGGGGGAAAAGGTCAGCATCCTGAACTTCAGAGTATACAGACAGTAGTTTCAAAACAGAGAAACAGACAGGCTTCCAAGCTGTCCAACCATTATCAATACCAAATCACAGTTACCAGAGAGGGAAGCATCAACATCTGGGTTTTCAAAGCTAGGGGGCTCTCCACGGCTGCCCAGAGTCTCATCTGGTCAAATCACACAGCACTTCTCAAAGTGAGCCCCAAAGCAAAGCCTCATATCAGGGATCATATAGCCTTCTCCTGGCTCAGAGAATGTAACCACCCTCTTAACCCACTGCCCAATCACACAGCATCAAAGTGTGCGCATTCCTGAAAACCAAGCCTCCAGCCACAGGCTCCATGTGACCACATTCAGCCTATTAGAGGGCAGAGTATTTTCAAGTCAGGAAAGGTTCTCAGAGTCTCTTAAGCCTATCAAAGGGCCTAGGGGCAGGGAAGATCTTTAAATTTGCATTTCCTTTACAGAAGATCTGTCATAGTATGTAGAATGAATTTTAATAATAGGAAGATCCTTGGGCGGCTAGGTGGTACAGGGAATAGAGCACCAGCCCTAGAGTCAGGAGAACCTGATTTCAAATACTACCTCAGACACTTAACACAAAAAACTAGCCATGTGACTGTGGGCAAGTCACTTAACCCCAATTGCCCTGCCCTCCCCCCTCCAAAAAGAAAAAAAACAAAAAACTATGAGAGCTAAGTGCTGTTAGAATTGGTAGTCAGAAAGCAAATGAAAATATTTACTATCGGTATACTTTTTATTATTCTGAGAAAAATACCCACTTAAGTTAGTTATTTTAAAAGAATAACCTGATTCCTAAAGTATTTGTGCACCTTGCTTCTTCCACAAGGTTCTACCCCTCTTTCCCTTGGCACCTAACTGCAGTGCCACTGAAAGGCATTATGAAAGTGAGTCAGAGTCAAACACATACCCCTGAAATAGGTCATGGATAATGATCCTTATTTTTGAAAATATCCCAAAGTCTTAGGAAACATAAAATTTCTAACTGCTGACTCAAATATCAAAGACCTGCCATTTTCCTGTTAAGAAAACATACTACAATCTCCTTTAATTTCTTAAATTACAAATAATTTTGATGTTAAGATTTCTTACTAATTTTTCTTTTCTTTTCTTGCAGCTTTGGGAACTTCTATATAAGTTGCGGTTTGTGTATACTTACATTGCACCATGGCAGATTACATGGGGCTCTGCTTTTCATGCTTTTGCCCAGCCTTTTGCTGTGCCTCGTATCCTTCTGTTTAAAACTTTTCAAAAATACATTTACTTTTTTTTGTAGAAAGGCATTTTGTATATTGTTCATTATGGACTAAAGCGACCAACTATTTATCAAGCATTGATTAAGTACCTGGGCTAGAAACTGGACTAGGTGTTGGGAATACAAAGACAGAAATGGAATTGTCCTTATTTTCAGAGGTGTTTACATTCTGTTGGAGGGGCAGGGAGACATCTGGTACTCATATCAATATATACAGAGTAAACAAATGTATGTAGGATAAATACAAAATTAATTTGTAGTAGTTAATTACAGGGTTTGGAAGACAGCCAGTTAGAGAGCTCAAGGTATAGGTCGTATTTTAATTAAATATTGAAGGAAGTGAGGAAAGCCTTGAAGTGGAGATGAAGATGGAACCCATTCCATGGGAAAGAGCAAGTCCCTATAGAAAGGAGTAGTGGAGGATTATGTGTAAGGAGCAAGGAGAAGGGCCCTGGAGAGGGAACTTGCTTCAGACTTCACTAAAAAAAGTTGAGGCCATTCACTTGATAACTCCGCTCTCTCTCTTCATCCTTTTACCATTTTCTCCACTATTTCACATTGAGAGGCAGCCTTTCTCCTTGCCAAATCAAACTTCTCTGTATTCACAGAAGATCCCTTTTCACCATTTCCAGCATATTGCCTTCTCTGTGATCCCCACTCTTACTATCTTCAATATGATCTTCTTGTTTAGTGGCTAGCCTATAAACATGCCCATATCTCCTCCATCTTCAAAAAACTCTCACTTGATCCATCTTTGTTAGCTACTCTTGTTAACTTTCTTCAGTCTGGCTTCTGACTTCAATATTCAACAGAAAGTACTCTCTTCAAAGTTGTCAGTAATCTCATTATTTTGTTTGTCCTTCATTTTCTTTTCTTTCTTTTTCTTCTTCTTCTTCTTTTTTTTTTTTTTGCTTTTTGGAGGGCAGTCGGGGTTGAGTGACTTGCCCCAAGGTCACACAGCTAGTTTTTGTGTTAAGTGTCTGAGGCCGGATTTGAATTTAGGTTGTCCTGACTCCAGGGCCAGTGTTCTATTAACTGTGCCACCTAGCTGCCCTTGGCCTTCATTTTCAAAGAGTACCATGGCATCAGGGAAATGATGATATGACTTGCAGTTGAATTTGATTTCAGTGAGGGAGGGCTGTGCAAGGTCACCAGCCTCATTTTCTTCTCCAGAGCCGTATGGGTCCAGTGACCAGATATTCATCAGGATGACTGGAGCTGACTCAGGATGCAATGGGAGACCCTGGACCATTCAGTGAATAGGCCTCTTTAAGAAGTGAGTGAAGTTGGAGTGGCTCAGTAGTGCACTGAATAGAGCACTGGCCCTGGAATCATGAGGACCTGAGTTCAGATGTGGCTTCAGGCACTTACTAGCTGTGTGACCTGGGGCAAGTCACTTAACCCCAATTGCCCTGCCTTGCCCCCCTGCAAAAAAAGCAAAGAAAAAAAAAAGAGGTGAGTGAAGGGATGGCCCCTTTAATTATAAAAAGTAAAAAAGTCAGGCTGGAAGGGGAAGACCCTCTGGGTCACTGTTCCAAAGAGAAAGTTACCATTGATATTCACTCTTAAGCCAGGAGGGCTCAAAATATAGCCATTAAGTAGAGCTTGGGCAGGGACCTATTGTGAGCTGGGTGTAAGGTTTTGTGAAGGAAGGAAGAAAAGAGGAAGGGAAGGGAAGGGAAGGAGGAAGGGAGGGAGGGGAGGGGAGGGGGGGAGGGGGAGGGAGGGAGGGAGGGAGGGAGGGGAGGGAGGAGGGGAGGGGAACAGAAAAGGAAGAAATGATCTAGCCAATGAACCCCAAGTTAACGTGGGCAACTTCTGACCATCAAATTTTACCTTCCTTTGGAGAAGGAGAGGACAAGCTAAATTACCCAACTAGTTGGGCCCCCATTCAAGGCAGCTTGGTCTAAGAGGCCATCCCTTCACTTACTTCTTAAAGAGGCCTGTTCACAGAATAGGCATTCCCTCACTGTAAATGAGTACCTGAAAAGGCTAAGGTTAAATTGGTCTGCCTAAGGGGCAGTTCTAACTTTATCACCCTCCTCTTCAATCAATTCCATTAACTACCTGTTGCCTCCAGGATCAAATATAATATCTTATCTTTTGCTTTTAAATCCCTCCATAACCTAGCCCTTTCTTACCTTTCCAGCCTTACACCACCCCAACCTCCAGCCCCAGTGTCTACCTCCCACCTCCATGTAACCTACCATCCATTGACACTGGCCTCCTTGCTGTTCCTTGCACGTGACATTATATCTTTTGACTGGGCATTTTCCCTGTGTGTCTTCCATGCCTGAAACTCTGTCCTTCCTCATCTGTATCTCCTAGCTTTATTGACTTCCTTCAAGTCTCAATTAAGTCTTTATCTTCTCCGAGAAACTGTTCCTAATCCCCATTAGTGTTAGTCTCTTTCTTGTACAGATTATCTCCAGTTTATCCTGTGTGTGTGTGTGTGTGTGTGTGTGTGTGTGTGTGTGTGTGTGTGTGTGTGTGTGTATTGTTTTAACCTAGTTGTTTGCTTTTGGTTCCTCTGTTAGACCGTGAACTCCTTGAGAGGAAGGACTGTCTTTTGCCTTTCTTTGTATCCTTAGTATAGTGCCTGACAAGTGCTTAATAATTGCTTGTTGACTGGAAAAGATAAGTTGGAGCCAGGTAGTAAAGAATTTTATAAACCAGACTGACGAATTTATTTTTTAATCCTAGAGGCAACTGGGAACCACCGAAGTTTATTGAATAGGGGAGGGACATGATTAGATTTATGCTTCAGGAAAGCCACTTTGGCAGTTGTGGGGAGATACTTGAGTCAGGAAACAATTATTTCAGGTGAAAAGTAGAGGGCATAAACTGAAGTGATTAGTATTTTAGGATATTGTCAAGACTATAGATCTGGAAGAATTGATGGGAAATTCAGAAGAGGAGGGGTTAAGGGACAAAGATAATGAAACAGAATAATGCACTTTTTCATAATTGTTAAGTTATTACCATCAACATTCCAATATTTGCACAGTTGACATCAGCAGTAGCTTTTCAACAGTAGTGCCTTAGGGCTCAAGAACACAGACTTGGCAGAATGTGAACATACTTAACATTTGTTCACGATTATGATTAGTGCCCCATAACCATCACAACTGAGAAGGGGACAGGAATCATGGGTACAAGCATGTGACAGCCTAAGTAAAGACATTCATCTAAGGGCGCTAGCTCCATAGGACTTCTGTGACTCTGCTGATTTGATGGTTACAATCCCTGCTCCCTATCCCCTCTCCCCACTCTCTCCCACCTCATCACATTAATCACATTGATTAATAAGGATTTGATTTTGCCCTGTAGAGTTGCCCTGCCAATCTTATGCATGATCTTGGATCTCAAGGAATTTTACCATCGCCATTTCTGTAACCTTTTTCTCAGCTGAGTGTTGGTGTGAGTGGATGTTTCCCATTGGCACATATGTTCTCATACTTTTGTTTCTGTGCCTTTTTTTGAAAAATGCTAATCCTTAGCCTAGAGTACTTCCTGCCTTCCCAGGTGTATGGGCCCTCTAATCACCTTTTATATTTCTGTTTGTTGAAATTCTACCCATATTTCAAAGCCTTGCGCAAATTCCGACTCTTCCATTAAGGGTTCTTTGTTTCTCTAGTCAGAAATACCCCGCTCTGAAGCAGTCTATTACCAAGACTTTCTCAGGCCAATACAATCATGAGAGTTCAGAGACAGGTGAAAGAAACAGCACACATGTACGTGTGTACGTGTCTGTGTCCTTAGAACTTTGTTTCAGAAAATTACTTCGGCTTAAACAGCAGTGGTTATTGCAGAGCAGATTTTATGTTGGCTTTAGGAGCTCCCCAATTTTTATGGATTAGATACCCAGATTTACAATTGTAATAGTTTTAATTCCTGGGCGAGCTAGCCCTCACTGTCCCGCCCCCTAGCCCTTGCCGCCCCACCCCCACCCCCTAGCGCTCACACACTTCACTTGGTGAAGTCAGGGCCTTGCTTGATTCGCTTCCACAGGACTTCATACCTTTCTGAAGTGCTTAAAATATTTTATTTTGGGGGCGGAGCCAAGATGGCAGAGTAGAAAAAGCATGTCCAAGGCACTCTCCCCCCAGATCACCTCCAAACTATGTAAAAGGGGACTCTGAACAACTTCTGGAGCCCCAGCACCCACAGAACAACACAGAGAAGCTAACCTCCCGCTGAGGAGAACCCAGTAGCCCTGCAGGAAGGACCAGTGCAGCACTCTGGGAGCCAGTAGCGCGCAGAGCTTTGGGAGCCGAGCCCAGGTCTGCCAGAGCCTCGGTTTTATCCCAGGGCGGCAGGGCCAGCAGCCGGCTGGAGGGACCCCAGAACACCAGCAGCTGTGGCGATTCCAGAGTTATCAACACAGACATGCCTAGGACAAAGTGAGAGGTTAGTGCCCTTTGGACTTTGGGACTAGTATTTGGGGAAGGCATCAGCTTCTTCCCCTGGGGGCAAAAAGCAGATGAGGAGACACGGCACAGACGCCATTTTGCAGCATCAGTGGCAACATCAGATCCTAGTCTGCGAACTATAGGGAGATCCAGCGATCAGTCTTAGGAGGTAATCACTCTTGCTTTAACCTCCCTGGATCTGGATTGCAGTTTTGAGGGGAGGTCATGGGGTGGGTATCCAGTCACAGAGGCCACCCAAGTAATACCTCCAGAAGTTGTGAAGACCCCAACGTTGGGGACGGGAAGCTCCCCTGTGGCAGAGTCCTACTGTGGCAACAAGCCCAAAAGTCAAGTAATTAAGTGGCAACATGCCAAGGCAAAGGAAACAAACAGAAAAATGCAACCCTAGACTCCTATTTTGGGGGCAAAGAGCATCAAAGCATGAAACAGGAGGAGGACTGTGAGGTCAGAAGTCCTGCTCCAAAAGCCCTAAAGGAAAACATGAGCGGGTTACAGGCCATAGAGGACCTTAAGAAGGATTTCAAAAACCAAATAAAAGAAGTGGAGGAAAAATTGGGAAGAGAAATGAGAAGGATGCAGGAAAAGTATGAAATGAGCGTCAACAGCCTGAGTGAGGAAAGCAACACCTTAAAAAATACACTAACTCAAATGGCAAAGGAGGCTCAAAAGGGCAATGAGGAGAAGAATGCCTTAAAAAGCCGAATTTACCAGATGGAAAAAGAATCTCAAAAGCTCACTGAGGAGATTCATTCCTTCAGAGTTAGACTGGAGCAAATGGAAGCTAATGACTTTATGAGAAATCAAGGTGCTGTTAAGCAGATCCAAACAAATGAAAGATTAGAAGGCAATGTGAAATATCTCATGGGAAAAACCACTGACCTGGAAAATAGATCCAGGAGAAACAATTTAAAAATTATTGGACTACCTGAAAGCCATGAACCTAGAAATCATCCTTCAAGAAATTCTCAAGGAAAACCGCCCTGTTGTTTTAGAGCCAGAGGGTGAAATAAAAGTTGAAAGAATACACAGATCACCTCCTGAAAAAGATCCCCAAAAGAAAACTCCCAGGAATATTATAGCCAGGTTCCAGAATTCCCAGATCAAGGAGAAAATACTACAAGCAGCCAGGAAGAAACAATTTGAATACTGTGGAAACACAATCAGGATAGCACAGGACCTGGCAGCTTCTACACTGAGGGATTGAAGGGCATGGAATATGATATTCCAGAGGTCAAAAGACCTGGGATTAAAACCAAGAATCACCTACCCAGCAAAACTGAGTATTTTGTTTCAGGGGAAAATATGGTCATTCAGTGGAATAGAGGACTTTCAAGCATTCTTGATGAAAAAACCAGAGTTGAATAGAAAATTTGACATTCAGACACAAGAAGCAAGAGATGCTTGAGAAGGTAAACAGAGAAACGAAATTAAAAGGAATTTATCAAAGTTTAACTATTTCCATTCCTACATGGAAAAACAATAACTATGACTGATGAAACCTTTCTCAGTATGAAAATAATTGAAGAAGGACATATGGGCACATGAATACATATGTGAATGTGTGTATATATGTTTACAGGTATACATGGATAGAGGGCACAGGTAGAATTTGGTGGGAAGGGAGGATACTCAAGGGGTGAAGTTAAGAGGTGAGAGAGGAAAGTGGCAAGAGGAGATGGGGAGAGACAGAGTGGGGCAAACTATCTCATGTAGAAGAGGCAAGGGGAAGTGGTTGCAAGGGAGGGGAAGAACAGGAGGGCAAAAAGGTAAAACCATATTCTTATTGAATTTGGCTCAGGGAGAGAATGACATACATACTAAATGGAATATCTCACCCTGCAGGAGAATAGGGGGAAGGGGGATGAGAGGCTGGATGATGGAGGGGAGGGTATTCTGTGGGGAGGGGAGGTTGGAAGTACCCACTTACAAAGAGGGACAGGATCAAAGTAGGGAATGGACCAGGTGGCGGGTGGGATGGGTGGGAGGGAAATATAAGCAGTCTTTCACAATATATCTACTATGGTAATGTTTTGCATAGCTATACATGTACAACACATACTGAATTTCTTATCTTCCCAAAGGGAGTGGGTGACAAGGGAGGAAGGGAATGGATCTGAAATTTGAAGTTTCAAAATTAAATGTTTCAAATATATGTAAATACTGTTATTAATACTATTTTGCATGTAATTGAGAGATAAGATGTGCAGGCATTGGGGCACAGAGATTCACCTCACCCTAATGGAAAGTCGAAGGGGGTGTGGGAGAAGATATGGGAGAGAGCAGATTGGATGAGGGGATATCTTGTGGGACTGCTATTCTGGGGTGGTGGGTAGGGGAAAAATGGGGAAAAAATTGTAACTCAAAATCTGGCGGAAATGAATGAAGTAAACCAGAAATTAATAAAGCATTTGTAAAAACAAAAACAAAAAACATTTTGCTTTGTATTACTTTTTTTGTTTACTTGTCTTCTGTTATAAGTTTGAGAGTGTAGTGCACTTCTATGTCTTCTTTAATGCCTACCACATCGTAAGTGTTCAATAATGTTTACTGAATTCCAAGATCTATTTTCCTGAATTTCCCCAAATTCTTTGGAAATAAAAGTGAAAACTAGTAGTAATATAAAAATAGAAAAGCATATTTTGATATTTTATGCATTTTAATTATGAATTTGGGGGATCTTTATTGTATAGAAAAAATCACTTTTTTAAATTTCAGAAAAATCTAATCCGGACTTATCCTTAATTTAGTTATCTACCTTTGTTGGATTTTCTTCCTGTACTTTCTCCTGTTTATTGAAATCTGTGATTGGGAGCCACCATTATTAATATCTCATTTGGGAGTTTATTCAGTCATCATTAGTCGCTAGAAATGTCTTTAGTAGGAGTAGGACAGTACAGATTACTATGATGACCTAGGTGCTGCATGAATTAAGTTTAGAAATATACTCTGTCATTCAAACAGCCCTCTGCCTCCCCCTTTATCCCTCTGTGTTACAAGAACCAAAACGCATCTGAAAGAAAGCTTTTTTCCCTTCCATTGTCATAGTGCTAATATCTGATTAGGGTAAATAGTATCTTCTTTAACCAGTTTTCCCACAGATTCAGCCATGTTGTTTGTCCAAGCTGCTATATCTGCTTTCTTCTCCACTCCACTAAACCCCTTCTTGGGAAGTGCAATATTCATCACTTCATATGTTCGGCCGGTCAAATTCTGGGAGAGAGACTACAAGTAAGCAAAATTAAACTGAACACTGTCATATTAATATTATAATCATTTAAAGAACAAAGTAGTTTATAGAGTTTGACCTTTTTCTTTTTCCTGTAATCCTAAAGCATACCTTTTTTTACCTGGTGTTAACATTGTTTGTATTCTGTTGCTTTCCTATATTACTATGTTGGTGTTTTTTGCAGGAAGGGATGCTTTTTGTGTGTGTTTTTTTGTTTTATTTTGGGTTTTTTGCACTAACAGTACAGATGTGTTTAGAGTCATAAGGTCATAAATCTAGAACTGGAAAGGTGTCTCAAAAGCTATTTAAAATTGAGGTCCAGGGATGTTATTTGACTTGCTAAGATAGTAAACAACAGAGGTTGACTGTAAACTTTTACACTGAACAGCAGTTAAAAGGTACCAAAGTAATAACTAGTGAGATACAAAGGCCTTTTAGCAGTTAATTATTGGACAGTGATAAAAATCATTTTCTCCTCCTGCTTAATGTCAGCTATTCATAGCAGGATGGGATGTTAGCTAGGCAGGAAGTAGACCTTAATTAGTCATACAAAACTTCAGAGCTTAGTCAGTATTTTCTTCTAACTTGTACATGGTGCTAGAGGGAGGCAGGTAGAACTAATTGTAAGTTTTCAAATATGCCAAGTATATAGTAATTGAAAATCAAGAAGAAAGCATATCTTTTACTTTGTGCCAGCTTCACAGATATCACAGGCATCATTTTTTTTAATTGCTTATCCATTCCTAGAAGTACATAGTTTGAAAATGACATCAGCATTAAAATCAAATGCCTATTGTTATTACCTTTAGGTAGATAGCTGAATTACATTTTAGAAAACCTGTGTTAGATATTAATTTTTCTACAAATTTTCATAAAATTGTGTTTTTCTTCTCTTCATTCTGCAATTTCTACTCCCATCCTCAGTTTTTTTTTTCCTACATCGTATAATCTATTAAGGATTTTTTCTTTTCTTCAGCACAAAGCGTGTGGATCATTCAAATACCAGGTTGGCTTCTCAACTTGATAGAAATCCAGGTAATGTCACTAATTTCTCATTGAAAATTAACTTTGTATATCTCAGATAGAAGGTAAATCATTTTAGGAAACTAAATAGATGATGATGAGAAGACTGGAACTCCTTACTTTTCATAGACTGGAAAGGCAATAGCCACTCATGGGCCTAAGCTCACTGCTGATTTGCATGGAATTGTAAACCTCCATTTCTGATGTAGGCTTGTTTACCCTTCCTTAGGCAGCTTGGTGTACCCCCATTAGGAGGCTCACAACATTGGTGCAGGATTTAGTATGGAAAGCCAATTGACTTTAGTTCTGTTGCATCTCAGAACTCCGGAGCTCAACTGATCCAAAAGCCTCACACTTCTCCTTTTGCAGAGATGACTGGTGTGAGCCTCCATGCCTGGCTCACTTAATCAGTTACTGTTGTTTAAAAAATCCCATCCTTTTTTATGTTCTTTGTGAAAGAAGATAGTGCTCATAGGAAGATTCTTTTCTTTGAGAAATGATTAAGTCAAACTTAGGTTCGCTTTCTTTAATCAGAGCCCAAAACTGTGGAATTAATCTTTGGATCCAAGTCCCTTTTTTGTCTTTTCCTTTTCCCATAAATCATATCTATTTTAAACCTCTAAATCTTTTATGTACCTCCTTTCCTAGTTTGTTTAGGTTTTTATGGGTTATTTTAATAATTCTTTATTTTGTTCTTTTCCTAAATATGTTCTTTTCCCTACTGGTAGTGTGGAAATGTTATTAAAAGGCCATTTTTAAATTTACCATTTTACAGTATTTCATATTTGTAACTATGTTAAAAAAAATGGACCCTGAACATTGATCAGAGAAACATACTGTAGTGGATTAGTCAGGAAATTTAAGTGCATACACATGGAAGGACTTTACCTGAACATTTTAAATTTTGCTTTTAATAAAAATGATTATGCATTGGGCCTATGTGTGAATTATGGGTAGATGGTTTCAAAACGAGAGGAAATTAAAGAGTGTAAGAAAGTAAATCATAAGCTAAAATAAAGTTAGGAATTTTAAATGTATAAAATGGATTTCTCTTATCAAAAAACAGATAACAGTCTTCATTGGAAGAGAGTTTATTTTTAATATGTAAAGCACTATTTCACTTAGACAATAAAAGTATTGAGAGTTAAGATTTGTTTTTATTTTTTAATCCCTACAGGATCAGATGACAACAATCTGAATTCCATCTTTTATGAGCATTTAACCCGTTCCTTACAGCATAGTCTGTGTGGAGATTTGCTGCTTGGGCGATGGGGAAACTACAGTACTGGGGACTGTTTCATTCTTGCTTCTGATTATCTCAATGCTTTGGTACATCTTATAGAGATAGGCAATGGTCTTGTCACTTTCCAACTGAGGGGACTTGAATTTAGAGGTAAAGTGCTTATTTATTACTTTATTTCTTAAGTAGCATCTGTCTTGATTTATATGTTTTAATTGTTGAAAACCTTAATCCCAAAGTAGATGTTAACATAAAATTAAACCTTAGCTTTTGGAATGAAAAAATGGAAAATCAGAATATTAAATTTTATTAAATTTCACTTTTAGGGAATAGTCATAAGCTATTCCTTGTATACGAAGATGGTGCTATTAACACACCATGAGTACCACAAGTTATTTTTCCTGGCCTTATGATTTATATGTGCTAAGTCAAGTGTAAATTTGAGATATAAAATGCATTTTAAAAGTATATAATAGAAATTAATTAACTGTAGTGATGCAGGACACAAGAATAGCTTCCCTATATTAATGATTCATGATCTATCTGATACTTTGGGCATTGAAGGATATTGATTTGGCTTGCCATATAGCCATAATTGGGGGAAATTCCCCAACTTTGAAATCATGATTTTCTTCTTTTTCTATATTCTTATACACTTTTGGTGTTTCAGTTCTCTGCCCTATCTGAATGTTTCCCATATTTCTGTAAGACTGATATATAAATTCTCAGTTCATCTGTCTTTGTCAGAAGTTAGAATCAGATAATTATGGAACTGGAAATGACCTTATGGAATATCTAATTCAACTTTTATATTTCGTAAATGAGGAAAGTGAAGTGCAGAAATATTAAATGAATGAAAAAGTCTTTTAAACTGCTTACTGTGTGCCAAGCACTATTTTAAATGCTAGATACAAATAGAAAAAAAAAAGAGACAGGTCTCTCAAGGAATTCTCACTATACTTAAAGGAACCAGCACATATAAGAAAGTTTGGAAAGGTCTAGAAGACCCAAAGGTTCAGGGTTAAGGTTGAAAATGAAAGGCATAGGGATCCTTACAGTACATCATCAGGTTACATGGCAGTTCTTAGGGATCTTGAAAATATATATCATCATAGTAGTCATTAAGAACTGATGGCTCTCCATTTTACCAGAAGGATTGCAGTAGGTATTATAAAACACTTATTTGTATTTTGTGAATGTCTACTATCGGAGCTTCCTTGGAACTCTCAAATAGTTCTATTCATTGGAATAACTTAACAGAATATTTAAAAAGAAATTTTACCTTAGAAATAAAATTTGGGAATTGGCTGTGGAACATATTCAGTTAGAATTTTTTTTAATTAGTTTATTGACTGAGAGGTTCTCAGAAATAAAAAAGTAATAATTCATCAGTCCATTATGTATGAAGTATTTTCCTTGTCTAGACCTATAATTTTATTGGTTCAAGGGAGCTCCCCCAGAAGGAAAACTGCTAAAAACAGCTATTTTAATATATAGTCCCCTCAAATTATGTGGAGAACTGACATAACTTCATAACCTTAGAGTCATATAGTGATGCATACATGCAAGCACACATATACATATAAACACATACATATGCATGTATATGGGGGAGACTGAGAGAAGCAGCAGGGAGTGGTATCAGAAGCAGTCTGCTAGAGAATACAGGAAGGGATAGCATCAAGGGTGCATATAGTGGAGTTTGCTTTGGTAAGAAGGGCCACCTATTTATTAGAATCTGGAGTGAAGGGACAAATAATGGGGGGGGTGATGTGAGAAGAGAAGGGGAGAAGAGGAAGCTCCTGTCAGATGATCATAATTTTGTTGGTGAAAGCATGAATTTCAGTCCTCAGCTGAGAAGGTGTTAGAATTTTTTGGAGGCTGGAGGAGAGATGTTAAGGTTTGGGATAGCCACCATGTTACAGAGTAAGGTAGGAGTAGAAGGATTGTTTTGTCATGAGGGCCTAATTTAGAAGACAGTATAAATTTGTATATCTCATGTGTATAAATAAATAAATTTGTGTATCTATTCAGCAGTTTTCTTACTTCCTTCAGCAGCAGTGTATAGGGACAAGGAAGGTGCATGATAGGAGTGTTAGAAGATTAGGGATTGATGAGTTCCAGTGAAAGGACAAAGGAACAAGGGTGTTCAGAGCAGAGGGCTGGGTAGAGTTAAAGTGGTTTTTCAGGAAGGAGCAAAGGGTAGCCAGTGCAAAGGTGCAGGCATGGAAATATACTGAGCATTATTGGAGGTCCTGGGAAGGACAAATAATAAGCAGAATTAGAGTTTGAAAGGCATTGGGAAAGATAGAATGAAATAAAAGATTATGACCAGTTAGAGGAAGTTCAGAGTTGATGAACGTTGAAGAGGAACATTTGTGGGTGATGGCAAGATCAAAGGCATGACTATCTGTGTAGATGAGGTAGAGTGGGAGATGTACGTCAAAGGAGCTTGTATATTGAGGAACTGAGAAGCTAGTATATTTGTGTAGACATCAGTTTGCTTATTGAAGTTCCCTACTTTGATGGCAGGAATTTCCAGGCTCAAGAAAAATATACTGAGTGAGGCACGGAACTCATTAAGAAAAGGAGAATAACCTGTGGGTTGGTAGCTACCAGGATCTGTGTTGGATAATAGATTTGTTTGTGTAGAGAGAGAGAGACTGCATGTGACATTGGGAAGCAAGGAGTACTTCAATTCACCCACTGTAACCAGTGAACTAGGTATGAGAAAGTGTCGCCTCAAGAAGAGGTCCCGTGCTCAACATTTGGTATGCACATACCCAACTATCTGGAACTTTTGCCTATTCCAAATAAGTCATTGCCTCCAACATGTTAAATGGCCACAGTTTTACTTCATGTTACTCTTTGTAGATGATTGCCCACACTTCTTAATTGTGTTTCTTTTAAACTTGAGTTTATTAGTCTAGATTTTGGCACAATAAGAGAAAGTGACTGGATTTTTATATAACAGGAAATTTGACAGAAAAAAAAGTTATGCTGAATGTAATCCACATACAAATTATCAGCAGTTGACTTAAATTGAATTTTTGTCAGCAATATAAACTATATTCCTTAAGGTGACATAAAATTTCAGGATTTGTGTAGTTCTTTTATTTTGGTTTTAGTCCTTGACATTTTCTATTATCCACTTCATTTTTTCCCTTTGTAATGATCTTATTTTTTTAAAGGGACTTACTGCCAACAGCGTGAAGTAGAAGCCATTACTGAAGGAGTAGATGAAGATGATGGCTTCTGTTGCTGTGAACCTGGTCATCTTCCCCACATGCTCTCCTTTAATGCTGCATTTAGTCAACGATGGCTAGCTTGGGAGGTTCTTGTCACCAAATATGTGCTAGAAGGCTACAGCATCACTGACAACAGTGCAGCTTCTATGCTGCAAGTGTTCGATCTTCGGAAAATACTCACCACATATTATGTTAAAGTAAGGAATTCGAAGAACTTCCTAAGATCTGATAATTCAAAATATAAACCATCTCTGGTATCCCAGAGCAGTTAACAAAATGTATTTGCAAAGTCACATTATTCTTTTCTTCAGTAATACTTCATTGAACCATACAATATTAAAGATAGGCAATAAATAATGGCCATCTCTTCAGTTAGTTATGTATTTTACAAAAATACAGTTTGAAAAAATGTATTTGGTTTCTCATTTAGAAATCTCACAAAACTCAAATGATTAAAATAAGATAAACCTTTATCAATTTTTTCATGCCTCCTTAAGATTGTGGGGGTACTTTGCCAGGTACATTATAAAATCATATTGTCCAAATTGAAATGGGCTCTCATTTATTCCTTTTATTCCTTCCTAATTGATTCACTCTTTCATTCTCCTCACAAACTATTATAGACTTCCTTAAGCCTCCCACATCTCATTTCTCACAAAGCTAAGGATCTCCCCTCTTACTGTACTCAGAAAGTTGAAGCTGTTCATTTTAAGCTCCCTCTACTCCTCTTTTATTTGTCTCAGAAGTCTCTGACAGATGGGTTTTTTTTTTTTAACCAACATTTTATTGGTATAGATTTTCATTACTAGGTTCTGAAATATGCCCTTTTTAATTGTTTATGTAAATATTTTTGTCTTCCAATATTCTAAGCTGCAGATTTAAAAGAAAATCTAATGCTTTGTAAAATGTATAAATTATGTGTACTTTGCTCAACTGTCAAATCTTTAAAATGGTCTTTTAAAAAATGTTTGTTTGCAAGATTGGTTTAGCAAAAAAAAAAAAAAACCACCAGGGCATAATCATTTCTCAAGTTTTGTCTTTCAAGATGTCCAAGCCACATGAACTGAAAGTGAAATTTTCAAAGAAGTATTCCGATCGTTTTACAGAAACATTTTAGTAAATTGAACAGAACAATTTGAGTATTTGAGAGTTTTTAAAAATAGTATTGATTTTTCTGTTTTGGGTGTGGTAACTTTCTCTAGAAGGATCATAATAAATCATGTGCTGATTCTGTATGCAGCTGATATGCATTACTTACTCTACTTTGCTTTAATAGAAAGAAATGTTTACAAACCCCTAAAATTATTTTAGAGGATTTTTAAAAATCAGCTCAAGATACATACCAAAGTATTTTCCAAGAGGGTTTTTCTAATCAAACTCTAGGGCTTATCAGTTTAAAAATAATGCAATTTTAAAACAATTATTCATGTAGAAAATATTTTATGAAGTAATAAATGGTACCTTTGTAAGAAAAAGTGACTATTTTTATATAGTTAATCTTCATAAATTCTAAAATTGTGTTTTTATATTTATTTTATGTTTATACAGTTTTTAGTAAAAAAAACAGATATTTTGTCTCAAATTATCATTTTTATATTTTCATGTGAAGTAATGTTTTCTGAATTGCAAGTATTTGAAATATGTGCATTTCTGTATAATTATCTGAAATCCAAAATATGCTGTTAGTACATCAGTACTTATGTAATCAAATTATCCATTTTTGATCTTACCTACAAAAATATTGTCAGCTCCTAATATAATATGTATCATTTTGTCTTATTCCTGTAAAAATTAAAGGGCATTTGAGATAAAAAAAAAAAAAAAAGAAGTCTCTGACAACGAGGTGCACTTTCTTGCTAAGGCCAACTCTCCTCTATGTGTCTGCAATGACATCCTATTCTTGTCCCCTTATTTAAGCCCTCCCACACCCCTAGTTATCTAAAGTTTCTCCCAATATTCTACTTCCTTCCTAACTTCTTTCAAACACGGCCAATTCTTTATCCTTAAAAAAAAATTTTAAACCATCCCCTCAAGCTACTGCCCTAATTCTCTCCTACCTTTCCCAGACTCTGAGAAAAAGCTATCTATTCTTGGTATATATATCCCCACCCTTTTTAAAATTTGTTTGGAGTATTCCTTCTCTTGGTGACTTGATCAGTTCTTGTATATATTTAACTAACAGAAATGTAAATCCAGCCCTAGTTGTTCCCTTGAGCTTCAGTCCCATATAACTAACTGCCTTTTAAACATTTCAGAGTACATAGATATCCCAGAGAAATCTCAAACTCAATATGTCTAATATAGATTTTATTATCTTTTTCTCCATATCCATTCCTCTTCTAAAATTCCCTATTTCTGAAAGCACCACCATTCTTTTAGAGAGATAAATTTTGAATTTCAAATTTTCTCCCTCAAATCTCTCCCTTACCCATTGGTAATGCAAGGAATAATAAAGTGAAATCATGCAAAACATTTCTATATTTACCATGTTTCAAAAAGAGAAAAGCAAGAAAAATAAAGTAGAAGGAATTATACTTTAGGTTGCATTCACTTCATCAGTTCTGTATATGTTCGCAATTTTCATCATGAATCCTCTGGAATTGTCTTAGATCATTGTATTGATATCGTAGTTAAGTCTTTCACTATAGAACATCACTATAATATGGCACTTACTGTGTGCAGTAATTCACTGGTTCTGCTTACTTCGTTTTGTATCAGTTTGTATAGATCTTTGCATATTTTTCACAATTGAATATTGTTACAATCTTTCCTGATTCTGCTTACTTTGCATCAGTTCATATAGGTCTTCTTAGGTTTTCTGAAACCATTCTGCTCATCATTTTACATAACGTAATAGTTGCAGTCAGCCATTCCCCATTTAATAGGCATCCCTTAGTTTTCAATTCTTTTAACTTTTTTTTCTACTGATTCCCTTGACATTCTTGACCTTTTGTTACTCCAGATGAATTTTGTTGATTTTTTTCCCTAGATCTTCAATTCCTTGGCAATTTAATTGGCATGGCACTTTAATAATAATTTTGGTAGAATTTTCATTTTGATATTGGCTTGCCCTCCCCATGAGCAATTAGTATATCTCCAGTTGCTAAGATATCTTGTGTAAAAAGTGTTTTGTACTTGTATTCATGTAGTTCCTCGGTTTGTCTTGGCAGGTAGACTTCCAAGTATTACATATTGTCTGCAGTTATTTTAAATGGAATTTTTCTTTCTATCTATTCCTTTTGTTGGTAATATATAGAAATAATGTGGGTTTATTTTCTATCCTACAAACTTTGTTAAAGTTGTTAATTATTTAAACTAGTTTTTGTTTGGTTTCTCTATGTATACCATTATGGCGCCACCTAGCCGCCCCCAGTCCCTCTTTTCTTTCAAGGTACAGCTCAAGTACCACCTTCTACAGGAAGTCATATTTGAGTGCCCAACTACTAGTGTCTTCTCTGCCTAATTACCTTGTATATATTACCTTTTTTTAATTTATATTTATTTATTTATGTTTATTTATTTATATATATTACCTTTTTTTATTCTGTGTTTATTACATATATATGTAATATGTCTATATACACTTATAAGCACTTGTCTTCCACTAGAATGAAAACTCCTTGAGAACAAGGATTCCTTTTATCTGTGTTTGCATGCTTGTCACTAGCAGAGAAACTTGACACCTAGTAGTTGATTAAAAAATGTTAGTTCATTGTTACCTAATAAGTACTACTTCAGGTACAGATTTTTTTATATCTTCCATTTAATTCTTTGATGAAACTTAACTCAAGTAAGCTATTAGATCAAGATCCAGAAAAATGTCATATGAACAATATTATATTTTTGATATAAAATATAATCAACTACCTAGAAACTCTTTTTAAAAATGTTTTCTTGGGGTGGCTAGGTGGCAAAGTGAATAGAGCATCAGCCCTGGAGTGAGGAGGCCCTGAGTTCAAATGTGGCCTCAGACACTTAATACTTACTAGCCATGTGACCTTGGGCAAGTCCCTTAACCCCAGTTGCCCTCCAAAAAGCAAAAAAAAGGTACTCTCCCTTGTTTTTTTGGTTCACCTTTTTTTTTAGATATTAATGACAATTTATCTAGGACACTAGTCCTTAAAGTAAAAACTTCCACCATTCCTTGATCATTATGGAAAGTTTCTTTTTTTTTTTAATCCAATTCTGAGTCCCTCCACCTTAGTAATTTTGGCATAATGAGTTACTGTTGCCAAGTTTCTAATGTTGAGACACACGGGGCTTATCTAAGCTTGTCTTTAGTTAATAGATACATCAGGTTTAGGCTCATATTAATACTCAAACCTGGTATTAACTGCCTGTGTTTACACTTGTAAGCCCATGATCATCTCTCACTATAATGAAATATCCAGGAAGGATTTTAGTAGAGCCTTTCAAATACTAACATATCTTTATTAGCATTATTCCTATTTTCCATTACTGTGTTATGGTATTTATTAAAAAAATAAACTTGAGTTTTTGTTTTTTTTTTAATCTTGGGGCGGCTAGGTGGTGCAGTGAGTAGAACATCAGCCCTGGAGTCAGAAGGACCTGAGTTCGGATCCGGCCTCAGACACTTAACTCACACACAAACAAAAACCTAGCCGTGTGACCTTGGGCAAGTCACTTAACCCCAATTGCCCTCCAAAAAAGGCAAAATAAATAAATAAATAAATCTTCTCTCATGGTTTATGTGAGTTTTTGGAGTCAGTAAGCATATTAAATGTCTATCATGTGCTAGACACTGTGCTAAGGACTGGTGATTAAAAAAAGCAAAAAACAGTCCCTGTTCTCAAATTTAGTCTTTTGTTAGACAAAGGGATAGACAGCAGCAAGGATCTATATACAGTATACATTCAGGATAATTTTAGAGGGAGAGAAAGGAGTCACTAGCATTTAGATTGGGAAAAGCTTACAGAAGATAAGATTTTACCTAGGACCTGAAGGAAGTCATAGAAATCAGGAGACAGCATGAGGAAGAACACTGGGGCCATCCAGTGAAAATGTCCAGAACGGGGAGTTGGAGTGTTGTATCTAGTACATAGGAGTGAGAGGTGTAAGTTGTTCAGACAGCTGGAAAGGTAGAAAACTATAATATTGCTTGGATTATAGAATATGTAGAGGAGAGGAAGGTGTAGGAAGATTTGAAAGGGAAAAGAAGGGGCTCACTCTTGGCTTCCTACTAGCATTCTTTCTCAGTCTCCTTGGTTTATTATCATCCTGATTTCCCAGGGCTCTGTCCTGAGTGCTCTTTTCTCCCTCTACACTTACTTCATAATCTCATGAGTTCTCATAGATTCAGTTATTATCTCTCTGAAGCTGTTCTCTAAATCTATATGTCCAGCTATAATCTCCCTAATTCCAGTCCTGCATCACCCTGTCGGATGATTCTATCTGCTTGTCTTGTTGACACCTTAAATATGCCTCAAACCATTCCCCCAAACCCATCCCTCCTCCAAACGATGTCTATTGCAGACATCACCATCCTTCTAGTCACCCAGCTTTGTATCCTTGGAGCCATCCTTGGCTCTTTCCTGCAGCTCCCTGTGCCCAGGTAGCTGCCAGGACTCCTCGTCGTCCCTCTCATTCATCACCTTCTCTCCACTTGCACACCTGTATCATAGTTCAGTCCATATTAAAGTCACCTGTTTAATTGGTCTCTGTTTCCAGTCTTTCTGTATGGCTGCCAACTTGATATTTCTAAAACACAGACCTGACTGTGTCACTCAGATATTTAGCACTCTCTATTGCTTCTGGGAGAAGACAGAAAATTGTTAGCTTGGTGTTTTTATCTTTCCATGTCATGGCCTTCACTTAGACTTTACCATCTATAATTCATATTACATTTCTTTCATGCATTCTTAAGTCTAGTCAGACTCAACTGTCATTGACATTCCATCACTTGTCACCATGCCTTTGCACAGGTGTTTTCCCCATGTCTAGAATTTACTCCTCCCTTACCTTCACTTCTTTTTTGTTTGTTTGTTTTGCAGGGGAGCAGGTAGGTCAGTTGAGGTTAAGTGACTTGCCCAAGGTCACACAGCTATTTTTTTGTGTTAAGTGTCTGAGGCCAGATTTGAACTCAGGTCCTCCTGACTTCAGTGCAGGTGCTCTATTCACTGTGCCACCTAGCCACCCCCAAGAATTGATGGAGTCTAAATGCAGATTGAAATATACTTTTTTTTTTTTTGCTTCTTAGGAGCCTTTTTCAGAATGTATCATTTTTAAAATTTTATTTATGTATTTTTAGTTTTCAACATGCATTTCCACAAGATTTTAAGTTACAATTTTTCTCCCCATCTTTCCCCTACCCCCCACCCCAAAATAGCAAGTCTATTGAATATCCCTTCCCCAGATCTTTTCTCTCTTATATCCTCCCCCATCATCCCCCTAACTTTCTAGTAGGCAAGATGGATTTCTGTACCCCAGTGGCTGTATATCTTATTTCCCACTCGCATGTAAGAAACAATTTTTTAAAATTTGTTTTTAAAATTTTGAGTTCCAGATTTTTTCCCATTCTTCCTTCCTCACCTACCCCCACTGGGAAGATAAGCAGTTCAATGTAGGTTGTACATATGTAGTTACCCACATCATTTCCATAGTAGTTATATTGTGGAAGACTAACCATATTTCCCTCCATCCTATCCCACCCCCCACTTATTCTGTTTTCTCCTTTGACCCTATCCCTTTTCAAAAATGTTTGCTTCTATACCCTCTCCCCAAATTTGCCCTCCCTTCCATCTTTCCCCCTCTTATCCCCTACCCTCCTATTTTCCTGTAGCATAAGATACCCAATCGAGTGTGTATGTTATTTCCTCCTTAGGCCAAATTCAATAAGAATCAGGTTGTCCCATTTCCTTTCACCCTCCTGCTCTTCCCCTCCATTGTAACAGTTTTCTCTTGCCTCTTTTATATGAGATAATTTACCCTAATCTATGTCTCCCTCTCTCCTCCTCCCAATAAATTCCTCTTTCACCTCTAGAATGTGGCCTTTAAAACAGATTATGTGCTGCCTCCTACTTAAGACCTTTTCTGATCCATTCCGGTCATTGGTATTTTCTCAACTTTTTGAAATTTTTTTATTTACTCATCTAGTATATGTGTTGCATTTCCTCCCTCCTTCCCACCAAAAGAATATAAGCTTTTTAATTGTAGTCTTATATCTCCAACACATGGTGGATACTTAATGTCTTCATTTATTTTTTGCATTTTAAGGCATTTTTTGCTATGTTACAACCTTTTTGTTGTTGTTGCAATTTAGGGTATCATATATTACGTTACGACCTCCTCCAAACTAGAGGAATGGTTGGCCAATGAGACAATGCAGGAAGGACTACGTCTATGTGCCGACCGCAATTATGTTGATGTGGACCCTACATTTAATCCAAATATTGATGAAGATTATGATCATCGACTAGCAGGCATATCTAGAGAGAGTTTCTGTGTGATTTACCTCAACTGGATTGAATATTGCTGTTCTCGAAGAGCAAAGGTAGGTGCTTTGCACCTTCTATCCAGGTTTCTCTCCTATATATTGCTCACACGAATTTGTTAAGTATGCATGAAATTAAGTTGGATTTAAAGCTAATCACCTTTTAGTATATTTTCATCATGGACCCGTACACTTGGTTATTAAGGGAGTTAAGTACACTTCACCGTTCATGAGAAAAATTTGAATAGCCAAGCTATTATCAACCCTGACTATTGTTTCTTGAAAGTATTTTATTGAATAATGAAATGCCACTGTTTTTTTCTAAGAGTATAATAAAGTAATCTATATGCATATTATTGTTTGTCATGGGTACAGTAAAAGTGAAATGTGTACTTAAATTTACTTCCATTGTCTTATCTGATGATAGATAAATTAACTATTTCTATCATCTAAAACTGCTTGTCATAAGCTAGGCTTTCTCAATAATCCCTATTGTAGTAAAAACATATATATTCACCTGTTAGTAGAATGAATATTTCTGTTGGGAGCTATTAGAAAAACTGATTTCAAAAGTTTCCATTTGATCACTTATAAGACAACGATTTTTATTGTATTATCTTTTTATAGCACCAGATTAAATCTCAGGATCCCAAAGTATTCGTGGTTTATGTTAATGATTCACTTTCTCTTAGGGCTAAGTTTATTTTTATTAGGATTTTTATTTGAAGATGATGCCAAACAACAAATGAGAATTCCATTTGTTATTTTACACCCCTTTTTACTTGAGTGCTCTTTCCCTTAAGTCTGAGTTGTTAGGTAAAATGATCCATTCTCTAACATTTTTTTCACTTTTTCCAAAGCCACTAGATGCAGATAAAGATTCCTCCCTAGTAACTCTTTGTTATGGACTCTGTGTTCTGGGGCGAAGAGCTTTAGGCACTGCTGCCCACCATATGTCTAGGTAAGAAAATGCCTCTCTTTAAAAAAAAAAAAAAGATGACAGTGGGATAGATTATATATGAATATCATCTCTTTATGGAAGTGTGTCAGTATTTTATTTTCTTGCAGAAATCTCTTCACCATTTTTATTAATGTAAATCCAATAGCTAGAAAGTGTTAATATTCATATGACTTATGAAATTCATGCTAAGGGTATGGTCAAAGGGTGAGTATTCGATAAGAATTTTTTAAAAATTAAGTAATCATAGTATGACATTTATCCAGTTCACTATGTGTACAGTGTAGCAACATTATAAAACTAATTCTAATTTTTCTGTAGTAAGTGTTCTCTTGTTTTAAGATAAATTTAAATCTGTCTTATTCTTTAGGGATACTATAAAACCACCATTTTATCAATAGAAATTTTTTAAATGTAATTTACTTTGTACCTCAAAATAAAATGAAGGTTTTTAATTCCTTTGCATAGCTGTAAAGTTAGTATTTGTAAAATACAGGACTGACTGTGTCATTCCCTACTCAAAATTTTTTGGTGACTCCTGTCTTTTCTAGGATAAAGTATGAACTTCTCACTCTGTCACATAAAGCAATCCACAATTTGTGTCTCATGTTTTTAGACATTTCATATAACTTTGCTTTCACATACACTACATTCATGCTGTATCAGCCTATTTGTGGTTTCCCAAAATTGACCTGCTGTAGCAGCAAGCACCCCAATATCCCCAGGGTAGCTGCCAACACAGGTTCTTAGATCTGCTTTTGTAAAGGAAAGCAACTCAAAATGGGTTAACAAGCTTACTTTAATCAAACAAACATATATTACTTAGTTCAGGGGAAAAGGTCAGCACCCCGAACTTCAGCGTATACAGACAGATCAAACAAGACAGGCTTCCAAACTGTCCAACCATTATCAATATCAAATCACAGTTACCAGAGAGGGAAGCATCAACATCTGGGTTTTCAAAGCAGGGGGGGGGGGGGGGTCCAGACCAGAGTCTCATCTGGTAAAGCCTCTCCTCAGGGTTTATATAGCCTTCTCCTGGTTCAGAGAATGGTAACAACCTTCTGGACCCACTGCCCAATCACAAAGTATCAAGGTGTGGGCTTCCCTGAAAAACAAGCCTCCCACCACAGGCTCCAGGTGCACTTAAGCCAGGGGCAGGGAAGATCTTTAAATTTGCATTTCCATTACACCTGCCATCTCCCATCTGTGTTTTTGCACAGGCTGTCCTCTATGCTTACAATACACTCTTTTTGTTGTTTTATTTTATTTTTAATTTATAAAATTAATTTATGGAATAAAATGAGCATTTCCATAATATATAAAAAAAGATTGCACATGAAACTTCAAATCTGTTATGTACAACTTGCTATTCCTTTTAAATATGTAATAAAGAAGTTAAATTTCTTTGTGCCCCCCCCATTCCCCTTTTAAAATAATATATTCTTTAATCATCTGTACTTCTTAGCCTCCCTGATATCCTTTAAGACTTAACTCAGGTGCTCCTTCCTTTTTGAAGCTCCTTGCTGATTCCTGACTTCATCCTGTGCACCCTACTTCATAACGTTCTCTCCTTCTGGCATGCAGAAACATGAAGGCCCTGTCATTTCCACAGTATAAATAATTGCTCCTACCAATGCTGATCACAACCCATCTAAAATTTAGAGAAACCCTAGGCAGTTGTCTGAGACACACTGAGGTTGTGACGTGTGGGCTTATAGAGCTGCTGATAAATATTGAGAGACAGGATTTTAACCCCAGTTCTTCCTGACTCCTAGCCTAGCACTCTATCTCTCCTGGTATTACAAGTTTATATTTCTTTGCCTGAGTATATATTGTTTTATAAACTCCTTAAGAGAGAGATTGACAACTAACACTCACATTGTGCTTTGTGGTGTGAAAACTGCTGTGCACATATTATTTCATTTGGTTCTCATAACAGTCCCATGAGGTAGGTGCCATTTTTATTACTCCCATTTTTCAGATGAAGTGACTGAGGCAGGCAGAAGTTAAGTAATTTGCCCAGGGTCACACAGTTGTTAATTAAGCATTGGAGGTAGAATTTGAACATGTCTTCCTTACTAAGAATACTCAAGTACTCTTAGTATTTCCTATGATAATTTTTATTTTAATCAGCCAGATATACAAGTTTAGTTTGCTACCATGTTTTGCTTGGGCCTCTATTAAGAAATGAAAGTTTTTCTTTAAACAGAAGCTAAGGTTAAAAATTAACACAGCTCCTATCAAAAGGGAGATAAAAATGAGAAGAGAACTGAAATAAAAGAGGGATGGAATGATGGAGGGCCCCCCTCCAGGACCACACATGAAACTAGGATCTTCTACATTTATTATTCTACTCAGAATATAAAGATTGCATGAGGAAATATATAGATGAGACCTTGTAGATTTTCATTAGGCTTTTTCTATGAGTCGCCCTCTCTCCACTAAAACTGACATACCCTGTGTAATGATTGTTAGAACTTTTTCTAGCTTCTTTTCCTTCCCCTCTCCATACCATAGTCACTCCTGTCCCTTACCATATATTCTGAATCATATGAATAGTAAAAAGATCCAGACTTTTCAAACTGTTACACATAGAAATACTTTTCTGCATATTTCTGTTCCAAAAATAGTATCCTTGCACATGCAAATAAATGTTGAAATAAATATAAATTAGAATATAAAGTATATTTGCATTAAACTTATTCTTCATCTGAGAATGTAGGCATTGTTCCACAGTTCTAGAGTTTCTTTTAGTCTTTTCATTCAACAAACATTATTCTCCATAGTTACTATTCTAAACTTTTTCCTTTCTCTTTAAATCCCCAATCATATTTCCCACATCCTATAGTCGTAAATTCGGATTCTACTAGCATTTTTCATGACCTTTTATGCCTTGGATCTCACATACTACTTTATTTTCCCTATGTTTATACATTTTATTTTAGCTTGTATTTAAATTATTTGTGCTATCATTGTTTCCTACTTGATTATTAAGTTCCCTAAAGAGAGGAATTAAAGACTGGTCAAAATTTTGTATATCTTCCAGTACCTATCACAGTACTCTGTATACAGCAAATACTTAATAAATATTTTTTTAATTAAATTGAGTGACAGATCACAACATTCAGGGAATTGACTGAAGCTCACCAAATACAAAATTGCAGTTCTTTTAAACAATAAAACTCTGTGTATATGTTGACTTGTATCAAAAACATGCAAACATTTTGCCTTGCCCTGAAAGAAAATACAGTTGTCCATTCCACATTGTGACTTTCTCCATCATGATTTCAATATATCACAGGTCAGCATGAGAAATTAAATGGGTGGGCGGCTAGGTTGGCACAGTGAATAGAGCACCGGCCCTAGAGTCAGAAATTAAATGGGAATTTTTTAGCAGTTTTGTGGAAGCCAAAGATAATACTCAAAGCCCAACAGACAACAAAGAAAAACATTTAGAAACTCAGAAATGCATAAAATATATGTATGTAACACTATATCAACATATTTTATCTATTAATAGTAATTTATTTTATCTTTCATAGTAAAATATTTTATCTTTTAATAATAATTCAGACTTCTCTGGTTTGAAGGGAGGGCCAAAAATTTTTATGTGGATTTTCCAGATCTCGTGTTCCTGTGCCACTAACCCCTGTAATGTGGAAGGAGGTACCTGTATAGTTAGGTCTAAAGCCAAACCATTCCTCCCTCCTGCCTAGAGCATTTCATTTGAGCATTATCTCCTTGGATATAATCCCTGTTTGCCCTTTTCCTCTGTCCTAGGCAACATGCTGTTGCTATGCTTTCTTCTTTCTTCTCCCTTTTGTTCCCCTTCTTTCCAAAGTGGCAGTTAACTTATCTGTTAAACTTATACCAATAGAAGAAAACTGTAGGGATACCTTGGGGCCCCTCCTTTAGTTCCTAACCTACATAAGAGCTTTCTGGAGTTAATACATAATTATTTGACTTTCCTATTTATTTTGTTGTATTTACTTATATCAAAGACCATGTTGTGGAGTGAATAGAGAGCTGGCCTCAGATATAGGAAGACCTGGGTCCAGGTTTTGTTTTGTCCCTGACACACATTATCTGTGTGTGAACCTCATCTAGTCACTTAACCTCTCAGTACTCTAAGCAACTCTTCAAGATTTGAATAAGTCTTAACTGCCACTCTTTAAGACAGTGAGTAAACAAAATACTGTCCTGCATTAGTAGAAAGTTTGCTCATCATGGAGTTATCCTATATGAGTTAAATCACAGGTCTAGTTCCTATTCCTATTTCCTTATATAAATCAAATAAAAAAGTAAAAATATACTATAACAAGGTTAGTAAGAATACCCCTCAATTGTAACTGGATTACTTGGGTTGCTGTCCTCACATTTAGCTCACCCCTCAGTCTGCCGTTTTATTCATTCTCACATTTAATCAGGTCATCTTAAGATGTAGGGTTATCCAGGGGTATGCTCATGTAGCGCTTTTGTTTAATAAAATTTCAACATGTGTATCCGAATCAATTAAGCTCAGAGCCCCAACCCTTGTGTTCAATATTATTAATTTAATAAACCTCCTGTTTGAATAGTAGTTACTCATCTTTACATATTAAGTCCCTTGATTTCCTAGGATTAAATTAATATCATAATTAATGAGCATACAACTTGTTAACAAAATCAATAACAAAACAAACATAGATAACTCTTTACAATATTTTAGTTCTGAGAATAATCACAATCAGAATCTACTACAAACCTCACTGTAATGCAGAGGTATTATCTTCCCTTCTGAAAACTGTAGTCTCAAATCACTTAATTTGCTCAGCATAACAGAATTTCTTTGCAAGAATCCTTTCCAACTTCGTAGCCTGATAAAAGAAATGTCTGTATCTTTTTGAATCTCATCTCACTCTCCACAATTTCTCACAGATGCTCATATATTGACACTGTACTTGTACACAGTCTTCTTAACTCTGAAGGGATTATTAGTACCTCACAGATTTACAGATAATTACATTACATTACTGAGAAAGTAAAAGACTCCATAGCTTCCATAGGAGAGAATCTTAAAAGAGGAATTACAGTAGGAATCAGGACAGAGTGGTTAAAATCTCTCCTATAAGATAATATTTTAAAAGTATTCTAAAATGACTCTTCTCTTTTAAAAATTGATTACCACCTTCCCCAGGTCAAATGATTAACAAAATATAAGCTGGAACAAATAACTTACCTCAAAACTTACTCAACTTTATTACTGTCTTCCTCTTACTTTTTCTGCCTTTTTTTCTTAATTCTTTCTCTCCCTCTGCCTTTCTTCCCTTTATGTATCTTTCTCTCTTCCCATTCACATTGATTTGTATTTATCAGTCTCTCTTTCCTCTGTCATTTTCTTTCCTCTTCCATTTTCTCCTTCTTTATTATTCTTTCCATTCCCCCTTTATCTCTTCTCTTCCACTTCTAATACCTGCTCACATTATTAGATCTGAAATATATTTTTACTTTTTGTTCTTTCTAATTATAATTTCATGATTCCTTTTCTTAATTTAAAAATTAAGCAAGTTGAATATTTTGTTTCTACTTCTAAGGAAGAAAAATTAATTAAATTGCTGTTCTGTATATGGCCATCAATTGATTATTTTTCCCCATAATCAATGAGAAAGAGAGAAAGGAAGAAAGACAGAGAAATAAAGAAACTAAGAAATCACTTATTAAGTGCCTTCTAAGTGCCAGGCATTGTACTAAGCTGTACAACAGCATTTACAGATATCTCATTTGATGCTCAAAACAACCCTAGAAGGTAGGTGCTATTATGATATCCATTTTATAGTTGAGGAGACTGAGGCAGGCTAAGGTTAACTGACTTGTCCAGGGTCACATAGCTAGTAAGTGTCTGAGGCCATATTTGAATTCAGGTTTTCTTAATTCTAGGCCCAGTGCTTTATGCACTGTGCTATCTAACTGCTAGATGGAAAAAAAGTTTCCCTACAAAGAAATTATTTTAAGTATTATAAATGTTATAAATTTTTATATTATTATAATATCTTCCTATTCTTTCAAAGCTTCTATGAAGCTTTCTGTGATCCTCTTAGCTAGAAGTGGTCTTTCACCATCCAATTTTTAATCTCAGCCACTCTCAATCCTTTTATACAACTTGATCATATTGTAACTTGTATATATTGTGAATATATTTTATCTTCTCTCTTCTCAGTTCCCTCAGTAGAATATAAACTCTTTCAGCACTGGGACTCTCATATTTTCTTTGTTTTTCCAGTGGTGTTAAATAAATAAAATGAAAAAGTAGGTACTTTATAAATTGTTGAATGTTTGAAAGGAGTAAAGATTAAATAAGGAATAAGATTAAAGATGGTTTTTAAAAATCATCAGCCCATATAATTGGGGCAGGAATAGTTAGTAATTTGTCTGAAAAAAATCCGGAATGTTTCTTGGACTACACACTCAGTATGAGTCAACAGCATATTAGGATGGTCAAGAAAACTAAGAGTCTCTTGGGCTACAAGCAGAGAAACATAGCTCCCAGGAATAAGAAAGGAATAATCCCACTGTATTTTGCCCTGGTGAGACCACATCAAACAACAGCATTTACATTTGCTCAAAAATATGAAATAAATGGGAGGTGACTTTGGAAGAGATAGCAATAGTGTGGTGGGGTGGGGGTGAGGGGGTTCTCAGGAAAGAGTTGGTATAGGAAATGAAATTTGGTGTGAGCTTTTAAGAAAGCTAGGGATTCTAAGAGACTGAGGTAGAGATGGTTTATGTTGCAACAATGGGAAATAGATAGCCTGTGCAAATATGCACAGATAGAATATTATGTGTCAAAAAAAATTTGAAAAGGTAGGTGGAGACAATATTTTGAAATGTTTTAAATGCCAGACAGCTTGCTTCCTGAAATCAATAGGGAACCATTGGAGTGTATTAACCAAGGGAGGACACAGACCTGTCCTTTAGGAATATCCCTTTAAGGGCACTTGTGTGAGGTGGGATGTTTTGGCAAGGAGAGAGACTCACTACACATCTGGAGTGTGGTGTTCATTCTGGATGCCACAGTATAGAAAGGACCTTGTTAAACTAGAGAGTGGTCATGGGAGGACAAGCAGGATAGGGAAGGACTAAAGTCCATGTCACAAAGGGAAAAGGTGAAATAACTGGGGATGTTTAGCTTTCAGAAGAAGAGATTTGGAGGGACAAGGTTGTCTTCAAGTAATTGAAAGGCTGTCATGCAGAAGATTTGAGTGCAATGAGTGAGTCACAATCAGGCAGATCTGACTTCATGTGAGGATAACTGTAATAATTAAAGCTGTTCCACATCTGTAAAATGTGTTGCTTCTGGATTTAGAGTGACTTGAAGCAGAGACTTTATGATTGCTTATTAGATATGTTGTAGATTAAATTCTTTTTGGCTATTGATTAAATAAGATGGTCACTGAGCTTCCTTTCAGTTATTTTCGTAGTTAGCATTTGCATAATGCTTTAAGGTTTGCCAGTTGCCTTACCTGGTATCTTAATTGCTCCTCAAATTCAATTCTCCCTCCATTTATTTGTCTTCCTATATTTTGTTGTTCAGTCATTTCAGTCATATTCAACTCTTTGTGACCCTGTTTGGGGTCTTCTTGGCAAAGGATACTGGAGTGGCTTACCATTTCCTTCTCCAGCTCATTTTACAGATGTGGAGGTTTTACAAACAGAGGTTAAATGACTTTCCCAGCCAGTAAGTGTCTCATGCCGGATTTGAACTCAGGTGTTCTTGACTCCACATCTGGCACTCTATCCACTGTGCCACCTAATTGCTTCCTGTCTTCCTATACCCTTACCTTTCATTCTGCTACTTTCTGTGTAAGTAATTTAAAAGAATGTAAATATATAGTTTCCTCACAAACAAATATATTTTGAAGATAAATAGAAAAAAAGTTCACTATTTTAAATTATTATGCTTGATATTTTATTTCTTTTAGCTTCATCTTGGTTTGTATTAAGTTGTAGACATAACCAATTTTTAATTTCTATGGATATGATAGGAGGGATTTTTAAAAATATGTGGCTTTCTCTCTCCAATAATCACAGTAATTTGGAGTCATTCCTGTATGGCTTACATGCCTTATTTAAGGGAGACTTCCGTATTTCTTCAATCAGAGATGAATGGATCTTTGCTGACATGGAATTACTAAGAAAAGTGGTAGTCCCTGGAATCCGCATGTCACTTAAACTGCATCAGGTAAGAAAATGAGATAGTTGAGTTACCCATAACCCAGTGTTAAGTTAAACTCACTTTATCTGCTTTCCAGAGCTGGTACATACATACATGGTATATGCAATAAAAATGTGTTTCTGGCATAACAAATTCTCCACATTATAAATCAATATGATTTCTCTTATAGGCAGCTTTCTTTTTTTACCCCACATGATTATTGAATTTTACCAAGACTTCTTTACCACTTATCCAAAGGTATAACAGTACTATTTTACTCAATACTTTTATAGAATATGTCAGTCTAAATTGAATGAAAAATGATTTTTAAAAAAACTTTCTCTTGAAAAAGAAAAGTCTTCCTCTCATTTGTGATGGACAGTGGGAGGTCTAGATGAAGGGCAAAAATGTTAAGTAATAGAATGCATTCTCTGTAGTTTCTAACATTTTTCTTTCATAAGGGAGGTTTATAATAGGAGGAAACTGATCTTTTGGTGAATTTTAGAAGAATAATTTGTGGCAGATAACTTGAGATCAAGGGAGCCCTTAGATCTATTGCCCTGGTTCCTTCAAGGGCAGGAATTGTCTTGCTTATTTGTATCCCCAGCACTTAGCATAGGACCTGGATTGTAGTGCTTATGGCTTTTTCCTCTCCCCACCCCCATTAATTCTATGTCTCTCCTTTAATTCATTATGTTCCTTCCATTAATTCATTATGTCTCACCCCTGGGTGAATGTGTTAGCTAACTTCAAAATACACAATATAACCTGCTTCCTAAGTTATTAGAACTTAGCCACTCATTGAATTAGAAATTTCATTTAAAATGTTACTTGGAATAACAGCTACTTTGAGTAGTTAGTCTTCGTTTAGCAGTCTACCCAGAGTAATAAACACACTGTTGATGAGACCAAATGAAACATTTAAGAACCTCTAGATCATTTAAAGAACTTATCACCAAACTAAGTACTAACACTTCTAATAATTCAATAACTCAACTTGACAGTGTCTGATCAAAGAGACTATGACAAGATTCATTAAATGCCTCTGCTGAGCTCAGACCTCATTGTCTCTCTGTTCTTTTGGAATAAAGGTTGAATTGCTCATTAGGTGATTTAAATGTTGTAATTAAGTTGTTAACTTCATTAGTTGCTTTTAAAAACATCATTAAAATGAAGGATTCATAAAAAAATTTCTGTGAAAAATGGAGTATTGTTTTTAGAATACCAGTTAGAAATGCAGAAAGTCCATTTGGGATTTTAGATCAATTTCACCAATTAAGAACTGTAACCAGGAAACAAAAAATGAGATTTAAAAGAGTAAAAGACTGGTGGTTCAGGTTAAAACATTTGGGGAGAGAAAAATTTTAAGCAAGTGATTATTTTATTACAGATATCTACTACATGATGCACAATTTTTTTGCAAAGTGAAATTCTCCAAATGCAAAACTCTTAGCAGATTATATTATTTCTATGAATAATTAGTGACATATTACATCCCTCAATTAATAAGAGAAGAAATTTTAAACACAGTGTTTCTTAGCATCATGTCTGGACTATTTTCAGTAGCCTCCTAACTGGATTCCTTGTCTTCCCTGTACATACTCTCTGATTAAGCTTTCTGAAGTGCTTCTTTGAGCACGTCACTCTCTAGCTCTAGTAAAACTTCCATTGTTTCTTACTCTTACTAGGTTAAGTCCAAACCCCTTACCCTGACATTAAATATTCTTATACCAACCTATTTGCCCATCTTTATCAGTCTACTCCCCTGTGCACCAAGTAAGTTGGTGCATTTAGTATCTATCTGCCTCTAATATGCTTTATACAATTTGTACCTTTGTACATGTACCTTTACTCGTGTTCTCCTCTCTATCTTAAATGCCCTATTTCAATCTTTTGCCTCTTGAAATCCTAATTACCTATTGCTATGTGGTCCATGGTGATTTTTTTTCATAATATGAATGAAACTACAGTGAATTGCTTTAGAATCCCTATACTTGGGGGCGGCTAGGTGGCGCAGTGAGTAGAGTGTCGGCCCTGGAGTCAGAAGGACCTGAGTTCGGATCCGGCCTCAGACACTTAATGCACACAAACAAAAACCTAGCCATGTGACCTTGGGCAAGTTACTTAACCCCAACTGCCCTCCAAAATGCAAAAATAAATAGAATCCCTATACTCAGAGTCACCTTTCAGTTGGAATGCAGCCCCTCAGTGGACAGATGCCTCTGCAGTGGTGATCCCTTTTCCAGGACCATTTCACTCTTTTGCTCTAGTCAGTAATACCTTTTAAAAGCAGGGCAGTGCTAATAATTATGGATAAGGTCTAATGGAGGCAATTAGAGTTGGAAGGGCCTAGAATTTATCATTCTAGAGGAAAGAGTCAAAGGCTATTAACTTAGCTACATCTAAGACAGAAGCTTTAGCTATTACCAAAGTGACAGGTCTTTTTTCTCTTTGAGTTACAGGTACTACTAGGCTAGCATGCCAGAGCCAGATATCAGCAATCATAAAAGCATTGAAATCCTTGACAGCATTTGTTGATCCCATTGAAGTCCTATGACTAAGAATTAGTGGGGCTTCATGAAGACAAAATAAAGACCATCTATTCTAATTTTCTTTTTTGATAAGGTTATTTGACTTGTAGATCAGAGGAATGCCTTAGACATAGTCTGTCTTCATAAAAGCATTTGAAATGGCTCTCAAAATATCCTCATAGGAAATATGAAGAAATGTGATCTGAATAGTAGTATAGTTAGGTGGATTTGAAAGATAACGCAAAGCTAAAAGAGGTAGGTAATGCAATGGACCATAGACTTAGAATGATTAATGTGATGTAGTAAAATAAAATTTTTCATATTCTTTTTTTTTATCAAATGCTTTGTTAATTTCTAGTTTACATCATTCATTTCCACAAGATTTTGAGTTACAAATTTTCTCCCTACTTTTCCCTTACATACCACCCCAAAATAGCAATTGCACTAGATATCCCTTCCTCCAATCTACTCTCTCCCATACCCCTTCTGACTATCCACTAGGGCACGGTGGATCTCTGTGCCCCAGTGCCTATATATCATATTTCCCAGTTACATGTAAAATAATATTAATAATGGTGTGTGTGTATATTTATATTTAAACATTTTATTTTAAAACTTTGAATTCCAAATTCATCCCCTTCTTCCCTTGTCACCTACCCTTACTGGGAAGATAAGCAATTTAATACAGGTTGTACATGTGTAGCTATGCAAAACATTTCCATAGTGGATATATTGTAAAAGACTGACTATATTTCCCTCCCTCCTATCCCACCTCCCACTTGTTCTGTTCTCTACTTTGATCCTATCCCTTTACAAAAGTGTGTGCTTCCAAATTCCCTTTCCCCCAGCCTGCCATCCCTTCCATCATCCCCCCTCTCATCCCCTTCCCCCCACTCTCCTGTAGGGTGAGATACCCTATTTACTGTGTATGTCATTCCCTCCCTAAGCCAAATTCAATGAGAATATGGTTGACCCATTCCCTTTTGCCTTCCTGTTCTTCTCCTCCATTGTGACCATTTTCCCTTTCCTCTTCTATACGAGATAGTTTGTCATATTCCTCTCTCACCTCTTAATTTCACCTTTTACGTATCATCTCTTCCTATTAAATTGGTCCTGTGCCCTCTTTCTATATGTACCTGTACACATATATACACATTCATATATGTATTGATACGCCCATATACCCTCCTATATAGACATATATATGTATGTGTATATGTATATATGTGCAGATAGATATATAGATATACATACACACATACACACACATTTCTATTCCCTTCAACTATTCTCATACTGAGAAAAGTTTCATCACTTAGAATTATCGTTTTTCCATTTAGGGATGTAAATGGTTCAACTTTGATAAGTTCCTTATGATTTCTTTTCCCTGTTTACTTTCTCATACTTCTCTTGCTTCTTGTATCTCAATGTCAAATTTTCTATTCAACTCTGGTTTTTTCATCCAGAATGCTTAAAAGTCCTCTATCCCACTGAGTGACCATATTTTCCCCTGAAACATGATACTCAGTTTTGCTGGGTAGGTAATTCTTGGTTTTAATCCCAGCTCCTTTGACCTCCATAATATCATATTCCAAGCCCTTTAATCCCTCAGTGTAGAAGCTGCCAGATCCTGTGTTATCCTGATTGTTTCCACAGTATTCAAATTGTTTCTTCCTGGATGCTTGTAATATTTTCTCCTTGATCTGGGAATTCTGGAACCTGGCTATAATATTCCTAGGAGTTTTCTTTTGGGGATCTTTTTCAGGAGGTGATGTGTAGATTCTTTCAACCTCTATTTTGCTCTCTGGTTCTAAAACATCAGGCTGATCAAGCCTAAAAGTAATTGCCCGAGAAACATAGGTTCCATGAAATCGCCTGGCAAAATCTTGTGTACTAACAGTTAATCTGACTTCAGAGAAAATACATATCATTCCAGTGGTAATATATGCACAGCAACATCTTCACAGAAGCGCACTACCCACTGAGGAAATTTTTTTGCAGTGTGAGCATTTTGCTAGATTATTGAACCTCAGTTCCATCCACAGGAATGTGTTTCCACGGTGCCCACATACTACTCATGTCCCTTCTGGTTGGATTGGTAATGCAGGCTGAGCAGGCTGTTCTTCAGGAATTAGCGTTACTGGTCCCAGATTAATAATGCGTCGATAGTTGGGTCTTGGACATCCTATTCACCAAGATGTGTCCTTACTGATGAGGAGGCAATTACCCGGACCTCTAACATATTTCTTCCCTGTTGGTGGGTTTTTGATTGGCATAGCTTCATTGCAGATTGTACATTTTACTACATGCTGGTGAAGCTTGCCATCCACATTGATTAGAGACTGGCACACGCAGCAGTTTATTATTGGAACACCACTGGCACCTGGACTAGCAATGGCTGTGTAAGGAGGTGGGAGTTGCACTCGGGGCTGTTTTCCTGCAAATATGGTGGGGCAGTTGGAGTGACATTTCCAGAATGGATGCTGATGGAATGCTGACAGCAAAGGAGAGTGTTTATTGACTCTATCAACAGCCATGACTGCAGCAGGAGCTCAGCGGGGAAGAGAGACTGAGGGGCCAGTGGCTGCTGCCTCTGGTGCTGAAGCTGTTGCTGTTCCTGCTGCTCATCAAGAGTAGAATCTATATGGAAATAAATTTGAGTTCCCTATTCCATATTAAAATTCATCATTGTTACAGAAGGGCAAACTAGAACTAGCCTGACATAGACACAAGGTTTTAGGAGAGCAGATTTCAAAGGAAGTCTAGCAAATGTCCCATAAACTAAAATTCTATGAAAAAAGTCACCTCAGAAGGGATGGGGAAATTCTAGATACTAATTATTCACATTTGCATAGTGTTTTTAAATTTGCAAAGTACTTTTCTCACAACTTGAATATGAGGTAGTTGGTACAAGTTTTTTATCCTCTGTTTTGCAGATGAAGAAATTGAGGAAAATAACTTTGTTCAAGGTCTCAGAACTAGTATAAACATCTGAAGCAGAACTTGAACCCAGGTCTCCTAGGAATCCAGCCTTCTTTTTTACTATACTGGCAAAATTGGCAAGTGTGATTCCACATCTTTGCAAGATGATAGGCCCTAAGGAGCTGGCATGCTACAGAACTAGCCCAGAACTCTAGAAAGGGAGATAAATTGAGCCAGTTTTCCAAAAAAGGGAAAGTTTGGAGCCTGACAAAATTCTAGAATGTATTATTAAAGGAATATTTAGGCAACTTCTACAAACCAAAGCAGTGATAACACTTCATCAACACCAGCTGGTAATGTCTTTCTAACCTCATTGTTTATTTTTGACAGAGATACTGGATTATTAGAGACAGGATATAGAGAGTGACTGGGCTTAGAGTCAGGAAGTCCTGGGTGTGAGGTCCTAGGCAAGTAACTTCATCTTTCTGTGCTTCGAGCAACTTTTTAGGAATCTGCAGTGATGGAAGAATACTAACCCTGAGAGTTTCCATGTTAGTGAAATTATAACTCCTTATAACTATTTTCATATTTTGTACTTGTTGATAAAGAGAATGCTATATGTAGGTAGTGTTCGGTAAATCAAGCAAAGTATTTATCATTCTGTTCTTATAGCAGAGTCATGAAAGAGTTTATAATATAGTTAGGTGGATTTGAAACTGTTCAGATAGACCTATGGAGTAGTCATTAATAATTCAATGTCATTTTGTGATAGGATGTCTCAGGGATTTTGTGTTTGACCCTATCTTTTCAACATTGTCATCATTAATTTGGAGAAAGACAAAACTGGCATGCTTGCCAAATTTGTAAACCTAAGAAGGAGAGCTAGAACGGTAGATGACAGTGTCTGAATATAGAAAGTGATAAAACCAAAACAAAGCAATTCATATGAAAAATATTTTGAAGTTTTATTGAATTGATTTATTGATCAAATCCGGCCTCAGAAAATGAGCACCCACACATAAATAATGACTAGCCACGTAACCTTGAGCAAGTTACTTAACCCCAATTGCTTAAAAAAAAAATATTGGATGACCCCCTTGTCTCAGGAATTTTGTAAAGGTGATTCCTGTGGAATTTCACAATCACCTCAACTACTAGTTTTAACTCTTTTTCAGAGCTTCTGTACAGTTCACTTATGATTTGTTTGTAATTAGAATATTGTCAAAGTAGTCCATAACTTACTGTGATGAACAGGACTGTGTCTCCTTCCAGGACTGTGTCTCCTTCCATTTCAGCATGTAGTTCAGCATGTAGCAAAGGAAGGAAAGGAAAGAAGAACCTCATATTCTTGCCATCACAGAAGCTTTTTCCACTGCCGCATAGCTGAAAATAGGCAACCATGAAGAAAATAGGGAAGCTCCTGAAGAGCTGAGTTTAGGAACAAACACTTGAACAATCTCATCATTTTTCTCTTACTACCCTTTTTGGTCTTGAGCCTCATAGATCCTAGAATCTTTATTGGCCATCTAAGGTAGCTTCTCACTGAAGACTGCCAGATTTGGATCCCTGGGTACAGTGATAATAAATATCAATCTTGTATCTGTAAGGAAATTTTCTACCTGGATTTGAGATAGGAATCATCAGAAACTTAGTAAAAATTTGTTTTTAGATGACAAGCATATATGATATGGCAAGACATGATTTTCAGAGCATTTGTTTAATTATGCAAAATCATATGCTCTTTGTGAAAATAAATCTGTTATAACCAATGTGTCATATTAGTTTAACATTAAAATTAGTCATGACTTAAACAAGTTTCCCTAAGTTCTATCACTACAGTCAAGTAGAATAAATCTGCTCCCTCTTTCACATGACAGCCTTTCAAATAATTGAAAGGCAGTTATCCCCTACAAAGCTTCTCATATCTAGACTAAACATCCCTTATACCTTCAACTGATGATTATGTAGCATGAATTTTGATGCCCTTCATGATTTTGAGTATCTTTTTTGGAATACTTTTCAGCTTATCTGTGTGCATCTTAAGCATGATTCCAAGAGCTTTTGAGGGGGAAAAAGTTATCTTTGGTGAGTAGTAAGGGCACATTAACAAAATAAAGACAGTGTTCTAGAGCTAATCACTTAGTTTGCTTATAAGTGTGTGGGATGACTTGCAGTGAAGTTTCCCCATTCTGAATATGATATATACATTCTTATTACTTCCTCGTATTTTGTAACTAAGTTCAGTATTGTTTCCTCATATATATGTGTAAGTCATTGTGTATTTCAAGGTAATGTAAGAGCTATTGAGTATTAATACAATTGATTGGATTAACTATTGAGGCCAAATTAGATGTGTTTTAGTTTGGGGAAAGGAATGGTAGTTGAGAGGTAGCAAAGGGTTAAGTTTCTATAGAACTGCAAGAATTGATTAAACAAGACTACTGATAAAAAGTACCAGGCAGTAGCCTTGGGAAGAGTCAAGGCAGTAGCTTTGGGAAAAAGTTGGGTTCCTAGTTCCCAGAGAACTCCTAGATAATACTAAAAATGAAATAACGTAGAATAAAAGGAGCTAGCAGCAGCAGCAGATGGCTTTAACCAATCAGAAAGCAGACAGCAGCCTTGGGACACTCAGGCCCAGATAAGGACACATCTGGGTTGGACTGAAGGGGGTTCAGTATTCTGAGGTTGTTACTATGCTTGAGTAGTGGACCTCATGTATTATGTATGTTATCTAACAGAATTAGAGCCTCATTAGTAATAATTAGGTTAATGTTTGGGAGGGGTGGGTAATCCTTGTCTCTGTAACCCAGCTTCTGCTTTTGTGGGGTGGCCTCCCCTCCCTGGATTTCTCAGAGACGGGACCACCGGCTAGATTCTAATAAAACTTCCTACCTTCACTTTGAGATGTCTCTGAGGAGTCAATCTTGAGTTAGGGTCTCCATACCCCACGCATAAGTAAGTGGCTTGGTGGGAGTGCCACCACTAAAGAACTTTTATTCCAGAGACACAGATATTTAATTTTACATTAAGCATTGTTCTTTCTTCTTTAAAAAGCTAATGAATGTTGTTTTCCTTGCTTAGGACCATTTCACTTCTCCAGATGAGTATGATGACCCTACTGTTCTTTATGAAGCCATCATGTCTCATGAACAAAATCTGGTGATAGCTCATGAAGGGGATCCTGCCTGGAGGAGTGCAGTCCTCTCCAACTCTCCTTCCCTACTGGCTTTACGCCATGTAATGGATGACGGCACCAATGAATACAAAATCATCATGCTCAATAAGCGCTATCTTAGCTTCAGAGTTATCAAAGTAAGTTCCTTGATCAGTCAGAGTGTTTCATGAGCCTGGGGGGCTAACCTATGGTTGGATGTTTCACTGGGATTTGAGCTCCTTATAAGTTACTTCACAAGTTCTTTAAAAAACAAAACAAAACTGTGACTTTCCTGTGGATAGAACACCGTTGCCCCCGGGTATGGCAGTATTTATGAACACTAAATTTGATAGTGATTTAGTCTCATCTCTAAAACTTTTTTATGACATCATTAATTTTGGTGAGCTTAATTATTGTTTGATTAGATTTTGGTGCTCTCTTACCCACTGCCCATGAATCTGAGCAGCATCTATCTTAAAAAATTTTGCTACAATAACTGTGGTCCCTGAGTAGCAAAAACATAACTTTTCCTTCATAGTAATTAAATCTTGTCTCAGCCCTCTCTTGAGTTTTTAAACCATAATGACTTCATTTTTCTTTTTTATGTCTCTCAGACTCTTCAGAAGACTTAACTTTCAAATTCACACTTTGGTAGTTTGAAATGTTACATTATTTGCAACTGTTTCTTTCAAAAAGTCTAATAGCCCAGCTTCATTCTATGGTTTGTATCTAGTATAAAACACTAAATATAGAAGAAAAAAAAACCCAGCATCATTCTTGGTTTTAGTATATGTCAGAAGTAGTTGGAACAAGTTTTATGTAGTCACGTTAAATTTTATATATATTTTATATATAATTTTAAATAGCAACAACATAATAATGGTGAAGGAAATTGGTTGATCTATCTTCATTTATATTTGTGTACTGATTTTCATAATTCTTATGATAGCTTTTAAAGTTGTGAGAAAGACCATGCTTGCTTCTTAGACAATTTCCCTTTGTTTACAGGTGAATAAAGAATGTGTTCGAGGCCTTTGGGCAGGGCAACAACAGGAATTAGTTTTCTTGCGCAACCGTAACCCAGAAAGAGGGAGCATCCAAAATGCAAAACAAGCCCTGAGAAACATGATTAATTCATCATGTGATCAACCGATTGGATACCCCATCTATGTCTCACCCCTGACAACATCTTACTCTGACAGCCATGAACAATTAAAGGACATTCTTGGGGGGCCTATCAGTCTAGGAAACATCAGAAACTTTGTAGTATCAACCTGGCACAGGTGAGCTATGGGGAACCTGGTGGGTGGGATGGTGCCACATTTCATGATATTAAATCTTAGTTCTCTCTCCATCTCTTTACTGATGGTATTACCTATGCTTCCAGCAATTAAAAGCTAGATCCAAGTGATAGTTATCAAAAAAGATCATAATTATTTCATCACTAAAAGTATTGTATGTTTATTAAGGCTCATGTATGTATTACAGATGTGTGGCTTCTTTTCTGACATTGAGTCACTGCCCAAGACACAAAGGAGTCTTTTTCTGTCTTCAGTTCTCCATGTATTCAATATGCGCACAGATTCTTGGCTCCAGTGTTCCTCTTCCTTCACATCTCAGGAGGTTTGGGACTATGGAAGTCTTTAGATCACAAAGAAGCTTTAGAGACAAGGGAATTTCTGACTGAATCTTTGGAAAGAAAGCCAAAGAAACAGGCAACATAAAATCTTTACTTGATTGTTTTTAAATGAAGCATTGGTGTGGTAATTTGAAGAGCTATTTGACCAAGAGTCAAATAGACATCCTGAATTCTTTCCCTAACTCTGTCACAAATTCCTTCCATGCTGACTTAAAATTAATTGTAATACTGTATTTTAGAATTATGAGAGTACTGAGTTTGCTGAGTAAATGCAAATATCTCTGAGAGTTTTTTCCTCTTATCTCCTCCCTCCTTCTCTTTAAGTATTCCTAGACTCTGATATCTTGCCTGCTAGCACATTAGCTCTTATGTGGTTTTAAGTGTAGGTCCTTACCATTTTAATGTCAACTTTAATCAAAACAAAAGGGAGAATAGGAAATGAGTTATTGATGGACTTAGGTACTTTAGTTTTTAGAATATCATATTAGAGTCTGCCTAAAGAGGCTGAGCTCTTTATTTTCCTTTGGAAGAAGAAAAGAAACATTGTAAAATGCCAGAGATGAGAAAGGATTTGCAGATTTCTTAGAAGTGCTAGAGAGCAGTACAGATAAATGAGGTCTTAAGAGTCTTTCAGTCATCAAGCAGACACTGGCAGAAATTCCACTTCCAAATATACTTTTATGGTAAGCAGAGTATTATTGTGCATCTTCTTATAATGTAGGAAAGAAAGATTAAAGTTAGAATATATAGAGTGATGCAGATTGGATAGGGTAGAAGGGGATAGTGGTTCCTACTTCATTTTTCTAAAAATTTAGCAAAATGTGTTATGTTCAGTGTTATTTTAAATTAGTTCTCCATGGGGAACATTATTAGAATTAACTTGGATTGTTAACATAGTACAGTATAACAGGAAAAGAATAGAATTCATACCTTGAAATGTCTGAGCCTAATGCTCCAGGCTCTGTTTTGTTCATAGGTTAAGGAAAGGTTGTGGAGCTGGCTGCAACAGTGGTGGGAACATTGAAGATTCTGATGCAGGAGGTGGGACTTCCTGCACTAGTAATAATGCAACAAATGCCAATGAACCTCACAGCAACGTGTTACAAGGAGGCAATGGAAATTCAGGACAAGGGCCTGGAGCTGGGCTCTACCCTCCTGTCACATCTCACCTTCCAACACTTGGTAATAATGGGATTCTTTGTGTAATGGGTGTTAACTTTTTAGCTGTGGTGACTAACTATGATTGTGACTATGATTGTGACTGATACATATAGCTTAGTTACTCACTCTCTTGAATAAATTACCCAGAAAACCATTGATCCAAAGTATATTCAGACCAGAAGGACCCATAGAGAAAATCTCCTGTAAGTACCCTCATTTTACAGAAGGGGAGACTCAGACACAGAGAAGTTGAATCACTCAGGATTGCATGGCTAATGACAGAGTTGTGTCTGGGAAACTGCTTTCTTTCCACTTTCCCATACTGCCTCTCAATCTTTGTGGTTCCTTTACCCATCTTTGCTATGGAAGTTTCTAGGAATAGCTTCATTGTTAAGCCCTTTCAAATAACTTTCATCCTTGCTGACCATTTCCTATTTCACAGAAAATTCTTTTACTCCTTGCCCCACCATGAGACTGAGTTTTTCATGTTATATCTTAAATCTTCTAGAGTTCAGTAGAGTGGAGACCCCTATTTTCTTTAACCTCACTTGTGATTTTATTAGTTTAGAGAGTTCCTTCCTAGCGAGAAACTTTCTTTACCAGCATAGATCTGTACCTAAGATTATTGATTGCAGTGAGAATTGCCTGGGGCATCGAGAAATTAATTGATCTACTCAGCAATGCACAGGCATTATGTGTCAGAGGTCACATCTTCCTAACTCTAAGGTCAGCTTTCTATACACTCTACTACATTGCTTCTCAAGGTCCCCCATTACTGATAATATCACAAGTCTAACACCTGAAAGAGGCTTAAGTACAATCCATTAGAATATTTCTCTTGCTTCTTAGATTGGATAAAATTTCCTGACCTTCAACTTTGATACTACATAGCACCAATGCATTATTTACAGTGCTCACAGTCATGGTAAATATACCTGCATAGTGCTCGATTACAAAATATAACAGACTCTCCATAAGCTAGAAGCAAAACATTTATTCAGATACCAGTAAGCTGATTCTATCATAGTAGCAAAGAAGTTAATAAGCCACAATGGCAGAGACCAACAGCATCCTTTACCTTCCCACAAACCAACATAAGACCAATATTTACTCACAAACCTATCTGTTTCCCTTGGAAGCGTCCTCTCCTCCCAACCATCTAATTTGCTCTGATTCCCAGCTTCCTGTGGGCTCTGCTTCACCCTTCAGCAAACTTCTCCCACCACAGGCTCCCTGTGACTACATTCAGCCTATTAGGGGGCAGCATATATTTTCTCTTTTTTTTTTTAAGCAATTGGGGTTAAGTAACTTGCCCAAGGTTACACGGCTAGGTTTTTGTTTGTGCGGATTAAGTGTCGGAGGCCGGATCCGAACTCAGGTCCTTCTGACTCCAGGGCCTGCGCTCTATTCACTGCGCCACCTAGCCGCCCCACAGCAGCATATATTTTCAAAGCAGAGGAGGTCTTCAAATTCCCTTAGACTTATTAAGGATCAGGGAAGATCTTCAAATTCCCTTTACGTAGTCTCAATTTGCTTTTCTCCCTGTTTCAATTCTGTCAGTGACTTGTTTATTTAAATTAGCATCCCCAAACTCCTATTTAACATATAATGAAATATCCATGATTTTTTTGTATTAAAAGTATTAAGTTTAAAAGTAATAAAGTTATGTTGATCATCAATGTTCTGAATTGATGAATAGATAACTATATCTTAAGAGTACCAAACTATGAAAACTGACTATGACTCACTTCTCTGTACTGCTTTATTGTTTGAAAGAATTGTATCCACAATGCTGAGAGGTTATAGTATAAATATTATCCCCACTTTATAGACAAGAAAATCAGGTCCCCTGAACCTAAGTCCTTTAAGGCACGTATGCAGAAAAATTAATCTGGCACCGTTTTAACAATATGTAATGGTAATTGAGTATAAAAAAGGTAGGGGTGGGCTAAAAAATAATCTTCAACAATGTAACAGTTCTTCTTAAGATCAGCCCTGCCCAAGCACCTATATCAATTCCTAAGGGGCAAATCCTTTTTGGTAGTGCTGGGGCCAGTAGCATCCTATTTTCACCTTCAAAAATGTTTATTGTTTATTTTTAGCGTTTTTTTAAAAAATTTAATTTCCAGTTTCTCTCCCACCCACTGAGAAGGCAAAAAATATACATGTGAAGTCATGAAAAACATATTTCTGTATTAACCAGGTCACAAAAAAAAGCAAGAAAAACAAAGAAAGTAAGAAAATTATACTTTAACTTGCCATCAGAATTTATCAGTTCTCGCTCTGGAAGTAGATGGTATTTTTCATCAAGAGCCCTTCAGATGTTGATCAGAGTAGCTAAATCTTTCACAGTTGAATGCCATTACAATATTTCTGTTAACTGTGTACAGTGATCTCCTTATTCTGTTCACTTCATTTTGTATCAGTTCAAATAAGTCCTTCCATGTTTTTCCAAAATTATCCTTCTCTTCATTTCTTATAGCACAACAGTACTCCATTATAATCATATACCACAACTTGTTCAGCACCCCCCCAATTTCCAGTTCTTTGCCACCACAAAAAGGGCTACTATAATTTTGTATGTATTGATCCTTTCCCTTTTTCTTTTATCTCTTTTAACTTTTATTCTTTTATCTCAGGTAAGAGGCAACCTTATAAGGATTGGATCTGATCACTGCCACTAATAAATGCTTTGAGAATCTGAATTCATATGAATGGGTATTTGCTGTACCAACAATGATCATAAAATATCTCTGTAATTTATTGAATGTTGAAGAATTCATCAAGCTGTAGCCAATTCACTTAACTCAGAAGTTAATTAGTCTGGTTTTCGGGTCACTGCTCCCATACCCAAAACCCTTACAGCTTAGTAGAACAGTGAAACAGCAAGCACCCTAACATACCCAGGATGGCCTAGTAGCACAGGATCTTTGATCTGCAAAGGGGTCAACAATATTGCTTTAATTAAACATATATATCATTCACTTAATTCAGGGGAAACGTCAGCACCCTGAACGTAGAGAAAATACAAGCAGAGAGAAATTACAAGCAGAGAAAATAGCACAAATCAGCAGACAGGGCTTCTGTCTGAGCAAAGTGATAACATACATAGTTACCAGAAAGAAAAGCACCAACATCTGGGTTTTCAAAGCCAGAGGCCTCCTTAAGGGCTGCCCAGAGTTTCATCTGGCCAAATCAGAGGAACATTCTTCTCATGAGTGAGTCACCAAAGCAAGATGCCAACCTCAGAATATGTATAGAGCCAGAAGGCATCACAACCCCCGTGCTTCACTGCCTAATTACCAGAGGGTCTGAAAGCCTTCAAGCAATCAAACCTCCCCCCAAGCAAACTTTCCCCTTAAGCAAATTCCTTTCCCAATGATGGGTTCCCCATGTGACTCAGGATGTAGCAGCTGTGAGCTGGAGTTTTAAAACAGTAAAACATTGTGACTGAACATATGTGGTCACATTAACCTATTAATGGATGGGGATGATTTTCCAATCCCATTAACATTACAGGTGTGACAGGGCTTAAAGTTCTCTGGTATAGCCTTTGAGAACCCAGGATCACTTCCATGCCACAATGTACAAAAGTATAACTTTTGTTGAGGTAATAGCTATTATCATGGTGTAGGAAAACTATTCTAAACCCTAGAAGGACAATGGAACAGAGAAGGGGCTGGAGGAATGGGATTGTAAGACAATTTTAGGGGAACAAGTTGAGACTACATACAGGGGCCATTCCATGGAGGTACACTCTAGCTTATTAGTGTTCATTTCTAATTTGAGCAGACTAACTCTGAATATTGTCTACTTTTCAAGTTTAGTCAATAAATGCATCAAATCACACCAGTCTCCTCCCTGCTATACTTGTTTCATCATCTTTGTTATAAAGTGGCATGTCTATACTGCTTCTTATCAAATGTACAACCATATTCTGATTAACTCTATTCTTCCTCTTATATACTCTATCGTAGTTCTTTTAACTTTCTCTTAACTTCTCGCCCATTCTGTTATATTGCAACAATCTCAACAAACTCCCTTGCCAATATGTTTTCCTCTTATTCTAACTGAAACCTAATTCTTCCCAGAGGACACTATTTCTTTCAACCTGCTCCATGAAAGGAAGTCTCATTCTTCCTGATCCAGAAAAATAAATACTTATCATTCTCCAGTGCCACTTCAAGACCATTTTACTACCACCATCTGTCAACTGGCCCTTTCTTTTATAAGATCCATGCAGTTTGTGTATTTTTGTTTTAGTTTTAATAATTGACTGATGCATTTTAACAGTCATATAGTTCAACTCCTTCATTTTGCAGATGAGAAACTGAAGCCCAGAAAGGGACAGTGTATTACCCAGGATCATACAGGTAATAAGTCAGATTCTCTGGGTCTCATTGTTTTCATCTGAAAAATGAGGAGATTGGACTAGATGACCTAAGGTCCTTTCTAGTTCTATATCTATAATCCTATGATGGAACTTGAGAAATGATGGGAGATGAGAAGAAGAAAAAGTCAGTAATAAAACTAAGATTTTGAACAAAGAATGCAAAATAAATGGAACCAGATTATGTCTAAGGCCCTTTTTAGTTATTATATCTATGATCTGTGATTCATGTTGGTGAGAGAAGTAGTGGAGTCAGAAGGAACAAGCTTACAGGGAAAGATTGCAAATTTGGTTTTAGACATTTTGAACTTGTAGTTTCAATGAACATCCAAGTAAAGACAAGTATGAACATGAAGTTCAGAAGAGGAGTCAGGACTACAGATAGAGGTCATTGCATTGAAGCACTAAAGTATTGCTGTATTGCTAAAACAGGGGAAATAATATGTTCCTTATGAAAATGGAAGAAAGGATTTCATTTTGAAAACACATCAGAAAAAAATTGGAGAGGCAGTGGAGATTCTTGGCTCCTGTCAGAATGTTGAATTGGTTGTAGAATGTCACACAGAGAAGGACCATCTCCCACTAGGTATGAGGCTCTTCCTAAAGAGGAAGGGAGCAAGATGCCTTGTTAATTCATGCTTGTTGAATCAAATTCTGTTACTGAGGAGGAAGCAACTGCTTGTACAACATAGGATTGTGATACTGATTCAGAAGTAGTCAGGTGAGAGATCAGTAAGGGTCAGAGAAAGGGGTGAGGAGGGAGAAATGAATTTGAAAACGTTTTATCAAAGGGGTGGCTAGGTGGCGCAGTGAGTAGAGCGTCGGCCCTGGAGTCAGAAGGACCTGAGTTTGGATCTGGCCTCAGACACTTAACACATACACAAATAAAAACCTAGCTGTGTGGCCTTGGGCAAGTTACTTAACCCCAATTGCCCTCCAAAAAAAAAATAGATAGATAGATAGATAGATAGATAGATATACACACATATATCAAAATTTGGGGAAACAAAAAGAAAATTTATGTAATAGAAAAGGTTAGGAAAACCAAGAATAGTTGTTTAGATTTGGGGAGAGCAGAATACAAAAGATTCAGGGAAAGGAAAGATAGGCAGTAGGATCCCATAGATTAAAATTCTACAGCATAGCTCAGCCTAAGGGAGAGTGGAAAGATCACATAAATTATAAAGACAAAAAAAGAATCAGTTTCTTTGAAGAATAAAAAGAGAGAATAACCAAAGAGACCAATTTGGGTAAATAGGGAGCTTAGATTTCAGAAAGACATTTACAAATTCAAACATAGACAAAGTATACACATAAAATATAGTTATTTCAAATGAAAATTCCCTTTCTGTTATTTTGTTTTTGCTTTTGTTATTGCTATGGATATAGTGATTTTTTTAAAAATAGATTTGTTTTGGATCCTGTTTTTAATTTTTTTTTTATTTTTTTGTCTTTATTAATTTGTTTGTTTACTTTTAGTTTACAAGATTCAATTCCATAATTCCTTGAGTTTTAAATTTTCCTTCCCTCCCTTGTTCCCCCCTACCCCTACGGCATACAATCCAGTATAGGATCTGCAAATACTTTCACATTAGAGATTAGTCACGTTACAAAGGCGGATTTGTACTAGATGGAATTAAAAATGGTAAAGAGGAATTAAAACCAAACAATAAAAAGAAAAAGATCAAGTAGTTTGCTTCAATCAGGATTCAAATTCAGTTCTTTCTAGTTCTTTCTCTGGATATAGACATTTCTCTCCATCATGAGACTTTTGGGATTGACTTATATCGCTGCATTGCTGAGGAGAGTCCAATCTGTCATAGTTGGTCTTCACACATATGTTGTGTCAGTGATTGTATACAGATTTCTCCTGGTTCTACTCTTCTCACTCAGCGTCAGTTCATATGAGCCTCTCCAGGTAAATATGAAGTCCGTCTGCTCCTCATTTCTTATAGCACAATAGTATTCCATTACATGCATATACCACAACTTGGTTAGCCATTCCCCAATTGATGGATATCCCCTTAATTTCCAATTCTTTGCCACCACAAAAAGAGCTGCTATAAATATTTTTGTACATATGGGTCTTCCTCCCACCTTCTCTGATGTCTTTGGTATATAACCCTAGAAGTGGTATTGCTGGGTCAAAGGGTATGAAATGATTTATAGCCCTTTGGGCATAATTCCAGATTGCTCTCCAGAATGGCTGGATAAGTTCACAACTCCACCAGCAATGTATTAGTGTTCCAATTTGGCCATATCCTCTCTAGCATTTGTCATTTTCCTGTTTTGTCATCTTAGCCAATCTGACTGGTAAGATGTGGTATCTCAGAGTTGATTTGATTTACATTTCTCTAATCAATAGTGATTTAGAGTATTTCTTCATATGCGTATAGATATCTTTAATTTCTTTCTCTGAAAACTGCCTGTTCATATCCTTTGACCATTTATCAATTGGGGAATGACTTGTATTCATATAGATTTGACTCAATTCTCTGTAAATTTTAGAAATGAGTCCTTTATCAGAGACATAGTTTGTAAAAATTCTTTCCCAATTTCCCACCTCCCTCTTGATCTTGGTTACATTGGCTTTGTTTGTACAGAAGCTTTTCAATTTAATGTAATCAAAATTATCCATTTTGCATTTTATAACGTTCTCTAATTCTTGTTTGGGCATAAAGTCTTTCCCTCTCCACAAATCTGACAGGTACATTATTCCTTGTTCTCCCAGATTGCTTACAGTATCATCATTTTTGCCTAGATCATGCACCCATTTAGACTTGATTTTGGTATATGGTGTTAGGTAATGGTCTAATGCCCAGTTTCTGCCTTACTATATTCCAGTTCCCAGCAGTTTTTGTCAAATATTGCGTACTTATCCCCAAAACTGGGGTCTTTGGGTTTGGATCCTGTTTTGAAGTTATGTAGTGGTTGGTTTTGCTGAAGTATCTTTAAAAGTAAAGGCTTTCAGGGTCAGGGAGGAATAAATTCAGAAATGAGCACTCTATTTAAAAATGTATCAGTAAGTAATGTGACAAAAGAAAAGCCCTATATGTACTCCAAAACATCTATAGTATACTTTCTGTAGTCATGAGTAATTAAAACAAAGGAGGTGCCTGTCATCTGTGCAAATGTGGCATATGGATGTAATAGAGGACTACTGTACTGTAGGAAATGTTAAAAAGCTGACTTGCTTTCTTTGCAGAGGTAGAGACCACAAGTGTGGAATACTGCGCATAATGTCAAACTTTTCCTAATCTTTCTTCTGTAATGTACTTACCAAGCAACATTTTATATTATAGTTATCTGTTTTATCCCTTTCTAAGTCAAAAAGCCCATGAGGAAAGTACCCTGCACAGTGCTTTGCATACAGTAGACACTTAATAAACTTATCAGTACAATGACTTGGTAGAGCAACAGACTGCTTTGACACTTCTCTGAACCCTCCAAATATATAAGCCTGAACAGTTTATGTTTAGCACTACAGCTTCTTTCCAGGATCCCTAAGGTTATTTAGCTGGCCTAACTAATGCCTTAAACCTCCTGTGTTAGAATGGTGGCTAATGGGACTCCAGTCTTAACATAAGTAAACATGTCTTTTTTTTTTTAAACCAGACCTATGATTTCATTGTAGTTTTACTTATTCATGGCTGGCCATGGATCATTAAATGGGAACTTTTGGAGATTTGGTGTGTACTCAGGAAAATCTCAGATAATATATATATTGTAAAGAAAGCTAAAAAAATCTTAGTAAATCATAAATGTATAAGTACTACATACTATTAATCAGTTTTATCACTTCCTACTGTAAGTACACACACTTATTATAAAAGTTAATTTTTTTCTTCACTGTTCGTGTGCTAAAAGAACTAAAGCCGGCGCTCTCTCTTTGGAAACACCTCCTTTTTGTCTCTGCCCTCTGGAGATAATCATGTAATTATTGTGTCTTGTGCTTTTCATAGGAGGAAATCCAGGAAGTAGTTGCTGCAGCTACACAGGTAGCTGCAAAAAGACTCATGTAGAAACCATGACTTTTTTTATGGGTACAATGTGTTGTGTCACTTGTTTTGTATGTTAGATAAATATGATCAGAGTTATTAAAAAATACAGATTGGGGCGGGGCCTAGAGTTATTCGCTGGTTTGTTTGGTTTTTACACTTATGGGGGTCTTGTGCTTTTCTTCCTCCACCCACCTCCCCTTTACCGTGTTGAGGTAAGACTATATGAGAGCACCCTCTACCAGAGGGCATGCACACCTTACAGGATGTGTGAAAAAGGTGGGACTTGAACACAGATCCTCCCTTCTTCTCTTCAAAGGCAAGTTCTTTTGTCCATGCTACCTTTCAGAAATGTAATCCCTTAAAATAGGTAATTATGAAGTTATGAGGTAGAAGAGAATGGAGTAAGAATGACAGGTGTCAGGGCAGCTAGGTGGCACAGTTAATAGAGCACCGGCCCTGGAGGCAAGAGGACCTGAGTTCAAATCCGGCCTCATACACTTAACACTTACTAGCCCTGAACTTGGGCAAGTCACTCAACCCCAATTGCCCTGCCTTCCCCCTCTAAAAAAAGGGAATAAAAAGAATGACAGGTGCTAGAATTTGGAGGGATGTAGTTAAGTCAAGAAAGTCTTCCTAGAGGAGGTAACAGTTGAACTTCATCTTGAATATTAGTGGAATATTAAATGACGAAGATAGGGAAGGAGTGTAGATTACATTCCATATATAAATTATCGTATAAGAAGCAGTACAAGCATGAAAGCATTGCTTATGTAGATTAGAGATTATGAATGAGTCATTTCATACTATATTGTTCCAGAGCCATCCTAGTCTCATATATATGATCTAATAGGTGTTGTACTTGTGCTACATGTTTTGGGTCATAGGGTTATTAAAATCCAGATATAATTAAAGAAATTTAATTTATGGTTTGATGCATTTTAGACCCCAGGTTTCTGAGACATCTGGTGTTTGTCTGCATGATCTTAACCCCAAAATGGAAATATGCTTTGTGTATCTAGACGTGATAATTTGAAAGAAAACTTGTAGCACTAGATACCACTTACTGGGAACAGCAAAGGATAGTTTTTCTCCCTGCTTGCACAAAGAGTGAAGAGAATGAATTGGATGGGATATTGAAAGGGAATACGAAGCATTAGGGCTTTTGCCTATACTTTATAAGGCTCAAAAATTATTCCGGTGAAATGTGTTGAAGTCCCTCTTTGAACCTTTACATTGTGTCCTTGTTGGTCTTGACTTGGACCAAGGTTGGAAGCCAGTGCTCTGCAGCAATCATTCTTTTCATTTATATTTATGGGGGGGAAGCACTACTAAATTACCTGTCAATTACATTTTGAACGTAACTTAAAGATTCGAAACATCTTGGTTGAGCAATATTTTAGCCAAATTTCCCATGTCTTCCTACTCATTACCTTGTCAGAGATGTTAATAAATATTTGAAAACCTTTAATATTGTTTTCCATTATAAATTATAATGCATTTTACCACCATGAGTCTTAAATATTGACCACAACTGACATAATTAGAATTTTCCACAGTGAGGTTTAAGTATTTAAATACTTCATTAATTATTCACCTATTCCATTTTGTGTTGATTAGGCCTTATTTGTTAGCTCTTGGACCCACTGCCTTTTTGGTTGTCTCAATATTTGCCGCTACTGGAGAGTAAGCTTGAGAAATAAAAAGAAAACAATCCAAACAGGCCATTTTAGTTGCTCTAGTAAAAAGATTTCATGAGTAATCAGGTAGCTGAACTATAAAGTAAAATGAAGTTTTGAGACTCTGTGGATTTCAGATATGAGTTCTACGTACAGGTTTCCTAGTGAGAAAAGTGAGAATTGAGTATGAATGAATCAAGGCTAGACTAGAATTTCAAAATTGCCGATAATATCTTAGGATTTTATTTTCTTTTAAAGTGTGGCATTCACTATTTTAAAATAAATTCTATTCTACCATAGATTTTGTTCAATATTAGCTAGTTATGGTACATTTTAAGAATTCTGGTTGTAGTGGATACTTTTGTAGTAGATGTCTCTTTCTTCCAACTATATAGTCTGTGCTTTCTTGTCTAGGTTATTCTGGTCTGTACTTTTCTATAATTTTTGTTAGAGTCTTTCCTGTAGTTCTTTTAGAATCTCGGGGTTAAAAAAAAAACAGGAAAGGGGAAGAGAGAGAAGAAAAACAAAATTCCATATCCTTTGTCCAAAAGCAATGTGACAATTGATTGTCCATTTGTTGTGTCATTCTCACTGCTTCACTGGTCTACCTCTTTGCCAGGCATAGATGTGCAGAATAATCTTTTACAGTACTTCTCACCCAAATCATTATTGGTAACATTGCTACAGACTACCTGATGTTTATCTAGTAGTATTTTCTTTGCACCTTGGGTAACTTTGTTACTTTTATTCATCATAGTTACTAATTCATAGCCGTTAGCATCACTGGCACAGTGAATAGAGCACTGGCTCTGGAGTCAGGAGGACCTGAGTTCAAATCCAGCCTCAGACACTTGACATATTTACACTTGACATATGTGACCTTGGACAAGTCACTTAACCCCAATTGTCTTGCCTCCCCCCTCCAAAAAAAAAACAAAAAAGAATATTGATATTAAAGCTTCTTTATACATTTCAGGGGAGAGGGCATTGTCATGATTTGTCTTTTTAAAGTGAGCACTTTAAAAAATTGTTATTAATCCTCATGAACTAAAGAATACTGTTGAACCATCTTAGAAAAATATGGGATAGTGAAAATTCTTATTAGCAGCTTCTTAATGTACATGAAAGCTAAACTATATCAATTTTCTTACAAGGTAACCTGGTTAATAAGCTAATATTAAAATAGTTTGTGGATATAGTATTGTAGAATGTATCAAATAATATGTGACGTTCTGAAGAAAGGACTTAGAATTTATTATAGTGTCCTGTCATTTGCTGTGAATGTTTACTTCAGTGTCTTTCTGTTGTTGGAGTTGGTGGTAAAGATTGTTTAGTAAGTGAAACTTGTATTTTAAGCAGCAACTAAAGAAATATATGTTCCAGATACTTATTAACTGTGGGATGTTTTTCAAGCATTCTACATGTGAGATAAGTGCTTCTTTACATTAACTGGGTTATGGGCTCAAGGATTTAGAAGTTAAAATACTGTATTTTAGGTACTCTTATTGAAGTGATCTTTTCCCCCATCTTAGGTACCAGCCACAGCTCCCACTCTGTGCAGTCAAGTCTGGTTAGGCATTCTCCTGCTCGTGCCTCAGTTGCCAGTCAGTCCTCTTACTGCTATAGCAGCCGTCATTCGTCTCTCCGAATGTCCTCTACGGGATTTGTGCCTTGCCGGCGCTCTTCTACCAGTCAGATTTCCCTTCGTAACTTACCATCATCCATCCAGTCCCGCCTTTCCATGGTGAACCAAATGGAACCTACTAACCAGACTGGCCTGGCCAGTATGCAGCATGGCCTTCCATCTTCCAGCAGCTCCAGCCAAAGCATCCCAGCCTGCAAGCATGCCCTTGTAGGTTTTCTAGGGACAGAAGGAGGACAAAATATTGCTGCTGATGCACAATCAGGCAGCAATTTAAGTCCTGCCAACAATCCACAAGCCAAAAAGGGAGATGTGATTTACAGAATCCAAGTAAGTAAAAAAGAAGTCTTATGTTGTTGCCCCAAGTTTGACTTATCTTCTGTCTGTGTGACCTTAACTCTACAAACTTGTATGAATATTGGCCACCTTGAACTTTTAAGCAGCCTTGACCAATTATATCTTCAAGTAATTTGTAAATTTTATTAAATGGAAATTTGATTGGACTTTTCTTAAAAATATAGAAACTTACATTTTCTAAAAACTTGGATGCTTTAAGAGAATCAAAGCTAGTGATTGTGTTAGGCTGCCTTTACTTGAAGAAACAAACATATATCTTTGCAATGGTAATTTTCCCACCAATCTTAATCAGCCATTCTTACTTGGTTACAATAAGAAGTTCTCACAATCAGATGAAAGGAATTTGGAAAGAGGACCTTTAAAGCTTCTTATTTGTTTTAATGTGCCATCTGGATCTGGATATTCAGAAAGTACAATATATCAAGCATTCTTTTTGAGTCCCACAAAACTAAGACAGAGGAAAAACTGTGTTTTAATCACATCATTTCTGTTTACAATATAGATTGTGGATCCCAGTCAGATTTTGGAAGGGATCAATCTGTCAAAAAGGAAAGAGCTGCAGTGGCCAGATGAGGGGATACGGTTAAAAGCTGGGAGAAACAGTTGGAAAGACTGGACTCCTCAGGAAGGCATGGAAGGACATGTAAGCCTTATTATAAAATTAACTTCATGGTTTGATTTTAAAACTATAAAGTAAGCATTACTTCAGAATTTCAGAATATGTTTTTGGTGACTGTGATGATTAAACATATTCCCAAGATCAGATTTTTTTAAAATGCTGTCTCCTGAGACTTTCTTTCCTTAATTCCTAAGCATATGAGATATAAATTATGTATGGTTAGTTCAATATATTCTTAATTACTAATATAAGCATTATTTTATTGCAATTAGAATTTCAAGTCCATCTGTAGTTTTTCACGAAGGAATAACATGTTATTCCTCATTCAGAATAATATAGTTGCCCCCTCTTATTAAAAGTGTAACACTCTTCCCTTCATTGTCATTTCTAGTAAAGACAAAATACGTGATAAAATTCTGCTTTTTGATTATTTGGTTTTGACACATGGAAAAGGGAGTAATTAAATAGTCAAATAGTCTCCCAGAAAGAATGTAAGTGCAGCAATCCTTTTCGTGATCTTATTACAGTGAGCTAGCTTTGAAATCACTATAAACCTTCAGAGTTGATTACATCTGAGTTAGGAGTTAGTATTGGATATCAGTAGCAATTGTTTTTAGGACCACGAAAACCTTCAGAATACAATTAACACGGAGAAAGACAGAAATGCACAAATTATGCACATTTCGAATGAATATATCCACTTTTTTCAAGGAGAACAAAATTAAAGTTCAAAATCAACAAAATCAGACTAACAGCAAATTTACTCCAACTGGCAGTGAATGTAGTGCAGTGATTATTTAATGTTCTACACAAACAAGATCAAATTTGAGTCAGAGCTTGTCGAATTTCAATGAATATACAACATGCTACTGTTTCTGTAAGTTAGCATAGGCTCACGATACAGATGAATGTGTTGTCACTGAATATAAACATGAAATGCTAAAAGTCCCATAACATATGTTTATTTCCCATACATATTGGATAAATACAATCTGATTAACTAGTCTCCTCCAAAAAACAACTTTCAAAAAACTGAAATAACTCAAGAATGTTTATAGAAATTCCTTTAAAGTTTTCAACAATTAAATTTAAATGGAGTTGTCTTAAATTTTTTATTACAGTTAAATATTTTTTTGTGATGAATAAATATATAGGTGGTGTGAAGAAAATTCACTGGAACAACTGATAGCTAGTACAAGCAAAATTTTTAAGAGAGTTTAAATAGCAGAAATATAAAAATATGAAGTAAAAAGTCCAAGTTCAGAAAAATCCAATTCACTATATTTGCCATTGTGATTCTCAAGTACTGTCCTTAACAGGAAATTTTGCTGTGCTTGCTGTGTATGAATGCTTTAGTTACAGATAGCATGAAACTTAATACATTGAAGTGATATCTTGAAAAATCTACATGCAGAATGTTATCAAGGTATTTAGAATTATTACAGAGAAAAGTGGATGCTTTTATAATAAAAAGCAAACAATTTTGTGAAGAATTTTAAGAATAAATCATGTCTGTGATATCAGAATGATTGCCTGAATTGTATAAGATGCAAAGCAGTTGCTTTTACAGAATTGCTAAGTGTAAAAAGTTTCATTCAATAAAAGAAACAGTACAATTTACAGCTATTTATATGGTCAAAATAATGCTTGGAAAATCGTAGGCAGAGCAATTTTGAATGGTTTGAGGGCTTTCTTGGTAAGTAAAATTGTCCCAAATATCTAAAGAACTTTGTAGTCAGTTAATTAAGAAGCTAAAATCTCAGCTAGTCATAATACAGTTATTTTGTTTGATAGACACAGAAGAAAACTGCATTTCATGCAAAAATACTATTATTTCACAGCAGTGAAATTTGCATGGCTTCTTCACTTGATAAACCAAAGAACTCTCTTCATTCATACACAAAACAGTAAAATTTTTAGGTTTTACATGCTTTAATTCAATGTACAAGACAAGGCCATCAATTATTCTTGTTCAGATGGAATAAAAATCCATAACCATAGAAATAACCAGATCTTTAAAATAAAATAATAATTGCTTCCATAGACTGGACAAAGGAATGAACAATCGTGCCTTTACTCCTCTCTATTTTCTTTTATTGAGCAGATTGCTTTTTTGTTTTTTAAATTGGGAAAGGTTGAAAAACTTTATGAACACTTTCTTAAATATAGTTACTTACCTAATATTTCTGGATCCCAAAACATTCACAAGTTTCAGGAGGTACATTTTATTATAAAAACAAATTTGTTTCTTTTATTATCTCTAAGAAAGGGGCAATTCCTTATTTTACATGTCCTTTAAAATGTTTTGGCACACAAAAACCAGTATGTTTCAAAATTGCTACAGCTGTCTGTGTTTTGCCTCCATATTATGACTAGCTGAGATACTTTGTACTGAAGGACAAGACCACCCATCACATTAATAATAATATTATTGTGGTTATTTTATAAATATAAAAATCATAAAAGGTTATTTTTAATCCTTAAATATTTGCATATGTGTTTATGGTTTATTCATTATTAAATGGTAGTATTCTTAATTTTACTCAAATAAAATGTGAGGGAATTCTGTAGATTGTTTCATGAAAGTGTGAAAACCAATAATCAAGGGGGCAAAAAAGGAGGTGTCACTACATAAGTTTTGGGAACCACTGCCTTATTCTTTACCTTACTTTGTTAAACATAATATATTATTTTGTTTCAAGAATGCCTTTGAGGTAAATGTGCCAGTTTTAAACTCTATTTCTAATGTGCATAGGGTAGACTTTGTTAATGTCAGCTGCTAAATTATTCAAAAGTGTGTTTAACTGAATGAGAGGTTTTTTGTACTTATATTTGGCCTATCCTGACTTTTTATTTCACTAGGCTGTGGTGTTTATAGCTCATGGGACCAAGGATTCATAGAATCCTTGGCACTTGCCTTAGGAGCATTTTTGGAACTTGTTTCCAACAAGTTTAATTGCCAGCTTATTAATCACAGTTTTAGCGCATTTTAATACTTGACATAGGGAAAAGGGAAGGAGGAAAATAAAACTAGAAGGTTTAGAATTCTAGAATAAATTGTCATTTGATTTTTTCGATACTTTTTACCTTTTCATTTTTAGTGGGCAATATTTTGCCTTGAGTTTTACTCATATGTTAGGTATGAATCTACTAAAATATGAGATGAGATATCTAGGTTTTTCTTTTTTTCTTTGTCAAGCTGTGATAATCTGTTTTTCAAGCTATCCCTATCCCTCTCCAGCTCCAACAACAACAACAACAACAACAAAATCCATATAAAATTACTACTTCAACACATTTAGAATTTCCCTTGACTTAATTTTTATTATTAAAAATAGCCGGGGCAGCTAGGTGGCACAGTGAGTAAGAGTGCCTGGCCTCAGAAAATGAGCAACCACACATAAATAATGACTGGCCGTGTAACCTTGAGCAAGTTACTTAACCCCAATTGCTTTAAAAAAATAATAGCCATTCTAGGAATATGTGAAGCTAAAAATGTATTTAATAAATTCCATTTATCAAGATTCTAAACCAGTGGTTCTCAATCTAGGGACCTTTAACTTGTTTTTGTTGTAAATATTTAGATAATGGTTTATATATAATTAGTTTCCTTCCTAATGCTATGCATTGTATTTTGTATACTTAAAAGCATTATTCTGAGAAAGGGGACCATAGCATGATCCTTTGCAGGTAGGTTCAGCTCAGTCTCCTATGCTTTCTACATGTACAGTGTTTTAAAATAATAATTAATATTCGTAATGACCTTGAGGACACTGCAAAATCCTAAACTGTCTCTTGAATTATCATAGATCAAAGTTTAATGTTTATGGTGCACACCTTTTTCCTTGAAATTCTGTTTATAACATCCTTTATAAGTAGTTATTCAACCTCTTTTTGAGGATCTTCAAAAAAAGAAACTCAAGACCACCCAAGGCATCCATTCCATTTTGGAACAACTTTCATTGTTAACTTAACTTCCCTTATACTGAATCAATATCCACCTTCCTATAATTTCTACTCCATTAGCTCTAGTTCTGCCCTCTGACGCCAAGTAAAAATACTACCGTATTTGTCATCCTGGAGTCTTTTGTAAAATGTAACCGAATTGGATATAGTGCCCGATATGTTACTCGAACCAAAACATTGTACAGTAGTACTGTTTCCTGTGGAGATGACAATAACTTCTTAAACCAGGACACTTACGTCTCCTTTTCCACCCTCTGGGGAATTTTAGCCAGGCAGTAGTAAGAGTAGTAAGCTTCATGGGAGGATGTGAGTTCCCTTGTGCTTCACTACTGTCTGAAGAGAGACCAGTATAGGCTAGGAAGCAAAAAGAGGAGATGTTAGATTGCTCTTGAGGCTTTTCTTCTCCCAGAAGCATCACTATTTTGTTTAAATTGTTGTGAATTGTCAAAATCTCAGACCATCATGTGAATACATAAAAAGATACTCTGAAGTCAAATAGAAATTATTTTTTCATTACCATGTTGTGTCCATGTCCACTTTGGTTAACATGGATAAGCTAACCAAAAATTTGGTTAAGTGGATAAATATGAGTTGACTATTAAATTATAATTATGAATTAACTTAAATTCAGGCATTGGCTATCTCTGATGTACAAAAACCAAGGAAGATTGTTGTTGTTGTTTTCAGTTTTGTAGAAATTAGAAAAACAAAGAACTTGTATTAAACAATAAGAAATTAGATCATGTATTTGATTCAGGTTTGAAATTTTCTTGCTGTAGTCAAAATTACCTGTAAAACTACCAGTTCATTAGTATAAAGGTCTTCTTTCATGCCTGGGATTCTACTCTGACCTGCTTTTAGAGAATTAAAATCTTCAGCTACAGGGCAACAAAAATCATAAACCCCTTTCCCACCTTAAATCCCCTCATTGCTACTAAAATAGTATTTCTCTAAGAAGGTCCATACTGGATGGTTTGTGTTTCCCATGCCAGTATATAGGCTAGAAGCTTTTTTTTTTTTTTTAAGTGGTCTAACACAATCAGCCTTTCAAAGCATGTCTCAAATCTTCAATGTTACTTCTTGCTCTGTGATGTGTAAAGTCCTGAGCTGGAATATTACTTAAAATAATAGAATATAGAGCTGGAAAAGAACCTTAAAGATCATTTTATTAATGTTGTCACATTATCCTAGAGGAGAAAACTTAAGCCAAAGGGTAATGATACTAACCTTTATTTTATTGTGGCTTCTCCAGGTGATTCACCGATGGGTGCCTTGCAGCAGAGACCCAGGTAGTAGATCCCACATAGACAAGACTATTCTCCTGGTCCAGATTGATGACAAATACGTTGCTGTGATCGAAACTGGAGTTCTAGAACTTGGGGCTGAAGTGTAAACCCATGTTTCATGACTGCATTTCATCTCTTCCTCCCTCAATCCCAAGACTTTGGAAAAGGCATGGAGGGAGTAGGAGCAGACTCTCCCAGGAGTCACTTCAGGCCTGGGAGGACTTAGCAAATAGAATGGGCTTAAATGAGCCTCTTTCTCCCTGGCCCCTCACTCCTGCCACTGTTTCCATCCCCCCAAAAAGTTCAAATATTTTTTTAAGTTCGCTGCTGAGGAAACATTTTGCATGAAGGATAAAAATTTTATTAAGAAGCATCTCTTTAAAAACAAAAAAACCTTTTTCTATGCATTGCATATGCTTTAAATCAACAAACTCTTCATTTCTAAAATATGAACTCATCATATTTTTCTAATTTATTTGCCAAAAATAATTGCTGTGTTTGGTCACAGAACATATGAAATCCACTTACCTTAATTTTTAAAAATCAACTTGTGTACAAACTTTCAGTTCAACCTAAAGCAGTATAGAAGTTTAATGCATAGTAAGAGACTATGAACAGACAGATTTATCTTATTCCTTGTGAGCTAAAAACCTTTAATGAGAAAACTGCACTAATTTTTTTACAGCAATGCACTAAGAAGTCTGAGATTGCTCAGAACATTTATTTATATATATATATATATATATATATATATATATATATATATATATATATATATGTGTGTATATATATAATATATATAAGATTAAAAAACCATTATTTAAATTGACTCTGGGATTTGCCCCCTCCCCCCCTTTCCACATAAATCACAGATGGCAGGAGCTGTGTTGCTCACTCTTTTTCTTGGTTGGTTCAGTAGGTTAGATTTCATACCAGTGCATTTGTTGTTTCCTTTACACGGAATACTAAATCTTGAGATGAACCTCTCTATATGTTGGCATTGTTTCCCAAAGCCATCTTTCGTGGTGCATTCAGTAATGTGAACACTACTGCCAATTACTGTGTCCACATCAAGGATGAGTACCCAGTACAGCAGAACAGATCCTGTTTTTCCACAGCAGTCCTAGAGATTCTGCTCCTTACTAGTTAGGTTGATATCGGTTTCCAAGGGAAAAGTTTTAATTTTTCAAGGGGAGGACAAATCTCATAGAGCTGAGTGAAGAGGTTGTAGTAATTGAGGGTCTTGTAAGGATACCTTGAAGGCATTTGGCTTCAATTCAATAGTTTATCCAAGTAAAAAACTTTTTTAAAACAAAATAATACAGATGGTGCAGCCCTTATTATCAAATCACCCTTAATCACCTTGCCTTTTATTTTCCTTTTCTCTTCATTCTTTTTCTATTACTTGAATTTTGTTTCCTATGATTATATATTCTGTATAACTGTAATTTTGAATATTTATAACTGTGAAGTTGACTTAATTCATGTGTTTTTGCATATCCTAGATTTTATTAGGTTTTCTAATGTGTGTATTCAGGGATATGCGTAACTCAAGCTTACATTAGGTTGGGTGGGAGTTGCATTTTAGATTTAATTTGCAGCTCTTAATATTCTTTTCTGACTCCATGAGCAAAGTTCCCCTTTTGTGAGTCTTCCCTTTTGGTGTGAAACTCTGTGTGAAGGAGACTGCATACATAGGTTTATCATTTGGAAGCAGCCATCTTTCTACCTCCATATGATCTGACGGTTTAAATTGTCCTGGGAGGAGGTATGATTGTTTCCCTTGGGCATTAAAATGCCTCACAAAGAAAATCTTGGAGTAACTTTTTCTGGGATGAAAATTAATGAATTAATACAAGGTATTAATTGCTGTTCTGCTAAAAAAAAGACCCATCTGCTTTAACTCAAAATTATTTCTGATCCAAATGGCGTTGTATATTGTATTGGGTTTTAAGTTGGTACACTGTCAAAATTCCCTCTTTCAGAATTGTACATTCAATAATGGTATATCAGCTGTACTATTGAAATAATATATAAGCTGAGATTTTTACCTATCAGACTTTTGTGTAGCCCGACATTTTTTAATTAACAGTTTATTATTTCCCTGATAAATTTTCTTTTATATAAGTAAGCTATGTCATCAATATTTAGTGTTGATTTCTTTTACTAATAAGGATTAGGTCTACCCTTTTAAAAGGATTTATGCATCTCTTCTTTTTGAAATGTATGTGATCCTCTTTGTTGATGGATTAGGAATAAGACTTAAGGATAAATGAAAGAGAAGTCTTTACAGTTTTAGCAGGAGTATTCTGATTTGTTCTCATAAAAGAATTATATGTGGGTGGTGTAATCAGGAGCTGGGCATATTTTTTCCTAGAAAAATATTAAATTGATCATAATGACAACTTTACTTCAAAAGAAGTCTCAAGTGCAATAGTGGAGCTTTTATTTCAAGAGAAAAATAGATGTTCTTCAGCAGGAGTTAGATTTTATTAGAATATAATCCATTGGTATCAAGAAATAAGAATTGTTGGGGTGGCTAGGTGACGCAGTGAGTAAGAGCGCCAGCCTCGGAGTTGGGATGACCCGAGATCGGATCCAGCCTCAGAAAATGAGCACCCACACACAAATAATGACTGGCTGTGTAACCTTGAGCAAGTTATTTAACCCCAGTTGCTTTAAAAAAAAAAAAAGAAGAAGAAAGAAACAAGAATTGTTGATCCTAAAAAAAACCTTTAAGAAAAGCAAAGTTATACATAATAAAAAACCCTCTCTTTTTCCATTTGAAAAACCTAATCTCAAAATTTTACAAATTGGAACACCTTGAATGTTTTCCTCATTGGTATTATCTCCAGTTCATATAAGTGACTCATAACTTGATATAATCCCACCACCAGTAGCTATGATACATTCTTTTGCATCAGGCAATTATAATTTAGAAAGCATTTATAATTTCTCCTGTGTAAAAAGGGGAAAAGTCAAGTTGTTTTTCTTGTTTTTAATCCTCAAAAAGATGTTCTATTTGGTGTACCCTCTTAACCTTTTTTATTGATGATCAAAATATGTATAAGATCCTAGACTGAAGCTGTTTTGTGGCTTTTATGTTTAAATAACTCACAGCTTAGTTATGTGAAAGAGTTTTAGAGACCCATATTTTGAAAGTACTGAAATTTATATGCTTTGTCAGCCTTTGTAATTCATAGAAATTGGAAGTGTTACCTTTGATGTCTGTTTTCTCACCTCCCTTTCTATCAATGGGATGGTTTATGATTTGTTAAGTTTTTCTTCTAGAATAGCCCCAGTAGAAAAGTTCTGATTCAGTCCACTGCTTTACTTTTCAAGTTCTTAAGGCAGTATGATCCCTTCTTTTTCTGAATATAATATTTATAAATACCTTACATAGTTATTTTTTCACTAAAGAAAATTAAACTTTTCCAAATCTAGTTCATCTATCCCTTTTTCCAAGTATAAAATACTGGTGAATTTTAAAGACTTAGAGGGAAAGGGTGGGGGGTCATATTATGAGAATTTGACCTTTCCTTTTACCAAAAGTAGTTAAGTTATGACCTACCTTTATTGCATTTCCTACATTAGAAAAGAAAAAGGGTTATACAAGGAAATCTGTCGTACTACTAAAAAGTACTACCAGTACTTATGCTTAATGAGGTAAAGAAAGCTGTTGTATCTGTAGCTCATGTGCCAAATAATCAAAGTGGTAGTTTCTGCAAGAAAATCTAACTCCTTGAGCAGACATACTTTCCTTTTAAAGCTTCTTAAGTTTTTGGTTTAGTGGTTTGTTTCTCCAACATCCAACTTTAATGAATTTTTAAAGCCTCATTAAATATTGAGGGACACTTCTCTTAACCTTAATAGATGGCACTTTTTCAGCTGAACATCAATTCTGCCTCCACCTTGGAGTGTAAGTTGGTGGATTGCTTTATTGGGTAATTAATTAAAAGCCTGAGGCATTTTTATGTATGATTTATCTAGTGCCTGAAAAGACTAAGTCTTACCCCATTAGCCAGCTTTAAAACGTCTCCCAGACGGATTTACAACTTACTGCTTTTGAGTTGTTGGAGTTATTTTTCCATGAATATTGTTTCTGCTTGTCAGTTGTTACTGTTCTTGTGTTGTTTCATTTTAATTATCCTTTCATCCATGTGGACAACTTTAGGTTTTTTAAAAGTATAGATATTCTTGCTAATAGAAGTGCTTGACATATTCCTGCTTTCATCATGTGAGATGATTATTTAAAAAATTACTGGAATTATTGATTATCTTGTTTGGACAAGGCCCCAGTAGTGCTTTGTCATTAATGTATCTGCTTGTCATACTGGATCTAAAAATTTGTTTTTACCATTTCTGAAGGCTTTTACTTGAACCTTAATTATGTAGAAATTTTTATTCAGAGCTATGATAACATCATATGTCTTTATAGATATGTATTTTACTTTAAAAGGGCATTGGTCATGTAACTTCACTTTTCAGTCTTAAATGGAAATGGATGTTTGTTGGAAGTCAGGGTTGGGAGAGCGGTATTGCTGAAGGAAGAGAGTGTCTATTAATTGTTTCCTTAGCCCAAACTTCAGATCTCCATTTCCCAAGAAATAAAAAGCAAAATAATTTATAATTTTGTTCCTTCCAACCTTCCCCCAAACACACACACATACACAAAAGTCTGAATGATACGCTTCTAAATTTTCTTATTTCAAACTGGTTAAATGTTTAGCTAAAAGCTCTAAATGAGAAGGAACTAATTATGCAGATAATGTATAGCCATTGTTAACTTTGCCTTGAAGCTAAACTAAACTGTGAATCATTTCAACTGTGTCACTTGTCTGAGGTGATGTAACTGTTTCCCCAATGTTATTTAAAGGAACTTTTAAATGGACCATATATCTTTCCTAGACTAGGGTGAATTTTTTTTTTTAAATGAATGCCTCCTCTCCTGAATTGTAGAAAACTTTGTATTAAGACTTTCAAAAATTGGGTGAAATCAGAGCAGACTAATAACACCAGTGTTATATGACAACTTTGTTTCAAGGCTTTTATACCTATTATATAGGGTTATATCTATTCTCTTGTAATCTTCATTACTCTGTACTTAATGGTTTCTGACTTGGTAGAGCCAGACTGGAAGAAATGAAGGTCATTTAGCACAGAGGTGAGAATGAACTGCTAATTGTTGTTCCCCCAGTTCAGGACTTGTTCAGTTTTCAAAACAAAAGAAATGGATATAAGGGTGGCTGCTCCAAATGACCTCCAGGGCTTAGTATACTTAAGTTTCACAAGCCTTCAGAATATAAAACTTGATTCCACAATTGAAAAATAAAAATGAGGGGAAATCATGTCTGCTTTTGCTTTTTAAAAACTCACCATGTAAGTAAAATGGCATCCTTAAATTGAACACATTAACCTTACATGTGAGCTTTACACGAGGAATTGGAAAGAGGAATATATAAAGTAGCTAGTAGGAAGGAAGGTGTGAGGGTGAAATGATGGATTTACTTTTTCTGATAATGGGCTCTGAAAGCATACATTGCCTCTACCAGCATATGGATATTGATTGGAAATAGGGATATATGTACTCACGTGTGTCTGTGAGTGTGTCTGCGTGTGTGTTATTGGAAACAGCTTGTAAATATTGTAGTTGTTTTAAATGGAAAATAAAAGCTGAGGGTTTTTTTGTTTTTGTTTTGCAAATGTATTGCAACAAAAGGACAGTATTGACAGTGGATAAAACACTGAGGAAATAAATTTTTTTTTCATTTTTTGTGTGTGGTCCTTCTTTATCTCTCCACCTCTTAACTTCTAAGAAAGAAGAATTAATTGCACTATTTTGTAGAATGTTGTTGTCTCGTTGACTTGAACATTTACCCCAAAGACCTAGATTCAAACCCTGGCTCTCTGATGCTTATTTCTGTGTGACCTTGGCTAAGTCACTTAATTTTCCTAGGTTATGTTTTCTTCCTCTGAAAAATAAGGGAGCTGAACTAGATGGCTTTCCATGGCCCTTCCAGGTCTAAAACTGTGATCTTGTAGTAATAATAATAATAATGTGTTTTATAGGAGATTAGACAAATAACCAAATAGCACAAAAGAAGTTTGGGGAGAGAATATTGGTGTTTCAAATAGCTAATGCAAGAAGACAAAAAATATCTAAATTGGCTATGTGTGGGCTAAGAATATTGTAATAGAAAGTGTTTCTCATTTTATACATGTTTCTCATGTATAAAATGTAGGGGTATGTTAAAGTCTACATTAAAGTGTGATAACACTTGAAAATACAACCTTTTTGTTCACTATCAAGAAAATTAGGCAGGGACTAACTTCCTTATAGAGTTCACCACTTCTGGGGCCATCTTACAGAAGACAGGATCTTCTAGCAAGCTTCTTGGTCTGCACAAAGAATGGAGAAAATCACAAAACTGGCAAAATAGTGAGGGAACTGTAATATGAAAGTTACTATGCTGCCAAAATGAATGTGCAGCCTTAATATGAAAGCTGACCTAAGAAACTTAGTAGATAAATCAGTTACCTTTCACAGTTACAGCTCGAAGAGTTAAGACAAGAGAAAGCAGTCCCCAAAAATAAAAATAAGGTAATTTTGATGACATAAATTGAAAAGCTTTTGCATAAACAAAGTTTGTGCATCCAGCATTAGCAAAAGAACTTTCATGCAAAACACCTTTGTGTTAAGTATCTGATAAAGGTCTAAAAGCCAAGATATGTAGAGAACTAACCGATAACAGCTGAAAACAGCTCTTGGAACTGGGGAAGGTAATGGTAAACTACTCTGGTGTCTTTGCCAAGAAAATCCCATACAGGGTCACAGAGTTGGACACAACTGGAAAACAAAAATGATTTTTTAAAGTTTATAACATACACAGGATCTGGTTAGCTTGAGCACTGACCCTAACAATCCCTAAATACAGTGTTTGATCCTCACAACAACTCATTTTAGATACAAGGAAACAGACTGAGAAGTTGACTTGTCCAGGGTCACACAGCTAGTAAACATCTGAATCAAGATGTTTCCAACTCGTAAGTTCTGCTCTAACCACTTCATCACCTAGTGGCTGAGTGGTCAAAGGATTATTAATAATTTTCAAAAGAACATCAAGCAGTCCTCAGTAATAGGCTGATCAGAATAGTTCACAACCAGCTAACTGGCAGTGATTAAAAGATGGGACTAGTCACTGTCGAAGGCTTGTAGAAAGACAGGTTCACTACTATACTGTTAATTGAGCGGCTCTTTGTTTTGTTTTAGTCATTCCGTGTTCCACGGGATTCTGTCCCAGGCCCTTTTTTTTTCTCCCTATACTACTTAGACACCTCATCAGCTCCCATTAATAATCATTTCTATTCTAAGCATTCTCAGATCTACATATTGTGCCCCAAATTCTCTGCTGACCTCTGATCTTACATCTCCAACTGCTTTTCAGAGATCTTAAACTTAACATGTCCAAAACTAAATTCATTCTCTTTCCCTCTAAACCTTCCCCCACTCCTGCCTTCTCTATTATTGTAGAGGGCAAAATTCCCAGGCCCTCAGGCTTACAACCTCCAGCATAGAATACAAGAGGCTGTTTGGCATTCAAAGCCCTTTATAACCTAGCCTTCCTTTCCCAGTCTTCTTACACCTTACTTCCTGAAAGGTACTGTTCAGGTCCACTGTTTTGCTACTCAGTTACCCATTCCAGGAGCAAGACATTGGTTTCTCTGCTCTAGTCATTTTTTTTTTTCTAGCTGTTCTCCATGCCTGGAACACTCTCCCTCCTCCATCTCTGCATACTGGCTTCAAGTCCCAACTAAAAGCGTATAAGCCTTTTCTAACACCTGAATAGTAGTGCCTTCCCCCTCTCCCTGAATTCCTATTTATCCTGTATATAACTTGTTTTGTATATATTTGCTTGTTGTTACCTCTATTAGATTGGGAGCTCCTTGAGAGCAGGCACTGCCTTTTTCCTCTTTTGTATCCCCAGTGTTTAGCATAGTGCCTGTCTCTTAAATGTAGCCCTTAATAAATGTTTATTGACTTACTGTAAAATATTTGTAATTATGCTTTAAAAAAAAAACTTGAAATGTCATCAAGACTTCTACTGAGGTCTCACCATAAAGCATATGTCTCAAATATGTCAAAGTGAGAATGAAAGATCAAATATACCCCCCAACTAGCAGTACTTTTTGTGGTATCAAATAATTAAAAACAAAGTAGAAGCTTGTGGATTATAGAATAGCTAAGTAAATTGTGGTCCATGAGTTTAATAGATTAAGACTGCACTATGAGAAAATGAATAAGAATTTGAAGAAGCGTGACAAAATTTTAATGAATTGATGCAGATAAAGTAAGCAGAACCAAGAAACCAATATATGTAACTATCACAGTGATAATGGAAAGAAAAAATTAAGTTGAACACTTTGTAATTATAATGACTAAGCATGACACAGAAGATACCAGAAAATATATTTCCTTCTTTTTGAAGACATAAAGCACTCCAGGTATGGAATGCTTCATGTATAATTTCAGAGTTGGAAGACATGGGTTTTGCTAAAATGATTTTTTTTCCTCTTTTATTCTTTTTTCTAAGGGATGACTTGTTGGATAGAGAGAATTATATTTGGAGATAAAGGTGATATAAAAAAAATAATTGATAAAAACAACATTTTTATAAGTAAATACCCATGCTCCAGTAACTGTTCTTAAAAATTGAGAAAGAAAATGTGATACTAAGAAATATGGTCCTAATCCCTGTTTCCATATTGCTATTTGTCCTAAGACTAGACATGATGGAGGGGCAGCATGGTAAGTCAGAGAGAGTTCTACTTCTGACACACACTGGCTGTGTGACCTTAGGCAATTTAACCTGTAAGTGTACTAGGCAACTTTTTTAAAATTTATTTTTATTTTTTGCTTTTTGGATGGTGGAAGGCAGGGAAATTGGGGTTAAGTGACTTGCCCAAGGTCACATGACTAGCAAGTGTTAAGTCTCTGAGGTCAGACTCCAGGACTGGTACTATATTCACTGCACCACCTAGCCGCCCCCAGGTAACTCTCTTAAGATCATAAGTTGACAGCCTGCTTAGGAAGTTTCTTCATCTGAGAGATCCCTGTACCAATGAAATCATAAGTTTGGTCCCTGTTCCTCTTCTGGAAATGACAGCAATGACTGTTACATGAGAAAAAAAAAATAAGGCATAAGCATTTGCTAAAAAGGAAATAAAATTAACACTGCTTTTTAGATTAATGATAGTTTATTTAGAAAACACCGGTGAAGTATTAAAGGAATTAATAGAAGCAGTAACTTCAGTAAAGTGTAAAATTCAAGACTGAATTTTAAAAATCAGAAGAATAATTAGGGCTCATGGTTGAACTGTGCATAGAAACAAGGACAAAATTTTGGGAGTAGAAACAGGACTTCCACGGGGCTCCTGCTTCCACTTCCTCTAATTCATGTAAAAGGTGACTCTGAAGAAACTTGGGAGCTACAGACCCTACAAAATGACACAGAGAAGCTAACCTCCCCCCTGAGGACAGCCCGGCAGGAAGCAGCCAGCACAGCGCCCTGGGAGCTGACCTCCATCCTGCTCCAGCAGGAGGTTTTAGCCTCATGGTGGCCCTGATCAGCCACCAGTTGGAGGGACTTCAGATCACCAGCAGCTGTGGCAGTTTCCAGAATTATCAACACATAGATGTTAAGGACAAAGTGAGAGGTCAGTACAGTGTAGACTTTGGGGTCCAGTAGTTTGGGAATATGGTCGGCCTTTATCACCTAGAGGGAGAAGCTGCTAAGGCATCATGGCCCTGAAGCTGCAGCCACACATGGTTGCTTCAGCTCCTGGCCTGCAGATTGTAGGGGAACCAAGCTACCAGTCTGAGGGGTAATCACCCTTGCTTAAACCTGCTTAGATATGGATTGCAGTCTAGGGTTGGGGGTCTGGGGTGTGTGATCAGCTTGTCAGAGTGTGTGGAGGCTTCAGAGAGGGCACCCAACTAATACCTTCAGCAGCTGAGAAAACCCCACTATTTGGTATAAAGTTCCCTTGTCTGGTAGCAGAGTCCTACTCTGGCAAAAAAAGCCCAAAAGTCAAGTAATTGAGTGGCAACATGAGTAAACAAGGAAAGCAAAGTAAACAGAGGAATCCAACATTAGACTCCTATTTGGGGGACAAAAAGAATCAAAGCATGGAACAGGAGGAAGACAGTAAAGTTAGAACTCCTGCACCAAAAGCTTCCAAGAAAAATACAAGCTGTTTATAGGCCTTTAAGGAGTTTTTTAAACAAATGCTTTATTAACTTCTGTTTTACATCGTTTATTTCTGCCAGATTTTGAGTTACAATCATTTCCCCCCACTGTTTTTCCCCTACCCACCCTCCCAGAATAGCAGTCCCACAAGATATCCCTTCCTCCAATATGCTCTCTCCCATACCTTCTCCCATACCCCCATCGACTTTTCCATTAGAGGAAGGTGAATCTTTGTGTCCCAATGCCTGCACATTTTATCTCCCAATTACAAGCAAAAGAGTATTAATAATAGTATTTATATATATATTTGAAACATTTAATGTTAAGACCTCGAATTTCAGATCCATTTCCTTCCTCCCTTGTCACCCATTCCCTCTGGGAAGATAAGTAATTCAGTATATGTTGTACAAGTCTAGCTATGCAAAACATTATCATAGTAGATATATTGTACAAGGCTGCTTATAATTCCCTCCCACTCATCCCACCCCCCACCTGGTCCATTCCCTACATGATCCTGTCCCTCTTCTATAGTGGGTACTTCCAACCTCCCCTCCCCCCAAGGATGCCCTCCAATCCATCATCCCTCCTCTCATCCCCCTTCCCCCTATTCTGTGCAGGTTGAGATATCCCATTTAGTATGTATGTCATTCTCTCCTTGAACCAAATTCAATGAGAATGTGGTTTTGCCTTTTTGCCTTCCTATTCTCCCCCTCCCTTGCAACCACTTCCCCTTGCTTCTTCTACATGAGATAGTTTACCCTACCTTGTCTCTCCCCATCTCCTCTTGCCACTTTCCTCTCTCACCTCATAATTGCATCCCTTGAGTATTCTCCCTTCCCAACAAATTCAACCTATGCCCTCTATCCATATATAACTGTAAACATATACACACACATTCACATATGTATTCATATGACCACACACCTTTCTTCCATTATTTTCATAGTGAGAAAGATATCATCAGTCACTGTTATTGTTTTTCCATATAGGAATGTAAATAGTTCAACTTTGATAAGTTCCTTTTGATTTCTCTTCCCTGATTACCTTCTCAGGCATCTCTTGCTTCTTGTGTCTGGATGTCAAATTTTCTATTCAATTCTGGCTTTTTCCTCAAGAATGCTTGAAAGTCCTCTATTCCACTGAATGAACATATTTTCCACTGAAACATGATACTCAGTTTTACTGGGTAGGTGACCCTTGGGTTCATTCCCAGCTCTTTTGCCCTGTGGAATATCATATTCCATGCCCTTTAATCCCTCAGTGTAGAAGCTGCCAGGTCCTGGGCTATTCTGATTGTGTTTCCACAATATTGAAATTGTTTCTTCCTGGCTGCTTGTAGTATTTTCTCCTTGATCTGGGGATTCTGGAACCTGACTATAATATTCCTGGGAGTTTTCTTTTTGGGATCTTTTTCAGGAGGTGATCTGTGGATTCTTTCAACCTCTATTTTGCCCTCTGGATCTAAAACATCAGGGCAATTTTCCTTGAGAATTTCTTGAAGGGTGATTTCTAGGTTCTTTCTTTGATCATGGCTTTCAGGTAGTCCAATAATTTTTAAATTGTCTCTCCTGGATCTATTTTCCAGGTCAGTGGTTTTTCCCATGAGATATTTCACATTGCCTTCTAATCTTTCAATTGTTTGGATCTGCTTAACAGCATCTTGATTTCTCATAAAGTCATTAGCTTCCATTTGCTCCAGTCTAACTCTGAAGGAATGAATCTCCTCAGTGAACTTTTGAGATTCTTTTTCCATCTGGCAAATTCGACTTTTTAAGGCATTCTTCTCCTCATTGCCCTTTTGGGCCTCCTTTGCCATTTGAGGTAGTCTATTTTTGAAGGTATTGTTTTCCTCAGTCAGGCTGTTGACCCTCATTTCATACTTTTCCTGCATCCCTCTCATTTCTCTTTCCAATTTTTCCTCCACTTCTCTTATTTGATTTTTAAAGTCCTTCTTAAGGTCCTCTATGGCCTGCAACCCGCTCATGTTTTCCCCTGGGGCTTTTGGAGCAGGACTTCTGACCTCACAGTCCTTTTCCTGCTCTATGCCCCCAAAATAGGAGTCTAGGGTTGCATTTTTCTGTTTCCTTTGCCTTGGCATGTTGCCACTTAATTACTTGACTTTTGGGCTTGTTGCCACCGTATGGCCTGGTGCCAGACAGGAACTTTCGCCCCAAACGTGTGAGGGGGCAACTTCCGTTTCTGGCAAGCTGTAAACCCACCCACGACTTCCACCCCAGATCACAATCCAGATCCAGGGAGGTTAAAGCAAGAGCGATTACCCCCAAGACTGATCGCTGGATCTCCCTACAGTTTGCAGGCCAGGAGCTGGAGCTGCCTCTGAAAACTACAAAATGGCGTGTCTCCTCAGTGGCTTCTAGCCCCCAGGGGAGGAAGCCGACGCATTCCCCAAATACTGATCCCAAAGTCCATAGGGCACTAACCTCTTACTTTGTCCTAGGCATGTCTATGTTGATAATTCTAGAGTCGGCACAGCTGCTGGTGTTCTGGGGTCTCTCCCACCGGCTGCTGGCCCTGCCGCCCTGGGGCTAAAACCTCGGCTCACAGGGACCTGGGCTCTGCTCGGCTGGGCTCGGCTCCACGCACTCTGCGTGCTGCTTGCTGCCGGCTCCCAGAGTGCTGCACTGGTCCTCCCTGCAGGGCTGCTGGGCTGTCCTCAGCGGGAGGTTAGCTTCTCTGTGTCATTCTGTGGGTGCTGGGGCTCCAGAAGTTGTTCAGAGTCCCCTTTTACATACTTTGGGGGGAATCTGGGGGCAGAGTGGCTTGGATGAGCTGTTTCTACTCTGCCATCTTGGCTCCACCCCCCCTTTAAGGATTTTGAAAACCAAATAAGAGAAGTGGAGGAAAAATGGGAAAGAGAAATGAAAACGATGCAAGAAAATTATGAAATGAGAGTCAACATCCTGACTGAAGAAAATAACACCTTAAAAAATAGACTAACTCAAATGGCAAAAGAGGCTCAAAAAGCCAATGAGGAGAAGAATACCTTAAAAAGCCAAATTTGCCAGATGGAAAAAATCTCAAAAGCTCACTGAAGAGAATTGTTCCTTCAGAATTAGATTGGAGCAAATGGAAGCTAGTGACTTTATGAGAAATCAAGATACCTTTAAAAAGATCCAAACAAATGAAAAAATAGAAGGCAATGTAAAATATCTCATTGGGAAAACCACTGACCTGGAAAATAGATCCAGGAGAGATAATTTAAAAATGATTGAACTACCTGAAAGCCAGGATCAAAAAAAGAACCTAGAAATCATCCGTCAAGAAATTCTCAAGGAAAATTGCCCTGATGTTTTAGAACAAGTGGGCAAAGTAGAGGTTGAAAGAATCCACCCATCACCTCCTGAAAAAGATCCCAAAAAGAAAACTCCTAGGAATATTATAGCCAGGTTCTGGAATTCCCAGATCAAGGAGAAAATATTACAAGCATCCAGGAAGAAACAATTTGAATATTGTGGAAACACAATCAGGATAACACAGGATCTGGCAGCTTCCACACTGAGGGATTGAAGGGCTTGGAATATGATATTCCAGAGGTCAAAGGAACTGGGATTAAAACCAAAAATCACCTTCCCAACAAAACTGAGTATCATGTTTCAGGGGAAAATATGGTCACTCAGTGGAATAGAGGACTTTCAAGTGTTCTTGATGAAAAAACCAGAGTTGAATAGAAAATTTGACATTTTAGATACAAGAAGCATGAGAAGGTAAACAGGGAAAAGAAATCATAAGGAACTTATAAAAGTTGAACTATTTACATTCCTACATGGAAAAACGATAATTGTAACTGGTGAAACTTTTCTCAGTATGAAAATAGTTGAAGAAGGGTATATAGGCATATGAATACATATGTGAATGTGTATATATATATATATATATATATATATATATTTACAGGTATACATAGAGGGCACAGGACCAATTTAATAGGAAGGGGTGATATTTAAAAGGTGAAATTAAGAGGTGGGAGAGGAATAAAATGAGAGGAGATGGGGAGAGACAGAAAGGGGTAAACTATCTCATATAGAAGAGGCAAGGGGAAATGGTTAAAATGGAGGGGAAGAACTGGAAGGCAAAAAGGCAAAACCCTATTCTCATTGAATTTGGCTCAGGGAGAGAATGACATACAGACTAAATAGGATATCTCACCCTACAGGAGAGTGGGGGGGGGGGGAGGGGGACGAAAGGGGGGATGAAAGAAAGGAGGGCAGGCTGAGGTGGGGGAGTTGGAAGCACCCACTTTTGGAAAGGGACAGGATCAAAGTAGAGAATAGAACAAGTGGCAGGTGGGATAGAAGGGAGGTAAATATAGTCAGTCTTTTACAATATATCTACTCTGGTAATGTTTTGCATACCTAAACGTGTACAACATATACTGAATTGCTTATCTTCCCAGTAAGGGTGGGTGACAAGGGAGGAAGGAAATGAATCTGGAATTTGAAGTTTTAAAACCAAATGTTTAAAAATATATAAATACTGTTATTAATACTACTTTACATATAATTGGGAAATAAGATATACAGCTATTGGGGCATAGAGATCCACCATGCCCTACTGGAAAGTTGAAGGGGGAATGGGAGAAGATATGGGAGAGAGCAGATTGGAGGAGGGGATATCCTGTGGGACCACCATTCTGGGGTGGTATGTAGTAAAAAAAATGGAAAAAAAAATTGTAACTTAAAATCTGGTGGAAATGAATGATTTAAGCCAGAAGTTAATAAAGTATTTGAAAAAAAAATTTTTTAATAGAGTTTTAGACCATATGTTATATACCACATACTATAATAAATTCATTTGGCTGTTCAATCTAAATATCAGAAATTATCAGAAAAAATGAAGAGAGATGCAGATATCAACAATATTAAGTGAATTTTTAACCAAACAAGTGATAAAGAAGATCAAAAAAGATGAAATAGTTTTGTTTTTAATTTCAAGGAATTCAAAAACTTGGAAAAACAAAATAAGTGCAGCAAGAATTAAACAGGAAACTATTGATTAATGAAAAAGACTTTGCTTCAACTCTGTCCAATGTAGGTTAGCTATCCAAGGTATATAAGACATTGATGCAAATATATAATTCTAAAAACCATTCTCCAATGGGTAAATGGCCAAAGGATATGAAAAAGTTTTCAGGAAAAGTGCAATCTATTAATCATATGAAAGTTTGCTCTAAGACAAGAGTAAAGATGTGAAGATAGACAAAGAAATTAAAATTGTCCCTCTGCTGATGACATAAAGGTTTACTTAGAAAGTCCTGGGGAATCAGCAAGGATGAGAAAATAGCTTCAGCAAAGTTGCAGTCTACAAAATAAATCCATGAAATCAATAGTTTTTCCACATAATAAAATCCAAAATGCAGCAGCGCAAATACTCAAAGTAACTTCAAAATAAATTTTAAAACTTGGAGATTAATATACCAAAATACATCATAATAACAGCTGACATTTGCAGTTATCTTCCACATGGGGGTTAGGGATGCAGTGTCCCCATAATCTGGAAAATCCACATAAAACAAGTTTTGACTCTCCCTACCAGGAAGTCTTCTGGCATCATGTATTTCATTTTTTTTTCTTGATATTATACAATACTATACATATATTTTATGCATTTCTGAGTTTCTAACCTTTCTTTCTGTGTCATCTACTGGCCGTTTACCATCTGCAGCTTCAGCAAAACTCCCCCAATATTCCCATTTAATTTCTTATGCCAACTGGGGAGCGTCATAATGTGAAAGAGATAAGTATATATACATATGGCATCCTTGTTGGTAACATCTGGGGCAACCCACACCCTTCTAATGGAATCCACAATTCCTTGAATACCAAAGTGGCCCCACCTTGTGGAAAGACAGACATACCTGGTGATAGAAACTCCAGGAGAAGGAGGGGTTTGCCCTCCCCAGACACCCAGACCCCAGAAACCTGTTTTGCCTTATTATATGGTTGTTTCTACTTCTCCATTTCAGAATCACCATAGTAAAAGGGTATATCATCATCACCAGAAGTTGAGACATTCAAAATATATGCAGCACCTCAAGGGCAGCAATCTTGGCAGTGCCATCAGCATGATCATTCCCTCTTGAAACAGAACCAGTTCCTCCCATGTGGGCAGAACAGAGAACAGTGGCCGGGGTGGCAGAAAATTTCAGGGCAGACAAAAGATCTGATGAATTTTACATTTGCAATGATTTTACCAGCAAATTACAGTCATGGAATAGCTTTTTGGAGACTACCAAGGAGCAACATGGCAAGGGTGAGGATTGCACAGTGCTTGAAGGTAATGTTTTCAGTATTCAGCAGAGTCACTTCATATTCATCATAAGTCTCTGATCTGAGAAGGCCTGAGTCTAGTGATGGAGTGAGAGGGCCTCAACTTCATGGGGGCACTGCCCTGTGCAAAGGAGAACCCAAAACCAAATCAAGCCTTCACCAAAAGGGTAGTGGCAGCTATGGCCTGAAGGGAGGGTGGTATTCCAGTAGCCATAGCATCAAGTGAGCAGACTAATAAGCCATTGGGCTCAGAGTAAGTCTTAAAGCATGGGTTAGGAAATTAGAAGCCACCCCACTCTGCTCATATAACAAGAAGAGGGGGCGGCTAGGTGGCGCAGTGAATAGAGCGCCGGCCTTGGAATCAGAAGGACCTGAGTTCCCGACACTTAATCCACACAAACAAAAAACCTAGCCCTGTAACCTTGGGCAAGTTACTTAACCCCAATTGCCCTAAAGGGGCGGCTAGGTGGCGCAGTGAGTAAGAGCGCCGGCCTCGGAGTTAGGATGACCCGAGATCAGATCCGACCTCAGAAAATGAGCACCCACGCATAAATAATGACTAGCCGTGTAACCTTGAGCAAGTTACTTAACCCCAATTGCTTTAAAAAAAAAAAACAAGAAGAGGGAAGGACTTATTGTGTGAAATCTGGGATTGGGCCCTTCTGAGCTCTGACGGAGCTCAGACATGATCTAGCACAGAGGTTCCCAAACTTATTTGGCTTACTGCCCCCTTAAAAAAACTACTCAGTGTCCCCCTGGAAATCTACTTTCTTTAACCCTTTAGTGGTTTAAAAAAATTGTGTCATTTCCCAAAAAATACAATTTTTTAAAAAATGATGCATCCTAAATTTTATAATTTATCATAAATTTGTGCCTTTTCCCCTACATTGAAATTCTGATGATGCAATATTGCATCATGTAACCTTACGGTGTCATTATTACATGTACATATTCCTGCAGATGTGTGTTGACTTCCCAACAATTAGTGACATGCTCACCTGCCAACACTTGCTTGTTAAGACCCGTCACTAGACTTGACCACTGATTGGGGATGACTTGCATTTTGTGTGTTTATCTGGAAAGTAATGTAATCACTATGACTTTAGCTCTGTTACACAACAAATAAAACATGTACAGTTTTTAAAAATTTCTTCTCTTTCCTTGTGCTTCCACCTCCCCTTTATTTTTATTCAACTGCCTGCAATTGCAGCACCCCCCTGGATTGTTCCAGCACCCCCAGGAGGTGGTATTGCTCACTTTGGGAATCTATGACTAACTCCAAATGTTCTAGAACAGAGTTTTTAGTTAGAGAAACAAGAGGCTTGGTAATTTCACAAAGTAATCCACAACCTACTATAATAATCCTATAGCTATCCATCTGCTCCAAATATGGTTGTCAGCTGTTACTTAGTGGTGAGGGCAGAATTACTGGGTAGTCTGAATTTGTTTAGGAGAAACAGAACAAGTACCAGCAACCACGATATACCCCACATATTCCACATTGGACTTTCCATTTAGAAACTTTGTGGCCTCTTTGGTAGCAGAAGATGACTATCTTCCTGGCCAGTCTCAGCATCCAGTGCTGCTAGAAGCAGTTCATCTATGTACTGGACCAAAGCAGAACTTTTTTAAATGATAGAAGCTAAATCTTACTGTGAAATTTGAGAGAATAAAATGGACTTTTCTACATAACCTTGAGGTAGATGAGGCCATGGCCATTGTGAATATTTCCAGGTAAAAGCAAACAAATGCTAGAAATCTGGGTATATGAGGATTGAAAAAAAAAAAAGCTAAACAAAGATCGTGAAGTGGAATGCCTCACAAAGAACCAAGGAAATAAGAGTAGTAGGGTTGGGTACCATCAGATGTCTGGGTATAATATAAGTATAATTACGCATAAATCCTGAGCAGAACGATAAGCAGGTTTGCCATTAGGACCTAATTTAGGTTTCTTAAGGAGTATTGGTATATTATATGGGGATTTACAAGGAATAAGAATACCTTGATATTTAATGAATGAGTCAATAATAGGTATGATACCTTCAATGGTTATCCTGGACAAGGAATACTAAGAGACAGATGGTGCGGGACCTCCTTTAGTTTTAATAAGTAACAGAGACAGCAGATTTCAGGAGGCCATGTCTGAGGATGAAGTTGAAAATATCAAAGGAGATGCAAAGAACATCTCCAGCCGCCACTTGATTGTTTTGAGTAAGGACTGAGAACAAGGAGAAGGAATCTTTGGGCAGTTTTAGGGACAGAGTACTGTCAGGGGAATAGGAAATAGGTTTACAGGGGGGTTTAAGCATAAGGAGAAAAGAATGCTCCACAGAAAGTGGACCCATGAAGAGTGTATGAAAGGACAATTTAGGAACATGCTATGGCTTTCCTGAAACCCCAACAATATTTAAATACTTAATTGAGGCACAGTTGGAATCGGGCTTACTCATTAGCACTGAATTAGAGGCTTCAGTATTTAGCAAATAATCATAGAATGTGTCCCCAATCTTAAGAGTGACATGGGGTTCACCATTTTAGGGAGAGGAATGGTCCAGGATAATTGGAGCCAAGGCATTGGGTTCTAGAAAAATTACTGATTCTCTGGGAACCCCTAGAGTCATCCCACCTGTTATTTTTGAGTAAGTCCTTCACTCTTTTTGTTACATGAGCAGAGGAGGGTGGCTTCTGATTTCCTAACTCATGCTTTAAGACTTTCCTCTTACCCACTATTCTTTCTAGTCTATGACAATATGGCCCTTCCTGCCACAACAAAATAGATTCACTCAAATTTCAAGGTTTGGGGGTTGCCTTTAACACTGCCAGTGCTAGGGCCTCTGAAACAGCTTGTAAAGAATCAATAATGGTTTTAACCTTTTTATAGCAGCACTTTTAGTGGTGGCAAAGAACTGGAAATTGAAGGGATGTCCATCACTTGGGAAATAACCAAATAATTTGTATATGATTGTGACGGGAATACTATTACACTGTAAGAAATTATGATCTGGATGCTCTTAGAAAAAACTTGGAAAGACTTACTTGAACTGGTGCTTTATTTTTCTTGGAGGTCTTTTTTTTTTATCTGTGTATTCTTTCACAGCATGACTTACATGGAAATGTATTTTGCATATTTTACACATGTGAAACCTATGTCAAATTGTTTGCATTCTTGATAGGGGTGATAGAGAGGGAGAGAGAATTTGGAACTCAAAATCTGGAAAAAAAAAAGAATTTTAAAATTGCTTTACATGTAATTGGGGGAAAATAAAATATTAAAATTTTTAAAAGAATGGTTTGAACTGAAACTGTCTGTACTGGGGCTATGACAGTTTGTTCCTTCTCTTGCATTTCTTTCTCCTGTTTTTCTTTTTCTTTTTTCTCTCTCCCCATCTTCATAAATAAATAAGGCAATTCCCTTAAGCTGACCTATAGGTATCTCATGCCAACCAGGACATCTGTTAGAAATGCTTTCTTATTTCAGGCAATGATTGACTTACAAAGTCAGTACTAATAATATGTGCACCTTGATGGTTGATGGGGTCTAATCTTGTATATAGTTTAGCACTTTGCATAGTCTATCGTAAAAATGATAAGGACTTTTATTCTTCTCTTGCACTGTCTCCTGGTACTTGCTCTAGGTCTCTGAACATGTTGCAAAATCATTTATACCAAAGACTGCCTGGACCATTGTAATTCTGATGTAATCGTCATGATCATTGGGGTCCCAGTGTGGATCTTGTAAAGACCAATTGAAAAGACCTTTGAGATCAGTCCCACCCCTACCCTCCCCCACTGAAGCTCACCTATCTGTTGCTTTTATGATGCCTTGTTTTTCTCCAGTTTACTGTAGGTGGCTTAAATCAGTTACATCTCCCCAAGTAGGACTCTAACCTCTAAATATGACTTGAAAGTGTCCTATATCTGCTCCAGAGTCCTCATCAAATCTAGGAGTGTTACTTCTCCAAGTGGAGAGGGTAGAGGAGCTGAAATGCTGACATTGTTTAAGATCTACTTTGCCTCTATGATCATGACGAATATTTTCTTGAAAAGAGAAGATGCTGGGGGGTGGAGCCAAGATGGCAGAGTAGAAACAGCACTTCCAAGGCACTCTCCCCCCAGATTCCCTCCAAACTATGTAAAAGAGGACTCTGAACAACTTCTGGAGCCCCAGCACCCACAGAACGACACAGAGAAGCTAACCTCCCGCTGAGGACAGCCCAGCAGCCCTGCAGGAAGGACCAGCACAGGACTCTGGGAGCTGGCAGTGCAGCGCGCGGAGAGCTGGCAGCATAGCGTGGAGAGCTGAACCCAGGTCCACTTGAGCCTCGGTTTTAGCCTCAGGGCGGCTGGGCCAGCAGCCGGCTGGAGGGACCCCAGAACACCAGCTGCTGTGGTGATTCCAGAATTATCAACACAGACATGCCTAGGACAAAGTGAGAGGTTAGTTCCCTATGGACTTTGGGATCAGTATTTGGGGAACGTGTTAGCGTCCTCCCCTGGAGGCTAGAAGCCACTGAGGAGACACACCATTTTGTAGTTTTCAGTGGCAGCTCCAGCTCCTGGCCTGAGAACTGTAGGGAGATCCAGCGATCAGTCTTGGGGGGTAATCACTCTTGCTTTAACCTCCCTGGATCTGGATTTTGGTCTCGGGGGGAGGTTGTGGGGTGGCTATCCAGCTTGCCAGAAATGGAAGTTGTCCCCCCATATGTTAAGGACGGAAGCTCTCCTGTCTGGTGGCAGAGTCATACTGTGGCAACAAGCCCAAAAGTCAAGTAATTAAGTGGCAACATGCCAAGGCAAAGGAAACAAATAGAAAAATGCAACATTAGACTCCTATTTGGGGGGCAAAGAGGATCAAAGCACAGAACAGGAGGAGGACTCTGAGGTCAGAAATTCTGCTCCAAAAGCCCCATAGGAAAATATGAGCGGGTTACAGGTCATAGAGGACCTTAAAAAGGACTTTAAAAATCAAATAAGAGAAGTGGAGGAAAAATTGGGAAGAGAAATGAGAAGGACGCAGGAAAAGCATGAAATGAGGGTCAACAGCCTGACTGAGGAAAACAACACCTTAAAAAATAGACTAACTCAAATGGCAAAGGAGGCCCAAAAGGGCAATGAGGAGAAGAATGCCTTAAAAAGCCAAATTTGCCAGATGGAAAAAGAATCTCAAAAGCTCACTGAGGAGATTCATTCCTTCAGAGTTAGACTGGAGCAAATGGAAGCTAATGACTTTATGAGAAATCAAGATGCTGTTAAGCAGATCCAAACAAATGAAAGATTAGAAGGCAATGTGAAATATCTCATAGGAAAAACCACTGACCTGGAAAATAGATCCAGGAGAGACAATTTAAAAATTATTGGACTACCTGAAAGCCATGATCAAAGAAAGAACCTAGAAATCACCCTTCAAGAAATTCTCAAGGAAAATTGCCCTGATGTTTTAGATCCAGAGGGCAAAATAGAGGTTGAAAGAATCCACAGATCACCTCCTGAAAAAGATCCCAAAAAGAAAACTCCCAGGAATATTATAGCCAGGTTCCAGAATCCCAGATCAAGGAGAAAATACTACAAGCAGCCAGGAAGAAACAATTTCAATATTGTGGAAACACAATCAGAATAGCCCAGGACCTGGCAGCTTCTACACTGAGGGATCAAAGGGCATGGAATATGATATTCCAGAGGGCAAAAGAACTGGAAATGAACCCAAGGGTCACCTACCCAGCAAAACTGAATATTTTGTTTCAGGGGAAAATATGGTCATTCAGTGGAATAGAGGACTTTCAAGCATTCTTGAGGAAAAAACCAGAGTTGAATAGAAAATTTGACATCCAGACACAAGAAGCAAGAGATGCCTGAGAAGGTAATCAGGGAAAAGAAATCAAAAGGAACTTATCAAAGTTGAACTATTTACATTCCTATATGGAAAAACAATAACTGTGACTGAGGAAATCTTTCTCAGTATGAAAATAATGGAAGAAGGGTGTATGGTCATATGAATACATATGTGAATGTGTGTATATATGTTTACAGTTATACATGGATAGAGGGCATAGGTTGAATTTTTTGGGAAGGGAGGATACTCAAGGGGTGAAATTATGAGATGAGAGAGGAAAGTGGCAAGAGGAGATGGGGAGAGACAGGGTAGGGTAAACTATCTCATATAGAAGAAGCAAGGGGAAGTGGCTGCAAGGGAGGGGAAGAATAGGAAGGCAAAAAGGCAAAACCACATTCTCATTGAATTTGGCTCAGGGGGAGAATGACATACATACTAAATGGGATATCTCAACCTGCAGCAGAATAGGGGGAAGGGGGATGGGAGGGCATCCTTGGGGGGAGGGGAGGTTAGAAGTACCCACTATAGAAGAGGGACAGGATCATGTAGGGAATGGACCAGGTGGGGGGTGGGATGAGTGGGAGGGAAGTATAAGCAGCCTTGTACAATATATCTACTAAGATAATGTTTTGCATAACTAGACATGTACAACATATACTGAATTACTTATCTTCCCAGAGGGAATGGGTGACAAGGGAGGAAGGGAATGGATCTGAAATTCGAGGTCTTAACATTAAACGTTTCAAATATATATAAATACTATTATTAATACTCTTTTGCTCGTAATCGGGAGATAAGATGTGCAGGCATCGGGGCACAGAGATTCACCTTGCTCTAATGGAAAAGTCGAAGTGGCTATAGGAGAAGATATGGGAGAAAGCAGATTGGAGGAAGCGATATCTTGTGGGACTGCTATTCTGGGAGGGTGGGTAGGGGGAAAATGGGGGAAAAAATTTTGTAACTCAAAATCTGGCAAAAATGAATGATGTAAAACAGAAGTTAATAAAGCATTTGTTTAATAAAACAAAAAGAACAAAAAACAAAAAAGAAAAAAAAAAGAGAAGATGCTTCTAGGTTTCCCCTCTTCTTTGGAAGAACTGGAGCTTCTAGTTTAGACAGGAGAGTAGGATGGAGGCACAGAAAGTGGAAGAGGAGAAGGAGTAAGTGAAGAAGGACAGACAAAGCTCCGAAATAGGAGGAGAGGTAGCTGAAAGAAAATGCACCAGAGCAGAGGAGGATATAAAAACGGGGAGAAACTAGAGAGGCAAGGTAGAGGGATGAGGGTGAGAGTGAAGGAGCAAGGGGACAAAGGAACTGGAGAGGAGGGCAGAAAGTCGGGACAAGGACAAAGGAGTAGGAGGGTGTAAAGAAGTGGGAAACGAAGATAAAGAAGAATAGAGAAGCAAGGAAATTGGAGAGAAAGAAAACCTCAGGGGGCATCAGGCAGATGCCATTAGATGACTTAGATTTAGTTAAAAGCATCAGTTAATTTGCTCCACAAATACCAGCATTCTAGCTGCTTTGGTTTTTTTTACCTAGCATGACTCATCTTAAATCTCTCAATTTATCATAGTCATAGGTATCAAACTGAGGTCAAAATGATTCATCAGCTGAATTTTTCTCTGTTTTAAAGCAAATAGTGAAGTCTAATTGCTTGTTTTTTGACGGTCCGTAGCTCAATTGGTACCTCCCCCTTGTCTCGGGGGAGAAGAACTTTTAAGAAGTTTTTCTAGGAGTGTTCCTTTTGGCACACTATTTTTGCTATTTTTAGCCCCAATTATTTTTTTTTAATTCCTAAATGTAACCAAAGAGAAATTTGTGAGACACACACAGGGCTGACAAACTTTTATGAAGTGTCCCCCACAAATCTCAGTTAAGACAATGAATATGATGTTTCCTCACTGGTCTTAGAGGATTCAGTAGAAAACTCTAAAATAAAATAAAAAGAAATCTCAGCTTCTCCTTTTAGGGCTAGATTTTACTTCTCCTTGTCAAATAAGGCACCTCTTTTGTTTGTAAAAGTTAAAAAGATCTTTTACTGATCCAATTTCCAATTAAGATACTTGGATGGCTAATAGAGATACAGTCTCTAAGAATGCCTTTCTAAGGTTTCAGTTGTTTTTCAGGAGTCCCTCCTTGAGGGACCTAGTCACAGGCCTGGTGCTTGGTTCCTGGATCTAATAAAGGTTCAGGAATGCCTCGTAGGAAATCACTCTGAGGTTCACAGCACTCAAACTGGAGGTTGATTTTAGTGCCAGGCTGAGTAGTTAATAGCTAAGGAAAATCTGGTGGGTTGCCCAAAGATGTTGGTGTTTTTGGAACAAGTGAGTACTCCCTGGGAAGACACAGGATTCCTCTATTGACCTTGCTTTCTATGACTAGGTTCACAGTGTCATATCCTCCATCATAGGCATGGCTGCCAGCTGGTTCAGTGCTTTTGTCTAGGGACCCAGTTTATGAGCTCATAAAGGACAACATTAAAGCAAAACATGAAAACAGTCTCTCTTCTTAAGCAAATTAAAGGAATGTTGTCACATAGAGGACACCAAACACCAAAAAACAAACATTAGCATGTAGCTAATCCCAGTGTGGTCCCTAGATGTCTCCAGAGACTGTGCTATGCAACACTCCCCAGGCTGATCCACCATGGGAGGAAATTAGCTTGATTTACATAAACACACATAAGAATCCCTATTCAGGTCAAGAAAGGGATTTAAATTAGCTTGTTCTGTGTTTTACTTATTCCCACTTTGACTACGAAGACAAAGCTTCCTCAATTATTCTTAGCCTCTGAAGAATGTCTATATGGTGTGCACTCTTTATTTCTCCCTTTCCCCCTTTACTTCCCCCCCCCCCCACTTCAATGTTGGGGACATCTTCCTTGATGAAAAAAAAAAATTCCTTCAAGAGATTGTCTCCATGGGGTTTACCAGGGCTCCAGATTGCCAATTATTTCCAGATTATCACACTGAACACAAAACAGTACCCCAAGACAAAAATTATAGCTTTTCCCCAATTGGGTGCTTATTTTCTAGCTTGGAGAATATTTGGATTCAAGGGAAGAGCTGTCTCAACCATACTTCCCTAGAAGAAGCCCTCAATTCAAATAGAAAGTTCTACCACAGGGCTAAAAGAGAAGAAAGGGGCTCTGCTAAGGTAGTCTGGGGAACCAGGCTCCTTCCCCTGATCTCACTGGAACCTTCAAACTATCTGGAGTAAATTTAATAAATGTAGATTGAGGTACAGATTCCAAGCAAGATCAGTTTATTAACAGTGGGGCATATAACTGTTAACAAAGCAGGTCAGACTGGCAGTCTCAGTAAAGCCAACAACCTCAATAAGAAGGGGAGAGGGGAACCCTCTTTACTGATTTGAAGGAAAGAAAGGGGTTTAGGTAATTGTGGAACATTACAATTGCCTGTACTAAGAAAAGTGAGCTGGCATTTAGGTGAAGCTAATCATACCCTTTATAATAATTAAGGAATGTGAATAAATAAACATAAATAAAAATAAATAAAATGTTAGTAAATAAAAAGTTCCATAAAACATATGGGACTCATCTGCACTTTGTAATCTTTAGTAGGCCTTTTCCACCTAGACTATTGCCATGAGCTGCTCAGTGTCCAGCACTTAGCATGATTTGGAGATGTGAATAAGAAATGACCAGGCCTTCTGGGTAGTTCAAGGAAGAATGATGAACTCCATTTATTGATTCTTAAAGGCACAGGGTTTTTATAGAGCAATGAGACAAAGGAAGAAGACTCAAGTATTCTTATCTTAGTCTGTCATATCCAGGAAGTAGCATGGCAATAAGGCTTTTGTTCTCTAGGTGCCAGAAAGTCTTAGGAAAAGTCAGTTAACTCCTTTCATATGCATTCACATTACAAAGGATGCTCTGGAGAGCTGGCTACAAGGCCTGAAACCAAAGCCACATCATCAAATACATATGCATAGGAACTGACCACTTAAGAATTCAAATATTTTAGTTTTGAACAACTAAAGGGTAAACCCTATTGGTCTCAGAACTCAAACAACATCCTTTTAAGTGTAACCCATATCAAAAGTCCACTATTATCAAGGTAATTATCTGAGTCCTGGATCAGGTCTCTTTGGCCCCCTACAGACTACCAGGGGTATGGTAAGAGTGATAACAATTTTTCTTTTAATGATATCTTTAAATTAACTTGAAGGGAAAGATCAATTCCTGAGCTTCATTCAAGAACACAGAAAGGTGGCTTTCAGTAGATACTAGCTCAATTAAAAAAATCAGTACAGCATAAAATCAATTACATTGTGAAATCAATAGAGTAGAAACTTGAGGTAATATTAATTTTGATCTTTTCGAGGCTAGATATAGGAATTCCTGGGTTATGTAAGGGTATCAAGAAATAACCAGAGAATCAGAAGAACTTCAGACTTGAAAGAGACCTTTGTAGCTATTTAGTCCAACTCATGCCTGAAAGGAATCTTCATTACCAGAGCTAGCTCATATTTGGGAAAGGAATCTTCATTAACAGAGCTAGCTCATATTTGGGAGACTGAAGGAAAGTGTGAGAGAGAGAAAAGGGTATTAGACCAAATTGAAGGTCTACAAAGCTGTTGTGCTGACCTCATTGTTGTATGCCTGTGAAACCTGGACAATATACCAGTATCATGCTTGGAAACTGAATCATTTCCATTTGAATTGTCTTAAGAAGATTCTGAATATTACCTAGCAAGATAAGGTACTTCCTTCAGCTAAACTGCCAGGCATTCTAACTCTACTGCATAGTGTACAACTCTGATGGCCTGGCCATGTTGTTCGAATGTCAAATGTATGTTTGCCTAAAAGATTATTTTGTGGAGAACTCACACAAGGCAAATACTCACATGGAAGTTAGAATAAGTGACAAGAACACTCTCAAAGTCTCCCTGAAGAACTTTGGAATTGATTTCAAGACATGGAAGACACTGGCAAAGGACTGCGTAGCATGGCATACCTGCATCAAAGAAGGTACGATGCTTTATGAGCAAAGCAGATTTGTAGAAGGTCAAAGGAAATATGATATGTGCAAATTTAGAGCCATCTCCACTCCAAATGGTCATGTGAACTGTTTGTGCTCAACCTGTGGTATTCTTCCACGCTCATATTGGTCTGTTCAGCCACAGTTGGACACACTGTACCTTGACTCCAACATAGTGATGTCATTTTGGTCTACTTTGAGAACAGAGGACAACAACCAACCAGAAGTAGCAGCTGATGGGGTCAAACCTCTAGTTCCCTTGTCTCTAGTTCCCCTGATCCAGCTTCCATTCCTTCTTCACATTCTTATTCACTTAACTATTTGAGTGCCATGTGCTCTATCTCAAAACCCCAAACTAGCCAGCCTGAACTCTGCACTCATGCTGTTCCAGCCACCTCATATCAGACCTCACAGTAGTCTCCTTCCTTCCCAAAACAAGAAGCAACAATGCTGGACTACATTATGTGGACACCCATGAAGCTAGCTCCTGAAGACCTCTCTACCTACAGAAATATATTTCCAAGATCCTGATATATATGCAAAATAAATCAAGCAATGAATCTATTAGAAAAGGGACATCCAACTTTATTTTCCTTCTAACCAACTTGTAGAAAACAGTGGACTTTATCAGTAAGGGTGGGAATCAGGCTTGGGAGAATTTGGAAAATGCCTTATCAAATTAGGCGTTGCATAGAAAGGGGAGGAAGAGAGAGAATACCATTATCTGATGAAACCCGGAAACATTGAGGTCATTGTAAAATTGAAAATTGATTTTAATTCTATTTTGCTAAGATTTAATCAAGCTAGATTTAATATTCCTTTTCCTGGTTCCTTTCTCTTGTAAACTTCACCCACCATGCACATCCTGGAGAACTTGATTAAAGGTCAAGCTTCTGTCTTGTAATTGCCTCCACCTTTGGAACCCCACTCCTCACTCAGTTTCCAGAGAAATTTGATTAACCTAAAAGGTCAAATCTCATCAATTTAAACTATTGGAGCAATTTCTATGGCTTGAGAACCTTTGTCTTGTAACTCACTGTGTCTTGGCTGTGGTTAAGGAGGTTTCAGAAGGGGAGGACCAAATGTTGTAATCTCAATTCTGATGATGTCATCGATAGCCAATCAGAAGAAAACACCTATACTGCTTTGTCATCTTGCTAATTGTCATAAAAGACCCTGTAACCCTCACTTAAGGTCATTGGTCATCACAAGAGGTCATTGAGCCAATTTATTGGTCACTGCTAGCCTAACTAATAAATTGCTTTGGATTTTTTCTCAGAATTTCTATCATGACATCATTTTTTGATCTGGATTGAAGGAACATTAGTTTGTAACAGATCTAGGTGCTATTTGACATTAAGATATTAGAACGTATTCTTGTGATACATTCCTCAAGTCTATTTTGTTGGTTCTTCATCCATGTCATGCCTTCTAGCCATGGGTTTTCTCCAATGCTTAGACCTACAGCCTTTTTTCCCCCTCCAGAATATTTCATCATCTCCCATGGTTCAGTTATTATCTTCATGCAAGTGATTCCCAGATCTATATATCCAGCCTGGTCTCTCTCTTAAAATATAGTCATACATCACCAGTTGCTTTTTGGACACCTCAAATTGGATACTCCAATCTCAACATATATAAAACAGAACTCATATTGCCCTCCCCACCTCTTCTCCAAAATCTTTATTTGTCTAAAGTATCAGCCATCCTCCCAGTCACCCAGGCCCATAACTTTAGTATCATCTTTGATCCTCATCCTCACTCACCCCACATATGCAATTCATTGCCAAGCCTTTTGTTTATGTCTTCACAACACCTCTCTCCTCTGCCTTCTTCTCTTCACTCACATAGCTATTAACCTAGTTCAAGTGTGCATCATTTCTTGCCTCCAGTAAGTCAATAGTCTTCTAACTGAACTTCAAGATTATATGACCATCAATATAGAGGACTAGACATTTTCTCCAGTCCTCATGAACTCTCAAAACCCCTTAGAATAGGAATTATGAAGAAGAGGCAAAATAACTACAGTTATCAGGTCAAGACATGAAGTAACTTAACAAGATAACAACTTTATAAATTAGTCACAGAGAAGCTAATCTCTAATCCCTAAGGTTCTCACTCAGTATCCCCTTCCCCACTAGACTCTAAACTCTGGCCAAACCCATCCCACTGGCCTCTGCTCTGAGGTCCAGTCAGTAATACCCTCCTGCAGTCTCTGCCCTCAACATCACAATTCTGTGGTCAAAAGCAGCAAAACTCTCTTCTTCCAGTCTCTTGCAAAAGAAGAGGCATAGGAAACCATGTTATGCCTGGGTTGGCTGCGGACTTCAACAAAGTTTAGCCAGAGAGCTAGAGAAGTGAGAGAAGTGATCGCAGTGCTAGTTGGTCTTTGGGGCTATAGCAGGACTAAAGAAAAGGGGATTGGCATCCAGCTGGAGCCAGAAGTTCCCTCTCCCTATAGAAATCACTTAGTCATGGACTGAACCAGTGAAAAGTGAGTTCCCCAATGTGATGGGAAACTGAGACTAGAGGAAGGTCTAGGCACTAGGGTTGCCATCAAAAGGAGAAGGAATTAAAAAGTGAATAAGGAGAAGATAAGGAAAAATTACTAAAGCTGTCTGGAGGAAGCAAAACCTAGAGCACAAGCAGATAAAGCAACAGAGAATGAATTAAAAGAGAAGGATATTGAAATGAGTCCAAATAACTTTAAGTAAATATTTCAAGACAAGGGCAATTGAATCAATACCTGACAGGGCAGAGGATCCTGTGGAATCCTGAGAGAACATGGGACATAGTAGGATGTTCCCAAATAATCCAAGAGAGAAATAAACATCTTGGGAGTAAAAGTTAAGAGAATAAAATGGCAAAATTTTGGGCCTTCAAAGAAGAAAGAATTTGTAGAATAGAAACTTGATAGTCAGGTTACATAAGCAGAAACTACAATCAGTGATTGGTTAGTGTACATTTGAATTTCCCATACCCTCGAAGCTTACCCTAGGCTGAGGGACAGAGAATCCAGAATGGGTGGAGATGGGGAACACCTGGTAGGGAAGTGGGGGGGGGGGCAAGGAAAAGAATGGAGCAGGGATTTTTACCCTAGGCTGAAACTCCCACCTAGGGATCAATCAGGGAGGGGAAGGGTGGAATTGCCTGCTTACAGAACAATTAGGGGAAGGGGAGAGTGGAGTTGTGCTCAACATGTAGACCTAGTAGGGGTATTGCCAGGTCAAAGGGTATGCATGATTTTATATAGCCCTTTGGCATAGTTCCAAATTGAGCTACAAAATAGTTGCATCAGTTCACAACTCCAGCAACAGTCTTGGCCACAGTTCTTTAGGGGCAAAAGCCTCAAAGAGATTGCAGTCTAGAAGCACCAGCACAGGAAAACCCTGAACTTCCAGGACTAGAGAAAGCAGGCTTTGAGCTTCTGGTAACAGACCAAAGAACTAAGGAACAGAAAGAGTGGGGCACAACACATATGGGGAGCTATGCAGCACTCTAGCAAGCCTGAGGAAAGGAATACAATATCCAGGTAGGACCAATTCTGACCACCTAAGAGTCAGTTGGGACAGAGATTCAGGCTGGTATGGGAAACAAAAGAAGGAATTCTGTCTCCACAGGATTAAACATGGTTCCCAGCCTTGACTGATAACAGAATGTAAGTCAGAGGTAGCTGGTTCTAAGCAGAGCTGTGACCTAGCAGAACCAGGCTTCTGATTAGGGAGAAGGTCAGAAGCTTGTGCACATGCTTAATGAGATGTTTGAGGGGGACATGAAGTAGGAGGTTCTGGAGGGTGCATGTAGCCAATGGAGAACAAGAGGGAAGGGGGCGGATTTGAATTGGTAACAGCAGAAAAAAAAATTATATTTGTTTGAGCAACTGTACTCTCCATTCTGTAAGCATCCATTCTCTAGGAATGTAGAACAACTGGCTAATGTAAAAGAAGAACTTTCCTGGCTTCACAACAAGCATTGCTCTTTCTCACACTGGTAAACTGTGAGATGCCCAGGGTGAGAGGAGGTTGAGCCACTTTGAGATCCAAACCAACAAGAGAGGGAGGGATTCAGGAAGTGAGTAATAAGGAAAATAAAGGAGGGTGGAAAAAGACTGAAAGTACCCAAAATTTCAGGAAGAAGAAATCTCAAAGAGCTCAGACATAAACAAATAAGTCAACAGGAAAGACAATAACAACAGAAGGAAGCATGGCTTTTAGGTGGAGTAAATGAGTCCTTGCTTCTACAAATAAATGCTACAAAATGAAGGAAAATGATCCAACACTTAGAGAACCCTGTGGAATCTGAGGAAAACATAGAAACACAATATGCTGTTCCTGAGGGGTTTAAAAGAGGGAGGAGAATCATGAAAGCAGAATTTATGCCATGCACAGCAAAAATAATAGTAGAATAGAAAAAAAAGTAAATCTTCAAGCCTTACTTGAGTAACAAGTTTCAAAAATAAGAGTTTGAAACATTTTAAAAAAGAAAATGAGAAAGAAAAGAGCCTAGAAGGGAGTGAGAAAGGAGAGAGCAGGGAATTGAAAGGAGGAAGAAAGGGAGGATACCTTACTTTAGGGGTGGGAGGGTGGTTCACTGATGAATGTTCACCTATGGGTAAAAAGAGATGAGTACCTTATGCTGGATGAGACCTGGGGGATTTGGTGCCTGAAAGGTCTACTTGTCCTTGGAGAGGGAAAATTGAAACATTTGGTGGCAATCGGCACCTTAAGATGGGAGAACACAGGGAAAAGATTTCCAGGCCAATGTCGGAGCGGGGTGGGGGGGGTGTAGGGGAGGCAACAAGGATATAGCTCTATGGGTGTTTGGAGAGGTGTCCTACCCTGGGCAATGTCTTCTCTGACACCTGTCTTGTAACAATTGAGAGCAAGGCACAATGAAAAAGCAGAATTCATGGGGTAAGCCCTACTAGGCAGTGGCAGAAAGCACCTTGAGGGCAGAGCCTAAAATGGATCCCTTGGAAGCTTTGATTGTATGAATAATACAGAGAAAAGATAGAGACGAGATGAATGCATAAATAAAAGAATAAGGTTCTATAGTAAACAGAAAGAGAAGATGGATAATGAAGAGTGAGAGAAGTTCTTTTCAGAAAGGAGCACAAAAATGAAATAGAAACCTAATGAATAGGAATAACTAAAGGGAGGAAGGATAAGTATACTTAACTAACTGGAAGGAAAAAAGAGGGGGGGAAATATATATATATAATCATCTAAAAGCAAGAGAGAGGAACAAATAAACAAAACCCTAATGGGAAAGAGATAATAAATTAAGAGATCAGGGGTGAGGGAAAGAGGGCAGTAGGAACAGGGTCACCTTTAAAAGAAAAAGATTAAATAAAGGTACTGAAAGAAACATATTATGGTTATAGTAGAAGAGTTGAAAAAAATCATAGCTTGAAAAAAATACAATTTCAGATATGGGGGGAAATATAAACCTAACTCTTATAACTTTAAGTGTCAATGGGTTAAACCAATAAAACAAAACAAAATGAAAGAATGACATTGATACAAACCTCATCCCACCCACACAATCAGTTGCTTACAAGAAACACACTTAAAAAAAAAAACCAGGGGGCTCACTTTGAGAAGTGTTGTGTGATTTGACCAGATGAGACTCTGGGAAGCCGTTGTTGAGAGCCCCCCGGCTTTGAAAACCCAGATGTTGATGCTTCCCTCTCTGGTAACTGTGATTTGGTATTGATGCATGTAATGTTGGGACAGTTTGGAAGCCTGTCTGATCTGTAAGTTCTTTAACTCTGAAGTTTAGGGTGCTGACCTTTTTCCCCTGAACTAGGTAATGTATGTTTGTTTGATTAAAGTAAGCTTGTTAACCCATTTTGAGTTCCTTTCCTTTTGAAAAGCAGATCTAAGAACCTGTGTTGGCAGTCACCCTAGGGATATTGGGGTGCTTGCTGCTACAAAATGGCGACGAGGGATGGGATCTGCTGAGTAAAAGGAAAGTATGGGGGCTGGGATAATTGTTTGTTTCCCAGTTGTGGTAGCTGTGATTCTGTGGAGCCATGGAGCAGGAGAGAAGAACGGCCTGCATGCTGACTTCACTGAGCTGAGAGCAGGAATGGTGAGCTGCCTGCATGGAGACCTATGGAGAAGCCTGGAGCTGCTGCCTTCTGCTGGAGGAGAAGGAACCCAGGAGTTTGGAGTTCAGCCACAGGACGAGATAAGGACTGTGAGGCAAAGCAGGGGCACTGATTGTGTTTCCTTGCTGCATCCCACAGTTTGGGACCCAGGGGGAGGATGGACTTGTGACTGGTGGGTGGGGTGAAGTGCCATGGACCCCAAGGACCCCACTTTGGTTTTGTTGCCCAGCTCCCTCTCTGGATTTGGAAGCAGGGGCTGGAGCAGTGTTATGGGAAGGACACCCCCCTCCTCCCAAGAGAACTTTATGTGATAATGCTTTGTATTTTGTGAATTGATGTGAAAATGCAATGTACTATGTTTAAGACCCAGTGGCCACTTTGGTAACTTTAGATGTACCTTGAAAATATGACTTAAGGGATGGTTAGTGATAATTGAAATGTAAACTGTCTGTGCTATGGGCATACTTAGTAAGACTTTACTGAATAAGTGACTAATTGTACTTTGAGATATTGTTACAGATAAGAAACTAATTGAGCTAATCAAGACTTTGCCCCATGAGTGGAAGACTTGTACTTTGAAAACTGATGTAACTGATCGAGTTAACTTAAGAGTGACTATTTTTTGATTTTACTTATAAGTGACTGAGTTAACATTTGCCCCATGAGTGGAAGACTTGGACTATTGTATTTTGAGATTATATTGTGATTTTCTTATGTACCTGGAAAATGTGACCTAAGAGATGTTTTAGTGCTAATTCAAATGTAAATTGTGTATGCTATAGGCATGAAAGATCTTGGGGCCGAATGTAATGGAAATGCAGATTTAAAGATCTTCCCTGCCCCTAGCTTAAGTGCACCTGGAGCCTGTGGTGGGAGGCTTGTTTTTCAGGAAAGCCCACACCTTGATACTTTTGTGATTGGGCAGTGGGTCAAGGAGGTTGTTACAATAATTGAGCCAGGAGAAGGCTATATAAACTCTGATGAGAGGCTTTGCTTTGGGGCTCACTTTGAGAAGTGTTGTGTGATTTGACCAGATGAGACTCTGGGAAGCCGTTGTTGAGAGCCCCCCGGCTTTGAAAACCCAGATGTTGATGCTTCCCTCTCTGGTAACTGTGATTTGGTATTGATGCATGTAATGTTGGGACAGTTTGGAAGCCTGTCTGATCTGTAAGTTCTTTAACTCTGAAGTTTGGGGTGCTGACCTTTTTCCCCTGAACTAGGTAATGTATGTTTGTTTGATTAAAGTAAGCTTGTTAACCCAAAAAAAAAAAAAAAACCAAAAAGACATACACAAAATAAAACTGAGAGGATAAAAAAATAATCATGCAAGTGAATCCAAAAAAGCGGGAGTTGCCATCATGCTATCAGACAAAGCAAAAAGAAACATTAAAAAAATAAAAAGGTATAAACAAGAAAATGATGTTATGTTCAAAGTTAATGTAAAGAACCAATATCAGGAACAAATTTACATGTTCCAAATGCCTTAGCACCCAGATTAATAAAGGAAATATCTGAGCTTTAAGGAAACATAGATATTAACATAATTACAGGAGACTTCAATACCTTTAACAGATAAGTGAGCCAATGGGAAAATATGAAATGCAACAAATTTCTGGAGAAACTAGAGTTAAAAGACTTATGGTATTTTCTAAATGAAAGATACTTATATCTTATATACTTATTTCTCTGTACCACATGGAGATTCTACAAAAACTGACCATGTATTAGGGCAGGGAGATATTGCAAACAAATGTGAAAAAGAGAAAAATAGTCAATTCATCCTTTACAAATCATAATGCAATAAGGATGGAAATTGGTTCAGGGAGTACAAAAGATATAGATACAAATGTAGTCTTAACAACGAAACTTTAAATAATGAGTGGGTCAAAAACAAATCATAGAAGCAATAATAGCAGAAAAATCCCATTCCAAATAACTGCAAAATGCACAAAATATCTGGTGAACAACCTCTCAAAGCACACAAAAAATTTGTATAGATTTAATTATCAAGTCCTCCTTAGAGAAACAAAAAACAACCTAAATGGTTGGAAGGCTATTCAATATTTATGGCAAAACTATGCCCAAATAATAAAAATGACAAAATTATCAAAATTAATTTACACTTTTAATGCTATACCAATCAAATTACCAAGGGGATGCTTTTCAGAGCTTGATAAAATAATAACAAAATTCATTTTGAAAAAGAAAAGGTAAGGTAACAAAACTTACCTAGGGAAAACTCCCTATCTGATAAAAACTGCTGGGAATTTGGAAAGCAGTCTGACAAAATTAGACTTAGACTAACCCCTTACACCACACTCCACAATACATTCTAAATGGATATATGATATTAATATTAAAGATCATACTATAAAAAATTAAAAGAGAAATAGATTATACACCTCTCGCAGACATGGGTAAGAGATGTATTGGTAACTAAACAAGAGAGAGGTGATTACGAAAAATGAGATTGATAACTTTGACTACGTGAAACTGAAAAGTGTCTGCACAAACAACATTAGTGCATCTAGGACAGGATAGGAAGCAATTGAATAGGAAAAAAAATCTTGGTAGCAAATTTCTCTGGTAAAGATTTGGTATACAAGATATATAAACAATTAATAAAAAAATATATAAGACTAATAGCCATTCCCCAATTAAGTCAAATTATACTACAGTTTTCAAAAGAACTGCAAAGTATTCACAACCACATGAAAAGATGTTCTGAATCACTAATAATAAGTGAAATGCAAATACCCCCCAAGGTTTTATATCACACCCCAAAAGTAAACAAAAATGACTAAAATGACAACAGTCAATACTGGAAAAAGTTGTGGAAAGATAGACATATTAATATATTGTTGGTGAGATTGTGAAATGGTATTTTGGAAAGTAATTTAGAATTATGGAAATAAAATTACTAAAATGTCCATACCCTTTGAAGCAGGGACTCATTACTTATTTCTCAAGAGAGTCATCAATAAGAAAAAATCCCCACCTACTCCAAAATATTTATAGTGGCATTTTTTGTAATTACCAGAATATTGGAAAGTAGATGTTCATCATTTAGGGAATGGCTAAGCAAATTGTGGTACATGTATGTACTGAAAAATTATTGTGCTATAAGAAATGGTGTATGGTGAATATAGAAAAACATGAAAAGATCTATATAAACTGATGCAGAGTGAAGTAAGCAGAACCAAGAAAACAATATACATAGTACCTACGACAATGTAAATGGGGAAAACAACAACATAGCAAAAAATCAAAAGTGAAAAGATCAAGTGAGAAGACATCCTCAACCTACTACCTTGTGGAGGTGGGAAGTCCATAGGTATTACATATTTTCTAACCTTTTCAAGGTATTGATTCTTTGTGCTCTATTTTCGTCTCTTAAAAAAATACTATTGGAAATATAGAATGGCTGTTGGGGAGGGAGTACTATGGTGTATGCTATGGTGATATAAGAGACAGAAAAAATCAATAAAAGCTTATACATAGATTATTTGCTTTGCAGACACCACAAATAACAGAAATAGGCAACAGATAAATAAATACAGCTACTAAAGTATATATACATGGGCAGCTAGGTGATACAGTGAATAGAGTACTGGCACTGAAGTCAGGAGGACCTGAGTTCAAATCCAGCATTGGACACTTAACAACTTACTAGTTGTGTGACCTTGGGCAAGTCACTTAACACCAATTGCCCAGCTGTCCCCTCTCCAAAAAGAAAAACAAAAGAATACAAAAAGAATACATATATAAAATGAATGAAAGTATCCCATTTCTAGAGACTACTAAAAGGAAAATATATATGTACCTATGGAATTAAAACAACAACAGCAAAATAATAGAAAAAATAATAAAAAGAGGAAAAATAGAAAAAATAGACTATTGACTTCTTTTTAAAAGTATACAGAGGATAAAGATGAAAGAAAATACAATAGGTGAAATCGAAAGTAAAATGTTAAAGTTAAAGCATCTATCCTTTCTGATAATAAGTAGTAAATGACATTACTGAATTATTAAATACAAAAATCAGAAGTGGCTAATACTGTCAAACCATACCACTATATTATGTTTCCGTTTTTGAGTCAATTCAGTTGCGTCTGACTCTTGTGATCCCATTTGGGGTATTCTTGGCAAAGATATTGAAGTGGTTTGCCATTTCCTTCCCCAGTTCATTTGACAGATGAGGAAATTGAGACAAACAAGGTTAAGTGACTTGCCCAGGATCATACAGTTAGTAAATATCAGTTTGAACTCAGGTCTCCCTGCCTCCAAGTTCAGTGTTCTATCTACTGTGCCATCTAGCTGCTCTTAATTAAGAGCTAGAAGAGATATTAGATTCTATCTAGTTGAACCTTTTCCTCTTCAGGATTAAGAAACTGAAAACTAGACAGGTAAAATGACTTATTTGTCCAAAGTTATCCAAGTAGTTGTAGCAGCAAGAATCCTAGCCTACCCAGGGTGGCTGCCAACACAGGTTCTTAGATCTGCTTTTCTAAAGGAAAGCAACTCAGAATGGGTTAACAATCTTACTTTAATCAATCAAACATTTACCTAGTTCAGAGGAAAATGTCAGCATCCTGAACTTCAGAGAATACAAACAGAAGTTACAACAGAAAATAACACAATTAAGCAGAAGGGCTTCCAGCTGCCTGACTATTACATCCATACCTAGTCAGTTACCAGAGAGGAAAGCACCAAAATCTGTGTTTTCAAAGCTGGGGTCTCAATGGCTGCCCAGAGTCTCATCTGGTCAAATCACACAACTCTTCTCAAAGTGAGCCCCAAAGCAAAACCTCACATCAGGATATATATCCTTTTTCTGGGTCAGAGAATGTCACAGCCCTCTTGACCCACTGCCTAATTACAAAATATCAAGGTGTGGGCATTCCTGAAAACAAGCCTCCCACCACAGGCTCCATGTGACCACATTCAGCCTATTAGGGGGCAGAGTATATTTTCAAATCAGGGAAGGTTCTCAGAGTCACTAAGCCTATTAAGGGGCCAAGGAACAGGAAATATCTTAGATTCCCAATACATTAGTGAGTGACAAAAGCAGTATTTTAACCCAGGTCTTCTGGTCCCAAATCTAGAATGAGAAGTCCTCGACTGTTTTCATTTAACAGAGGAAGAAACTGAGGCCCAGGCTTGTACAAGATCACAAAACTAGCAATTCAGAGAGCAAGGATGTAAGCCCAGGATGCTTCAGATCTCCATCTTTGGATCTATCATCCTATGGCATAGTCTCTAGTCTTGTCTCCATCTTGATTGACCTCCTCATGATACAGTTATCTGCATGCTTCCTCAAATGTAATGCCCAGAACTAAACACAATATTGTAGATGGGACTATTATCTCCTTAGTATTATTAACACTGCCTCAGGTGGAAATTGTTTTTTTGACTGCCTTTTGGCATCTAAATCCTCAGATCTTTTTGGTGTATACTAATATCCAGAAAGGTTGCCCCCATTTTATTTTGGTGAAGTTGATTTTTTAAATCCAAGGTCAAATTTCACATTTGTCTTTACTAGAATCTATCTTATTAGATTTAGTCCAACACTCTGATTGGTCAAGATCTTTTTAGAGGTGGTGCAAAACTCTGGGCCTGAAATCAGGGAGACCTGAGTTTAAATGCAGCCCCAGATACTTACTAGCCATGTGACCTTGGGCAAGTCACTTGACCTCTGTTTGCCTCAGTTTCTTCATCTGTAAAATGGGAATAATAGTAGCACCCCAGGGTTGTTGCGAAATAATATTTGTAAAAAGCACTTAGAACAGTGCTTGGAACATAGTAGGTGCTAGATAAATCCTTTCCTGGTTTAGGATTTGCCCAATGTATTGATTATCTCTTTCAGCTTTGAACTTTCTGGAAATTTGATAGGCATCCTGTAGCAGACCCCAAAATCTGAAATAGTTTTAGAAAGAAATTTATTAGATTGTTTGGCAGGGTAGAGCCAGCTGCAGAGAAGGTATGGCTTCCTCCCCTCCTGGCTCTGGCAGGTTACCTTAGGTAAGATTTAGACAAAGGTTCCTGTGACCCAACCACACACACAGTTAGGCAGTTGCTGAGAGGGCAACAAGGTAGATTGAGATAAATATGAGTAACTATATACATTCAGTAAAATTTGACTGAAGCTAAAACACGTGCTTGGGTGGGCTTATCAAAAGTCCTTGGTGGGGGGGGCAGTGAATAGAGAACCGGCCCTGGAGTCAGGAAGACCTGAGTTTAAATAGGGCCTCACACACTTAACACTTACTAGCTGTGTGACCTTGGGCAAGTCACTTAACCTCAATTGCCCTGCCCTCCCCACCTCCAAAAAAAGCAACAACAGAAAAAGTCCTTTGGTGTGGTGACCCAAAATAAAAATGCTTTGGGTGGACCCAGGACCTGGGGGAATCTAAAATACATTGTAACCATTTCTATCATTCCTAAAGAGTTACTGCGGTGAGGCAACATTCTGGGTGCAGACCACATTTTATCACATAGGGTTAGATTTAAACAGTATGATCATTTTTCTGAATGATATAATAAATTATGTTTTCCTACAATTTCTTCCTTTTGGTCTTTTCGAAGCCCAACAATCTCATACTAGTGAAAGCATAATTACAGAAGCAGAAAAGTTGAGTTAAGGTATCAAACGGAATTTTTAAAAACAACCTGAATCTATAGAATCATCCTCCTTCTTATTCATCTTGTCTAAATTATTTAAAGAGGGGTAGGGATGAGATTGATGACAAACTTTTCCCAATGCTTTCTAGTTGGAGAGGTCAATTTGAGTAAATCTCAGAGGTTGTAAGTCAGGGGACTTACAACAGGATTTCTACATGAAAAATGTCAAAGTTACTGTTATTACTCCCTAAGTCAAGTTTTGGTAAGGTAAAGTAAATACGAACAGGAAACAGGCTTTTAGTTGACCAAAAAGTTACAGGAGGAATGGTCCTGATCCTTGAACGATAATTAAAAGGAATTAGAGGGACGGCTAGGTGGCGCAGTGAGTAAGAGCGCCAGCCTTGGAGTTGGGATGACCTGAGATCGGATGCAGCCTCAGAAAATGAGCACCTACACACAAATAATGACTGGCCATGTAACCTTGAGCAAGTTACTTAACCCCAATTGCTTTAAAAGAAAGAAATTTAAAAAATAAAAGGAATTAGGGCATACTCTTCTTCTAGACAAATATAAACAGAATGAAAAAAAAGCCAAAGTAATACGATAATGATGATCAATATTATACAGCATCATTTTCTTGTTCCTGGTAGCCCATTTTCAGTGTCCATTTAAACAGAAACTACATTTTGAGTCCCAGCCATCACATGTAGTTGTATGTGAATTAGATGTCTTCTAGAATTTCCAAAAAATCCCTGTTTCCAGGAACCATGTTTCCCTTGGAAATTTTGGAATAGGACTCATTCTCAAGGCAGTTCTCAAGGGAGCACCTCTTAGTGGATTTGCTTCTCTGGTTGCAAGTCATTTGTAGAGATTCTCTCTTAAATATTGCTAAAATCTGCCAGTAACAAGACTCAATATACTTTAGTTTCAGAACAAACTTCAACCAAATCAAATCTGGATTTACAATCACTAATGGTAGCATTCAAAATCTCATTTTTCCCAAGGTCCATAAGCTGCTAGTGCCTCAAATTATACAGCCCACTGATCTCAGTTGGCTCACTTTCTTTTTTCTTTTCTTTTTTTCTTTTTGGAGGGCAATTGGGGTTAAGTAACTTGCCCGAGGTCACACGGCTAGGTTTTTGTGTGTATTAAGTGTCTGAGGTCAGATCCGAACTCAGGTCCTTCTGACTTCAGGGCCGACGCTCTACTCACTGCGCCACCTAGCTGCCCCCAGTTGGCTCACTTTCAAAGAAACAGTTTCTGCTTCACATTCCCATCTTTCTCTTTTTGAAACCCATAAGGTTCTCTAAGAATTTAGACATGCCCTTCTAATGGTCCTTTGAGGAAAGAATTTTAGTATGTTATACTTGAATAATTTCATGCTGCAAATTTTATTTCTATAGGTTCCATTTGGCAAATGTTAAAACTTGATCTGTCTGAAATCACCAATAGCCATTTCTCCAAAATGTTTCTCAAATCCTTCTTATCCCAATGGAATTAAAAACCTCAAACCTCTTTTCAAAATTCCATACCCTTGACTTTCAAACCCTCTATTCATATTGTCAGTGCAAACAGACTCCAACTTTTACTTTCGACCCATTCTCCTATCTCTACTTATTTAAACCTTCTCTTTCTCTTTTTCTTTCAGTGGACTTTGATTAAAGCTTTGAAACTAACCTTTCTTTTTATACCTTCATTCCTCACTTCTCTTTATCTTTGCAACTTTCTTAACTCCATCTCATTTCTCATATTCTAATCTAGCAGTCCACTTAATCTCTCCCGTACAGATTTCCTTCTGCAATACCAATTAATTGCTATATTCTTACTTCTGGAGTTGCATAGTCTATTTCAACTTAGGTGACTTAGTTACTAGTTTAACCAAACAATTAAATTCTATTGCATCACTTCAAATTCACCTTAGTTCTGCTCAGTGGGTGAAATTATCTTTTACTAGAACAAAATGCATCTATCAGCCTCCAGGAAGGATAGAGAAGCTGTACTTTACACTTAGTCTTAATCCTAGCTGTAAACCTCAATATCCACTAATATGTTACCATAATTTGGAAATTTAAATTATAGGTATTACACTTCTGTTATAAATTTTAGTTTCTAATAATACCATAAATTTCTACAAACGAGGAAAAAGACTTCCTTTCTTTTCTGTCTTTATCTCTGCAATCTCCAACCCCATCAGGGTTGTGTAGGCAAGAAACTCCCAGTTTTCCCTCTTTATCTCCCACTGAAAGTCTAATTTAAAAATCAGTGAGATTAAGTCCCTGCTCAGCATTACAGATATTTGGGAGAAATGTTTTGAGACTTCATTAGTCTTCCCCTATCTCATAGCTTTGCTGTCTCATAGCAGTTTTTTAATGGGTGACAAGGTGTTCCCCTTCAAAGTTCTCCAAGGTAAACAAGACCTTGTTTGGGTTAGAGAACTTCTGAAGTGAGAACCCCATCAAGCCCACCAAATGCAGTTTCCCTGACTAACCTAAGGTCCTCATAAGTATGTTCACCAGGTTATTTGGCTGGCTACTAGACTACTGGTATCTATGGAGAGTTGAGGAGAAAGACAGAAAGAAAAAAAAGAAAAAGTTCTACCTAATTTTAACCAAATTTTGAGTTGCTATCTGGTCAGTTTCTTCTGCTTATTTTCAAAATTCCAGCTTGAGATATCAGTTTTAGCTCCAGTATTTACTGATATGTAGATCTTCCCTTTTCTGTTATCAGTTCCTTTATATATATATATCTTAACTTTTCTCTTTGCCCTCTATAAAAATTTAAATTATGGGGCAGCTAGTCAGTCTCAGACACTTAACACAAAAACTAGCCGTGTGACCTTGGGCAAGTCACTTAACCACAACTGCCCTCCAAAAAAAAATTTAAATTATATCCCTCCTGCTTTTTCCTATACAAGTTGTTTGAAAATGCTGCTCATGTTCCCCTCTCCTTTTTTTTTTTTTTGTACCAAGGGTCTATGCTTGGAACATATGATAAACCTGTTATTAAAATATCTCTCTGTGATGATTAGTATGATTGACAGCCACATCTATTAACAAATCCCTGGACATTTTTATACCAGAGACTTTATCGAATGATTTACTAAAATCTACTCACTGCTCACCAGGTGCAGGGCTCCATCATTGGAGGCTATACCTTTCCTCTTTAGCATGTGCTATGGCACCAGCAACTACCTGACTGTCTAGTTGCCTTCCTCTGTAACACAAGCATCCCAGACCTAGACCCACCACTGGCATGAGCGTATCACTGACAAACAGAAGTAACCCTGTCTCCACTCCAAATCACACTGCACCACGGTCATTTAGGCCTAGACTGATTTTTTTCCACCTATCTCTAAGATCATAGGTGATTTCCTACCAAGTTGAAGGAGCCTGAAGATTCATGGCTTGAATATAATTCAAGAAAAGCCCAGCACCTAACCCCCGACATAAGAGATTTAAAAGGAGGAGTGGGGTCCATAGTGGTCACAATTATATAGCTTGCCACAAGACAGCAGCAGGAGTTCAGGCCGTAGCAGAGTAGCCAGAGAGTGCCTTTGTGCGTGGCTTGTGACTCAGAGCTGGAAAGCTAGTCCTCTCTGTTTAATAGATCGGGAAACTGAAGCTTAGACAGGGGGAGTCACTTGTCCAAGGTCACACAGATAATGCGTGTTACGTATGTGTGTCCTTAGCATTAAGGAATGTGTGTAAGTCATGCAAGTACAAGGTCTTTTGAGAGCCCATTAATTAAATCTCCTTTATACAGCTCTGGCTGAATGGCATCCTTGGATGCGTGCAGCATGATCAAGGCTGCCAATCCCGATATGACCGTGTTTCTTTTGGAACTGGTATTAATTATGATCAGTCATTGGGGAAGCACACTGTCTGTATTTTTCAGACACCAGCTGTATTTTCCCCTTCCATTCATTCCTTAGAGAAGAAGTACGGTATCATGGAAATAGGGCAGCTGAATGAAGACTCAGTGGATAGAGAACTCAGCCTGGAGACAGGAAGACCTGAGTTCAAATCTGGCTTCAGACACTCAGTCACTTAAATCGCCTCATTTTCCTCTTCTGTCAAATGAGCTGGAGAAGGAAATGGCAAACTACCCCAGTGTCTTTGTCAAGAAAACCCCAGGTACAGTAGCTTGCCACAAGATGGCAGCAGGAGCTCAGGCCATAGCGTAGAAGCCTTTGTGTGTGGCTTGTGACTCAGAGCTGGAAAGCTAGTCCTCTCTGTTTAATAGATCAGGAAACTGAAGCTTAGACAGGGGGAGTCACTTGTCCAAGGTCCACGGGGTCACAAAGAGTCGGACATGACTCAACAACTGACCAAGAGCAACCTGATGGAAATGAGCCTGGATCTGAGAACACTGGAACTGAAGCCCGGGCTTTGCTGCTTTTGAGCCATACAAGGCAATAAGACCCCAGCTCTTAGGATCTGAAGACCTGCAGAGAAGTCCTCCCTTTGTCACTCACACCTGGCAGCTTCAGGTTACTTAGCTAGGGAGTCTCGGTGCTGGACATTCTCTTCACCAATAACAGATGCCAATGTAGGATCCACTCCAGGCCTGCACAACATCCGGCCCGCAGTCAGCTGGCAGCCCATGAAAAACATAGAGGATGTAAAAGAAAGTAAAGATGCAGCGAGTGCTATGCTCCTGCATAGTCACTGTTGTGCCCGTCATGTAACTTGGCACGTGGGGTGCCACCGTGCATGCTCTCTGTTTGTCACATGACTGACCCACAGCAAACAATCATCATCTGTCTGTCTCTAGTCTGAGAGGATCCAGAGTTGTATCTTTTTGCTGTTTTTGGTCATTATTAAATGTAAATAGTAAGAAAACCTGAAAAATGTATTAAAACATGAACCACTTAGCAAAGTCATTTTTCTTAACGTTAATGTCATTTCATGAAAAATAAAAATCTTTTTTTTCCTTTCTTTTTGGAGGGCAATTGGAGTTAAGTGACTTGCCCAAGGTCACGCAGCTAGTAAGTGTTACGTGTCAGACCAGATTTGAACTCAGGTCTTCCTGACTCCAGGGCCAGTGCACTGGGCCATCTAGCTGCCAAGATAAATAAAAATCTTAAGTAATAACTGTAATTAATTCACATTAATTGAGATTTCCCTTTTTAAAATAGGGTTTATTTGCAAAATAGTTTAATAATTAATTATACCTTTACTTGGAAAGTGAGCCATTAAAAACCTATCTGTGGCCCAAAGAAGTTTAGTGTATTTTAATTTTGGCCCCTACCTACTGCCAAGTGTACAAATCTGCACTAGGAGATAAATCCTAAGACATTAGAGATTAAGCAACTTGCTCAGAGACACTCAGCTGTGTCAGAGTGGGGAGGATTCGAACTCAGATCTTCAGGACTCCAAGTCCAGCTCGTCTATCCATTCTGCCCCGCTGCCTCTGCTCTACTCTTCTCTAGACGAGTTAAGATTCATCTGACATGGAGATAAAGATACTTGCACTACTTACCTCTGAGTTGTGAAGAAAGTGTGTTGTTGAGTGCCACATAAATGTGAGCAGCTGATATGATTATTATTATTTACACACTGAGAAGGAAAACAACTTTCTGGCCAAATAGCCAGGAACTAAACTGTGACCTTGGGCTATCTCTCTGAATGTCCTCATCTGTAAAAAGACACAACTCTCCTACTGAACTAAAAAATCTGAGGTTTCTAATAAGCCTCACCCAATTTCTCTCCTGACAGATTGAGTATTCACTGGTAATGGTGAGAGATTTTATGTGTGCAGTGGAACAAGCAGCCAAGTCTTTTAACAGATTTCTCTGAATTAATTAAAAGACTGAATATGGTTAGTTTAATTCGACCACAGGCAGCTTGTTTTCTAGTGATACTGTGGGAGGACAGTCCTTCTGTCCAGAAGTGCAGTTACAGTCAGCTGTGTCAAGGTCATTAGGTCATCTTTTCTGGAAAAGGCCTTGGAAGTCCTCTGATTCAAAAACTTTCTTTTACCGATGAAGAAGCAGGGGCTCAGAAAGGAGAAATGACTTGTCTCAAATTATGTAAGGGGGAATAAATAATAGTCCTCTGAACTGAGTCAAACATCCGGAAAACATTAAGTAATGCCTGGGATATCTCTCTACTCAGTGAAACTCTCTCTCTCTCCCTCTCTCTCTCTCTCTCTCTCTCTCTCTCTCTCTCTCTCTCTCTCTCTCTCTCCTTTTCTCTTTCTCTCTCTCTCTCTCTCTCTCTCTCTCTCTCTCTCTCTCTCTCTCCCTCTCTCTCTCTCTTTCTCTCTCTCTCTCCCTCCCTCTCTCTCTCCCTCTCTCTCTCCTTTTCTCTTTCTCTCTCTCTCTCCCTCTCTCTCTCTCTCTCTCTCTCTCTTTCTTTTTTCTTTTTTTCTTTTTTGGTCTTTATTAATTTTTTTTTACTTTTAGTTTACAAGATTCAGTTCCACAATTCCTTGAGTTTCAGATTTTCTCTCCCTCCCCTCTCTCCCCCTCCCCACTCCCCCACCCCCCCATGATGGGATACAATCAAGTATAGGATCTGCAAAGACTTTCACATTAGACATTAGTCAGGTTGTAAAGAAGGATTGTATCAGATGGAATGAACAATGGGAAAGACGAAACAAAACCAAAGAAGAAAAAGAAAAAGAGCAGGTAGTTTGCTTCAATCTGGATTCAAATTCAGTTCTTTCTCTGGATGTAGACATCTCTCACCATCATGAGACTTTTGGGGTTGACTTATAACCCTGAATGTTGGTCGTTACACATACATTGTGTCTGTAATCGTGTACAAATTTCTCCTGGCTCTACTCTTCTCACTCAGCATCAGTTCGTATAAGCCTCTCCAGGTAAATATGAAGTCTGTCTGCTCCTCGTTTCTTATAGCACAATAGCATTCCATAACACGCATATACCACAACTTGTTCAGCCATTCCCCAATTGATGGGCATCCCCTTAATTTCTAATTCTTTGCCACCACAAAAAGAGCTGCTATAAATATTTTTGTACACATGGGTCTTCTTCCCACTTCTATGATCTCTTTGGGATACAACCCTAGAAATAGTATTGCTGGGTCAAAGGGTATGAAATTATTTATAGCCCTTTGGGCATAATTCCAGATTACTCTCTAGAATGATTGGATAAGTTCACAACTCCACCAACAATGCATTTGTGTTCCAATTTGTCACATCCTCTCCAGCATTTGTTATTTTCCTGTTTTGTCATCTTAACCAATCTGATTGGTGAGATATGGTACTTCAGAGTTGTTTTGATTTGCATTTCTCTATAGTGATTTAGAGCATTATTTCATATGCTTATAGATATCTTTAATTTCTTCCTCTGAAAACTACCTGTTCATATCCTTTGGCCATTTATCAATTGGGGAATGACTTATTTGTATGTATTCTTATAGATTTGACTCAATTCTCTGTACATTTTAGAAATGAGTCCTTTATCAGAGACATAGGTTGTAAAAATTCTTTCTCAATTTTCCGCTTTTCTCCTAATCCTGGTTACATTGTCTTTGTTTGTATAGAAGCTTTCCAACTTAATGTAATCAAAATTATCCATTTTGTATTTTATAATGCTCTCTAATTCTTGTTTGGTCATAAAATCTTCCCCTCTCCACAAATCTGACAGGTAAACTATTCCTTGCTTTCCCAGATTGCTTACAGTATCAGCCTTTTTACCTAGATCATGCACTCATTTAGACTGGATTTTGGTATATGGTGTTAGATAATGGTCTATACCCAGTTTCTGCCATACTATATTCCAGTTTTCCCAGCAGTTTTTGTCAAATAGTGAGTTCTTATCCCCAAAACTGGGGTCTTTGGATTTATCAAACAGTAGATTACTATAGTCATTGGCTGCTGAGTCGCATGTACCCAATCAATTCCATTGATCCACTGATCTATTCCTCAGCCAGTACCAAGTAGTTTTGATGACTGCTGCTTTATAATACAGATTAAAATCTGGTATAGCTAGCCCACCTTCCCTAGCATTTCTTTTCATTAATTCCCTTGATATTCTGGACCTTTTGTTCTTCCAAATGAATTTTGTTACTATTTTTTTCTAGCTCTATAAAATAGTTTTTTGGTAAATCAGTATGGCACAAAATATATAATTTAATTTAGGTAAAATTGTCATTTTTATTATATTAGTTAGACCCAGCCATGAGCTATTGATGTTTTTCCAATTAGTTAGATCTGACTTTATTTGTGTGAAAAGTGTTTTGTAGTTGTGATCATATAGGTTCTGGGTTTGTTTTGGCAGGTAGATTCCCAAATATTTTATAATGTCTATAGTAACTTTAAATGGGATTTCTCTTTCTATCTTTTGCTGTTGAATTTCATTAGAAATATATAGGAATGATGAGGATTTATATCCTGCAACTTTGCCAAATTTATTTATTGTCTCAAGTAGTTTTTTACTTGATTCTCTAGGATTCTCTAAGTATATCATCATATCATCTGCAAAGAGTGATAGTTTAGTCTCTTCTTTGCCTAATTTGATTCCTTTGATTTCTTTTTCTTATCTAATTGCTACTGCTAACATTTCTAGTACCAGACTGAATAAGAGGGGTGATAGTGGACATCCTTGTTTCACCCCTGACCTTATTGGAAATGCTTCTAGCTTATCCCCATTACCTATAATACTTGCTGATGGCTTTAAATAGATGCTACCTATTATTTTAAGGAAGGCTCCATTTATTCTTATACTTTCTAGTGTTTTTAATAGGAATGGATGTTGTATTTTGTCAAAAGACTTTTCTGCATCTATTGAGATAATCATGTGGGTTTTGCTAGTTTTATTGTTGATATGATCAATTATACTGATGGTTTTCTTAAATATTAAACCATCCTTGCATTTCTGGAATAAATCCTATCTGATCAAAGTGTATTATTCATGTGACAAGTTGTTGTAGTCTTTTTGCTAATATTTTATTTTAAATTTTTGCATCTATATTCATGAGGAAAATTGGTGTATAATTTTCTTTCTCTGTTTTATCTCTTCCTGATTTATGTATCAGTACCATATTTGCATCATAAAAAGAATTTGGTAAGACTTCTTCACTAATTTTCCCAAATAGTTTGTAGAGTATTGGAATCAATTGTTCTTTAAATGTTTGATAGAATTCACTAGTGAACCCATCTGGCCCTGGAGATTTTTTCCTAGGGAGTTCATTGATGGCTTGTTTGATTTCTTTTTCTGAGATGGGGTTATTTAAGTAATTTACTATTTCTTCAGTTAATCTGGGCAACTTATATTTTTGTAAATAATAATCCATTTCACTAAGATTGTCAAATTTATGTGCGTACAATTGGGCAAAATTAATTCCTAATTATTGTTTTAATTTCCTCTTCGTTGGAGATAGATTCATCCTTTTCATTTTTGATTCTCATAATTTGGTTTTCTTCTTTCTTTTTTATCATATTGACTAAGGGTCTATCAATTTTATTGTTTTTTTTTTCATAAAACCAGCCTTGAGTTTTATTTATAAATTCAATAGTTTTCTTAATTTCAATTTTATTAATCTCTCCTTTGATTTTCATTATTTCTAATTTATTATTTAATTGTGGATTTTCAACTTGTTCTTTTTCTAGCTTTTTCAATTGCATGCCCCAATTAATTGACCTCCCTTTTCTCTAATTTATTCATGTATGCACTCAGGGATATAAAACTTCCCCTAAGAACCACCTTTGCTTCATCCCACAAATTTTGGTATGTTGTCTCATTATTGTCATTCTCTTGAATGAAGTTTTTGATTGTTTCTATTATTTCTTGTTTGACCTACTCATTCTTTAGGATTAAATTGTTTAGTTTCCAATTAGTTTTTAGTCTGTCTTTCCAGGCCCTTTATTGCATACTGATCTGATAAAGATGCATTTAATATTTCTGCCTTTATTCACTGAATTGTGAAGTTTTTATGTCCTAGTACATGGTCAATTTTTGCGTATGTGCCATATACCACTGAGAAGAAGTTATATTCCTTTTTATCCCCATTCAGTTTTCTCCAGAGATCTATCAAACCTACCCTCTCTAAAATTCTATTCACCTCCTTAACTTCTTTCTTGTTTATTTTGAGGTTGGATTTATCAAGTTCAAAGGGGGGGGGATTAAGGTCCCTCACTAGTATAGTTTTGCTATCTATTTCTTCCTCTAGTTCCCTTACCTTCTCCTATAGGGATTTGGATGCTATTACATTTGGTGCATATATGTTAAGTAATGATATTGCTTCATTCTCGATGGTGCCTTTTAGCAGGATATAGTTTCCTTCCTTATCTTTTTTAATTAGATCAGTTTTTGCTTTTGCTTTATCTGAGATAAGTATTGCTACCCCTGTTTTTTTTTTACTTTAGCTGAGGCATGATATATTTTACTCCAGCCTTTTACCTTTACCCTGTGTGTATCCCTCTGTTTCAGATGTGTTTCTTGTAAATACCATATTGTAGGATTATGGTTTTTAATCCATTCTGCTATCTGCCTCCATTTTATGGGAGAGTTCATTCCATTCACATTCACAGTTATGATTACTATCTGTCTCTTTGCCTCCATCCTATTCCCTCCCCTGTTTATGCTTATATTTTTCTCCCCTTCTCCCTTCCCCTCCTTAAGAGTTTTCCTTTTGACCATCACTTCCCTCAATATTCCTTTATCGGCCCCCCTCCCTTTTCCTCCCCTTCCTCTTTACTTCTTCCCTACCTTCTAACCACCCCCCTCTCCTTTCCTAGCCCTTTCCCCCTATAGGATTGCCTATAGGATATTTTTATACTTAATGTAGTATGCTATTTCTTCTTTGCACCAAGAGTGACAAGAACAAATCTCATGCAAAGCTCCTCTCCCTCCCCTCTTTCCCTCTATTATGATATGTTTTGTGTCTTTTCTCCATAGAGTCCCATGCTTAAATGGTTGTATTATTCCCTCATTACACCAGAACCAATGAGGGAAAGGCTCATATAAAACTCATCTCCCTCCTTTCTTTCCCTATGGTATATTGTTTTTATGCCTCTTTGTGTGGCATAATTGCATCTCATAATTGGAGGTTGAATTTTCCATTGAGCTCTGGCTTTTTCATCAGGAAGGTCTGGAAATCTGTTATATCATTGAATGACCATGTCTTTGCCTGGAAGAATACATTCAGTTTTGCTGAGTAGGTGATCCTTGGTTGTAACCCGAGCTCTTTTGCCTTGTGAAAAATTGTATTCCACTTCCTCCAATCTTTCAGTGTAGAGGCTGCCAGGTCCTGTGTGATCCTCACTGTGGTTCCTCAATATTTGAATTGTTTCTTTCTGGCCGCTTGTAGTATTTTCTCCTTTACCTGGTAGTTCTGGAGTTTGGCCACAACATTTCTCAGACTTTTCAATTTGGGATCTCTTTCAGGAGATGGATTCTCTCCATTTCTATTTTATCCTCAGGTTCTAGTATCTCCAGGCAGTTTTCCTTGATGAGCTCTTGGAGGATGTTGTCCAGGCTCATTTTTTCATCATGATTTTCAGGTATGCCTATTATTGCAGATTATCTCTCCTGGATCTGTTTTCCAGATCAGTCATTTTTCCATTGAGATATTTTACCTCTTTTTATAATTTTTCATTCTTGATGTTTTGTTTGACTAATTCTTGGTTCTTCATAGAGTTATTCGCTTCAATTTGGTTGATTATAGTTTTTAGCGAATTATTTTTCTTGGTTAGTTTTTGGGTCTCCTTTTCCATATCACACATTTTTCTTTTTAAGGAGCTGTTTTCTTCACTGTAATGTTTTTCTAATTTTGCGATGTGGTTTTAAAAGAATTATTCATTTTGTCTTCTATCTCTCTAATTTGGTTTTCAAAGTTTTTTATGAGCTCATCAAAGAAAGCTTTCTATGCCCAAGACCAGTTCCCTGTTGAGGCTTCAGCTGTGGGTGTGGAGTCAGTATTGTCTCCCTCTGAATTTGGTTCCTCCATCTCAGGATAGTAGGACCTCCGGAGTCTTTGTCTTTGCAGTCTGCTTTTTGTTGTTGTTGTTGTTGTTGTTGTTGTTGTTTGTTTGTTTGAGTTAAGCTTTTTATTTAATGTTACAAAAAAATATTTAGTCAAACAGACCAAAGCCCATGTCATCATCAGACTCCTCAGATTCTTCTTTTTTTGCTTCCTCTTTCTTCTTCTCAGCTGGGGCAGCTGTGCTAGCAGGAGCAGCCCCTACAGCAGGAGCAGAACCACCAGCTGCTGGGGCATGTCCACCAACTCCTACATTGCAGATGAGACTTGCAACGTTGACATTAGACAGGGCCTTGGCAAATAATCCAGGCCAGAATGGTTCAACATTTACACCTGCTGCTTTAATGAGGGCATTGATTTTATCCTCCTTGACAGTAACCTCATCGTCGTGAAGGATGAGGACAGAGTAGATGCAGGCGAGCTCTGGGACAGCCATTTCAGCAGACGGATGAGGAGAGGCTTGTTTGTAGTGGTGCTAGTCGCTGGCTGAAGTGAGGATTCACCCCAACATGGCCTTAGCTTCCAAAGAAGAACCAAGCACCTTACAGACAACTGAAGAGAAAAGCTGCAGTCTGCTTTTTACCTATTTTGAGGCAGGTCCTAGCCATGCCCACACCCTTCCTCTAGGGTTCGAAAGCCTTTACTATTAAAGGTTTTGCCCTGGGGCAATAATTGCTATGTTTTGGGGGGGGGGGTTGGAGCATCCGGGATCACTCTGCCATCTTGGTCCCTGGAGGTCCTGATGGGGGCTTTTTAAATTTCTGGGCTGTAGATTGGCAGTCCCAGGAGTATTTGCTGTCCCTGACAAGGGCCCTGCATTTGATTCTTACCGTGCTTGGTCCCATCTCAGCCCTTTGGTGATAGGCCTGGTAGTGGCCTTTGTGGTTGGTGGGAAGACTTGCCGCCATGTTGATCAGGCTTCATCCCAGCCTGCCTTTGCGAACCTCAGTGTCTCGGCCTGCTTCTGCACACTTCAGCATCCTGGCCTGTCTCTCTCTGTGTTCTGCAGAGTCCCCTCTCTCTCTTTCTCTCTCTCTCCCCCTTTATCTCTCTCCCCCCATCTCTCTCTCTTCTTTTCTCTCTTTCCCTCTTTCTCTCCCTCACTCCTCTGTCTCTATGTCTCTCATATGTGTGTGAGTTATATCATCTGTTATGTGGTATCCCTGGACACTAGTTAATTTTATTAAATGCCTGTTGGATACTTAATACTCTGTGGGATCTTTGGAAATCACAATAAGAACATTTCCATCTTTATGAATTCCATCTACTTTATTCTTTAAAAAAAAAGTCACCATCACATACCATATAACCTATGGAAAGCCCAGTGGGTCCAGATATACACTGAAAGACCTATAGGAAAAGACAATATATTCTAAGTTTCTTCACTGGAAGCTCCCTAGATCATTAAAAATATAAATTTAGTAGGGCAGCTAGGTAGTGCAGTGAGTAAAACGCTGGCCCTGGAGTCAGGAGGACCTGAGTTCGGATCCAGCCTCAGACACTTAACACACACACACACACACACACACACACACACACACACACACACAAAACTAGCTGTATGACCTTGGGCAAGTTACTTCACCCCAATTGCCCTCCACAAGGCAAATATATATATATATATATATATATATATATATATATATATATATATATATATATATACCTAGGGTGTTTTTTGTTTTATTTTGTTTTAAATATGGTAGAATAGAACTGAGGATTTGGAATAAGAGAACCAAGGTTCAAATCCTACTTTTTTCACTACCTATTTAATCTTGGGCAAGGGTATATGGGATGTTCAGGGAAGACTAGTACCTCTGGTGTGAGGGCTTGCTGAGCCCTTTTAAGTTTGCTCATCCACTTTCGGTGTACACTGTGAAAATAGCCAGACCCTTGGTCAAACAAGCAAGGGCTACTAGAACTCCCTTCCCACCCTGAGGAAGAGTAAGGCCCTACCTCTTTAAACCTTGCTTTCCCTGACAGTGCTTTAATGTCAAACTGGAACTCTATGGCAGCAAAGAGCATTCCTCTGCTGCCTCACCCAGCACAATAGAACTCTGGGAACTTTCTATCCTGACTCTCTTCCTTGTTCTGTGTACCCTGGGGTGTCTGGTGACTTCTGTGAAATGACCCTTTTGGAGGTGGGGTAGAAAAATCAGACCTGAGGAGGAAAGGTGGTGGTAGTACCTGATTGGGTCATGACATGGGCCATTCCTAACCAGCTTTGTATTTTTGGTTTTTTGTGTCTTTATAAAATCTGTGTAGCCTAACTCCAAAGCAAGCTCAGTTCCAACTGCAACTCTCCATTGACTCTGCATGCATGTTGCCAGTTTGGGAGGCAGAAAACTTACATTAAACCTAATTCTGTTCATCTCTTTTAGACCCTCTGGGTTGACACCAACTACACCCCAACTCTCTCCTTTGGTTCCAAGAGGCTGTGAGCAGCAGCCATACCCTGGTACTCAGGTAAAATAGTTTTGGCCAAAGGGCTAAACCAGGTTTAGGGTGACCAATAGGCCTCCAACACATTGGTGAGTCAGGGGGATATCTATCCCAAGCATGGGAAGACTTCCCCTCAGTGGAATGGGCAAATGAGAATAATTTGTTTCAAACATGGCAGCAGCTAAAGCAGGTGCTGTGGAGTGTTTAGAGCTTGGTTGGACATCAAGGATGGCATGGTCACTAATGGAAGTCGTCCTGACTTTTGTCTTGCATCTGGACTTTGTTGACTTTGGAAGAAGAGAGGGAGGCTGATGTCTGTGCAACTGCACTTCATTTAAATCCAATTCACCCCATGATGCTGTTGGTCCTCTTAGAAAATAAAGGGCAAATAACAACCTTGGGCAAATCACTCTTCCTGGCTCTCAGTTTCTTTGTCTATATAGTGAAGAGGTTGCCCTAAATTACTGCCAAGATCTTTCTACCTCTAAATTTAAGATCCTATGAGGAACAGTTGTAACACCAACACAATATTCATAACACCAGTAGCTACTGTGAATATGCTGGCATAGTGCTCAATCACAAAATAAAACATACTCTTCATGTAGAAGACAAAAGCAAAACATCTATTCAGACACCAGAAAACCAAATCCAACACCAGGAAACTGAATCCATCATAGCAACATAGAAGTTAATATACCATAACCCTGCAGAGAGTCACACCATCCCTTACCTTTCCCACAAACAAAAACCCATAAGTTTAGTTGTCTCCCTGGGTGCATCCTCTCCTCCCTCCTCTCTAACTGCTCTGACTCTCAGATTTCTGTTGGCTCTGCTCCACCCTTCAGCAAACTCTTCCCACCACAGGCTCTATGTGATTACATTCAGCATATTAGGGGGCAGGGAAGATCTTCAAATTCCCTTAGATCTATTAAGGGGCAGGGAAGATCTTCAAATTCCCATTCCCATTACAGCAGTTAAGACAAAAGAATACAGGGCAGGCCCTGGTTCCATGTCAAAACAGTCAGGAGCTCATATTTGTAGATGTTAAACCTGACAGGATTTTTCATTCATTGGTTCATTCATTCAATAAACATCTGGGGAAGATACAAAGTTTAGATGTCCCTGACTTCATGGAATTTACAGCCTAGTAGGGAATAAGATGTAGATACAGATAACTGCCAAAAGGAACTTAGACACCATTGCCAAAGATTATTAACTTCTTTGGGCAAGAAACTTAAGACCATAGGGGCACAGGTGGTGATTTCATTACAGCTGCTCACTGAGGACAAGGGATTTAGAGAGAAATGATTTGGGAAGTGAATTACTGACTAAGGAAGCGGTGTCTGAGAATGGGATTTGCATTTCTGAATCACAGCTTAAACTATCAGAATGACAGTCTCCTGGAAATGAATTGGAATGCATCTGATGAAGGCCAGTAAGAATGTATTTGCCTGATGTCTAGCAAACCTAATAAAAAGCACTTTAAATCAAAAAAGGTGGTGGAAGGTAAAAAATTTCTATATGTATTCATTAATTTAGATTCCATAGAGAGAAACTACAGAGAAGAAAGAATTAACAGTCATTGAGACCTCTGGAATTTCACAACCTTTGATTTTGATGACTTTCAGACAGAGAGCTTGGTTCTTCTTGGTTAGAGATTTCACCTTAGCTTTTCAGGCCATGCCATAACCAAGCAACAGTCACTTGCTTAGTAATCACCAGACAGCTCTTATGCTCAGGGCTCCCCAAGTTTTAAAACTCTAGGGTCTTCCTGGTGGGTCTATACAAATAAATGGGTTGGGAAAAGATATAGAGGTAATCTAGACCCTAGGGACAAGTGCATTGTTTCCTTGGCAGCTCAGTAGATTTCCAGGCCTTTTCACATGCAAATGAGCTATTCAAAGCCTCACATCCTTTACTGGGTTCAAATAGACTACAAAGTTTTACAACCTTTTATAAGGTGTTTTACATCCTTTTATAAAATGATCTATTTACAAATGAAAGGGGTTCCTTATTCTTTACAAATTGTAAATTCAGTCTGAATGGAACATGCCCTTATAAGGTATCAGTCTTCTTGCTCCTTCTTGAAATTTAGTCAATTTTATATCAAAGGCAACTAGATGGCACAGTGCTTAGAATGGCAGATCTGGAGTCAGGAAGACTCATTATGGTGAGTTCATATTCAACCTCAGACCCAAGTGAGAAACAAGAGAAGGAATTCTGTTTCTACAGGATTAAAAACTACTTCCAGCTTTGCAGGAGTGATCACTGGATCTAATCAGATCTGTGACCTAGCAGAATCAGACTTCTGATCAAGTGAAAGGTCAGAAACTTGTACCCTTGCTTAACAAGTTGTTTAATGTTATCCAACACCCCCCCCCCAGGGTGGAGCAAGCCAATTTAAACAGACAGAGATACATGATGAGGGAAGGGGGGACACATCAAAGAGGAGAACATAAAGTGGGCAGTTCAGGAAGTTGCATCTAGCCAATGGAGAGCAAGGGGGGAAATTCGAATTGGGAACAGGGTATAAATAGCTTTGCTATTTTTTTTAGGGAGTTACCCTAAAGTTATGTAAAATTCACAAGGAATGTAAAATAAATATAAAATAGAATGAGAACTTTCCCGGCTTCAGAATGAGTATTTTCTTTCTAGAGTGAGCATGTTTCTTACACTTACTAGCCATGTGACCCTGGGCAAGTCACTTAACTCTATTTGCTTTCAGTACTTTATATGTAAAAATGAGCTAGAGAAGGAAATGGCAAACTATTCCAGTATCTTTGCCAAGAAAATCCCAAATGGGGTCACAAAGAGTTGGATACAATTGCAGTGACTAAACAACAATTTTAAGTTGTTAAGTTGCTATAAGTCTATAGTATTCCCTTGATCTAAACTGTCCAAAAGGAAGGGAGATTGGTGTGATATGACCTGTTTTTGATGAAGACACACCGGCTGCTTCCTTTTCAATGAGATATTTCACATTTCCTTCGATTTTTTCATTTGTTTGGACTTGTTTTATAGTATCTTGATTTCTCATAAAGTCATTAGCTTCCATTTGTTCCAATCTAATTTTGAAGGAATTATTCTCTTCAGTGAGCTTTTGAAATTCCTTTTCCATCTGTCCAATTCAGCTTTTTAAAGCATTCTTCTCCTCATTTTTGGGACCTCTTTTGCCATTTGAGTTAGTCTATTTTTTAAAGGTGTTATTTTCTTCAGTCAGGATGTTACCTCGTTTTTCATGATTTTCTTGCATCATTCTCATTTCTCTTCCCAATTTTTCCTCTACTTATCTTACTTGATTTTCAAAATTCTTTTTGAGCTCCTCCAAGGCCTGCAACCAATTCATATTTTTCTTAGAGGCTTTTAATGAAGACGTTTTGACTTTGTAGTCTTCTTCTGGTTCCATGTTTTGATCGTCTTTGTCCCCCCAAAATGATTCTATCATCTGATTGTGCTTCCTCTACTTGCTTATCTTGCCAGCCAATTACTTGACTTTTGAGCTCTTTTCCATGGTAGAACTTTGCTTCCAGAGTGGACAGAACTGTTCTCAAATCACTAGGGTTTTGTGCAGCTGTTGTCAGAGTTTCTACCAGGCACCTGTCTCAGAACTGTGAGGATGACTGCCTCTTCACAGCCTCAACTGGCTCTGCGAAACTAGTGCTCCTCACCCCAGGACCACTATCCAAGACTGTGACGCAGATCCAAGCAGGGCAAAGCAAGAGAATCCTGCCTCAGTGCCAGCAAAGAGATTCCTGCAAACGCCCTCTGGACAGACATTGGGCCTGGAGCTGGAAGCAGCAGCAGCTGCACTGGTTGCAACCACTTGTTACCTCCACTGTCCCCTGGTCCAACAGAGTTCTCCTATTGACCTTTTACTTTCTCTTTGGTGTTTATGGGTTGAGAAGTCCGGAAACTGCCACAGCTGCCAGTGATACACTCTCCTGAAGTCTGCTCTGACTTGTCTGTGCCTCCAGATCTGGGCTGCCCCAGGTCTGGGCTCCACTCCCAGCTTGGTGTGATAGACCCTTCCTGTTGGCTTTCCAGGCTGCCTTCAGTGGGAGATTTGTTTCTCTTTGTCACTTTGTGGGTTCTGTAGCCCTAAATTTTGTTTATGACTATTTTTTTAAGCAATTGGGGTTAAGTAACTTGCTCAAGGTTATAGGCCAGTCATTATTCATGTGTGGGGGCTCATCTTCTGAGGCCGGATTCGATCCCCAGTTGTCCCAACTCTGGGCTGGCGCTCTTCCTCACTGTGCCCCCTCGCCGCCCCGTTTAGAGTCATTTTTTAGTTGTTGGAGGTGGTTGGAGCAGGAGCTCCAGCAGGTTCCTGCTCTTACTGCGATGTCTTGGCTCTGCCCCTTGCTGCTTCCCTTTCAGACGGTCATAAAGTTTCGCCTTAAGCATATCATCTCACAAACATTGAGCTTACTGGCCTCTGCTTGGCTGCCCCCACCCGCTCTCTCTTTTGGGAGCTGAGGTCGTCGGCCCTTCTTCAGCATCTTGCCACTTCTTTCTGTCTCAGAAGCTCTTGACAGCAGCTCAGCCAACACCTGCCGTTTTTCTCAGTGGCCGAAGTTGTAATTTTGGAGGAGCCTGGTGGACTGAACTGGAGCAAAGCAAGGTGGTCTCTTACACAGTCTGACTGAGGCCAGCCCCCTCGTCATTAAGGCCCAATACTGGGACAAGATCAGGCACCCTTAAGTCCATAGCAGGGAAGGCCATGCATGAAGGTTGGCCACTGAAGGTGCCTCAAGTAGCTCCATCTGAGCAAAGTTCTTTTGCCCGAGTTATCCATCATGATCCATCAGTGAAACTTCAGAGCAAACTGGGAATTCCTCATGGCTGCTTGGTGCTAAGGCAATAAGGAAGTGACATTAACAATCCAAGTCTTTAGTTCCCAGAACCAATTAAATCTGAAGGAAGGTCTCGATATCTTTTAAGGGAAAAAGTATCCTAATTTACATAGGGGAGGGGCTAGAATATTGCCCCTACAAAATTCTTTTTTTTTTTTTTTGGAGGGAGGAAGGCAGGGCAGTTGGGGTTAAGTGACTTGCACAAGGTCACACAGCTAGTTAAGTGTCAAGTGTCTGAGTCTGGATTTTAACTCAGGTCCTAGCTGCCCTCTACCCCACAACAGTTCTTATCAGAATTCAGCATTGTTATTCTGTCCTTCTCAGGGCAAAAATCATTTATGTGGAAAAAGAAAAAAAAGCCAAGTAAGTGTAGCATAGTCCAGCCTTCTTACCACTTCTCACTGTTCCTCCTTTTGTCACAATCTAATTTAAAACCATACTAAACATATACATTTTATGTGCATAGCTAAGAGATGTATTCTTAACCTAATGAGATAGAGGCAATTGTGAAAGTTAAAACAGATTATTTTTGATTATATGAAATTGAAAGCTTCTGCACAAATAAAATTAATGTATCTAGGTTAAGAAGGAAAACATTGAATGGGAAAAAGTCTTTATATAAAATTTTTTCAGATAAGGGTGTGGTATGCAAGATAAATAAACAACTAATAGATATATATGTGTGTGAGTGAGAACAAAATCCATGCCTTAACAGATAAGTGACCGAAGGATATGAGCAAACAGTTGTTAAAGGAATTATAAACTATTGATAACCACATGGAAGAATGCTCCAAATCACTAATAATACAAGAAATGAAAATCAAAGTAGCCCTAATATTTCCTCTCATTCCCAACAAATTAGCAAATAACGAAATACCAGAGAGGTTGGAGGGAGATGGGGACACTGCTACATTGTCCCTGGACATTTTGGAAAGAATTTGGAATCTTGTGAATAAAGTGACTAAAATGACCCCCATCCCTGTCCTTTGACCCAGAGATTTCACCCCTATATATGTATATATATAGGTTATTGATAAGAACAAAATCCCTATAGATACCAAAATGTTTATGACAGAATTTTGTTGTTGTTGTAGCGAAAAATTGGAAACAAAGTAGATGTCAATCTTTTGGGAAATGGCTAAACGAATCATAGTACATGAATATAATCAAATATTACTGTGCTGTGAAAAATTATGAACATAATGAATATAGAGAAGCATGAAAAGTTTTACATGAATTGATGAAGAGTGAAGAAAACAAAGCCAAGAAAACAACATACAATGATGTAAATAGAATAACCACAGGATGAACAAGATCAAAAGCAAATGTTGCCAAATTGCAAACACCAAACATGGCCTCCAAGAAGAAATATGAGGTGATACTCCTATTCTACTCCTTTCTGATGGGGTCCTTGGAATGTATATATGTTTGTACATCAGTTTGTAATATCAATCTGTAACATCAGTTTGTAAATGGGGTGCTTTGGGATCTATGTCTGTAAAATCAATTTGTAAAACCAGTCTGTAAGATCACATTCCCACCCCCCCCAGTCTCAAAGCATTAACTCTGCCCCTTCCCCCTGCCAGCACTCTGCCCAGCAACAACTCATGAACTGTTTATCTCTGCTTGAAACAATAAGCTACTTATGAATCCTTTACAAAACTATTTATAAACATTTTTAGCTTAGGCAAATGTTATCTCCCTTAGTTGGAGTGGCCAGGTGCACCATGAATTCTTCAGTACCCTATCTATAGGGTAACTCCTTAGCCAATTGTACCCACACTGTGTCTCTGATGGCCTTGGTTCCCAACAACTATCTTGTCAAGCCTCACATTGATGGGTGGCAGACTGGGCACTCCTTAGTGGCCCTGACCAAGGATAGACTTTAGTGACTTGTCAGGCCTAAAACCACACCTCCACGTAGCCCCGCCTTGGGCTATTTCCCAGTGAATCATGGGCAATATGCCTTCGCAGTTGATATTAAAAGTGCATGGTCCTTTAAGCACTGACCACTCCTTAACTCCTCCCTGATCCCACCCTTACTCACCTAGTTAGCATAATTGGCACCTGATTTACTGTCTTGACTCCATAAAACTATGCCTGTGACCTCTGGAAGTTTCCTTCCTTCCTTCCTTCCTTCCTTCCTTCCTTCCTTCCTTCCTTCCTTCCTTTCTTCCTTCTTCCTTCTTTCCTTTCTCTTTCATTTTTATTTTATTTGTTTATTTTTAACATTCATTTAGATTTTTTAAAAAACATTTCCAAATTCTCTCCCTCCTTCCTGCCCTTCCCCATCCTTTGAGGAGGCAAGCAATATGATATCAATTAAACATGTGAAGTCATGGAAAACATATTTCTATATTAGCCATGTTGCAAAAAGTAAAATAAAGTTTTTTAAAAAGTATGCTTCAATCTGCAGTTCCCTCTCTATAGGTGGATGTCATTTTTCATTGTGAGTTCTTAAAAATTCTCTTGGATCATTATTGTCTTGATCAGAGTAGCTAAGTCTTTCACTGTTTATCATCATTATAATATTGCTGTTACTGTAGCCAATGTTCTCCTGATTCTACTCATCACACTTAGCATCAGTTCATATAAGTCTATCCAGGTTTTTCTAAAGGCATCCTTCTTGTATTCTATCACAAACATCCCACACCTTCTTCAACCATTTCCCAATTGATGGGCATCCCTTCCATTTCCAATTCTTTGCCATCACAAAGAATCACAAAACTACTACAAAGTCCTTTCCCCCTTTTCTTTGCTCTCTTTGGGATACAGACCTAGGAGAATATTACTGGGTCAAACATTCACAGTTTGATAGCCCTTTGAGTAAATTTCAAATTGTTTTTCAGTTCACAACCTCATCAACAATGTATTAGTGCACCTATTTTTCCACATCAGAGGGGGTATTTTCTGGCCCTGAGAGTTCTTTTCTCTCTTCTAGGCTTCTCACCAGGTTCATTTCTGGGTGTGTCATAGACAAGCCACTCCCTTGCTCAGTTGGGCTAGCTTCTTGCTGGACTGGATCAAGCAGGTCCTTCCTTAGGTCTGACTCTTTATCAGACCCAGCTGCTACTACCAATCTGGTCATTAGTGGAACGTCAGATGGCTTTGATAGCTCGCCCAGATTCACTGGTTGCCTGGGCACCCCCACTGATGGATACTCATTCACCTAAAATCAGAGACAGAAGGAACAGGGGCACTGTGAGTCCATGGGCATACAGTGGTCAGGTAAGGAAGGGACTCCCCTAGCTGACAGTTCATAGCAGTTTTTGCCTTCTCACCACAAGAAAAGAGTGAGAGATTGTCTTCTCAAATCTTTCATATTCACGTTTAGCTTCAGTTTGGTAGCATTCAAAAACTTTTTAATGTCCCTCAGTAGGTCACCAGGAAACAGGGGATGGCTGTGAGTGCTGAGGGGAGGAGAAGCAGGCCTGCATTTTGTATACCCAGGCTCATTAAGCCTCCAGGGGGCTGAAACCCAGAAGCATCTATTTCACCTGCTCTGAGGAATGGGCCACAATTACCAAGTTCCCCATTAGTTACATACACATATACGTGCAGAAACACACACACACACACACATATACATACATACACATACGAACATATTGTATTGTGACAATTAAAAAAAATGAGAGATTATTAACAAGTAGAGATACCAGATTTAGTGTAGGAAAGGACACTGGAGCTGAGCCCTAAAGGAAGGTAAGGTAAGTCTTTTAAGAGGTAATGGAGATAAGGGAGTGTGTGTGTGTGTGTGTGTGTGTGTGTGTGTGTGTGTGTGTGTGTCTGTGTCTGTGTCTGTTCGTGTGTGTTTGTGTGTGTGAGACAGAGACAGAGACAAAGAGACAGAAAGACAGAGACAAAGACCCAGAAAAACAGAGGCAGAAATAGACACACAGAGACAGAGACATAGAGAGAGAGATAGAGAGAGAGATAGAGAGACAGAAGGACAGAAAGAAACAGAGACAGAAAGCAAGAGATAGAGGGACACAGAGAAAGACAGAGACAAGAGAGACAGAGAATCTGTGCAAAAGCATGGAAATGGGGAATGGGATGCTAAGTTTGGGGAATAGCAAGTAGGCCAGTTTGATTAGAATATGGACTACCCAAAGGGGAATAAAGTAAAATAAGTCCTGGCTAAAATCCTCCCTTCTGCAAAAAAGTCTTTCCTGATCCCTCAATGCTATTGCCTTCCCTCTGTTGATTATCTCTAATTGTATTTAATTTATCATGTATCAATCAGTCAATCAATAAACTTTTTAAAGCACCTACTATGTGTTAAGCACTGGAGATACAAAAAGAGGCCCCTGCCTTCAAGGATTTTACAGTCTAACAGAGGAGACAACAGGCAAGCAAACAAATACAAAGCAAGCTATATACAGGATAAGTAGGAATTAATTAACAAAGGAAAAGAACTAGAACTAAGTGGGGATGGAAAAGCCTTCCTGTAAAATTGGGATAAGTTGGAACTTAAAGGAAGCCAGGGAGGTCAACAGGTGGAAATGAAGAGGGAGAGAATTCCAGCACATGGAATAGCCCCAGGGCTTAGCATAGTGCTTTGCCCAGCACATACTGGGCCCTTAAAAAATGTTTGTTGACTGACTGACTGAAATAAACCCGAGCCAAATTGTGACAGACTTGAAAAAGCCAAATTTGGGAGTGTTTATCTTAACCTAGAGGCACTAGGGAAGCAGCTCAAGGCATAGTGGACAGAGTTCCAGAACTGGAGTCATATAGACCCAAGTTCAAATCTGCCCTCAGACATTCACTAGCTGTGTGACCCTGGGAAAGCCAATTAACCTTGTTTGCTTCAGTTTCTTCATCTGTCAAATGAGCTAGAGAAGGAATGACAAACCACTCCAGTATCTCTGCCGAGAAAACTCCAAATGAGGTCAGAAAGAGTCAGATACAGCTGAAATAAGTGAACAGCAGAGGCACTGGGGAACCCCTGGAGATTCTTGGGAGTGACATGGTCAGACTTCTGCATTAGGATGATCATTTTGGCAGCTGTGTGGAGGGTGGATTGGAGAAAGGAGAGGTTAGAAGCCAGGAAGCCAATTAGGAGACTTGTAACACTGTGGGAAGAAGAGATGAAGACCTGGACTGGCATATTTGTCACATGAGTAGAGAGATGATGGATGGACATGAGAATCAACAAGACTTGGTAACTGAACATACTTGGGGGGGGCAAAGTGAGGGAGAGAGAAAAGTTAAGGATAACTGCAATTTTGCTAGTCAGTGTTATTAAGTCTTTTCTCATTCATGGGCTGTTTCATGGGCCAAGAGAAGAGAAAGCAAGAAAAGTCTATCCTTCCTGAGTGGACAAATTGACGTGTCTCTCTAGAGCTCATGGCCTAAGGACTGTCCTTAGCTCTCCTGTCTGAACTCCAGATGTGTTGGCCCCAACTTGGCTCTTTGGCTTTTCTCATCTGTCCCTCACTGTCTACTTGGTTAAACCCACTGGACTTGGTGTGCCAGTATGTTCTTCTTATTTGATAGTCTCCCCCACAATTTTTTTTTCTTTTTGGAGGCAATGAGGGTTAAGTGACTCATCCAGGGTCACACAGCTAATGAGGGTCTGAGTCTGGATTTGAATTCAGGTCCTCCTGATTCCAGGACTGGCGTTCAATCCACTGTGCCTCCTGGTTGCCCCATAATTCTGTTAGTTTGTTTTTTTTAACATAGTTTGGTGGTTCCTGGTCTCTCTTTCCTCTCACTCCCAGTTCTGATATTAGTCCTTCTACAAGTCTGCTTCCAATCATTTTCAGGTATTATGTATTAATTGAATTGTTCTTCATTTTTTCATGTGTTGCTAACCTTGTCTTCCCCAGTAAATTAGAAGTCCCTTGAGGGTAGAAGTCAGGACTTATTTTTCTGTATCCCACATGGTAATGGGCACAAAATCATATTATTCACCATCTTTTTTTTTTCTTTTTGGAGGGCAGTTGGGGTTGTGACTTGTCCAAGGTCACATGGCTAGTTTTTGTTTTAAGTGTCTGAGGTTGGATTTGAACTCAGGTCCTCCTGATTCCAGGGCCAGTGCTCTATTCACTGTGCCACCTAGCCACCTCTATTATTCCCCATCTTACAGTTGAGGAAGTAGAGACTCTGGAAGATATAAGTAATTTGCTCATAGTCACACATTATTGTTGCTGAGTCATTTCAGTCATATCTGACTCTTTGTGACTCCATTTGGGGTTTTCTTGGCAAAGATACTGGAGGGGTTTGCCATTTCTGCCTCCAGGTCATTTTACAGATGAGGAAACTGAGGCAATCAGGGTTGAGTGACTTGTCCAGGGTCACACAGCTAATAAGAACCTGAGGCCATATTTGAACCCAGGAAGATTCATCTGTCTGTCTGACCAGAACTCTATGCAATATGGCGCTGTCTAGCTGCCCTAGCATGGTTGCTAACCAGAGTGACTGTAAATAGACTTTGTAAAAGGGGTAGCATTATGGGTTATGTTTTAAAAGATGGCTAGGAATTCAGTAGATGAAGAGAGAGGCAGTAAGATTTCATGAAAACTGGATTGGGAGTCAGTGTTCAAATCAAGGCTCTGCTAGTTTGACCCATGTGGCCTTGAGCAAGCTCTTGAATTTCTCTGGACCTCAGTTTACTCATCTATAAAACGGCAGGGTTGAACTAGGTGATTTCTGAGGTCCTTACTGTTCTAATTTCTATGAAAACAAATTGAGTGGGGGTGGACACCACGATTTAACTTGCCAGCTCACTGCTGTCTGACTCAAACTAGCTCTTTCCCCCCATCAGCATGAGAACAGTCAGTACCTGGTGGTAACTTGCTCTCTTGAGGAACAAAGAAGCTGCTAAACTATATCCCTTTTCATTTTTTTCCCTTGTAAATTCCATATTTCCAGGAGCCTTGAGTGATTACCCCATATTGTTACCAACACCCACTGAAGGAGCAAACCTAATTTCACTCTAAATGTCTATCGCTGCCTGCACAATTTCAAGCACAATTCCCTTGTAAAGGCAGACCTAAATTTTTTTTAATTTAAAATTTCAAAAAAATATTTTCAGTTTATCCCAAAGTGAGTCACAGGAAGTGACTGATACATTAGACAAGGGGTGTCAAACTCAAATATGAAAGGGACAGGGGGAGAATAAATGGTACATAAGGATCTTTGAGGCCATGGATTGACTTAGAAAATCACTTATTTACATTATCTATGCTTGATAGTATTTTTATTTTTATTTTGTCAAATATTTCCTAATTAAATTTCACTATGGTTCTACTCCATTCAGGAGTATTGGGAACCACGAACCCCCTCAGCATTAGACACATGGACCAGGTACCAGATTAATCTTAGTGACCTTATCATAGATAATAGAGCATGGGTTTTGCTAACTTCTTATTAATGAGTTTCCCTGTGGGCCTATGGCTAAGAGCTGTTTCTCACTTCCTCCCATGACTGATATCAGCCAGGAAGCTAACTGAGATGGATTCTCAGGTTGGAATAAGGTTGTAGGAGGAAGTTCTGGAAGAGGCACCAAAGGATTCCATGATTGCCACATGTAACTGTACTTTACTTCCTAGAGCATTTTGTTTGTATCTCATTTACTCCAATAGCCCTGTCTTTGGATTGTGCTTTTCTGTGGATGTGTCCAATTGCTTACTCTTAGAAGATTACAAACTTCTTGAAGACAGGGGCTATGTTGTTTTTCATTTATTCAGCACTTGGGTATAGTGTCTTGTACCTATATAATCCATGACCTCCAAATCATAGGAAAACAATTCTGGGCTTACATTGACACAAGTTCAATCTTAGAAATTTCTCAGTAATTAAAACTCTCCTTTGGTCATATTCACACCCAGAATCTCTGGAAAAATTAGCAATTGACTAATATCTAGCTCTTTCCTGGTCTTTCTCCTACAAGAAAACAATCCAAGGTGACCAATTAGCATTTAAACATAGACTATTTATTTAAGTCAGTAATAAGCCGGTCAGGGGCTAATAACCACTCTCTTTAGTAAGAAAAAAATTAATATAAATCTCTTCCAAATGAGGATCACTTATTATTCCCTCCTCTACTCCCCAGAATAGTTTAGTCTTAGTCCACAAATATTCATGACATCAATAGAGAAGTCTAGTAAGGCCTAGCAACCTGAATACATGACAGTTGGGGGTTTTGTATTCCCTTCTGGCCACTAACCTAACTGTTCCTGCCGGCCTCTGCCTCAATCATCACTGCCCTCTGGTGTTATTTCCAACTAACCCTGCTCTGCCTCCTCTCTCTCTCTCCTTCTCTCTGTCTCTGTCTCTCTCCCCCTTTCTCAGTCTCTCTCCCTCCCCTCCTTCCCACCCTTTTTGTTTTTAAAAATAGTTCATAGGATATATATATATATATATATATGAAGGGATATATTCAGAAATGATGGTGATATAAAATGTTTATTAAATAAATGCATGCATGTATGAGGGAAAAAATGGTGATAGTTTTGAAGACTAACCCCAGAATTCAGGTCTCATCATCTAACCTGATGATCTGACGATCCTAGAGTCAAGGCCAAAGTTGGACTAGTGCTCTAACTCCTTGCTGGGTGATGTGCACCTTTTTTGAAGGATGAAGGGAATTTTCCTCTTCTATTGGGAAGTGGCTGAGGCTGTGCTGAAGAGGATTTGCAACTAAGTGTCAGGAGAATGGATTTGTCTAAAGGGATGTCTAACCCTGTGGTCTTTAAGAGACAGCTTTACTTTCTTTTGGGATTCTTTGACTCTTTTGACTTCCCATCGAGGAAGGTGGGGGTATGGAATTTTTTTCATCTCTTCCAAAAGCATATGACTATAGGAGACAAGTGCTTGTCCATGCAGACCTGAAATTGGACCTCCCTTCCCTGAATGCCTTCTGTTTTTCTCTTTCCCATTAGCAAGTCTGAGAAATGATTGTTTCCAGCCTTGGTCATTACTTTATGGGCAAGCAGTGCTTGAATTTAAACTTTGGAAGCTGGAGGAAGGGAGATTTCCTTAACAGCATGATTCTTAGAGAACTGACCACTACCAGGATAACTCTTTCTGTAGCTAAAAAACTAAAGAGAGCAAAAAAAAAAAAAAACCCCAAAACTGCAACATACTGTGGCTAGGTGGCACAGTGAATAGAGCACCAGCCTTGGAGTCAGGTGGATCTGAGTTCAAATCTGTCCTCAGACACTTAACACTTACTAACCATGTGACCTTGGGCAAGTCACTTAACCCCAGTTGCCCTGCCCTCCCCCTTCCAAAAAAGAAAAAAAAATTTAAAAACCTAAAGAAAGCTATGCTCTGGCTGGCTAGGAGATCTGGGCCTTCTCAGTTGCTTGGACACAACAGGTAGAGATGACTGCAAAATATCTGTTCAGTGGTTCCACACAGAGTCTTTACTTTGTAGGGAGAGAAAGTGAGGAGTGTAAGGGGCTATCAGAGATGTGTTCTGTTGTTTTGTATCATGTGTGCTACTCGGTTTTTTGCATCTTAGACTGGTTCTGTGCTACAGAAAGACTGAATCTAGACTAGGGGTGGGGAACCTGAGGCCTCAAGGCCACACTTGGCCCTCTAGGTCCTTAAGTGTAGCCCTTTGACTGAATCCGAACTTCATAGAACAAATCCCTTTAGTAAAAGGATTTGTTCTGTAAGACTTGGACTCAGTCAAAAGGCTGTACCCAAGGACGTAGAAGGCAGATGTGGGATCTAGGCTGAATTCTATTTTTTTTTTGTCTTTTTTTTTTGGAGGAGGGGAAGCCAAGGCAATTGGGGTTAAGTGACTTGCCTAAGGTCACACAGCTAGTAAGTATTAAGTGTCTGAGGTCAGACTTGAACTCAGGTCCTCCTGACTCCAGGGCTGGTGCTCTATTCACTGTGCCACTTAACTACCCGTCCCTGAATTCTAGAAGGTAAATATGCAGGCCAATTTCTCTCTAATGCAGCAACACCAACAGACTAATTGATGAATTTCTCTTTAACAGGAAAACGTGACTTGCTGCACTTTGTTCTCTTGTCAAGTTCTCCATGACCACTACCAGTGTGCTTATACATTGTCAGACATTCTCTATATCAGGATTTTTGCTTAATGGTTTAGAAGTGGGAAAAAATATATGTAAAGACAAAAAGACACCAATAAAACATTTTTGAAGAAAAAAAAAACTATGTGCCTATATTCTCATATTTCATTTAATGATTGCCTTTTTCATCTTTCTTTTTCTCTTTCTTTCCTTCTTTCTTTCTTTCTTTCTTCCTTCCTTCCTTCCTTTCTTTCTTTGCTTCTTTCTTTCTTTCTTTCTTTCTTTCTTTCTTTCTTTCTTTCTTTCTTCCTTCCTTTCTTCCTTCCTTTCTTTCTTTCTTCCTTCCTTTCCTTCTTTCTTTCTTTCTTTCTTTCTTTCTTTCTTTCTTTCTTTCTTTCTTTCTTTCTTTCTTTCTTCCTTCCTTTCCTTCTTTCTTTCTTTCTTTCTTTCTTTCTTTCTTTCTTTCTTTCTTTCTTTCTTTCTTTCTTTCTTTCTTTCCTTCCTTTCTTCCTTCCTTCTTTTCATTCTTTCTAGAAATGCCTGTTTACATCCTTTGCCCATTTATCTATTGGGAAATGAATGCCTCCTGTTCCTATGTATTTGTGTCCACTTTTTGTTAGCTATGAAGGTGTCAAGAGAAGGTTTCTTTGGAACTGGAAACATCCATGCACGTTTGTAGATAAATGGGAGGCAGACAGTGGAGAGATAGAGATTGAAGATGCATGAGTGAGAAGTGATGACCATTTGAGCTAAGTCCTAGGGGAACCTGGAGGAAGTGGGTTCAAGAGCACAAGTTAGGCTTAGTAAAGAGTAGTAATATCTTCTTTGACTGGAAGAAAGGAGAGGAGGATGATGTCAAAAGTTTTGAGGAATGGAAGAGGGAAGGTGATAGTGATCATTTCTGATGTCTTTAATCTCAGTGAAATAAAAGATTGATTTAAATATGTGTGTGGGGGGGGAGAAAGTGAAAGAGAAAGTGGAGAGACAAGAAAACAAAATTTTGGAATAGTCCTAAGGAATGAAATACGGAGTGGATGAAGGCAGGGAAGATTGGGTGAAATAGCGGGGGAGTTGAGCAGTGACTGCTGGCAAGTGTTAAACAACTAGTTCTCTGGGTAAAAATGTATACAGGATGCACTTTTACATTTAAATTGCATTAATAGCATTTTCTTCATCACCATATTAAGCCTAGAAATCAACAAAGCAATAAATCAATCCCTGATTTGAAGCGTTTTTTGATTTCCAAGGTATAAATGATCATGCTGCAGTTGCTCTAGTTTGCCCTTACAACTGAATTTTATGAGGAATTCATTGACTTACCCACTGTCATACACTTAGGTCAACAACAGACACTTATTAAGCATTTACTTTGTGCCAGGTACTGTGCTAAGCACCGGGGGGCAGGAAGAAAAAGGCAAAAGCTATTCTTGTCCGCAAGGAGCTCTTTTGATCTTTCCCTCAAACCAGATTATAATGGTCCAACCTTAGACATTTCCTTCCTTCTCTGTAGCCTTGGGGTTGTAGGATCCCTGTCTCCAGCTTCACCATTGTAATTCTCCTCTACTCCATTAAGTGTAGTGACGTCTGCAAGAAATTATAACCTTAACTAAAATTACTTTAGATCATGCATGTCATCAACTATAAATACTTGGTCTCCCTAAGAATTTACCTGATGAACATTATCAATACTGGGATGCTGATTTTGTAATTAAAATGATTTAGAGTTTACATTTCAAGATGAAACAGAATAAGAATGATTTTAAGGTAATGTAGAAAATAGCTCTAGATAGAAGAAAATATTTTCCAGAACACTGTGGCAATTTTTTTTAAAAGCAGGAGAACAAACAAGACAATTTACAATACTCAGTGGACTCACTCAACATTGAATATACACATTCTGTCAAGGCTTAGGGGCCCTATGGGGCCTCATAAAGGTGCATTTTAAAAATTAATTTTTGAGATAGCGTGGAATGTGATTTATCAGTTCATTCAATTCCAGCCTCAGACACTAGCTATGTAACATAGGGTGAGTCACCTCTGCCTGCCTCAGTTTCTTCAACTGTAAAATGAGGATAATATATCACTTACCTCAGTGTTGTTGTGAGGGTCCAATGAGATAATGTTTATGAAGGGTCTGGGATACAACAGGAGTCAAATACATGCTTGTTCCCTTTCCTTCCCTATCTACCCTTATAAGAGAGGGTTCTCTGGGTTGGGGGCAGGGGAAGGGTTGGATACAGAAAGAAATCTATGTGTTTATATAAAAACAAAAAGATATCAATGCAAATCTTTTTTTCTTAAGGGAAGGCTATTATAATAACCCACTTGAGATAAGATGAGGGCAGTAGCCTCATGAGTGGAGAGAGGTGCCATGATGGGAGGAATGACAAGATTTGGTAACTGATTGTGGGGTGAGTGGGAGGGAGGAGTTGAGAAAGAGACCAAGGTTGCACACCTGGATGAGTGCGAGGATGGTGGTGCCCTCAACAGTAATAGAAAAAGTAGAAAGAGGGGAAGGGGAAGGAAAATAATGAGTTCTGATCTGGATATCTTGAATTTGAGATGCTTATATGTATATGTGTATACATATACACTTACCCATACATATATATTTATACATATACATATATTTTTAAAATGCACCTTTATGAGGCCCCATAGGGCTTCATATACATATAAGTACATATACATAATAGTTTGTATGTGTGCATATATGTGTATATACATAGACATGATATATACATATACATACACACGTGCACACACACACACACATGAACTGTAAGTTACATGTAGAGAAATCATCACTGCTCCTATAGAAACAGATGAGATTACTAAGAAGGATAGTCTACCTGAGAGAGAACAATCTTACCCAAATAGTCTGCTCTTAGCAGTCTCTGAGATTGTAAGTGCTAGAATCAAGGGGCATGTTGAGTTGTTGAGGAGGGATCTTCACATTCAGAATGTAGCCTTCTGTTTCCTTGACCTGTCCTCTCACCCCCCTCTGTTTCTGTCCCAGAAGTCTCTCAGCTAGGCCTCTGTCATGCCTAAGCTCAGTATCACAAGGCTTTTCTTCAGCGCTCTGCCAAACATACCTGGGGTTAGATTACTGAAGGAAAAAGAGGGGCCCAGGACAGAGTGTTGGGGGAATGGATAAAGATTTAGCAAAGAAGACTGAAAAACAGGTAGGAAAACCAAGAGAAAGCAGTGTTAGGAAAATCTAGAGGGAGCAGCTAAGTGGTGCAGGGAACAGAGCACCCGTCCTGGAGTCAGGAGGACCTGAGTTCAAATTTGGCCTCAGACACTTGACACTTACTAGCTGTGTGACCTTGGGCAAGTTACTTAACCCCAAATGCCCTCCCTTCTCCCCTCCAAAAAGCAAAAAAAAAAAACCTAGAGAGTGGGGATTATCCAGGGGAGAAAGGTGATCAGTGTCAAATGCTGAAGAGAGAGAAAAATGAGGACTGAGAAAAGGTCATAAGTTTGGCCATTAGGAGATCATTGGTCACTTTGGAGAAGTTGTAAACCAGACTGCAGATGGCTAAGAACAGAGTGAGAGGAGTGGAGGTGTAGACACTGAATGTAAATGGTTTTCTCAAGGAGTTTAGCTGAGGATAGGAGAAGCTGTTGGAAAATGCAGATGGTCAGATCAAGTCAGTGTTGGGGTTTTTTATGGATGGTGATGCAAGAAAATGCTTCTATGCAGTAGGGAAGAAGCCAGTTGGGGAGAGACTGGAGATTTGAGAGAGATAAGGGACAATAGTGCCAGCAGTCTTCGAGAGAAGACCAATGGATGGGAGGGATGGGACCAAGGACGCATTTAGAGGGGGTGGACTTGGCAATGTGTACAGGACTGAAGGAGTATCTTCACTTGATACCCAAGGGAAGGAGGAGATAGCAAGGGAAGATGTCGGGATGATATGAGGGCTAGAAGGGAAGAAAGAAGAGAGAGCTTTCAGCAAATGGCCTCAATTTTTTCAGTGACATATGAGGTAAGGCCGTGAGTAGAGAGGATAGGGGGAAGGGGTAGCAGGGAGGCTTGAAAACTGATGAGAAGGTTTTTTTTGGAGGGGGGATGGCAGGGCAATTGGGGCTAAGTGCCTTGCACAAGGTCACAGGCTGGATTTGAACTCAGGTCCTCCTGACTCCAGGGCCGGTGCTCTATTCAGTGTGCCACCTAGCTGCCCCCTTATGAGAAGTTCTTAAATAGCTGCTATGGAGGGTGGGAACTGATTGGGAAAAAGTAAAATGGTTGTGTTGCTGCAGTGAGGGCTCAGCTAAGATGACAGAAACCTTTAATAGACGTAGTCAGCTTAGTTCTATGATTTCCTCCAGATCCATTCAAAAGCATGAGGATAGGAGCAAAGAAGACAGATGGTGAGAATAAAACAGAGCTCTGGCTTCAGGAGTAAAGGGCAGTACAGCATTGAGCTGGTTCACCAGCAGATTAAGATAGGAAAAAGGGGCGGGAATGACAGCCTGGAAAAGATCTACTAGGGGGAGAGAATGAAGTTCACAGTGAGGATGAAGAATGGGGTCAGGGGTCAAAAGATGCAGGGAAAGATGGAGCAATAAGAGATGCTGATTAGATAAAAACCATTTCAGAGTTCATTAATATGTAAATGGAATCCTTGTGTTGGGTGATGGGAAGATCAAGAGGAGGACCATTTCTGTGCCTATCTGAGGCGCAGTGGAGAAATAAGCCATGAGAACTGAGCATTTTAAGGAACTGGGATACTGGTGTTTGTGGGAGCAATAAAATATATGTATGAGAAGAGGAATTGGGGTGGAAAGAAAGACCATAAGCCAGACACTGAAATTACTGAGGAAGGAAAGAAAATGTCTTGATTTCTGCTATTTGGAAAGTTATAAATAGGTGTTTCTTTTCCTTTCCTCTTCTATGTACTTGGTTTGGGCGTGTAGGTGGCACAGTGGATAGAGAGCTGGGCCTGAAGTCAGGAAGATGCCTCTTCTGAGATCAGATCTGGCCTCGGGCACTCACTAGTTGGGTTACCCTGGGCAAATCATGTAACCCTGTCTGCTCAGCTTACTCATCTGAAAAATGAGCTGGAGAAGGGAATGGCGAACCACTAGAGTATCTTTGTTGGGAAACCCCCCAAATGGCGTCACAAACAGTTGGGCATGATTGAAATGAATGAACAACAACAACAAACTACCTGATTTGCACAGTCTTGTCCACACGCTCCTGCTTGCTATACAGTGCCCCAACCACCATCTCTACCTTCACCTTGTACTGCCCTAATGATGTCAGTCTCCTGACCAGTTCAGAGTAGCTACACATACAGTATTATAAGGTTTTCATCCCTCCCCCCTCCCCTGCTTTTCTTTGAATTTCAATACTGCTGCCTTCACAGTGTTGCTAAGATACAGCTCAATCTATCTTTGTCCTTGTACCAGTCTGTATTTCCATTCAATTCATTTCAACAAACCTTTATTAAGTACCTACTATGTGTAAGGGACTGGGAGTTAGGAATTGGGAAGTGGTCAGACCAGAAAGCTTCTTAGAATGCTTTCATTTCTAAATCTATGAATATCCAGCAGATGGCAAGATGAGTCTCACAGGCCATATTAATGCTAGCCACCAAGAGTAACAGTCCCAGATTGGTTACCCTTGTTGAAACCATGCTAGATTTACCAGTCTCCATCCATTATTATGGAAAGTAGAGCCAATATCCAGCAGAAAGCTGGACTGTGTTCAGCTTGGGGAGACAGAGCAGAAAGGGCTAATCAGTAGCTTCCTACATGGTATGATTTGAGGGGCACCAGGAAGCTTCTCCTGCCTACTAGAATACCCTCCCTACTACAATGCCTGAAATTTCACCTTGAAAAGTTTAGTCTTCTGAGTCTTTGATATTTGTTCTGAGCTACACCTAACACAGACCAGTCCAGTTTAGGCTGGATATTGGAATGAAATGATACATTCAAAGGTCATTCAACTTAACAAGAGACTTACTTAGCTGTAATGGGGAAGGATATACAGCGAGGATTTGCAACATGGACACCGAGTTGATTCAGCTAAATCAAGTTTCCCTGTTTCTGACAATAACCCTTTGTATACTACCAGACCAATCTAAAAGCCAGGCTGTTTTCACTCAAGTGACCTGAAGTGATAACTCTTGAGCCAATCAAGTCCAGAGGATGTTCTTGATACCCTTTAATCTACAAGAGGGAAGGGAAATTAGACTATCACTCCCACCACAAGGTTCCTCTGTTAAAATGCAGATGCCCATGAACTTTCAGCTACCTCAGTATAAGTGCTCTCCAGCTCTGACCACTAGCTAGAACCAAAATCCTATAAGAGTATGACCTGAAGAATGAGGAGAGGTACAAAGAAGCAAAAAGGATATGTAAGGACATCAAGGACATATTTCTTCTATTTCTCATTTTTACTGATTGGCCCTGGAAGCAACAGTCCTTCTGCCGTATTAAATAGAGGGTGCAGGGAGACAATGGTGTGCTGGTAAATATCTGATAACTAGATCTCAGAAAAAAAAAATGTTGGCATGACACACTTTTAAGTTTATTTTGCATAATTAACACTTTCTTCATCACTTTCTTAAGACCAAGTAATCAACAAAACAGCAAGTCAAGTCTTGATTTATGGTGCTTACTGATTTCCAAGGTATAAATGCTCACACTGAAAATTTAATTATAGGTCTCTTGACCTGGGTTGAACTGTCTCCAGCACACAAAGGACGATATGGGGCAGGGGTGGGGGTAGTCATTGTATCTGTGATTCCTTTTCAATAAGGAATTCCTAGTGAGAAAACTCTACCAATGCAGATTAGTACCTACTTTTCAATTAGTCTTAGAGATACCTAAGATACCAAGAGATATCCAGGACCATACAACTAATATATGTAAGAGTCAGGACTTGACTTAATTCTTCTTTAAATGTTTGATAGAATTCATTTGTAGATACATCTGGTCCTTCCTATTTTTTCTTGGCAATTTTTAAGACTATACCCACCACCTGAAAATTTCATGGCCAAAGGAACATATGGCCTTGGTCTACTACTGTCCTGGGGGATGTGAGGCAAAGAGCTGATCTGGGCATCAGAAATTCCCTTTACTGTTTCACTTTATCAGCACTTGTCTGGTGACCTTTGCTGATATCACTGGCTATGCAGCAGACATATTGACCTAGTACAATATTATGCATGCTAGCGTTTTCAGGAGTGCCTGCCCCAGAGGGATGGAGCTCCCTTTGCTGTTCAGAGCAAAGATGTTCCCAATTCTTCATTTTTTATGACAGGTTACTGTATGGGTGTCAACAGCATGGATCCATCCCAGCTGACAAGGACATACCCTGGGGCTCCAGAGCACAGATGTGAAGGGAAATAAACAAACAAACTCACATGTACTCAGTCAAAACTATGCTTACCACAAGACAATTAGAGTCTAAAAGGGAGCTAGGATGCAGGTGCATTGGATGGGGAGAGCAGTTGCCCAGATGGTGAAGCTAGAATGGCATTCACCATCAGCTGCTACTCCCTATTGGAGGTAGTTAGCCTGGGGCTCTATCTCCCAGAATCAGGAACTTCTTGTACACTGGTGATCTAATTAGCCACCATTCTCAGCTTGCTAAGAGATGCTGGATAGATTAGGAATTCTTCCCAATTTCAAAACTAGGACATACACAAGAGTTCCACACACATTTGCAGTGTCTTTGGGATCTCTTCCTCAGTTACTACTTTGTGAGAGATTCACATGTCTGCCATTGGTTCAGCCACCCTGGGACAGATGTGGTTTAGGAGAGATGTGCCCTGTCTTTGTGCCCCTGAGAGACTGGAATGAGGCTGGTGAGCCCTGAGTGTCAAAGAGGAACTATCTGAGTTGGTCAGACTGCTAGCCGAGAATTGGCCCTAAACTAAGCTAAGGAGCCTCTTGTCTGAGAATATGGCTCTTGGTTCTCACCCTGCCTTTACTATCAAGGAAAGATACACAGGAACTGCACCTTCTACCCTTTCAGTTGGTTCCCTTTAGCTTCAATTAGATGATAGATAGATAGATAGATAGATAGATAGATAGATAGACAGAGACAGACAGATAGATAGACAGACAGACAGATAGATAGATAAATAGTAGAACATTTATTAAATACTATATGTCAGGCATTGTGCTAAGCCCTAGGGATACAAATACAAGTAAAAAAAAAAAAAGATATTGAGGGCGGAGCCAAGATGGCGGAGTAGAAACAGCTCGTCCAAGCCTCTCTGCCCCCAGATTCTCCACAAGCTATGTAAAAGGGGACTCTGAAAAACTTCTGGAGCCCCAGCATCCACAGAACGACACAGAGAAGCTAACCTCCCACTGAGGACAGCCCAGCACCCTGCAGGAAGGACCAGCGCAGTGGTCTGGGAGCCGGCAGCGGGCAGAGCGCAGGAGCCGAGCCGAGCCCAGGTCCACGTGAGCCGAGGTTTTAGCCCCAGGGCGGCAGGGCCAGCAGCCGGCTGGAGGAACCCCAGAACACCAGGAACTGTGGAGACTCCAGAATTATCAACATAGACTTGCCTAGGACAAAGTAAGAGGTTAGTGTCCTATGGACTTTGGGACCTGTATTTGGGGAATGCGTCAGCTCCCTCCCCTGGGGGCTAGAAGCCGCTGAGGAGACACGCCATTTTGTAGTTTTCAGAGGCATTTCCGGCTCCCAGCCTACAAATCGTGGGGAGATCCAGCGATCAGTCTTGGGGGGTAATCGCTCTTGCTTTAACCTCCCTGGATCTGGATTGTGATCTAGGGTGGAAGTTGTGGGTGGGTTTACAGCTTGCCAGAAACGGAAGTTGCCCCCCACACGTTCGGGACGAAAATTCCTCTATCTGGCCTTAAAGCCATAGTGTGGCAACAAGCCCAAAAGTCAAGCAATTAAGTGGCAACATGCCAAGGCAAAGGAAACAGAAAAATGCAACCCTAGACTCCTATTTTGGGGGCATAGAGCAGGAAAAGGACTGTGAGGTCAGAAGTCCTGCTCCAAAAGCCCCAGGGGAAAACATGAGTGGGTTGCAGGCCATAGAGGACCTTAAGAAGGACTTTAAAAATCAAATAAGAGAAGTGGAGGAAAAATTGGAAAGAGAAATGAGAAGGATGCAGGAAAAGTATGAAATGAGGGTCAACAGCCTGACTGAGGAAAACAACACCTTAAAAAATAGACTAGCTCAAATGGCAAAGGAGGCCCAAAAGGGCAATGAGGAGAAGAATGCCTTAAAAAGTCGAATTTGCCAGATGGAAAAAGAATCTCAAAAGTTCACTGAGGAGATTCATTCCTTCAGAGTTAGACTGGAGCAAATGGAAGCTAGTGACTTTATGAGAAATCAAGATGCTGTTAAGCAGATCCAAACAAACGAAAGATTAGAAGGCAATGTGAAATATCCCATGGGAAAAACCACTGACCTGGAAAATAGATCCAGGAGAGACAATTTAAAAATTATTGGACTACCTGAAAGCCATGATCAAAGAAAGAACCTAGAAATCACCCTTCAAGAAATTCTCAAGGAAAATTGCCCTGATGTTTTAGATCCAGAAGGCAAAATAGAGGCTGAAAGAATCCACCGATCACCTCCTGAAAAAGATCCCAAAAAGAAAACTCCCAGGAATATTATAGCCAGGTTCCAGAATCCCCAGATCAAGGAGAAAATACTACAAGCGGCCAGGAAAAAACAATTTCAATATTGTGGAAACACAATCAGAATAGCCCAGGACCTGGCAGCTTCTACACTGAGGGACTGAAGGGCATGGAATATGATATTCCAGAGGGCAAAAGAACTGGGAATGAACCCAAGGGTCACCTACCCAGCAAAACTGAGTATTTTGTTCCAGGGGAAAATATGGTCATTCAGTGGAATAGAGGACTTTCAAGCATTCTTGAGGAAAAAACCAGAGTTGAATAGAAAATTTGACATCCAGACGCAAGAAGTAAGAGATGCCTGAAAAGGTAATCAGGGAAAAGAAATCAAAAGGAACTTATCAAAGTTGAACTATCTACATTCCTATATGGAAAAGCAATATCTGTGACTGATGATATCTTTCTCACTATGAAAATAATGGAAGAAGGGGGTGTGGTCATATGAATACATATGTGAATGTGTGTGTATATGGCTACAGTTATATATGGAGAGAGGGCATAGGTTGATTTTGTTGGGAAGGGAGAGTACTCAAGGGATGAAATTATGAGGTGAGAGAGGAAAGTGGCAAGAGGAGATGGGGAGAGACATGGTAGGGTAAACTATCTCATGTAGGGGAAGTGGGTGCAACGGAGGGGGAGAATAAGGAAGGCTAAAAATGCAGCAGGATAGGGGGAAGGGGGATGAGAGGAGGGATGATGGATGGGAGGGCATCCTTGGGGTGAGGGGAGGTTGGAAGTACCCACTATAGAAGAGGGACAGGATCATGTAGGGAATGGACCAGGTGGGGGGTGGGATGAGTGGGAGGAATTATAAGCAGCCTTGTACAATATATCTACTATGATAATGTTTTGCATAGCTAGACATGTACAACATATACTGAATTACTTATCTCCCCAGAGGGAATGGGTGACAAAGGAGGAAAGAAATGGATCTGAAATTCAAGGTCTTAAGACTAAATGTTTCAAATATATATAAATACTATTATTAATACTCTTTTGCCTATAATTGGGAGATAAGATGTGCAGGCATTGGGACACAAAGATTCATTTTCCTCTAATGGAAAAGTCGATGGGGGTATGGGAGAAGGTATGGGAGAGAGCAGATTGGAGGAAGTGATATCTTGTGGGACTGCTATTCTGGGAGGGTGGGTAGGGGAATAATGGGGGGGAAATGATTGTAACTCAAAATCTGGTGGAAATGAATAGAAATAGAAAAAAATTAAAAATAAAATATTCTCCACCCTCAAGGAGCTCACATTTTGTACAATATATACAGAAGAATCAGGGAAAGAGGAAGAGAAATAGATTGTTGGCAGGTGAAGCAGTCCTGAGAATGAGGAGTGAAGTGAGTATAACTTGGGCACCTCATGAAATGGTGGTCCAGGCCAGAGACTCCCCCAATTAAAAGAGAAGAAATACGATAGAAGTATTTCCAGGGTAGGAAGTCTTCCAAGAGGAAGTCTGGAGGAGGGAGGGGTACTGCCAGAAATACATTTCAACCTTTTTTCCTCACAGCAGGCTTATAGTGGACACCTATGTTCACCCCATAAGTACTAGGAGAGTTGCTTTTTCCTGACAGCTACAAGCTAGCAACAACAGCATGATGACCTTCATCCATATAATGCAGTGGTAATTTGATCAAAGGAGTCCTATCTTTATTTCCCACCTATTCCAGGGGAAAAAAAATTGTGAGGCAGGGGAAATAAATGACACTATTTTGTGGCATCTCCTTCCTTTTATTTCCTTCTTTTGCTTTCAAATCTTCCTTCCCAAAATAGCTTCTTAGGATACCTGCCCTACCCTTAAATGTAGATTCCTTAAATGTCTCACCCTTCTCAAAGTCATATTTGCATTTAAAAAGGTATGATAGAAGAGCTTCTCTTTAAATACTTTAGGCTAGTGGGGTAATACATACATACATATATATATATATATACATATATATGTATATTTTTTTAGATGATCACGTAAATCTGAATTATACTGGTATTTCTTTCAGTGCCTCCCCCACTATCTAGTTAGTTCAGTGAATGCATAAGTGATTGTAGCTACCTTTTCATCCTGGAACTTCCCTTGGCACTTGGAGGCTTCTCAGCATGGAGCATCCTTCCTCAATGATGAACCTTTTCCCCATTGGTGAGTTCCTTTTAGGACCTCCATTTTGGGGATGGGTCAAGCTTCATTCTCTTCCCTGCTGTGCTTCTTACCCTCTCCAGACTTTGCCACATTGACTTGGCTGTTTTCTTACCCTATAACTTCCCTCGGTGACTGGGGCCTCCTTACCCTGGATTTTCTCTCTTCCCTTCTAGGCCCCTTCTTCTCTCTACCAGTGGGTTCCTTCTGAGGCCTCCATGTTGGAGACAGGGTTAGGCCAATCATGTTTCATTCCCCTCCCATCCATGCCTCGAACTCTGTGGGCATCTATGCCACAGCCCTTCTCCCCCAGCCCTTTTATGTGTTACCTTCCTCCATTAGAATGTAAACTCTAAGAGACTTCGAGGTCATGTGACCAAAATGGAAACCTATATTTTTTCTAATCCTTATAACCTCTTAAACCTATTTAAAATAGGAATTATATGCAAGAAATAACCAATGTCAGCTGTCTGCATGGTCTAAGACACTAAAGAATCCTAATAACACTGAAATAACAGTAAAGAAGATTAAACCCTAAATCCTAATATACTCATTCAGCATCCTCTCCCCTACCACCCACCAATCCCTAGAAGAGCTACATAAACAGACCCACAGGATTATAGCAGAACTCCACTCTACCTATCTTCCTCCTCTCAGTGCCATTGAAAACCAAAAACCAGAAGATTACTTTGGGCAAGACTATAACACTTTGTGCTGCAATAGTAATCATTTAGAGAACTAAGGAACAGAGAGGACTGGCACAGGATGCTAGAGTGTGTGTGGATCTATCATACTTACCTGAAGCAAAGGGTTCAGCATCTAACTGGGGCCAGTTATATTCCCCCAGAAGTCACTTAAGGCAGGGACTGAGACTGGTGAAATGTGAATTGCTCAGTTTGATAGGAGACTGAAAGACTTTGAAATCTATCGCCTTGGGAAACCATTAACAAAGTTAGAAAGTAAGCAATATGGAAAAAAAAAGAACGAAGTTACCCAAGATCTCAGAAAGAAAGGAAAAATTCATTTCAAGATCTTATAAAAGAAGGAAGAATTATAAAAGCTGAATTTATGACCTGCTATATTGCCAAGGCAATATTCACAGCACTGACAGCAACTGTAAATATGCCAGCATAGTTCTCAATTGAAAAATATAACAGACTCTCCATACATAAGATAGAAGCAAAACATTTATTCAGACACCAGAAAGTCAAATCCCAACACCACAAAACTGGATCCATCACAGCAACAAAGAAGTTAATACACCTTATCACCTAAGGAAGCAACACCATGCCAAAGCCTTTCTGCAAACAAACACTCATGAGCCTAGGTGTCTGCTTGCCTATGTCCTCTTTCTCCCCCAGCTCTATCTGCTCTGATTTTCAGCTCTGCTCCACCTTTCCTACTCCATCCATTCAGCAAACTCCTCCCACCACAGGTTCCATGTGCTTACATTTGACTTATTAAGGGTCAGGGAAGATCTACAAATTCCCATTCCCATTGCACAGAAGAAATAATAAAGAAACTGAATCCGTAGTGGCAAGTCTCATCAAAGAAACAAAAGAGAGAGAGTAACTGATTGTTATTATAAATAAACCTAAGGAAAGAATAATCAGAAGAAGAAAAGCAAAATGCAGCAACATTAAAGGAAGACATGACCTATCTACAAGCAAACCATATTGATCTCAAAGATAGGATACACAGAGAAAACTTAAACATTATAAATCTTTCAGAAGAACATGACGAGTCAAAAAGCCTTAGCATCAAGAAATAATTAAAGAAAACTGACCAGACCTATAAACACAGAAAACAAAGTAATAATAGAAAGATTCCATCACCTCTCAAGACAAAAAAATAAATAAATAAAACTAAATTCTGTATTGCAAGCTCCAAGAAAAAATAGTTAATGTTAGGTTCTTTTTTTCCTATCATGGTTTTCAGGTAGTCCAATAATTTTTAAATTCTCTCTCCTGTATCTATTTTCCAGGTCAGTGGTGTTCCCAATGAGATATTTCACATTGCCTTCTATTTTTTCATTTGTTTGGATCTTGATTTCTCATGAAGTCACTAGCTTCCATTTGCTGCAATCTAATTCTGAAGAAATTATTCTCTTCAGTGAAATTTTGAGATTCTTTTTTTCCATCAGGCAAATTTGGCTTTTTAAGGCATTCTTCTCCTCATTGCCTTTTTGAGCTTCTTTTGCCATTTGACTTGGTCTATTTTTTAGGGTGTCATTTTCTTCAGTCAGGTTGTTGACTCTCTTTTCATGATTTTCTTGCATGATTCTCATTTCTTTTCCGAATTTTTCCTCCACTTCTCTTATTTGGTTTTCAAAATCCTTCATAAGCTCCTCTATGGCCTGTAACCAATTCATATTTTTCTTGGAAGTTTTTGGTGCAGGAGTTCTGACTTTACTGTCTTCCTCCTGTTCCATGCTTTGATCCTTTTTGTCCCCAAAATAAGAGTCTAAAGTCAGATTGCTGTGCTTGCTTTGCTTCCTTTGCTTGCTCATGTTGCCACTCAATTACTTGACTTTTGAGCTTTTTGCCACAGTAGAACTCTGCTTCCAGAGAGAAGAGCTTTGTCCCAAATCACTGGGGTTTTCACAGCTGCTGGAGCTATTAGTTGGCTGCTCTCTCTGAAGCCTCCACATGCTCTGGCTCACTGGTCACACACCCCAGGACTTCCACCCTAGAAAAATAGGAAGAGGAGGGGCTTGAGGTTGAGAGGAGAAAGAAAGCTGATGGGAATAGAGTTGTTTTACAATAGATTAAACTAAGAGACAAAGTACTGTGTTTACAGAGGAAGAGGGAAGTATCACAATTCAGGAAAAAGCAATATTAGAGGCAAATGGAGAGAAGCATAAATTTAACTGTTATTGCTTCCATTGTGAATTGATTAAATAATCCAATAAAATGGAAAAGAGTAACAGACTGAATAAGAAAACAAAGCTCCACAATCTGTAGCTTACAAAAACACAACTTCAAACAAACAAACAAAAAAGACAGAAAAGAAAAATGATGGATGGAACAAAATTTACTATGCATCACATGAATCCAGAAAAATCATGAGTTGAAATTATGCTATCAGACAAAGCAAAAAGAAACTTTCTTAACATTGAAAAGAGATAAAGAAACTGTATTATCCTTAAAGGAAAAATGGTATCCAAGTCAAAGGGAAACAGGGGTCATTAAACATACAAAAAGATCCCTGTAGGATACATAATGACTTAGAAAACCACATATTAACATTATCTATGTTCTATTAGAGTTTTATTTATTTTGTTAAATATTTATCCATTACATTTTAAACTGGTGCAAGCTAAACTTGGGGGTGTTGTGAGCCACATGTTTGACACTTCTGGTATAGAGAACAAACCAATATCAACATTATGGTACAAATGCCTTAACATCTAAATTGAAAAAAGAAAAATTAGCTGAGCTAAAAGAAGACATGGACACTAACACAATAATGTAATGTTTCCCATCAATGCCCTGAAATCTTTCCACAACCATTGATCCCAGGTTAAGAACTACTGTTGTAAATATAGTGGCATTCTGGAAAGAAAAGTAGGCCAGACAATTGTTCAGCTCTTTGATAAAAATAAAGGGAGTGATTGGATATTTGTGTGACCTGAGGAGTAACCCTAGAGGTTTATAGCAATTGGACACCCAATTAACAATAACTCTTGGCTCCCACTACCACAACCCCAACTACATTGCAAGATCTTTAAGGGAAAGGACCATGCCTTATACCTTATCTGTCTCTCCAACTATAAATAGGAGGTGCTCAAAATACTTACTGACTGATTTTTTTCCCCTAACAATTTCAGTTTCATCTTATAACTGCTCCTTGCTCCCTTTAATGCTCACTTTTACCTAGTACAATTCTTCTCCTCTTCTTAGGAATTCATACCCTTTGGCTATTGGCTGCCTTCCCTGCCCTGTCTCTCAGCAAACACTTCACCATTCTTTGCAGAGTCTTCTGGCTGACCTACTCTCAGATTGGCTGCATGCCCAGGTTGGCGGAAAGGAACTGACTAGATCCTGGGGAAAAGGATGGGTAAGACATGAGCAGATAGCTGAGCTTGCCCATAACCTAATGAATAAAGAACTCCTCTGCAATTAGAGAGTGCTCAGAATCCTCAGTAGCCCCCACTGAAATAAAGCTGTCTCCTTCCCTGGGTGCACCATCGCGACTGTAATGATAGGAAGAACCCCAGATCACACTATTAGACAAGATCCTAGTTAGCTTCGTCTTGGGACAGCTTTAGCCTCAGCAGCAGCCATCACATCTCATAAGCTGACTGGCTCACACTGATTTCCCAGAGCATTATCATTGTACACTAATAAATACACTAAAAAATGAAGCTCTCCACCAGGGATCTGCACTCTCAGAATCTAAGCTTGGGACATAACTCTTCATGGAATGACATTATAGCAATAGGACTACTTGGCATCCATAATCCCAACAGCCTCTATAGGAACCTTGGCTGCAGCTTCCTGGGACAAGGTGGAAAGCAGGGTCCAGTCATGGTAAGCAGGTCACTAGCACTGAGCACATTCCTCATGCTGGTTGGACCTAACCTAACTGTTGCCAGACAGAGGGAGTGGCTCATGGCAGCATGGGTCCAGTCACATCAAATGCAAACTTCTATCCAGATAGCTGTACACTTATGCTATTGCTTCACCTCATCCTTAGCTGTGAGAGACCACTCCCCTCAAGATCAAGCTTAGCTTTCTCTCAAGCTTCAGTCTCTCTCCTGGGAAGCTATCTCAGTTCCCAGCTATATATTTAAACCCTGAACAGCTGCTTATTGGGAGAGTTACCAGATCACCTTGGCCTGAGCTATGATGATCCAAAGGGGTTCTAGAGGGGAGTTTGAATGAGAAGTCTACACACAGACTTCCATTGTACAGATGAACAAATTCATATGTAATTTCATATTCGTTATGTATATGCTAGATGCAAACAAAGTAGATAAAAGGTAACCTCAGAGGAGAAAGTATCAGCCTTTAGAAGGAATGGGAAGAATCTCTTGCAGAAAGAGATCCTTGGGCTGAATCACAAAGGAGGACCGGCATTCCATGAGATGGACATGAGGAGAGAAAGCATTCCAGGCACGGGGCCAGACAATGCAAAAGCATTGAGACCGGAGGTAGAATGTGGTATGTGAGGAATTGCAAATAGCCCAGCACGTGTTACCCTAGAGTGGAAGGGAGTAACGTACAAGAAGATTTAGAATGAAGATTGGAACCAGGTTGTGAAGCATTTAAAATGCCAATTGGAGGAGTTTATATCTGATACTAAAGGTAATTAAGAGCTGATGGAGTTTACTAAGTATTGGGGGGCTAGATCGGGGCAGGGGCAACATGATTAGACCTGAGCTTTAGGAAAATCACTCTGGAAGCTATGTGGAATATGGATCGTAGAGGGAGAAAGATGTGGGGCAGGGAGGCTAATTAGAAGTTTACTGCCATAGTTTAGGTAAGAGGTGATAAGGCCTGAAATAGGGTGGTAGCTGTGTGATTGGGACAGATAGGTGGCATAACAGATAGAGTGCCAAGCCTGGAGACAGGAGAACCTGAGTTTAAATTTGCCTCAGACACATACTAGCTGTGTGACCCTGGGCAAGTCACTTAATTCTGTTTGCTTCTGTTTCTTCATCTATAAAACGAGCTGGAGAAGGACATGGCAAACCATTTCAGTATCTTTCCAAGGAAACCCCAAATGAGGTCACAGAGAGTCAGGCATGACTGAAATGACAACAACAGTAGCAGCTATGTGACTAGAGGGGGCACCTATGAGAGACACTGTGAAGGTAGATTGGGTAAGTGGGGTGAGCAAGAACGAGGAAATGAAGATGATACTGAATTTGTGGGTTTGGGTGACTGAGACAATGAGAGAAAAATTCAGAAAAGCAGTGAGTTCAGGAGAAAGATAACGAATTCTGTTTTGGATGTCTTGAGTATGAGATGCCTATGAGAACTGCAGTTGTCCAATAGACAGTGATTTGGGTCCAGAACTCAGGAGAGAGACTATAGCTGGAGATTTAAATCTCGTCTGAGTCACCTAGAAATAGAAATGTTAATTGCATAAAAATATTAATATAATTCATATAAATATAGGTAGTTAGATGGCTTAATAGATGAATGAAACTAGGTTTCAAACCAAGAAGATTCATCTTCCTGAGTTCAAATCTGGCCTCAGACACTAGCGGTGTGACCCTGGGCAAGTCACTTCACCTTGTTTGCCTCAGTTTCCTCATCTGTAAAATGAACTGGAAAAGAAAAGGGCCAACCACTCTAGTATCTTTGCCAAGAAACCCCAAAAGGAGTCACGAAGAGCTGGACATGACTGAACAACAACTACAAATCCATTCAATCCCTGGGAAGTGATGAGGTCACCAAGTGAGAGAGTAGAGGGGAAAAGAAGGCCTAGGAGAAAACCTTAGGAGATACCTACACACAGTGGAAATGACACAAGCAAAGATCCAGTTAAGATCTAAAAGGAGTGATCCAACAGGCAAGAGGAGGACCAAAAGAGAACAGTGTCACAAAAATTCAGATCAAAGAATGTAGACAAGAGAAGAAAGTGGTCATTAATGAGGAATGAGAAGAGTAATTAAACAGTCAAGGAGATGGAGACATCAGGTGTAGATGACTTTTTTAAGGAGTTTAACTAAAAAGAGACAGAAAGATATAGTGTGATGTTAGGGAATTAAATGAAATATTTTTAATTAATTAATTTTTAGCGTTCTTAAAAAAATTGTTTTTGAGTTCCAGATTCCCTCACTCCCTCCCCTCCTGCACTCATTGAGAAGGCAAGCAAATATGATATCAATTATATATGTGAAGTCATGCAAAATATATTTCCATATTATGAATAAATAAAAATAAAGGGGTCATTGGGGGTGCCATGAATAAAGCACTGGCCCTGGAGTCAGGAGGACCTGAGTTCGGATCCAGGCTCAGACGCTTAACACTTACTAGCCATGTGACGTTGGGCAAGTCACTTAACACCAATTGTCCTGCCTTCTCTCCTCCAAAAAAAAAAAAAGAATAAATAAAAATAAAGTAAAAAATTAAGTAAACAAAAAGAAAGAAATATGAAGAAAGTGAAAAAACATATGCTTCAATCAGCACTTAGAGTTCATCAGTTCCCCCTTTGGAGGTGGATAGCATTTTTTAAAAAATTGTGAGTCCTTTGGAATTGTCTTGGATCCTTTTATTGACCAAAGTAGCCAGGTCCTTTGCTATCTGATCACAATATTGCTGTTACTATGTACAATGTTCTCTTGGCTCTACCGACTTTTTCATTGCATCAGTCTGCCCAGGTTTACCTGAGTCCATCCTGCTCGTCATTTCTCCAATTAATGGACACCCCAGATGAAGGTTTTTTTATGAATGGGGGAGATATGGATGTGTTTGTAGGCAGTGGAAGTGGGGGATGATAATATGAGTGGTCTTCTAGAGAAGACAGTAGGGATGGGATCAAGGGCAAATATAAAGGGGCTTGCCTTGGCAAGGAGAAGGCCTATCTTTTCATCTGAGATTGGAATAAAGGAGGAGATAGTGAGGGATGATGGCAAAGGGATATGAGATAAGGAGAAAGGGAGAAAAGGGAACAATAGCCAAATGGCCTCATTCTTTTTTGAAGTATGTGACAAAGTCTTCAGCTGAGGGGTGGGAGAGGAATGGTCTGGGAGGCTTAAAAGAAGAAGAGTAGATTTAGATCATCCACTCTGTCGAATGGAATCTGGAGAATCATTTTGGAGGAGTAAAAGGATTACCTTATAACAGTGAAGGCCCTGTTGAAATTCAATAACAGATCTGTAGTGACCTTGTCAGTATGTTTTTTTTTTTTAATTTTCCCCAGCTTAATTCAACATTATATATTTAGTAGCAAGGAGGAATCTGGTAGGAATAATTCATGGTTGTGATTTGGTAAGGCATGAGTAGTATAATAGGGCAAGAGATCAAGGTATTCAAAAGTAGGGGGGTAGAATGGAGTTGAACTAGTTCTCTTAGGGAAGGAGAATAGTGTCCCCAATGCAGGAGTGATGACCTAGGAAAGTACTGAGGGGTTGTAATGGTAATGGTAATTTGAAGACCTTCCCTGACTTGAAGATCTTCCCTGCCCCCTAATAAAATGAATATAATCACATGGAACCTTTGGTGGGAGAAGCTTGCTGAAGGGTAGAGCAGAGCCCACAGGAAGCTGGGAATTCAAGCAGCTAGACAATGGGAGAGGATGCACCCAAGGGGACAGCTATGCTTGTGAGTATTGGTTTGTGGGAAGGCTAAAGGATGGAGTGGCTCTCTGCTGCACTGTGGTATATTAACTTTTATGTTGCTATGATGGATTTGGTTTCCTGGTATTGGGATTTGGTTTTCTGGGGTCTGAACAAATGTTTTGCTTCTGTCTTCTATATGGAGAGTCTGTTATATTTTGCAATTGAGAACTATGCTGGTATATTTATAGTCACCATTGGCATTGTGGCCATTCACATTGGCACTGTGAATATTGCATTGGCACTTTAGGGGTGGAGGAACTGGAGATCACAGTGAGGAGGAAGAATACATTTAGGAGTGGTAAATCATACAGATGAAATGATAAAGGATTACAGGGGTAGGAAAAAGAATTTTTAGAAACTTTGAACATAGCTATGGAATGCTTCTGGGTGAAGGCAAGGTCAGGGATGTGACCATCACTGTATATCATTAAGATAGAGTCAAGGAGTAGGCCATAGAAACTGAGCAGATTGAAGAAGGGGGAAGTTAGAATATTTGAGGAAATAGCAAAATGTATATTGAAGACCCGTAGTATGAGGGCAGGATTTAAGGTGCAGATGGAGACTGAAGTAATTGAGAAAGGAGGTCAGATGTCCTGGAGGTCAGTAGGTGATGGTCACCAGGAACTTAATTGGGTGAGGTTTGTATGAAGTGACCCTCAGGGGGGAGAGGTTCTTGGGTGATAGTGGTAAAAGGAGGGTCTGGAAGTGACAAGGGAACGAAAGCAGAGACTTCCTACTTTCCTTTGGGACCAGTGAGTTGGGGCTAGTGTGTGAGAAGTTGCTGTCAGGGCTGAAAAGTACTGAAACCGTCACTGACCCTGTATCCCTGGCCATCCAAAGACAATCAAGTCACAGTGAGTGACAGAACATGGAAAGAGCCTGAGAGAGAATGGTACAAAGTGAAAGAATGTTAGTCAATTCTCAGAGGGCAGAGTCAAGATGGCAGAGTAGAAACAGGGCTTCTGGCTCCCACCACCTCCAATTCATGTGAAAGGTGACTCTGAACAACCTCTGGAGCCATAGAACCCACAAAATGACACAGAAAAGCTAGCCATCCACTGAGGACAGCCTGGCAGGCTGGCAGGAACCCCAGCTCCGCACAAGCCTGAGGTTTTAAGCTCAGGGAGGCCTAACCAGCCTCCAGCTGGAGGGATTACAGATCACCAACAGCTGTGGCAGTTTTCAGAATTATCAACATATAGATGCTAAGGACAAAGTGAGAGGCCAGTGCAGTGTGAACTTTGGGATCCAGTAGTTCAGGAGTGCTGTCGGCCTTTGCCCTCAGGGCAAGAAGTGGCTTAGCAGCCTTGCAGCCACAACCACAGGTGGCAGCTTTAGCTTCCGGCTTGCAGATTGAAGGGGGACCAGGCTAACAGACTGAGGGGTAATTGCTCTTGCTTTAACCTACTTGGATCTGGATTGCAGTCTAGGGTGGAGGTCCTGGGGTGTGCTACCAGCTTGCCAGAGTGTGTAGAGGCTTCAGAGAGGGTACCCAACTAACACCTTTGGCAGCTGAGAACACCTCAGCTCCCCTGTCTGGTGGCAGAGTCCTACTGTGGCAAAAAGCCCAAGAGTCAAGTAATTGAGTGGCAACATGAGCAAATGAGGGAAGCAAAGCCAGCAGAGCAACACAACTTTACACTCCTATTTTGGGGACAAAAAGGATCAAAGCATGAAATAGGAGGAAGACAGTGAAGTCAGAACTTCTGCACCAAAAGCTTCTAAGAAAAATACAAGCTGGTTACAGGCCATGGAGGAGCTTAAAAAGGATTTTGAAAACCATTAAGAGTAGTGGAGGAAAAATTGGGAAGAGAAATGAGAAAGATGCAAGAAAATTATGAAATGAGAGTCAACAGCCTGACTGAGGAAAATAACACCTTAAAAATAGACTAACTCAAATGGCAAAAGAGGCTCAAAGAGGCAATGAGGAGAAGAATGCCTTAAAAATCCAAATTTTCCAGATGGAAAAAGAATCTCAAAAGCTCACTGAGGAGAATCATTCCTTCAGAATTAGACTGGAGTAAATGGAAGCTAGTGACTTTATGAAAAATCAAGATGCTGTTAAACAGATCCAAAGAAATGAAAGAATAGAAGGCAATGTGAAATATCTCATGGGAAAAACCACTGACCTGGAAAATAGATCCAGGAGAGATCATTTAAAAATTATTGGACTACCTGAAAGCCATGATCAAAGAAAGAACCTAGAAGGGCTAGGCAATGGCGGCGAGGAAGATGGTGGTGGTTCCTGGAGCCTCGGGCTGGCGGTGGCGGTGGAGGTGGCCAAGGCAGACCAGACTGATGAGTACCTGAAGCAGGAACACTCGATATCCAAGCCATACCAGGGTGTGGGTACTAGCAGTTCTTCACTGTGGACCCTGATGGGGAATGCCATGGTGATGACCCAGTATATCCACCTTACCCCAAATATGCAGAGCAAACAGAGAGCCCTGTGAAACTGGGTACTTTGCTATTTGAGAGATTGGGAACTGCAAGTGCATTTCAAAATCCATGGGCAAGAAAAGAAAAATCTGAATGGGAATGTCTTTGCAATCTGGTATACAAAGGATCAGATGCAGTCATTTAACCCTGCTTGCCTCAGTTTCCTCTTCTGTAAAGTGAGCTGGAGAAAGAAATGGCAAACTACTCCAATATCTTTGCCAAGAAAATCTCAAATGGGGTCACGAAGAGTCAGACATGGTTGAAATGACTGAACAACAATAAACATAAGATCTCATATTTAGGTTCAAAATATCAATTTCATGAAAACAACATGGGTGATCCATGGCTAGATGGTATTTGAAAAAAATCTTGAGATTTTAGTGGATTGTAGGCTTAATATAAGTCAATATAGTGGTCAAGAAAAGTAATACAATTTTAGGGCTTCATTTAGAGAAGTATAATGTCAGGGACTAGGGAGGTGATAGTCCCTGACTATAGCATATCTGTGTTTAGCTATAGAGTTTCTATTTTATTAAGGATATTAATAAGCTGGAGAATATCTAGAAGACAGCATTCAGGATCTTGAGATCATTCTATATGAAGCTTGGTTATTTTACTGGCAGAAAAGACTTAGTAGGGACACAATTACTCTCTTCCACTATTTGAATGGCTGTCACATGGTAGACTTCTACTGCTTGGCACAAAAGGGCAAAGCTAGAAGGAATGAATGGGTATTTCAAAAGGAAAAATTTAGTATTCATGTAAGGAGAAAACTTAACAATCCAAATGTGGAATGGGTTTCCTTGGGAGCTGATAGGTTCACCATCATTTCTTCAAGCAAAGGCTGAATGATAACTTATAGTCCATCAAATATGTTTTGGACCACACAGCCTCTAAAGTCCCTTGAGATTCTATGATTTTGTGATTCATTTGCCATTTAATTTCTGTGAGTTTTTCTATAAACTACTATGATTGGCAAAATGTGAGCTTCTTGCATTTTAGAAAGGGAAGACTTGAAATAATGATAGCGAGTATTTATTTGTAAATTTTCAGTATTAATAATCACCAACAAAAAGATATGATAATATAAACAGATGTAGTGCCTGTGGGCACCCTCCAGCTTGTAGGCTAGATTCCTTCAGGGAATGACTACCCTAGGTTTGGGGTACTTTGTGTACTGATGGTACCCAAAAAGCATGGTTCATGAATCTCCACTGATGTGCTATTAATAATCAGACTGAAGACACAACTTGGTTCAAAGTGAAGTCATTTAATGAAAGCACACAGTGACATTCCTGGGAGTGGTGTCACACTCCTTCCATCCAAGCCGCCAGACCTATTTCCAACCCAGACCTCACAGTCATCATCTGGGGAAGCAACTACTGTGGAGAAGGAACCAGCCATCTCTACCAACTGCTACATATGGAGCAGATAAACTCAGCCTAGCTGAAATAGCAAGGTACCCTGAGGGAGAGGCAAGATCCAGTATGGACTTTGAAAATCAAACCACTAACACTTTCTTGACCACCATCTCCCCCTATAATCTGAGAGAGATGACCCAAAAGCCTTGGGAATAGCAATGCTTCCAGCCAGGTGATCTTCTAGTAAACCACCCCTGAGAAGATATAGCTTGGCAACTTCTCATTCAGCCTGTGCTATAACCATGGCTACTGAAGACACAGAAAAGAATGTTCTTGCTACCAAAGTCACTGGCACTATCAAATAATTCAACATCAGAAACTCATGTGATTATATCAGTGGAAATGACATTAAAGAGAGGCATTACCATCTGCTTTGCTGCTGTACCCTAAGGACTATGGGACTTTTCCATCTGACTTGCAGCTGAAGCCTTCCTTATGTATTGTTTCCTATGTAATAATGTGAGCATCTTGAGGTCAGGGATTGTGCCACTTTTCTTTTTGAATCTCCAGAACTCACATCTGAGCCCACAGAGAGTCAAGACCCTCTCACTCTGGTAAGCCATCCTTGCCCAAGGACTTGAATACACTGTGAATCACACCGCTCAGGGTCTTTCTATTCCAGGGAAATTTATGATGAGTCTGATCCATTTGCCTTCTCTGTTCCCAGACCTTGGGCTGTGTTTCTTCTGATCACCCTAGCTCCTCTCACTTGGATTCATAGACACACTCCTACCCTCTTTCTGTGTGTCATTCTTTCTCCCATATTCTTCCCAGACAACTGGGTTTGAGTTATACTTTGAGTTATACAAGGTCCCTGGACTACTTCCGTAAGGCCTTTGAAAAGAAGCAAAAAGGGGCAAAGTGGAAATGAGTCAACAACAAATTCAACTCTTTCATTTTGCATATAAGGAAACTGAGGCCTAGCAAGTGCAAGTGACTATACTAAGCTCATGCAGCTTTTTAGTAGTAGAACCAAGTTCTTTTGTCTCCTTCTTCAGTGTTCATCACACTGCCTCCTGCTCTTCCTGGTTACCCTTGGTCTGCTATTATGGCCCACTCCAATGAGTAGAAAATGAAAAATTACAATTGTCTAGGAACTAAAATTGCTCTCGATTCTTGTAGCAGCAAGCACCCCAGCATCCCCAGGGTGGCTGCCAACACAGGTTCTTAAATCTGCTTTTCTAAAGGAAAGCAGCTCAAAATGGGTTAACAATCTGGCTTTAATCAAACATATGTCATTTACCTAGTTCAGGGGGAAAAGGTCAGCACCCCAAACTTCAGAGGCTTCCAACTGTCTGACCATTACATCCATACTTACTCAGTTACCAGAAAGGAAAGACCAACATCTAGGTTTTCAAAGCCAGGGTCTCAATGGCTGCCTGATCAAATCACACAACTCTTCTCCAGATAGTAAACCCTTCCCTCCATGAGAAGAAAGGCATAGTTTACAGGTAGCTTGACTGTTCCCATCCATGAATAACACAGAAAATTAAATTCAGCAAATTTCTTTTTTTTGTTAATTAACTTATTTTTAGTTTTCAATATTCACTTCCACAAGATTTTGAATTCCAAATTTTCTTCTCATGTCTCCCCTCCCTCCACACCAAGATGAAGTATATTCTGATTGCCCCTTCCCCAAGTCTGCCCTCCCTTCTATCACTGCCCCCCCACTTCTTTTATCCCCTTCCTCTCTATTTTTCTATATAGCAAGATAGATTTCTATACCCCATTGCCTGTACACCTTATTTCCCAGTTGCATGTAAAAACAATTTTAACATTTGTTTTTAAAACTCTGATTTCCAAATTCTCTCCCTTCTTCCATCCCCACCCACCTGTACTGAGAAGTCAAGCAATTCAAAATAGGTTATACATGTGTAGTTATGCCAAACACTTCCATAATAGTCATGTGAAAGACTAACTATATTTCCCTCTCTCCTATCCTGCTCCCCATTTATTCTATTCTCTCCTTTGACTCTATCTCTCCTCAAAAGTGTTTGCTTCTGATTACCCCCTCTCCCAATCTGCCTTCCCTTCTATCATCCTTCCTATTTGATCCCCTTCCCCCCTACTTACCTGTAGGGTAAGTAATTAAAAACTCAATTGATTATGTATGTTACTCTCTCTTTAAACCAAATTCACTGAGAATAAGGTTCACTCATTCGTTCTCACCTCCCTCCTCTTCCCCTCCAATAAAAAAGCTTTTCTCTTTCCTCTCTTATGTGAGATAATTTACCCCATTCTACCTCTTCCTTTATCCTTCTTCCAATACATTCCTCCCTCACCCCTTAATTTTATTTTTTAGATATCGTCCCTTCATATTCAACTCACCCTGTGCCTACCCTGTGTCTGTGTGTATATATACATATACATATACATATATATATATATATATATATATATATATATATATATATATATATATATATATATATAATCCCTCCAACTACCCTAATATTGAGAAAGGTCTTATGAGTTACAAATATCATCTTTCCATGTAGGAATGTAAACAGTTCAACTTTAATAAGTCCCTTATGATTTCTCTTTCCTGTTTACCTTTCCATGCTTCTGAGTCTTGTATTTGAAAGTCAAATTTTCTCGTCAGCTCTGGTCTTTTCATCAAGAATGCTTGAAAGTCCTTATTTCATTGAATATCCTTTTTTTCCCCCTGAAGGATTATACTCAGTTTGCTGGGTAGGTGATTCTTGGTTTTAATCCTAGCTCCTTTGGCCTCCAGAATATCATATTCCAAGCTTTTTGATTCTTTAATGTAGAAGCTGTTAGATCTTGTGTTATCCTGATTGTGTTTCCACAATATTTGAATTGTTTCTCTCTGGCTGTTTGCAATATTTTCTCCTTGACCCAGGAACTCTGGAATTTGCCTATAATATTGCTAGGAGTATTCCTTTTGGGATCTCTTCAATTTCTATTTTACCCTCTAGTTCTAGAATATCAGGGCAGTTTTCCTTGATAATTTCTTAAAAGATGATGTCTAGGCTATTATTTTGATCATAGCTTTCAGGTAGTCCAATAATTTTTAAAAATATCTCTCTTGGATCTATTTTTCAGGTCAGCAGTTTTTCCAGTGAGATGTTTCACATTGTCTTCTATTTTTTTCATTCTTTTGGTTCTGTTTTACAATTTCTTGATTTCTCATAGTCTTACATTTCCTCCATTCTAATTTTAAAGGAATTATTTTCTTCAGTGAGCTTTTGGACCTCTTTTTTCCATTTGGCCAGTTCTACTTTTTAAGGCATTCTTCTACTCATTGGCTTTTTGGACCTCTTTTGCCTGTTGGGTTAGTCTATTTTTGAAGGTGTTATTTTCTTCAGAATTTTTTTGGGTCTCCTTTAGCAAGCTGTTGACTCATTTTTCATGATTTTCTTACATCACTCTCATTTCTCTTCCCAGTTTTTCTTCTATTTTTCTTACTTGATTTTCAAAATCCTTTTTGAGCTCTTCCATGGCCTGCGGCCAATTCACATTTTTCTTGGAGGCTTTGGATGTAGGAGCTTTGACTTTGTTGTCTTCTGGTTGTATGCTTTGATCTTTGTCACCAAAGTAAGATTCTATAGTCTGAGTTTTTTTTTGTTTGTTTGTTTTGTTTTTGCTGCTGTTAGCTCATTTCCTCAGTCAATATTTTGACTTTTTAACTCTTTGTTAAGGTAGGGCTCTGCTTCCAATGTGAAGGCTGTATTGTCCCAAACTTCAAGGTTTTTGTGCAGCTGTTTTCAGAAATATTTCTAGGGTTCTATAAATTTTCAGTTCTTCCAAGGTGGTATGATCAAAGGAGAGGTGTTTACTCCTCTCCCGACCTGTGGTCTGGTCTACAAGTGACCACAAGCACTCTTTTGTGCCTTCAAACTGTAAGGAGGAATGTACAGGCATTGGGGCACAGGGATTCACCTTGCCCTACTGAAAAAGTCAAAGGGGGTATGGGAGAAGAGATGGGAGAGAGCAGATTGAATGAAGGGATATCCTGTGGGACTGCTATTCAGGGGTTGTGGGTAGGGGAAAAATGGGGGAAAAATTGTATCTCAAAATCTGACGGAAATGAATGATGTAAACCAGAAGTTAATAAAGTATTTGGGGAAAAAATTTAAGGAGAATTCCCTCTCCACCACCACCACAAGCTCTGCCAGGCTAGGACTCCTTCTTGCCCCAGGACTGCCACCCAGGACTGTGACCCAGATCCAACCAGGGCAAAGCAAGAGAATCCTTCCTCAGCACCAGCAAAGTGATCCTTGCAATCCCCCTATGATCAGTCATTGATCTCCCCACTGTCTGTGGGCCATGAGCTCTGGAAGCAGCTGCTACTGTGGCTCCCTATGACTGAGACCAGACCACGCTTCTCTCTCCAGGTCTGACAGACCTTTCTTACTGACTTTCTAAGTTGTCTTTGGCATTTGTGGGTTGAGAAGTCTGGAAATTGCCACAGCTGTCAGTGATTCAGTCCCCTGAGGTCTGCTCTGGGTTTGATGGCATGCCCACTCTGTGCCAAGGTGGCCAGTGTTGTTGGTCTGTGTTCCTCTCCTAGCCCAGGAAAAAGACCTTTCCTGTCACCCTTCCAGGTTATCTTGGGATGGAAACTTCTTTCACTCTGTCATTTTGTGTGTTCTGCTGCTCTAAAATTTGTTTAGAGTAATTTTTTACAGGTATTTAAAGGTATTTGGGGGAGAACTCAAACAAGTCTCTACTTTTACTCTGCCATCTTGTTTCCTCAGCAAATTTCTTAAATACTTCCTATTTGTTAACATTATACTAGATTCTGAAGATGCCAAGTGTACAGTACTTACCCTCAAGGAGCTTACACTCTAATGACATGCACAAATGAGCATAAGACAGAATATAATAATGGCAAAAGAGGGTTTTAGACCAAGTGCTGTATGAAATGTAAAGGAGAACTCAATTTCAGACTGAATGATGAATGAAGACTTCATGGAAAAGGCTGGAGCCTGAGATGGACCTTGAGATCTAGACATGTAGTATATTCCAGTTATGAGGCTTGGCCCACACTTGGCCCAGAGTCAGGACAGAATAGGATGAGGTCTGAGAATAGCTAATAATTCAGTTGGCACAGGGAAGCAGAGTAAAGTAAAGCAGGATTTGAGACAGACTGTGGAGAACCTTTACTCATATACTAAGGTGTCTACACAGGGTGTCCCAAAAGTCTTAGCGCAGTAGGACACTCTTTAGGTATAGGACCCTTGCCTTGCTCCCAACATAAAAAAGCAGTGAGTACTTTCCAGGCTTTTTGGAGACTGGGTGACATCTTTAGGTAAGTAGAAAAGGACCTTGTGATGGGAAGAAAACAACCAAGGAGAAGAGAAAGAGCAATTTTATGTCTATAGAAATCCCTTTCTAAAAGTATTGGGTTCTATAAGCTTTAGTGGACATGTAGGTGGCAGAATGGATAGAGAGCTCCAGGCCTGGAGTCAGGAAGGCTCTTCTTCCTGAGTTCAAATCCAGCCTCAGACACTTACTAGTTGGGTGACCCTGGGCAAGTCACTTAACCCTGTTATCCAAAGTTTCCTCATTTGTAAAATGAGGTAGAGAAGGAAATGGCAAACCACTCTAGTATCTTTCCTCAAACTAAACCCCAAATGGAATCACAAAGAGTTCAGAGACAACTGAACAACAACAAAAGCTTCCAAAGCTTAAAACTACATTAAAACTTTTTGGACTCCCTATGTTTTTTAGCTAGGGAAAACAAGAAACCATTAAAAAAAATTTTAAAGCAGAATATTGACATGGTCAAACTTTTGCCTTAAGAAACAAAAATGATGTTGAGTAAAATTTTAAAACTCTTAAATTCATCATTCTAAAACAAAAACAACACAATGAGGAGCAACTAGGTGGTGCAGCGGCCAGAGCACTGTCCCTGGAGTCAGGAGGCCCTAAATTCAAATATGGCCTCAGACACTAGTTATGTGACCCTGGGTAAGTCACTCAATCCCTCCAACCCCTAGGTTGCCTCCCAAAACTAAAAATAATAAACAAACAAACGAATAAATGAATAAATAAATAAATAAAATAACGGTGGCCAAAGTATTGGACCCAGAATCAGCTGTGGTGTAAAGGGGCAAAGCCAATTAGCAGCTGACCCAGACATGGAGGGGTAAGCTCCCTCCCCCTCCACCCTACTACACACATCTAGGACTCCTTTCACAATACCATACTGACTTCCTAGTGTAACTGAGGCTCAGATTTTCATTGTGAGATGTGAAGTTTTTCCTGGGTAGGTATCTTATAGTCTCTGTGTGAGGAACTATTGAAGCCTATGGTCCATTTTTTAAAGCAGAGAGATGGCCCTATTTCTTTCTTGAAGTTGAAATAATATAGACCTAGAAGGGTCTAATGCAGGAATGGGGAATCTGAGGTCTTGAGGTCACATGTGACCTTCTAGGTCTTTGTGTATACCCTTTTGACTGAGTCTAAGTTTTACAGAACAAATCCTTTTTTTAAGGGGATTTATTCTGTGAATTCTGGATTCAGTCAAAGGGCCCCACTTGAGGACTTAGGGGGCTATGTGTGACCTTGAGGCTGAAGATTCCCTACCCCTGATCTAATGTTAGGCATTTTCCTGATAGGTAAATGACAAAGGAAGGGAATTAGAAGAAAATACTGTCTGGAATATCCTCCTGTATGTATCAAACTCCAGCCAGGTCCAGCTACCTCAGTATCCACCTGATGTCGTGTCTCCCTATCCTAGAAGCAAAACCCTAAAATTAGAACTATAATAATATGAGTTGTGTATCTGGGAACATGTGTGGGATGAAGTTGGGCACACAGGATATCATCAATATAAATAGTGAGGGAGAGCAAGTTTCTTTGCCTTATCACCAGAGGAGGCAGGATGTAGGTTATGAAGAGTACTTGGCCTCAACCTCAGATACACCTTGTTTTATATTTAAAGCTGGTCAGGCAACGAGAGACTTGGCCTGTGAGTTTCAACTTTGGAGTATAATTATAGCCCCACCCCTGGATGCCAATTACATTTCTTACTTACAATACTTAGAATTCAGTACATACTGAGCAGCAACAATAAAACAAGGCCAGGTTGGAAATCCCTCAGGCAGCAGTTGGGCATTTGCTAGGCAATCTGTGGCATGCCCTGCTCTTTTCAATTCTGACTGAGGTCAGGGGATAAGAGGGCCTGCTTGGGCCTCTGGATATTGAGAGTTTGCTCAATCAAAAGTCTTTTGTCTGCTTCCTCTTGGGCCAGCCAGCACTAGTTCTTAATGGACTTGGGTTCGTGTTTATGATTGTAATTTTCTGGTAAGAATATAGCATGTGGTTTGAGCTCTCACCCCAGAGTGAAACTGGGAACGTTTGGAACAATCTAGTTTTAAATACTCAGTTATTACAATGCTCCCAGAAACTTAGGGAAAACAACAGTATGAAGCCAGTAAAAGCATTTAATTGGAATAGAAAAAGCAAATCTAAAACACAAGAGCCACCTAAGAGATATTCTTTGCAATTATGTCCCAAATGAATGCATTCCCACTCTTTTCCTATAGCCCGACCTGTCACTTTCAGGTTACCCCTTGGAAAACAGATAGCAGCACAGTGTCTCATCAGCAGAGACACCCACACTTAGATGTCTCAGCCATCTCTCATCTTCACCCTTTCATAGTCAAAGTTCTGCCCAGAAGTCAGCCTGAGCCTCTATACCAGGTCAGCTCTCCCACTCTCAACAATTTAGCCAATGGCCAGCTCTTAAGCATCAGTCTTTGGGTTCAAAGCTGGTGGACCCCACAAATGGGTATTTCTTGCCATCTCCACCGGGGGGCCTGGAGTCAGCTTCCTACTTCTAACCATCTCTATATCAACATCTCATTACTGTGGAAGTTGAAATTCTGGGTCCTTGCCATAAGGGACAGAGGCATGACAGGAAATGTAGTTCCTGATGAAATGGGATGGGTTTTTCCCATCCTGCATTGTGGAATTTGAGGTTTTTCCTGGGCAAGGGTCTATAATCTCTGTGGGAGGAGCTATTGAAGCTTGTGGTCCATTTGTAAGGCAGAGAGATGACCCTATTTATTTCTTGAAGTTGAAACAAGGTAGACTTAGAAGGGTCTAATGTTAGGCATTAAGGTCACCCGAGAGGTGAATGACAAAGGAAGGGAACATTCTGATTAAACCCTATAGCAAATCCTAAAAAGACATGCTTCCTGACCAATGGATGCTAAAGGGCTGAGATGGCATCAGAAATCCCTGTTCACTGCCACAACTACTTAATGGTCTCCCCTCCCTATTACACTCCCATCTCCCTCCCCTCCACGTCTGCTCTCTTGTCTCCTGTGAAGTCACAGGGCCATTACGAACCACCTGTGTAGACCATTAGCAGCCACCTGCTGAGCAGCCTGGAGGTGTGAAAACCTGGAGACTGCTTTCCACACAGCAGTGAGAAGTCAGCCACCTGGAACCAGAGAAAGAGGAAGGTGGGAGGAGATACAGAAGCAAAAGCTAGTGAAGACACATGTTTTTTCTTTCCCCTGCCCTCACTTTTTATTATCTCCTATATGTCCTTCTACCTCCATTGCTCAGCCTGGGCTTTGGCCACCTGTCAGACCCTCAGCCTTGTAATGAGACCAGTTTCTGTGTGAACTTTTTTTCTTTTTTTTTTTTCTGAGAAAGGCAGGTGAGGCAACTAGGTCAAGAGTGCTGAAGTTGGAGCCAGGAAAACCTAAGTTCAAATATTCCTTCAGAAGTTTATAAGCTGTATAACCCAGGAATGGGGAACCTACAGCCTCAAGGCCACATGGGGCCCTCTAGGTCCTCAAGTGTGGCCCTTTGAAGGAATCCAAACTTCACAGATCAAGTCTGGATTCCATCAAAGGGCCACACTTGAGGACCTAGAGGGCCCCATGTGGCCTCCAGGTCAATGGTTCCCCACCCCTGCTTCTAGGGTGATAATTTTCTGTAAATTTCTGCTAATTTGATTCTATGGAGAACATTTCCTTACCAGGATCTCCCTGCACTGATGAAATCATAGGCCTAGTACCCACCTTCTCCAATATTTAATTCCATATGCAGTTTCATATGGAGCATGAAAGTTTCCATCTCCCTTTCAGTCTGTTAGGCCCCAAAAGGCATCTGTTAAGATGTGCCTTGGAGTCAGCCATGAAGAAAACTAGTCTGGCTTAGTAGAAAGAGTGCTGATTTAGAAGTCTGAACATCTGGGTTCCAATCCAAGCTCCCTGTCCTCAGTGCTGAATAGCTGTGTGATCTAAGGAAAGTCACATGACTTTTTGAGCCCCAGTTCCCACATCTGTAAAATGGGCATGGTGATATTTCTGGTGAGGAATTAGCTTTGTAAATCTTAAAGTTATGAAGGTGCGTATGAGGACCCTTGATTCAGAATATTAAGACAGAGAATTATAAAGGACCTTAGTGAGTCCAAATACTCTCATTTTCTAGGTCAAGATCATTGCCCCCAAGCGATGCAAGGGCTTCTGAAAGCCCATCTCTCCTGTTACTCTCATTGACATGGCTAGCTGGGCTCCAGGAGGCAGAGCTGGGCCCCACATTGACCTGCCAGGCATGCTTCATTAGTTCACACTGAGGTGAGATGTGTTTCAGCAAAGTTGTTGAGTGCTTCTCGTTCCCTCTGATGAATCGGAGCCAGGTTTGCATTTCACAGGCACTTCCCTGATGAAATCTTTTTTTTTTCTTTCCTCTCTCTCCTCCTAGGGTGTTGTCATCAAGTTTCCTTCCTTAACTCTGAAGTTGGTGTCTGGCAATAGTGAAATTGTAGAATCTCCTGTTCAGATCAGGGCACCAAATGCTTGTTCCTGATCAGGAATGCTTTCTACGATATCCCCAGCAGATAGCCACCCAATTTTCACTTGAAGACATCCAGTAGTGGGGAACTCATTACTTTCCAGGGCAGCCTATCACACTTAAGGAGAGCTCCAAGTATTAGGAAGTCTTTTCCTTTCACAGAGTTAAAATCTCCAACTTTTTACCTTTTTTTTTGGAGGTGGGAAGGAGGGGGCTAAGTGATTTGCCCAAGGCCACATGGCTAGTAAATGTTAAGTGTCTGAGGCTGGATTTAAACTCAGGTCCTCATGACTCCAGGGCTGGTGTTCTATTATTTACTATGTCACCTATCCACCCCTACCTTTGTTCTTAAAACCCATTTTGCTTTCTATTCTCTGAAGTCAAGAAAAAAAAATCATCCCACAACCATGAGACAAACAACTTTTCAAATAGGGAAAGACTGCTATTATATCCCCCTAAACCTACTCTTCTCCAGGCTCGGCATCCTCAAATGATCCTTACACGGCATGACTTTGAAGACCTCAGGTTACTCTTTGGCAGCAGAGAGGACAGAACACTGGGCCTGGAGTTAGAAAGACCTGAGTTCAGAAATGATCTCTGACACTTCTATCTGGGCAAGCTTCACCTTGGTTTGCCTCAGTTTCCTCGACTGTAAAATGAGAATAATAATAGCACCCATCTCCCATGGGTGTTTTGTGGATCAGATGAGAAAAGATTTGTGAAATGCTTAACACAATCACAATTGTCTTTGTTCAGTCATTTCAAGTTCTTGGTGACCCCGTTTGGGGTTTTCTTGGCAGAGATATTGAAATGGTTTGACATTTCCTTCTCCAGCTCTTTTGACAAATGAGGAAACTGAGGCAAATGAAAAATCAAAATGAGGAAACTGAGGCAAACAGGGCTAAGTGACTTGCCCAGAGTCACACAACTAGTAAATGTCTGAGGCCAGATTTGAACTCAGGTTTTCTTGACTTTGGACCTGGCACTCTGCTGTGCAACCTAGGTGCCCTAGAGCAGGTGCTTATTTAATAAATGCTTCTTTCCCACTCCTCTCAATGTTCTCTAATTTGTAAATATGTGTATTAAAATGTAATCAAAATTAAAACCTGGAACTAAACAATACATTTGACATTGTCTTATTAAAACAAAAGACAGGATTATCAGCTCCTTAGTCTTGGATACTCCTATGCCTTTCTCAATGCACCCCATTAGCTTTCTTGGCTGCCCTATCACAATTACTGACCTTGAAGTCTGCTCAAAATCCCAGATCTTGCTCAAACCATTTGCAACAACTCCATGCCTTCTTCATCTTGTACTTGTGACATGGGTTTTTTGAACCTATTTGTGAAACCTTCCATTTATCCCTATTCGATTTCATCTTACTAGATGTGCAAAAGCAAAGAGGTTTAACCCAGGGTTCAAGCCCAGATTATTTGCATAAGATTTGATTCATCAGTGGAGAGGAAGATGACTTGACACTGGCATGCCAACCTGATGAACAGAGTTGGCATGAGAGATTGGGTGAAGAGAGATCTTCTTGCTTTCTACTTTAAAGGAAGAAACATATGGCAGCAGACCGTCCTTGAGAAGAAATCTCGAGAGGAAGAGACCAGACTTTAGAAACAGCAGATGTGTAGAGGAACCAGCAACTCAAGACATCTCTGATTTCCAACTTTCCTTCCTAGAGACTTTAGGGAATTTCCTCTTCAATGAGACTCCCCCCCCCCCACCCTGTCTCTCTCTCTCTCACACACACACACACACACACACACACACACACACACACACACACAAACACACACACAGCTGAGCTGAGATTTCTTGCTCCCATTGGGAGAATGCATTAACTGTATTTTCTGATTTATTCTTATCTGCTTTACAACTGCTTTAATTTCTGTTTGCTGTCTTCTGGGATAAATAGGTTTGTTCTGCATTCATTATTTGTGATTCTGTTTTATGTAACTATCATTTGATGGTAAAGAGATCAAACATTTGAATATAAACAATACCCCTTCATCTTTAAGGGAGAGCAACCAGGAAAACAGTTTGAACACAGAAAGAATGAAAGAAAGACAGATAGAAGCAGATAGATGGAATTCTAGACTGGTACCTTTCTCTCTAAGGAGAACAGAGCAACTAGCCTTGTGGCCTCGTCTACATTTCCCTTCCTGGAAGGGATCAAAGTCTCCCTAGAAGAGGTATAGGCAAGATTCTGGAGAGCTCTATTTACATCTCCCTGTAGGCCACATTTAGACATCCCACATGGATGGGTATAACTGACATGGGTGACACACAACCTTACACAAGTTTGAGGTATAACAAATAGGCCAATTTAATTTGACTTGAACACAGAATGCATGAGGGGAACCAATTTGAAGTGTCTAAAAAAAAGTCAATTGAAGTCAAATCATAAAAAAGATTTTAAATGACAAATTAATGAGTCTGCATGTTGTCCTAGATAGTATAGGGAGCTACTGAATACTCTATATAAAATTTGTGATGCTTCCTGAACTCTTTTCTCCTTCTGTCTTTGTGTTCTATAGTATACTTTCATGATAACATTATTTCTTTGGGTTTTTTCTCCTGTTGATCTTCACTTAAATGTTTTCCACTATGTTTCCTGTGGATTATTATTTACTATTTATTATGTTGTTCAAAAAACTTATTAATACTGTTTAAATAAACCTTTTGGTGATTAGAGATTGTTTGAACCCAGAATGTCACCCGACCTCAGTAACTCTCCAGGAATGCTGGAGATGGCTACAAAGAATTTTGGGTTTCCCCAGGTCTTGGATCTACCCAAAACATTCTTGTTTAGGGTCCCAACACCTAAATTTGTGTTTTGGGTTCTCTTTGTGTTTTTGCTTCATGCCAGTTTTATTGAATGTTTATTTTTACTGATACCCACCTCAATCTACCTCACTTTCAAGTTGCCCTCTGTTATGGGAATGGGAATCTTAAGATCTTCCCTGCCCCTTGGCCCCTTGACTAGGCTTAAGTGACTCTGAGAACCTTCCCTGATTTGAAAATATACTCTACCCCCTAATAGGCTGAATGTGGTCACATGGAGCTTGTGGCAGGAGGCTTGTTTTTTAGGAATGCCCATGCCTTGTTGCTTTGTGATTGGGCAGTGGATCAAGAAGGCTGTTATGTCCTCTGACCCAGGAGAAGGCTATATATATCCTGATGTGAAATTTTGCATTGGGGCTCACTTTGAGAAGAGTTGTGTGATTTGATCAGATGAGACTGGGCAGCCATTGAGCCCCCAAGCTTTGAAAACCCAGATGTTGGTCTTCCCTCTCTGGTAACTGAGTAAGTATGGATGTAATGGTCAGACAGTTGGAAGCCTCTGAAGTTTGGGGTGCTGAACTTTTCCCCTTGAACTAGGTAAATGACATATGTTTGATTGAAGCAAGATTGTTAACCCATTTTGAGTTGCTTTCCTTTAGAAAAGCAAATCTAAGAACCTGTGCTAGCAGCCATCCTGGGCATGCTGGGGTGTTTGCTCCTACACCCTCTCAGCAAAATTGCTTAACTGCATAGGTGTGGTTCATGTGCAGTTTCTCTTGTTTCCTTGTCCAAATCCTATATAATGTAAACCTTCTAGAGTCTGGAGAGGAAGCCATACCTCCTTTCCTACTTCTTCTCCTATTCCAAATGACCTAATAAATTTCTTTCTAAAGCTATTTCAGATTTTGGGATTTGTTCTCATGAGCAACATTCCCCACTGAAGTTTTTAGATTTCATCAGATGCTAAGAGCATCTTATTATAATAGGCTACTCCCCTTCCCTTTATCTACTCTGTTCCAGTTTACCCTATTACCATATTCCAGGCATGGATTCTATTTCGCAAAGTCTCGATAGCTCTGAGGTCAAATTTGCCTCTTTGCCTTAGCATCTCTAAGTGTACTTTAGTTCTTACTAATGCTTTATGAATTTACATATAGATATCTGATGCCATGGATTTTATTACAGTCTTCACAGATTTTGCCTACTGTGAAATAGTAAGTATTCCCACAGTTTTTCTTCTTCCTACATTACAACTTTCTGAGCTATCTAATAGGGTTGATATGCATAGGCAGTTTTTTTCCCCATTTCCTTACATCTTCACCTTAAGACTCTTTTGATTTGTAAGACTCGAGGGTCTTACCTTTTACCAGCCTTTGTTAGGTGGACTCCATCTCTGGTCAAGAGCCAATTTTTCCTGTATTTTAAGATAGGGTACCCTGTCTTCCTACGCTTCTCCCTGCCCATTTTCCCATTTGTCTTCCCCTTCATCCAGTGACCTCCTTTCCCTTCTGAACAAGATCTGTGCCAATATATCTTGTCCCCAAAATTATTTGGAAACAGCCATCTGGGGTGAAATAGTAACTTTCTAGCAATTCTTGGAAATAAGCTTTATTTGAGCCTTTCCTAGGTTTTGATCTTGAAGGCAGAGGCGCTGAACCAACCCTCTACAGTCTCCTTACTACTCCCCCCCCCCACGACATACGCTTTTCCCGAATTAATGAGCACATTCTGACTTCTTCGGGGTCCATCCATGGACTTGTCCTAGGCAGGAGATTATCCTGAAAAGTCCAAGACTCAGAGAGTCATAGGGTATTATTCATTCTCAGAAGTCTGCCTGGTGCTAGTTGCTACTCTCCAAGCACCATGTTCCAGCATGACACCTAGTTGGGAACTAAGAATAGGAAAAGGTATTTTGGGAATGGGGGTTTGAAATAAGCTTTGTCTTAACATAGGAACCAGTTAGGACCAGAGTACCTTTAAGATTCCGTGGCCTAAGATTAAGTCCCAGGCTCCTGAGAAAAACTTTGGAAAGAAGCCCTTCTCTCTTCTCAAGATCTGAATACTTTCATGTTTCTGTAGTCCTACTATCTTAGACCAAGATTAACTGTGTAAATCACAGAGTTCAGAATCATCCCCAGACTGTGGAGGGATGGTACAGGCCTGAGAAGAGACATTGTAAGACCTCTACCAACATATTTATACTGGTGAAATTAGTAGCTTTTAAAAAAAGCCACATTTAACCTAATATCAGAATGGAAATGAAAAAAGACAATTTCATTCCTTTGTTTTTGGTCATTGTGCGTGCGTGTGTGTGTGTGTGTGTGTGTGTGTGTGTGTGTGTGTGTGTGTACCTAAAGTCTTTTCTTTAATCACCAGCTGGTGAAACCAACTCTTTCTCTTTTTCTACCGCCCCTGCCAAGCTTTCTCCCTGAGTCATTGCCCATCTGCCAGGCCCTGCTGAAGATCTGGGAGAGCCAGGACTGTCCTAATTTTTCACACCCTACAGATGGCGCTGTTGGAAACATTTTCTGGGGTGGGCTAGCTTCCTTGGTAGACTAGAACATGATGAAAATGAGGTCATAGATCCATTCTTCACATGCACCAGGTGGCTGTGCTCTGACTCCACCTCATTTTTTATTTTGGCCAGCTGTCTTGCATGTGTGTGCAGTTGGTGATGAGGGAAACTGTGAAACAAGAGTATATGGGGGGTTCAATGCAAACCATCCATATTGGAAAACAACTCAAGTATATGCCCTACTGATCATGAATCTGTAGCATCATCTTTTTTTTTTTCTAAACCACACATACAAAAAAACCCATATGGTTTTTTTAAGTCATTGGCCAGGGATGGATTTTTTTTTTAAACCATTCCATGGAACTGGAGATGGAAATGTCCTCATTTTACAGATGAGCAAACTGAGGCCCAGTGAGGTTTCCCTCCCCAAAAGTCATTCAGCCAATTTTGGAGGAAAACCAGCATTCAAAACCTAGGTTTTCTGCTCTTTCCAAATGCAATGGTGACTCTATAATAGTGCATTATTTGTATGCTTGCATGCCTATTTGGGGTAAATTTATATCCCAAATGAGTATGCAAATGGACTCTAAGACACCAAATGAAACCCCAGGAATCCCCCAAATGAGGCCAATCAGCCAATCAACCACCAATTAAGGATCTTCCAGTTCCACCAATGTATGCATTGGAACTTTAGGAGACATGGGCCCTGTCCTTGAGGACTTTACAGTCTAGTTAGGGAGCCCAGAGTCACACAAAAACACTAGAAGACATCATAAGGTAATGCTGCCTTGTTAGAAATAAATTACATATTCTTCTTTACAATTTGACTAATGTTTAATGTGAAGGTATATGTAGAACCTGTATCAGATTGCATGGAGGGGGAGAGGGAAAGATGGGAGAACCCAGGTTGGAACTCAAAAACTTGTGGAACTAAATGTTGTAATCTAATAGTAAATATTTTTTTTAAAAGCTTAGATATAAAAATAAACAAACAAAAAGAAATAAATTACATGTACTATGTCATTCTGAAGAGGAGAGAACCCGAGAGGAGAGAGCGTGAGTATGAGGAGGAGGGCAAGGTCTTATAACAGTCAATTAAAATTTGTTAGATGGGGGCAGCTAGAAGGCACAGTGAATAGAGTATCAGCCCTGGAGTCAGGAGGACCTGAGTTCAAATTTAGCCTCAGACACTTAACACACTTATTAGCTGTGTGACCTTGGGCAAGTCACTTAACCCCAATTATCTTGCCTTCCCCCCTCCAAAAAAATTGTTAGGTGCCTGCTAAGATCCTGTTACTGTGCTAAGCAGTGGAAATACAAATATGAAAAAAAGACCACCTTTGCCCTCAAGGAACTTTCAATCTGATGAGGGAAGACACACAAATGCTAAAATATGGGGCATGAGGGAGAGAGAAGAGGTGAAGTCCAACAAGTGCGACTAGATGGGAGGTGAAGAGATAACTCATCTGGGTGCCCTTAAATGGAGGCTCTGGGAGGAGCTCTTCACTCTGCCCTCCAATAAGGGCAGAATTGAAATGAGGTGAAGGACAAATCAAAGTTGAATAGATAGGACAGAAGAATGAGCACGAGGAGGCAAGATAGTGAATGGGAGAAAGCAGTTAACCTAGAATAGTGTCTGAGTTAGATTTATGTGCTGGATGCTTATTAGAAGGACAAATCACATAAGCTCTCTGAGTCTTAGTTTTCTTATGAATAAAGCGAAGGTCACAGCACATCTCACAAAGTTGTTGGTGAAGAGATACTCAGTATTCTATAAATGTGAGGAGCTATTACTATGGAAGCAGTATGAACAAACAAATTGTAATGAGTATGCAGAAGGTACTCGGGGGAGTAATTTAATTTATAAATGAAAGTTGCTTCGGCACTAAGAGGACTGGGGAAAACAACGATTGGAGCCAAGGGTGATAGGACAATTTACAAAAGACAGCTTAATCAATACCCCTTCTTAGCACAAATAGAAAAAAGTGGGATTTCTGAGACAGTTTCTGTAGCTCTGCTCAACCATTTCTATCTAGCCTTGAGGGGAGGAGAAAGTGAAGCTGATGCACAGCCCTCCTTTACTCAAATCCAATTCACCTGCAAGTCATGGCATCGTTTTCCTGATGTCATCATCCTATTTGAGAATGAAGGATCAACAACAACAAATAGCAATCTATCCTTGCTAAAGTAAAATTTCAGGGAAATCTGCATGGTCCTGATGCCTAGAGATGTGATGGGAGTTGAAAGGAATTAGGTTTTAAAACAATATTGCTGTTACTGTATACAATGTTCTCTTGGCTCTGCTTATTTCACTCTTCATTATTTCATGAAAGTCTCTGCATGTTTTTCTAAGATCATCAAGCCTATCATTTCTTACAGCACAGCACTATCTATCACAATCATATACCACAACATGTTCATCCATTCCTTAAGTGATGAGCATCCTTGCAGTTTCAAGTACTTTGCTGCCACGAGGAGAGCTGCTATAAACATCTTAGAATCTATAGAGTCTTTTCCTTTTTTTCTAATCCTGTAGCTTCAATAACTCTTTGGCCATAATTCCAGTTTGCTCTGCAAAATGGTCAGATCAGTTCATAGTTCCATCAACAATTAATTAGTGCCCCAATTTTCCCACATCCCCTCCCATATTTGTTACTTTCCCCTTCAATCATTTTATTCCAAGCCAAATAGCAAATGGGCTTGGGAGAATAGACACTGGTTAAGAAAGAAAGCAGCTCCAAAGGAAAAATATTTCCTAAGGAACTCTCACAGTGTTGTGGGTTTGTGGGTCTGACTCACAAAAGAGTTGAAATAGTTCAAGGTTATGTTCCCCAAAAGATCCATAAACACTCCTCAGTGGAGAAGAGACCCCATAGCAGTTGTAGTTTGGCAGAGGACCAGCAGATGTCAGTGAGCAGAAAAAAAATCCAAGGAGACAAAATCCTCAGAAGATGACAAGAGTAAATCAACAAGTGCATATTAATCATTTATCTGTGTCAGGCTCTGTAGTAAGCCCTCAAGATAGAATGTCAAAATGAAATTGTCCCTGCTTTCAAGGAAATTGCATTCTATTAGAAGAAACCTACACATATAAATAAATACCTCATGCATAGCAATATAGGGAATTACATAAAGTGTAAAAAGATTCTGCTGTTTTTTTTTTTTGAAAGGGGATGTCTGTGGTTTATTTGGAGTTATAAACAGCTCATCTACAGAAACAGGCAACTTAAAGGTGATGATTGAAGAAGAATCCACTTTTCTTCTGCTCTATCCTATAGGTCAGGCCAAGGGAGGACCCACATCAGGGGGAGTTGCTGGCTGTAGCTGCTGCTCATTGGGTTTCCTCACAGGCTCACAAGTTTCTCGTTGAGAGCAATTTGTGACTGGGTTAGGTTGGCAAGGTAAGTCACCATCAACAGGTCATTGATGTTGCTGTTCAGCATGGTGTCGAAGTCCTCAGGGGCAATCTTGGGAACTTGGTTCACCAGGCCCATCAGGAAGCGGCCCACGGTGTTGTCAGCTGACACTTTTCCAGACAGCACATCCTCAGCATACTGCAACACTGTGCTTAGAGCATCCTGGATCCGGGCTGAGGCCCCACCAACTTGCTGCAGATCACTTGAAAGGCCAATCACCGGGCTGGGGCTGAAACACGTCTTCATGATCAGGTCAATTCCAATTCGCTCAGTATCATAGTAGACATATTTCACTGTCAGTGGAGTGAACATCACCCCCGTTGTTTTTCCAGGAACACCCATGGAAGCACGGACGTAGGCTTTGATGCTCATCCGCCCATTCTGGAGGCTGGTGTCCACAGTGAGGTGAATGGGGCTAGGGGCCTCTCGGCTGTAGTACTAACGAATCAGCACCGAGTGTTCTGTGATGGCATGGCCTGTGGCCTACCAGCCCAGAATCAGTTCACTTGGAGAGACTTTCTTGTGTAATTCATACATGTTCTTAGCAAATCCCATGTCCACAGCAACCTCATGCTCAGACTCATTATGTGGCCCTGAAAAGCAGTTGGTGACTTCTACTGAGCGTTTGTCAATTGTTCCCAGCAGAGTGCCGATAACGCGGCCCGCGCCCTCGTTGCCACGCTCGTAGCTGTCCACGATGGAGGCGAGGATGACCGGGTGTAGCCGGGCCACGCGGCCGCCGGGGCACGGCCCGGGGAGCCCAGGCCCAAGGGGGGCCGGCGCCGGAGCCGGGGTAGGGGCAGCCGGCGGAGGCGCCGACGCCGGGGCCTGGCCCTGGGCCTGTGCCGGGGCCGGGGAGGGAGCTGGGGCGGAATCCGGTGTGGAAGCCGGGGTTGGGGTCGGGGCCGGAGTCGAAGTCGGGGAGGAACCCGAGGCTGCCGTAGCAGCCGCCATGTTGCCGAAGCGCGAAAGGAAGGAAGCTGCTGGGTTTTTTGTAGGAGAGAAAGGATAAGGGTTTCCATTCCCTTCCCCTGGGCTGCCTCCTTCTGGAACAGTGGCGTTTACTCTCCAGTCATTCACCCCCACCCTCCAAGACGGGCTTGTCTTTGAGTATGCACGGAGGCGGACAACATGGGAGACCTCGTGACCTTATCAGAGAGAAATGAATTCTGGCTCTTCTCTTTTAGGAGGGACGAAATCTGGACTCGCACTTTTTCCGTTCTCTGGAAACTTGCGGAATAGCAATCCACAAGATCCGCTTTCATAGGTGTCTCTTGCCTCCGCTGGAACAAATCCGAACTATTTTGCACCATCCTGGTTCCTAACCCTACTTTTTATCATATGCCTTTTCCAGTAAGGAATACCTACATATCAGACATCTCAGTGACTGATCACACGCTTCTATCTTTTGCTGTCTGTTTAATACTGGTTGAGTACAAATGCAAATTAATTTTAAAGATTAGCTAAGTTTTGGGCTTAAAATAAACTCATCTTGACTCATGGTATTGGTAAGAGTAGGGGTGGAACAGATGAGTCAATCAATCAATAAACATTTATTAAGTACCTACTATGTGCCAGGTACTGTGCTCAACACTGGGGATACAAAGGAGCTTCCCGCCTAATGGGGGAGATAATGTACAAACAAATACAGAAGGGGGCGGCTGGGTGGCGAAGTGAGTAGAGTGCTGGCCCTGGAGTCAGAAGGACCCGAGTTCGGAGCCGGCCTCTGACACTTAACCCACACAAACAAAAACCTAGCCGTGTGACCTGGGGCACGTTACTTAACCCCAATTGCCCTCCAAAAAGCAAAAAAAAAAAAAAAAAACAAAACCCAAATATAGACAAAGCAAGCTATATACAGAATAATTAAGAAACAATTAACAGGTAGAAGGCACTGGAATTCAAAGGAGAGGCTTCCTGTAGAAAGAAGGATTTGGGATGGGACTTAAAGGAAGCCAAGGAGGCCAGTGGGCAGAGTGGAGCAGGGAGAGCATGCCAGGTCTGGAGAGCATCCAGAGCTGAGAGATGGAGTCTCTTCTTTTGTAGAACAGACAGGAGGCCAGTGTCACTGGATGAAGAGTAGAGGTGGGGAGCAAGGAGTAAGAAAGCTAGAAAGGTAGGAGGCTATGAAGGGCTTTGAATGCCAAACCAAGCATTTTCATTTGCTCCTGGAGGCAACAGGGGGCCACAGGAGTTTATTGATTAGGGAATTGACTTGATCAGACCTGCGCATTAGGAAAATCACTTTATGGACGGAAGGAGGATGGATTGAAGAGGCAGGTAGATTCACCAACAAGCTATGAGAATAGTCCAGGCAAAGGCCTGCACTAGAGTGATGGCAGAATCAGAAGAAAGAAGTCTTCTTGAAGGGACAAGTCAACAATGATCAACCTCTCTTAAAAGTTCCTTCTCACTGGCCTCAGGCCATTTTCTTTTTTACCTAGTAGAGGCAGGGTTGGAGTCCCAGTGGATGCTCCAACTGCCCCATCTACCTCTACATCCCTACCCATTCATTAGTCTCCAGTGTCTTTCCAACCTTGCCCTACTTTACCCTTTCTGAGGAACACATCTCACCTTTCCTCAGAGTTCTCCTCCAGAGCAAGGATAAGGCAATACTACCTCCCTAAGGCAGAATCCTGCTTTAGTCAGTGGATCAAAATAAACATCCCAAACCATAAGCTTCAGCCTTTGTATGTACTAGCAGTGAATTTGCTGTCCCAAAATAAACATTAAAGAGATTTGTTAAATTAATGGTGAAATAAAGAATTAGACTTTTAAAATTAACTCAAACAAAACTAGTTTTTTATAGTATTTTATTTTTTCCCATTATATGTAAAGACAATTTTTAAAATTCATTTTTACAAAATTTTGAGTTCCAAATTTTTTTCCCTCCTTCCCTTCCCCTCTCCCTAAAATAGTAAGGAATCTGATAAAGGTTATTTATGTGTTTTCATGTAAAACATATTTCCATCTTAGTCATGTCATGAAAAAAAAAACAGATCAAAAGGGGAAAAAAACACCAAAAAAGTGAAAATAGTATGCTTCAATCTGCATTGACTCTCAGTTCTTTCCCTGATATGGATAGCATTTTCCATCATGAGTTCTTTGTAATTGTCTTGGATCTTGTATTGATGAGAAGAGCTAAATTATTCATAGTTGATCATCACACAGTGTTGCTGTTACTGTGCACAATAGTCTCCTGGTTCTGCTCATTTCACTTTGCATCAGTTCATATAAGTCTTTCCAGGTTTTCCTGAAATCTGCCTGCTTATCATTTCTTATTGCACAATAGTATTCCATTATATTCATATACCATAGCTTGTGCAGTCATTCCCTATTTGATGGGCATCCCTCAATTTCCAATTTTTTGCCATCACAAAAAGAGCTGCTATAAACATTTTAGTACATGTAGGTCCTTTTCCCTTTTTTATGATCTCTTTGTGATACACACCTAGTAGTGGTATCACTGCATGAAGGGTATATGCAACTTGGTTGCCCTTTGGGCATAGTTCTAGATTGCAGAGATAGTTTTAAAAAGACTAATAAAATGTATAAAACTAACTCAGTTGAGAATAAGATGAAAAATTAAAAGATTTATAATATAGAGAAAAATTATCTGAAACTCTTGTAGCAAAGTATATACAACTAAAAACAAATAAAATTGGTGAATATCTCATGAGGCTGCTGGTAGCACAGTGGACAGAGCCCTGTGTCTGGAGTCAGAAGACCTGGGTTCAAATTTGATCCCAGATACTTATCAGCTGTGTGACCCTGAGCAAGTCACTTAACCTCTGTTTCCCTCAGATTCCTCAATTGTAAAACAAGGATAATAATAGCACCTATCTTCCAGAGTTGTTGTAAAGATCAAAAGAAATCATATTTGAAAAAAGCATTAAGCATACAGTGCCTGTCACATAGTAGGAACTATATAATTACTTATTCCCTTCTCTTTCCCCTGTCTATAAAAATTACAAATTATCGTTTTTTGGGGTTTTTTTTGCTTTTTGGAGGGGAAAGGCAGGGCAATTGGGGTTAAGTGACTTGCCCAAGGTCAAACAGCTAGTACATATTAAGTGTCTGAGGCTGGATTTGAACTCAGGTCCTCCTGACTCCAGGGCTGGTGCTCTATTCACTGCACCACCTAACTGCCCCACAAAATAATAAAAAAATTTTAAAGAGCAAGTACCCAAAATTATGAAATACAAAAATTTTGAAAAAAGTAAATAGATAACATAAACCAAACTTCAAAAGACAAATAAAGCAAGTCATAAATGGACTCCTCTGTAAAACAAACAAACTTAAAGTCCAGGTGGATTTATAACAAATAATTTAAAGAACAAATAATACCCATGCTGCATAAATTATTTTTGAAAATAAAGAAGGCATTTCATTAAAGTCTTTCTATGAGATAAGCATGGTCTTGCTTTCCAAACAACAGAGGGTCAAAATAGAGAAATATTAAACAAATACTGCAAAATATTTAAAAAATATTGCCCAAAGGATTTCAGCAACATATACGTAATATATATGTCCATATAATATACAGCAATATATATTTTCATATACATAAATTATTCATTTTGGTTACATTGGATTTTTATTAGGAAAGCAAGTGTAGAAATTAGGAAAAAAATTCATGTGATAGTTCATATTAATAAAAATAAAACTACATAATTATATTAATACGTGCAGAAAAACTTTGATTAAAATATAGATTTATTTCTTAAAAATCACTAAACGGCTTAGAAAAGAAAGAACTTTTCCTTAGACAAAGGCATTCAAATAAAACCCCAAGCTAGCATTATTTGTAATGGAGGATCACTAGAAGCTTTTCTAATTAGATTAAAAGTAAAGAAAAGATGCCTGCTATTACCATTATTACTGAGCATAATACTAGAAAGGCTAGTTATAATTTAAAAAAAGGCAAGAAATAGAAATTAAAGGAATAAGCACTGTCAAAGAGAAAGCAAATTTTTGGACCATATGATTTATATAGAAAAAATTAGAGAAAACAAAAACAAATTACATGCATATCACTAACAAAAAAGAAAAAGAAAAAAGTAAAAAAAGTTTTAAATATATGAAAGTGAACTGATGAAGACACACAAATAGAATTAATGCAAATACGAGACAATTTTCAAAGAAATAAACAGAGACCTAAGTAAGTATATTCCTATTTAATGTTCATGGATAGTCTGTGCCAATGTAGTAAAAAAAAAACAAACAAATTATGATGCTATTCAAACTAATCTACAGACTTATGCTCTGTCAAATTACCAAGTCAATGTTATAAAGAGTTGTCTAAAAATAGCTAAATCCATTTAGAGGAACAAAAGGGAAAGATGTTTAGGAAAATAAATTTTTTAGAAGTAGGAATGAATGGGGCTTAATGTTACCAGTTCTCAAGCTATATGATAAAGTAATAATCATCAAAATTAAACAGGATTATTTTAAAAAGAAGAAAAGTTGATTAGTGGAAAAGATTATATAGACAAGATGTGGAAGAAAGTGGGAGAAAACAAAGCCCATGAGAGAGAACTCTTTATTTAACAAGAATTACTGGGGAAACTAGAAAGCACTTTATTTAGTACCTGGATTGGAGTGAGGAGAGATTTGAGGCAGGCAAACCCACCAGGAAGCTCTTACAATATTCCAGGCATATGATGATGAGGGCCCTGGCAACAGATTGGATATGTGAGATGAGAAAGTGGGGAGTCTAGGGTGACTCAGGTTTCGAGCCTGAGGTACTGGGAGGATGGTGTTACCTTTCATAGCACTGAGAAGGGAGGAATAAGGGAGGGTTTGAAGGAACAATGAGTTCTGTTTTAAACATATTAAATTTAAGAGAGCCATTGCACATTTCTTTTTAAAATAATATTTTATTTTTCCCCAGTTATATGTAAAAATTTTTAGTATTCATTTTTTTTTAAGTTTTGAGTTCTAAATTCTATTTCTTCCTCCCTCCCTGAGATAGTAAGACAGTGAGTATAATATAGGTTATGCATGTGCAATCATGTAAAACATTTCCATATTAGTCATTTTGTGCAAGAAAACTCAAATTTTAAAAAAGTGAAAAACAATGTGCCTTGGTCTATATTCAGGAGACACCAATTCTTTCTCAGGAGGTGGATAGTATTTTTCATGAGTACCATGGGATTGTCTTGGATAATTGTACTGCTGAGAACAGCTAAGTCATTCACAATTCTTCATTGTACAGTATTGCTGTTACTGTGCACAGTGTTATCCTGATTCTACTCACTTCACTTTGTATCAGTTCATGTTAAGTCTTTCCAGTTTTTTCTGGAATCATCATGCTTATCATTTCTTATAGCACAATAAGATTCCCTTACAATCATATACCACAACATTCAGTCACCCCCAATTAATGGGCATTCCATCAATTTCCAATTCTTAGCCACAACAAAAAGAGCTGCTATAAATATTTTTGTACATGTAGGTTCTTTTTCCTTTTAAAAAAAAATCTCTTTGGAATATGGACCTAGTAGTGGTATTGTTGGATCAAAGCTTAAGCACAGTTTTATAGTCCTTTGGGTATAGTTTCAAATTGCTCTCCAAAATAGTTGGATCAGTTTACAACTTCACCAACAGTGCATTAGTGTCTCAGTTTTCCCACATCCCCTCTAACATTTATCATTTTCCTTTTTTGTCATATTTGTCAATCTGATAGGTGTGAGGTGGTACCTCGGAGTTGTTTTCATTTGCATTTCTCTAATCAATGGTGATTCACAGCATTTTTTACATAACTATGGTTAACTTTGATTTCTTCCTTTGACCATTTATCAATTGGTCAATGACTTTTATTTTCATAAATTTGACTCAGTTCTCTATATAGAGATACTTGCTATAAAAAAAAAATTCCCCTAGTTTTCTACTTTCTTTCTAGTTGCATGGGGTTTTTTTGTGCAAAAACTTTTAAATTTTATATAATTAAAATTATCTAGCTTACATTTCAATAATGCTCTCTATATCTTTTTTTTTTTTTAAGCAATTGGGGTTAAGTAACTTCCTCAAGGTTACATGGCTAGTCATTATTTATGTGTGGGTGCTCATTTTCTGAGGCCGGATTTGATCTCGGGTCATCCCAACTCTGAGGCCGGCGCTCTTACTCACTGTGCCACCTAGCCGCCCCTTTAGGGCAATTGGGGTTAAGTAACTTGCCCAAGGTCACACGGCTAGGTTTTTGTTTGTGTGGATTAAGTGTCTGAGGCCAGCTCCGAACTCAGGTCCTTCTGACTCCAGGGCCGGCACTCTATTCACTGCGCCACCTAGCTGCCTCGGCTCTCTATATCTTGTTTGCTCCTAAATTCTTCCCTTATCCATAGATCTGGCAGGTAAACTATTTCATGCTCTCCCAATTGTCTACTGCACATTTCTTATAAAAGTCTGATATTCAAAATCAATAAGGAATTATAAATCTGTAATATTATGAATCATTTCCTAATGGTTAAAGAACAAGGAGTTCTGAATGAAAAAAATTCAAATAACCAATGACCTCAAAAATTATAAAAATTTCTAATAATTAGAGAAATGTAAATGGAAACAACTGAGTTACCATTTCAAAACTATCAAACTGACAAAGATGAAAAAAATGGAAAAATGAATTGTTGGTAGGGATGCAGGGAAACAGGTATACTAATTCACTCTAGGTGGAGCTATCAAATGGTCTAATCATTTCAAAAAACTATTTAGAATTATGCAAGAAAACTTACAATTTGTATTTAAAAAATAACTACCTATGGAGTGGCTAGGTGGCACAGTGAATAGAGCACCGGCCCTGGAGTCAGGAAGACCTGAGTTCAAATCCAGCCTAGACACTTAACATAAAAACTAGCCATGTGACCTTGGGCAAGTCACTTAACCCCAATTGCCCTCCAAAAAAAAAAGGCAAAAGAAAAAAAAAGAACTATCTGTGGGGAAATATATGTGTGTCTGTGTGAGAGACAGCTAGATGGTATCATATCTAGGGTGCTGGACCTGGATGCAGAAAGACCTGAGTTCAAAATTCTGTATCAGACACTTACTAGCTGTGGAACCCTGGGTAAATAATTTAACATGGCTGCCTCAGTTTTTTCATCTGCTAAATGGGGATAACAAAAGCACCTACCAGAGCTGTTGTGAAGATCAAATGAGATAATATTTGTAAAATAGATGCAGATCTTAAAGGGCTATATAAATACTGACTTATCATCATCATTGTAACGACAATTATTTTATTATTGTTAATAGCAATGCAATTTGTCATAGCAAAAAAGTTGGAAATAAACCATATGCCTTAAGATTGAGCTCAACAAAATGTAGTATGTCATGGGAAAACTCCTACAAATTGATGTGGCAACAGAGCAGATTTAATGGGATAATATGCAGATTGACTATAACTACAGGAAGGCAAGAAAGCTCTGGTCAGAAACAATTATACTAATCCAGAAAGCACAAAGTGTCCTTTTATTAAGTGGCAGATTACTAAAGTCTAAGGTTGCATGAATTATAGGTCTTACTCTGTTTTATTGAACTGTTTTCAAGGACTCTACATTGCAGGGGACTCCATTTTGGGTACTACTGGAGTTTTTATGATATGTCTAAATAAAACATATCCATAAAAGTTAAAGGAAATTTAAAAAATCAATAAATGAATGGATGAATTAATATGTAAATGAAGTAACTGCTATGCTCAAGTAGAAACAAGCCATCTGACCAGATCACCAGTCTTTGGGTGTGTCAGCTGTTAGGTCTTTATCTACTCTCTGCTGATCCAAGGAAAGGGAAGAATGTTTCCTGCTGGGAGGGTGGTAGGGAAGCCTGGAATCTATCAGTGATAGAAGGCTGCCATGAGTGAGGGGACGTGACAGGTGGGAATGAGATGCATCTGAGATGCTCGGTAAAAGCGGAGCCCTTCACACAAGGATGCGCAGTGGAGGGGTCTGTCAAAACACAGATGGAGGGAGTAAATGCAGAGGTGACACTTGGGGGAAAGTAAGGATCTCCAACTGCTTGCTCAATATCGCCATATAGACGTCCCACAGACTGCTCAAATTGAAAAAGTCCAAACTAGAACTAATTCCCTTTCTCCTAAAGTCACCCTCTCCTCCTGATTTGTCAAAGGCACCACTATTCTTCCAGGTAACCAGGTTCACGACCTAGGAACCATCCTTGATTCTTTATTTTCACTTATGTTGGTATTTAGTAATTTTTAGTCCTGTCTGACTCTTCATAACCCAATTTGGATTGTTTTTTTGGGGAAACCAAAGATACTGGAGTAGTTTGCCATTTCCTTCTCCAGCTCATTATACAGATGAGGAAACTGAGGCAAATAGGGTTAAGTAACTTGCTCAGGGTCACACAGTAAGTATCTGAGGCCAGATTTGAACTCAGGTCTTCCTGGGACCCCAGGCCCAGTGCCTGGGGTCTACTACCACTTAGGTACCCATAGTCTATCTTATACCTAATATCCAATCAGTTCCCAAGTCTTGTAGACTTTATTTCCTCAACATCTCACATGATCATTCCCTTCTCACTACTTGCACTACAGCCATTCCTAATCTAAACCTTTATCACTCTACTGAGATTATCAGGAACCTTTTAATTGGTGTCTCTGGATCTAGGCTTTCTTCTCTTCAATCCACCCTCTACATAGCTGTTAAATTGATATTCCTAAAATTGATGTCTGACCATGTCAGTCCATAGTTCAAGAAGCTTCAATGGTTTCCCACTGTCTCTAGCATAAAACATATTTAGGTATTTAAAGCCCTTTATAATCAGAATCCAACCTATCTTTTCAGGCTAATGACACAGTCTAAAATTATTCCCCTTACAAACTTCATACTCCAGCCAAACTGACTTACTGGCTGTTTCACATACATGACACTCCATCTCTCACTGCTATGTCTTTTTTTTTTTTTTTTGAGACTGAATTTCCCTATCTTTCCTAGACTGGAAGCACAATGGCCATACAATTTACACAACTCCCCATCTTCCCTTTACCTGGCTAATCTGAACACTACAATGGGACATGGTAGACAGAAAAGAAACCTTACTCACTTGAGCATTTCCCCTCTTACTTTTTGATGGTTCCATCTTGGTAAAGCCTTCTCCCTTCTAGCCCGTGTGAGAACTGGTGCCTCATCCCTCTTACCTTTGAGTTCACCCCAGATGTGCCTCTTCTCTGAATTCCCTATGATGTCAGATCTGACTTCATCTCTACAGATGGATCTGAAAGGAGAAAGCAAGCAAGGATTGGATCTAGTTGTCAGATCAGATTTTTGGTGGCACCACAGATGAGAGTTTTTACATCCAAGCTAAATGAAGATTTAGATATAGGGGGCCCAGCACAAGAATCTGAACTTCAGCACCAATGGTTAGGAGCAATGGGGTAAGAGGCGATGGAGATTTTAAGAACTGAGGCAAAGATGATAAAATGGAAAAAGGGAATATTGCAAGGACTATAATAATCCAGGATCACTAATACTCTGTGGAGCTATGAATTGGTCCAGTGGTTCTGGAAAGCAATTTGGAATTTATGCATAGACACAAAAAAATGACAAATTGTTCACACCTTTGGACCCAATAAATCCCATTACTAGGCATATACTATAAGGCCAATGACAGAAAAGAAGGTCTCATATGCACCAAAATATTTGTACAAGCACATTTTATGAGGGAAAAATAAAAACAAACAAACAAAAAAAAAACCCCTGACAACCAAAAAGCCAAAACAAAGAACAAAACCCTAGAAACAAATTAATGAGCAGGTGTTTAGAGACTTACTATTTTCCAAGCACTGTGGTAGGCCTGGGGGATCAAAAAACATAAATCAAATAGTCTCTGCTGTCATGGAACTTACATCCTTTCAGGGATAACAACACATGTACACATTATATTGTACAAAATAAGTACAAAACACACACGTGTGTGTGTGTGTGTGTGTGTGTGTGTGTGTGTGTGTGTGTATGTGTGTATATATACACACCCTCTCCCTCTGGCTCACTCACCCAACTCATGCTGGCACTGGCAGTTAGAGTCCCAAGATACATGGCTGCTATTATTTTCAGAGTTCTGGGGGTAACTTTATGATCAGCTATTCTTTTTAGCTCATGAGCCCCCAGTGGTGCACTTCTATGTAATAATGAGACAGTAGATTCAGCTAGACTGATTCTTTTCAAGGCACATTTCCTCTGAATGGGCAGGTGTGCTGGACTTACTACTCAAAATGAGCAGTATCATAACCGATGGCAAATTGGCTATTGGCCTGGGTCAAATGGGTCACCCAATGGCCATTCTGGCTCTTCCCTGTGCTCAGTTTCTGCCAACAGTAACATGGCTCCTGAACTCCTTTCAAGGCATAGCATCTCAAAGAGACAGGTCAATCCACTAAACTCCCTAATTTTGCTTTGATAAGTTGGTGTAAATTTTCCCACCATTTACCACTGGTTCAGCTGAGTAGTATTATACTCTTCTCTGTTGTGTGTGTTACAGTGGTCTTTTTAGTTGGAGTGCTGTAGAGCTCTTTCGGCTAGGCTAGTGACCCCAAGCTAAGGATCAACAGAAGGCTCTTTTCTTTGACTCCCTCAGAGCTTCAGCTCTGTAGCTGTTTGTCAAGTCCAGGCAGAAGGCAGATGAAGTCTCACCTCTTTAGTATGACAATCCTTCCTGGCTTAAATCACCTACTCTCAGTAAGCTCTAAGATAATCAGTTCCAGCTCAGTCAGCACCATCTCCCATATTCCTTTTGGGTTCTTACTTAGACTATATCTTGGGACAAAGGTAGGAATGCAGCCAGTGTCCTAGAAGCAAGTTCGTTGTCTCTCTGGATTTTTAATCATACAACTGAGCTATTTAAACCTCAGACCCTGGCTAGCACAAGGAAATGTCTGTTTTGCACCTTTTACACCCTGCTATCTCTGTTCTTTAGCCCTCTAGACTTTCAGATTTTGCTGAAGTCAAGTCACCCTGCCTCACATACTGTAAGTATATACAAAACATACATAAAATAAATACTAGGTGATTTAGCAGAAAGCTAAATGAGCAGCTGGTGGGAATCAGGAAAAGCCTCAAATAGGAGATGGTACTTGAATTGAACTTTGGAGGAAACCAAGAATTAATAATAATATCTAATATGTATATAGGTCTTACAATGTGCCAGGCACTGGGTTAAGTGTTTTACAATTATTATTTCATTTGATCTTCACAATAACACTGGGAGGTAGGTGCTATTATTATCCTCATTTTATAGATGAGAAACTGAGGCAAATTTGGGTTAAGTGACTTATCTAGGGTCACATAGCTAAATAAATGTCTGAGGCTAGATTTGAACTCAGGTCTTCCTAACTTCAAGCCTGGACTTCTCTCCACTGCACCATCCATGAGGGACAGCTTATCCAAAAGTTAGAGACAATATTTAGGATATGTATGAAGGATAGTCAGCTTGGCTGGTCTACTATATTATGAAGTGTGTGAAAGTCATAGCCTAGAAAGATATCTTGAAGCTAGATTGTGAAGGACTTTAAATACCAAACAGAGGGGCTTGTATTTGATGCTAGAGCTAAAAGAGAGCCACTGGAGTCTATCCCATAGTATTCTGACAACTGTTTAACCACAGCCTCTCTGGAGGAAAAATGCACCCATGGCATACTTCTAAGTTTAATTTTCATTATTAAAATTTTCTCCATCACTTTCTTAAATCTCGACAACCAAGAAAACAATAAAATAAGCCCAAATTTGTAGCATTTGCTAACTTCTGAGGTGTAAATGCTCACACTGGGAATTTAACAATCAGCTTTTGTTAGCCAGTATGAACGAGGTCTAGCAAACCCCTGGGGTTTATCAAGCCAGTGAAGTAGTCAAAACTATGCCTTGGAATACCACCTTGGTAGCTTTGTGGAGAACAGATTAAAGAGGAGAGAGACTTGAAGCCATGGTTGCCAATCAGAAGGCTATTGCAATATTTCAGGTGGGAGGTGATAAGAACCTGAACTAGGGTTGTGTGGAAAGAGAAAGGCACAGCAGTGGAAGATGTCACAGGAGTATGATTGACAAGACCTAGCAATCAATTAGATGTATAAGGAGAGTGATAGGGAAGAGTGGAGAAGGAATCAGAGGTTGAAAGCCTGGATGAGCAGAAGGATGATGGTGCCATGGGCGGAAATAGGAAAGTTAGGTTTTGGACTATAGAGAGGTGGAATGCTCCATGAGCTGCTCTATGTGGCCCCTATGATGGTCTGGTCTCCTCTACTTTCTCAATAACTCTTCCTTCCCCCGCCCCCATACCCATATAGTGTGGAGGAGGAGATAATGAGAAGTGACAATGATGTTAAAAACATGAAATGACAATGAAGCAAACCAAAAATAAAGAGACAAACAGAATAAGTGATAACTCAGAGTCTGGGTCAGAACAAGTGCTGGGAAAATGTCTCTGATGCCTGTGGACATCAGAATGCACTTGTTGATAAAAGAGCAAGTTTGGAAGGAGCAGGGAATGAAAGTATGCCAGCTGTGAAGGGTGTGAGTGAAGAGTTTCCTTCCGACGTTCCTACAGTTTAGTATTTCTGACTCATCTCATTCCCTGCAATCACAACCACTAATTTAACCTGTTCTTGCTTTGCCCCTAACCTAAAAGAGCTAGGTGGCTCAGTGGATAGGGCACCAGGCTTGGAGTCAGGAGGACTCGAGTTCAAATCTGGCCTGAGACACTCACTAGCTGTAGGACTCTGGTCAAGTCACTTTACCCTGTTTGCCTCAGTTTCCTCATCTGTAAAATGAGCTGGAGAAGAAAATGGATACACTCCAGTATCTCTGCCAAGAAAACCCCAAATGGGATCACAAAGAGTCAGATATTACTGAAAAATGACTGAACAAAACAGAGCATTGGATTTAGACTCAGAAAATTAATGGACTAAGCAGTCCCTGAGACCCTTTCCAGCCCCTGAAATGGAAGATAGCATGGCATGATGGAAATGGGCCTAGGTTCAAATCCCACAAATATCACTTATTACTTGTGTGACCTTGGGCACTTTCTGGGTCTCAGTTTCCTAATCTCTAAAATGAGATGGTTGGACTAAGTGACCCATAGATTCCCTTCCAGCTCTGAAATCCTATGACTCTATGTGACCTTGGGCAAGTAATTAGCCTCTCTGAGCCTCAGTTTGCAAATTTGCATAATGGAGATAAATATCACTTGCTGTACCTACCTCATAGGATTGTTGTGAAGATCAAACATGAGCATTGACATCAAACTCCTTGTAATTATCGAGGAACATATAAATGTGAGTTATTATTATTTAGTAACAGATCTAGGATAAGAATAACGATTCTTCCAGGGCCTCCATGGCAACACGTCTTCAGAGTCTCTTAGAGATCATTCATTTACCTTCTCAGCCACAAGGATTGGCTGGTTTTCACTGTAGAGGGAATTGGATTCCTCTTCATAGAAGAAGCCAGAGCTGGGGGTGGGAAAGGAAGGGAGAGGATAAGATAGACTCATGTTGGTGCTTGCATAAGACAAAATGCCTAGACAAAAGAATCAGAGAATTTTCTTAGCCAGCATTATATGCAATTGCAAAACAATAATAAAAACTAGACACAGTATAAATATCTTAAATAGGGAACAATTATATGGAATGAAATATTAGAATGCAATTAAGGCAGACAGGTTTAAAGAATATAGAAATCTGGAGAGATCTTTACATAATAATGTGAATTTTAAAAGGCAGAATCAAAAGAATGGGGTACATACCAACTATAATCATATACGGAAATTTCAATTTAAATAAATAGTTAAAGAACGATAGTGGAGATTTAGAAGGACGGATAGAAAAAAAAATAATCTTTTTTTTTTTTAATTGGGCTGGAAACCTCCAGGAAGAAATTCTTTCTGAGTGACTGGCAGCTGCTGCCACTTAAAGTCTTAAAAGGTTGCCTGGGACATTGAAAGGTTAAGTGATTTGTCCAAGGTCAGCATATTTGAAAGGCAAGATATCAACTCAGGTCTTCCAGACTTTGAAGCCATTAAGATAGCCACAGTTTCAAGGATACTTGATACTTGGTCATAAGATCTAACATACTCATTCTGCCATACTGTCTCTTTGATAGTTTATAGTTTGAAATTAATTTACTTAGATGCATAACAGGGACCCATGTTTTCTACCATGACAGAAAATTAAATTAGCTATGTGTACCTGAACTCAAAAAAAATTTTTTACTTAGATGCATGTACTTACTAAATAAGCTTAATTGTTACATTTCTAATAAGACATTTAATTTAAAAGGTAGCAGTGAATAGAAGGCTGAACCCAGAGCCGGGAAGACCTGAGCTCAAACCTGGCCTCAGATACTTACTAGCTGTATGACATTTAAGCTCTGGTTGCCTCATCTGTAAAACGGGGATAATAATGGCACCTACCTCCCAGGGTTGTTGTGAGTATAAAAAGAGGCTGAAATTTGTAAAGTGGTATGCAAACCTTAAAGGGCAGCAAGGTGGCAAAATGGATAGAGTGCCAGACATGGAGTCAGGAAGGTTCATCCACCTGAGCTCATATCTGGCCTCGGACATTTGCCAGCTTTGTGACTCCGGGCAAGTTACTTAGCCCTGTTTGCCTCAGTTTCCTCATCTGTAAAACGAGCTAGAGAAGGAAATGGTAAAGTACTCCAGTATCTGTCAAGAAAGCCCCAAATGGGGTCATGAAGTGTTAGACAGGACTGCAAGAACAGAATGACAATACACAAACAAACCTTAAAGTGATATAGAAATGCTGGCTGTGATGCTTTTCTAAAAGAAAAAATATCTGGCAAGCACCTTAGAGAATATCTAGGTAACCCATTTATTTTACAGATAGAGAAGATAAATCTTAGAAGGGAAGACTGAAGCCTAAAGTCACATAGCTAATTTAGAACTCACTACCCCAATTCCTGATGCACTGATGGAAGAAGTAGGAATGGCATTTAAGCAAAAGAAGGCTACTCCAGAGCAGAAACTGGGGCAGGACAACTGAGGTATTTTCTTGCTATTTCCAGGGGTATTGCCAGGGTGGAGCCCAGGGACAGCATGTTAAGGACAGATGTGGGAGTAGGCTAGCAATGTGGAGCAGGGAGCAGTTTAGCCATAGCACTGACTCGTCTCATACGATTCCCCAGATGATGGGAGAGAAGAGGTCAGAGGCTGTGGCTGGTGGGACCTGAGCTCCAGTCTGGCCCATGATCAGGAAAGAAGTAGGATTACGTTGTAACTAAGCCCCTTTCTAAGCTTTCATGTTCTTTCATGATACATTCAAGTTGTGGGCTTTTAGTTTTTTTTATATTGTGAGGTAAAGAAAAGGATCAGCTAGGGGCAGCTAGGTGGCACAGTGAGTAGAGCATCGGCCCTAGAGTTAGAAGGACCTGAGTTCGGATCCGGCCTCAGACACTTAATGCACACACAAATAATAAAAACCTAGCCTGTGGCCTTGGGCAAGTTACTTAACCCCAATTGCCCTCCAAAAAAAAAAACCGCCCCCAAAAAAATAAATAAAAAGAAAAGGGTCAGCTAGGTGGTTCAGTAGATAAGCCCAGAGTCAAGAAAATCTGAATTGGGGGCAAATAAATGGCACAGTGAACAGAGCACCGGCCCTGGAGTCAGCAGGATCTGAGTTCAAATTTGGTCTCAGACACTTAACACTTACTAGCTGTGTGACCTTGAGCAAATCACTTAAACCCAATTGCCCTGCCTTCCCCCTCCAAAAAGACCAAAAAAAAAGAAAAGAAAAAAATCTGAATTAAAATCTGGCCTCAAACATTTACTAGCTGTGTGATCCTGAATAAGTCACTTAACCCTGTTTGCCTCAGTTTCCTCATCTGCAAAATGAGCTAGTGAAGGAAATGGCAAACCACTCTAGTATCTTTGCTAAGAAAACCAAATGGGGTCATGAAGAATCAGACACAACTGAACAATAAAAAAAGGGTGTTGGCTTAAAGAACTCTTTTTACTCCCTAAAGCATCTGTTTGATGTTGGGGTCACCAATCCCCATCTCTTCCCAACAATGAGGTTTTTTGATTGCCAGTCATGGAGAAACAACTAACCTTAGTATCTAGGTTATCAAAAAATAATGTGTGAAAATAAGCCAATACCAAATAGCAGGCTTTCTCTACATCTCAGTTGACTTCCCCAGAAGTGACTACATGGTACCCTGAGGTCTCTGCTCATGGGAGTGGCTCCTGGTCCTGCCTCTTTCTTTGTGTATAATGCCCTGGATATGTTTAGTATAATGATTGCCCCAGGTGCAAAAACTCCTACTTATAGTTTGTAGTGCACCTAAATATATACACTCAAAATAAAACTGTGTTGGAAGCAACCCAATCTTAAAAGAACTCAGTTTCAATTTTTGAAATATTTCAAAGAGAGAAAGTTTACAAAAGGAAACTAAAGATTGTTTCCATTACTGTAACCCAGGGGGAGGGGTCAGCAAATTGCTGAGGGAAAAGTGAGAAGGAAACAGGCAGGCTTTTGCTATATTTTTCTACAACAAACCACATCTTCCCAGTCACACAGATGCCTGAGAGATATAGAAAGTAGGGGATTGGGGGGTGGAGCCAAGATGGCCGAGTAGAAACAGCTCATCCAAGCCACTCTGCCCCAGATTCCCCCCAAACTATGTAAAAGGGGACTCTGAACAACTTCTGGAGCCCCAGCACCCACAGAACGACACAGAGAAGCTAACCTCCTGCTGAGGACAGCCCAGCAGCCCTGCAGGAAGGACCAGCGCAGCAGTCTGGGAGCCAGCAGCACGCAGAGCGCGGGAAGCCGAGCCGAGCCGAGCCGAAGCCAAGGTCCCCGTGAGCCGAGGTTTTAGCCCCAGGGCGGCAGGGCCAACAGCCGGCTGGAGGAACCCCAGAACACCAGCAGCTGTGGCGACTCCAGAATTATCAACATAGACATGCCTAAGACAAAGTAAGAGGTTAGTGTCCTATGGACTTTGGGATCAGTATTTGGGGAATGTGTCGGCTCCCTCCCCTGGGGGCTAGAAGCCACTGAGGAGACATGCCATTTGGTAGTTTTCAGAGGCAGCTCCAGCTCCTGGCCTGCGAATTGTAGGGAGATCCAGAGATCAGTCTTGGGGGGTAATCGCTCTTGCTTTAACCTCCCTGGATCTGGATTGTGATCTAGGGTGGAAGTCATGGGTGGGTTTCCAGCTTGCCAGAAACGGAAGTTGCCCCCCACACGTTCAGGACGAAAATTCCTCTATCTGGCCTTAAAGCCATAGTGTGGCAACAAGCCCAAAAGTCAAGCAATTAAGTGGCAACATGCCAAGGCAAAGGAAACAGAAAAATGCAACCCTAGACTCCTATTTTGGGGGCATAGAGCGGGAAAAGGACTGTGAGGTCAGAAGTCCTGCTCCAAAAGCCCCAGGGGAAAACATGAGCGGGTTGCAGGCCATAGAGGACCTTAAGAAGGACTTTAAAAATCAAATAAGAGAAGTGGAGGAAAAATTGGAAAGAGAAATTAGAAGGATGCAGGAAAAGTATGAAATGAGGGTCAACAGCCTGACTGAGGAAAACAACACCTTAAAAAATAGACTACCTCAAATGGCAAAGGAGGCCCAAAAGGGCAATGAGGAGAAGAACGCCTTAAAAAGTCGAATTTGCCAGATGGAAAAAGAATCTCAAAAGTTCACGGAGGAGATTCATTCCCTCAGAGTTAGACTGGAGCAAATGGAAGCTAATGACTTTATGAGAAATCAAGATGCTGTTAAGCAGATCCAAACAAATAAGAGAAGTGGAAGAAAAATTGGGAAGAGAAATGAGAAAGATGCAAAAAAAGTATGAAACGAGAGTCAATTGCCTGACTGAGGAAAATAACACCTTAAAAAATAGACTAAGTCAAATGGCAAAAGAGGCTCAGAAAGGCAATGAGGAGAAGAATGCCTTAAAAAGGAGAATTTGTCGGATGGAAAAAGAATCTCAAAAACTCATTGAGGAAATTCATTCCTTCAGAATTAGACTGGGGGGTGGCTAGGTGGCACAGTGAGTAAGAGTGCCAGCCTCGGAGTTGGGATGACCCAGGATTGAATCTGGCCTCAGAAAATGAGCACCCACACATAAATAATGACTAGCCGTGTAACCTTGAGCAAGTTACTTAACCCCAATTGCTTAAAAAAAAACATTAAAAAAAAAGAATTAGACTGGAGCAAATGGAAGCTAGTAACTTTATGACAAATCAAGATGCTGTTAAGCAGATCCAAGCAATTGAAAGAATAGAAGGCAATGTGAAATATCTCTTGGGAAAAACCACTGACCTGGAAAATAGATCCAGGAGAGATAATTTAAAAATTATTGGACTATCTGAAAGCCATAATCAAAGAAAGAACCTAGAAATCATCCTTCAAGAAATTCTCAAGGAAAATTGCCCTGATGTTTTAGACCCTGAGGGCTAAACAGAGGTTGAAAGAATCTATGTATCACCTCCTGAAAAAGATCCCCAAAAGAAAACTCCCAGGAATATTATAGCCAGGTTCCAGAATTCCCAGCTCAATGAGAAAATACTACAAGCAGCCAAGAAGAAACAATTTCAATATTGTGGAAACACAAACAGAATAGCGCAGGACCTGGCAGCTTCTACACTGAGGGATCGAAGGGCATGGAATGTGACATTCCAGAAGGCAAAGGAGATGGGATTAAAACCAAGAATCACCTATCCAGCAAAACTGAGTATCTTGTTTCAGGGGAAAATATGGTCATTCAGTGGAATAGAGGACTTTCAAGCATTCTTGAGGAAAAAACCAGAGTTGAATAGAAAATTTGACATTCAGACACAAGAAACAAGAGATGCTTGAGAAGGTAAACAGGGAAAAGAAATCAAAAGGTACTTATCAAAGTTGAACTATTTACATTCCTACATGGAAAAACAATAACTGTAACTGATGAAACCTTTTTCAGTATGAAAATAGTTGAAGGGTATATGGGCATATGAATACATATGTGAATGTGTGTATATATGTTTACAGGTATACATAGGTAGAGGGCACAGGTCGAATTTAATAGGAAGGGATGATACTTAAACGGTGAAATTAAGAGGTGAGAGAGGAATATAATGAGAGGAGATGGGGAGAGACAGAAAGGGGTAAACTATCTCATATAGAAGAGGCAAGGGGAAGTGGTTGCAAGGGAAGGGAAGAACAGGAAGGCAAAAAAGCCAAGTCATATTCTCATTGAATTTGGCTCAGGGAGAGAATGGCATACATACTAAATGGGATATCTCACCCTACAGGAGAGTAGGGGGGAGCAGGATGAGAGGGGGGATGATGGAAGGGAGAGTATGCTGGGGAGAAGGGAGTTTGGAAGCACCCAGTTTTGAAAAGGGAAAGGATCAAAGTAGGGAATGGACCAAGGTGGGGGGTGCGATAGGAGGGAGGGAAATATAGCCAGTCTTTTACAATTTATGTACTATGGTAATGTTTTGCATAGCTATACATCTACAACATATAGTGAATTGCTTATCTTCCCAGCAAGAGTGGGTGACAAGGGAGGAAGGGAATGAATCTGGAATTCGAAGTTTTTAAATTAAATATTTCAAATATATATAAATACTGTTATTAATACTATTTTGCATATAATTTGGAGATAAGATGTGCAGGCATTGGGGCACAGAGATTCACCTTGCCTTAATGGAAAAGTTGAAAGGGGTATGGGAGAAGATATGGGAGAGAGCAGATTGGATGAGGGGATATCCTGTGGGACTGCTATTCTGGGGTGGTGGATAGGGGGAAAATGGGGGGGAAATTGTAACTCAAAATCTGGCGGAAATGAATGATGTGAACCAGAAGTTAATAAAGCATTTTGGAAAAAAAAGCCCCTAGTTCTACCAATCTAAAGCTTCATCAGCAGGTTTTCCTGGCAAAGTACAAGGTGAAGGATGAGGGCGTCCAGTTGGCTCTTAAGGCTGAGAAGATAAGATTGGAAAAAGAATTTTTGTTCTGTGTTCTGGGGTAAAGGAAGGGATTTGATTAAAAGTTTATTTTTAAAAAGATTTGATTTAGAAGTTTGCATTTTTAAAGTAAAGCTTAGTCGTTATTTTTTTTTAAGTGAAGTTGAGTTAAATTTTAGGGTTTATAATTTTGATGAATACATATTAAATAATGATGAAAATAAAATAATGATGAATAAAAATAACTTTAAGATTGAGAATTTAGTAAATGTTTATCTATAAAGAAATTTGAAAGGAAGAATACCCTAAGAGATGTGCTATGAAAGTCAATAGCAGCAACATGGGTGGGGGACATATTTCTCCCCTCCCTCAAGGCAACTGCTGTCCTGTAGCTTGCATCAAGATCCTACGCAGTCTGCCTTCAGTCCATCATTTCCAATGCAGTGGAACTTCTCCCTTAGGACCAATCCCTCTGCCCACATCCCTTCTATGTGTTTGGGCAGACTCTGGGCTGCAGTGTTCTTCCGTCCTCCCTCCCTATTGAACTGAATTTTGTTACAGGACAGTTACAAGGCACCTCTCTAGCCTTGTTCTTAATGGTTAATATTTTCCTTTCAAAGTACTCACAAGTCATCCCTTTAATAAATTATTCTTTAATTTTGCTGAAGACTTTCTTCTTGGTGATCTGTAGTTTCCAGAAGCACTTTTTTCTCTCTTCTTTAAAATTAGGACAACATGTTTCCTTCTTTTAGTATCTCTCCTGTGGTTGAATATTCCTCAGAGATATCTGACAGATCTTCAGCAATCACATGGAAAAGTCTTTTTTGCTACCCTTGGGGTGTATTTCATCTGGAGCAAGAGACTTAAACCTATTGAAACAAGCATTGTGCCGCCTTACTATCTTTTCACTAATATTGGGCTTCAATTCCCTCTTAGCCATGTCTGTTCTATATACATATGACATAAGACATAGAACACATGGCATAAGTTGAGAACCAGTTTCTTTTCTTCTTCAATCAGAGATGTTTCTGTCTTCATAATTAGTCTTTGATACCTTCCAGACTTTCATTATAGGCAGATGTCCCTTTGAACCTAAAGGGGACTAACTGCCACAGCTAAAGCTGGGGAGACTCTACCACTACAGATAGATGAATCTTATGGGAAGTCAAGCTTCCCCCTAACCCTGCTTCAACTTTTTGGTCTAATATGCCACACCCTCTCCTTGATGGGGGGGACAATAAGGACAATTCACCCTCCAAGGAAATTAATCCATAGTTTAAAAAAAAAACACTGAAGGAAAATAAGACTCTAAAAGAGAAATTTTCATACCTAAAGGCATTGAGAAGGAAGGAAGGAAGGAAGGAAGAAAGGAAGGAAAGAAAGAGAAGAAGAAAGAAAGAGAGGAAGAAAGAAGGAAAGAAGGAAGGAAGGAAGGAAAGAGAAGAAAGAAAGAGAGGAAGAAAGAAGGAAAGAAGGAAGGAAGGAAGGAAGGAAAGAACAAAGGAATGAAGGAACGAAGGAAGGAAGGAACTAAGGACTTGTTAAGTGCCTACTATGTACCAGTCAATGTGCTAAGTGCTATAGAAATATTAACTCATTTGGTTCTCACAACAAGCCTAGGTCCTGTTATATTCTCATTTTACAGTTAAGAAACTGAGGGGGGCATAGGATGAGTGAAAAAGGAAGAAGAATCTCTGATTCTCCCCTTAAAGCTGTAAACCATAGGAGACTGGTTAGAGAAAGCTACTTCAGGAGAGGCAATATGGTGTGGCAGATAGACAACCAGCCTCAGAGGCAGGAAGATCTGGGTCCAAGTGTTGACTTGACTATGTAAATCTGAGCAAGTCATATAACAATGCTCTCCACAAGACTATGAATTACAAAGAAGAGACAGATCTACATTGATAGAAGTTTCCTCACTGAGAGCTCTCTATACCAGAAAAATAACAGGTCCTGCCTGATCCCCTCTCTCTAGAGGCAGCTAGGGGGTATAGTGAATAGAGTATAGACCTGGAGTCAGCAGGACCTGAGTTCAAATATGACCTCAGGCATTTGCTAGCTATGTGACCTTGGGTAAGTCACTTAACCTCTGACTGCCTCAATTTCCTCATCTGTAAAATGGCAATCGTAACAGCACCTACCTCATAGAGTTGCTTTATTAAGTCTCAAATGAGATAATTTTTATAAAGCACTTAGCAGTGCTGGGTACACAGTAGGTACTCAGTAAGTGCATGTTTCCTTCCTTCCTTCTCCCTCCTCCTAAAGGGAACCTGGTTGTAGTTCTCACTGTAGTTTTCACTGGAGGCTGCCCAACTGGGCATGGGAGGGGAAGAATAGGGCTTCTGGCAGGTTGCATTCTCCTCACACTTGTTGAGATGCATGCAATGTCTGAATCCTGGTTGCAGAGGGAGACCATGGAATAAGTATCAGGGATTCCTCAAGTCCTCTGTAGCAGGTCAGATATTGACATTTACTAGTTCAACTTTCCCTAAGGAATTGGAGGAAAGACCAGGGCCCCCCCAGACAAGGTGGCCAATGTCCCATTTTCCTTCAGACACTAGGATACATGGTTATTGCAACCCTGGCGAGGAGAAAAGGTGTGGAAAGGGGGAGCCATGGCTCCTGCCTCCCCTTGTCTCTCCCCCTGCACTTGTGTTGGCTGCCAGTGGAAACTCAGTCACACCTGCCTGAGGGACCAGCACCTGAAGGATGACAGGTGGCTGCATGTGGGATTTATCCCCTAAGCATTGGTGGCTAGCAGCTTCTTATGTATAACAAAACATTCTTTCCAGTGGCATAATCAGTAGCTTTGGGTTCTGGCCAAAATAATGGAAAGGGCTCATTCCTTGCCTGAGAACTACAAAATGTATTCATACCTCTGAGCCCTATTCACAGTAAACCTGAAATAAAATGGGTTTGTGGATGGTATTCTCCTCATAGAATTAATGGACTACTACAATAGCCTTCTAACTGACCTCCTGCCTCAAGTCTCTCCCCACACCAGTCTATCCTTCACTCAGCTGGCAGGGTGACTTTAGAATCTCAAGTATAGGTAACTCTCTGTCACTTTTAGGATCAAAGCCCTCTGATTGAATGGTGTTAGGAAAAGGCTGTGGGATTATTATTCTGTTAGATGAAGCACAACTTTAACTGAACTTTATCCTGAGTTCTAGAACTATGTTTTATCTCATTGTGAAGTTTCATTTATTGTTTGAGAGTATGATAAACTCTAGACTGAAAGGGACTTGTGAGAGAAATTTTTCAAACTTCATGGAGTAACTGCCCATGTCCTTTCTCTCTCTAAGTAGAAAGGTTTAGGTTAGAATAGATTAGAGTAATCTAAATTAATAAAATTGTTTCTGGCAGGTTTATGCCTAAATTTTTAAAAAAGCCCTGTGATTGATATTGAAGGTATTTTTTATAACCTGGCCTCTTTCAACAGTTCCAGCCCTTTTAACTTTTATTTCTTTCCATGTACCCTTCAATTCAGCTGCTTTTGTTATTCAGTCATTTTTTAGTTGGATCCAACTCTTTATGACCCCCTTTGGAGTTTTCTTGGTGGAGATACTGAAGCAAGTTTGCTATTTCCTTCTCCAGCTCATTTTACAGATGAGAAAACTGAGGTAAACGGGGTTAAGTGACTTTCCCAAGGTCACACAGCTAGTAAGTGTCAGAGACTGCATTTGAATTCAGGTTTTCCTGACTCTAGGCCTGGGGCTCTGTCCACTGTGCCACCCAGCAGCCCGACTTACAGTAGGCACTTAATAAATGCTTGACTGACTCATAGGGCAGTTACTAGTTATCTCACAGAGTTACTGGGAGGAAAGTACTTGGTAATAAACTTTTAAAAGCTATATAAATGTGACATAATTTATTACTTTCTCACAGATAAGGGGAAAGAAAGAAAACAGAAGCTCTGGGAACTAACTCACTGGTCTTTGTTGTTGTCAGGAATTATATACTTAATGTTTCTTTTATCAGACCGACCAGAAGACACATTAGTTCAAAGTAAAAGACAGTTAATTAAGCAGATAGGTTTTATGGAACCAGGAAAGCATCTAAGCACTCTCTGTCATTGTTTCTGGCTGAATTAGCAGAACCTCTCAGGAGATGGGTTTGGCCCAGTCTCTCAGGGCTCACTCAGTCTCTGGGTACCTAAACCTTGGGGCTGCTTGAGTAGAATCCATGTTTATGATTTCCAGCATTAGCAGATGTCAATCTAGTCTCTAAAGGAAGAGGACAGAAGACTCTAAGGTAGTTTTCCTACCTCTGTTAAAAAGATTGTCAGCCTAATAAATTCCCAATGCCATTGCCCAAGCCCCTAATAATGCCATTGTGTTTATTTAGCTTAGAGCAGCAAACATTATATCCTCCACTGCCACATGAAGTGGATGGAAGGAAAGGGAGGGAGGAAGAAGAAGAAAAGAAGCAAAGAAAGAGAGAGGAAACAATCATATAGTAAGTGCCTTCTATGCTTGCTGGCACTGTGCTAAGCACTTTACAAATACCATCTCCTCTGAACCTCACAATGAACCTGCGAGGTAGGTGCTAATATGATCATCACCATTTTACAGTGAAAGAAACTGAGACATACAATGGTTAAGTGACTTGCCCTGGGTCGCATAGTTAGGAAGTGTCTGAGGTCAGATTTGAATTCTGGTCTTCCTGACTCCAGACCCAGCACTCTCTCCAGCAGTGTATTAGCAAGCACCCTGCCATGCCCAGGAAGACTTGTTAGCATAGATTCTTTGATCTGCTTTGCTAGAAGAAAGACAACTTTTAAAGAGGTCTACCATTTTACTTTAATTAAATATAAGTAGAGGGGTGGCTAGGTGGCGCAGTGAGTAAGAGCGCCGGCCTCGGAGTTGGGATGACCCGTGATCGAAACCGACCTCAGAAAATGAGCACCCACGCATAAATAATGACTGGCCATGTAACCTTGAGCAAGTTACTTAACCCCAATTGCTTTAAAAAAAAAAAGATAAGTAGAAAATACAAGCAGAGAAATTAGCACAGAGATTCAACAGACAGGGCTCCTACTGTCTGAACAAAGTAATATAACCACCTACATACACCACCAGATGGGGAGAACACAAACCTCTGAGTAGTTGGGGGTGGGGGGCTCTTAGCAAATGGCTACTCAAAGTCCTGTCCAGGGAATCAAAAGGTCCTTCTCATAAGTGAATCCCCAAAGCAAAATGCCAACCTCCCAGAATATATAACAAAGACTCAGCCCCTGATTATCTGAGCCAGAAGGCAGGAAACCTCTGAAACCTCAGCACCACTGTGAATTGCCAAGGTTCAAAAGAGATTGATCCTTCAGATGCTTACAATTTAGCATGAGCTTGGGAAACTGAATCCCAGAAAGAAAAACAAAAATCCCACTTTGCTTGCACTTACCAATGGAAGTGGAAATGAGGGCATAGAGCCTAGTGATCCCAATGCATTGTTTGTCTGTGTGTTGTCACTGGCTTTTCTAAGGTTAATTCTATTTTGAGTGTGAGAATGTCTCCCCTTGGTTTTGTGTACTGTCTGTGCAGCTATGGATGTTACTATTCATGAGAGATAGTTTAGTCTAATGGGTAGGGTCCTGAGCCTGGAGTCAGGGAGATCTCAATTTAATCCTGATGCAAGATCTCAATTTAATCCTGATGTAGTTGTGTGAAGTTGGCAAAGTCAATAAGTCAACTAATAGGTAAGTTGATAATCTTTATAAAGCCAAGTACTGTGCTAGGCACTGGATGTTCCCTGCCCTTGAGAATTACACATTGTATTGGGGGTGACACCAATTGTGTGTATACGTGTATACAGAATAAACACAAATTTAATTTAAGGTAGTGTAGGCAGGGTCCTAGTAATTGGGAGAGTATGAGCCAAGGATTTGTGAAGCAGGTGGGGCTTAAGCTGAATCTCCAAGGAGACAAGAGTGTAAAAGGTAGCGATGAAGAGGAAGAACATTCCAGCAATGGTGGGGTGGGGATGGCCCTAGGAAGATGGAGATAAAATGATTGTGTGACAAGAAGGAAGAGGACAGTTGGGCTAGATTTTAGAGTACAAGAAGGGGAGTTATGTATGAGCAGGCTACAAAAGAAGTTGGGGGCAGGGTTGAAAGGGCTTTAGAACCCCCAGCCCTAGAATTAGCAGGACCTGAGTTCAAATCCAGCCTTACTAGCTTTGTGACCCTGGGCAAGTCACCTAACCCCTGATTGCCTCCCAAAAAAGGGCAGGGAGGGAACTTTAAAGGCCAAGCAGCAGTTTATGTTTCTATTCTAGAGGTAATACAGAGTCACTGAAATTTATTGACTAAGAGCAAAATATGGTCAGACCTGAGCTTCAGGAAAATCACTTTAGCACCTACAAATAGAATAGAAGTGGGGAGAAGCTTGAAGTCCAATTTGGTTTTGGCAGAGAAGCGGGGAATCAAGATAATGAATACTCTTTAACATGTTGATTTTGAGATATCTATGAGATATTCAGTTTGAAATGTCTGGTGATATGGAAGTGGAGCTCAAGAGAGAGACTGGGGCTGGATATATAGAGCTGGGGAATCATACGCATAGACATGACAAATGAACACATGGGAAACAATGAGATCACTAATTGAGAGAGGATAGAAAGATTCTTTGGGCAGAGCCTTGTCGAAAAGTAATAATGAGGAGGCATAATTTGGATTATGAGCCAACACAAGAGACTAAAAAGGAGTGGTCAGACAGGTAGGATTGCCAAGAGACAGCAGTGTCATAAAAACACAGAGAAGAAAGAGGACTCAGGAGGTAAGAGTGGTCAATAGTGCTAAATGTGGAGGTCAAGAAGGATGAGGCCTTAGAAAATTGACCATGAGATTTGTTAATAAAGAGATTATTGGTAACTCTGCAGAGAGGAGTTTCAGTTAAGTGATGAGATCAGAAAGTAAATGGGAAAAGGTTGAGAAATGAAGATAGAAGAGAAAGTAGAAGTGATGAAAGTAGACAGCTATTTCTAGGAGTTTGAGGATGGGAGAAAATATATAGGGTGATAACTTGAGAGGATGGTGAGGTCTAGTGAAGGGTTTTTTTGTTCGTTTATTTTTGTTTTAAGGAATAGAGATTTAGGGATGCTGAAGCCAGTGGGGAAGGAATCAATAGGTAAGGAGAGACTTAAGACTAGAGTGGGGACTGATAGAGGAAGCCATTGGTAGGATCAAGGGCACTTGGCAAGGAAGGGGCACCTCTATCAGAAATTGGTGTGATAAGAGCAATATTTTCTAGGGTCCATCCCTGAGCTCACTTTTCCTAGGGTCATATAACACACAGGCTAAACTAGTTTTCCCCTAAAAAGTATTGAAACTGCTCTCAAAATTTGATTGGCTCAAGTAGCCTAAGTACAAAAACAGCCAGGACACAAGATAGGGATTATGACTTCAGAGCTATGACCACAGACTAGCAAGATGACCAGCACAGGAGGAATTCTATCAACTGAATCAAGGCTCTATCCTGAATGAAAATCCCACTCTCAATGTCCTTCCCTTTTTATGGCTAAGTAAAACTCCTTTTGTTTACTGTTACATGGACTCAGACTACTAGAAGACCAGTATGAGTTGAGCTTAGCCTCCAACATTGGAGGAAAGGAAGAAGGAGTACTAGATGGTATCCAGGAGTTTAGAGATGAAGAGAAAAGGGAGCTTATTGAGAATGGCCACCTTTGTGGAGAGAAGAGAAGGTTTGGAATAGCCTCTGTGGGAAAGAGGATAGGGAATCATTCACGAATGAGTCAAAAGGATTGTCCTCCTTTTGTGATGGCCACAAATTTGATGTGATTTCCTCCAGCTCCACTCGGCATCAGATGAGTAAGAGCAGAGGGGGTAAATGATAGGAGTAATTCACAGATGGCATTTGTCAAGGGGTCGAGAGATTCCAGAGAACAGGACAATATAAAGTTGAACTGGTTAACTGTATGGTAGAGATTGCAAATGGGGAAAAGTGAAGTCAGAACAAGGGTAATGGTCTCATGAAGTACTGACAGATGGAGGGTACGATGAGGACAAAGAATAGGTTTAGGAGGGGTAAGGAATAGGGAAAGGCAGAGTAATAGGAAGTTATGATGGAATAGAAGGATGCCCAGGGTTTTGTCCTTGGAAAATGAAGCACTTATGATGATGGTGAGCTTTAGAAGTATAACTATCATTGGGTGAGGTTGAGGTGAAGCAAAGGATTGGATCATGGGACCTGGGAGCATGGAGGAACAGGGAGCCATTCAACTTCTCTATAAAATGGGAATAATAATAGCAACCAGTCAGTAACCGTGAGGATCAAGTGAGTTAATGTATGTAAAATATTCTATAAACCTTAAAATATTATATAAATGTGAAGTGCTATTATTATTATGGGTGTTTGTCCTTGTTTACACACACACACACACACACACACACACACACATATTGGAGAAGGAAATGGCAAGCCATTTAAGTATCTTTGCCAAGAAAATCCCATATGAGGTCATGAACAGTTGAAGATGACCAAAAAATGACTGAACAACATCCATATCAATATTGATATCGCTAGATCTAGACAGATACATATGCATGTGTATATAGACACATATGTGTGTCTATATACATATATGTGTATTTATGTGTATGAGTGTGTGTAAGAATTTTTGAAATGCCTATGATGTACCAGGCACTATGCTGGGCTCTTTTGTCACAGTTCAGTCATTTCAGTTGTGTCTGATTCTTTGTGATCCCATTTGGGGTTTTCTTGACAAAAATATTGGAGTGTTTTGCCACTTCTTTCTCCAGCTCATTTCACAAATGAGAAAACTGAGACAGAGTTAAGGGACTTGCCCAAGGTCACACAGCTATTAAAGGCCTGAGGCTGGATTTGAACTCAGGAAGATGAGTCTTCCTGACTCCAGGCTCAGCACTCCTAGCCATCATCGTGCTAGGCTCTGGGGTAACAAATATAGGAATGAATGAATTAAGCGCTCATAATGTACTAGGCACCGTACTAAGTATCAGTAATACAGAAATGTGAGCAGAAAGATAGCGTCTGCACATTTTAATAAGGGTGAACGACACCCAGAAGGAAGCAGCTGAAGAGCAGGGGCTGGGGAGAGATGAAGGGATGGGATGAGGAGGTGTATGGTACTGTCAGCAGCGCATTCTGGACAGAAATGAAGCCATGTTTGGCCTGGGCATTCTCCTCAAAATGGAAGTTTGGAAGGAACCAGTCAGCCTGAAGGAGACACCCCAGGGGTGCAGGATACTTCCAATGTATGTAGTTAAGAAGCCTGCATTCTATAGAAAAAGACTGGGGGTTTTTGACTCAGTCCATTTACGTACTACTAGGTAATGATACAGACTCCCATTTACCCCCTGAAGATTTTTACTTCCCTGCATCCTGATATCTTTCAGACCTGGATGAATTTCTTTCATCATTTTCTGCTATTCAGAAGAACACAGTGACTAACATAATTACAGCCACATAAATACAGAGATGCATGATGGACAACAGAACTCCACCCTAAAGCCACTGGGGATTCACATCCTTGACAGAGGGCCTTTGTTGAGTTAAAAGAGTTGTGGTCTATGTAACCCGCTCCCTACTTACTGACATCTTTTTCTCTTACAGGACCAAAGACTGGTTGTTCCACCATCCATCCTGACCCAAGCCAGTGATGTCAGAGCTCTTGGCAACAGACTAATCCGGATAGAAAACAGGGCTTTGAAAATGTGTCCTTGTGAATCAGTTTTTTCTCAGGTTTGAGAATCCGGAGTGATTTCTTACTTTCCTTGACATGGGAACTATTGCCCCATTCACTCCTTCTGTCAACTCCAAGAACCAGGGCCCAATGGGGGCAATCATCTTTTAGTAGGCCCTATGGGAGGAGACAACAGAAATAAAAACCAGTTTCTACTATTAAAGGGTGAGAGTAGGATGGAAAAAGTCCCAGTTCACTTCAAGTATTTCCATTTCCTAGACTGAGACTTACTTTGAGATATCAAAGAAAGCAGGAAACAGGGACACAAATACCATAAACAACACTGATTTGGGTAGGGTCCAAAAATAAGAAGAAACAACTGCAGACAAAGATAGAGGTGGGTTTGTTTTTTTTTTTTAGGCAGAAGCATATTGTGTCACCTTACCCAAAAAAGCAGTTTGGGCCCCCTAATTTCAAAATGTGGGACCCCTGGAAATGGGACAGTTTTAGGCCACCTTTTATGGAAAATCATGAGTCATGAGCCCCCACTAAGGCTTCTTTTTTCAAGACCAACTAGAGGGCACAGTTCAAAAGTGTCCAAAAAGACATTTCATGAAAATGAATAATGAAGGATATCCATCCCCATTTCTTAAACATGCAGGAGAGACCCAGATTTCCATTCTGGCTCGTACCCTTTCTAGCTTTGTGACTATGGGTAAGTTATTTAATCTCTCAGACTCTGTCTCCTTGTTACTAAAATAAGGATAATAATACCTGCTCTAACTCTCTCACAGGGTTATCATGAGGATAGTGCTTTGCAAGCCTTCAAGCTCTAAAGAAACATGAGCCATTATTATAAGGTTGAATCACCCTGGCTTTACAAGTAGGAAGGACTGGAGAGACCCAGAAAGAGACTCAGATAGCTGAGTTAGCAATTAGATGGGAGGAGTGATAGCTTGGCCCCTCACTGGCATGCTAAATTGTGGTCACGTGTTCTGAGACACAGGGACTCCCAGTTCCTCCATGCAGATCTCTGCATTGTGTACAGAGATAGGGATCACTCACCCAGACAGCCTTGGCATGGTGCTCTTTGTTAATGCTGGCCAAACGCTTTGAAACCCAGAGGCATCAGGAATGGCTGTGAATTGGAACTCCCCAGGAACCCCAAAACAATGGACCTTTTCTGCTTCACAGCTTCTCACAGGAAGCTAATTGCAAGGAATAAAATCAAAACATATGGGACAAGTTCCCTGTTTCTAGATCTACCCTCCCCCTCCTTTTCTGTTCCCATCATTTATCCCAGTGATGAAAAATAAGCATAGAATCACAGAATTTGGGGGCTGGAAGAGAGCTCAGAGATTTTCCATTCCATCTCTCATTTTTACAGATGAGGAAACTGAGACTCAGAAAAATTGAGTAACTTACAGTTTACACAATAGAGTAAGAGCTAGACCACAGAGCTCCTGATTCCTAGGCCAGTATTCTCCCCACTACCCTTAAAATTATCTTCAGAATCCTTACAATTTTATCCCCATCTTTGGGGGGGGATAAGAAGAGTATTTCCTATCTTCGAACTTGTGAAATCTTTGAATGGGCCTTTGTATCTGCCTACCCAGCTTAGCTCTGATCCTCTGGGCCTATTCTACAGCTTTCTCTCATTGCACTTTGTAGGGGGAGCTTGTGCATCCTCCCCAACCAGGACATTTTTCCTAAATTGGCTCTTTACCAGGGGTCCTTAACCTGGGGTCTGTGAACTTGTTTTTCCCCCTGATATTTTGATAATTGTATTTCAATATAATTGGTTTTCTTTGTGAGTCTTTGTATTTTATTTTATACATTAAAAAAACATTATTCTATAAAGAGGTCCATAGATTTTATTGGATCTTTACCAGTCTTTGTTACTGTCAATCCCCTCTTCTCCTTGATACTCTTCTTTGTGACCCCACTCAATCCTGGTTCTCCTGCCTGTCCAACCAATACTTTCCAGTTTCCTTGGATGGCTTTTCATCCAGGTAACACCTGCTAACTCTAAAGGTGTCCTCTCCTCTTCTCCCTACTATCTCACTTGGTGATCTCATCAGCTCCCATGGATTCAATTAACACCTCTATTCGGATGATGCTCAGATCTGATTATCCAGCCCCCAAATTTCTTCTTTCTTCCAGTCTCATATCTCCAATGGCTGATTGGATATTTCAAGCTGGATGCCTTATAGGCACTTTAAACTCAACATATGCAAAACTGAATCCATTGTCTTCCCCCTGCCCTCAAGCCGTGCCTTCTTCCTAACTTCTCTATTGCTGTAGAGGGTACTACCATCCTCCCACTCATCCAGAGACTTCAACCCTTGATCCCTCACTGTCTCTCACCCCTTAGATCCAACCTGTTGTTAAGTCCTGTCAATTCTACCTTCCTAACATCTCTAGTGAATGTCTCCTGTCCTCTGACACTGCCATCCTACTGCAGACCCTCATCACCCCCTCTTCTAGACTATTGTAATTGCTTTCTGGTTGGCCTCCATTCCTCAAGTGTCTCCCCACTCCAGTCAATCCTTACTTTGCTGCCAGAGTGATCCTTCTAAAGTACAGGTGACCACCCTGCTCAGCAAACTCCAGTAATCACCTATGTCCTCCAGGATCAAATATGAAATTGTCTGGTCTTTAAAACCCTTCACATCCTGGTATCTTCCTAACATTCCATTCTTTAAACTTTTACTCTCTTCCACGTACTTCATAAGCCAACTACACTCACCACCTTGCTGTTCTTGCAACACTCCATTTCCTGACTCCGTGCATTTCCATCGACTGCCTGCCCTTGCCTGGAATGCTCTTTATCCTTATCTCTCCGCCTCTTGGTTTTCCTGAATACCTTCAAGTTTCAGCTCAAATATCACCTTCTGCATGAGGCTAGTGCCTTCTCTCTGAGATTATCTCCAATTTATCATATGTGTATCTGGTTTGCATGTTGTCTTTCCCATTAGAAGGCAGAGACAATTTTGGCCTTTCTTTGCATCCTTGGTGCTTAGCATAGTACCTAGGACATAGTAGGCATGTAATAAATGCTTGTGGATTTGACTTAAAGGGGTCAATGATGCATAAATCGTTAAGAACCCTATCCTACATCATCTTAAGAACACAGTTCCTTTCTTCTCTCCAACACCAGGGCATGGGGAAATAGAAAGAGAGGAGCCCATGGGGCTGGAGGTGGGAGAACCATAATCTATTTCTATAAATCTCAGCCTCTGGAAGGGCAAGCATCTTCAGAGGAAGCCAGATGATGGTTCTGGGAGTCTGTGATAATAATGACATACAGAGAGAGGTATTGTAGGGTAAAGGCTCGAAAGCTGGCTTCAGAGTCTGGAGAATTGCGTTTAAGTCCCTCCTTTGCCTGTAAGACCCTGGGCAAGTCACTTTCTAGTGCCCTAGGAAGACTATAAATTGTAGCGTTAGTGGTGACCAGTATCAACAAGGGGAATAAGCATCTATATAGGGATCAGTATGTGTAAGACAGGCAACCATGTGGCAAAGTGGAGAGAACACTGAGTCTGGAGTCAGGAAGACTCATTTTCTTGAGTTCAAAATCTGGTCTCAGATACCTACTAGCTATGTGACCTTGGGTAGGTCACTTAACCCTTTTTGGCTCAGTTTCCTCATCTGGAAAATGAGCTGGAGAAGGAATGGCAAACCACTCCAGTATCTTTGCCAAGAAAACCACAAATGGGCTCCCAAAGAGACAGTTGCAACAGAACAACAAGAAATGTGTCAAGCACTGTGCTAAGAACTTAAAAAAATAACCAAACCAATATCACATTTGATCCTTAGAACAACCCTTGGAGCTAGGTATTATTTATTATTCCCATTTTATAGTTGGGGAAACTGAGGCAGGCAGCAGTCAAGTGACTTGCTCAGGGTCACAGTTAGAGAGTACCTGAGGTCAGATTTTAACTCGGGTCTTCCTGACTCTAGGACTAATGCTCTCTGTCCACTGCAGTTTCGTACCTGAGGGTCCCTTAACCAGTAAAACCACAGATCTGTTTTAAAAAGGGAGGAGTGGGGTTCATCTATGTAGCGCTCTACAGCTGCAACATATTTTACACACATCTCATATTACCCTTACAGCATCCCTGTAAAGTAGGCAATACAATCATTATTACCAAGTAAGGATTTATAAAGTGCCTACTATGCACCAGGTACTATAGTAGACAATGGGGGACAAAAGTCCAACAGTGAGATCCTCAGGGAGTTTATATCTCATCCCATTATGCAGATCACCCATATCTCAGAGAGGTTTAGTGATTTATCCAGGGTTACACTGTCCCTAAGTGCCATCTTCAGGATGGATCTTCTGACTCCAAATCCCTCTCTCTTTTCACAACAACCTAGCTGTTTCCCATGTTCTGAGCAACCATTAGCATTGTCTCTTGGGCATCTAATTAGATGTTCCCTCTTGGTTGGTGATGGGGGATGGGGCAGAAGTACCTGTCATTCCTGCCATCTTGAGTAAAGAAACTAAGAGTTGAAGTGACTTGGCCATGGGCTAATTTCAGAGCCATTCCAGACTTTTTTTCTGAGGTGGGAAGGCAGGGCAATTGGGGTTAAGTGACTTGCCCAAGGTCACACAGCTAGTAAGTGTGTCAAGTGTCTGAGATCAGATTTGAACTCAGGTCCTCTTGACTCCAGAGCCGGTGCTCTATTCACTGCGTCATGTAGCTGCCCTGCCATTCCAGACTTTTGAGAGCAAGGTTATAAAATAATAGAAGCACAGAATATTAATCCTGAAAGAATTGTTCTAAATCATCTTGTCCAATTCTTTCATTTTATAGAACACAAAGGATTCTCTGATTTGTTCAACTGGAATTTTCCCTCTTCCTTAAGAGGCAACACTTATTTTCTCCACCTTACCTTTGCTTCTATTATTCTCCCTTTCTAGAACGCCCACTTTCTTCCTCTACTAATTTATTTATATATAACATATATGGGCATATATATGCATATAAGTTTTAAGTTTTCCAAAACATCTTACATGTACTATCCCATTTGTTTTCACAGCAGCTGTGTGAAGCAGGTGCTAGTATTATTCCCACTTTGCAGATGAGAAATGTTGAGCTGTTTTTCAGTCATGTCTGACACTTAGTGATCCCATTTGAGGTTTTCTTGGCCCTGGCACTCTATCTGACAGAATCCTAATAAAACCTCCCCCAGCCCCAACATTCTAACTTCCTCCCAGGCCCCAGTGAACAGCAGGCCCACTGCCCCTACCTAGCCACTCACCCCATCCTCACCCTGATTTAGTATCCTAACGTCTTCATGACTATGCCTCATTGCTCACTAGAATAGCAGGTATGTCCATGAACTCATATTTTTCCCAGAAATAGCAGGCGTGTCCATGCACTCAGCTACAACCAAATCCATCTAGTCTGAGGACCATAATATTCAGCCAATCAGAAAGCAGCACCACCAGTATACCCAAGCAGGATGTAGACCCCAAAATGATAGAAGGGATGTTTCCTAAGTAGAAAATATGCCATAACAACAAAAGCTGTCCTTTAGGTGAACGTGTGATATAGAGAGACTCATTATAATATCATTATCATACATACATATGACCCTAAATAGGTTTTTCTATATACATTATGGGTAATAGTATGTACAATTCCACTGTGGCTGGGACCACTCCTCTATTACCTTTATTACCCTTAACAAAACATTCCTGCCTTTTTAATATTAATTCTTTCTGTTATGTAATTGCATCTTTACCCTATAAAAATCCATCTTGCTTTCTCTGAAGTTGTTGGTTCCTTTGTGAGAGGCATCAGTCTCAATAAATGCCTATACTTGGATTAGAGATGGTCTGACTGAATTCTTTGAGATGGTTCCACCACAACACATCATGAAACCCCAACAGCTTTTGGTGTCCCTGTGTGGGCACAATCCAAACCACAACATATCCACTGTGCCACCTAGCTGAGGAAACTGAGGCCCAAAGAGGGCGAACAACTTGACCAGGGTTACTGTAATATTCATGGAATATGATGGTCTTCCCCATCCATTAATAGCCTTATGTGATCACATGTCCCCTTTTCCCTTGGAACAAGAGCCCTGTTCCCAGGTCTAAAAGTACACAAGTATTTTGATCACAGATATCTTACTGTTTCATCTCAGTTCACAACTGGGATATATCCTGGGTCACATAGAGCCCATTGGGGGAGGAACTGGCCTAAGGAGGAGCTTGCTTAGGGGAGGCTTGCTTGCAGGAAGGCTTTCACACCTTTTGGTACTAAGTCAATTAGGCACTAAGAGGGCTGTGGAGCCTTCTGGCTCTGAGCCTCTTAGTTGAAAACTATATGCTGGTAGGCTGGTATATTACTTTGGGGGCTTGCTCATGAGAAGGACCTTTCGATTCCCTGGATGGGATTCTGAGTAGCCATTTGTTGAGAGCTCCCCGACCACTCAGATGTTGGTTAAGTATGTGGTTGTATTATTCTGTTTAGACAGTTGGAGACCTGTCTGTTGGATTCTTTCTTGGATACTCACTTCTTTCTATATATCTGTAATTAAAGTAAGATTGCCAACCCCTTTAAAGTTGTCTTTCATTTAGAAAAGCTGATCAAAGAAGCTGTGCTAGCAGCCATCCTGGGTGTGCTAGGGTGCTTGCTAACTATAGTTATACTATAAGGAAGTGTCAGAGAGAGGATTCAAACTCAAGTCTTCTTGAGCTCTATCCCTTGCTCAACCTACCTGCCTGACATGAATTTAAGTCCTTTGCCTTCTTTAATCCCCATCTTCTCTGGGAAGCCTTCCCAGATGTCCAAAAGCTTGTCATTTCTGTCCCACTCATCTGACTCTGTGGAACATATATAATGCTTTGGTACATTTTCTGTTGTTGTCTTGTTGCTATTTAGTTTTTTCTGTGTCTCCCTAACTAGACTGTAATGTTCCTTGAGGGCAGAGAAGAGGCCCTTTTTGTCTTTATGTACCTTACCTTCTACAATCTAGGTACTCAGTGAGTGTTGCTGAAAGATGAATGGATGAATGAATAATGACTTATTTAATAAATGTCAACAAAGACTCATTAAAAACATCAGAGGAAATACAAAAGCTCTCTAAACACTGGGGTATTAAGTAACACGATCCCAGTGGCCAAAACCTTCCCAAATGAAACCCTAAACTAGAAAGAGAATGAACGGCTGAAAACAGCCAGAATGGAGGTATGGAAGTCAGTGGGCCCCTCAGAGAGACAATGGAGGTTTCTATGTCAGACTTGCAGAGCAGAATTTTTCAGCAGAGTCAGAAAAACAACATTATTTTCTCTCTCTGAAACTAATGTAGCTTCCTACTAGCTGGTCTGTGAAAGTAAAATGGCTGGTGGAAGCTGGGAGAACTGGGGGGGGATTAAAGAAGTTTGGTGGTTCTGGCCCTCGGATCATCTGAGCTTAGTGGGCAGAGCCAAGGGCTGTCCTTATCTAAGTCATCAGCCTTCCTTTTTAGACTCTACATACACTGTAGTTAATGGAATAAAAAGGACAGAAGGCTCTTCCCTTGGAAAGATAACCCCACTCACCATGGTGCCAGACAGACAGGTTTTTACTTTGCCTCGAACCTTCCCCAGACATTTTAATTTCCTGTCTCCTCACCTCCCCCTCTTGGCTGCCTTAGCTTCCTTCGAGACCTCATATTCTACCTTCTATTAGGAGGTCTTTTTAGGCCTACTATTGATAGCACCTTCCATCTGAAATTATGCTCCATTTATCCTATACCTATATCTAGTTTGTATATTGTTTCCTTTATTAGAATATGAGCTCCCTGGAGACAAGGGACCATGTTTTTGTGTTGTTGTTTTTTTATCAGTATCTCCAGTACTTAGGATAGTACCTGGTGCCTAAGAAGAGCTTAATATATTTTTAAAAATGCTTGTTGACTGACTGTCTGGGATTGAAATTAAGTAGGTGAATCTCAGTCTGGAGATAATTTAGAAATGTCTCTTTGCCTTTTTGACTTTCAATCAATCCGTGGATTGACAAGCTACTTTTCTGGGTGGGTGGCGTAGAGGAAGGAAAGGGTGATGCCATCAGATTCAGCACAGAGAAGAGTGTGCTGTCCAGAATCTGCTGCTCTCATCCTGTGTTCTTGAACAATATCTCTGTGTTTTAGATTCCTGTCATTGATATAGGAATGAAGTAGGAGGATGAGAGCCAGGCCCAAAGGCAAAGTTTAAAATGAGCCTGCCAATTTACTCTGAGCTGGAGGTGGTTTTTTAAAAATTTGATTTTATTTTTAATTTATGGAATAAAACAAGCATTTCTATAACATAGTATAGTTTAAAAAAAAAGATGATTGCACATGAAATTGCAAATCTGTTATATACAACTTGCTATTCCTTTTAAATATATAATAAAGTTATCATCTAAATTTCTTTCCTTTTTTCCTTTCTTTCCTTTCTACAATACAGCCTGCCCTGGATGGTGGTAGCTCCAGGGGATGAAGGAGCTAGGGACAAGGTGGGTAGAATTTAGCTCAGCCAAGGCCCCTTCACTTAAGATCTTTTAGCAACAGTATTCCCTGAGTTTTCTCACTCTGTCAGTTAAGAAATTCTTCCTTGCATCTAGCAGAAATCCTTCCTGATTTAATGCAAGGCCATTTGTCTTTTTCCTGTCGTTGGATATGGAGCACAGCTGTTCCATACCTTGCTCATAAAAATCTTTAATAGCACAAGTGTTTATGACATGCTGCTCAGAGAGGACACATCCTCTCTGACTTCCTGTTTGCTGAGAGCCATTTCTGAAGTGTCAAGCTCCACCCATGGTTTTATAGTCTTTGGGACCTAACATCCTTCTGGGTAACGGCTTCTGGTACTTATATTTAAAGGACTAGTCTAATATCCAAGGGAATGCCTGGGACCCACCTTTTGAAAACCTATAGAGGGAATGGGCTTCCTAAGTGAATGACGGATTGGACGGATGAATGAGAAAATATTCACTAAGCACTTACTGTATGGCAAACACTGTGCTAAGCGCTAGGGATACAAATAGAAAGTTTAACTTGTAAGATGTGGGGAAAGGAACAGCACGTGTAGGGGACTGGAGCTGCAGATGCAAAGACCCAATGAGTAGTCCTTAGGGTGTAGTGGCAGAACAGATGGTAATTCAGGTTCTTTAATGCTATTTCCATCCACAAAAGTGACCTTATATAGGGCTGGCCTATGTGGCGGAACTTATTCACCTCTGTCTCTTGATATCTAAGCTAGCTTTGATGTTGAATAAGGTTGATCGTTATGGCTCATGCTTTAAAGCATCATTTTTAGAGATAAAATAGAAGAAATTCTTACTTTGGGGAGGAATTGGACTGGACGAGCTATACGGCCCCTCCCACTCTATGATTTTAAAGTTTTTCACTGAGTATTGAAGATGCCAAGGTCATTCACTGCATCCTGGGCTATGGCCATTTTTCTTGACCTTTGCTCTGCCACTGGACTTCAACGACTCAGGAAGAGAGGGAGACTAACAACGTTGTGAACCTCTGTCTCACTTACATCCAATTCACGAACAAGTCAAAACATCACCTTTCTTGTTAAGCAAAGGACTAAGAACAATCCTTTGCATTGCCTCTATACAGTGTTGGACCATTCTGACTGCAGTAAGAAAAAAACAACTATTTTTAGAGGTAGCTAGGTGGCACAGTGAATAGAGTACTGGCCTTGGAGTCAGGAGGACCTGAGTTCAAATCTGACCTCAGACACTTAACTAACTTTGTGACCTTAAGTCACTTAACCCCAATTGCCCTGCCTTCCCCCCCTCCAAAAAGCATATATATACACACTATTTTTAGAAGCTTTGGCTCCTTCCCTTCCTTTCAATCAACAAACCAATCAGCATTTATTAAGTGTCCACTCTATTCCAAATACAGTGCTAGGCACAAAAGTGAGATAGTCCCTGACCTCAAGGAGCTTACATTCTAATATGAGGATTCAACACATATGGGGATGTTGTGGCTAGGAAAGGGAGTTTTGGTCAAGACTAGATGGTCACAGGGCAGATGGAACAATGGATCGTCTGTCTGGCCTAAAGTCAGGAAGACTCATCTTCCTAAGTTCAAGAAAGAAGAACAGAGGCTTTTCCTAGGAAAGTTGGGTTCCAGACCCAAGTTTGCCACTAGGCTACTATGTGACACCCTTGGGCAAATCACTTCCCTACAATTGGCCCCATTTTCCTCACCTGAAAAATGAGGGGAGGAGAGTAGATTCAATGGCCTCAAGGTTCCTTTCTAGCTCTAAACCTTCTTACTCAGTGATCAAGTATCTCTTTGTCAAGTTGCCTTAAGAGACCCTATCTCAGGAAATATCAAAGTGTGGGTAAATTCACTGAAAGAAGAGCCTGCAGTTGGTGCCTTTTCTGTCTAATGAAGCCCCTACCCTGCCTCTCTGATCTCACTGGGTGTTTTAGAGGCTGTCTACTGCTGCGCGCCAGATGTTGTCCACAATGTGTCACTGTTGCAGTATGGTCTTCCTGGCATGGGGCCACTTTGGGATTGACTGTTCTCCCTCAGCCTAGAGTTGGGTGGGTGGCATAGTCCAAATACCATGGTGTTTTATGGTTTTATGAAAATAGTAGGTCCTAAAGTCAGAGCCAAAATGAATATGAGGCAAACAGGAACCAAGGTTTTTGAAGATGCCACTTTTTCTTTCTTCTGCAAGGAAGAGTCATAGGCATCATAGAATTCTACCTCCTTTTACCAAATCTTCTGTTGCCCCAAAACATATGGGAAAAGTAAAATTAATGAAAGCAACTTCTCTTGCTATTTATATGTCAGAAGAAGTTCAGTACCAGAGAAAATAGAAGCTTTTCTTAGGAAGTTGGGTTCTGGCCCCACATATTTGTCACCCTAAGGCAAGTCTTTTCCTTGATATTGACTCTATCTTTTGCACCTGAAAAATAAGGCGGGGGGGGGGGTGTATTAGGTGATCTCAAAGTTCCTCTCCAAAGTCCCTCAATGCTCATTTCCTTGTCCAGCTTCCAGGCTACTGCCCTCCAAGATCCATAGCCCTCATGCCCCTCTCCCAAAGCCCACTTTCCCATTGGGGTAGAATATAGTGTGGGTAGTTGGTAGTGCAGTGGATAGAGCACCAAGCCCAAGAAGATTCATCTTCCTGAGTTCAAATCTAACTTCAGGTTGTATGACCCTGAGCAAATCCCTTAATCCTGTCTGCTTTAGTTCCTCTTCTGTAAAATGAGCTGGAGAAGGAAATGGCAAATCACTACAGTATCTTTGCTAAGAAAACCCCAAATGGAGTCATGAGGAATGGGACACTACTGAGCAACCCAACGACAAGAACCGACTACAATGTATTACCTGGGGGATTCAGGAGTCTGAGGTTAACAGAGAGAACTGATGCATAGCCTCTCTCTGCACTCTATCACACCACTGTAAATTCAGCCCTAGCCTGCCCTATCTAATCCAGTCCTTACTTTGTAGTGGGCCACCATACTCTATGTTAACAAACTCCCCTTTATTCTAGATCTCTTCCTTTTATACCCCCTCCCCAGATACTCAGCTTTTGCCCTTTTTTGTATCCCCAGCACTTAACAGAATGCCTGGCACATAGTAGGTATTTAATAAATGTTTATTGACTTAAAACTAACTCTCCTCCTTCAAAATTCCTTCCTTCCTATCTAGATCCTCGTGGCTATCATTCATGGATCTCAAGGTCACTGTTAGCTTACAGTCTTCTTTACCCCAATCAATAACTGCTTCCTTTTAGCATCCTTATTTCTCAAATTCTGTTCTTTTTAATCCAGTCTACTACAATTATACATAGTCATAACTTAGACATCTCCTATACCCCAACTCATGATTCATGATAAACTGAATTTTTATGACTCCAATTAAAAAGATGCTAGGCATACAGATAGCCATTATATCACCACTCAACATTCCCCTGCCTGATAATCTACCTGCCATCCAACTCCTCTCCACCCACCAAAAAGAGGTAATGCTTGATCTCAACCTGGAAAAATACAAGATAAGATCAGTCACATGATACAGGAAATGAGAAGGCACAGAAACATAGGTTGAGGACATGTGTCTCCCAGAAGATATGTCATCCCAATACCCTACATCCTTTCTTGGTTCAGCTCTTCACTACATCATGCATATACAGGACACAACTGTCTCCTAGGAGTATAAGCTAGGCCCCAAATGGAAGTGTCATCCTTCTATCTGGCATCAAAAGGTCTATCACACTGGTCTGGTCGAACCTGACCAATGTTCTCTTTTAAGAAAGGGTAGATCTCAAATTATCTTTGTACATAAACTCCGAGAGAGAATTCGTCCTCCTAGTCAACTCAAATATACCCATTGTATACCTTCTGTCTGTATAGTCAGTTAGTTCAATCAATTAGCACAATATTCTTACCAATAGTATTTGGTATTTGGGACCTCTCACTTAGCATTTGACATATCATACCTTGTATTGCTACATATCTTTTTATGTGTAGGCTTTGTCTTTCCCTACTAGACTATAAACCCTTTGAGGACAAGGACTACCTATTCCTAGTGCCTAGCAATTATGTATATAATAGCCACTAGATATCAAAATACCTCCTTGGAAGCCCCCCTCTGATGACCTTGTTGAGACATGTGACCTTTGGTTCTCAGAGGCCATGCCAATGTCAACATGTTCTAGAAGGTTCTAGCTGGCTAGGAAATCATAGGATCATAGATCATGAATTCAGAGTTGGAAGGGACTTTAGAGGTCATCAAGTCCAACTCCCTCATTTTACAGATGAGGAAACTGAGTCCCAGAGAGTTTAAGTGACTTGTCTAAGGTCACACCATTACTAAGTATCAAGATTTAGACTCAGATTGTTCTGATTCCAAGTTCAGTGCTCTATCCATTCTGCCACCTGGCAACTTAATCTCTGTATATGGTCTGGTAACAGATTGCAAGTCTATTTTTCAAGGACCAGCCTAGACCAATTCTTAAGCTTATCACTGGGTTGGCTATGGAGTGATGAATTTTTTGGCTACAGGAACTCTCAAAGAACTTTTCCTCAATCTGTGTCATTGAAGGGAGTAGTCACACCAATGAAAGTACAGATCCTTGAAATATGGAATTAAGTGTATGATGGTGATATTGATGATGATATAAGATCTGAGACAACATATCTCTCCTTAGGAAATTACAATCTCTTTGAAAAATGTCACTGCTCCCAATGGCAATGGGGATAAGTCATCTAGATGAAGAATAGCAGTGAGTATTCCTAGAGGGAAACAACTTGCTTGAGGAAAAGAGGGTGTGCTCCAAGCTCCTTCATCTGAAAGAGAAACCAGAATGCTTTTCCAGGGTCAAGTCAAAGAGTTAACCAGTGCCAACAAATCCAAGGGTTGGGCAGGATTTATGAAATGGAAGTTGGTATAATAATCACCTCCTCCCCATTTGGCTGCTGTAGGCATGGGTAGGAAGACACAGCTATATACACAAAACACTTAGCAATATAAGATAGGATATAATCAAGTGCTGGATAACAGCTGGTATAGATTGTAACTGGTACAAATACTTAAGAAAAGAAAGATCAATAGATTCACTGGGGAAGGTTCTATGGAGAGGATATTTTAAATGGAACCTAAAAGAATGAGTAGAATTTGTATTTTTTAGGGTTCGGGTATGGATAAGGCATGCTAGGCTGGAAAAACATCCAGAGAGGAGGAATGATAGCAAAAATAAGTCTGGTGAGAGCATGAGGTCTCATTCACAATAAGACAGGGAGAAGAATAGCCTGGCTGTTCTGGTATATGTTGGGAAGGAAGAAAGACTGCATTAGTAAAATTGGATCAGTTGATGGAAGACTTCTGAATTCATTACTTCATGCTAACTTGTTGCCTTTACTAAAAGTGATTTGTTTTTTATAATAATAACTGTCTGGCATAGTTTTACCTAATTTTGAAAATTTCTAAATATCTGCTTCTGTATTCAATCTGTTGGATACTGCTTTGAATGAAGTAAATGAAGAGAAAGTCTTACACAGAGAAGGAGTTGGAAAAGCAAGGAATATTTTAATGGGCAAAAAAGTCTTAGTATTATTGTTAAAATAGTTTTGACTTCCAGGAAGTCAAACCCCTGAAAGGCCCTTAAGGACCCCAGGGGTTGGCAGAGCACACTTTAAAAAATATTTATTTATTTTTAGTTTACAACATTCCATTCCATAAGCTTTTGAGTTTTAAATTTTCTCCTCCTCTTTCCCTTCCCCCCTCCCCAAGACAATGTGCAATCTGATTTAAGCTCTACATATACATTCATATTAAACATATTTTCACATTAGTTATGTTGTAAAAGAAGAATTATAATCAATGGAAAGAAATACAAGAAAGAAGAAACAAAACAAAACAAGAGAGGGAAAATAGTATGCTTTGATCTGCATTCAGACTCCATAGTTCTTTCTCTGGATGTGAAGAGCATTTTCCATCATGAGCCTTTTGGAGTTGTCTTAGAACCTTGCATTGCTTAGAAGAGCCAAGTCTGTCAAAGTTAGCCATCACACAATGAGGCTGTAACTAAGTACAATGTTCTCCTGATTCTGTTCCCCTCAATCAGCATTAGTTCATATAAATCTTTCCAGGTTTTTCTGAAGTCCTCCTGCTCATCATTTCCTATAGCACAATAGTATTCCATTACATTCATATACCACAATTTGTTTAGTCATTCCCCAATTGATGGGCATCCCCTTGATTTCCAATCCTCTTCCACCACAAAAAGAATTGTATAAATATTTTTATACATCTGGGTCCTTTCCCCATTTGTATGATCTCTTTGGGATACAGACCTAGAAGTGGTATTGCTGGGTCAAAAGGTATGCATATTTTTATAGTCCTTGAGGCATAGCTCCAAATCCTCAGAACACACTTTGAAAACCATTGTTCTTAGAAGACTTTCAGTCATAGAGAAGGGGCTGACCTAAATTGGCAAAGTGAGTTTCCTCTTGCAATAGCTCCCTATATTAATGAAATCATATCATCAATCCTTAACCTAAAAGAAATAACAATAAGGAAGATTTTATATGTTTTCTTACTGTACCCTAAGAATCAATGGGCTTTCCATTTGACTTACAATTAAAACATGTACTGTCTCTCCCAGTAGAATGTGAGCTCTTTCCTATTTGTATCCCCAGCTCTCAAGACAAGGTTTTGAGCATAGCAAGCACTTAGTAAATCCTTATTCATTCCTTTCATTTATTGACTTCCCATCTTATGTCATCTTGGTCAATTTGCTGGGTGTGAAATGAAACTTGAGAGATGTTTTGATTTGCATTTGTCTTATTACTGAAACAATTTTTCATGTGACTCCTAATAGTTTGCATTTTTTCTTTGGGGAACTATCTATTCATATCCTTTGCACATTTGCCCATTGGGGAATGGCTGTTGACCTTATAAATTTGTATTACTTCACTATGTAGCTTAGATACTAGGGATTTACTGGAGATATTTGAAGCAAATTTTTTTCTCCCAATTGACAGTTGGCTTCCTTATCCTATTTATGTTTATTTTTGTTCCCACTAAAGATTTTCAATTTCATGTAATAAAAATTATCTCATTTCTCTTTTTAAATTTCTTCTATCCCTTATTTAATTAAAAATTCTCACTTCAGTCAAAGCTTCAAGAGGTACCTTATCTCATTCTCTTCTTGGTGTTTTTCTTACAATACCAGGCTATGGTTTTGTATTCATAATAACACACTTCACCTAGCCAAGGGATCTGTGACATCCTCTCCCATTCAGGACCTGGGTGTGAACCAGGCTCAGTTCTAAATAGATACTTATCTTTAAAGAGGCTCTTTCTCACTGTTTCTGTTTCTCTATACTCTCGCCCCAAAACCTAAAAGGGAAAATCACTTAAAACTTACTTAGTTTTAAGCTCTTAGCCCCAGAATGAGTACTCAATCTGTTATTGTTGTTTCGTCAATTATTCCTGTCTGACTCTTGGTGACCTCATTTGAGGTTTTCTTGGCAAAGATACTAAAGTGGTTTGTCTAATGTGTAAAATGGGTATGATAATCTCTGTTTGTTGTTGTTCTTTCTGTATGATAATCTATTTGTTGTTGTTCAGTCATTTCAGTCGTGTCTGACTCTTCCTGATCCCCTTTGGGGTATTCTTGGCAAAGATATTGGAGTGGTTTTCCATTCCCTTCCCCAGCTCATTTTCCAGAGGAGGAAACTGAGGCAAACAGGTTAAGTGACTTGCCCAGGGTCACAGAGCTAGTAAGGGTCTCGGGTCTTCCTGGCCTGGAGCTCTATCCATTGAACCACCTAGCTGCCCTATCTACTTTCCAAAATTTCTATGAGGATCAAATGAGACAATTTTGATAACCTTTTGGGAAAGGGGGAAACAAACACATATTTTTAAGTGCCTATAATATGCTAGGTACTGTACTAAGTGTTTTACAAGTATTATCTCATTTGATCTTCACAATAACCCTGAGGGGTAGATGCTATTATTATTATTATTATTATTATTATTATCATTATTGCTTTTTGGAGGGGGGAAAGTAGGGCAGTTGGGGTTAAGTGACTTTCCCAAGGTCACACAACTAGTTTTGTGTTAAGTGCCTGAGTCTGGATTTGAACTCAGGTCCTCCTGACTCTAGGGCCAGTGCTCTATTCACTGTGCCAACCAGCCACCCTAATAGATGCTATTATTACCCCCATTTTACAGGTAAGGAAACTGAGGCAGAGTAAGTGATGTGCCTAGAGTCACACAGCTAAGGTATGAGCAGATGATTTCTATGGGTTAACAAAGGAGGAAAAAAATACAGTCCAAACTTTATTAGCACCAGACATTCTCTATCCCTTGGTCATGCTATCTGACCTGAAACTTCAGTGTCTGGAAACTTTGAGGAAGGCCACAGATGAAATGCATAATTCTTTCCTTCTTGGTTCCCCTATGACTGACTTGGCAGACATTGGGATATAATGAAGAAGCCCTCTTTCCGGAATGAGAAGGCATGGATTCCAGTCCCACTTCTGACATACATTACCTGACCTTGAGCAAGTCTTCTAATTTCTAACTTCCTTGGTCTCAGTCACTTTCTCTGTCACATGAGGTTTCTGAGGTCCCTTCCCAGATCTATGACTCTAGGAGGAATCACTTAAGTCCCAGAATGCACCAGGCTTATTTCTAATTATACTTAAAGAAAGCAGGGAGATTGGCCCCTCCAAGGAGTAGGAGAGCTCTGAGGAGGCTGGATCAGGGGATCCTAGCTGACCTGGAAGAGCTGCGGTATGGTACCCTGGGAGTCTGTCCATCTGCTCTTTGTCTCCCCCATGACCTCTGGAATAATGGAAGGGATTGTTTCATTTATTATATCTGTATCCACAGTGCCTGGAACATAGTAGGTGCTTAATAAATACTTGTTAATTAATTGATTGAAGAAAGCAATATAGTGTATTAAACCCTAGCTCTTGACTCAAAGGCAATAGAAAGAACATGAATTCTATAGTCAGATGACCTGCGCTCAGACCCTGCCTTTTATGCTTACTACTGTGTGATCTTGGGCAAATCACTTGACTTCTTGGGCCCTCAGTTTCCTCATCTATAAAATGAATGTGTTGGACCAGGTGGCCTCTTTGATCTATGATCCTATGACCAGGATTAAAGTCCCAATTCTGGTACTTAATAGATAGCATTTTGAGGTTAGAAAATCACTTTAGATACAATATCTCATTTATCCTCACAATAATTTACAGTAGGTATCCCATTTTTACTGATGAGGAAATTGAGAATGATTAAATAAAGCAAGCATGTAAAATATAATTGCTTTTTTTTTTGGTTTGGACATACGATATCATTGTCTTGGCATAGAAACTCTCTCCACCAAAGCCAATCCCATGACTTGTAGTCTTACTGAATTAACTGGAGCCACTGAGAGGTTAAATGATTTGTCCAGAGTCACACAAGACAGTCTGTGTCAGAGGAGACTTTTGTCATAAGGATATTCCTGAAAATACTATCAGCATACATGGACTTCAGTCTTCAAGCAAGGCCTCTGGCTTTAAAAGAGTCCCCTCTGTCCTTTTTTTTGCTTTTCCTTTTCTCACAAAGTTCTCATAGAATATTAGAGTTGGAAGCAACTATTGTGGAAAATGGACAGCTAGGTGGCAGGGTAGCTAAGTGGAACAGTGGATAGAGTGCCAGTCCTGGAGTCAGGAAGACCTGAATTCAAATCTGACCTCGGACACTTACTAGCTGTGTGACCCTGGGCAAGTATAATGGTTTTTTTGTTTTGGTTTGGTTTGTTTTTGCTTTTTGGAGGGCAGTTGGGGTTAAGTGACTTGCCCAAGGTCACACAGCTAGTTTGTGTGTGTGTGTGTGTGTGTGTGTGTGTGTGTTAAGTGTCTGAGGCTGGATCTGAACTGAGGTCTTCCTGACTCCAGGGCCAGCGCTCTACTCACTGTGCCACCTAACTGCCCCATATTTCTTTTTGGCAAGTATAATGTTAATGGGATTTAAGATCTTCCCCACCCATTAAGGGAAGGAGGCTTGCTTGTAGGAAGGCTTTCACACCTTTTGCTAATTTCTAATTAGGTACTGGGTCTCGAGGGTTGAGATGCCTTCTGGCTCTGATAAGTGTATATATACTCTGAGTTGGTATTTTGCTTTGGGGGCTCCCTTATGAGAAGGATCTTTTGATTCCCTGGTCAAGGTTCTGAGTGGCTGTATGTTCAGAGCTCCCTGACTTCTCAGATGTAAAGGCTCTCTAGATCCAGGGATGTATGTAAAATATATTAGCAATATTGCTTTGATTTAGGCAGTTAGAGCCCTGTCTATTGGTGTTCATTTCTCTGTTTGTATTTTCTGTAAAGTTCAGGGTACTGACTTTTCCCCTGAACTAGTGAATGTAATTTAAAAAGATTGTTGACCCCTTAAACAGCCATCTTTCCTAGCAAAGCAGATCTAAGAACCTGTGCTAGGAGCCATCCTGGGTATGCCAGTGTGGTTGCCACTACAGCAAGTCACTAAGCCCTATTTGCCTCAGTTTCCTCATCTGTAAAATGAGCTAAAGAAGGAAATGGCAAACAGGTCCAGTATCTTTGCCAAGAAAACTCCAAATGGGGTCACAGAGAGTCAGATAAGACTGTACAACAATCAATTATGGAAAACAATTTGGAATTATGCAAGAAAATTACATAATTGTTCATTTCTTTTCACCCAGCAGTCCCATTGGTTTTATGCCTCAAAGGGATTGACATAAAAGGCACAAAAAAAAAAAAATAGACATAGTTGTGCTATTTGTCATGATAGAAAATCTAGAAGCAAAATGGGTGCACCATGAGTGGAGATTGGCTAAACAAATTGTAGAATTTAAATGTAAGGGGATATTGCAACATCATGAGGAATAATGAATATGAAGAATTCAAAGAAATATGGTCATAATTATATGAAACAGTGCAAAGCAAGAAAACACAAACAAACCAGAACCCAAAGCATAAAAAAAAATAGACAATTAGTATAAGTCTACAAATTAAGCATTAACATTACATTAAGCAGCAAGAAACCTCAAATAAAAAACACTGGACAATGTTGAGGCTAGCTTATAAAGCATACACCAATTCTTTTAGCAAAAGGGAAACTACTGACTGTGTAAAGTTGTGAAATCATTCAGTCGATCTTCACACATTAAGTACCACATGCCAAGGACTGTGCTAGGAATTGGGGATACAAAGACAAAAATGAAACAGTCCCTACCCTCAAGAAGCTTGCATTCTGATAGAGGAAACCTGTATGTATAGGAGTACATAAATATAAAGAGACTAATAAATACCAAGTAATTAAATTCAAGGCACTTTGGGAAAGTGGACAAAAAGAGGCAACACGGCATAGAGGATAGAGAACTGACTTAGAGGAGTTAAGAAGATATGAGTTCAAGACCTGACTCTGACATATGCATAGTATATGACCTTAGAAAAGTGACTTAACCTCTCAGTGTCCCCATGAATCTTTCTACCACTATATGTTCAAGAGAAGATGCTAATCTACAATGATAAGGGGAGTTCTCTATGCTAATGAAATCACAAATCCCTTTTTTTTTAAGTTGCAACCTTTTCTTGCTATTTTATTTAAGCATGTCCAGGACTGCTATGTTGGGATTTCAGCTGAGAGTATTCTAGGTTGGCAAAGAACTGGAAAGTGAGGGGAGGCCGGTCAGTTGGGGAATGGCTAACAAGTTGTATTATATGAATATAATGGAAGACTATTGTACAATAAGAAATGGTGAGCAGGCAGATTTCAGAAAAACCTGGAAAGGCTTACACGAACTGATGCTGAGCGAAGTGAGCAGAACCAGGAGAATATTGTACACAGTAAAGGCAACATTGTGTGATGATCAGCTGTGATTGACTTAACTCTCCTTAGCAATACAATGATCCATGACAATTCCAAAAGACTCAGGAAGAATGCTCTCCACATCCAGAGAAAGAACTGATGGAGTCTAAATGCAGATTTAAGCATACTATTTTTACTCTATTCATTTTTTTCATGTTTTTCCCTTTTGTTCTGTTTTCTCTTTCATAACAGGACTTATATTGAAATGTTTCACATGATTGAACACATATAACCTATATCAAACTGCTTATCATGGGTAGGGGGGTAGAAGAGGGAGAATATTTGGGACTCAGATTTTTATTTTTAAATGAATGTTTAAAAATAGTATTCTGGGGGGGGGGCGTTGCATGATGTGTTGAGACAAATTTTGTCAGTTATTTTCATTCTAATCTTAGAAGAGCCCATAAAGATCATCTAGCTTAATTTCTTCATTTTACAGCTAGAGAAACTGAGAGTCTAGTAAGGCAATTGATTTGCCTAGGGTCACACACCCAAATAAGTGACAGAACCAGGTCTAGAACCTGGGTCTCCTGACTCCCAGTCCAGTGTTCTTACTAACAATAATTTACATAATTAATATAAATTTTGCAAAACACTAAAAATATTATCTCATTTGATCTTCATAAGAGCCCTGGGTTGTTGTTGTTCAGTCACCTCTGACTCTTCATGACTCCAGGTGGAGTTTTCTTTGCAAAGGCACTGGAGTGGTTTGCCATTTTGTTCTCCAGTTCATTTTACAGATGGGGAAACTGAGACAAACAGAGTTAAGTGACTTGCCCAGGGTCACACAGCGAGTAAATATCTGGGGCCAGATTTGAACTCAGGAAAATGAGTCTTTCTGACTCAGCCCAGCATTCTACTGCACCCCCTAGATGCCCTTTGCCTTACTTTAACCATGTCCTCCCTTTCCAGGAATCTATTTTGTGTTTCTGATCATCCAAGCCTCTTCTTAGCTCCAATATTTTGTTGCTTCTACACACACACACACACACACACACACACACACACACACACACACACACTCCTCCCCCACATTTAAATTTACCAATTTTGTGCTTTGGACCCTCAGGGTCAGAACCCATGCTTTCCAAGATGATAGTTAGTTAGCTTATCTGACATAGCACCTGGAAGCCTTCTCCCATGTGAACCCAAAGAAAATCCACCACAGATCCAAAGTGTTCTCTGAGTCATCATCCATTCAAAACTATAACTCGGAAACCCCTAATGATATATGATTTACTTAATCCTATCAACCAGCGGGAATCTTAGTTCAGGGGTGTTGTGAGGTTCAAATGAGATAATAAAGTCTTATATAAATAGCAGTTATTATCATTAGCCTAGAGTAACCAGGCCTTTAGTGTGGTGATGACCTTATTCACTGATTCTCCTTCACACCTGTGGAGCTCAAGCAATGCTCAAGCAAAAGAGGCTTGTGCTATTAAGTGTTTAATGACAGGACTCTAAAAAGAAAAAAAGTATGCAGTCACTTTAAAATTTCATCTGCATTAATACTCTCTTAAGTCTAGTCCACAAGGAACATGTAGCAGGGAGCATACTTTGAAGGAATATGTCAGGCTAGGGCAATGACCTCAGCAACTCTCACCTCTTATACTCATGTCTGTTGGTGATGTTATCTGTCACTATCTGCTGGGCTTGGCTTGTTTAGTTTCTTCAAAGGAAGTGGCTATTCTCTCATTCCACCTGCTGGGTTGTAGTAACTATTAAGCCTCTCCCTGGCTCTTTAGTTTATAACTACCACACCCAGCCTGGCACTAACAAAAGCCAACATATTTTCTCAGACTAAAATTAAGTCTACTTTTTTGATCACTTTACCCCTGGTACCAATATATATTCCATAGCTCCAGACAACTATGAGGCTTGGAATTAGGAAACTCCTTTTTGACACTTGCTAAATCCCTAATAGTCGATCTATATCCTTAAAACCTATTTTGGGGACTCCATTAAAAATATTCACAGAAGTCATTTGAGCATTAGGGCAACAAGGAATTTCTTATTTCTCATGATGTCTCCCTGATTGGAATGAGAACAAACCTAAGTGTAAAAACAAAAAGTTAGGAGAGGGGGCAGAGCCAAGATGGCGGAGTAGAAACAGCTCATCCAAGCCACTCTGCCCCCAGATTTCCTCCAAATTATGTAAAAGGGGACTCTGAACAACTTCTGGAGCCCCAGCACCCACAGAACGACACAGAGAAGCTAACGTCCCACTGAGGACAGCCCAGCAGCCCTGCAGGAAGGACCAGCACAGCAGTCTGGGAGCAGGCAGCACCCAGTGTGCAAAGCGCTGGAAGCCAAGCTGAGCCGAGCCCAGGTCCGCGTGAGCCGAGGTTTTAGCCCCAGGGCGGCAGGGCCAGCAACCCGCTGGAGAGACCCCAGAACACCAGCAGCTGTGGCAATTCCAGAATTATCAACATAGACATGCCTAGGACAAAATGAGAGGTTAGTGCCCTATGAACTTTGGGACCAGTATTTGGGGAATGCATCGGCTTCCTCCCCTGGGGGCTAGAAGCCGCTGAGGAGACACGCCATTTTGTAGTTTTCAGTGGCAGCTCCAGCTCCTGGCCTGCGAATTGTAGGGAGATCCAGCGATCAGTCTTGGGGGGTAATTGCTCTTGCTTTAACCTCCCTGGATCTGGATTGTGATCTAGGGTGGAAGTCGTGGGTGGGTTTCCAGCTTGCCAGAAACGGAAGTTGCCCCCCCCACACGTTCAGGATGAAAATTCCCCTATCTGGCAGCAAAGACATACTGTGGCAACAAGCCCAAAAGTCAAGTAATTAAGTGGTAACATGCCAAGGCAAAGGAAACAAATTAAACAGAAAAATTAAACCCTAGACTCTTATTTTGGGGGCATAGAGCGGGAAAAGGACTGTAAGGTCAGAAGTCCTGCTCCAAAAGCCCCAAAAGGGGAAAACATGAGCGGGTTGCAGGCCATAGAGGACCTTAAGAAGGACTTTAAAAATCAAATAAGAGAAGTAGAGGAAAAATTGGAAAGATAAATGAGAAGGATGCAGGAAAAGTATGAAATGAGGGTCAACAGCCTGAGGAAAACAACACCTTAAAAAATAGACTAACTCAAATGGCAAAGGAGGTCCAAAAAGGCAATGAGGAGAAGAATGCCTTAAAAAGTAAAAAAAAAAAAAAAAAGGTGAAACATTCAGAACTATTCGCCTCAACCCATGGTCTACATTCTTGCCTTTATTAGAAATAACTTCCATGGACAAAATCTTTCATTTTTATACTAAAATGTGATCAGCACTAAAGTTCTAGTCTCTCTACACTGACCAGCCTTAATGTGTTCACAAAGAGGGTTAGAGACTACTCCCAGATAATGTGTTTATTTTAATAGTGTCCTGGAGACAATGGGGCAGCTAGGTGGAACAGTAGATAGAGAGCCAGGCTTGAAATCCAGAAGACTAATCTTCATGTGTTCAAATCCTACCTTGGAGAATTGATAGCTGTGCTCATCAATAATTGACCTAAGCAGGTCAATTAACCTTGTTTGCCTCGGTTCCTCATTTGTAAAATGAGCAGAAGAAGAGGGCAAACCACTCTGGTATCTTTGCCAAGAAAATTCCAAATGGGGTCATGAAGAGTTGGATGGGACTGAAACAAGTTAACAATGACAACAACAACTTGGAGACAATGCCCCCATTTTGTTATCCAGGACAAAGGAGTGATTATATTGAGAGTAATTTAAGGACAACTGTGAGGAGAAGACACTACCTCAGTAGACAGGGCAGTTGACCTTGAGTGGAACCAGAACCATGAAGGATGAGGGGGGTCATCAGACCTGGGATCCCTAGAAAGGCACAGGCAGATTGATTTGATTTTTTTTCCAAGTGGGCATTAGCCTGATGGTCTTATCCAGGTCTTATTCTCTGCCCTGATGACAGTGGAAAGGGACTGTGGTTACCTGTGGTACTGTGGGTTACCTGGAGACAGACCTTGGAATGTTGTACTTTCTCGGTTTTCTATCTCTTTTGGGATACCAATTGGCTGAAGGCGCCTCCCTCCATAAAGCCCCATATCATACAGATATTCTGGAGGTTCTAGTTTCTTCAAGGTGTTCCCTCCATCCTGGGGAAGCAAGAGCAGATTGCGGATGTCCTGTATTCCCAGCATCACCCCTCTGCACCTATGTGCCCCCAGGATATAAGCTGTATCACATATCATTAGCTTCGGGCAGTTTCTTCTCTGCTATTTTCCAGGCTACGACATCAGCAGGATTTATTTAGCTGTTTCTGTGGCATGCAGGCAGCTGTGACGGTGGCAGCCGCAGCCGTCGCCAGCTCCCTTCTGAGAAAGGCTGTTGAATGAGTCACTTCCACCTACACCAACACATGCCACAACAAAACCCCTGTCCTGTGGCTACTTCTTAAACACCAATTGGAAGAATTTAAAATGCTTTGCCTTGCCTTTGAGCCCAGGGTCTCTGAATGCTGGCCACATGTACCACCACATCGTACAGAAGCCTGAGAGGGGAAGCTGACCAAGCTGCAACTTTGGATTTCAAAGGCCTGGCAACAGCATGGGTTAAGTGACTTGTGAAATAGGGAGGCTTTTCATTACAGCCCTGTGACTTCCTTCTCTCCCATTCCCCCAACCCGTCACCACCTCGATTGGCACATGCTGCACAGAGAAACTCACCCACAGAAACTCACCCACTCTTACATTTCTAGTTTCTTCGAACTGTGGGTATGAAGAAATTTTCTTGTCTTCCTGTTGCTTAGCTACTCACTGCCTGTTGCTGCTCTCTCTCTCTAAAAAGTGACTGTTTCAGCTGCCAGGTTGTGCCTGCGGCCATTATCTCTCTCCCCGCCACTACAGAAAAAGGTCAAGTCCTATGTAGATTGCAAGGTTGGTGGTTTAGGGAGCCTGATCTGTTGCCTAGAGGCTGGACAGAGGCCAGTGAGGCTGGAACCATGGCCCCTGGACTTATTATACCACTGATCAGTACCTGGGGCTATATTTTAGGGTAGGTTTCAAGAAGCACCTTGGCACTCCATCTGGCTGTAGGAGCATGTCTATTTCCCTCAACCAATCAGTCTGATTTAGGCAATGCTCCAACATCTCATTTTTCCATCATTTTGATTTTCATTTAATTTTTTTAATGAACAAGCTTTTATTTTCTCTTCCTCCTATTCTCCCATTTAAAAGAAAAACAAAACTCATAAAAAATAGGAACAGCTGAGCAAAAAAAAATTCCCATAGCATTCATATCTATTCTATCCTGCATTTTGAATATATCACCTCTCTGTAAGGCTCAAACTTCAAACAATATAGATTTTCCAGATTCATGCTCTATTTTCTGCCTTGGCTTTAGGAAGATTTCATGGTGCTGTAGAAAGAGGCCTGTATTTAGAGAAAGAGAATTTGGGTTGTATCTGAACTCTACCAATTTTTTTTTTTTTGCTTTTTTTTTTTTGGAGGGGGGAGGGCAGGGCAATTGGGGTTAAGTGACTTGCCCAAGGTCGCATGACTAGTAAGTGTTACCTGTCTGAGGCAGGATTTGAACTCAGGTCCTTCTGACTCCAAGGCCGGTGCTCTATTCCCTGTGCCACCTAGCCACGCACTCTACCACTTTTTACCTTATAAATTATGTGACCTTGGGCAAGTAACTGTGTCTGTGCTTCATTTACAAAACAAAGTTGGACTAAGTAGTAGTAGTAGTAGAAATACTAGCAATAATAATTACCATTTATATAATAGGTTTGCTAGATGTTTTATAATATAAATATCACCTCACTTGATCTTCACAACAACCCTGGGAGGTAGGTGCTATTATTATCCCCGTTCGTAGAACAAAATGTTCAGCACACAACGGGTAAGTGTCTGAATTTGGATTTGAACTCAGCTCCACCTGATTCCATGTCTAGTACTCTATCCACTATACTAGGATCCAACGAAGGTGCTGGAGAAGGGAATAAATTTCTATTAAGCACCTGTTAAGTGCCAGGCCCTGTGTTAAGCACTTCAGTCACTTCTGTTTCTAAATCTAAACTGCTATGATCCTTCCTTTTATCAGGAGGTTTTGGAAGTCAAGACTGACGCTGATCTGAACAGGAAGAGAGACTCCAAAGTGCCTTTGTTTTCTACTTCTAGACATCAATACACATAAGAATGAATAAAACCAGCACAGTCAAACAAGATTAGTTTCTGTCCCAAAAAGGTATAACAAGGTTATATAGAAGGCTCTTTACAAGAGGAAGATAGGAAATAGATTTGGATTAACCGTAGGAGGGCTATGATTCCTTGGCTCTCCTTGAGGACAAATATCCATCTTTTATGTCCATATTCACTGATCAATGATTGCTGTTCAGTTGTGTCTGACTCCTCATTTGGGGTTTTCTTGGCAAAGATAGTGGAGTAGTTTGCCATTTCCTTCTCCAGCTCATTTTATAGATGAGGAACAAAGGCAAACAGGGTTAAGTGACTTGCCCAAGGTCACATAGCTAGCGAGTTCCTGAGGCTGGATTTGAACTTGGAAAGATGAGTCTTCCTGACTTCAGGGCCAGCACTGTATCCACTGCACCACCTGACTGCCAGTGCTACTTGGCTGTAAGAAGGAGTGTTGCAAAGATGTGCGCTGTTTCATATGCCAATAGAAAAGAATACAGGAAAAGTCTATCCTTCCTGACTATGGGCAGACTGACCTCTTGAAGGAGCAAGAGGGAGCATGGGCAGCATGTGTCTGCAGACAGCTCATGCCCTAGGACATCTGTCTGACCTCCAGATGTGTTGGTCCCATCTTGGCTCTTTGGTTTCTCTCATCGATACCTCACTATCCACTTGGTTATGCCCACTGGGCTTGGTGTATCAGAATCTACATGCCACTAGTCTTCTGGTTTGGTCATTTCTCCTAATTCCTGTTTTTTAATCGTTTGGTGCTTCCTGGCCTTTCTTTCTCCTCCCTCCCAGTTCTGGCATCACTCCATCTGCACTTCTACTTTCAATTGTTTTCAGGTGTTATGTATCATTTTAATTGTTCTTCATTTTTTCAGTGTGTTAGCTTTATCTCCCCAAGTAGATAAGAGGTCCCTTGGGGGTAGGAGCCATGACTTATTCTCCTCCATGGCAATGGGTGCAAAGTCATGGCATTCCTCATCTCGAGGAAGTAGAGACCCTGGAAGGTTAAGGGATTAGTCACATGCTGTTTTTGCTGTTACTCAGTTGTTTCAGTTGTTTCTGACTCATGATCCCTTTTGGGGTTTTCTTGGCAGAGATATTGGTGTGGTTTGCCATTTCCTTCTCCAGATCATTTTACAGATGAGGAAACTGAGGCAAAGAGGGCTAAGTGACTTGTCCAGGGTCACACTACTAGTAAGTGTCTGAGGTCAGATTTGAACTCAGGGAGATGAGCCCTCCTGATTCCAGGTGCTACCTAGCTGTCTCCCATAGTCGCCATAGCTAGTAAGTATCTGAGCGAGGATTTGGGCCCAGTTTACATGCTTCCTGGGCAAGAATTTTTGCCCCAATACCACTATACCTCTCAAGTACAAAAAATAGAGCTAAAGAAATGCTAATTGAGTGATTGATTGATTGATTGATTGGCTGATCGATAAATAGTAAAGAGACTCTCTAAGAACTTTTACTGCCTGCAGAAAGTCTACAGAGGAGTGTCCTACGATAGTGGATAGATAGCTGACCTTGGAATAATGAAGATCTGGAATAGAGTCCAATCTCTGCTAATTACTGGCTGTGTGACCCTGGGAAATTCCCTTAACATTTATCTCAGGGTTCCAGGCAACTCTGGAAGATGATAAATTCTAGAAGAGGTATCTATCTGCATTTGGGTAGCTAGGTAGCTCATTGGATAGAACTCAAGGCCTGGAGTCAGGAAGACCTGAGTTTAAATCAACACAGTATTATTCATGGATTATCCCTCTCCAAGAGTAATGGCATTTGAACAGAGATAATCCAGGCACATTATAGTGGAATGATCACTGAACTCAGAATCTTTCTCAGCTTCCATTTTCTCACCTGTAAAATGGAGATGACAGTATCAGTCCTGCTACTTCAAACCATTTCTGCCCTTCCTGGACATCTCCACAGCGTGCCTCTTGATCTCCTGCCATTATCCTCATCCACACAACCTTGAACTCACCACTGGGACTTTGGGCTGTGGTGTGAGCTGTTACTCAGAGCCATGCCTCCATGCTTCTTCTTGGCCTCCTCACCACCATGGTACCATATCTATTCCCCCTTTCCAGTTTCCATTAGAATGTAAACTCTTAGAAGGCAGGCGCTATCTTACTTGCTGTATTTCTATTCTCAGAGTTTAGCACAGTACCTGGCACCCAGTAAGTGCTTAATAAATGTTCTATCTATCTGTCTGTCTGTCTGTCTATCTATCTATCATCTATCATGATATGAGATAATGTGAAGTACTTTAAAATTATAAAGTGCTGTGTAAACATATGATGTTGTTATTAATTGTAGAGGCAGCAATTATGTTGAACTCTGAAAGGGGTGCTCAGAGTCTTGCTTTTCGTCTAATTAGGGAGATAAGAATTACAATACACATCCCTGAACCTCGGTTTCCACATCTTATAAAATAAAGATAATAATATTCTCCTGTGTTCTTCCAAGGCTTGTGGTGAGGTCACAGGTGATTATATGTGAAAGGATTTTATGATTTTCCAAAAGTTTATTAAGATTTTAAAACCTGATACTCTTCAAATAGTAAGTAATGAGATCTCCTTTCACCCAGTTTATTGTTTGCTTGCTCAGGCTTTTAGCTTATCTCTTGGGGGAGGGAAGGTGGGTGGTGTTATCAGTCAAGTTCACATCTGCACTCTACACCTCTCACCTGCCCCCACAACTCCTGATTTCTGCTTACTTTGGCTTCCTGGAAGATGGAGGATTAGAAGGAGCAAGGGGGATCCAATTTAGCAGTATCTGAGATTAAGAAAGGTGGATGATGGCTGTGCCAATATATCCCTTTGTGTGCCTGAGCAGGATTTATTGTTTTCACCTTAGCTTGAATGTGAGGGAAATTACTAATCTGCCTTAATAAAACTTTGGAAAATCCTCCTATCCCACCCCCATTACTTTTTTTTAAATGAGGACACTAAAAATAAAGAGGCAAATGGCCAAATATCTTTCCAACTCCAAATACATGATCCCAAGTCTCATTCTCAGTCCTTCTTTTTGTTCAAGATGTTTCCTTATCCTGCCTTCTTTACTTCTTCCTCACTCATCCAACCAAAAATCAGATAAAATGCATGGGAAACCTCCAGGCCTGTCAGTGATGCCCTACCCCCTCCTCTCCTTCTCACACTTCTCAGTCCTCTTACTGTCTCCTCCCCAAGAAGGCACTTCAGAGGGCATTGGATTCAACCTCTACCTCAATAGGAATTTCATCCCCCATCCCTCACAAGTGATAGTCATCTACCTTTCTCCTGAAGAACGCTGGTGTTTGGGGACCCACCAACTCCTTGTGTGGCCCATCCCACCTTGTCAAAGCTCTGATTATGAGGAGGAATTGTAAATACAGACAAAGGCACAGAGTTGCTCTCTTGAAGGTAGTAGTGGGGTAAGGTTTATGTACCCACGTGGGTTCTACATGAATCTAGGGTCTGGTTTCGGATAAAGACACAGAAAGAGAAACAGAGCCCTAATGCAAGAGAAGAAAGGGACCTAGAGCCTGAACAAGAGAAGGCGGGGAAGGAGCCAAACATGTCCAGGTTTTGCTTACATAGAGAAGGCTATAGGTCGTAACATCTACATGGTCTCAAAAGGGTTGGCATAGAAGGAAACCACTTGCTTTGAGGAACAGCCTAGGATCCATAAGTTCCTTGATGTCTTTTGCAAAGAGAAAGTATGTTTTCTTTTTTTTTTCTTCTCTTTTCTTTTATTTTTTATTGACTCTATTGAAAACTATACCCTAACCACTATGCCCATGCAAGTTAGGCTAATTTTTCCTTAGAAGGTACTGAGGCCATTCCATCTCAATTAGTTGACTCATGGGACTAATGGTTCAGATTATTCATGTCATTTCTTTTTTCTTTTTCTTTTCTTTTCTTTTCTTTTTTTGGTTAATGTAATTTCTGAATACAAAACAGCCACAAGGAACACCAGGAACATTCTGAGGTTTGGCTGGTAGATCAAGATGGTTAATTTATCCAAAGGATCTTTTCTTAGCTGAATCAACCGAAAGTATACTCAATGCCTATCTTTGTTGCATATCCTTCTGGTATGAAGTAATTCACTTTTTATTAACTGCTGAATGACCTGCAAGTATTTGATTTTGGTCCAATATCAAACCTAAAATATCAGGGGACTGGACTGATCCAGCCCAGAATAGTTTCCATCCGTGTATATGTGGGCAAGGGGACTTTGTGCATGGATGTTTTGATTTTTTTTTAACAATAAGGTCACCCAGATAGCCCCATAAAACTCTCCTTTATCATAAAAAAATTATCGAGCAAATCAAACTGATATAGTAAACTCGGTTGACAGCATTCAGTTCTGATAGTCTCCCATTTCTCTACCAAGAAAGAGATGTTTTTATTGTCTGCCTTGGGAACCAATACTGGTTATTATCTTTAATAGGGGTCTAGCTGCCATTTACTAGTGTTTTCATTTTTTTGTAATCACACATCTTATTCGCCTGGTTCTGATCTCTATGTTCTGTATCATCTTATGCAGTCTTCCCATGGTGTTCAGAATATCTCATACTACCCATGCCTTGTAGCACAATAATATTACATTACATTCAAACTCAAAAATCTGATTCAACTATTCCCCAATTGCTGAGAAATCATTTTGCTTAAGTTTTTTGCTTCCACAAAAGCGCTGATTTGAATATCTTGGTATATGTGAGACAATTTATTTTTCTGACTTTGATCTCCTTGGTCATGGATAAAAGAGCATAAACAGTTTAATGATTTTTCTCATAAATTTCCAAAATGTTTTCCAGAACTTTTGTACCAGACCACACTTCCCAGGAGTATATTAAGATGTCTCTCTGGGAGTAAAGTTTGCTTGATTCTTAAAGGATTGAGCTACAAGTCGTTTCAAATAGCACTCTAAAAATGTTTGGTGCATGGAACTGAGTCAATTTTACTCTTTTTGGTTAAATCAAACCATGTTCTACTGACTGTTTACAAGGGAACAGAGAGTGCTCTTATGAGAGACACAAGACAAATTCAGATATTCCCAGGGGAAGCCCTGAGTAGAAGTACCACAAAGCATAGAGATTATTATTGAGAGAAGGCACTAAAGTGAAACAGGTCCAATAACAGAGCTAACTGATACTTGGGATAAACATCAATGGTTGTGACCAAATCCCCCCACAAGAATGGTATAATGGAAATGGTGCTGGGCTTAGAATCAGGTAGGACTGTTTATCTGCTATTATTTGACTTGCCTGATATTTTACCCCAGAATCTAGGTCCTTTTTAGTGTTGTTGTCATATTATGGCTTTTTATGGTTAGGTTTTGTTTTGTTTTTTGAGGGAATAACCCAGGAATCAGAAGGCCTGGCTTCTATTTGGGGCCCTGTCAACTGGATTCACTGTGTGATATTGGACTAGTCACCTTCAAATTTATTCACCCACTGTCCTTTACATTTTGGCAAGCACTCTCCTTACCAACCCTGCGAGTTAGGTAAAATAAGCATTATTATCCCCATTTCATAGATGAAACTTAAACCCAAAGATATGAGTTGATTTGCATTCAATAAAATTTTCCTTACAACAAAAAATAAAAAAGAAAGAGAAAAAAAGCAATCAACTAAACTAGCCAATATACCAATCTAAGTATGAAGGTATATGTAATGACACTTATCCATAGTCTCCCACCTCTGCAAAGATGAACTTTGTTTCCATTTCTATCCATCTACAATCATCCTAGGGATGCAACCATTTGCTCTTCCTTTGATAACTTAGCTTTCCTTTTTTAATGATCTGTCAAAACTTCCAAAAGAATAGAGTTGTAAGCACTTTTAATGTCAGCATTCACTTATATTTCTGGAAATGTTAACTTTTTAAAAAATAATTTCTTTTCCTCAGGACCCAAGAGAACCACATTGAACTTCCTCATTATGGTTCAACAAAGGCTAATGGCCTCTGCCTTGGGTGTCAAACCTGGTCACTCTATAAAGCATGGAAAATGTGGAGAATTTCTTTAAATTGAATCCAAACTTCACAGAACAAATTCTCTTAATAAAAGGATTTGTTTTGTAAAACTTGGACTCAGTCAAAAGGCCACACTCAAGGAGCTAGAAGGCCACGTGTGGCCTCAAGGTCACAGGTTCCCTGAATTTAGCCCAACTCCCAAATTTTATACATTGGTGATACCGAGGCCCAATGAGGTAAAGGTCACACAGTCAATGAAATCCTAGGACAGGTTCTATGGTTGTGTATATGTCTATTTGTGTGTGCGTGCGTGTATGTTTATTTCAATATTTCAAGCTCCAGTGACTTAGTAGTGTAACATAGAAGCCCCAAAAGTTTCCCATCTTAACACTCCACAGGCAAATGAGCCTATGGTGCAGGAGAATGGTGGTTAACTTTTAAAGCCTGGCACAACACAAAGAATGATATTGTGTAGGCCTTCATTTATCTTTCTAGCCTCATTAGACATTACTCTCCATCTTGCACTGTGCAATCCAGACAAACTGGTGTTCTTTCTGTTCTTCCCTCACAATCCTCCATCTCCTGACACTGTGCCTTTTTACTGGTTGAAACCCATGCCTGGAATGTTTTCTCTCCTTACTTCTGCCCCCTAAAATCCCTCTCTTCCTTTTAAGATGCAGCTTTGGCACAACTTCTGCATAAAGCCTTCCTTGATCCTCCCCAGCCACCTGAGCCCTCCCTCCCAAACTCCCTTGAATCAAACTACTTTGTTTATATTTATATTTATTCACTTTCTATTTCTTTTGTATATATTTTTGTATGTACGTATCTCCCCCACTAGCATATAAGTTCCTTATAAGTGGGGATCATTTCACTCCTTGTTCTTATATCTCCAGTGCCTAGTATAGTACCTGGCCCATAGTAAGCCCTTAAAAATGCTGATGGATTGAGTGTGTGAATGATGACTTCTTGAACCCATTACTATGATGAGTTATCTGAGCCATTTTCTAATGCCTATACCAACACCAATTATTTGCCAAACTGGTGGAATGCCAACTCTTAGAAGGCCTAATAGGCAAGGTAACAAGTAATTATTAAATATTTTTTACATACTTACTGGGGCAGCTAGGTGGTGCAGTAGATAGAGCACCATACCTGGAGTCAGGAAAATCTGACCTCAGACACTCACTAGCTATGTGACCTTGGGGAGGTCACTTAATCCTTATTTGCCTCAGTTCCTCACCTGTAAAATGGGGACACACTGGAGAAGGAAATGGCAAAACCATTCCAGTACCTCTGCCAAGAAAATGCTGTGGACAAAATCCATGGGGTCATGTAAAGTTGTATGACTTTTGCTGAACAAAAATGTGCTTAGATTCTAAGTGTTGGGAGTACACAAACAAGCAAAAAGAAAACTTTGCCTGCCTTTACATTCTATTAGGGGAAACCAACACACAAAGGGAAGCTAAAAAGTGGAGAGGAGGAAGAGTATGCTGGGGCCAGTGTACTGGGTCCCCAAGTCCCCTTCTTAAAGTTTCACTGTGAGCTTTGGAAATTATCAAATGCTATAAATCAGGGCTTGACTTGTTATTTTGTGGACTATCTAGACTCAAGAAAGTGATGGATAAAATTATAATAACACAGATTAAACTTAAAAACATGTCAGGTATACAGTTTTTTCCTTCTGTTTGGAGAATTAGCTATCAAGCATTTACCTGAGCATGGAGGAAGAAAGGGATGTATCTAAGCAGGAACATAGTGTCAAAATCCAAAAAGGCAGAAGGGGAATGAAGACTGGCTGACTGGAAACTCTCCCCAAAATGGAAGTCCCTTGGAGGTACTCAGCAATGGCAAAAGTGAGGGGGTGCAGTATGCACTCAGGATGTTCCAGAGTAGAAGAAGATCACAGGGACTCATGGATGCTCCAGGGTGAGGATGCTCCAAGAACTGAAGGAATAAGAAGACAGCCAAGGAATGGGGTCAAAGTCTGAAAAGTCAAAAGCAGAACCAAAAGGAGAATGGTTGGAATGGAGCCGTTCAAGGTATATGCCATACTGAAAAAGGAGAACTCTGTCTCTGTGAAAGACCTTTAGTAGTCCCCAGCTTTGCAGAATATTTTAGAGAGCCTAGTTGCTAAACATTTACCAGCACACCCCAGAATTACTCTGTAAACGTTGTTTATGCTTGATGAGAATGTAGTAGAAGACTCCATTTCTATTTCACTGCCTTACTGGCACTACTCACCCACCTATTGAAGCACCCCTGCTTTTCAAGGAACCTCTGAGGCATAGAGTGCATTTAACTACTTGAAGAACTGATTTTGAAATCTGATCTTGAAATCTTTAAAGCTATGGAAATTGTTCATTGTGGAAAAAAATACATTAACATTGCCGTGTGAGTTGTGTCTATTCACAGGCCAAAATGTCTCTTTTATGCCTTGATCCTACATAGATTCCTTTGACAGGGTGGCCAAAGGAGCAAATAATTATATTACCTATGGAGAAAAAACTGTTCAATGGTCAAATCCCTATTAAAAGTTCATAGGACCGGGGCAGCTAGGTGGCGCAGTGAGTAGAGCATCAGCCCTGGAGTCAGAAAGACCTGAGTTTGGATCCAGCCTCAGACACTTAATGCATACACAAACAAAAACCTAGCCGTGTGACCTTGGGCAAGTTACTTAATCCCAAATGCCCTCCAAAAAGCAAAAAAAAAAAAAAAGTTCATAGGACCATAGCTTTAGAATCCATTTAGTCAAACCCTCTTGCTTTACAGATAAGGAAACTGAGGCACAAAAAATTAAGCAACTTCCCCAAGGTCACACATGTAGTAAGCATCACACATGAATCTTGAGGAGCTACTGACCTTACACAGTAAGAATCTAGAGCACTTTTGAATTATGGAATAGTAATGTAGATCTGCTGAGCCCTATCCTTTAGCATCATCAACTTTATCATTCCTAGACATAGCCACCTGGTAGAAAATGTACAATGACCAGGTGTGTCATGAGTCTCAAATGAAGCAAAGGAATGTAAAGTTCATGGCAAACATTAAAACTCTATGTAAATGCCATTTGGTATTATTAATATTGACCTACAGTCAACATACTTCCAGTCTAGCATTTAGCACATACCTGGCATATAGTAGGTTTTTAATAAATGTTACTTTATTCCTAGAGTCTTCTACTATACTACCATTGAGCATAAACCATGTTTACAGAGTAATTCTGGGGTGTCCTGGTAAACGTTTAACAACCAGGTTTTCTAAAAGAAAAAAAGTATGCACTGATTTATTATTAACTTATTATTATTATTATATAAGTTATCATTAATACTTTCTTATTATTCTTTATAAGTATTCTTTTTTTTTTGAGGGGGGAACCAGGGCAATTAGGATTAAGTGACTTGCCCAAAGTCACACAGCTAGTAAGTGTGTCAAGTGTCTGAGGCTGAATTTGAACTCAAGTCCTCCTGACTCCAGGGCTGGTGCTCTAGTCACTGCACCACATAGCTGCCCCCCATAAATATTCTTAATACTTGGTATTATTAATACTTTCTTAAGTCTAGACAATCAACAAAACAATAAATCAAACTCTGATTTGTAGCTTTTGGGACTTCTTTTTTTTCCCAAATGCTTTATTAACTTCTGGTTTACATCATTCATTTCCACCAAATTTTAAATTACAATTTTTCCCCATTTTCCCCCACCCACCACCCCAGAATAGCAGTCCCACAGGATATCCCCTCATCCAATTTGCTCTCTCCCATATCTTCTCCCATACCCCCTTCAACTTTTCCAGTAGGTCAAGGTGAATCTCTGTGCCCCAATGCCTGTATATCTTATATCCTAATTATATGTAAAATAGTATTAATAATAGTATTTATATATTTTTAAAACATTTGATTTTAAAACTTCATTTTCCAGATTCATTCCCTTCCTCCCTTGTCACCCACCCCTACTAGGAGGACAAGCAATTCAGTATATGTTTTACATGTGTAGCTATGCAAAACATTACCATAGTAGATAAATTGTAAAAGACTGACTGTATTTCCCTCCCTCCTATTCCACCTCCCACTTGGTCTATTCCCTACTTTGATCCTGTCCCTTTTCAAAAGTGGGTGCTTCCAACTTCCCTACCCGACTACCCTCCTATCCTCCCTTTCCATCATTCCCCCTCTCATCCCTTTCCTCCCTACTCTCCTGTAGGGTGAGATATCCTATATAGTATGTATGTCATTCTCTCCCTGAACCAAATTCAATGAGAACAAGGTTTTGCCTTTTTGCCTTCCTGTTCTTCCCCTCCCTTGTAACCATTTTCCCTTGCCTCTTCTATATGAGATAGTCTACCCCATGCTGTCTCTCCCCATCTCCTCTTGTTATACCCCTCTCTCACCTCTTGATTTCACCTTTTAAGTATCATCCCTTCCTATTAAATTCGACCTGTGCCCTCTATGTACACCTGTAAACATATATACACACATTCACATATGTATTCAAATGCCCATATACCATTCTTCAACTATTTTCATACTAAGAAAGGTTTCATCAGTTACAGGTATCATTTTTCCATGTAGGAATGTAAATAGTTCAACTTTGATAAGTTCCTTTTGATTTCTTTTCTCTGTTTACCTTCTCAAGCATCTCTTGCTTCTTGTATATGAATGTCAAATTTTCTATTCAACCCTGGTTTTTTCATCAAGAATGCTTGAAAGTCCTCTATTCCACTGAATGATCATATTTTCCCCTGAAACGTGATACTCAGTTTTGCTGGGTGGGTGATTCTTGGTTTTAATCCCAGCTCCTTTGCCCTCCAGAATATCGTATTCCATGCCCTTCGGTCCCTCAGTGTAGAAGCTGCCAGATCCTGGGCTATCCTGATTGTGTTTCCACGATATTGAAATTGTTTCTTCCTGGCTGCTTGTAATATTTTCTCCTTGATCTGGGAATTCTGGAACCTGGCTATAATAGTCCTAGGATTCCTTTTTGGGATCTTTTTCAGGAGGTGATCTGTGGATTCTTTCAACCTCTATTTTGTCCTCTGTTTCTAAAACATCCAGGCAATTTTCCTTGAGAATTTCTTGAACAATGATTTCTAGGTTCTTTCTTTGATCATGGCTTTCAGGTACTCCAATAATTTTTAAATTATCTCTCCTGAATCTATTTTTCAGGTCAGTGGTTTTTCCCATGAAATATTTCACATTGCCTTCTATTCTTTCATTTGTTTGGATCTGCTTAGCAGCATCTTGATTTCTCATAAAATCACTAGCTTCCATTTGCTCTAGTCTAATTCTGAAGGAATGATTCTCCTCAGTGAGCTTTTGAGATTCTTTTTCCATCTGGCAAATTTGGCTTTTTAAGGCATTCTTCTCCTCATTGCCTTTTTGAGCCTCTTTTGCCATTTGAGTTAGTCTATTTTTTAAGGTGTTATTTTTCCTCAGTTAGGCAGTTGATTCTCATTTCATACTTTTCTTGCATCTTTCTCATTTCTCTTCCCAATTTTTCCTCCACTTCTCTTATTTGGTTTTTAAAATCCTTCTTAAGGTACTCTATGGCTTGTAACCCACTCGTATTTTCATTTGGGGCTTTTGGTGCAGGAGTTCTGACTTCCCAATCCTCCTCCTGTTCCATGCTTTGGTCCTCTTTGCCCCCAAAATAGGAGTCTAATATTGCATTTTTCTGTTTATTTTATTTCCTTTGCCTAGGCATGTTGCCACTCAATTACTTGACTTTTGGGCTTGTTGCCATGGTAGGACTCTGCCACCAGCCAGGGAAGCTTCCATCCTAAACACTGGGGTTTTCTCAGCTGTCAAAGGCATTAGTTGGGTGCCCTCTCTGAAGCCCCCACATGCTCTGGCAAGCTGGTCACACACCCCAAGACCTCCACCCCAGACTGCAATCCAGATCCAAGAAGGTTTAAACAAGAGCAATTACTCCTCCCCCAGACTGGTTGCTGGTACCTCAACATTTTGCAGGCCAGAAACTGAATCTGCAACATGGCAGCTGAGCCACATCTACTCAGTGGCTTCTCGCCCCCAGGGAAAGAGGCCAACATGCTCTCCCAACCAGTCCCAAAGTCCATACTACACTAACCTCTCACTTTGTCTTTGGCATCTATATGCTGGTAATTCTGGAAACGCAGCAGCTGCTGGTGTTCTGGGGTCCCTCCATTTGGCTGCTGGTCCAGCAGCCCTGAGGCTAAAATCTCTGACTCTCACAGGCCTGGGCTCTCGGCTCCCAGAGTGCTGTGCTGGCCGCTCCCTGCCAGGCTGTCAGGCTGTCCTCAGTGGGAGGTTATCTTCCCTTTGTCATTTTGTCAACCAAAGGTTCCACTTTTTTATGTTTTGGAAGTGGTGTGGGCAGGAGTGCCGGGGAAGTACTGTTTCTACTCTGCCATCTTGGCTCTGCCCCAGCTTTTGGGATTTCTGCATTACAAATACATCCAAAATTTAACAACCAGCTCTCATGAGTTATTGGCTCTAACACCCATTGGACTACAGCTGCTAAACTAACAAATATGAGTGCCCCATTCCCTCAGATCATGCACACTCATGATGTCCCCTGGAGATATTAAAATGAACTCACCAGGGGCAGGCATGGGATGCCTATGGTGAAACCCACACCTAAAGGATGGCCAGTCACTGATGATCAATAGGTCAACAGATGCTTCCCCCCAGTGGGGATCAATGAGCAGGATACTATCTCTTCCATGACAATGTGGCAGGCTTTGAGGTCTCTTCAGGACCTAAAATCCAATATTCCATCACTTCTGGTTGTCTTGGCTACAGCATCATTTCAGCTAATGTGCTCAATCAGGGAAAAACATGTGCCCAGACCAAGAGAGGGAACCTGGAAAAATAGAAAGCTTAATAGAAAGCCAGAGGATTCTGGATCAGCTCTTGACTGTGCTGCAAACTCATTGTGTGACCTTTGACAATTCCCTTCATTTTTCTGGCCCTTGGTTTCCTCACAGGTAAAAATGAGAGACTTAGTGGTGGAAGGCCATCAAACACAATTCCCTCGTTTGACATATGAAGAAACTGAGGCACAGAGAGGTTAGGCATCTTGCCCAGGGTCACACAGCTAACAGTGACTGAGGCAAGAATCTTCCTGTGTCCAAGTCCAGCATCCTATCCACTGTACTATACTGCCTCAACATAACTAATATTTACATAGAGTTTTAAGGTTTAAAAATAACTTTACATGTATGATTCCATTTGACCTTCAAAACACCCTTATTTATTATTATCATTCCCATTTTATTTATGAAGAAAGTGAGACAGAGAGAGGTTAAATGCTTTGTCCAGGACCATCTAGCTAGTGAGTGTTTGAGGCAGGATTCTAATTCAGATTTCCCAGACTTCAATTCAAGCACTCTGTCCACTACTCCCACCAGCTTCCTAGTGACGCCTACTGCTCTTGTTCAATCATTCCCAACTCCTTGTGACCCCATTCGAGGTTTCCTCAGCAAAGATAATGGAGTGGTTTACCATTTCCTTCTCCAACTTATTTTACAAATGAGGAAACTGAGGCAAATAGGGTTAAGTGACTTGCCCAGGAACACCCAGCTAGTAAGTGTCTGAAGTCAGATTTGAATTCAGGAAGATGAGTCTCCCTGACTCCAGGCCCAGCACTCTGTCCACTGTGCCACCTAGACACTGGTATAGCCAGAGATGACCTCTAAAGTACCTTCCAGATCTTCCTTGGGGGGGAGCATGCTAGAATTGAGGTCAGAGGATCTGAGCTCAAATCTATACTCTGCTCATACTGTTCTTATTACCTTGGGTAAGTACCTCTGCCTCAGTTTCTTGATATATAAAATTAATGTTGTTATTATTATTTTGCTTTTTGGAGGGTAATCGAGGTTAAGTGACTTGCCCAAGGTCACAAAGCTAGTTTTTGTGTTAAGTGTCTGAGGCCGGATTTGAACTCAGGTTCTCCTGACTCCAGGGCCGGTGCTCTATTCACTGCACCACCTAGCCACCCCTCATATATAAAATTATTTACAGCTATGAAGCCTACAACCTATGATGCAATGTCCCCCACCCTGGAACCTTTGCCAACTGCCCCCCACCCCACCTGGGTTACATTGACACTAGAATTCATCACAGATCTGTCACTGTTCCAGGAGGATGACAGCACCTTACTTGCTTGGACACACTGGGACTAAGAGGATTTATTTATAAATTTATAAATCTGAGAGGAATTATCCCATGTGCTGATCAAGGCCACTTAACCTGTTTCTGGCTCTTTGGCTCGTGTTAAAGATTCTAGTTAGTTCACCTCACTTTTCTGGACTGTTCCAGTCACAGATCCTTAGATAGAGTCACCTTCCAACAGTGTATTAACCCCAGTTCGATGAGCAGGCAGATCCCATGGACTGCACTCACTACTCTGGACTCTGGAATTGTATCTCTGCTCTGACTGTCAGGATGACTGGAGCGCTCAAGTGCCCAGAGAAGAATTCTCTACTCACATTTCAACCCACCCATCCATCCAGAACTTTTCTTTCTATACCCAGGGCTCTTAACCCAGGGTTAAGGTAGATTGGAGGGGGAATCTGTGAACTTGGATGGAGAAAAAAAGAACAGTTTTATTTTCAGTAACTTTTTTTCTCCTTTTTGGAGGGGCAATTGGGGTTAAGTGACTTGCCCAAGGTCACACAGCTAGCAAGTGTTGAGTGTCTGAGGCCAGATTTGAACTGAGGTCCTCCTGACTCCAGGACGGGTGCTCTTTTCACTGTACCACCTAGCCGCCCCTATTTTCACTACCTTTTAACTGAAATTTAGCATTCCCTCCAATTACTTAAAAACATCCTGTGAAGAGATCCTAGGCCTCACCAGATTGGCCAAAGGGATCACACACACACACAAAAGGTTAAGAATTCATTTTCTAGACCAAATAGACTTGAGGCTCTTCCTGGCTTTCCCCCAGCTCCACAGTTCCCTAGGTAATAACTACCAGGAAGCCATCCAGGTGGACTTGTAGCATACAACCCCAGGGAATCCTTGAGCTCAGGAGACTGACTCTAGTTATCCTCTTGTAAGTTCTGCCCCCCAAACTTTCCCAGACACTGATGGAAAAGGCAGAAGGTCCCTTCCCTACTGCTCACGAACCAATATCATGAGGTGTTCCTACCTTGAGAGATGAGTCTCTCCCCATAGCAAACTGTGATGAGGTTGTGTGAATAAGTGGAGCCTGTGTAAATGAGGAGTGCAGATGAGCTGTGCACCAATGCAGGTCCTTGGGGAACTCAGTGACCAGAGCTAGAAAACCAAGCCCAATTGCCTCAGCATTTTCCCACACACACAGCCCCACTGGCTCGAGCTCTAACTACAGCAGAGGAACCCCCAGCCTCATTAGCTTCAGTTTCCAGAATTTTCCAGCCTTTACCCCCATACATAGGCCTTTGTTTGCCTCCAGTGACTTCTTTAATTAATCTAGGGGAAAATTGTTTCAATTTCTATTTTGTCTCTCTTATGAAGACCCAAGGGCTTTCCCACTTCTCCTCAGACCTTGCTAAAAGGAAATAGTGTCTCTCTTCTCCTTAAAGTGGTAAAACTTCTTAGCAGGTCTCACTCTGGGACAACTGTCATTAACTGTACAAGTCAAGTTGGTAGCTGCCAACTCCCCTCCCCTCTCCTCTCTTTGTCTTTCCTTTCCTCTCCTCCTCTCTCCTCTCCACCTCTCCTTTCTCCTTGTCTTTCCTCTGCTCTCTTCCTCTCTTCTCTCCTCTCCTCCCCTCCTTTTTCCTCCCATCCCCTCTTCTCCCCCTTCCTTTCTTTTTCTTTCCTCTCCTCTCTAGGGCGCTGCTAGATCATCTAGTGCCCCCTTGTTTTACAGATAAGGAAACTGAGACATAGAGCGCAATAATTTCCCCAAGGTTATCCCTTGGGAATTCTAAGGCAGTTCATTTGAATCCAAACCCATTCATTGGGTCATTGTTCATCCCACTATAGCAAGTTGCTTTTCTGAAGCTGAGATGGGGGCGGGGGGGAAATTCCTCCTTTCATCTTCCTATGCCGGGTCTAGCAGAAGTTAGACAATCATATTGTAGTTCACAGGTTCCTGTAGTCCAAGTTTTGCAAAAAGACTTAGCAATGTGCCAGATTCAGAGAGTCAGCAGCCGTGGCACTGCTGGAGCCCCCTTCCCATTTGTTGGCTCCTCTTAGTATGGAAGGAAAGCACCCCAAAATGGAGAGAGCCCCAGCATTGGGAGTTGGTAGGTCTGCATTCCAATTCTGATTCTGTGTCTCTTGGGTAAATTAACCTCCCTTTGACCTCTAGAAATCGAAAGGACTGAACGACTAAGTGACCTCTAAGGTCCCTCCTAGATCTCCAGGCCTATATTTAATAGAACCCGTAATTAGAAACTAATTCCTCAGCCTATGGGTGTATCTGATTATAAATGGGTTTCTCTTTGTTCTATGTGTACACTTTACACTTTATGGTGCTGCCTCTCTGTTTTTAATATGTAATAAGGGAGAGGGCAAGTATACACAAAAAACCCTATTAAAATGGTTCTATACTCAAAGTAAGTCTGCAACTTTAAAAAGATAGGTTTAGTGAATAATCACCCATCAATATGGGCTGAGATAAAAATGACATCACTATAGGGCTTTAGTATTTAAAAAAGAGGCAACTCAGATGTTGAACTCAATGTCCATGCCCTTTCTACTCTGCCAGATGTCTAGAAAAAAGGGCTCATTTCCCTAGGAAAAGGTAAGTACCACCTGACCTCCTGTACAACCTAGATTCATAATTAAATCAATAGGTGCTCAAGAGAGTTTGTCAAATGAGTAGAACGAATTAATGAACATTTTACATGTGAAATTAACCATTAATGTACCAGTCACAATTCAAATGCAAAATCAGTTAGTCTGAACAGAACCAGAGTTAGGATTAGGCAAAGCAGACATCTCCCTACCCACAGGGTGGGGAGAGGGGTAGCCAATATGAGTCATATTTTGATGGTTTCAAATAAATGTTCATATTTTTATATTCCAGTATATCTGTCATCCGGTTGATGTGGTTATGACTTTCAATGCTCAAAACCCATACATGCCTGCCCATCCCATGTGACTTTTCTCCATGTTCATTCAGTTTTCTGGACATTGTATGAATACTATCAGAGTGTAATTATCTTTTGCTTATAACAAAAACAATGAAATGAAACAACTAAAATCATGAAATGCAGAAAAGTACCAAATGGCCATCAGTCTTGTGAAATCCCAGTTCTCTTATATAGTGATGTTGGCAGAATGGCAGAAGAGGGTTAGAGGCTACTGAGAATCTCATTGCTTTAAAACGATTAAAATGAACTTGTATTTGTTATTGCTAGAAAACCCCATTCTCCATTACACTTAGGTATTTTGTAATAACACTCATATAAAAGCTCAATGCCTGTGGTAGACAGTAGCCCACAGAGGGTAGGGTTCCCATTCTTAGGAAAAATAAGGGTATAATTCTTCTAACCTTACCCAGCATAAGTCCTCTCCTGGCTCTGAATATATACATCTACCCTGTGTTTAATACTGTACCGCGTCTTATGGAATGTAGCTCACTGGGGATAGACAAACGGACCAGTAGATGACTAGAGTTTAAAAGAAACACCCTTGCTTTCCCTCTCTGATAGGTTGCCTGTTGTGTCCTGGCAAACCCACAGAAAAATGAATGTATGAACTTAAGAGCATTTATCAGGTTCTTACAACACTCCAAGCATTGCACGAAGTGCTGGAAGTACAAAAACAAGGGAAAAAAATTTAAACACTGCTCCTGGCCTCAAGGAATTTATATTCTAATAAAGTCCGAAAGACCTGAGTTCAAATCCAGCCTCAGACACTTACCACCTATATGACTGTTGGCAGGTCACCTAATCTCATCTGCCTCAGTTTCCTTGACTGTAAAAGAGATGACAATAGCACCTACCTCCCAAGGTTATTGGAATCAAGGGAGATAATATTTGTAAAGCACTTCATATAGTGCTTGGCATATAGAAGGTACTTAATAAATAGTTTTTCCCTTTCCCTTCCATACTGTGGGAGACATCACATATAGTAGAATGGTGGCAAGGGAGATGCTATTTTGGTTTGGAGAGTCACAGAGATGGTTACAGGTACCATAAGGAAGTAATAGATTGACACCAATGGTACTATTGGTAGCAATGGCAATATTGATTTGATTATGGTTCCAGAGCTAAAAGGGGGAGAGTGGAGGTGGAGAGGGGAGGGATGCATTTGGGGGCAGGCAAGAAGATGAGAGGGTATAAAGTAAAGGATGGTTGGGGCTGGCTAGATATAGTAGGCATGGGGAGGTGCTCACCAATCAGGACAGCTCAGGCCCCAGGATGGGAGTTCCAGAGCTAAAAGTCAGGTGCTGGCTGCCTGGGAAACAGTGTTTTAGGTTGTCAGCATGATGACACTCATTAGCCAAGCCAATGAATATGGCTGAGTGGGGAGAAGGTGGCAGTTCTCCCTTGTCATTGAGTCAAATTATAGGGCTGTAACCCTGATGGAACGCCATTTGAGCAGCTCTGGCATTTTCTCCTCCAAGAGTTATTAACATAAAGGCAACAAACCCAACCCAACATTTGTAGCACGTTCCACATCCTTCTTCGTTTCCTGCCATCTTGTGCTATGTGTTCTATTATATGTCACACCGGAGTGGTAAGTTTTCTGGTCCTGCACTTAAACACACTTAAGCCTGTTTTAGATTTTTCTGCAATGCAGAAGGAAATTGCTAAAATTAAGAGATCACTTGGAGTGGCTCTTCATCAAACCCAGGAATTATTTCTTCTGTTACTATATTTAAAAAGCCCCAGCAGTAAGCTGCATTGGCAAAGGATCCTATGTTATGTAATAAGTGTAATGTTAAGTTTTGGAAGCCCTGCATGTGATTGGAAAAGAATGAAAACAGTAGCCTCACAATGCTGCTTTTCCTAAAGATGCTGTGTAGCCTTGAAGAAGGAGAATAGGGACCCTCTCAATGAGTATTAGAAAATGGGAACAGAAAGGGAAGGAACTCTGAATTACTATGTAAAATCACAGGTGTCTTTTATGCAGGGAAGGGGAAATGTAATCAACAGCCTAATGAAACTGTTCTGGAAAGGCAATGAGAATCAGGAAATGTAGTTTCATTGTAATCTGGGATTAGGTTTATTCTGGGTGACTCCAGAGAGCAAATTAAGAACCAGAGTGAAGGGGAGGAGGAGGAAGGAGACCCATTTCCAGCTCAATTCCTTGCAATTAGATTGACTCAACAATGGAATGACTGGCTGCCTTTAAGACAATGAGTTTCCAATCACAGGATGTGGTCGAGTAAAAATTGGACCTAGACCACTTGTCCAGGATATGTAGAAGAGATTTCCATTCAGGTAGGATTTAACCAGATGAGATAAAAATTGTCTGTGTCTGTATTGCTCTTCCTTCACAAGCCTGTCAGGTACTGAGTGTAAGCCTCCTTATTGCATTTACAACTGAGGAAATTGAGGTGTAGATTAGGCTAAGTGTCTTGGCAATGGCTATACTGCCAGTATATATGTATCTGTGGCGGGGAGAATGCTTGAACCCAAGTACCACGACATCCAGGGCAGTGCTCTTTCCAGCATGCCCACAAACTGCAGGACTCCACTGATGTCATTTTACATTTTTATTGATAGTTTGTTTTTACACCATCTTCATTTCTGAAAGATTCCCTCCCTCCCCTACTCAATGAACCATCTCTTATAATAAAGAATAAAAAGGGGAAAATAAAAACCATTAAGCAAAACAAGCCAACATATCAATGGAGTCTGGCAATATATGCAATCACAATTCCCCATGAAATGAATAAAAAAACATGAGAGACAGTTTCTGGGTTATTAATAATAAATTTATTAATTAGGCTAACTCATAATTAATAAATTGGTAATCCATATTTTTTCTTAGTAACCAAATATGCCAAGGGAGGCTCTGAAATACCTTAAATTCAGTGTATGCCTTTTGACAGGGAACTCCCCTGACAAGGGAAACTCAACCTTGATTGACAGACATTTAAAGAGGAGGTGAACTAAAAGTCCTCAGGTCCTCCTGGCTTGATCATGAGACTCAGCAGCCTTCAGCAATCTGGACAGGGGAATTCATTTCCATCCAGACCCCTCTGGGTGGTTTTTCTCCTTCATGAGCTGGGTCACCCTAAACTCTAATGGAAGGGTACAAGGGTAGGGGCTCCTTGGGTAAGAACTCACCCAGGGGGCAGCTAGGTGGTGCAGTGAGTAGAGCACAGGCCCTGGAGTCAGGAGGACCTGAGTTCAAATCTGCCCTCAGACACTTAACACAAAAAAACTAGCTGTGTGACCTTGGGCAAGTCACTTAACCCTAATTGCCCTCCAAAAAGCCAAAAAAAAAAAAAAAAAAAAGAACTCACCCAGACTGAATTCTGTTTATATTCTGTCTAAACAGAAGTTAGGTGTCCTAATGGGATAAAGTCCCACCCAAGATTGAAGTGTTCCTTGAGGGCTAGGGGTAATCTCCTCATTCAGTCACATCCTTCAGAGACTGACTTTAACAAGAGCTGTACCTTAATGAGGAAATTGAGGAGAAAAGCTGGGATCCCAATTTAATAACTGGTTATTAATATAATAGTAAGTAAAATAATAATTTCTCTCAAAGAAGGGAGGTAAGTACATTTTATCATATCTTCTCCTGTGACATATTTGGTGATTATATTACAGAGCATTCTGTTTCACTTTTTAAACTATTTCCATTAGCACCCACTTTTGAAAAGGGACAGGATCAAGGTGGGGAGTGGACCAGGTGGAAGGTGGGATGGGAGGGAGGGAAATATAGTAGGTCTTTTACAATATATCTACTAGGGTAATGTTTTGCATAGCTACACACGTATAGCATATACTGAGTTGCTCATCTTCCTTTTAAAACCAAATTTAAAAAATAGATAGATAGATAGATATATAGATATACTATGATTAATACTATTTTGCATATAATTGGGAGATAAGACGTGCAGGCAATGGGGTGCAGGGATTCACCTCTCCCTAGTGGAAAAGTTCAAGGGGGTATGGGAGAAGAGATGGGAGAGAGCAGATTGGATGAGGGGATATCCTGTATGACTATTATTCTGGGGTCATGGGTAGGGGGAAAATGGGGAAAAAATTGTAACTCAAAATCTGACAGAAATGAATGATGTAAACCAAAAGTTAATAAAGCATTTGGAAAAAAAATAAAATATTTCCATTTACATTATTGCAGTCGTGTACATTGTTTCTCTGATTCTACTTAGTAGCCTCTGCATCAATCTATATGTCTTCTCATGATTCTCTGAATTCTTCACATTCCTGTTTCTTGTGACACAGTAATGAAATGGAAAAACATTTTCTAAGCACTATACTAAGTGCCTTTGGGAATACACCTAGAAAAGAAAGGTAGACCTTGCTCTCAGAAAGCTCATTTTCTAATCAGGAGAGACAATATGCGGAGCTTCAACTTCAGGCCTCATGGAAAACCCTGGTGGTCCTATTACATTTCTATACTGGGATAGCCATTCACTAATCAAAGTGTATTTCCTTTATCTCCAGATATTTGGCCACAATTCGATGGTAAAGAGACCAAATCTCCCCACATGGTGCCCCACACAAAACCTGATTCAAATATTGCACAGTGTTATTGATGTCACTGAAGTAAACTACATGGACTATGCCTTATGAAAAATAATAGTTCTTTCCAATGGAGGGAGGGAGAGAATTTGGAATTGAAAGTAAAAATAAAATTGAATTTAAAAAAAAAAGAAAAATAATAGTCACCACAAAAGGTCTAAAAACATCTAATGTCCCTATTTATTCCTCTGCAATTCACATTGCTAAAATATTTCCTCCAGGTCATCAGTTTAGAGCACTTCTTTCCTGCTTTAGGAGGTGTGAGGAAGTTCCTCAATCAACCTGATGATAGGGTGTCAGTCACTGAATGAAGACCATTGACAGCACACAGGAAATTTGTAGTTGTTGGCTGAGAGGATCAGCTCTGTTTCTTGGCCTCTATTAAAAAATCAAACTAGCAGTCTCTGTAGACAGTGAGCACTGAGGAAAGAGCTGCATTTCCTTCATCTTTTGCCTTGAACCTCTTCCATAAGAAAGCAAAGGTAGTGGAGAGACATATAAACTGATGCTGAGGAAGGAGAGCAGAACCAGGAGAACTTTGTACAATTGCAGACACATCGTTTGTGTGATGACTGACTTTGATAGCCTGGGCTCCTCTCAGCAATTCGAGGTTATAAGATAACTCCAAAGGACTCATGATGGAAAGGGATGTCCACATCCAGAGAAAGAACTGCGGAGTCTGAAGGCAGATTGACACAAACTACTTGCTCTCTCTTTTGTGTTTTGCTTTGTTTTGTTCCTTCTTTGTCATTGTTCACTCCATTGGTTATAACTCTTCTTTACAACTTGTAAATGTTTAATGTGAAGTTATTTGTAGAACCGATATTGGATTGCATGCCACCATGCTGGGGGGTAAGGGGAGGGGAGAAAATTTGGAACTCAAGGGATTGTGGAACTGAATGGTGTAAACTAAAAGTAAGTACCTAAATTTTTTTTAAAAAAGATAGCAAAGGTAGGGAGAGAAAATGCTTTCTACTCCTTCTCTGATCCCAGTGTTATTTTGTAATAGAAGTAAATAACCACAGAAGATGCCAACCCCAGCAGAGAGCAAACCCAGGGAGTTCGGTCACAGAGGTGAATCCAGCAAGTCAAGTGAGATGACTCTGGAGCCTGGAGTTGGGATCCTGCTGGGGAGAGGTCAGATTCCCAGAGCCAAGGTTCCTACTGGTCCTTGGGGATGCGTTCTAAGTGCAAAGTGCATAATACTGTCCTAGTCCGGGTGTTAGCTAAATCCTGAATTAGTGAAAGTGATCACTACAGATGATGGGGAAGCGTAGAGACTCAATAGAAATAGTGGGAGAACATCAGCAGCTCCAAAACTGTAACACCAGAGGGGTTTTCTTACTTGCATTCTAGCAACATATATTCCCTATGTGGGTGCCTTTCTTTTCACACTGATATTGTATGTTTTTGTGGGAGAAGCTGCCCCAGTTTTATGGGGGGAGATATTTGGTTGCTACTTCCTTATCATGCTATTCCAGTAAATGACTTTCCTCTGAGTTAATTCTGTTGCTTGGGCAGCTAGGTGGATAGAGCGTTAAGCCTGGAGTCAGGAAGACTTGGCTTCATCAGTTCAAATCTGGTCTCAGACACTTACTAAATGTATGACCCTGGGCAAGTCACAGTTTCCCCATCTGTAAAATGAGCTGGAGAAGGAAATGGTCATCCACTCCAGTATCTTTGCCAAGAAAACCTTAAGTGTGGTCATGAAGAATTGGACATGACTGAAACACCAGGACTATTGCAATAGCCCTTTAATTCTCTAGGGCATACTAAGTGGTTCAGTGGACAGATTGCCAGGTTTGGAGTCAGGAAGACTCATCTTCCTGATTTCAAATCTGGCCTCAAACACTTCCTAGCTGTGTGACCCTGGGCAAGTCACTTAACCCTGTTTGCCTCAGTTTCTTCATCTGTAAAATGAGCTGGAGAAGGAAATGGCAAATCACTCCACTATCTTTACCAAGAAAGTCCCCAATGGGTCAGGGAGAATCAGACGTGACTAAATAACAAAAAATTCTGTTCCCTAGATGACTACACACTTTTCCCCCTTTTGGATTGGAACAGATTTTTCCAAGAACCTAGACAGTTGAAAATTGTATAAAATGTTGTTTTAATCTGTACTGTTGCTGTTCAGTGATTCAGTCATGTCTGACTCTTTGTGACCCAATTTGGGGTTTTCTTGATAAAGATACTGTAGTGATTTGCCATTCCTTCTCCAGATCATTTGATTGATGAGGACACTGAGGCAAACAAGGTTAAGTGACTGGTCCAGGGTCACAGAGCTATTAAGTCTCTGAAGCCAGATTTGAACTCAGATCTTCCTAGCTGCCAGCCTAGCACTCCATCCACTGTGCCACCTGGCTAATTTGTATAGCCATGTATTTGGGGATGAATATAATGAATATAATCTCCAGTCCTACCAGCTACAGTAGGTCTGGATGCTCACAAAAAACAAAACATGTTTATTTGAGGGTTGTCCTAGAACTGTACCACAAGGACTTTGTTGAGACTCTTTTGTATATTACAAGGCACTTAGGGAACCTCCCCAAGTCACCAGAGAGCTATCCAGAATTAGATATATGAGCCAAATGTGCTAACAGACTGCTGGTTGATTTTCTGGAAACAGTAAATACTTAACTGATAAGTATAATAGGAAAGTAAAAAGGAACTAACTTTAGGAGGTATGAAGACATTTTAATCATCCTGGTGGGATTATAGGACATGTACTATCTGGATCAAAATGTATAGATAGTGTAGACAATTTAGTGATTTTTTTAGGCCTAGTTCCAAATTGCTTTCCAGAATGTCTGGACCAATTCACAGCTCCACCAAAAATACTTCAGTGTGCCCATTTTCTTTCATTCTTTCCAACACTTGTCATTTTCTATATTTTTCAATCCAATAGATGTGAGATGGGAACTCAGAATTGTTTTAATTTTAATTTCTCTCGTAATTAGTAATTTGGGACATTTTTTCTTATGATTATAAATAACTTGTATTTCTTCTTTGAAATTGCCTGTTCATATCTTTCATATCTTTTAACCATTTATCTATTGGGGAATGGCTCTTAGTTTCATGCTAAGTTTGAGTCAGTTCTATATATCTTGTCTATGCTACCTTTAATCAAAGAAACTCACTGCAAAGATTTTTCAGTGACTTCTTTCCTTGCTAATTTTAACTAGGTTTGTTTTTGTTTATGTGAAAAAAAAAAAACAGCTTTATAATTGTATACAGCCAAATTGTCCATTTTATCTTCCATGATCTTTTTTGTTCATTTTCTGGTCCTGAACTCTTCCCCTGTCAACAGATCTGGAAGGCATTTTTTCCTTGCTCCTCCTATTTGCTTATTATAATGTCATCTTCTGTCTCTAAGTCATGTATCCATTTGGAGTTTAATTTGGCATATGGCATGAGATGTTAGTCTTTTCTAATTTCTGACAGAAAGTTTTTCAGGTTTCTCAGCAATTTTTCTTAAATAATGAGTCCTTACTTTAATAACAGGGTATTTAGATTTATCAAATACTATGCCAAGTATCCCCTATTCCTTTGATTGCTTTTCATGTCATAATCTTAAGGATCTCCTTTGGATCTCTCCATACCGTAGTGTCCAGAAATGAATGTAATATTTAAGATTTTTTAAAAATCCAAATGTAAGACCTTACATTTACCTTTATTAAACATCATATTATATTAGTCTCAATGTTCTAATCTTCTAGGATCATTTTGAAGTAATCTGCTTCATCCTTAGAACACAGTTCTTTCACTTGAGACTTTGTGCTATAAAGAAAAGTCTTTATCCTACCACAGAGCCATACCTAGCAATTTCTGCACCTGGGGCAAGTAGCACTAAAAGTATCTTCAAGCAAGTTTCATAATTCCTGATTTAAAAAGAATATAAGAAGTAATTAAAATAAATTTACTTGAGTAGCAGGGAGAGGTATAGTTTTGGGGATAGAACTGGAACTCAGAAGAGACGTAGGATATATAGGATTGGTTAGAAAAGTAGAAGGAAAATCAGGAGGAAATGGTGTCTCCAAAGATAAGAGAAGAGACCAGAACAAGAGGGTAGCTTGTGTCAAATGTCCAAGAACAGGGAGAATGAAGACGGACACCAAGGGGGACTCAAAGCACTAGTCTCCTCTGAGAGAACTGTTTCAGTGGAGTGGGTGGAATTAGAAGCCAGATTACATCAGAGGTGAGAGTGGGTAGTGAGAAAGAGGAGACAGCAAGGGTAGACGAACTCTGAAATTCCTTTATCTGATAACAATCTATTGTTATTCAACCCTTCCCTCGGTCTTGTAACCCCAAACCCTCTTTGGTGTTCTTTGACCTTTGACCTTCATTTCCTCCTCTCCTAAGTTCTTTCCCAGGCTTTCACTCCTGACTGGCTATATTCTTCCTCCTTTTCTCATTTGGACATTTTGGTGAACCAATTCAACTTTATACTGCCATCTTTTCTTGAATTACATTTCCCCTTATCCTTCCTGAGATCTTGCCCTGCCAAGCTTCAATCTTGGCTTAATTCTGCCATCTGCTACCTTTTGCTTTTACTAATATACTGGAGAATATCATGAAAATGTGCTGACTGGAACCACTACAAATTTATGTTTTATAATCTCAACTGGGCCCTCACTGCAGCAAGGAAGTCCTTTTATACCACCCCTAATCACTTCACTATCCTGTTTAACCAGTGTTTTTCCATATTTTCTCTCCTCAAGCCTCCCATAGTTCCCCCCACCCCTACCTTCTCAACTGAGAATCTTGCCTCATGAATTTCACTAAACAATCGAAGCTGTTAGCAGAGAACTCCCTGCTATCCTCTCCACTCCTCATCTTGTATCACTCAGATGCCTTCCACTACTATCTTCTCCTTTGTTCCTGTCTCATGTAATGAAGTGGCCCTTCTTCAAAAGGTGCACACTTACAAGTGATTCCATTCCATCCCATCTTCTCCAGCAAATTGCCCCCTCCTGTTATCCCCATTCTCACTTGTATCTGTCATCTCTCTAGCTACTGTCTGCTTCCAAAATGTCTCCCAAATCCTCAAAACAGCCTCATGTGATCCACCCATCCCCATTACCTGCTTTCCCATAGCTCCTCCCTTTTGTGGCTAAACTTCTAGAGAAGGCCAGTTATGGCCACTTGGATCTCCTTTTGTCTTCCCCTTATCTTAACTCTGCAGTCTGCCTTCTGACCTCATCATTCCACTGAAACTGCTCACCTAAATTACCCATGATTCATGACTGCCAAATCTAATAGGCTTTTCTCAGTCTTCATCCTTGTTGACCTCTCTGCAGCCTCGGTCACTGTCAGTCACCCCTTTCTCCTTGTTTCTCTCCTCTCTAATTTTCATGACATTCTCTCCTAGTTCTCCTACCTGTCTGATCACTTTTTTTCAGTCTCTGTTGCTAGTGTTCTTCTGCTAACAGTAAGGCTCCTCCAAGGCTCTGTCCTGGGCCCTCTTCTCTTCTCCCTATATACTATTTCACTTGGTGATCTCATAAGTTCCCATGGTTTCAATGACCATGATTTTCAGATGATTCTCAGCCAACCCTAACCTCTTTCTTGATCTCCAGTCTTACATCTCCAACTGCCTTTTAGACATTTAAAAATGTATGTCCTGTAGACATCTTAAACTCAACACATCTAAAACTGAACTCATTATATTTTCCCCCAAAATCCTCCCTTCTTCCTGACTTTCCTATTATTGTTGAAGATGCCACCATTTTCCCAGTAACCCAGGCTCACAATCAAAGTGTCATCCTCAGCTTCTCATTCTCTCAATGCCTCCCTCTTCCCCCATTTCCAATTTGTTTTCAAGTCCTGTCATTTCTACCTTTACAAGATCTCTTATCTAGGCCCCTTTTCTCCTCTGACACTTCCATTAACCTAGTACTGGTCCTCATAAACTCACACTAATAGCCTGTTGGTTGGTCTTGTTGTCACACTCTAATCCATTCTCCATTCAACTAACAAACTAAACTTCCTAAAGTGCAGTAGTATCTATCTCATAGGCAGGTAGGCCATGCGATGGATAGAGTGCCAGGCCTGGAGATTCATCTTCCTGAGTCCAAATCTGACCTGACGCTTGGACACTTACTAGCTGTGTGACCCTGAGCAAGTCACTTAACCCTGTTGGCCTCAGTTTCCTTGTCTATAAAATGAGCTGGAGAAGGAAATGGCAAACTACTCTAGTATCTTTGCCAAGAAAACCCTAAATGGGGTCATGAACAGTTGGCTATGACTAAACAAAATCTATTTCACCCTCCCTATTCAATTGACTCCAATGTTCTCTGTTACTTTCAAGTTCAAATATTAAATTCTCAATTTGGCTTTAAAAGTCCTTCATTTAGTTTATGGTTATGGTTATGGTTCATGGGTCCTACCTTTCTAGTCTTCTTATACTTTTCTCCCCTCCACTTATTTTGCAATCTAGTGATGTTGACCTCCTTATTCTTCTTCACATGAAATACTCTGTCTCTTGACCCTGGTTGCCCCCATGCCTGAAACTCTAGTCCTCTTTATAGCTCCCCCCCCCCCCGCTTCCTCCAGCTAAAGTCCCACCTTCTCCAAAAAGTTTTTCCCAGTCCTTAGTATCTTACCTCTGAGATTATCTCCAATTTATCCTGTATATATCTTATTTGTGCACAACTGTTTAACTCTTGTCTTCCTTATTAGACTTTGAGCTACTGGAAAGCCTGAATTATTTTTTTTTTTGCCTCTTTTTGCTTCCCAGGGTTTAGCCCAGTGTTTGGCTCATATTAGATGCTTGATACATGTTTGTTGTTGACCTGACTTACAAGATCCCCTGAAGATCCAACAAACAGGGCTTTGGGAGGTCTTTGCATCTGAGAAATCCTTTCATCTGAGAACAGTCTGAGGTATAAGGTATTTCCCATCATGCCTTACCCACTTTTATTGCTCTTCCATCCACTGTTAATAAATTATCTTCATTTCATGACAAAATAACAGCTAGAGTTTAAATGTATTTGGGAGCCCTGCCACATACATTTTGTCTCAGAGGAAAATCTGCTATCTCTCTTGCCCTGGAGACATGGTTAAACTTCCTTGAGTGATCCTGGCTGCCCTAGCATTAGAGTTATTAAGATGTTTCTCTGCATTAAGTGCTCACAGTGAAAGAATGTTAAACAAAGCCATAGCTCAAGGCAAAATATATGTCATACCAGTCAGCCAAACCTGTAGACTTGGAACAGACCCTGGGCAAGTCACCTAACCCACTCCACAATTTTCCAATCTGCATGTCCTAGGAGGTAAAGGGGTGGAAGGGGTGACAAAATTGGTGGAGGGGGGGGAAGGTCATGAAGCAGTGGTCAAATTTTTTTTATTATTTTGAATATAGCTCCTACATAAACAGATTCACTTTTCCAATAAAAATAAAGTTCAAATCAAAATCAGTGAAAGTAAGACTAGAAAGGAGAATTTGTCCAATAGTACAGGGTAAAAAGGGAGTGAACAACTGTCTTTTATTGGCTTTGGCAACTCTGTGCCCCATTCCAGTTGCCCATATTTTCCTCTTTATCTTAAGAGAGCTCCCATTTACAGAAAAAGAGCCTAGGAGCTTTTGGCAGCAGCAACCTCCAGGGCTGGTAGAATTACCCCAGTAGCCATTGCCCCCAGCTCTGCAGGGTCCCTGTGTGGACTCTCACCTTTGACTGCCTTTGCCTATACCCTGAGACTGGGCCTGGTTCTACCCATCTCATAAGGGTGATAGATTCCAGGGTAGTTAAGGACCTGATGAAACCCACCACCAAGGAGCAGTGAAAACCCCAAAACTCTCCCTTACCCTTGCTTGATGTAAGGGTTTAGTTCAGGGCTTTTGGGGGGTAGAGAAGGGAATATAGCAGGCAGGATGAACACTGACCACCAGTCATGGGTTCTTACCTTTCAGAGGCAGCACGGTGAGTTGCAGCGTGTTGGATCTGGAGTTAGGAGGACGTGTACTCAAATCCTGACTCTGGTCACTATGTGACCTCAGACATACAACTTAACCTCCATGCTTCTCAGTTTCCTCAACTGTGAAATGAAGCTTTGAATGGATGACTTCAAAGGTCCCTTCTATCTCTGAGTCTATATGTAGCTAGCTGGAGTCCAGTGGCCCAGAGCACAAACAGGAATAATCTTATCTACCTCTCTTCATTACCTCTGCTCTTCATAGGTCTGTGAAACTCTGTGTGTGGTACTCTTTCTTTCTCTTTTGTATATCTAACAACTATAGCTACTTCTGGTCCTGGGGAACTATATCCTCTCCCTTTCCACTAAGGAGCTCCTCTGCTCTGGATATGGGGTGATTATGTTTAGTCCTGAGAGAGTCTAATCATTTAGATGAAAAGTTAGATGTCTCTCCCCACATTTTTTAAATATATGAAACCCCCTTCTGGGTTTAGCTCATGTCTAGTTTCTCCCCAAAAGGGAAAGTAGAAAGACACAATAGGAATCAGGTATAGAAAAACTTTATTTCCTCTACGCAAAAGAAATGCTTAACAAACAAGGCCCACAAGTATGCATTGACAGATGAGATGAAATAGGATTCAATAATTTATAACTACTATTATGATCTCCCAGGGAGTTCATATTTACATCAAAACTTGAAACAGTCTGCAGGACTGTTGAATAGGTATTATTCAATTTCACCTTAGCTCTGCACTGTCTAAACAACTATCTCCAGATCCGTGTCTTCTGACAAGCCCGGCCAGGACTTGAAGCTTCTCCCATCATTGATCATCTCCTAGAAGTATTGAAGTAATTGTTGGGGAATTATCTGAAGTACATCTGACACAAACTAAGGATACAAGATCCTTGAACCCACAAAGACACCTCAAACTTGAACATAGCCATCTTGAGATTGATGTTCAGTAACTGACAAACCCACCAATAACATAAGTCAGAAGAGGCAGCCAGAGGACCAGATTTAAGCTTACCCAGATGAGGCTCCTGCTCTGTTGGCCACAGGGGAGCAGTTCACCACGCTGCCAGAGTGAGGGGAAAGCTGGTCACTCTTCCAATCCCTCATGGAAGAGACTTGAACAGTTCTGATATGTATGATCCGTAGCAGGAAAAAAAAGGGAAGAAAGAGAGACTGAGGACAAATCATTCTCTTTTAAAGATCTACTAAATCAGTCACTCTTCCTACTTAATGCCTAATAAGGGGATCACTTCCTCATCCCCAAAGCCCTGTAGTCCTTCAGCACTGACCAGAAGCAGACAGGACATGATCCACAGCCCCCGATACATAAAGTCTGGTGTTTACTTGCATTTTTGAAGTCCCATTTTCATTTAACATACCCATCAATTGGAGAATGTTTAAACAAATTGTGATGTGTTTGAAATGTAACAGAAGAGGTGGCTAGGTGGCATTGTGAATACAGCGCTGACCCTGAAGTCAGGAGGACCTGAGTTCAAATTCGACCTCAGACACTTGACACACTTACTAGCCATGTGACTTTGGACAAGTCACTTAACCCAATTGCCCTCCAAAAAGCAAAAGAAAAAAGAAAAAGAAAGAAATGTAACAGAAGAAACTCAACCCCTCTTAATACTAGTGCCTTCCTCCTATTAATTGTTTCCTATTTATCCTGTATCTAGCTTGTTTGCACATATTCATCTTCTGTCTCCCCTATTAGATTGTGAACTCCTCAAGGGCAGAGCTGTCTTTTGCCTCTTTTTATATCCCCAGAGCTTAACACAGTGCCTGATTGTGTTAAGTAGGTACTTAATAAATGTTTATTTATTAATGAATAATGATTATTATTATTACAAAATTTATATAGTTCTTTAAGGTTGGTAAAATATCAAATATCATCTCATTATTTCATCCTCACAATAACTCTAACCCTAATCCTAACCCTAACCCTAAGGAAATAAGTAGGTGCTTATTATGATTATCATTTTATTTATTTATTTATTTATTTATTTTTTAGGTTTTTTTTGGAGGGCAATTGGGGTTAAGTAACTTGCCCAAGGTCACACAGCTAGGTTTTTGTTTGTGTGTGCGTTAAGTGTCTGAGGCTGGATCCAAACTCAGGTCCTTCAGACTCCAGGGCCGACACTCTACTCACTGCACCACCTAGCCGCCCCTATGATTATCATTTTAAAGATAAGGAATCTAAGACTCAGAAAAATTAAGTGACTTACCCAGGGTCACACAGCTAGAAAGTATCAGAGGTCAGATGTGAACTCACGTCTTCCTGACCCCAGGTCCACTATAATTGTTAGAAATATTCCAGATCAGGGGCGGCTAGGTGGCGCAGTGAGTAAGAGCGCCGGCCTCGGAGTTGGGATGACCCGAGATCAGATCCGGCCTCAGAAAATGAGCACCCACGCAGAAATAATGACTGGCCGTGTGACCTTGGGCAAGTTACTTAACCCCAATTGCTTTAAAAATAAAAAAAAATTAAAAAAGAGACATTCCAGATCTAGTACTGTTCCTAATGCACCATGCTGCCACTCAATAGTAAGAATCCACGACTATGGTGAGCAGTGTTCATCCTGTCTCTCATACCCCCTCACCCCTACAAAAATAGGTCCAGCTCTATCCGCTGCACCACTTACCTGTGAATATATTATTACTCTGCTAGAAGAAGAGACAAATATGATGACTACAGCGAATCACAGAAAGATTTACATGACCTGATGCAAAGCGAAATTAGTAAATCTAAGAAAACAATCTACACAGTGACTACAACAACATAAATGGGAAGAATAACAACCACAAAACAATTAAAAATGAATATTCCAAAATTTAAAAGATTGAGCTTGACCCAAATGAAGAGATATTTGTAGAAAATAGCATCTAGGGGCAGCTAGGTGGTGCAGTGAGTAGAGGGTCGGCCCTGGAGTCAGAAGGACCTGAGTTCGGATCCGGCCTCAGACACTTAACGCACACAAACAAACAAAAAAAAAACCTAGCCGTGTGACCTTGGGCAAGTTACTTAATCCCAATTGCCCCCCAAAAAGCAAAAAAAAAATAGCATATAAATGTCATATATATGTATGTGTGTGTATATATATATGTATATATATGTATACTCACATACACACATATATCTGACTCTACCTCTCCCCCTTCCTCTCTCTCCTTGTAAAAAAAAAATATCAGGATGACTTTCAGAGTGAAAAGTTAAGGATTATGGGGAGAAAAGTAGTCAATGTAAAAAAAATCAATAAAATGTATTTTAAATTGTTTTTATTTTACTTAAATGGGAGATCTTTATAAACACTAATTCATAGCCTCTAAATATGAGTAATTTAAAAGAAATGAAAACTATAGTTAACTCAAGTCAGATTTCAAGGTATCATTATCAGTTCATAGTTGGCTTTTTTTAGCTTTTTTCTCTAGACACTAAATGAAGATGACGTGTCTTTTCACTTTCCCCTGAGGGTCTACAACCTAACATTGTATTGGATGGGTAGTTGAAGAGTTTTGCTGATCCGTAATTGATGATGGAATTCCCATTTAGGAACTATTATCAATAGCCTATCAATAGCTCTTTAGGTGACCCTAAAGTTTCAGGGAAAGAAGATTGTCACTGAAGAGTGTTGGTTGTTGGCTTTCCATTCTCAAAGAGGACCAAAATGACATCACTACTCTAGAGTCAAGCTACAGTTTGTCCCACTGTGGCTAATCAGACCAGTATGAGCTCAGAATGCTCTACCACAGGTCAGGCACAAATAGTCCATTTGAACACTGGGGTTGGATTCTCTAAATTTGTACACCCTGCGTTTCCTTTGCATTGTTTCAATTCTGCTTTGCTTTCAGAACACAGAACTTGCTCTGATGTGGGCACTCCATGCTGAGTGGCCCTGTGCCAGTGTCTCCCATGTCACACAATCAATTGCAAAGTTCTTAAGAGAGATCTTATGAGTGTCCCTGTATTGCTTCTTCTGACCATCGTGTGAATGGTGAGTTCTCCATAAAAATAACTGAGGAGTACTATCCCTATAATTCAGGGGCATTTCATCTTTTGTCTTGTTACATCTAGCGCCATAGTTGGGGAAGTTGCATGCAACTTCTTACATAAAAGCAGTTAGGGAAGAATCTATCTCCAGGGCTATGAGGGCTCAGTACAAAATTATTCTCTAATACTTCAATGGACTGATGATCTTATCAATGTAGATATTATTCTCTCTATCAAGGCTGATCACATTCTGTTTATTATACCTTTTCATCGAATGCAATAATAACAATTAAAATAAGGATAACTCACAGAGAACAAAAGAAAACACACAAGAAAGCAAAGATGGACAGCCCTGAACATAAGGCACAGTATTTATTATGTAGGCTTTCTTGAAATGGAAACTTATTGCTATATATTTTGAATCCTCTCTTACATTCTGCTGTGCATGTGATGATGCTTTTTCTTTTCATATTTTGTATTTAAGTTTCAATATTTAAGTTAATGATATATTTCTTTTTCTTTTTTTATTATGTATTTCAGTTTTAGTATTTAGGTCTAAAATTTTAAAAAAATTAAAAAATTTTAAATTGCATATTAATGTTTACAAAGTGCTTCCCTCACAACAACTCTGGGAGAGCACATAACAATTCCCATTTAATAGATGAAAAAATTAAGGTTCATGGAGGCCAAGTGAACTGCCCATGAACACATTGTTGTTTGCGAAGAGGACCACTGACATCACAAGGTGATGTCCTGATTTGTGCATGAATTAGTTTTAAGTTAGGCACAAGCTCATAAGTCTCACTTTCTTTTCCAGTCACTAAAGTCCAATAGCAAGACAAAAGTCAAGGTGACTGATGATGGACCAGGATGCCGAAGATGATCTTGGTGTCTTCAATGTCAGACCTCCTCCTCATTCACCAACAGGTTTGAGGCCTGTTGATTACATCAGCCTGGTTTGGCCAGTGTGCCAAGATGGTTTTACTAGGGTGTGGCCACTGTACATGCTACAGCTTCTTGGAGCCACAGGTAAGAGTTAGGTGACAGGCACCCAAAGTGGATGAACAACCCTGAAAAGGGCTCAGCAAGCCCTCCCACAAGAGTTTCTAGTCCTCCCTGAATGCCCCATGATCACATAGCAAATAAGTGTCAGAGCTGAGATATGAATTCCTATCTCCTGACCCCAGGATCTGTCCTCTTTTAGGACTGGGCCAGTCAAGAGCAGTAGCTACAAAGTACCAACTCTAGAAAAGTCATCCCTTTCTTCCTGGTGTCTCACTGTTTCTACCCTGTTTTGTCGGGAATTTCTCAAGCAGAACCTGAGGTCAGCAATTTTTTCACCTGAAGCAAGAGCTACAAACTGTATGGATCAAGGGATAGCATACATTCCTTCAGTTGAGTGGGGGTGGGCCTGTTATTTAGTAGCTTCCTGGTTTAATTATCTTGTGAATTAGGTACTAGACTCTGTATTTTCTGTATTTCTATAAGACAGTAAAAACTGCAAACAAAATCTAAAATTCAGAACAGTTGGATAAAGCTCCTGTTGCCCCAGTTTAGTCACAGCTCTGACAGTGTATGCTTAGCAGTAGCAACATGACCAAGCTGGGTGGACTGATATTACTAACAGAGATTCTCCTTCAGTAGTTGCCATGATAGTAGTTCCTTCTTGTGATCCTGTTCAGTTGTTTCAGTCATGTCCAATTTTTGTGACCCCATTAGGGGTTTTCTAGGTGAAGATACTGGAGCAGTTTGTTGTTTCCTTCTCCCGCTCATTTTATATATGAGGAAACTGAGGCAAACAGGTTAAGTAACTTGCCTTGGGGTCATACAGTAAGTATCTGAGGCCAGATTTAAACTCAGGGAGATGAGCCTTCTTGACTCCTGGCCTGGTGCTGTATTCACTGCCCCACCTAATGTAGCAGCAAGCACCCCAGCATCCCCAGAGTGGCTGCTTAGATCTGCTTTTCAAAAAGAAAGCAACTCAAAATGGGTTAACAAGCTTACTTTAATCAAACAAACATATATCATTTACCTAGTTCAGGGGAAAGAGGTCAGCACCCAGAACTTCCGAGTATACAGACAGTAGTTTCAAAACAGAGAAACAAACAGATCAAGCAGACAGGCTTCCAAACTGTCCAACCATTACATCAATACCAAATCACAGTTACCAGAGAGGGAAGCATCAACATCTGGGTTTTCAAAGCTGGGGGGGGGGCTCTCAATGGCTGCCCAGAGTCTCATCTCGTCAAATCACACAACACTTCTCAAAGTGAGCCCCAAAGCAAAGCCTCAAATCAGGGATTATATAGTCTTCTCCTGGCTCAGAGAATGTAACCACCCTCTTGACCCACTGCCCAATCACACAGCATCAAGGTGTGGTCATTCCTGAAAACCAAGCCTCCTACCACAGGCTCCATGTGACCACATTCAGCCTATTAGGAAGCAGAGTATATTTTCAAATCAAATCTCAGTCACTTAAGTCAATCAAAGTCTCTTAAGCCAATCAAAGGGCCTAGGGGCAGGGAAGATCTTCAAATCTGCATTTCCATTACACCTAACCGCCTCCACTCCTTGACCTATATATAATATAAATATTCATATCCCCCTTTTACAGATAAGGAAACTGATGTTCAAAGAACTTAAATGATTTGTCTAAGGATTCAGACAACTAGTATCAGAACTAGGATTCAAACTTGGGTCTTTTGGCTCCAAATCTGGTCGTCTTTACGCATTTCCACGGGGCTTTTCCTCCCTACCTTTCTCACAGTGCCCTCATGGGGCATTTGTATACTGCATCTCTAGAATTAGACTGTAGTGAGTTGACTTGACCTGGCTGCATCACAGAGCATCAGGACCGACTACAAAAAGCTGCTTTCAGCAAACCAGCCTCATTCACTTGTAGCCACCCATATTAAAGAGCTAAATATGGCAGCTATTGTGATATGGTTGTAATCACAACCTTAAACCCCTAGAAAATATTTGCTTGCAGGCAGCCTTGATCTGCTTTGAATTAAATACACTCCTAGACACACAGTTCCCAGGGATAGTACACAGGCAGTCCTTTCTCATCACATTCCAGACTCAATTCCTAAGGGCCTTCCTTAAGTTAAAACAGATAAAATACCCATTTACCATTAAGTTAGCCTCTAAAAGAAGCATCCCTTAAGTCTGGGAAGCATGAAACACAGCTATTAACACTATTGCTGGGACCTTTTTTTTTATTTAATGAAGTTTAATGCTTTAGCTGAGCACTGACCAAAGTGGACTAAACCAGATTGGTGCCTGCATTTATTTAATAGCTTACTGCTGTAACAGTGGCAACAGCAACAATAGCCAGCCTTTATATAGCATCTACTACATTCTAAGTGCTTCACAAATATTATCTCATTTGATCCTCACAACATTTCTGGGAGGTAGTTGATATTATTTTCCCCATTATACAGATGAGGAAACTGTGGCAAACAGAGGTTAAGTGACTTGCCCAAGGTCATACAGATAGTAAGTGTCTGAGACTGGATTGGGACTTAGGTCTTCCTGACTCCAGACCCTGTGCTTTATCTACTACTTACCCACCTCTAGGGGAACTATCATAGTCTGGCTCACACTGGGTGAGAAATTAAACCAGAGGACATCTAGGATTCTTTTAATGATAAGAATCTAAGACTTCAGTTCCACATAGAAGCATGCTGTCAGTCAGTAATGCCCATGACAATGAGAAAAGGGTTGGATCCAAAGCCAGGAACCTTCCTCTTTCTTGCTATAGATGTTCTGAGTTTCCTTGACCATGACACTTTCTTTCTCTCTGAGGTTTAATTAATGTGAATGGGCCTCAAGAAGATCACTGACTGAAAAGTCACCTATAACAAAATAGTCATAGCAGAACTCTGAAGCAGCAAAAATCAAAAGAAGGAAATAAAGTAAACATAAGGTGGTTCTATTACCAGAGGACATTTGGTTGTCCTGTACCATGGCAGGTCTGAGTTGTCCTGAAACAACAATCAATCAACAAACATTTATTTGAGGGCAAATACATTCTAGACACTGTGCAAAATGCTAGGGATATTAAAAAAAAAAAAAGGACAAAAGATAGATATTCCCTCCTCTTGATAAGGGTATTATCTTTTTTTAAGATTTTTTTTTTTTGAGGGGGGAAGGCAAAGCAATTGGAGTTAAGTGACTTGCCCAAGGTCACACAGCTAGTAAGTGTGTCAAGTGTCTGAGGTCAGATTTGAATTCAGATCCTCCTGACTCCAGAGCCAGTGCTCTATTCACTGCACTACCTAGCGGCCCCAAAGATATAATCTAATAGAGGAAATAACCTGCAAACAAAAATATATAAATCCTGTGTATTTTCTCTCAACACATGTGCCTTTGTACTCATGTTTCCTGGTCACATGTGGCCTCCTGGACCACCAGTCCTGCTTGCAGTCTGGCCCTGGCAGCCATTGTCCACAAGATCATCTTCTACAGCATCCTCTGGTGCTATAGCCACCACCCCCTTCAGCAGCCACAGCTACTAAAGACAAAGGAAAGAAAGTTCTTACCACCAAAGTTCTTTGCTACTGGTCAATGGTTCAACATTAGAAACAGCTATGGTTGTGTCAGTGGGAATGACATTGAAGGGGATGTATTTTGCGGCTATCCCAAAGGACCACTGGGCCTTTCCCAAACTGACTTGAGTTGAAACCTCCCATATGTGTTGTCTTCTATTAGAATATGTGCTCCTAGAGAGCAGGGACTGTCTTTTTTTTTTTTAATGATTATTATTTGTACTCTCAGCACTTGGTACAGTGTTTTGTCCTTGAGAAGTGCCTAATAAATGCTTTATCATTCATTCATGTACCTAACATGTGAAACTTCCATGCATATTCCCTGGTTGTTCATGTTTTCTGCTCATGAATCCTCCTCTGCTAATGGTGGAACCTGCAAGAGAATGAACACCATGTGTATGTGGAAGAGGAATCTTATCTCATTATTTTATTCCCTATGCTACTTGGTTAAATACCTTTTGTTTTGTACCAGTAGGTTCCATGACTGATTCATAGGAGTGAAGACATCACTGGGGGCTTGCAAATTATGGTGTGAGGGAGATGCTAATCCATAGAATACCCTGAACCTATATCTGTTCTGGTGGGGTAGGATGAATGAACACGTGCAATAAAACATTTCCAAGGTGCTACAGAGAAATGTGGGCTGTTTTTATCATGCACAGGGAGGACCCCCTGAGAAAGTATGTAGATTCATCACTCGATCCTAGTGGCAACCCTTTAAATGCAAAGGACAACCCCTCTATAAAGAAACATTTTTCCTGCCCTAGCACTGTGCTAATAAACACAGGAGTTTAATTCTATAGCTCAGGTTCATTTTAAGGATGACAATAATTTGGCACACTTTTTTTCTCAATTCATATATATATGGAGATGTGCTATGGTAAGACAGAAAAATAATTCAGTTAAGGATAAAAAGTTGGTTTCTCAAGTAAATTATAAAGCTGCCTTTCTTCCTCATATGAAATAGTCTCAGTAAGAACTTTTTATCCTCATTCTTCATGACCTTGTAGAGAGCTCCTATGATATTGATATATAGATATTGATTTTAAAAAACATATAAATTCTCTGAACATGCAAAGGGCTATCTATCTCTAAAGTCAATGTGATTATCTACTCAGCAAAAAATCTCTTTTTTGTATGTATCACTACCTCTGGGATACCTTTCCCTAATTCACACTTGTAGATTGGTTCCTCCAGGCAATGACTACCTCAGATTCCAGGTATTCTTTGGATCTGTACCTTTAAAATTATATACATTTTCCAAATCATTTGCCTTCAGTAATTGACCAGGGGACACAATTAGCTCAAAAAAGCTATTTACTGAAATGGCATTGTAAGAACAAGAGCTAGAAAGCATTTCCTCCATCATCCTAAGACATATACTACAATGAATGTACACAGCACAAATAGGCACACTTATGGAATACATTGTTCAAGGAAATTCACATCTCCTGAAGGATCCAATGTCTTTTTTCTTTGTGGTGGTCCCATGCTGCTACCCTTGGGCAGACACTGCATTTTGGCATATCACTCTACTGGGGTCTCCTACTAGGTGCAACAACTCCAACCAGACAATTCACTCCTCTGATTCTTGCCCCAGTTAGGTTCCAAGCCCTGGCCCTTCCTGTGGGACTTAACAAGTTCACCTTAGTTTAATTAATTCATCAGCCCTTTTCTGAATCCATACTTTCTTATCTGCCTAAGACTAAGAAGATACAAGGAAAGAAAGACATGGTCCTCCCCCATCAGGCTCACAGCCTTAATAATCTTTAGGACCTAGACTTTTAGATCTGAAAGGGGTCTTCATTTTATTATAACAGGGTTATCAAAATATACATTGTCCCAGGCTTCTCTAATCTGCTTGCCAGTGACCATCAATGGCTTCAGCACAGTTTCATTGCTTATATGTTATATGGTTAAATAGGTAAACTGGTAAAATTTGCATGAAAAGATGCAGGAAATTACAAAATTCAAGAAAAAAAGAAAAAGAGATCAGAAGAAGAAGAAGGTAGAGATAGAATGACTGTTGGTTCTTGGGAATTTCTATCAATGTTTTATTGTGTCACCTATGACATAATTTAAGATATTCAGTTTGGGATGTAAACTTCTAATAACAAAGGTGGTAGCCACTAACCAGACATAAGTTTTGCCCTTGTGTGTTACTTAAAGATTGTTGTAGCCACATCTTTCCAGACCATGAGAAATGATTCATTTGGACCCCTACTCTATTCCAATTGGTATTAATCAGTTTGATGTGATTCCATAAGGGTAGTGATTAGTGGTTCTGTAAGTTAGGTCCCAGAGCTGTCAACTACAGATTGTAAATTCACTTGCTTAATCATAGGTTAACTAGAGGCCCTCCACCCTTGTTTTTCCTTGTGATGGTGACCAAGCCCATCATAGAAGAGGCGACTCAATTACATGGAAAGTCCCCCAACTTAGTTTTGTGCCTTCAGAACACTCTTTCTTGTCCAACATGAGCAGGTAACCATCTTATGACTATCCTATGACCACTTAGTCAGTGGAGATGCCAAGATGCCCCATGCTTTGCCCAATCCAAGGCCCTTCTGATTGGCCCATGGAGCAAGTTCTCTCAACCAATGGAACTCTGTAGTTTGTACAGCCCCTCTAGAATGTTCAAGTATCAAATTTCATATCAAGTCTTATTAAAATAAAGGAGGGGCCACCTCAGATTGTGAGGAAGAACTGAAGTCTACTTCATTAGAGGGTAGCATAGACTAATAAAGTGCCATTGACTCAGAGATCTGCCTCAGTGATTTTTCTTGCAGATTGGACACTTTTAATCCCCATAAGACCTTAGGCAGACCTCACCCCATTTACCATGGGAGAAGTGGCAGCAGAATCTTTACTTCTCAGTAATGCATGAGATAGACAGTAATGGCAACTCAGAGATCACGATTTCATGCCTAACATGACCCCCTGAGGTACAACCTGGTATCCTGATATTTCTAGTTTTGCTAGATTACCAGGGGGTCTGGGTTGTGACCAACCTGGATTCAAAGTGCTTGCAGTTAATGCTTTTGGGTTTTTTCCCCCCTGGGTATCACAATATTTTCTATATAATGAGGGATGAGGAAGATTAGGGATGATCCTCAAAGATTATGTTGGGGTCAGTGTCTCCTCATGTGAAGAAAGAGGAAGGTAGACTTCCCAGCCCTACAAGGAGCCTTGTGTTTGGGAGCTTAGAGGAAGCCTCTCACTTCAGTGGAGTCAGAGGATCCTGAGCAGGGGAGCAGAGAATCTACCCTCTAGCACTTCAGATTGGATGATGAGGTGTGATGGGTCATGCAGAGGAAACCTAGCAGTTTGTGGAGGACTGAAATCCTTCACCTCCTTGTGCTCCTATACTTCCAATACTGGGTTTACATTGTATCTAGGGGTTTCTAATTGGTCACCATCTCTGGTCTTTATTTGTATTTCTTCCCCTTCTACCTTGACCTGGCTTAAAATTCATTGAGCACTCATTTCCCAACTGGGATAAGTTGCCCATATGGCTTATTATTCTCTGTGACACTTTAGCTCCAGGGGCTGTCTCCCCAGCACTAGGTGAGTCTATTGTTTCGAGGACCATTCTGTTTCTTCCCCACCAACTCTAGCAAATCCCCAGAAGATCACACAACAGAAGCTAGCACACTGGAATCATTTTATGTATCAAGGGGGATGAATTAGAAAGAAATAGAACAGAAGAGGGGTGCAGGGTGGGAGGTGGGGAGAAAGGAGCAAACTGATGGATACAGACTGGGCAACCATGGCAGCCAGGAATATTCTGACTACAGGGAACAGGAAGGGACTTCCTGCTTCAGTGCTGGAGACAGCAATTAATTTCATCAGATGCTCCTGAGCAGGGAGAGAAAGTGTCTCTAAGGGGCTATCTCGCCCAGACTGGATTCAGTCCGTGGCATGGGGGAGAAGGGGCTCCTACAGCCTTGCCAAAAGTTCGTATAGCCTTTTTGGATGCAAGAGCTGGGGAGGAAACAGTATGATCAGAGGTTTCTTGCCCTCAATAAGGAGAACGCATTCACTTCTTGTACTTTGTGACTGTCTCAGCTCATCTTCTGGCTTCTTCTTCCCCCAGAATGCTCCAAAAATCACTCCCATTCACCCAGACTTCCAGAGTTTCTCTCCAGAACATCCTAGGATTGCTATGCCTTCCAAAATTGTGTTATATACATTTGAAAGTAAATTGCCATTATTCTCACTACAGGGGCAAGGTCATTTGATAAAGGGGGACAATCTGTGGATTGGGGCTCATACATTATTGTGGAGTTAGTTTTGAACCTAAATCCCAGTAGATCCCTTGGGTTATTGTTTAGGGGATACATATCAGGGGTACATATCAGTTAGGAAACAGAGTCCCAGAGAAGTGAAGTAAATTACAGAAGATCAAGTTAATCTCATTAGGGAAACAAATAAGACACACAAAGCAATTAAAGAACACTACAGGATAATTTGTAACCACATGCCCAATTTGTATGACAGACTGATAGTAAGTTTTATGGAAGACCAGAAAAGGAACAGAGTTATAATGGCAGCTAGAGGGTACAATGTGCTGGCCCTGGAGTCAGGAAGACCTGAGTTTAAATCTGGCCTCAGATACTTACTGTGACCCTGGTCAAGTCACCTAACCCTGTTTGCCTCAGTTTCCTCATCTATAAAATAACCTTGCAGAGGAAATGGCAAACCTTTCCAGGATCTTTGCCAAGAAAACCCCAAGTGGGGTCATGGAGAATTAGGAATGAAAACACTTTAGCACCAACCAATGTGGGCTGAATGATTCAGGAAGATTTCATAGAGATAGTGGCACTTGAGTTGCATATTTAAGGACAGTATACAAGAGATGGGCACTTTAGAAAGTAGTAATAGGAGCAAATTATCTTCATCAGAGCATAGGCTTTCAATAAGTATGATTTAGATGTTTTTGGAATGAAATTAGCAATTAACATCAACATCTGCTTTGCTAATTGAGCCTAATTTTACCATGTTAAACCTTTTTCAGATTTCCTTTGTCTGTCTAGATTTTTACATACCTTGGTTTCAAGGCATTTGGCACAATAAGAACTTATTTATATGTACATTGGTGTGATTGGCCTACTTCCTCTCCAACTCCATAGCTTTAATGTGTCTAACTACATAAGCAGGGCTTTCCAAGAGACAAAAAGAAAAAAGGTATCCTAATGTGGGCAGAAAGGCACTTACATAACAACTGGTTTTTCAGACCTTCACTGCAAGGCTGATGAAAAAGGGATTGATGCCTTTTGGTAGAGAAGCTGATGTCAGCACATCTGGCCAAGACTTGGCACTGGCCTATTCAAAACTGTTCAAAACAGTGACTGATAGTACCCTTGAAAGTCATAGCTTTGTGACTATGGGAATTTTGCAGGTATTTTCAACTACAAAATGGTGGTAGCTTGAGAATCAAAGTATCTGGGATATAGCCCATGGACTGAACTATTCCACACCTGATACCAGGAAATAGAATTCAAATCAATTCATCTTTCTAGACCAATATCATATTTCTCTGCTCTCACATGCCTCTAAATTACAGCACGACTGGTCTACTAGCTGTTCCCTTGTCACAAAATTCCATCTCCTGTCTCCCATAGCTGCCTTATAATTATAGAACAGCTCTGGTGCTGCTGTCCCAAATCCCACTCATAGTGGCAGGCTGGGTCCCCAGAGCTGGACACCTCTCCTCGGGATTCTACAGGTAGCTCTGAGGGTTTAGGGATAATTAGCTCATGAATCCCTTTAGAAGGAAGTGATGGGGTCCTTGTGATATATATATGTCTGTAGTATCAATCTGTAACATCAGTTTGTAAGTGATTGTAAAACCAGTCTGTAAGATCACATTTCCACCCCCCCAGCCTCAGAGCATTGACTCTTCCCTTCCCCCTTCCAGCACTCTGCCCAGCAACAACTCATGACCTGTTTATCTCTGCTTGAAACAATAAGTTATGGAAATGTTATCTCTCTTAGTTAGAGTGGCCAGCCCCACCATGAATTCTTCAATACCTTACCTATAGGGTAACTACTTAGTCAATTATATACCCACACCATCTCTGATGACCTTGGTGGGTGGCAGACTGGGCACTCTTTAGTGACCTATCAGGCCTAAAACCACACCTCCAGCTAGCCCCCCCTTGAGCTATTTCCCAGTGAATCATGGGCAATACACCTGCGCAGTTGATATTAAAAGTGCATGGTCCTTTGAGCACTGACCACTCCTTAACTCCTCCCTGATCCCACCCTTACTCACCTAGTTAGCATAATTGACACCTTAAAACTATGCCTGTGGCCTCTGCAAGTCTGCAGGTTCCATAAGAATCTTTGCCCGCTGTTCTCTACAGTGTAACAATAAACTTTACAATTTCAGCTTCAAAGTTTGCTTGAGCCTGGTGAATTCCTTCCAGACTGGATGCCAGGGTGGATCCCTGGCAGAACCACTTACCCTCCCCCCCTCCTTATCACCCTTTCCTCTTCAGAAGGTATTTTACTATGGCAGTATAATAGGTATAGCTGGTACAAAATATTCTCTCCAAAAGTCTATGACACACTACTACTAATACTACAAAGTCTAGGGCTGGAGTTCTTGACATGAGGTGCAAGGGGGTAGTGGATAGATTTCAAAGAGTCTGTGAAATTGAATGGTAAGAAAAAATACATCTTTATTTTCACTAACTTTTGGTTTCCTTTGTAATAGTAAGCGTTTTGTTTTATGCATTTAAAACTTTATGGTGAGGAGTCTGTAGAGTTTTACCAGATTGCCTAAATACATGTGTGTATGTATATGTGTGTGCATGTGTGTGTGTGTGTATATGTGCATGTATATGTGTGTATATATGTAATATATATATGTATGTATACACACACACACACACACACACACACACACACACACACACACACACACACACACACCTGGGTTTATAACCAAGCAAGCCTGGATAATTTTTCCTGAGATTCTCTTCATTAGTGGAGAAAATGTTGAATGTGTACTGCATAAATGGATGAGAGAGGGGCGGATAGGTGGCACAGTGAATAAAGCACTGGCCCTGGAGTCAGGAGGACCTGAGTTCAAATCCGGCCTCAGACACTTACTAGCTGTGTGACCTTGTGCAAGTCACTTAACCCCAATTGCTCTCCAAAAAAAAGCATAAAATAAAATAAATTAATGAGGGGAAGAGTTTGTTTGAGTTTGGAGAAGACATTCTTTCCTTCTTTCAGAGAAAAACACATGTGGTTCCAGATTCTCTTTGGGATCAAATCCAGGGAGAAGCTAGAGAAAAAGTCTCTTGTAGATTTATGGAGGGGAAACCAAGTCCTCAGCAAGTCTCTGATTTCCAGCTCGCCTCCTTAGAGAATTTCCCCTTGGGTCAGGTAAGGCCTCCTTCTTGGCTGAGAGAGCTCATCTTACTCTTATCTAAAGAACCATTTGCTCTTATACACCTTTATTTTCACTCACTAAAAAGTCTGTTTCCTTTTTTGCTTGGATAAATGGGCTTGCTCAGTTTTCACTATTTCTGAAGGTGCTTTGCATAACCTGCATTCAGTAGGAAGGGGCCAAGCTGGCAAGTACAAGCTTGGGGTACTACCGCCTTAAGAGCAATCAGAGTAACAGCTTTTTATTCTTGAACCAGTCCAGTTGTGCCCCGACACCAGCAATATTTAAGGGGGGAATGGTAGATAAAATTAGAGTGTACTGTTCCTTTATCAGAGAAAAACCCTGTTCCCCACAAAGCAGAAATCACAGTCTCCCTTGGAAAGGAATGGACCAGATTCTACAGACTTCAATGCTCCCCCTGAGCTGCCTTTCTATATGTTTAGAAATACCATGTGGATATATATCTGACATACACCTTACAGGGGCAACTCATACCTCCTGGAGGTCTTCACATAAGATATCCCATCTCCCAACTCCAGTGATTTTCACTGGCTTCCTCTATGGCATCCTAGCTACAATCCCAGCTTCTACAAAAGGCTTTTCCATGTTCCCCCTTCATGCTAGTCTTTTATCTTGTTGATTATCTCCAATTTATCTCGTACATAGTTGAGGGGAGGAAGGAGGGAAGGAAGGAAGGGAAGGAAGGAAGGAAGGAAGGAAGGAAGGAAGGAAGGAAGGAAGGAAGGAAGGAAGGAAGGAAGGAAGGAAAGAAAGAAGAGGAGGGAGGGAAGAAAGCATTTATTAAACATTTATTAAGTACCTACTATGAGCCAGACACTTTATTAAGCACTTTATAAACGTCTCATTTGATTCTCACAACAACCTTGGGAGGTAAGTGCTATTATGATCCTTATTTTACAGATGAGGAAACTGAGGCATACAGAGGTTAAGTGACTTGCCCCAGGTCACATAGCTAGCAAATGGCTGGAGCTGGACTTGGATTTAGGTCTTCCTGACTCTAGGCCCAGCAATCTGTTCATTACCCCATCTAGCTGATACCTAGGACTGTGTACCTGTTGGTTCTTGCTATTTGCCTGCAGATGGTTTAGAGCAGGGGTTCTTATCTTGCCCTATAGAAATCATGGAATCTATAAATGTGTGTATTGGGGAATGGGGGGAATTACATGTTTATCTTCAATAATCACTAACCAGAATTGATCATTTCCTTTTATTATGAACTTTAAGTGTCCACAGGTTTCACCAGACCACCAAAGGAGTCCATAACACAAGAAAAGGTTCAGAATCCCTGATTTAGAGGGGAATTTAGTAAGTTCCTTCATAGTCATAAAGCTTAATGTTGTAGTAAAAATCCTCTACTCCAACCACTTCATTCTAGAAATGAAGAAACAGACTCAGAAGCCCCTCGTAACTAGTTTCTGCAGATCTCTTGGTGTTCAGCCCCACAGTGATAAGTAAATGGCAGAAGTCACCTGGAAGCATGACAAGTGAACTGCCTGCCACCAGCACTAAGTAGGAAGGAAGAGAGAAATAAGAAGGGGCTAAGAGGTTGGGAAATCTGAATCAAAGTGTCAGACAGCTCAGAAGGTGGGAAAGAGGCTTTTTAAACAAACTCTAGTAAGGCAACCAAGAAAAAAAAAAAAAAATATATATATATATATAGTAGAAGGAAATCAAAGCCACTGTCTAGAGGTTGGTGGAGTGAAGAAAGTGACAAGGAGGAGAAAGCAAAGAAGAATCATAGAATCTGCAGAGCAAGAAGGAAGTTTTTCACTGACCAATATTGAATCCACCATCCCACCCATACTCATGCTTTATCATGCATATCTGTCAGTAGCAAAACTTGATTACTTTGGTCCTGTATTTTGGCCAGCAAAAACAAAAAACCAAAAAACAAACCCTGTCTCTCCAAGTTTGTAATAAGTTGAGGGATGAACAATATCCTGTAGTGTTGGACCCAGCCCCACTCTGCCCTTCCCTCTTTGATTTGTCACTTTGCCCTTCCTGAGTCGGACACAAATCCACTCACCCTTTCCTTGAGTTGTAAAACAGGCAGCCCAACCTTTCCTTCATTGATTTGTAAAACAGAGAACTCCACCTTGCTTAATCTGTAAACAGGCAGAACCCCCACCCCTTGCTTACCCTTGATTAATCTGTGGGTGGGAGTCCCAGCCTAGGGAGATTCAAATGTATACTGACCAATTATTGGAGTTTCAGTTTACATCACTGTAATTTCAGCTTACATAACCTGGCTATGGAACCTCTATAAACCTGTACACTGTCTGTGTCAAAGTGCTGTCTGATTTGGGTGACCATGTACCCCAACAGTCCCGCGGTGTTCCACGGTAATAAAATCCACTTTTTAAATTTAATCTTGGGGATCTTCTGTCTCACTTTTATTAAGGTACAACAGTAGTACACACTGAGAGGGATGATTGTTAATAACCAATTATTGGGTAGATCCAAGTTTTGCCCCTTTCCTGTTTCCTTGTTTGAAGCCCAGTCTCTGAAAGACTTTACTAACTTCTGCCAGAAATCCCCACCCCCACCCCCACCCCCAAGACCATCTTATCTAGGTGAATTCCTGCCCATTGGGTCCTCAAGTTTGGGTGGAGATAAATTTCTTTGATTAAATTGCCCAAGGCTGTGGGTGATTTGAAAGTAAATGACATAATCAATGTCATGTGCCCAGCCCCTCATTAGAATAGATCCACCTGGGGCACCTAGGTGGCTGCAGTGACTACAGCACTGGCCCTGGAGTCTGGAGGATCTGAGTTCAAATGTGACCTCAGACACTTAACACTTACTAGCAGTATGACCTTGGACGTTAACCCCAATTGCCCTGCCTTCCCCTTCCCTCCCCCCCAGAAAAAAAGAATAGTCCCCCTCTCAGTAAGTTCATTGTCTTTCATTACTTGTTAACCAGTCAGAGTTGATTTCCATCCTCAGGAACCCTTTCTTCCAAGGGCATCTAAGTGTTGAGGGGGTTCTATGATTTGACTTTTGATCTGAGAGAGAAGGCCAAGTGGCCATTTTTTATTAATAATATGCTAGCATTATTAACACAATGATTACCCAGAAATTATTTTTTATACATTACAACATACACACATGCACACACTCAAACACACTCATGAGACTATACAAGTGCCAGTAGATTTCAGAAAATTTGGTAATGATGCCAGAAATCAGAGATGTGTCATGGCAGATAGTGATATTGCCAATAGAAATAGCAAAGCTTGGGCAGCTAGGTGGCACAGTGAATAGAGCGCTGGCCCTGGAGTCAGAAGGATCTGAGTTTGGAGCCGGCCTCAGACACTTAATCCATACAAACAAAAACCTAGCCGTGTAACCTTGGGCAAGTTACTTAACCCCAATTGCCCTAAAGGGGCGGCTAGGTGGCGCAGTGAGTAAGAGCACTGGCCTCAGAGTTAGGATGACCCGAGATCAGATCCGGCCTCAGAAAATGAGCACCCACGCATAAATAATGACTAGCCGTGTAACCTTGAGCAAGTTACTTAACCCCAATTGCTTTAAAAAAAAAAAAAGAAATAGCAAAGCTTGGGGTATTCAGATATTTCCTGAGATGGATAGCATCCAGAGAAATGATGTGACCAATCAGAAGGTGTTAGCTTCTTGGGACAGGTAGCAGGCAAAACTGTAATAAGGGTAGGTTTTGCCCCATGAATGACCAGATTTAGAAGGCACCAAAATGGCAATCCAGGCAAGGGTCACGAAGAGGAGGTTAGGCAGGAGGGAGAGGTTCACCAGCACTCCAGGATCCTTCCACAAATCAAGTTTGTTCATAACTTCTCTACACTAGGGTCTGAGAAAGTCTGAGCCTGGTAACCTAGGTACCTTCTCCCCAAGTCATGGCTAGGAAGGGGATGTGTTGTTAAGAGTCACAATCTGGGAAGAATTGAGAAGGGGGCATGAGTTAACCTCCCTCACCCTCCCCCATACTCTAACCCCCACCCCCACCCCACCCTACCCCTAAAATACAAGCAGGAGAGCTTGAAATCCTAGCTTCCTGTCTCCTCTTTCTCTAGTCCATCCTCCACTAAACTTTTTGTTGTTGATGTGTTTCAGTCATGTCCAACCCCATTTGGGGTTTTCTTTGCAAAAATACTAGAGTGGTTTGCCATTTCCTTATCTAGTTCATTTTATAGAAGAGGGGTGGCTAGGTAGCACCGGCCTTGGAGTCAGGAGGACCTGAGTTCAAATGTGGCCTCAGACACTTAACACAAAAATTAGCCATGTGACCTTGGGCAAGTCACTTAACTCCAGTTGCCCTCCCAAAAAAAGCAAAAAAAAAAAAAGCATTTTATAGATGAATAAACTGAGGTAAACAAGGTTAGGTGACTTACCCAGGGTTACACAGAGCTAGTAGGTGTCAGAGGCTGGACTTGAACTGAGGTCCTCCTGGCTCTAAGCCCCATGCTCTATCCCCTGTAGCACTCAGCTGCCCTTCCAGTAAATTATCAAATTCGAAAGCACAAGTTTAGCTACGTCGCTTCCCTTCTGAAAAAGGGTTCGGTGGCTCCTCATTGTCTTTATGTCAAAATACAAACTACTTAACTTGGCATTTAGAACCCTTTGCAATCTGGCTTAAGCCAGGCTTATTTCCCATTATTCACCTTCATGCACACTATCTTCCAAATGAACTGGCCTACTTTCTGTCCCCTGAACCTGGTGCTCCATCTCCCACTTCAGTACCATATCACAAGTCCCCCAAATCCAAAATGCTCTTCCTCCTCACCCCTGCTCCTAAGTCCCCAGTTTCCTTCAAGGCTTAGCCCTGTACTGCAGCCTAGTGGAAGCTTTTCTTAATCCCAGGAGGCATTAGCATTCTTTTCTCCTTCATATTATTATATACATAGTACACACACAAATAGTGTGTGCACATATATACATATATTATAATATAAAGAATGTGTACAGATATAATCTATATACATGTGTGTATATGTACATGTGTGTATGTGTGTGTATATGTATATATGTGTGTGTGTGTGTATATATGATAATGTGAACTGGAAGGGAGGGGAGAAAGGGTACCTGCAAAATGTGGCAGATAAGAAGAAAGTGAAATCCAGAGAAAGTTGAGGTAAGGGTGAAATGAAGCATGGCTGGTGTGTGGTTACACACACATATATATAGGCATATGATGTGCACATATATATGTATAGGTATATGTATATATATATGCATACACACATGCAGCATATATACATTTATATATCTATTCTACTTTGCCACAACGGGAGAACTCCACCTTGTGACCCTCCTCTCCTTATTGGTCCGTACCAGTACCAGAACTACTATTTGGGGAAGGACCCCAGGTCATGCTTCATTTTACTTTCACCTCAACTCTCTCTGGACTCCATCTCTTTCTCCTTGCTTGCCACATTTTATACAGGTGCCCTTCTTCTCCCCACCTCCCTTTTATGCATTGTCTCCCTGCATTAGAATATAAAAGAATGGAGCTGTCCTGCTTCTGGAACACGGTAAGTATATAATAAGTGCTCACTCATTCATCTACTCTGTAAAAAACATGTGGATGAAAAATATCTGTTGTACATTATGCAATTGGATGGACAAATAATTCATCCATCAGTATATGTCTATTCTTTCTGTCTATCTTTCTATATCTATCTATCTATCTATCTATCTATCTATCTAATCTATCTGTCTGTCTATCTATCTGTTGTATCATCCCCCTATAAATTCCTTGACAGCAGGTACTGGTTTTCCTTTGGTCTCTGTATCTAAAGTACCTAGTCATCACCTTATTCAAGCCCCTTAATAAATGCTTATTGGATTGGAAGCTTCCAAATGATACTAGGGGTGAACCCTTGCCCCACAGCCCCCCAGCTGGAACCCAGAATCTTTTTCTCTTCCTCCTTTCTCCAACATAGGGTACCTTTCCTTAGGTACCAAAATTTCTAATTATAACTCTGTATCCAAGATAAGACAGAGATTTTTCAATCTGGAAGTGGACATCCCACTTCTAGCTTTCTTTTTTTTTTTGCTTTGCTTTGCTTTTTGGAGGAAAGCAGGGCAATTGGGATTAAGTGACTTGCCCAAGGTCACACAGCTAGTAAGTGTTAAGTGTCTGAGGGCAGATTTGAATTCAGGTCCTCCTGACTCCAGGGCGCGTACTTCATTCACTGCACTACCTAGCTGCCCTTCACCCTCCCCGACCCCCACCCCCACCAATGGCCCACTTCTGATGCTTCATTTGAGAAATCAATTATAGACTCAGAAGAAACCTGAAGGGACTTTCCTGCTCAGAATTGCTACTTTCATTCACAGGTTAGGTTTCTCTGACTTTAACAGCCTGGAAGATCACCTTGGTCACGTTGCAGGTGTTAGCAACAGTGTAATTATTGCTCACTTCCCCTCCCTCTTGCTATTGCCTTAACTGAGCTTGAAGCCATTGACAAAGCTCCTTTTTCGTTGCTTGATGATTTTTTAAAAAGGAAAAAGTCATATTGAGGGGACCCCTTGGTTTGCATCTCCAAGACTGACATTTAACTGAGAATTTGGGGAGAGGAGATTGCTTGTGACTTCCTCTACCCATGACTGTCCTGTAACACACAGTTTGTTGCACTACTGGGCTCACACAACCCATATGCTTCCACGCAGCACTTGAACCCAGCCCTTCCTGACTCTGAGACCAGCCTTCTATTCATGACAGCTACTCCACACTGCCTTTCAAGGAGGTTTACAGCCCGCCAAATTGTACCTAGATTGGCCCATCTGCGTGCTAAGCATTTACAACAATTAGTTAACCCAGAATGCAGGATCTGTCGCATTCAAAAGCAGAGCACTGCGGAGAACCAGCACTCTGGAGGCTGAAGCCAAAGGAACCAGTGACCCAGAGCTCGACAGGCCCCACCCTCCCCTAGACTTGTCCCAAATTCTTTTCATCCTAATTGTGCTCTTTCCTCCAACTTCCCCTCAACCTCCCTGCCTTCCCCTGCAGTCTCTTGGCCTGGTTCTTTAGCACAGTGTCTCTTGCACATGCCTTGAGTTGCCCTTCACTGGGCCCATCTTGTAATGCATTCTCTCCAGCACCACTTTCCCTTCCACTTCCCAGCATTCTGCCCTCTCATCTCTTGCTTCTCCCCCAAGCACACAAGGGGTTCTCCAAGGGGTCCACTATGGTCATTGCAGCTTGTATGCGCAAACATACATATCTATTATCTGATGATCTGGTTTATTTGTGCCAAATTTGTCGCATCGCTCACATATCCAGGATCGGCTGATATTTTAAGACAGTGAATCAGACTATTTGGCATTGCTTGCTTTGCGGCAGAGCTAGGGGATAGTGGTGTAATGAAGACAGGAGGGGGAAGTGCTATACTTATTGGGAAGGAAATTCATGTCAATAAGAATTCTGCCTGGCAACAGGATTCTGAAAGTGAGATAGCAAGCACTAATATGCAAAGCTGGAATGCTGTCATTGGTAAAATAGCATCACATTTCTAGCCTGTCTTATTTTTTCCCATGTAATGTAAGATGAGGAGCCTATTTTCTGAAAAGGTAATAAAATTGCTTTGAAATTTATTCTGTAAAGGATACCCACCAACCTGTCACTTAGAGGAAGCTTAAACTAACTGAAATGGGTGACAGATTTAAGACAAGAAGGGACCTTAGAGAAGAACATCCAATACCTTTATTTTATAGGTGGGGATACCAAGGATGAGAGGTTAAATGACCTACTCCTGGTTGCACTGTTAGTGAGTGATAGAGGTAAGGCTGGAACCTGAATCCTCTGAACACAAATCTAGGGTTCTTTCTATCATACTGCTTGTTCTTATATGGTATGATGGAAAATAGGGCATAGGGCAGGTAGGTGGCACAGTGGATAGAAGGCCAGGCCTGGAGTCAAGGAACTAAGTTCAAATCCTGCCTCAGACACTTACTAGCTGTGTGATACTGGGCAAGTCATTTAACCCTGTTTACCTCAGTTTCCTCATCTGCAAAATGAGCTGGAGAAGAAGATGGTGAATCACTCCAGTAGCTTTGCCAAGAAAACCTCAAATGGGGTCAAGGAGAGTCAGACATAACCCACTGAACAATAGCACAACATGATTGAAAAACACAACAAAGCATTACATTAGGACTCAAGAGACCTAGGTTCTAATCCCTAAATTAATCAAACTTTTACCACTGTCTATTTGTCTAATCTAGCTCTAGACTTTTTTTCTTTAGGCCTCAGTTAGCCTAGAATCAGGAAGACCTGAGTTCAAATCTGACCTCATATAGTTACTAGGCAAAGGTCTCAGTCTCTATTTGCCCCAGTTTCCTCATCTATAAAATGGGGACAATAATAGTACTTACCTTTTTTGAGATCAAATAAGATAGCCATTGTAAAACACTTAGCACAGTGCCTAGTACACAGCAGGCACCATGTAAATGTTATCTATTTTGAAATTTTTACTGTTATTCTCACTACAAGAGTTGAACTAGGTGAACTCTAAGGCCCCTTCCACCTTTATTAGAATATGATAGAAAGAAAACCGACCAGTCTTAGAGTCAGAGGACCTGAGTTCGAGGGATGCACAAGTCAGTCACAAGTTCCGGGTCTCAGCTTATATCTCACGCCATTGTGAGGCAGTACTCTACACACCTTAAATCATCATATAAACATGAGCTATTTTAGTGCTATTAGTATTCGATACCATCTCCAGAGAGCGATTTTCTTATTGGTAACTTGAACCAAAATGAGGAGATAAACTTCTGCAAAGCAGTGGCTGATAGGAGCAAAGAGAACCATCCTATGGGAAGGAAGCTAAATGCTTAAACACAATATAAGTACACTTTGAATCATGGGAGGAATCCTGGCGCAGGGGCCAAATTTAGTTGAATGCTTTGGAATTCTGCCCTGTCCGGGACACATCCCCCAGATAGTCTAGTCTGAATACCTGTATCACTCATTGGTGACTCCTAAACCTTAGCAGGGATGTGCTAATGAAATCAGGCCAATCAAGAAGTGAAACCAAGGGACATGTGTACAGGTAACAGTGGGAAAGAGAACCACTCAGGAGAGGCAATGTGTCCTGGCCTAGTTGCCCCACCCTTGTAATGACTGATCATTTGTTGTTGTTCAGCTCTGTTTGACTTTTCATGACCCCATTTTGGGTTTTCTTGGCTAAGACACTGGAGTGGTTTGCCATTTCCTTCCCCAGCTCATTTGACAGAGGAGAAAACTGAGGCAAAAAGGGTTAAGTTGACTTGCCCAGGGTCATACAAGTAGTAAATGTATGAGGCCAGATGCAAACTCAGAAAGATGAGTCTTCCTGACTCCAGGCTCCGGGCTCTATCCACTATGCCACTTGGCTGCCTCTGATGACTAATTATACAAAATGAAAATTTTCCCTCTTTCCTTTTTACACTCCTGGAATTATATTCCCCCCAAAATTATCTCCTAATGGATGAGATAAGGGAATAAACATGAGACTGGGAATCAGAACACCGGGGTTCTATTTCTATCTTTGCCATTGAGCTGTGCGACCTTAATTTCACTGACATAGTCTCTCTGGGCCTCTCAGTTTCCTCATCTGTAAAATGAGTCTTGGATGAGTATGCCTTTCCACTTCTAACAGCCTATGATTCTAAAGTCAAAAAGGGTTTTATAATCATGCAGATGCGTAGATTAAAATCTAGGCACTCAAAAACCTTCTCATAAATGTTCACACCTTAAATGCTTAATCCTCCAGCTTTGCCGTATGTATTATTATCACAGTGTGTGCATTCAAGTCCTTTTGCTAAAATGTTCTCATGAATATATCATTCAGTGGTATCTATGATGCATTCAAATTTTTAGCATCACTGTAATTTTGTTTAGTTTTATGACACAGAAAGTTTGAGGCTGCTTCAATTAATAGATTTTTTTTTTAAAAAAACACCTAATTTCTATCATGTCAAGGGAAAGAGAATGTGTTGAATATGGTACATTGCTACATTTTCCATTGTTATCCAATCAAGTCAATTGGTGATACTGGCACTTCATAAAGATCCCTATATTTCACTGTTACCTAAATCAGAGAATTTTAGTGCTACAAAGCATCAGAAAGATTTTTAAGTATATTCCTACTAAGTTTAAGGGCAGCATATGTATGTTGTACAATTCTGTAGCCCTAACAGTGCCCAGTACTGCATCCTGAGTGGTCCATCATCAGACCATTTGGAATGAGAACCTTAAGGGCAAGGACTTTTTTTTCTTTTTTTTTTTGCATCCCCCAGTGCCTGGGATTCAATAAATTCTTGTTGATAACATTTACTTGTAATAGCTACTCTTGAATCAATGAATCTGGTCCAATTTCCTGACTCCTAAAGAGGTCAAATGACTAGCCTTAGGTCATTAAGATAGTAGCAGAGTCAAAGCTAGATCATAGGATTTGAACTATCTAATTCATTTCCTGGTAACATTTTTCAATACTTTGTCAAAACCCCAGGCAATGCAGTCATAATGTTTCTATTTGCCTGAAATATCTACTCAGAGCCTCCAGATCAATGTTTATTTGAAAGGCTCATCAAGCTAGTAACTAGTATTCTAGTTAGAAACTAGTGTCTTTGGCCAGTATCTTCCACTAGCAAGTCTAAATGTCCCTCTACTTTCATAACTTATAAAATGGGTTGTTTAAAAAAAAATGAGTTGTTGAATCAGGTCTGACTCTTCATGATCCCAGTTAGGGTTTTCTTGGCAATGATACATGGAATGGTTTGCCATTTCCTTATCCAGTTCATTTTACAGATGAGGAAACTGAGGTAAACAGGGTGAAGTGACTTGTCCAGGGTCATACAGCTAGTAAGTGTCTGACCCTAGATCTGTGCTCAGGTCTTCCTGACACCTGGTGTTCTATCCACTGGGCCAACTAGCTGCCATACAAAAAGAATAAAGAAAGTAAGTTAACATTTATATGGTGCTTCAAGATTTTCAAAATCAGCAAGCATTTATTAAGTACTTACTATGTCCCAGACACATAGTAAGTGCTAAGTACAGGGAATACAAATAGAAGCAAAAAATGAAGAGTTCCTGCTGTCAAGGGAGCTTACATTCTTTTTTTTTTTTTTGAGGGCAATTGGGGTTAAGTGACTTGCCGAAGGTCACACAGCCAGGTTTTTGTTTGTGCTAAGTGTCTGAGGTCAGATCCGAACTCAGGTCCTTCTGACTCCAGGGCCGACGCTCTACTCACTGCGCCACCTAGCCACCCTGAGGAGCTTGCATTCTAAAGAAGGAAGACAACTCGTAAAAGGAAGCTGAAAAAGGAATGTGGCTAGAGACAAGTCAAAAGACTTCAGGGGCATTATCTTACCACCTTGTGAAGTAAGTAATACAGCTATTATTATCCTACTGATTTTACAGGTAATTTATCTAAGATCACATAGCTAATGAGTATCAAAGGTGAGATTCCAAGAGGAAGGAAAGAAGCATTTGTTAGTACCTACTGTGTGCCAGGGGCAGCTAGGTGGTGAAGTGGCACAAGGCCTAGAGTCAGGAAGACCTGAGTTCAAATCCAAGGTCAGACATTTACTAGCTATGTGACCCTGGGCTTAAGCCTGTTGGCCTCAGTTTACTCATCTGCAAAATTAGCTAGAGAAAAAAATGGCAAACCACTCCAGTGTCTTTGCCAAATAAAACCCAAATGAGGCCACAAAGAGTTGCACATGAATGAAACAACATTTAAAAAGCTATGTGGGGGTGGCTAGTCACTTAACCCCAATTGCCCTCCAAAAAGCAAGCAAGAAAGGAAGAAAGAAAAAAGTAAATAAAGAGATTAAAAAAAAAATCTATGTGCCAGGGGGCAGCTAGGTGGCTCAGTGAATAGAGCCCTGGAGTCAGGAGGACCTGAGTTCAAATCTGGCCTCAGGCACTTAACACAAAACTAGCCCTGTGACCTTGGGCAAGTCACTTAACCCCAATTGCCCTACCTTCCCCCCTCCAAAAAGCAAAAAGAAAAATCTAAAAAAAAAAAAAAGCTATGTGCCAGGCACTGTGCTAAGCACTTTTTACAAATATTATCTCATTTGATCCTCCTGACAACCCTGTGAAGGGTTAATGGAATATAAGATCTTCCCCATCCATTAATAGGCCTAAGTGACCATATGTGTTCCACTTTTTCCTTAGAATGGGGGCTGTGATCCTAGGTCTAAAGGCATACAGGGATTTCAATCACAGATGTCTTGCTGCTTTGAACTCTGGCCCAGTTCACAGCTGTTACACATCATGAGTCACATAGATCCCATATATATATGTGACTCATATATATATATATATATATATATATATATATATATATTTAGATTTAGATTTATATTTACTTGGGGGAGGAGCTTGCTTGGAGGAAGCTTTCTTATGGGGAGGCTTGCTTTCAAGAAGGCTTTCACACCTTTTGGTTCTGAGCCAATTAGGCACTGAGTCACATGGGTTGTGATGCCTCCTGGCCCTAAGCCTATTAGTCAAAACTTAAATATATTCTAAGAGGTTGGTATTTTGCTTTGGTGCTCACTCATAGGAAGAATGTTCTTCTGACATTTTTGTGATTTGACCAGAGGAGAATCTGGGCTCCCCCCGCCCCTTTTCAAACCCAGATGTTGATGCTCCCTGGTCTGGTGATTATGTTTTTATTACTTTGTTTAGACAATCCGAGCCCTGTCTATTGGATTCTTTCTTGGATACTCACTTCTTTCTACTTAATCTGTCTGCATTGTTTAATTAAAGTAAGATTGTTGACCCCTTTGAAACTGTCTTTACTTTAGAAAAGCAGATTAAAGAATCTGTGCTAGCAGCCTTCTGTATGTCAGTGTTATTGGTCTTACACCTCCACAGCAGCTACAAGCATCATTAACATACACTCTGATAGGTAGGTGCTATTACTATCCTTATTTCTTACTTGAGGAAACTGAGACCAATGGAGGCTAAGTGACTTTTGCCCAGTGTCACATATCTAGTAAGTGCCTGACCACAGATTTGAACTCAGGTATTTCTGTCTCCTGGTTCAGCTGCCTCTCAATGGGCTGGATCATCATTTTTGTAATGCATACTTAATGGCTACAAATTACTTTCACACAAATTTATTGTCACAAAGACCTCCTGAGTAAGATAATACACCTATCATTAGCCCATTTTTTCAGATGAGGAAACTGAAGACCTTGTCACTTTATCTCTTGGAGCCTGCGTCCTCATTTGTAAAAAGGAAAATACTAAAACTAGATACTACATTAGGGACCCTAAGGCCCTTCTCAACTCTGATATAAAACCCAGAAAATAGAATAACCTTGCCCAAGGTCACACAAGTAAGTAGCATAGGTTCAATGTGAACCCCAGCCTTCCAAATCTAAATCCAGTGCATGGTTCCTAGCCCCAGCCCCAGCCCCATCCCCAATGAATGGAATACACTGTCAGAATCAGTTGATATGTTGACTGGTTTTACTGAGCTACTTTTTTTCTCATCATTTAAAAAAATTCTTTGTTACAAAGGATGGCTCATTGGGGAAGAAAGAAAGAGTGGGGTATATTTGGAAATAAAGATGCAAAACCAAAATTGTGTGTGTGTGTGCATGCGCGCACACGTGCATATAAAGGTATGTGGGGTATGCAAAACCAAAATTGTGTGTGTGTGTGTGTGTGTGTGTGCGCACACGTGCATATAAAGGTATGTGGGGTGTGCAAAACCAAAATTGTGTGTGTGTGTGCACACACATGCATATAAAGGTATGTGGGGTGGCTGTGTTGTTTTGCCCATGTAAGTTACGTGTGTCTACACTGGTTTGTCTGAATATGGCTCACAGGGAGACAAGAATAGATGTTTCTAGAGTCTCCTCCTCCTACCCTTCTCCAAGGGAGACTGATTCCTGCCAGGACAAGGAAGAAGGAGATTATGCCCAGAGTCTGGCCACTCCATTCTCTTCAGAGAGAGGAGAAACCTGGCTAGATTTATGTGTATCTGCTCTCAGTACAAGGGAAATAATTTTTAGTTTCACATTGAATTCCTGAATTCCTGGTCACTATTCCTTTATGAAGTTACTAATTAGCACTATTCCTTAAATAAATGTCTAAGATATATATATCTCCAAGGTTAGACTCTTTTCCCACGAGAACACAATGAACATACAGCAAATAGCAAATAAATCTATTTATCCAAATAGAGAACAAAAATCAGAATGAACAAAAATACACGAGAGAATACATGCCATATAATATTATACACTGAGGGAATGAGCTCCTCCTCTGGAAATGAGATAACTCAGTTCAACAGAGAGAGTCCCAGATCCTACCCAAGGGGAAATTCCCCAAGGTTTCTAGTGTAGTAAGCTGGGGTAAAGGAAATGATTACAACTACCAGCATCTCCTTACCACAGTCTTTCTACCCCTTCAAGGACCTGAAGAAAATCCAGAGCCATGTATCTTCTCTCTCAATGCTGTAAGCCACAAGATCAAGTTCTCACCAATTCCAAAGTGCTCAGAGCCCTTTGCAATTAATTTCCATCAATGAGGGTGGTACCATACCACAATAAACCATGGCATTTTAAGACAAGGATTTGTGTGTGTGTGTGTGTGTGTGTGTGTGTGTGTGTGTGAAATTAAAAGATACAACTTTTGCTATCCGTGTGACTTTGAACAAATCACACCCCACTTTCTGGACCTCAATTTATGTAAAATGAGAAATATTGGAGAAGGTTAAGTTCTCTTCCAACTTTAAAATCCCACAGTTCTATTCAAGAACAATAACAAAATGATGTTAATGTTATGTAGGAATTCATGTTCACTAAATGTTCTCCTAATCTAAAATGAAGACCATGCAATTCAGGATCAAGCCAAGTCCAATGAGCTCTAGAATAACTATAGAGTATAGTGAGAGGAAGGAAGTAGGATCATAAGATTTAGAACTCAAAGGTAACTTTTGTTGTTCATTTGTTTCAGTTGTGTCTGACTCTTTGTGACCCCAGTTGAGGTTTTCTTGGCAAAGCCAGCGGAGTGGTTTGCCATTTCCTTTTCATTTGACAGATAAGGAAATTGAGGCCAATGGGGTTAAGTGACTTACCCAGGGTCACATAGCTAGTAAGTGTCTGAGGCCAAATTTGAACTCAGGAAGATAAATCTTGACTCCAGGCCCAGTGCTCTATCCACTGTGCCACTTAGCTGCCCCAAAGAGTAACTCAGAAGCAATCTAATTAACTCCCTCATTTTACTGATGCAGTAAAATGGAGATGTTATCAGCACCTACCTCCCAGGATAGTTGTAATAATCTTAGTGAAACAATATACATAAGGTGCTTTGTATACCTTAAAGGGCTATTATTTTTATTACTATGCCCTACCATTATTGACTCTGATCTGAAACATAAATGGGTTTTCCTGTTTTGGTTCTTGGTAAACAGAGTGTTTATTCCTGGTTTATTTTTATCAAGCTAATACCTTAATTTATCACAGGTGCACAACAAAAGTGGAAGGAACCAGGGATTTGGAGTCAGGAGAGCTGAGGTTGCCCCCTGGCTCTGCCAATTGATATCTGTGTAACCTTGGGCAAGACAAGGTCATTTCAACTCTCTAAGAATAAGCTTCCTCAGAAAGTCAAATGAAAGGGTTGAACTGGATGTTCTCTTAAGTTCCTTCCAGTTCTAAATCCTATGATTCATCCCCCAAATCAGCTCCAACTGGCTAATTACAAAGAGATGTTTAAATTCCTCTCTCTAACCTTCTTTCCTCTTCCCACTCTTACCTCCTCCTCAAAGAGAAAGCAGTTTGTATTGGTTGTATGTGGCACTCCCTGGGCTACTTGGGTTAACAGAGTATAGCAAAAAAAGCATTAGAATAGTGGGCCTAGAATAAGGAAGACAAGTTCGAATCTACCCTAGTGGTGTTTCCCTGGTCAGGTCACTTAACCTCTGTCTGCCTCAATTTCTTCATCAGTAAAATGGGGATCATAATAGCACCTACTCCCTAGGATTGTGAAGATCAAAGGAGATAAGATTTGTAAAGTGCTTTAACACAGTGCCTGGCATATAGCAGGTGCTTCATAAATTCTTGTTTCCTTCCTGAGATCTAGGTTATCTCCAAAAGAGATTAATAAGGTCACTTCTAGAAAAGCTAATCAGTGTGTAAAATAGTAGTTATCAGTTACTAGGCAGTTATTCATTTCATACACACACAAAAAGGAATGCTTAAAACATAGAAGCCTCATAAACGTGTATTGAAAAATATTTAAAACCTGAAACAATAACTCTATCTCTTCTTGAGAGGCAGGGAATACTCCCAGGAGACTCCTGAGACTTCTAAACAGATTTTAGTTTTACATAAGTCCACACTGTTGGAACAATAACCAAAGTTCCAGATCTTTTGCCCAGCCAGAGGATGGCTCATCTTCTTGGCAAAGGATAGCTCCTCTGAGAATGCTGTAAATCAGGAGTTCTGAAGCTGGGGTCTACAGAACCTTAAGGGGGCCATGGATAGATTTCAAGGTCTCCATGAATTTGGATGGGAAAAAAATACAACTTTATTTTCACTAACCTCTAACTAAAACCAAACATTTTCTTCAGTTACTTAAAAACATAATTCTGAGAAGGGGTCCTTGGGTTTTACGAGAAAGTCAAGGGGATCCATGACACAGAAAAGGCTAGGAACCCTTGATGTAATTGTATGGCTTCCAGTTGGCTCTTAGGAACCCCAACATCTTAGACTCATGAGATTATCACCAAAGCTTGGAGCGTATATCTCCCAGGGTTGTTGTTCTTACTACCATGTACATATAGCTATGATTTAGCTGCTGGGCTGTGAGGAGGGGAAAAGAGAGAGATTTCCTACACACACACACACACACACACACACACACACACACACCCCTAACCCGCATGGGCCCATAGACACCAGAAGTCCAAGGGAAATCCGGTGTTACTTGGGTCTCAACAAAAAGACCACTGAAACACAGCAGAGATTTTCTCCTCACTTTCTTATCTAGCCTCCTGAGGGGAAGGGTTTTCTTCCTGGATCAGTCACCAATCAACTTCGACATAATCCCCAATCACCAGGACCAATGAAGGATTATTACATAGTCCCAAAGAGTAAGGCTTTCAGTGCAGAGCACATGCCTCTCTCCACAAAGCAGAGTGATACAAGCCCAGCTCCGCAGGAGGTACCCTGGGCCAGAAGGTTGGCGGACTTCCCTGATCTCCCCAGTCAGACTTGCACTCCTTACCCCACATGGTTGTTGTGAAGAAACTGCTTTGTACACTTAAAGTGCTATAGCTGTTGTTATTATTATCTTTAAAAACAACACCCTCACCTTTCCCCCACCCCCAAAATGTCTTCCCTTCTGACAGCTCTCTTGACCTGTAGAAAAAATGCAATAAAATAAAAAAAAATTCCTTTCAGTATGTTCTTTTTTCTTTGCAGTCAGAGACATCCCAAGTTAATTGAGAGATTTTTCAGGAAATCCAGGCATGGACAAGAGTTAACGCAAATTGTGTTTTTGAAAAGTAGCAGAAGTGAAATCACTCCCAGCATGACTGCGACCTAAGCTCGCCTCTCCCATTACTGCCTTGGTGGATTTCAACTCTCATCTTCCTCCCCTAAAACAGAGAATGATTGTTTATTGAAGAGAAGCTTTCTTTTCCTCCTAATGTATCTGGCTCCAGCTATTCCACAGAGGAGGCGCTACGGTGAGACAGCCAACCTACAGCGCAAACAGTGTGGGATTCTCACTGAGATCAGATTACTGAGTCTTAGCATGAAATCTGAAGAGTGATGAGCTTGGCAGCCTTCTCTTAGAGCTCTGTGGCAGGGTAAGCAGTAGTTGGAGGGTATGCTGACTCCCAGGGGTTTGTTTCAGGCCTATGTGTTCAATAACTGATATCTGGAATTCAGAATATGATTTCTGAGTTTGAGATGTTAAGTTTATAGACAACTTAGATATAATTTAACTATAGTATATTTCATAAGAGTATAAGGGAAAAAACTCATCACCCATAATTTATTGGGAGTGGGGAATGGACAGAGGGATTCCAAAAAGAGAATGACCTAAAGTAAGTGGGGAGGGACCAGATGGAGTCATATGAAAGTCAGATTTTCCTATACTAAAGATTAACAATCTGTATTTGGTATTTCAGTTAAAATAAAGATTTTTGCTATTATACAGGACACTTTGTGGGCCCATTTGGGTTTTTCTTGGCAAAGATCTGGTTTGCCATTTCCTTCTCTAGCTCATTTTATAGATGAGGAAACTGAGGCAAACAAGATTAAGTGACTTGACAAGGGTTACACAGCTAGTAAGTGTCTGAGGCTAGATTTGAACTCAGGTCTTCTTGACTCCAGGATCAGTGCTCTACCCACTGTGCCACCTAGATGTCCTAGAATAAGATACCTTACGGCAAAAATATGTCAGTGTCCTAGTAGCAGAAGGGAAGCAGTGTAAAGGACCATGGTGGGAATCACTCATAGGTAGAAAAGGAGGAAAAGACTGCAACAGAGCAAACCCAAAAGAGTGGGCAGTGGAAGAAAAGTTCATTGAAAAGTTCACTAGACAAGGAGTGGGGAGATCCTAGCCATGTGACCTTGTTTACGGCACAGAAGCTCTCTGGGTTTCAGTTTCTTCAGCTATAAAATAAGAATAGTAGACGAACTGATACTTAAAGTCCCCTTCTAGCTAAGGTCTTTCATTATTATTCATTTATTTCAATTTTTAATAACACTTTGTTTTTATTGGTGCCTTTTATCTTTGTATTAGTCATTTCTGGAAAAAAAACTCTCCTCTCCTCTTAGGGATTGAAGCTTCTCATGTAACAAAGTAAACCAATTAAGACAAGGGTCTTTCACCTTAGCTCCATGAAGACTGTTTGATAACTATATTCCACTATAATTATTTCCTTTCGTAATTCTACAAATTTTGTTTTACCCATTTAAAAACATTATTTGTGGAGAGGGTCCATAGGCTTTACCACATAGGCAAAGGGACCCATGAAAAGATTAAGAACCTCCAAATGAAGCAAAAATATCAGATAGAGTGATGGTATTTGACAATGTATGCAATATTCTGCCCTGTTAATCCCAAACTATTTTTGTGAGGTGAGAGGTATATTCATTTGTTTTAATTATGTCCAACTCTTTGTGACCCCATTTGGGATTTTCTTGGCAAAGATCCTGTAATGGTTTACTATATTAAAGATTAATAGTCTATATTTGGTATTTCAGTTAAAATAAAGATTTTTTTGTTGTTATTCAGGACCCAATTTGGGGTTTTCTTGGCAAAGATCCTAGGGTGGTTTTTCATTTCCTTTTCCAGCTCATTTTACAGATGAGGAAACTGAGGTGAACAGGGTCAAGTGAATTGCCAAGGATCTCATACTAGTAAGTGTATAAGGCTGGATTTGAATTCACAAAGATGAGTCTTCCTGACTCCAGGCCTTGTACTCCATCCATTTTGCCATCTAGGTTCCATATTTATCTTTAGTTTTTCTGTTATTCAGAGTTTGATCTCTTTTTAAATTATTTTGGTCACTGCAAATCTTGCTTTTTTGGTTCTGTTTATTTCATTCTGTATCAGTTCACACAAATCTTCCCATGTTTTCCTGAATTCCTCATATTTGTCATGTCTTACTGCACAAATCTTCCATTAAATTAATATGCCATAATGTTTTTCAGCCCTTCCCTAATCAATGGGCACCAGGATTGTTTCTAGATGTTTGCTATTATCATAAAGAGTGCTTCTAGGAATATTTTTGTATATAAGGGACCTACATTTCTGTGTTTTCCTTGGGCATAATAGGGCCAATAGTTAGTAGGTCAAAGGGTATAGATAGCTTAGACGCTTTTTTTTTTTTATGCTTTTTGGAGGGAGAAGGGCAGGGCAAGGTCACACAGCTAGGTGTTTGAGGCCAGATTTGAACTCAGGTCCTCCTGACTCCGGGGCCCTTGCTCTATTTACTGCACCACCTAGCCACCCCCAGACTTTTTCTTGCATAATTGATACCCAGAATGGTTAAATTAGTTCCCAGCTTTGTATTCTATTGGTGTGTCTGCCTTCCCACCCTCCCTGCAGTACTGATTTGCATTCCCATTTTTGTCTTCTTGGTCAGTCGAGTGTGGTGTGAAGCATCAGAATGTTTTTGGTTTTACTTCTCTTTGTTGTTGTTGTTGTTCAGTAGTTTCAGTCGTGTCTGACTCTTTGTGACCCCATTTGGGGTCTTCTTGGCAAAGATACTGGAGTGCTTTACCATTTCCTCCTCCCACTCATTTTACAGATGAGGAAACTGAGGAACCTGGAAACAGAGTTATGTGACTTGCCCAGGGTCACACAGCTAGTAAGTGTGTTCTGCCATATTTAATATCAGAAAGATGAGTCTTCTGACTCTAGGCTTGGCACTCTATCCACTGCATCACCCAGCTATAACTATTAGTAAGGTGTAGCATGTTTTCAAATGGAAGTTTGTTTATGATTCATGTGAAAACTGCTCATAGACTCTGACCACTTATCTATTGGGAAGTGGTCCTTCCTTTCAATTTATATCAAATTTGTTTTGTTTATTTATATTGAATTCCTATTTTCCTTAGTTATCCAATTTATAGTCATGACATTTGACATAAATATCTTTCTGACTCTTTAGTTTGTTTTCTCATTCAGACTTATTTAGTCCTCTCCCAGCTCTGCTTCTGACCCTGGGCTTCACCACCCTGCCTCAGCCTGGAAGTTCCCCTAGAGCCTTCTCAATCTGGAACAGCCCTCTGCTCCTAATGATAAGTCCATCCCATAACCTCCATTTTAAAGCAAAGTCCAGGGCCAGCCACCCTTTATTCATCATCTAGCTCAGTTTCTAACTTCCCTTCCCCCACCACCTTGCTTTCAGCTCCCTTGTCCTGTTATCCTTCGTCTTTAGAATGGAGACTCCTTGAGGCCAGAGGAGGCCAGTCCTGAGGATAGGCTTTCTGTTTGGCAGAGTGCCAGCACACATTTAGTGCTGTTGATGTTGCTGCTATTTTTCACTTTTTTTTTTTTGATAGAGGAACAATGCCTTCATGGATGATGTCTTGACTTGCCTGTGAGGCAGAATTGCATAAAGTCATCAGCCTCACTCTTCCACAGCAGTCAAGCTGACTGGCGATGGCCCCAGATGCAGTGGGTGACCTTGGCATCTTCAATGTCTGAGCTGACTGCCCCCTTCCGGCCTCCTCCCCCTCTTACTTCTCTTGTCTGGCAGTTTGTTTAGTTGAGTAGTGTATTAAATAGTGGCAACCAGTTCCACCCTTCTGCTCTTCATCTTATACAATCTCAAACACACACACACACACACACACACACACACACACACACAGCCAAGTTAACTCTTAAAACTGCAAATGCCATGAGGGATACAGTGCCACCTTGACCAGGAAGTGTGGGAGTGAAGTTCTGGGGTAGAGAGTTCCAGAAGTGACAGCCTGGTGACTTGGTCTTCAAGACTCTCTTGGATTTTAAATTCATTTTTTCTTTAAGAATTACCTGTGGGAGATTCTTACTTTTCTCCTTTTTGTCATCCTTGTCTATGCTTCATTTGGGAACATTTGTTCTCATTCATTTGGGGTCTTGGAATATAACCTATGACCCCAGGTTATGATTCAAATTGCCATCTTCTCAGGCTTTCAAATTTTATAAAGAAGATATAGGGGCGGCTAGGTGGCGCAGTGAGTAAGAGAGCCGGCCCCAGAGTTGGGAGGACCCAGGATGGTTCAGGCCTCAGAAAATGAGCACCCACACAGAAATAATGACTGGCCGTGTAACCTTGAGCAAGTTACTTAACCCCAATTGCTTTAAAAAAATTTAAAAAAAATAAAGAAGAGTATGGAGTATTTGAGGTGGACAGTGAAAACAGTTGCTACAAGATAGGGCTAGGGGCAAACTACACATAAAAAGGGCAAACTGTTACGTGCTATCTGGAATAGGATGCCCAGAAAAACATCAACCATGGACCAGTGAAGATGTTGGTCCTTACGTAGAGTAACCGGATCTCATGTAAGAAGAAAGAACTGACCAAAGCGCCTAACCAGGGATTTGATTATAGTGATAGCGAGCAAGTATAACAAAGAAATAGATGGGTACAGATACTATGTACATTTGTAGTAAGTTCTCATACCTATCCAGACCAACTACAACATGTTCACCTCAAGTGTATGAAAGGAGAGAGGCCCCATTCTAACTGCTTGAGGAGGGCATATTAAATTCACTTCCCTTCTGGATTTTCTGGATATAGTAGTGAGAAGCTTGGACATCTGGGTCTTTAGGGGATAGAAATAGGACTCATATTGAGACAAGAAGAAAACTAACCAGGAGGGCAGCCCTCCTGCATTGATCTCAAGCATTCATTCAACAAACATTTTCATTATCTAAGTCCTGGGGAAGATAGAAAATTTAAATAAAGACCCTCACGGAGGTCATATCTAGGTAGAGGAATCAGATACCAACACAGATAGCAATACTTCACAGCAGTGTGTGACAAACGAACTAGAGAATTTTAAGACCAAGTGCTATATGAGTTCTGAGGGGAAAGAGTGAAATAAACAGGGAGATTCAGGGCAGGTTTTCTGGAGGAGGTGGCATTTAGGTTGGGCTTTAAAGGATGGGTGGGAACTCAAAAGGAAAAGAAGTAGAGAGAAGATATTCTAAGAATAAGGTGCAACCAAAGCCAAGGCAAAGAGCTGTTGGATCATTTATTTTACATTCCCTAGGGCCTAGTGGATCTGTGAATGGCTGAGGTTGCAGCCTGTGCATGCCTCCTCCTGGTTCTTGTGCGTGTCCTCTTACATATGTCCCACAGGCAGCCCATTCAGCATGCTGAGAGACTTCTTTGAGATCTCTTCACACAGGAGGAAAGCCAGAGGAGCACATGTCTATCAGATCGCCCTCAGTCTGACTATGTGACTGGCCCTGACCCTGCCACGATCTCTCTGACGACAGCCCTTACACTCTCCTGAATAATTCTACACAATCATTCTACAAAAATGAGTTGTTGCTTACTCTCTATCGTCCTTCGGGAAGGTATGTGCTGGGAATACTTAACAACCATTTTTTCTGGTGGTACACGTAACATACTTTTAAGTTTAACCTGCATTAGTAACATTTTCTCTGTTACTCTCTTGAGTCGAGACAATTAAAAAAAAAATACACCAATAAATTAAGCCCAGATCTGTAGTACTTGTCAACTTCTGAGATGTAAATGTTCATACTGAAAATTTAACACTCAGCTCCAGTATACCCCTGCCTCTGGGTGACTAAACTTTAATTCCTCAGAGACTGTGATATTTCATTCCATACCACATAAATGACCAGGAGAATATTGAGATTAAGAAGATGGTTCTCTCTTTCAGGGAGATTATGGTCATTAAAAGCACTGTGCAGTTTCCAAAAGACTGTCCAACTGTCATCTTCCTCTTATCCAGTTCTGAGGCAGTTAATTTTCCATCTGGAGCATCTGCCCAAAATATATGAACTTATGGCCAGGTTGGAAAGGTTGTCTTCCAACTATAAACCATAATCTGGACAATAGGTGATGGCTAAGACATGACAGGAAGGACTGTTGAACAACTGAGATGGATTGGCTTCCATCATTAGAAACAACAGTAGAATTTAATTTGAGCTTACCAATTACAAACACAAGAGATCCCTATATCAATGAAATCATAATGGCCCTCTCTTCTCTAGCTGCATGGTCTTTCCCATGAAAGCTGGGGGTGGGGGAAAGAGGGAGAGGAAAATGGGGAAGTGACCTTTCCTCCCTTCCCAAAGAGCATAATAACTACTAAGTTATAAGTTACTGATTAAGTCTTATGAGAATTTGCTTGTGTATTTGAACTTGGCACTTATTTTGTGTATAGGAAATAAACCCACAAACTTTCCCATACCTAATTCATATTATACATTGAGTACCTTTCTATATACCTTTGAGAAGAGTCTAGACATGCCCCCAAACCTAAATTTTATGTAAATCTTTTTGGAAGCCCTGGAGTAGGGATGTAATAAAGTGAAGAGTGGGAGTAAAGAAATCTTAGCTTGAGGTGGGTAGGTGGTACAGTGAATAGAGCACCGACCCTGGAGTCAGGAGGACCTAAGTTTAAAATCCAGCCTCAGGCACTTAACACAAAAACTAGCTGTGTGACCTTGGGCAAGTCACTTAACCCCAATTGCCCTCCAAAACAAAGAAAAAAAGAAATCTTAACTTTCCTTTAGGTGGTCAGACTCCCACAGGATTGAACCAGGTCTGGACCACATGATTGACACAGAGAAGAAGGGCTCCTTAGTGGAGAAAGAGGGAGCCTGACAGACAGAGACAGAGAGAGACAGGGAGAGGAGGTATAGCTAATGAAGAGCCATCAGAGAGACCGCAAGGAGGCACTTTTAGAATAATGAGTGAGAATCCCATTGACCAATGAGAATTTCAGCATACATTTACATCTGGACTACGTGAGCGATTCAGACCATTTGTTCTTGCACACTGTCTCACCATTAGATTGTAAGCCCCTTGAGCTTGTTTTCTTTTGCCATTTTTTGTATCTCCAGAGTTTAGCATAGAGCCTGGCACAGAGTAGGTATTTAATAAATGTTATTGATTGAGTGATTTACTTAAGTACCTAAACTTTCCATCTATTTCACCCTTTAGGAGCGGGAGCTATCAAAAGAGAGATTGCTCTAGCTGGGCAGTGGGGTGGAGGAACTGAGATATTTACCACTTCAGAGATGTATCTGTAATTATTTTTTGCTACCTTTTTATTTAAATCGATTAAATAACTGACTAATATAATGGAGATTTCTTTCCATAAAATGTGTGGGATTGCTCATGCCACGTCTGGAAAAACAGACTTGTTTTGTCTGACAGACAAAAGTCTGACAGAAAACAAGTTTGACAGCCATTGCTTTGGGATCACACACACACACACACACACACACACACACACGCACACACACACATCAGATAGTCTTTTGTTTCCCCACCCTGTGATGATTGAAGGGGAAGAGTATAAAAACTGGGTCATATGGCTAATAAAGGAGGAAGAGTGGCCTACTCAATAGACTTTGAAAAGGGAGTTACTTCGCCAGTAGGCACTCTGTCTGTCTGTCTCTCTCTCTCTCTCCTTCCCCCACCCTCTGTCTCTGTCTCTCTCTGTCTCTCTCTCTCTTTCTGAAGATCAGGTCTTCACTACCTGAGCCTATTCCTGGAGAGGTAGGGGAGAGGGTTAGTGTGCCTTCCCTACCACTCCCCAACAGAAATGGAGAATTGCAAACACATGACAGGCAAAGTACATATGTGTGGGTTTAGGTAAGACTGAACCTGAGCCTTTTCTTTTCTTTTTTCTTTTTTTTTTTTTTTTGGAGTATAGGTGAGAACCAGCATGGTTTCTTAAACAAAGACAGGAAAGGACTCAGAGAGAAGAAAACACATAAACTGAGCCATTATAGAATCTCAAGTCCAAAGGGACCTCAGAGATGACCTAGTTCAATCTGTACCTGAATAAGAATTCTCTCTAAGACATACCTGACAGGTAGTCATTCAATACTTGCTCAATCATCCCCCAATGGGCAACCCACCTCCTCTCAAGGTAACTAATCCCACGTTTAGAAAGATTTAGTTGATAGGAAGATCTTCCTTACATCAAATATAAATTCTTCTTTGAGACTCCTACCCATTGTTTCTAGTTTTGCTTTCTTGGTCCAGAATAAGTCTATGCCCTCTTTCATGTAACAGTCCTTCAGATAATTGAAGACAGCCAGTCAGCAAGCATTATTAAGGCCTTACTATGTGTTAGGCACTGTGCTAAGCATAACAAATAATAAAAAAAAAAAAACCTGTCAAAAGATAATTTCTGCTTTCAAGGAGCTCACAGTCCAGTGAGGAAGACAGCAGGCAGACAAGTGTGTACAAACAAGATTAAATGTTCCTCCCTCTACTTCTCCATACCCCCCAGCCCCTTGCCAGTATTTTCTTTTCAAAGCTAAATGTTCCCAGGTCATTCAACTAGTCTTCATATGACATAATCTCAAAAATCTTCACCATCGTGTGAGAGAAATGATTATTAATAATCAGTGATTTGGGGAGATCCAGAGTTCCCTCTTTTCCTAAAGTCCTCATTTCAAAGCTCAGTCTAACTTTCTCCTCAATCAGTCATGGTCAGGCCCCACTCAACCTTACAAGGAATCTAATCTAAGGTGAATTCCTGCTCATTATGTTCCACTCAAGCAAATTTGAATAAAGGTACATCCTTTGTCTAGCATCTGGGGGCAGTCTAGGAACAGAGATCCTCACTTTGTTCAAGAGTGACATGATATCACCCTCCTAGTCCCTCATCCAGTGAGCCCACTTCCCTTTGTAAAGTCTACCTCTTATTGATTATTAACCAACCAGAACTGATTGCCACTCTCAGGAACACCCACTCTTCAAAGGACATATAAACTGTGAGCCCACTACCAGGAGGTGTCTTTGGCATTCAAGAGTGCCATTGACCATTTTATTAATCAAATGTGACACTGGTTGCCCTTCTTAGGTCCTCCACTAGCTAATCTTTCCTAAAAAGTAGTGACCAGAATTGATATTCCAGTTGTGGTTAGCATAGTAGAACTACTCCTACTCCAAGCCCCCATGACTCTCTTAATGAAGTCTAAGATCATATTAGTTTTTTTGGCTTCCATATTACTCTATGATTTGTATTATAGTTTAATATAGTAAGCATTTACATAACACCTACTATGCTCAGTGCACTACAGTAGATGCTGGGAATGCAGAGACAAAAAGGAAACAGTTTCTGCCCTCGAGGACCCTACAGTCTACAGGGGAAATAGAGACATGTAAATATAGATACTCCTAAAGTAGGGTCTCACTATTTCATCCCCCCTCTCAAGAAGCTTCAGAGCTTCTTAATGACCTGAGGATAAAATCAGACTCCTCTATCTGACATTCCAAGGCCTTCACAGTCTGACTCCAACCTATCTTTTCAGATGATGTCATGCTACTCACCCTCATGTACTCTACCTGGTTTTGGTTATTGTCCTTCATTCTGGAAAAGGACCAAAATGGACTCTCTATGTTGGGGTCAAGGTAAAGTGTGTCCAACTGTAACTGATCAGACCAATACAAATTTGGAAGACTATAATCCATGGGAATATTTAATGGAGTAGCGATGTCTCTAAATTTGCACATTTCATGTTTCTTTTGAGGTATTGCAATTCTGCTTTGCTCATAGAGCATAGCACCTTCTTTGGTGTGGGTACACCATGCTGAGTGGTCCTGTCATGTCTCACAGTCAATTCCAAAGTTCTTCAGAGGGACCTTGAGAATGTCCTTCTTCTGACCTCCATGTGACTGCTTGCCTCATGTAAGTTCTCCATAAAATAGTCTTTTAGGCAAATGTATGTTTGGATTGAAAACAACATAGCCAGCCCATCAGAGCTGCACTTTCTGCAGTAAAGTTTGAGCACCGTGTCTTATATGTACTAGGCATTTAATAAATGTTTGCTAGATGATATATAGCAATATACTTCAATATGTATCTTTTTCACATGAACTGCTATTTTGACATGAACCCCTCTCTTATATTTGTGAAACTGATTCATTTGTCCCAAGTAGAATAAGTGGTCAAAGGATATTAATAAACAGTTCTCAAAACAATTTCAAACTATTGACAAACATATGAAATAATGGTCAAAATAACTAATAATGAAAGAAATGAAAATCAAAACAACCTAGAGTTTTCAACTCACACTTTGCAAATTGCTAAAGTGACAAAAGGTACTACATTAATGAACACTAATGCATTGCTATTAGAGATTTGATTAGTACAACTATTTTGGAAAGCAATGGAATTATATTAATAAAGTGACTAAAATATCCATACTTTCCGACCCAGAGATTACAATACTAGGCATATGCCCCAAAGAGGTTATTGATTTTTTAAAAAGTCTCTATGGAGCATCGAGGTGGTACAGCAAATAGAGCACCAGCCTTGGAGTCAGGAGGACTCAAGTTCAAATCCAGCCTCAGACATTTAACTCTTATTAGCTGTGTGACCTTGGGCAAGTCACTTAATCTCAATTGCCGTGCCTTTTTCCCTCCAAAAAAAAGAGTCCCAATATACACCAAAATATTTATAGCAACACTTTTTGTGGTAGCAAAACAAAACAAAACAAAAAAAACCTGGATACATTTCATAGTATATATTTATTGACTGATTAGGAAATGGCTAAACAAATTGTGGTACATGAATTTAAAGGAATATTAAAACACCTCCTTTCACTCCTTTACAGAAATGGGACTTCCATAGGAGTGGGGAAATGTACATATTTTCAGATTTTTAAAAATGTTTTGATAGGTTTTGCTGATTTTTTCTCTTTTTTTCCTCTGAAAGAAATTATGAATATGGAAAATACATGGAAGAATTTATATGAACTGATGCAAAATGATATAACATCAAGAAAACAATATTTGTAATGACTATACCAATGAAAATGGAAAACACAACCACAAAATAATCAAAAGTGAATGTCACAAAATCACAAAGAACTTAAGTCTGGCCCCAGAGAAGAGATACAATAAAATACCTCCTTTCACTCCTTTACAGAGATGGGACTTCCATAGGAGTGGAAAAATGTACATATTTTCAGACTTTTAAAAATGTTTTGATAGGTTTTGCTGATTTTTTTCCCCCTTTGAAAAATATTTGTTATATGTCATGGCTCTTTGGGTAGGAGAAGGTGAAAGAAAGAATTTAGGCAATGTAAAAACAAAAGATAACCAAAATTTGTTTTTAGAAATGTTTTAAATCAAAGTTTAAGACTTTATAGGCAATCCTGGCAAATTTCATCTTATAAGACTTGGTCCAATGTTCTAGCCCATCAAGATCTTTTTGGGTCCTGACTCAATCATCACATGTGCTTTGTGTCACCTACAAATTTGATAAAGACAACATCTGTGACTTTTTCCAAGTCATTGATAAAAAAATGTTAAATAGCACAGGGCTTTAAACAAATTTGTAGGACTGTCCAATGGAAGCCTTCTTCCATATCAACACTGAACCATTAATAATTGGTAGTTGGGTTCAATCTTGAAGGAAAACAATGCTTGCTAAAAACACATATGCTGTGGGGATTATTTAGATCAACCTAAAATTCCCTCTTTAAAAAAATGCAAGCTTTCATTTATGTTTGCCATATAATCCATCCTTGACCTGTTACTTCACTCAGCAGTTACAGCATGGGGCTATTTGATAGCCTTCTCCCCCAACCTCTGAGATTCTCACTGGCACATTAGCAGCTGCTTTAGCTGTAACCTAAGCAAATCTTGGTGTCTGTCAGCTGTACCGGCTCAGAACTGGCAAGGGAAGGATCACCTGTTACACGCCTGGTATATAAGTTGACCCTAGTCAAGCGGAGGAAGGGAGAAAGTTAACCCTTAAAATATCAATGTATATGATAGAGAGTTGCTTTTCCTTTAAAACAAAGACTTCTGGAACCATTGATATCTTTTACTTTCCTAGGCTTTTTTCCTAGAATGTTTGATTATTTCTGAAACCAGAAATTAATCTAGACTAGAAGAATACTTCTAGACCACCTGTTGGAAAACTCCTTTAAACTGTTGTTGATCTAAAAATGTCTGGAAACAATTGAGTGTGGTTTCAGAAGTATACAGGGATTGTGTTCATTTTCTGGCCTTGATTCTCATAGTTAAATCCAGCTCTGGTATATTGGGATGTGCTCTGAAAAAATTAAATTGTTGTATTATAGCAAGTAATAAATGGCATAGTTTTTAATTCATCCCTACCCCCAACCCCACAAAAGTCAAAGCTCTCTCTTCATTTTAAACTGCTACAGCTCCTCCTCCAGTGTCATCAAGATTGGGGAGGGGAATAAGGATCACTTAGGGTTTGATACATCATCCCAAGTACCCAAGGCCATTAAAGGTGTTACATTAAATATTTAATGTAAAATTTAATACATTAAAGTATTAAAACTGATCACCACACAGCTTTCCAGAGGGCAACTAAGGCAAGTCAATATGTATTCCATGGTGTTGCCCCAATAGGCCCATCTTTAATCATGCCACATAATGTATGCTCTGGCCAGAACAGATCAGATGTGGGGTTGTGAAGTTTGAATTCAGTCAAAGGGCCCCACTTGAGAACCTAGAGGGCCACATGTGACCTTGAGGCTGAAGGTTCCCCACCACTGGACCAGAGTACCTACTATTTACTTCCCCTTCCCCCAGTTAAACTTATAAAATCCATGTGCTTTGGGAAAGGTACTTCCTCCCTACAGGACTGTCCCTCGGCTATTATGCTCTGCAAATTGCTGTAAATCACTAAAAAAATGAAATTTTATGTCATTAGATGTCATAGTATGATAGGATCATAAATTTAGAGTTGGGAGAGAAACCTTAGAGAAAATCTGGTCTAACTCTCTCATATTTCAGTTAAAGAATGGTGAGAGGGGCGGCTAGGTGGCGCAGTGAGTAGAGCACCGGCCCTGGAGTCAGAAGGACCTGAGTTCAGATCCGGCCTCAGACACTTAACGCACACAAAAACAAAAAAAGCCTAGCCGTGTGACCTTGGGCAAGTTACTTAACCCCAATTGCCCTCCAAAAAGCAAAAAAAAAAAAAATAATGGTGAGATATGATCCCCTCTACCTCCCCCCTATCACTTCAGGCTGTCTAGTCATACATGATGAGGTTTTATAAGATATGTCCATACCCTAATTTTTTTCATGAGGTGTGAATGATTCAGTGTTTGGGTCAAGAGGGGATCAACAAGTCTGTAGGTTAGTCAAGTCTCTGGGTCCTTTAAATTGTTAATCCTTGGATAAGTTTTTAGAGTTCAGGAGTTTGAGGCAATTGTGAGACTCCTTCCTCCACCCCCACCTCACCCCATTCTCCATAGTCATGTCTTTGGTGCTATTGGAGTGGTAGAATAATCTATACCCAGGAGAGAGCAGAGATAAACAATTTGAATAGACAGATACCATCTGAAGTAGGAAGCAGCTTTAATCAGCTTCACTGCTAGCAAAGGAAAATAGGGCTAAGTGTAAGGAACAGATCCTGGGATCCTAGTACAAAATTCTATAAAGAACAGAAAAAGAATTCCCAGGCCTCCTGAATACCAGGAGTTATTCTAGCCCATCCAGGGGCTAGCCCACCTTGGTAACTGGGTACTCAGTTGCTTGACCTTCCCAGAAGAGATGCTGTAACCAAAGGGAAATTTTAAGAAGACTACAAGGAATGAAATGACTTCTAAGTTCCAGAGTTGTGAGTTGCTATAGCATATGTGGGTTCCCAACACATGTGCCTTATTAATCTTCCCATGGATGTTGTGTCTATTTGTGGGAGAGTATTGGAGGGAATGCTTTATAATTACTGCTCTTTCTATACCATCTTACTACATAAATGCCTTTGCTAAGAGGTAATAGTATCTACTGGTTGATCATTAATGGGAAGCACAGTGGTAGGGGCTTGTGAGCTATGATAGTATGAGCCCATACTCACAGACTACACTCTAAAATGTATAGTAGCTGTGTCCCTCTGGGGACTAACCCTTGAGTCTCAGTTCAATTTGGAAGGAGTGCTGTGGGGGGGGGGGGGGGGATGCTGCATGCAGAAGGGAAAACCGAGACCTTAAGAGGTTCAATGACTTGCCCAGGGTCAGAAGGTAGCAAATAGTAGTGCCAAATATGTGAAATAAAATTAATTAATTAATTAGTATGAACTAGAGATATTCAAGCCATGTTCACTCTGCTCACCAACCATCTGACAGCAAAAAGATAATAGAGTGACTTGGCAGGCACAGGTGTATGTGGAGGGGCTGATGACACAACAACAGTGGATTTGCCAATAAAGGACAGAAGTTTAAATTCTTGCTCTTCTCTGTACTACCTGTATGACCTTAAATAAATGTCATACCTCTTTGAACTTCAGATTCTTTATTTTAAATTAAGTGTTGAACTAGGTGACTTTCCAACTCTAAATCTATGATTTTCCTGTTATCCCTATATACTTCAGCTTCCTCATGTGTACAGTAAAATCAGTCCATCAAATTCCACAAGAATGGGCTATTTATTGTATGGGAAGCATTATACTAGGACCTAGATCTAAGTGCTGGGAAGATAGCTTTAGATAAGTTGATAATGGCTACTAGGTGGCATATTGCATAGAGTATTAGAGTCAGGAAGACCTGAGTTCCAATCCAGTCTCAGACACTTACTAGCTGACCCTGGGTAAATTACTTAACCACTGACTTCCTCAGTTTCCTCATCTACAAAATGAGAATAATACAATAACTTCTCTGGGTTGCTATGAAGATTAATCAAATGAGTTAATATTTTAAAGTGCCACATATTATAGCTAATAGTATTATTATTGTCAGCTGGGAAGAAAGATAGAATTTTAGTTTTAAAATATTAGTTCCCTCCACACACACCCCCTTTGTGATTCATGGGTGAAGTATGCTAAAGCAAGACAAAGGTTGTTTTTAATAACGAACTCCCAGGAACAGCTTCTATCTTCTTTCCTTGGTAGAAATTACTTTCAGCTGAAGAAACACACCCAGATCATTTGCATCAGTAAACAAGCAGAGCTACAAAGTTAATGTGTTAGCATGTCCATATTTGCTCAGTGCAAGCCAATAAAATAAGCCGCAGTTACCTTTGTTCCTTCTTTCTTCTTAAGTAAAGGCTGGCATCAGGAGGCAATTTTCTCATGACTCCAGTCTTATGCTTGCCTGAATGTTCCACATGTGAAAAGGTGAATTTTTAAACATAAGAAATTGAGTGGATTTTGCAGCAATGAGCATCCAAGATAAAACAAAGACACTAGTAGCCTTTCCTCAGAGGGTTAAGGCTGGTCCAGCTTCAGATACTTAGTCCTGTGACCTTGGGCAAGTCACTTAACCTCTATCTTCCTCAGTTTTCTCAACTGTAAAATTTGTTCAGTGGTTTCAGTCATGTCCAACTCATGATTCCATTTGGGGTTTGCTTGGCAAAGATACTGAAGAGGTTTGCCATTTCTTTCTACAGCTCATTTATTTTTTATAGATGAAGAAACTGAGGCAAACAGGGTTAAGTGATTTGCCCAAGGTCATACTTTAATAAGTGTCTTGAAGCCAGATTTGAACTCAGGGAGATGAGTCTTCCTGACTCTAGGCTCAGCACTCTATCTATTACAACACCTGCTTCCCCCAACTGTAAAATGGGGATTAATGATAGTACCTGTCTCCTAAAGCTGTTGTGAAGATCAAACGCTATAATGTTTGTAAAGCACTTGGCACTGTGCCTAGAATATAACAAGTACTTAATAAATACTCGTTCTCCTTCCCTTCCCTTCTCCCCAAAGGGGAATGCTCAAGTGGTCTCCTCTGTCACAATTGGCAGTCAGTGAATAAGGCATGCTGTGGATTCTTCCCCCAATCATAACTGGCATCGATACAAGTGCTTAATAAATATTTACAAAGTGCTTTACAAATATAATCTGATTTAGAACCCTATGGGGTAGGTGCTTTTATTATCTCTATTCTATAGATAAGGAAACTGAGGCCAGAGAGGACAAGTGGTTCCTTCAGGAGTGTTAGAGACAGATGCTGAACCTAGCTCTTGCTGACTTTCCCACAATCTAAATACTATGTCATTCTCTATCTTTCCCCAACTCTTCTACTAACTGGCTGTATAGAGAACATCATCCCACTTTCTTGGCTTTGGTTTTCTAATTTGGGTGGGTGGGGTGGGGTGGGGGAGAATTGTAGGAAGAAGGGAACTGGACTAACTGATGTCTAAGGTACCTTGGTACTGAGTCCGAGGCTAAATAGGATAAATCAGTGGAAGAAGCATTGACTCTGGAGTTGAAGGGATCTGAGTTCAAATCCTCCCTCTTTCTTACTCAGTGAACTTGGGCTAGGTAACTTGACCTCCCTGAGTCTTATTTCCTCTACGACAAAATAAGGGGTTTGGAGTAGGGGCCTTCTGAGGTCCCTAAATGGATTATGGATCGACCTGGACCAGGAGTGGGGAACCTGCAGGCTCGAAGCCACATGTGGCCTTCTAGGTCCTTGGGTACAGCCTTTGGACTGGGTCCAAGTTTTACAGAACAAATGCTTTTTTTAAAAGAGATTTCTGTGGGATTTGGATTCAATCAAAGGACCACACTTGAAGACCCAGTGGGTGGCCTCAAGGCCTCAGGTTCCCCACCCCAAGACCTTCATTTCATCATCCCATGTTTTGAAGATTGCTAATTCAAATCTGGCCCTAGACACTAGTGATGAGACCCTGGGAAAGTCACTTAATTCTGTTTTCCCCAGGTTCCTCAACTGTAAAATGAGTTGGAGTAGGAAATGGCAAACCACTCTAGCATCCTTGCCAAGAAAACCCCAAACAGGGTCATGAAGAGTCAGACATGACTGAAATGACTCAACAACAACAAAAACCAGGCATAGGTCAAATCCCACAATAGCATCATTTGTCTAAGCCTTTTTCTAGCCCTTGTCAATAACTCTGCTTTAACCCTCTGTAGTCATTTACTCAAAAGCTTTATTTTCTCTGTTGACAAAAGGAAGAAGTGGCTGCTGATTACATACATACCTGCCTCACAAGACTGTTGTGAGGATTATTGAGTGACCTTTTGTGAGAAAGTGCTTTGTTTGGCAGGTAATATTGGAGTGAAAAAGACAAGAATGAATTAAAGAACTATTAATAGCCAGTATTTCTGGTAAGGCTTGTAATAATGATTTTAATTCTAATCCCTTACCCTTCCTCGTGTGTTTGTTTGGTCCAGGGCCTTAGAAATTGTTGCAGTATTGCAACACAGTGATTTCAGGGTTATCAATAGATGCCAGAGATTAATGACTCATTAGGTTGTAGCTTTGCAGACACAAGAGAAGAAAAAATACCAAACTCCCACACATTATGTCATCTGACAATTCCTGTTCTATTCATTGAACTGAAACAAATGCCTGAAGTAATGGTAATGAAAGCTATGACCATACTTGTTAGACAAGACAGATGCTGGAAAGTGCTCCCAAATACAGGTGAAATCTTGAAGGGTTTCTGAGGAAAATGCCAAAGAACCATGTCATTCTCCTGTTTCATAAATAAAGCAGGAGTCTTGGCCATATTATGAAAGGGTATGTGGACTGGACAGAATGGATGATATTTCATATAATATAGGAAAGTGCTATTCCCAGTTTGGGGACCAGCTTGAACTGAAACTGTGACAAACTGAAAAAGGTTTTCAGTCAAGAAAAACATCTCTCTAAGGGCATAAAAGGTATGAGAAGGATATAAAGTCTGCACTTAGGCCCCTGCTGTTTCTCCCTGGCAAACAGTTTGGAACACCCTGCTGGTTGTCCCAAAAAAGAGCCCATAATAAGGAAGTGACTTCAGAAGTGATTTTGCTATGCACTTTGGGTATGTAAATAGACTTTAAGTTGTCAAGCCTGTGGAGAAGGATGAGTAAAGGCCCAGAAATACTTGTGGAGGAAGAAAGAACAAAAGACAAGAGGAGGAGGAGGAGGAGGAGGAGGAGGAGGAGAAACGTAGGAAGAAAGGAAAAGAAACTGAGTCTGAAGGAAAAATGGTAGTCTACTGCTTTTTAAAAAAAAATGTTTTCCCAAATTAGTTAATAAACTTTGGTTGAGACTGTGCTCACACTTGTATTATATACTGTGCTAGGATGTAAGAGGCATGATCTTTATGCCCAAATAAATTACAAGAATGAGCTGTGATTTAATTGACATATAGAAATTAAGTGATTTGCCCAGGATCATGGATTAGAGGCAGCATTAGGACTCAAGTCCAGCATTGTAATCTCTACATGTTCTCAAAAAGTCAATACATTGAAGAAACAGAAGATTGCATAAAAAGTTAGAAAACATTGTTTGCAGATGCAAATTAACTTGAATAAGTAAAGGATGAGAACACAAGAGGATTTATCTGAATAGTACATAGGCTTCCTCGTGGAACTCAGTTCTGAAACTCATTGAAGGGGGTCATAGTCTTGCATTTGTTAAAGGAGTAATTTTAGTGTGTGTAGTTGGACCCATTGCTCAGTTTTCTTCCAATGTGGGTCTGTGTCAATTTGGCAACTGGAAGGAGCAATAAATTGTTCCTACAATTCAAGTAACCATGGCAACTGATGCTTCATTTTGGAACCTAGCTGAGGCAGCTAGGTGGTGCAGTGGAAAGTGTGCTGGACCTGAACTCAGGAAAACCTACATTCAAATCCTTCCTCAGATACTTATTTGCTGTGCAACCCTGTGTAAATTACTTCCATCTGCCTCAGTTTCCTCATCTATAAAATGGATAAAATAATAGCTAACTTCTCTTTCAGGGTTGTTGAAAGGATAAAATTATATGATATGTGTAAAGCAATCTACAAAACTTTAAGGGCTAGCCGTCATCACTGATAGTAATAATAATACTAGTAGTAATAGTGGTGGTTGTAATAGAATAGAAGTGGTAGTAATGGTAGTAATAGCAGTGGTGGTAGTGGGGGTAGTAGTAGTAATAGCTGTGCCAGTAGCCATTCCAGCACCAGCACCACCACACATGTATCCTGAGGCAGCAACAATACCTAAAGCATCCTAGGGCCCAGCTTCCAGAAGTCATTTCTAGGGGTTTGGTGGTATTAGGAATTCAAGGTACTCTAAGCTAGTCCTCTGACTCATCATTCTAGGTTATTTCTTCTATCTCATAAGCGTGAAACGTTAGGTTACTCAATAACACCCCCCACCTAAATAGACTTCTGGGCTGGGCTGGTCACTAGGTCACAGGGGTATCATGGTGCTCTTTCAGACCTCTATTTAGTCTGTAGAAGTCTCTCCTCTTTGACTCCCTCCGAGCCCTGGCTTTAAGGTGCATCGCCTCCCAGCCGGTAATGGGAGAAATCTGGCCTCTCTTGTTTGATAGCACTTCTGATTCAAAGCCAGTGCCTTCAATAAGAGAACTACCTTGGCTTAGGGTGATCAGAACTAGTTCAGTAAGTTCCTCTTCCAAACTCTTTAATATCCCTTACAATTCTAAATTTATGATCTATATGAGTTCTCTGATTTCTTCATATCCATTGTTTCTTGAAACATAGTAATATTCCATAACACTTATGTTTCATACTTTGTTTAACCATTTCTTGGTTGGTGGGTATCTACATTGGTTTTAATTTTTTCTGAACACAAAAAGTCTTACTGTGAAAATTTTGGGGCAGCTAAGTGGCACAGTACATGATGCCAGGAAGACTCTTCTTCCTGAGTTCAAATCTGGCCTCAGACACTTCCTAGCTGTGTGGCCCTGGGCAAATCACTTAACCCTGTTTGCCTCAGTTCCTCATCTGTAAAATGAGCTGGAGAAGGAAATGGCAAACCACTCAGTATCTCTGCCAGGAAACACTCCAAATGGTGTCGCAAAGAATTAGGCACAACTGAACAACAAATAAGAATTTTGGTGTCGATGAGACCTTTCTATCTTCGATCTCCTTGGGGTATAATTTTGGTGCCTAGAAGATGCTACTCCCAGGCCACCAACCTAAAGACTATATCAAAGGCTACTTAGTGCAAATACATTGACTTTCCCGAGTCCCTCAGTATCCCCACTACTCACCATCAGATCAAAGATATAGAGCTGGTAAATGACCTTCAAGGATATCCAAGCCTACCAACTCAAACACAAACACTTCACTCTACCTTCCTTCCCCTCCAAGGTCAGCTTGTATCACCTGGATACTGGTACTAATTCATTATGAAACTAGGGAAATAGGGGTGGCTAGGTGGCGCAGTGAATAGAGCACTGGCCCTGGAGTCAGGAGGACCTGAGTTCAAATTTGGCCTCAGACACTTAACACAAAAACTAACTGTGTGACCTTGGGCAAGTCACTTAACCCCAATTGTCCTACCTCCCCCCCTCCAAAAAGCAAAAACAAAAACAAAAAAACTAGGGAAATAAAAATGGAATATTTCTCCAAAACATCCAAATCACACAAATCTCAGTTTGGCTTGTTTCCACCCCTCATTTGGGAGACTACCTTCAATCTGACTAACTCTATATTTCATATCATTTTACACCATAGCTACACATTTTTAACATACAAAGAAAATGAAAATGAATAAGATGCTTGTTAATAGCTACTCTGTAGAGTGTTCACCCCATAATCTCCCTGCTTTGATCCTCTGGACCACCCTGACTGCCTGAGACATAGGGAGGAATATTAGAGGTAAGGAGTTTCAGGACTGAAATTTGCTGAGATTGGTTTGACAACAATTGGAGAAAACGGAGGAGAGTTCTCGGGATTTAGGATCGGTTTCTTGCCCTGACCACAATACAGCTGAGGATACACAACAATTATGAATCCCATTCTGTTCTGTTCTGCTCCAATCTTGGGGTTTTGGTCCATCTCACACATCCAGCACCTTGGCTTCAGCTCCACTCTGGATTTCTGCCCTGACCTGAATAATTCTAGGAGTTGTCTCATCCATACCCTTCTTGTATAACTTCATCCTAATCTCTGATTCACTCCAGGTGGATGTTATACATTCTGATACACAAAGAAGTAGTATAAAAGAAAAAAGTTGAAAACCAAGACCACCTTGGAGATATTTTAGGATGGGGTGTCTGTGGTGGGGAGTTAGGAAGAGAGGAATGAACAAAATCCTTAATGTGCCATGGATAGCCCAGACGCAACTTCACACTTAAGTTATTTAAATTCATTTAATCATTAACAGACTATTAGGCAACATATAACACAGAACTTTGTATGAAGGAGTTCCTTAATCAGTATGGTGTTGTTGATGGTGTTGTTCAAATATGTAAGATGTTAAAACAGATGTAACCAAGACTTAGTACCAGAACTTGATTCTTATATGACCATTCCATGTTATTTTGAACTTTGACTTTAAATGCAGTTCTGCTCAGAATCAGCATTATAAGAAAAAGAGTTTTAAAATTAAGCATGTTGAAGCAAGCAACTGAAAATATAGTGGAAAATGCTTTATGTAGTACTTTCTGGGTTACTTCTTTTTTTTTCCAAGTGCTTTATTAAATTCTGGTTTACATCATTCATTTCTGCCAGATTTTGAGTTACAATTCTCCCCATTTTTCCCTACCCCCCACCTCAGAATAGCAGTCCCACAGGATATCCCCTCATCCAATCTGCTCTCTCCCATATCTTCTCCCATACCCCCTTTGACTTTTTCAGTAGGGCAAGGTGAATCTCTGTGCCCCAATGCCTGCACATCCTATTTCCCAATTATATGTAAAATAGTATTAATAATAGTATTTATATATTTTTACACATTTGATTTTAAAACTTTGAATTCCAGATTCATTCCCTTCCTCCTTTGTCACCCACCCTTACTGGAAAGATAAGCAATTCAGTATATGTTGTACATGTATGGCTATGTAAAACATTACCATAGTAGATATATTGTAAAAGACTGGCTATATTTCCCTCTCTCCTATCCCACCTCCCACTTGGTCTATTCTCTGCTTTGATCCTGTCCCTTTTCACAAGTGGGTGCTTCCAACTTCCCTTCCCCCCTTCTCTCCCTCCCTCCCTTACATCATCCCCCCTCTCATTCCCTAACCCCCTACTCCTAAATAATGAAACTTAATCTGCGTTACTTCTTAAACTGTTCCCCTCAGAAGATAGTACATTACTTGTGGCTGTGTACTTCTTCTCTTCTTGACTTCTCACATTCAATACCTCACACCCCTAGTTTAGGGGAGGTAGTGCCTCAGGTTGCCCATCAACCTCATTATTTGAATCTTAACTTGGGAAGCAGGCTTTCAGCATAACGTGCATGATATATACTACTCTAATTTCTTGGCTCCAGAAAATGAGGAAACCTATTAATAGTACTAGAAGACAGCCAGTCAACAATGCCAGCGAAGTCAGTTTGTCCAGTGATCACCAAGGCATTAGACATTGTGAACACTCACAGCCCAAGTGCCCCCACTTCCTCTCCCTCATATACAAAGTCACCAACATAACAATCAGAGGATGTCCCATATTCTGCATCTATAACCCAGGACTCTGGCTTCAATACTTCCTCTTGTTTTGGTACAAAAAGTTGTGAAATTGTGACTGATAATTACAGCTATTTTCTATTTTTTTTTTTTTGGACCTGTGTTTTTGTTGGGATAGAGAATTCCTGGTGAGGCAACTCTCTTCCAATGTAGATAAGTACTAGTCTGCTATTCATCATCTTAGACAATTGCCTGGGTTACTGAGAGGCAAATTGCCTTGCTCAGGGGTCATGCAGTCAGTTTTGTCGACGCTTGAACCCAGGGCTTTTTAAATCTGAGGCTGATTCTCTATATCCTGTGGCTCTCAAAGTCTGCCATAATCATATCATCATTATCATCATCATCATCTGGAACTTTAATATTTACAGAACACTACATTATCTCATTTGATCCTCACAACAAATAGGTGCCATTTGTCCCATTTTCCAGATGAGACAACTGAGAAGTGACTTAACGAGTAGAAAACAGCCAGTAAGTCTCTGGGGGTGGATTTGAACTCAGGTCTTCTTGATTCCAATTCAGTGCTCTTACTATTGTGTCAGTTTAACTTCCAGTTAAAATGACAATGTGAAAAGCTGTAGAAAAACTCAGGTCTTGCATAACACCCCAGTGAGTAATGAGATAGAATAATAGAGAAAAAAAAAACAGAAGTGATCTCCTGCCTCTGGCTTAGAATTACATAAAAAGACTTCCAGGAGCCAGCAGAGGGTGGGAGAGGAGTCATTCCAGGGAAGCTAGTAGACACTTCTAAAGTTTGAAGGCTCTGGGAGAGGGGTCCACCTGGTATGTACATCTGTCCAAACTGGGAAAGAGAGACTATGCCAAGGAATAAGCCTGAAGCCAACCAAAGATGCTTTGAAAGAAGAAACTACAGAAGAGTTTCAAGCCTTGGTAATTAGGGTAATAAAGTCAGTTCCTAGCCCAGTCCTATCAGAACAAAAATGGAGGAAAATTCTTTTCCCACAAATAACTGGTAGAAGGATAAAAGGCCCATCTATGTACTTTTTGGAGCACTAGGATCCACAGTAAGAGACAAAATCAACTAAATGGCTAAGATCTCACATAAAGGAGGGCATTTCAGGAAGCCTGAGAGCAGCTTAATCTCCAGCATCCATCTGTGGTGGGGGATGGATGAAGAGGGGAATGGAACCAATTCCCAGGTGCAGATTGTGCAAGGAGAAGGGGACAGAGCCTGACTAAGGCCAGAACTCACATTGGACCATCATGGGACTGAGATAGAAGCCAGGGACTAATTGAGGGAAGAGATGGGGCCTATTAAATCCAGAATGGAAGGGATAGTAGCATCCAAAATATAAAGGGGGGAGAGCCAAATAGTGCTAGTGCAACCCAAGAATAAGAGAGGAGATAGATCTTGTCACTGGAACAAACTCCCAGTTCAAGAACTGAGGATTGCAAAAATGAGTTAACAAAAGAAAACACCAAACACAATAAAGAAATATTATGAGTGAGTTAGGTGAATCCCAAGAGGTAAGTCCCCCCCCCCCCCGCCCCCAAAGAGTAACTCCACAAAGAGTATAGCCAAAGCCTTAAGGAAGAAAAAAAAAACCTCTCAGTTAATTAAGAGATAAAGTATGGAATTAGATCTCTTTAAGAAAAAAAATTGAAGAATAATGAATAGCTTAAAACAGAAGGCAGAAATTTTTATCCAAATAGTGGATACTCTCAGAAAGATAATGGGACAACTAGAACTCATTAATCTATGAGACAACAAGAAATATTAGAAGTTTGCCTCAGTTCCCTCAACTGTCAAATGGGAATCATAATAACACCTACCACCCAGGACTATTATAAGGATCAAATGAGATATTGGAGTTAAGTGACTTGCCCAAGGTCACATGGCTAGTAAGCATGTCAAGTGTCTGAGGCCGGATTTGAACTCAGGTCCTCCTGACGCCAGGGCCCATGCTTTATTTACTGTGCCACCTAACTGCCCCCTTCCCTTTGATTCCAATAAAAATGGTCAATATTCTATTATGATTTTTTGAAATATGGTATCTAGGAATTTGGGGGGAGGGTCATGATTTTCAGGGAATCTCATGACTCAAGTGATCTCCTGACCTCTTTCTTGGGTCAGTTGTTTTAATAGTAGATAGTTTACATTTTTTACCTTTTGACCTTTTTTCTAATATTTCTTGTAATCTCAAAGAGTTATTGAGTTTTTGTTTGCTCAACTATTATTTTCAGGGAGTCCACTACTTGGGTAAGATTTTCTTTCTTTTGTTTTAAGCTATTTATTCTCTCTCCATTTCCCCCCCTCCAGATATCTTACTTTTTAAAATCTCTTGCTTCTACTACTAGGTCTATATCCCAAAGATATTATAAAAATGGGAAAAGGACCCAAATGTACAAAAATATTTATAGCAGCTCTTTTTGTGGTGGCCGAGAATTGGACGTTGAAGGGGTGCCCATCAACTGGAGAACAAATGAACAAGTTGTGGTATATGAATGCAATGGAATACTATTGTGCCATAAGAAATGATGAGCAGGCAGACTTCAGAAAAACCTGGAAAGACTTACACGAACTGATGCTGAGTGAAGTGAGCAGAACCAGGAGGACATTATACACAGCAATAGCAACGTTGTGTGATGACTAACTTTGATGGACTTAGCTCTTCTCAGCAATGCAGGGATCTAAGACGACTCCAAAAGACTCATGACGGAAAATGCTGTCTACATCCAGAGAGAGAGCTGTGGAGTCTGAACGAAGATGGAAGAATACTCTTTGCTGTCTTCTTTTTTGTTTGTTTCTTCTTTCTTGTAGTTCCTCCCATTGGTTCTAATTCTTCTTTACAGCATAACTAATGTGGAAGTGTGCTTAATATGAAGATATAGGTAGAGCCTAGACCAGACTGCATGCCACTTTGGGGGATGGGGAGAAGAGGGAAGGAGGGGGAGAAAATTTGGAACTCAAAATCTCATAGAAGTGAATGTTGAAAACAAAAATTTAATTAATCAATTAAAATAAAAAATAAAATCTCTTATTTCATTTCTGTCAGCCACTTTCATGGTCCTTATAGCAAAGTCATGTTTTGCCCCTAAGTTTATGCTTGGGTGTCTGGTAAAATTGCTTTCTTCTTCCATATTTACCTCTTAGATAGTCTTTGACTCAGTATTTCTTCATAGCATTTGGTATCTTTACCAAAGATTTTTACTATCCATAGCCCCATCTTCAATTTTTAGATTGGCACTTTGTGACAAGACCATGCTTCATCCTCCCACACACTTGAATGGGCTGGCCAGACCCTGTTTAGTCCTACCCTTTAATTATTGGACCTTATCACTAGTTTCACCTCCACTGCTGTACCTGCTCTCAGAGCATTGACAGGTTTAAGGTCCCCCTGAATCATCCTTGATCAGAGTGATGAGGTTTTCAGGCTCCCCTAAAGTGTCTGAAGTAAGAGTGCTCTGTACTTTCAGGGCCCCCTGGAGCTTCCCTATCAGAGCACCTCTGGCCCCATGACAACAGAATGCTACAAGCTTCAGGTGCCCTTAGAGTGTATCTGGTCAAAGTGCTGGCAAGCTGTTGGCTTATTTTCCTGAGATAATGCTGGCTTCCCTGAGGGGCCTCCTCTCCCAGTGAGTAAGCTTCTAGCTATCTTTTTGCTCTTTCATGGTCTGGATGAAGAAGTTATTGTTTCTTTTTGGATTCCTTGATTATTATCTGATATGACCTTTTTCTTTTTCTTCCTTCCTTCCTTCCTTCCTTCCTTCCTTCCTTCCTTCCTTCCTTCCTTCCTTCCTTCCTTTCTTTCTTTCTTTCTTTCTTTCTTTTCTTCCTTCTTTCCTTCCTTTTTTCTTCTTTCTTTCTCTTTCCCTCTTTCTTTTTCCTTCCTTCCTTCCTTCCTTCCTTCCTTCCTTCCTTCCTTCCTTCCTTCCTTCCTTCCTTCCTTTCATGGATTGTACTCCTCTTTGACCTTTTACACCAGCTTCTTAACCAGAAGACTCTCTCAATTTTTATTGTATAAATGTTCGACAATTATTGAACCATATTCTCTCTAATTGCTGTCAAAAACCCCAAACTTCAATCTATATTTAACTGTTAGTCAAAGTTGCTTCCTGCCTAACAACATAGCTTCAGAACTAGGCAGAATCCCTAGGAATATTGAAGTTCAACTGAGAGTATTATCTTGCCTTTACTTTCCTAAGAAGATGGTGCTTCACCCTTATGTCTTCTATCTGTGACTTTAACACTTCAAATATAATCCAGTTCTTTTATTTAATTGGCAAGTTTGCAAAGAGTGATAGATTGTCTAACTAGTCACCTACCAGATGAGAGGTGAGCTTATTTGGAATTGATCCCAACATCATTGAACTTTCACTAAAATCCCTTTTTAGCATGCATAGGAGTTAGCCCTGAAAAATAAATATCACTGCCATTTGCTTCTCTGCCCTCTTTCCCCCTCCACTCAGAGCTTTCAGCTCTAGACTCCAGGTGATGTATATGCCAGGTGTTGCAAGATAAACAGACATTTTGAATTGTGCAGTATTGAAAAGAACTAGAAAGGAGATTTTCTTTAAAATATTTCTTTTTCTAAAAATATTTTCCTGAATTCTCACAATATTCATGATTTAGTAGAAAGAGTCCTGGATTGGGAATTAGAACAGCAAGATACCAGTCTCCAATCTGTTATTGTCTCTTTGTCACCATGGGCAAGTCCCATAAAATCTGCGGATCTTAGCTTCCTCATTTGTAAAATGAAGAAATTGGATTAAGTGACCTTACATTCCCTTTCAATTCTTGTATTCCATGGTTCTATGACAGAAATATTATTTAGGAGAATCCTTATATGATTACGAATATACCAAGGACATATTAAGAGCACAAGTGTAAGCTCAAGGGGTGGAGTCAAGATGGCAGAGTAGAAATAGGACTTACAGCTCTGGCTTCCACCTCCCCCAATTCATGTAAAAAATGACTCTAAACAAACTTTGGAGCTACAGAACCCACAAAATGACACAGAGAAGCTAACCTTCCACTGAGGACAGCACAGCATACTATCAGCAAGCAGCCAACCCAGTGCTCTGGGAGCTGACTCCAACCCCGCTGCAGCTGGAGGTCTTAGCCCCAGGGTGGCCTGACCAGCCATTGGCTGGAGGGACTTCAGATCACCAGCAGCTGTAGCATTTCCAGAATTATCAACCCATAGATGCCAAGGACAAAGTGAGAGGTCAGTGTAGTGTGGACTTTGGGACCTGGGAATTCAGAGTGTGAACCAGCATTTGCTCCAGGGGTGAAAAGCCGCTGAGGCACCATGGCTGTCAGTCTTGTGGCTGCTTCAGAGCTCCTGGCCTGCAGATTGTAGGGGGACGAAGCAACCAGTCTAAGGTGTAATCGCTCCTGCTTTAACCTACTTGGATCTGGATTGCTGTCTAGGGTGGAGGTCTTGGGGTATGTGAGCAGTTTGCTTCAGCAGGCTTCAGAGAGGGCACCCAACTAATACCTCCAGCAGCTGTGAAAACCCCAGCACTTGGGATAAATCTCCCCTGTCTGGTAGCAGAGTTTTACTGTGGCAAAAAGCCCAAGAGTCAAGTAATTGAGTGGCAACATGAGCAGGCAAAGGAAGCAAAGCAAACAGAGCAACCCAACTTTACACTCCTATTTTGGGGACCAAAAGGATCAAGCATGGAACAGGAGGAAGACAGTGAAGTCAGAACTCCTGCACCAAAAGCTTCCAAGAAAAATATGAGCTGGTTACAGGCCATAGAGGGGCATAAAAAGAATTTTGAAAATAAAATAAGAGAAGTGGAGGAAAATTGGGAAGAGAAATGAGAACAATGCAAAAAAAATTATGAAATGAGAGTCAACAACCTGAATGAAGAAAATAACACCTTAAAAAATAGACTAACTCAGATGGCAAAAGAGGCTCAAAAAGGCAATGAGGAGAAGAATGCCTTAAAAAGCCAAATTTGCCAGATGGAAAAAGAATCTCAAAAGCTCACTGAGAGCTTTGAGCTCACTGAGAGAATGAGTCCTTCAGAATTAGACTGGAGCAAATGGAAGCTAGTGACTTTATGAGAAATCAAGATGCTGCTAAGCAGATCCAAACAAATGAAAGAATAGAAGGCAATGTGAAATAGCTCATGGGAAAAACCACTGACCTGGAAAATAGATCCAGGAGAGACAATTTAAAAATTATTGGACTACCTGAAAACCATGATCAAAGAAAGAACCTAGAAATCATGCTTCAAGAAATTCTCAAGGAAAATTGCTGTCATGTTTTAGATCCAGAGGGCAAAATAGAGGTTGAAAGAATCCACCAGTCACCTCCTGAAAAGATCCCAAAAAGAAAACTCCTAGGAATAGGTTCCAGAATTCCCAGATCAAGGAGAAAGTAATACAAGCAGCCAGGAAGAAACAATTTGAATATTGTGGAAACACAATCAGGATAGCGCAGGATCTGGCAGCTTCTACATTAAGGGATCGAAGAGCTTGGAGTATGATATTCTGGAGGGAAAAGGAGCTAGGATTAAAACCAAGAATCACCTACCTAGCAAAACTGAGTATCATGTTCCAGGGGAAAATATGGTCATTCAGTGGAATAGAGGACAACCAGAGTTGAATAGAAAATCTGACATTCAGATACAAGAAGCAAGAGAAGCATGAGAAGGTAAACAGGGAAAAGAAATCATAAGGAACTTATCAAAGTTGAACTACTTATATTCCTACATGGAAAAACGATCATTGTAACTTACAAAAGTTTTCTCAGTATGAGAATAGTTGAAGGGAATAGAAACACACACACACACACATACACACACATGTGTGTGTATGTGTGTGTATGTATGTATATGTGTGTTTATGTATACATACATATATATGTCTATATAGGAGGGTATATGGGCATATGAATACATATGTGAATGTATGTATATATGTGTACAGGTATACATAGATAAAGGGCACAGGACCAATTTAATAGGAAGGGATGATACTTAAAAGGTGAAATTAAGAGGTGAGAGAGGAATATAATGAGAGGAAATGGGGAGAGACAGAATGGGGTAAATTATTTCATATAGAAGAGGCAAGGGAAAATGGTTACAGGGGAGGGGAAGAACAGGAAGGCAAAAGGGAATGAGTCAACCTTATTCTCATTGAATTTGGCTTAGGGAGGTAATGACATAAACACTAAATAGGGTATCTCACCCTACAGGAGAGTAGAGGGGAAGGGAAAGAGAGGGGGGATAATGGAAAAGAGGGAAGGCTAGTGGGGAAGGAAGTTGGAAGCACCCACTTTTGAAAAGGGAAAGGATCAAAGTAGAAAATAGAACAAGTGGGGGGGGGAGGATAGGATAGAGGGAAATATAGTCAGTCTTCCACAATATATCCACTATGGAAATGTTTTGCATAGCTACTCATGTACAACCTATATTGAATTGCTTATCTTCCCAGTGAAGGTGGGTGACAAGAGAGGAAGGGAAAAAATCTGGAATCCAAAATTTTAAAATAAAATGTTTAAATATATATGCATATTACATTAATATTTTACATGTAACTGGGAAATGAGATATATTGGCACTGGGGACATAGAGATCCACCATGCCCTACTGGAAAGTCGAAGGGGGAATTGGAGAGAGCAGATTGGGGGAGGGGGTATTCAGTGGGAATGCTGTTTTGGGGTGGTGGGTGGGGAAAATTGGGGAAAAATTTGTAACTCAAAATCTTGTGGAAATGAATGATGTAAATTTAAATTTAAAAAATAAAAAAAGAGAGAAGAGAAAAAGAAAAAAGAAAAAAACAAACAAATGTAAGCTCAGAATGCCTCAGAAGTCAACAAATGTACTCATGGTTATTTTTATATGAACATAGCATACACACATGGAATTTAAAAGTATAGTTGGTTTGATTCACAAAACTCTTAAGATAATGCAATGAGCAATGGGTCAGGTAGGTTTAGGATTTCACAGATCAATGGATGGTGAATAATGATGACATAGCCTCAGAACAACCAGATGATAATGATTACTCACATTTATGTAGTGCTTTAAGTTTTGCAAGTAACAATATGTAGTAGTACAACTATTATTAGCTCCATTTTGCAGATGAGGAAACTGATGCTTTAAAGGAGAAAGAGACTTGTCCATGGTCACAAACCCTTTCTGAGTAAGTAAGCTAGGGGCAGCTAGGTGGCACAGTAGATAAAGCACCAGCCCTGAAGCTAAGGTCAGATATGACAATTACTAGTTGTTTGACCTTGGGCAAGTCACTTAACCCTGTTTGCCACCCCCACCCCATCTCCCAAAGTAAGTAAGCTAGGAATTCTAAGGCAGAATTTACATTTATATCTACTGTTTCCAAGTCCTGAATAGTGATAAAAGTTCTGGATTTGGAGTCAATACACTTAGGTCCAAATTCTTTTTTTGCTTTGTGACCTGGGGCAATTTTATTCTCTTTGAGTCTCTATTTTCTTTTTTATTTATTTATTTATTTATTTTTTTTTTTTAAAGCAATTGGGGTTAAGTAACTTGCTCAAGGTTACACGGCTAGTCATTTTGATTTATGCGTGGGTGCTCATTTTCTGAGGCCGGATCTGATCTCGGGTCATCCAAACTCCGAGGCCGGCGCTCTTACTCACTGCGCCACCTAGCCGCCCCTTTAGGGCAATTGGGGTTAAGTAACTTGCCCAAGGTCACACGGCTAGGTTTTTGTTTGTGCGGATTAAGTGTCGGAGGCCGGCTCCGAACTCAGGTCCTTCTGATTCCAGGGCCGGCGCTCTATTCACTGCGCCACCTAGCCGCCCCTTGAGTCTCTATTTTCTTATGTATAGTATGAGGAGGCTTTATCTGATGGCCTCTAAGTTCCTCTCTAGCACTAAATATATGATTCTACAGTAGATAATTCCTCATGGTAGGTTTTTTTTTTTTTTTTTTCAGTTTTTAATAAATTTCACCTCTAGAAAGCAGTACTTGCTTGATATTTTATTTATTTACTAGAATTGGGTTTATTTTCTTCTTTAGAATTTTATTTTATTTTAAATTTATTTATTTATTTTTAGTTTTCAACATTCATTTCCACAAGATTTTGAGTTACAGTTTTTCTCCCTGTCTTTCCCCTACCCCACCCAAATAGCAAGCCTACTGAATACCCCTTCCCCCAATTTGTTCTCATGTTCTCCCCCATCACTCCCCTAACTTTCTAGTAGGGCAAGATGTATTTCTATACCCCAGTGCCTGTTTATCTTATTTCCCAGTTGCATGTAAAAAAAACAATTTTTTAAAATTTAACATTTGTTTTTAAAACTTTGAGTTTCAGATTTTTTCCCTTCTTCCCTCCTCACCCTCCCCTACTGGGAAGACAATTCAATATAGGTTGTACATGTGTAATTATGCAAATCATTTCCATAGTAGTTATATTGTGAAAGACTAACTATATTTCTCTCCATCCTATCCCGCCCCCCACTTATTCTATTTTCTCCTTTGACCCTATCCCTTTTCAAAAATGTTTGCTTTTAACTACTCTCTCCCCTAATCTGCCCTCCCTTCTATCACCCCCCCCCCCTTTTATCTCCTACCCCTCTATTTTCCTGTAGGGTAATTGAGTGTGTATGTTATTCCTTCCTTAAGCCAAATTCAATGAGAATAAGGTTGTGCCATTCCCTTTCACCTTTCTGCTCTTCCCCTCCATTGTAATAGTTTTCTCTTTCCTCTTTTATATGAGATAATTTACCCTAATCTATCTCTCCCTTTCTTCTTCTCCCAATAAATTCCTCTCTTACCTCTTAATTTTATTTTTAGATATCATCCCTTCATATTCAATTGTCCTGTGCCCTCTGTCTATGTATACATGAACATACATATGCCCACACTCACATACATATATATATTTATGTATACATGCACCCTCCTATACATATATATATATTCCCTTCAACTATCCTCATACTGAAAAAAGTCTCACGAGTCACAATTATCATTTTCCGTATAGGAATGTAACTAGTTCCACTTCAGTAAGTTCCTTATGATTTCTTTTTCCTGTTTACCTTCTCATGCTTCTCTTGCTTCTTGTATTTGGAAGTCAAATTTTCTGTTCAGCTCTGTTTTTTTTTTTCATCAAGAATACTCAAAATCCCTCTATTTCATTTAATGACCATATTTTCCCCCATAGCATTATACTCAGCTTTATTGGGTAAATGATTCTTGGTTTTAGTCCTAGCTCCTTTGACCTCCAGAATATAATATTCCAAGACCTTTGATCCCCTAATGTAGAAGCTGCTTAGTCTTGTGTTATCCTGACTGTGTTTCCACAATACTCAAATTGTTTCTTCCTAACTGCTTGCAGTATTTTCTCCTTGACCTGGGAAATCTGGGAATTTGGCTATGCTATTCCTAGGAGTTTTCTTTTTGAGGATCTTTTTCAAGAGGTGATCGGTCAATTCTTTCAATTTCTATTTTGCCCTCTGATTCTAGAATATTAGGGCAATTTTGCTTGATAATATCTTGAAAGATGGTGTCTAGGCTCTTTTTTTGATCATGGCTTTCAGGTAATTCAATAATTTTTAAATTATCTCTCCTGGATCTATTTTCTAGGTCAGTGGATTTTCTAAAGAGATAGTTCACATTGTCTTCCCTTTTTTCATTTCTTTGGATCTGTTTTATAGTATCTTGACTTTTCACAAAGTCATTAGCTTCCATTTGCTCCAATCTAATTTTGAAGAAGTTATTCTCTTCACTGGGTTTTTGAAATTCCTTTTCCATCTGGAAAATTTGGCTTTTTGTGGCATTCTTCTCCTCACTGGCTTTTTGGGCCTCTTTTGCCATTTGAGTTCGTCTATTTTTTAAGGTGTTATTTTCTTCAGTGTACTTTTGGGTCTCCTTTAGCAGGCTGTTGACTTGCTTTTCATGATTTTCTTGCATCATTCTCATTTCTCTTCCCAATTTTTCCTCCACTTCTTTTACTTGATTTTCAAAATCCTTCTTGAGCTCCTCCATGGCCTGCAACCAATTCATATTTTTATTGGATGCTTTTGATGCAGGAGTTCTGACTTCATTGTCTTACTCCCATTCCATGACTTTATCCTTTTTTGTCCCCCCAAAAGGATTCTATTGTCTATTTGTGCTTCTGTTGCTTACTCACATTGGCAGCCAATTACTTGACTTTTGAACTCTTTGCCAGGGTAGAACTCTGCTTCCAGAATGGAGAGAGTGTTGTCCCAAATCACTGGGGGTTTTTGCAGCTGTTTGAGCTATTAGGAGGGTGTAATGATAATGTAATTTGAATTTGAAGATCCTTTTGTGTTGGCAAAGGTAGCAAGTACTTAGGACTTAGTAACTGATCAAGCGTCTGTTGGGGAAAAAGAAGGTATGAACTCCTGTTTCCTGTTGCTGATGTAAAAGGAAGGGGTTGGATGAAACACGAAGTAGCTAATGCTGCGTACATAAGAAAAGCCCGAGAGAGGCACAGTCAGATTTTCTTGGGACCAGTATCTGGTGGCAGAGCAGCTACAGAAGAGAGCATGAAGAACTGAGCCAGAATTTCCTAAGAACAGCTTCTTCTGAACAGGAGCCCAGGAGCCCAGGTGACAGTGGAGCCCAGGAACCAGGAGCCAGGAGCCAGGAGCCAGGGGCCCAGGTGACTGAGGAAGCATGACTGGGATGCTGAGACTTTGTCTATTTGTGGCTTGGTTGAGCCTTGAATTCCTGGGAGCAGAAATTATGAAGGAGTTGAGATGAACTGGACCCTATGAACTTCAGTGTGGAGCAGGACCTACCCAGAGAGCTGAACAAGGAACTGGGAGCTGTCTGCCATTGAACCCAGGTGGCAGTCTGGTAAATCCAGGTAGAATCTGGGACCATGGAAGGGGATCCAGGGAATCTGAGGACCTGACCCAAGTCAAGATGAAAAGATCTCTCCATGTGTACTGAGTAATGATGAAATTGTAGTTTACTAGTGACCTAGGGGTGGAGGGTTTGTATTTTCTATTGTACTTAGTGATTAATGATACTTAGTAATTGATTGCTGAATAAGTGACTGATTGAGTTAATTTAAGTGGGCCCCATGAGTGGAAGACTTTGCCCTATGAGTAGAAGATTTTGACTATTGTACTTTGAGATGATTGTTCTTTGTTCTAAATATTGTGACCACTTTGGTGAAAGCTATGTGGCCATTTTAATGATTAACTGTTGTGAATACTATATTATGATTTTCTGTGATAAATTGTAATATTGTGAATGTTGTACCTTGATTTTCTGTGTTTTGCTTTGAGTTGTTATGGAATAAATAGAGTGTTCACTATACTGTGTAATCAGAATCTTTTTTTTTTTTCATTTTTAGTACACATTTTATTTACTGACCAACATAGTAGTTCTAAAACCGTAGCTTCTGGAAGAACCACTTGTTTTTGCCTGTCTTATACCTTTCCTCAAACTTGACCTTGGCCTCCCTCCTTGCCTTACGTTTTAGTGCAGGGTCACGGAACACATCCTTGTTGACAACTGTTTTGTCCAATGGGATATCCACAGAGTATCTGGTGGGCATGAGGTGGTTGTAGTTATAAACTTTCACAAAGGACTTGATTTTCGATCGCTTGGCAATCTTCTTTTTGTCCATTGCTGCAGTAACTTTTCGGGGGTAGCGGTCGATACCTGCCACCAAGGCATGGCTGTAGGGCCTGTCAGAGGTCCCATCGTCAATGTTCTTGACGATGACGGCTTTGCGCCCGGAGTACCGCCTGGCCAGGACCAGCACCACCTTCCCGGGTTTCATGAACTTGCCCATTTCAACACGAAGCCAGTCGCTCCTACAGCCAAAAGGCGTAATCAGAATCTTAAAAGCTGTTCATAGTAGCATTCTTCTGGAAAGATGCTCATGCATAGCATGACAGAGGGCACCCTCTTTATATCCCCCATGAGCTCTGGCTCACTGGCCACACATGCCAGGACCACCACCCAAGATTGCTATCCACATCCAAACAGGTTAAAGCAAAAGCAATTACCCTCTGAATGGTCTCTTGGTCCCCCTACAATCTGCAGGCCATGAACTCCTGAGGCAGCCATGTGGTGTAGCCTTGCCTCTGCCACTTCTCACCCCAGGGGCTGGGATTGGACCACGTCCTTCCATCCCCTCCCACCCTCCATTCCAACAGAGTTCCCCACTGACCTTTTACTTTGTCTTTGGTATTTATGGGTTGAGAAGTCTGGAAACCACCACAACTGCTAGTGATTCACTCTCCTGAAGCCTGTTCTGGCCACTGCTGTTTGGGGCCATCCTGGGCCCAGAACTTTGTGGGACTGCACTCGGCTCCCAACTCAGTGTGATAGACCCTTCCTGTCTACCTGCCAGGCTGCCTTCAATGGGAGATTTGTTTCTCTCTCTTTCTATAGATCTATAGATTTCTATAGATTCTATAGATCTAAAGTTTGTTTAGAGTCATTTTTTTTACATATATTAGAAGTGATTGGAGCGGGAGCTCACACCACGTTTGTGCCTCTACTCTGCCATCTTAGCTCTGCCCCCCCGGGTTTATTTTCTTAATAAAGAAAACTGAAAGAAACCTCTTATGAAATAGCACAAAGTGAAAAAAAGAGGAGGCAGATAAAACATAGTTTATACTAATGACAAACATATAAAAGTGACTAAGAAAGGAAAAAGAAGTTGATGAATACTTGTAGTGAATACAAAATTGTAAAATTTATTAGCATTTTGTGGAGTTCTTTGATAAATGTAAAGTCCTACATTTGGGTTTAAGAAATTGATAACACAAGTACAGGTTGAGAATTGAGGGTCTTAGACTACAGGCTCAACTCGAGTCAACAGTGTGACATGACAGCCAAAAAAGTTAATACCACCTATATTTGAGCTTTATTTATTTTTGCTTTTTTTTTTTGGAGGGGGGAAGGCCAGGTAATTGGGGTTAAGTGACTTGCCCAAGGTCACATAGCTAGTAAGTGTTAAGTGTCTGAGGTCGGATTTGAGCTCAGGTACTCCTGACTCCAGGAATGGTGCTCTATTCATTGCACCACCTAGCTGCCCCCTATTTGGGCTTTATTAACTTTCTGAAAGGAGGGAGCTGACAGTTCTGCTATATCCTGGGCAGAACACATCTATTGTACTGTGTTCTGCTCTGGAAACCACATTTTTAAAAGAATTTTGACAAGCTAGAGTGTATCCAAAGCAGGACAGCCAGAATGATCAGGGGACTATAAATTATGCCAAAGAAGGGGTGGTTAAATAGTACAATAAATGACTTAACTAGAAATGAAATAACTCTCTTCAAATGTTTGAAAATCCAGCATATGGAAGACATATTAGACTTGTCCAGGGTCATCTTAGTGGGCAGAACTAAATGTAATGGGGAGAATTTTCAGAGAGGCAAGATTTCAGATCAATATAAAGGAAAATTTATTAATAATTAAAGCTGTCCAATAATGTAATGGATTGATTTTAGAGAGAATAAATTCTCCATTACTGAAAACCAAAGTTGTTTGACTAATTCGTAAGGAATTCTGTGGAAGGGTTTTGGGTAAGGATTGGGATAGATCATCTCTGAGGTCCCTTTTCAATTCTGAAATTTGAGGAATCCATAATTTTTTTCCCCTTCCAAATCCACTGAAAAGCAATCATTAGAATCTACAGTAATAACAACAGGAGTGGGTATAGACATTTAACTTTAGAATATGTAAGGAGGATTTTGTTATCCTTTTCAGAGTTCAGTTTCTCAGGATCTATGGCCATGGCAATGTCTAGTTTCCAGGTGTTAGATAATAACCTCCAGAATAGCCCCAAGGATTCTAGATAGTATTTCCTAGAATTATAGTGATAGGTAGTCCTACTGAGGTTGTGGCGTGAGATACAGGGGAGACAACTGATATTTGCTACACTTGCACAGAATGATGATATTGCTAAAGTTAACCTGTGAGCTTAATGTTGGCAAGATGCCTTCTCTGTCAGTTGCCCTATAGAGCAAATGTGTATTGGTCAGTGAGTATGAAAACAAAAGAATTTGTGAACTCTTTCCACTTCCTACCAAGAAGGAAGTTTATGTATCAAAAGACAGTCACATTTGATATTCCTGATGTCAAACAAATGTCCTGCTAGTTTTTACCCAAAAAGCCTAAAGTGATCAATGGATACCTCCACTCCAAATGAAGCATTGAAACCAAGAATCCAGGATATGAGGGAAGAGTTTCTTTTCTTTTCTTTTTTTTGGGGGGTGGGGAGGGGGCAATGGGAGTTAATTGGAAGACTTGCCCGGGGTCACACAGTTAATAAGTGTCTGAGGCTGAAGTTGAACTCAGGTTCTCCTGACTCCAGGAGCCAGTGCTCTATACACTGCGCCACCTACCTGCCCCCAGCAGTTTCTTTTCTAAGAATGATATTGGTACATGGAGTTATGGTTAAAGATTTCAAGCTGAGAGTAGGGATGAGAAATCAACCAACAAGCATTAATTAAGTGGGAAAGAGTCTTGTCTGATTCTTTCAATTCAACAAACATTTATTAGTTACCACAGCTATGTGGCTCAGTGTGCTAAGGGAGGTAGAAAGGTTCAGAAATACAGTCTTGGTCCTCGTAGGACTAACAGAGGAAGGAGAGAATATGATCACTACACAAATATAGTAACTATAACACATGATAACTGCTTAAGAGAAGCACAGGAAAAAGGGGAGAGTCAGCTCTGATTAGAGGCACCAAGGAAGGTTTCCTGAAGGAAGTTGGACTTTGCAGAGTAAGTAGAAATTCCAAGGAGAGGGATTGGGAAAGAAGAATGGAAACGAGATGGAGGCATTCCAGGCATGGAAAACAGAATGAAAAAAAGAACAACTGGGATTGGTGAAGAATCCTACATAACTTGTATTGCAAAGTTTGGAGTACAAGGATCATTAAACATTTTTCAAATGCTCTGAAATAAAGTAGAAAGAAAATTTTAAAACAAAATAATGAAGGTAGTGAAACAGCATGAGCTAGTGAGAAAAGCCATGATCAAGCATTCAAAAAATCCAATTTTTAGGCCAAATTCTAAGACCCCCATTGGACAAGTCATTTCACATCTTTTTTTTTTTGCTTTATGGAGAGGGGAAGGTAGGGCAGTTGGGGTTAAGTGACTTGCCCAAGGTCACACAGCTAGTTTTGTGTTAAGTGTCTGAGGCCAGATTTAAACGACTCCTAGCCACCTCCATTTCACATCTTAGTACCTCAGTTTCCCCATCTATGAAATAGAGATACTAATAAACTATTCTATATTTCTGGAGCTAAGGAGAAACAATACATAAGGAGAAACAATATATGTTGTTAATACATAACAACAACAACAATAATAATACTTTGAAAAGTACTTTGAAAACATTTGAAAATTGTATAAAAATGATATACAACTATAAAATATGCTTTTAAATGATTTCAGAATGAAAGATAATCCTTGTTGCAACATAATAACAATAATTATAATAACATTTACATAGCATTTACTATGTGCCAGGCACTGTGCTAAGTGTCTTATAATTATTATCTCATTTGATCCTTGGAAGGGTTGTTAATAGTATTTTATTATCCCTTTGTTACATATGAGCAAATAGGATTAAGTGACTTGCCCAGAGTCACACAGCTAGTAAGAGCCTGAAGTCAGAGCTGATCTAGCATTTGGCAAGAGCAGCTGATTTGGAATCTGAGGCCCTGGGCCCAAATCCTGAATCCAACACAACACTTATGTGAGTTTGGAAAAATAAATCAATTAACATCTCAGGGTATTGGTTTTTTAATTTGTAAAATAAGGAATTTGAACAGAATGACCTCTCAGACTCTTTTCAGGGGCGGCTAAGTGAATCAATGAATAGACCACCAGCCCTGGAGCCAGGAGGACCTGAATTCAAATCTGACCTCAGACACTTAACACAAAACCTTGGGCAAGTCACTTAACCCCAATTGCCCTATCTTACCCCCTCCAAAAAAGAAAAAAAATGTTTTATAAGACTCCTTCCAGCTCTAAAGCTATGATCTTCCCATCCTATGAGCTGTCTGAAGCAGTCTCTATTTGGTACTAGGACAAACGAATCATTTAGCATCATAATGATACCTATAATTAAATTGCAGAAAGAAAACTTTTCATTACCCCCTGAGGCTAAAAAATGAGGTGTGAATAAGAGAACCAGTTTTCTAACATTTTTTTCCAAATAGAATATGGAATTCTGGAATTGCAGTTCCAGTATCTTGCCTTTTTACTGCTGTATCTTGCATTGTGAACTCGTTCAAACTCACAGGCTTAGCAGGGTCAGACCAGGCTAGTAATTACGTAGCAGATCTGAAAGCCATGGTGATACAGGCAGTAGGGCTGTTGAGTCAGTAGCTCTGGATGGTGTTCTGACTCAGAGTGGTACTGAACCCATACTTCTAGGTCATCAGAGGGGGTTGGCCTCATAGCTCGGTAGCTAGCTGTTATCATTCAGGTAATATATGGAAAAAAAGAAGAAAAATTTCCACTTTTTTGTGGGTGGAAGGTATTGAGTTTAGGATTTTTTTTAAGAGGCATTGTAGCCAAATTTTACATGCTATGTGAAGAGGTCTACTATGACAATCCTGTCTCATGAGGCAGTTATGTGGTACAGTGAATAGAGAGTGCTGGGCCTGGAGTCAGAAAGATCTGAGTTCAAATTTGGCCTCAGGTACTTACTAGCTGTGTGACCCTGGGCAAGTCACTTGACGTCTGTTTACCTTAATCCACTAGAGATGGTAATGGCAAACCACTCTAATATCTTTGCCAAGAAAACCCCAAAAGAGGTCAAGAAGAGTCAGATATGACTCAGCAACAGCAACAACATTATCTGCATGTATACAAATTGTCCTTTGCTTTATTTATCACTTTGCTAATTGTCATTCTGTCTAGCAACAGTAAGATTCCTCTGCTAGGCCCACTATTCTAGCAAAGACTGTTAGCAAAGCTCACGGAGTGTCTTCATTTAAGTTTTTCCATCTCTCTTCCTTGAAGGGGAAGATGAGAAAAGGGTTTGGAAGCTGAGAGCACATGGCTCTCTTACATTTTAGGATCAAAAAGCTAAAGCAGGAAGGGACCTTAGGGGCTGTCTAGACCCAGTCTCCTCATTTGACAGACAAGAACCAACAAAATTAAGTGATTTACCCGAAGTCACACAGATAATAAGAGGCAGAGGCAGAATTTGAATTCAGGTGATGTGACCACATATTCAGAACTCTCCACTTTACCATTCTCCACCTTCTCCTCCTTTCTCTTTTCCTTCTCTTCTTCCTTTTGTTCCTCCTCTTCTTCCTCCTCCTCTTCCTCTTCTTCCTCTTCCTTTTGCTCTTCTTCCTCCCTCCTCTTCCTCCTTCTCCCCTTTCTCCTCTTCTTATTCCTCCTCTTCTTATTGGAATTTGAGGGAGGGAATAGAGGAGAAAGGAGATTAAAGACAGAGGGCATTGATCTTTGTAGGAGGTCATAAATTACAAGGCTATAAAACTAGAGATTGTAGGGCTTTGGGTTATAAATAGTTTCCTACTCCCTCTGACCCCAATATCTTTTACCTCATCAGCAAACCCAGATCTTGGCTCACTGGTGTCCCCTTCAGGTTTCAAGCTTTTATGACTCTTCCTAGCTTACCAGTTTCAGTCCCCTTAAGCCCCTTATGGGAGCAGAATAACAGAATTTCTCTTCTCCACATCCCTACCATCTGTACCCTGATAAGAGCAAAACAACCTCTTAGGTATTTAAAGGAGATTTGCTCTAAAATATTGCAATGTGATGGTGGTGATTAGGGGTAGAGATAAAGATTAAAAGGTTAATACTGCAGATTTCAAAGGCAATTTACAAATAGTTTAGTCCTGGCCCTCCAACAGCTATTCTAGCTGGCTCTTTCTTTCCTAAAATCTCTTTTCAAACTGGATTTTGATATTACCTAAAATCTAATTCAAAGTCAATGGAATTGGTTCATCAGAGATTCTCCTTGCGGCATTCTAGAATCTACTTTTCCAGCCTTAAATGTACCATGTTCTGAGCCAGGACTGACTCAGGCTGGCCCTCAAATTCAGGTTCACTGTTAGAACAAAATTAGGCATTCATAGACTATCTTGTAACATTTAACAAAAAATATTGATCAGGGATACTGTGCTGGTTTGAGTAGATGTAGTCCTCTGTGTTTGGTAAGAAGGGTATGATGACTCAGCAGTGGGACATCCATCAATGCTGAGGCACCCTGACTTCTCACAGGATAGACTTTTTATACATATACTTTTTATACAACCTGCAATCTGTGTCATTGGCTAGAGCCCTAGTCTCCTAGACCAATAAAACATCAAGGATGTGTTCCCTGCCTTTTAGAGAATAATTAGCCCAACCTAGGAGGCAAGGGCCCTAGTAAATGCTATTCCTACCATATGGCATTTGGGAGTCTGGGCTTTGGTAGGGACTGCCATATGACAGACAAGTCATTTCATCATCTGTGCCTCTGGTTCATTGGCTATTGCCCAAGAAAGCATATTCTGCCCCAATCCCAACTAAGCTTCTAGCAGAAGGAGACTCTTTCCCTATAGTATCTAGGTCCCAAATCTATTTCCCTATTGCTTTTAGGCATTTGCACCTCCATTCCCCTATTGTAATGCTAATACATGACCTGATCTCTGTTGAAAAATGCCTCTCCTCTCACCTTGCTTCTTGCTGGATCTCTTGCCATAGCCAGCCTTCCACCGAAACTCATGCTGTGCCAGTCCCCAGACCCTTATAGAAACTGCGCCTCCATGACTAAAGTCCATGGTTTTTTTTCCCTTTTGGTCCATTCCTATGATTTCATGTTTAGGGAAATCCTGGTGAGGAAACTCTCTCTACCAATGCAGAGGGGAGGTAGGGGAAAGAAGAGGGAGTAAGGATTCATTAGCACCTACTATGTGCCAGGTATACTGTGATGAGCACTTTACAAGTATTATTTCATTTGACCCTCCCAATGGCCCTGAAAGGTAGGTGCTGTCATTATTCTCATCTTGCAGTTGAGGAGACTGAGGCAAACAGAGGTTAAAGTGACTTACCAAAGGTCAAATTGCTAATAAGTATCTGAACTCAAGTCTCCCCGACTCCAGGCCCGGCACCCTGTCTGCTGTGCCACCCAGCTGCCGCAAACTAGTGACTCAAACCAGCCTCAGATTTCAGAACCAGCAACTGTTCTGTAATCTGTAGTTTTAGAGAACTGCCGACCTGAAGAGTTTATGGTGACTTGCTCAGCTACACGATGAGTATGTGTCTGAGGCAAGACTTGAGCCCAGCTCCTCCCACCTGAAGGCTGCCTCTCTGTGCATTATGCCATGCGACCTATCAAAAAAATGTAAATTGAGCAGAAGCTCAATGATTCTATGATTATTAATGTCAAGTCACAAACAGGAAGATGTAAATGTACCAAACATGTCTATCATTATCATAAAGGATATACGCTGTAGGGTCAAAATGGAATAAGACTTGCCTAGAGACATGAACAGTGATGTCTGTTAAAGGAACAAATTTCTCATTTCCCATCTCAGGGCCATGAGTCATAAACTACTTCCTTCAAGGCTGGACCCTATGCTCAGTTGTTTTTCAGTCATGTTCAACTCTTGGTGACCCCATTTGGGGATTTCTTGGCAAAGATACTAGAGTGGTTTGCTATTTACTCTCCAACTCATTTTAGAGATGAGGAAATTGAGGCAAAGGGGGTTAAGTGACTAGCCCAAGGTCACATAGCTAGTAAGTATCTGAGGCTAGATTTGAATTCAGGAAGATGAGTCTTCCAGACTCCAGGAAGCACTCTATCCATTGTGCTACCTAGTTGCTGGTGGGCCCCATAGGCTGGGCATTTTGGAATATCAACATATCTTTAGTACTTCATTAGGTCGGTGATCTCATCAGCAAAGAAATTCTTTCCCTAAATGTAGAATACCACACATATCTTCTCATCCTGTGTGATTCTTGTATTTGTACTTCCAAAATCATGCACCAAGGATCTACACTCAATGCAAGAAACTTTTCTCTAGACCTTTTAATATTTTGTGGATACCAATGCAACATTTTGGTTTTGTCCATCTGTTATCCTTCTTTCTCTTTTGATCACTGACTCACCTTGTTTTCTGGTTTATTTATGTTCTTGAGGATATCTTCTGTATCACTTCTTATGCTACAAGATGCCTGGTAAAAGCATCATTGGGAATGTGCTGAAACTTAATTACACCAATAAGATCACATAGTGCTAGAGTTGAAAGGGATCTTGGAAGCCATCTAGTTTCAACCCCTCATTTTATAGAAGAAATTGGGACCTAAAGGGAAGAGGAGGGAAAGTAGGGGGAAAACCGTTTGTTACATGCCTGCTTTATGCCAAACACTATGCTACATGCGTTATAAATATCTCATTTGATCCTCACAAAAAACATGTGAGAAAGGTATTATTATAATCCCCATTTTACAGATGGGCTGACAGGGGTTAAATGACTTGCCAAAGGTCTACATCTAGTAAGAATTAGAGAATGGATTTGAACTCAGCTTTTCCTGACTCCAGATCCAGCCCTCTACCCATTAAGCCAACTAGCTGCCTCTAAAGAGATTAAGGAACCCACCTAAGGTTATATAGGTAATGTAAGGGGTATTCAGGGAGGACTAGCCCCTCCAGGTGTCTATCCACCTTTGGTGTCCACTTGTCACTCAACTCTTACCTGTGACTCCAAGAAGCTGTAAGCATGTGTAGCAGCCACATCCTAGTAAAAACATCTTGGCAGACAGGCTAAACCAGGTTGGGGGTAATTGACAGGTCTCAAACTCGTAGGTGAATTAGAAGAACGTCTACCCCAAACATGTGAAAATTTTCCTTAGGAAATGGTCAAATGAGAACAGTTTGTTGACCATGAGTTTGACCATGAAAGTGACTGAAACAGGGATTATAGAGCACTGAGAGCTTGGTCAGGTACCCAAGATGCCAAAGTCCTCCACTGCATCCTGGGCTATCACCAGTTATCTTGATTTTTGTCTTACCACTGGACTTTGGTGACTCTGGAAGAGAGAGTGGGGTTATCAATTTTATGCAACTCTGACTTCACTTAAACCCAATTCTTTTACAAATCAAGACATTACCCATGTTGTCACTGGTGCTTTTTGAAAATGAACGATGAACAACAGCATAGGTAATGCATGTCAGAGTCAGAGTTCCAACCTGAGTCTTTGGTTTTGTTGAGTTTACAGTGGTTTGGGGAAATCCAATTCAAGACATCTAAGAGGCAGCTGGTAGCTCAGGAGAGGGATGAATGCTGGATACATGTAACTGAGAATTATCTTCATATAGAAGATACTCTATGTCTGAAGAGTCTGTGCCCTGGAGAGAACCTTAGAGGACTCCCATGGCAAATGGGCATGACATGAAATGAAAAACCAGAAAAGTGAACTGGCATAAAGGAAAGAGTTCTGGATATTTAGTCTAAACATAGTGAAAGTTGCAACCTTACATTCTGATTACAAATCTTAAGACTGCTAAGCTCCTGTTTATGGACAGGCTAAATATTATGTGATTCTTTGTGATCTTTTCCTCTAGTCTACACTCATCAGGTAGGTGCAGTGGGTAGAGCGCTAGACCTGGTCTCAGGAAGATCTGAGTTCAAATTTGGCCTCAGATACTTATTGGCTGTGTGACCTTGGGCAAGTCATTTAACCTCATCTGTCTTGGTTTTCTCAAATATAAAACAGAGTCAATTTTGCACCTCCCTCTCAGAGTTGTGTGAGGATAAAGGGAGATAATATTTGTAAAGTACTTTGCAGGGGGGCGAGGTGGCACAGAGAGTAAGAGCGCCAACCCCAGTGTCCAGAGGACCCAGGATTGGTTCAGGCCTCAGAAAATTAGCACCCTCACACAAATAACTAGCCATGTAACCTTGAGCAAGTTATTTAACCCCAATTGCTTAAAAAAAAAAAAGTACTTTGCAGACCTTGCAACTCTATAGAAGTACTAGTTGTTACTGTTGTCATAATCATAGTGGAAAAGGAAGGGAATGGAGGGGGGAGGAGCCAAGATGGCGGAAAGGAAGCAGTAACCTCACTGAGCTCCTCAGTCACTAAGTCTCAAATGGTGAATCTGAGCGGATTCCGAAGTGACGGAGCCCACTGGAAGACAGAGTGTGGCAGAGTCCAGCCCAGGAGGTTGCCCAGTGTGTCCAGAAAGGACGAGCGCAGAGCGCGTGGGGTCTGCACAGCTCAGACCTAAGAGCAGAGAAGCAGACTACACCAAAGAGAGAAAAATCCCCAGCCTGCAGACTTACCAAGGACGAATCGCAGTCATCTCCCCTTCATATCACCAAGCCACGGGAAGGGTCATTAGAGCCAGGTAGGAGAGTCAGGCACCCAGGGGAGAGAGTGGCTTCTCCTGCTGCATTCAGCCCCCAATCTGGAAGGTTGGAGACTGCCTGCCTGTATAATACAGGGGCTGGAATGGCAAAATAAATTCTAGCTGCTTCGATCCTCCCATCCCTCCTTCATGAAGCAGAAAACCCAAAGATAAGTCTCCCACCCAGATTGAAATCCCAAGTTAATGGAAATAGCCCCAGGCCTGAGAGTCTCCAAGAAGGGGTGTAACTGAGACAGCCAGGAGTCTGAAGAGAAGAGAGGGAGGGGTTCCAACAAGCCCCACCTCTCCTTACCAACAAAAGCCTATTTATAGCCCAGGGGTATAGAGGCAAAAACCTGAAGTGGTCAGACTCACCCCCACCTACACATCTACATTCCTCACTGACTTCCCTGACTTAGCCATAAACTAGCCACCCAGAGGTATTCAAAGTCAAGGTTCAGGCCCTAAACTCATAGCCTGAGAAACTAAGAAACAGGAAGTCACAATGGGAAAGAAGGAAGCTGAGAAGGAGAAGGGGAAGGCAAGAAAGTCTATGCGAGCCTACTATCCAGGGCAAGAACAACCAAATACACAGGACAATATAGACTCTCTACCCACACCTGAGACCACAGAAGGAAACATGATCTGGTCTCAAGCCCAAATTGCTTTCCTGGAGGAGCTTAAGAAAAAATTTAAAGACCAAATCAGGGAGGCAGTGACCAACTTGGAAAAAGGTCTCAGTGAAGTAATTGGAGAAAATACCTCCCTAAAAAAGGAACTTCAAAAACTAACTGAAGACCATAATTCGCTAAAAATTAAAAACAATCAAACTGAAACTCAGAACTCTACGATGCAGCAAGAGTCAATCAAACAAAACAAGACGACCGAAAAATTGGAAGAAAATGTAAAATATCTCACTGGAAAAATAACTGACTGAGAGAACAGATCCAGGAGAGGCAACCTAAGAATTATTGGTCTACCAGAAAGCCGTGATGAAAAAAGCAGCCTAGAAAACATCCTCCAAGAGATTGTTAAAGAAAACTGTCCTGAGGTCCTGGAATCAGAAGATAAAATAGCTATCAATAGAATTCACCAGACTCCTCCTAAGAGAGATCCCAAACTGAAAACTCCAAGAAATATGGTAGCCAAATTCCAGAATTACAAGACTAAAGAAAAAATTCTACAAGCAGCCAGAAAGAAACAATTCAAATATTGAGGAACTGCAGTTAGGATCACACAGGACCTAGCAGCTTCTACATTAAAAGAGCAGAGGGACTGGAATTTGATATTTCATAGGGCAAGAGAGCTAGGACTACAACCAAGGATTAACTACCCAGCAAGACTGAGCATAATCTTTCAGGCAAGGAGATGGTCATTTAATGAAATAAGAGACTTCCAGACTTTCCTGATGAAAAAGCCAGAGCTCAATGGAAAATTTGATCTCCAATTATAAGACTCAAGAAAGACATAAAAAGGTAAACAAGAGAAACACAGACTCACACATGCATAAGTGCACACACCCACACCCACAAACACACACTCATTACTTGGGATGCAACAAGAGCAAAATGTTCACATCCCTATATGTGGAGCTGATAACTGTCAATATTCAAAATCTTTTTGATTATCATGACCTTCAAAAGTGTTACACTTAGATAGAGGGTGTGGGTATGAATGCACTAACCTGAAGTCTAAAAAAAAAAAACTATCAAGGGGATCAAAGGGACTGTAATGGGAAAAAGGAAAGGATGAGATAAGAAAAGGTAAAATATGCCATCTGAAGAGGCATTAAAACACACTATAGAAGAGGGGAAAGAAAGAGGGAGAGGAACATCATTTAAACACTATTCTCACTGATTCTGGTTCAAAGAGGGATCAACTTAATCAGTGAAGTTTAAGATTCTAATGTGAATAGACACATAAATTCATTAAATAGAGGAAAAGGAGGGAGGGATAGGAGCACTGTTTGAAATTTACTCTCATTGGTTTGGAATCAAACAGAGAGTAATTTACTCTGATAAGTATAAAAACTTATTGTGTCCTATAGATAGTGGAAGGGTAAGGGGCGGGGTGAAAAGGAAGAGACTAAAGGGGGGCATTAGAAGGGAGGGAAACAGTAGTAAGGGGAAAGGGTAGGTTAAGAAGGGGGATCGCTGGGTGGGAACACTGAGGGAGGGGGCGGTCAAAAGGGAAAACGTCAAGGAGGGAAAGGGAGAAGGAAGAAACAAAAACATAAACAGGGGAGGGAACAGGACGGAGGGGAAGAGACAGGTAGTCATCATTACTGTGAATGTGAATGGAATGAACTCTCCCATAAAACAGAGGCAGATAGCAGAATGGATTAAAAACCATAATCCTACAATATGCTGTCTACAAGAAACACATTTGAAACAAAGGGATACCCATGGGGTAAAGGTAAAAGGTTGGAGTAAAATTTATTATGCCTCAGCTAAAGTAAAAAAAGCAGGGGTAGCAATACTTATCTCAGATAAAGCAAAAGCAAAAATAGATCTAATTAAAAGAGATAAGGAAGGAAACTATATCCTACTAAAAGGCACCATCAAGAATGAAGCAATATCACTACTTAATATATATGCACCAAGTGGCATAGCATCCAAATTCCTATAGGAGAAGTTAAAGGAATTAGAGGAAGAAATAGATAGAAAACTATACTAGGGGGGGACCTTAATCTTCCCCTCTCTGAACTCGATAAATGTAACCTCAAAATAAACAAGAAAGAAGTTAAGGAGGTGAATAGAATCTTAGAGAGACTAGATATGATGGATCTCTGGAGAAAACTGAATGGGGATAAAAAGGAATTTACTTTCTTTTCAGCAGTGCATGGTACATACTCAAAAATAGACCATGTACTAGGGCATAAAAACCTCACAATCGGGGGCAGAGCCAAGATGGCGGAGTAGAAACAGCTCATCCAAGCCACTCTGCCCCCAGATTCCCCTCAAACTATGTAAAAGGGGACTCTGAACAACTTCTGGAACCCCAGCACCCACAGAACGACACAGAGAAGCTAACCTCCCACTGAGGACAGCCCAGCAGCCCTGCAGGAAGGACCAGCACAGCGGTCTGGGACCTGGCAGCACGCACTGCGCAGAGTGCAGGGAGCCAAGCCGAGCCCAGGTCAGCGTGAGCTGAGGTTTTAGCCCCAGGGTGGCAGGGGTTCCAGAAGACCAGGAGCTGTGGCGACTCCAGAATTATCAACATAGACATGCCTAGGACAAAGTAAGAGGTTAGTGTCCTATGGACTTTGGGACTGATATTCAGGGAATGTGTCGGCTCCCTCCCCTGGGGGCTAGAAGCCACTGAGGAGACACGCCATTTGGTAGTTTTCAGAGGCATTCCCAGCTCCCAGCCTGCAAATCGTAGGGAGATCTAGTGATCAGTCTTGGGGGGTAATCACTCTTGCTTTAATCTCCCTGGGTCTGGATTGTGATCTAGGGTGGAAGTCGTGGGTGGGTTTACAGCTTGCCAGAAACGGAAGTTGCCCCCCACACGTTCAGGACGAAAATTCCTCTATCTGGCCTTAAAGCCATAGTGTGGCAACAAGCCCAAAAGTCAAGTAATTAAGTGGCAACATGCCAAGGCAAAGGAAACAGAAAAATGCAACCCTAGACTCCTATTTTGGGGGCATAGAGCGGGAAAAGGACTGTGAGGTCAGAAGTCCTGCTCCAAAAGCCCCAGGGGAAAACATGAGCGGGTTGCAGGCCATAGAGGACCTTAAGAAGGACTTTAAAAATCAAATAAGAGAAGTGGAGGAAAAATTGGAAAGAGAAATGAGAAGGATGCAGGAAAAGTATGAAATGAGGGTCAACAGCCTGACTGAGGAAAACAACACCTTAAAAAATAGACTAGCTCAAATGGCAAAGGAGGCCCAAAAGGGCAATGAGGAGAAGAATGCCTTAAAAAGTCGAATTTGCCAGATGGAAAAAGAATCTCAAAAGTTCACTGAGGAGATTCATTCCTTCAGAGTTAGACTGGAGCAAATGGAAGCTAATGACTTTATGAGAAATCAAGATGCTGTTGAGCAGATCCAAACAAATGAAAGATTAGAAGGCAATGTGAAATATCTCATGGGAAAAACCACTGACCTGGAAAATAGATCCAGGAGAGACAATTTAAAAATTATTGGACTACCTGAAAGCCATGATCAAGGAAAGAACCTAGAAATCACCCTTCAAGAAATTCTCAAGGAAAACTTCCCTGATGTTTTAGATCCAGAGGGCAAAATAGAGGTTGAAAGAATCCACAAATCACCTCCTGAAAAAGATCCCAAAAAGAAAACTCCCAGGAATATTATAGCCAGGTTCCAGAATCCCCAGATCAAGGAGAAAATACTACAAGCAGCCAGGAAGAAACAATTTCAATATTGTGGAAACACAATCAGAATAGCCCAGGACCTGGCAGCTTCTACACTGAGGGATCGAAGGACATGGAATATGATATTCCAGAGGGAAAAAGAGCTGGGAATGAACCCAAAGGTCACCTACCCTGCAAAACTGAGTATTTTGTTTCAGGGGAAAATATGGTCATTCAGTGGAATAGAGGACTTTCAAGCATTCTTGAGGAAAAAACCAGAGTTGAATAGAAAATTTGACATCCAGACACAAGAAGGAAGAGATGCCTGAGAAGGTAATCAGGAAAAAGAAATCAAAAGGAACTTATCAAACTTGAACTATTTACATTCCTATATGGAAAAGCAATAACAGTGACTGATGATATCTTTCTCACTATGAAAATAATGGAAGAAGGGTGTGTGGTCATATGAATACATATATGAATGTGTGTGTATATGGGTACAGTTATATATGGATAGAGGGCATAGGTTGAATTTGTTGGGAAGGGAGAATACTCAAGGGATGAAACTATGAGGTGAGAGAGGAAAGTGGCAAGAGGAAATGGGGAGAGACAGGGTAGGGTAAATTATCTCATGTAGAAGAAGCAAGGGGAAGTGGTTGCAAGGGAGGGGGAGAATAGGAAGGCAAAAAGGCAAAACCACATTCTCATTGAATTTGGTTCTGGGAGAGAATGACATACATACTAAATGGGATATCTCAACCTGCAGCAGGATGGGGGGAAGGGGGATGAGAGGAGGGATGATGGATGGGAGGGCATCCTTGGGGTGAGGGGAGGTTGGAAGTACCCACTATAGAAGAGGGACAGGATCATGTAGGGAATGGACCAGGTGGGGGGTGGGATGAGTGGGAGGGAATTATAAGCAGCCTTGTACAATATATCTACTATGATAATGTTTTGCATAGCTAGACATGTACAACATATACTGAATTACTTATATCCCAAGAAGGAATGGGTGACAAGGAAGGAAGGAAATGGATCTGAAATTCAAGGTCGTAACATTAAATGTTTCAAATATATATATAAATACTATTATTAATACTCTTTTGCCTATAATTGGGAGATAAGATGTGCAGGCATTGGGACACAAAGATTCATCTTCCTCTAATGGAAAAGTCTATGGGGGTATGGGAGAAGGTATGGGAGAGAGCAGATTGGAGGAAGCGATATCTTGTGGGACTGCTATTCTGGGAGGTTGGGTAGGGGAATAATGGGGGGAAAATGATTGTAACTCAAAACCTGGCAGAAATGAATGATGTAAAACAGAAGCTAATAAAGTATTTGTTTAAAAAAAAAAAAAAGAACAAATTGAAAATCCACAATTTAGTACTAAATTAGAAATATTGAAAACCAAAGGTGAGATTAATAAAATTGAAATTAAGAAAACTATTGAATTAATAAATAAAACTCAGAGCTGGTTTTATGAAAAAAATCAACAAAATTGATAGACCCTTAGTCAATATGATAAAAAAAAAAAGAAAGAAGAAAACCAAATTATGAGTATCAAAAATAAAAAGGGTGAATCTAACTCCAATGAAGAGGAAATCAAAAAAATAATGAGGAATTATTTTTCCCAATTGTATGCACATAAATATGACAATCTTAGTGAAATGGATGAATATTTACAAAATCACAAGTTGGCCAGATTAACTGAAGAGGAAGTGAATTACCTAAATAACCCCATCTCAGAAAAAGAAATCAAACAAGCCATCAATGAACCCCCTAGGAAAAAATCTCCAGGGCCAGATGGGTTTACTAGTGAATTCTATCCAACATTTAAAGAACAATTGATTCCAATACTCTACAAACTATTTGGGAAAATTAGTGAAGAAGGAGTCCTACCAAACTCTTTCTATGACACAAATATGGTACTGATTCCTAAATCAGGAAGAGATAAAACAGAGAAAGAAAATTATAGACCAATCTCCCTCATGAATTTAGACGCAAAAATTCTAAATAAAATATTAGCCAAAAGACTCCAACAACTTATCACAAAAATAATACACTCTGATCAGGTAGGATTCATCCCAGGAATGCAAGGATGGTTTAATATTAGGAAAACCATCAGTATAATTGAGCACATCAACAATAAAAGTGGCAGAAACCACATGATCATCTCAATAGATGCAGAAAAGGCTCTTGACAAAGTACAACATCCATTCCTATTAAAAACACTAGAAAGTATAGGAATAAATGGAGCCTTCCTTAAAATGGTTGATAGCATCTATTTAAAACAATCAGCAAGTATTATATGCAATGGGGATAAACTAGAAGCCTTTCCAATAAGATCAGGAGTGAAGCAAGGGTATCCATTATCACCTCTCTTATTCAATCTGGTACTAGAAACACTAGCAGTAGCAATTAGAGAAGAAAAAGAAATCAAAGGAATCAAATTAGGCAAAGAAGTGACCAAGCTATCACTCTTCGCAGATGATATGATGATATACTTAGAGAATCCTAGAGAATCAAGTAAAAAACTACTTGAGACAATAAATAAATTTGGCAAAGTTGCAGGATATAAAATAAATCCTCAGCATTCCTGTACATCTCTAATGAAACTCAACAGCAAGAGATAGAAAGAGAAATCCCATTTAAAGTCACTGTAGACATTATAAAATATTTGGGAATCTATTTGCCAAAACAAACCCAGAATCTATATGATCAGAACTACAAAACACTTCTCACACAAATAAAATCAGATCTAAATAGTTGGGAAAATATCAATTGCTCGTGGCTGGATCAAGCTAATATAATAAAAATGATAATTTTACCCAAACTAAACTATATATGTAGTGCTATACCAATCAATTTACCAAAAATCTACTTTCTAGAGTTAGACAAAATAATAATAAAATTCATTTGGAAAAACAAACGGTCTAGAATATCAAGGAATTAATGAAAATAAATGCTAGGGAAGGTGGACTAGCTATGCCAGATTTTAATCTGTATTATACAGCAGCAGTCATCAAAACTGCTTGGTACTGGCAGAAGTGTAGAGTGGTGGATCAATGGAATAGATTAGGCGCAGGAGACCCAGCAGTTAATGAATATAGTAATCTATTTTTCGATAAACCCAAAGACCCCAGTTTTTGGGATAAGAATGCACTATTTGACAAAAACTGCTGGGAAAACTGGAATACAGTATGGCAGAAACTGGGCATAGACCATTATCTAACACCATATACCAAAATCAAGTCTAAATGCGTGCATGATCTAGGTGTAAAGGATGATACTGTAAGCAATTTGGGAAATCAAGGAATAGTTTACCTGACAGAGTTGTGGAGAGGGGAACACTTTAGGACCAAACAAGAATTAGAGAGCATTATAAAATGCAAAATGGATAATTTTGATTACATTAAATTGAAAAGCTTCTGTACAAACAAAGCCAATGTAACCAAGATCAAGAGGGAGGTGGGAAATTGGGAAAGAATTTTTACAACTTGTGTCTCTGATAAAGGACTCATTTCTAAAATTTATAGAGAATTGAGTCAAATCTATATGAATACAAGTCATTCCCCAATTGATAAATGGTCAGAGGATATGAACAGGCAGTTTTCAGAGAAAGAAATTAAAGATATCTATAAACATATGAAGAAATGCTCTAAATCACTATTGATTGGAGAAATGCAAATCAAGACAACTCTGAGATACCACATCTCTCCAGTCAGATTGGCTAAGATGACAAAACAAGAAAGTGACAAATGCTGGAGAGGATGTGGACAAATTGGAACACTAATACATTGCTGGTGGAGTTGTGAACTTATCCAACCATTCTGGAGAGCAATCTGGAATTATGCCCAAAGGATTATAATTAATTTCATACCCTTTGACCCAACAATACCACGTCTAGGGTTATTTCCCAAAGAGATCACAGAAGTGGGAGAAAGACCCATATATACAAAAATACTTATAGTAGCCCTTTTTGTGGTTACAAAGAATTGGAAACTAAAGGGGTGCCCATCAATTGGGGAATGGCTAAACAAGTTGTGGTATATGAATGTAACGGAATATTATTGTGCTATAAGAAATGAGGAGGTGACGGATTTCATAATTACCTGGAGAGACTTATACAAACTGATGCTGAGCGAAAAGAGTAGAATCAGAAGAAATTTCTATACAATCACAGACATATCATATCTGTGATGACCAATTATGACAGACTGGACTCTTTTCAGCAATGCAGTGATATAAGTCAATCCTGAAAGACTCAAGAAAGAGAGAAATGCGCCATCCAGAGATATAACTAGAAAGAACTGGGCCTGAATCCTGATGGAAGCAAACTAAATGATCTTTTTCTTTTCACTGTTTGGTTTTATTTCTTCTTTACCATCTTTCATCCCACCTAGTACAATACGCCTTTGTAATTGGAATAATGTCTAATATGAATGTATTTGCAGATCCTATACTGGACTATATGCTGTTGTAGGGGGAGGGGGTGGGAAGTAAAGGAAATTTGAAAATCAAGGAACTATGGAATTGAATCTTGTTAACTGAAACTAAACTAATAAATTAATTTTTTTTAAAAAAAGGAAGGGAATGACATCAGCCTAAGTGTCATTATACATCTTTTGTGTGTGTTTGTGTTGTTTCATGAATTTTTATTGTAGGGCAATGTAAAGAGTTCTGATTTTGGAGTCGGGAGATCTGGATTTGAATACAAGCTCTGCCACTTACTACCTCCATGATCTTGAGCAAATTATTCAGCTTCTTTGGCATCATCTTCTTTCTTTGTAAAGGAGGAGCCTGGAATAGATCTCTAAAGTCTCCTGTAGTTTTAAGTGTGTGATACCTTGCCAACAATGATGTGCGATGGCATTTCTAAGTGCTTTAAGACTTCACAAAGCATCTTACGTATTTTTTCTACTTTGCTCTTAATATTCCTGTATAGGGTGTGGTATGAATGTAATTACACCTATTTTACAAAGAAGGAAATTGAGCTCAGATTTAGTGACTTGAGTAAATCACAAGTTCAGCAAGCAAAGCCATTTCCTCTGAACCTGATGCCTTGGAAGGCATCAATAAAAAATATAGAGGATTTATTGTATTTAGTTTGCTTCTTGAGTTAAATTGTAAGCTCTCTCAGTCTCCAGTATCCCAGTCCAACATCTTACTCAGTGCTAAAAACAAATAGAAGGTTCAATAAAAATGTATTTAATAGAGACCATGTGACCATTTTTTTTCCTATGAGGAATATACTTTTGGAAGTCATTTGATGCATTCAAGGCCCAGTTTCTGTGGCATCTAAGTGACTTCTGTAGAATCTGACTATGTTTTCTTTGGGAGTCATTACACAGTTGCATATTAGACAGTCCATATAATTCCTGCGTCTTTGTGAATTGTGTGATAATTCCCACTGGCAAGAGAACAAGACAGATGGACTTGAGAAATATGTTCATCCTATAGCAGTAGGATACATTGTCAGCTTGTGTCTCAGGCATGACAGGGCCCCTTTAAATTTTCAATGTCGGGGCGGCTAGGTGGTGCAGTGAGTAAGAATGTCGGCCTCAGAATTGGGATGACCTGAGATCGAATCGGGCCTCAGAAAATGAGCACCCACACATAAATAATGTCTATCCATGTAACCTTGAGCAAGTTACTTAACCCCAGTTGCTTTAAAAAAAAAAAAGTTTTCAATGTCACTAAAGAGAGGAAGATGACAGTCTCTAATGATTAATCCCTCCATTTTTCTTAGCTTACCCCACTCCCAAATAAAGACAAAGTCAACTGTCTGATGGAGAATTCAGAGAGTCAAGGGTTGGTTGAAAGAGAATTTCCATCTTCTAAAATGATGTTTAACAGTTATTTAATAATATGTGTTCCTTGAAATGAAATCTTACAGAAGAGATTAATGAGATTGCTTAACGGTGTTCAGAAAATATTCCTTTTAAAAATTCTAGCTGAAACATTATGTCCTGAATACTTAAATAGAATCTTGTCAGAAGGGAAAACTTATCCATGCTTTCTAGACTTCTGGTCTCCCTGAACATATATTTGGAGAAAAACACCTGAAACCCCTGGAAATGACTAACATACACTTCGAATTTTGTTTTCAATGGAATCTCCTTTGGAGAAATGATACCCATGAGAAGAGAGCATATGGCTGTTGTTTCCATGAGGGTCTTTTTACTCAATATTCATTGTGCCCAACACAATGCTTTATGTATACTAGGCATTTCATAAATGTAAATAGAATTTAATGGAATTAAATTTTACCATTTTTACCTCTCTTGTCTATGCACTATAGACACTGTTTAATAATGCTGGTGCTACTCAAAGTTAAAGACATTGCTGATCCCTGGCTCAAGGAGATAGTAAATGGGACCTTGACTAAACTATTTGTTACATGAGAAGGTGAAAAAAGAGTGGAATTCAAGTCAATTCAATTCCAAGCACATTTATGAAACACCTACTATATGAAAAGTAATGTGTTAGGTACAGGTGATATAAAAAGTTAAAAGGGAAAAGTGTCCCTGTGACAGATGAAAAACCTGAGAGACAGTTTCTGGATGATTGATAATCAATTTATTAATCAGATAAGCTAATAATAAATTAATGGTAAATAGTTTCTGTAGTTAAAGATGTAGATATTGAATGACAGGAGAAATAAGTCCTGATTGGTGGGCATTTAAGTGAGGAGTTGGGCTAAAAGTCTTCACCTTCTCCTGCTGAGAATGTAGCTTGATCATGAGATGCAGTGGCTTTCAGCAATCTGGACAGGGGAATCCATATCTATCCAGAGACACCCACTCTGTTTGGTTTTTTCCTTCATGAGCTAGGTTACCCTAAACTCAGTGGGGGGTAGGGGGGGTACAAGGACATGGCCTTATTCCCTAAGAGCAAGAATTCACCTAGATTAGATTGTTTACACTTCAAATAGAAGTAAGATCTTCTAGTTGGATGGGGTCTTGCCCAAGATCTAGGATCATGTACCCACAAGGATTAGGGCAATCTCCTATGCCAGTCATGCCTTTCAGAAACTGACTGACTTATCTACAAGGTCTGGTCCCTAAACGAGGAAATAAAAAACCTGGATCCTAATTAATAATGGATTACTAATATAATAGAAAAGAATCTTTGCTCTCATTTCAAGAAGTTTATATTACACTAGGTTATAGGAGGGGTGGAGGAGAAGAGGGGGAAAAGAAAGGAAGAATACAGAGACTGGGAGAATAGAAAAAGATGAAAAAGATAGTAAGGAAGAGAGAGACAAAAGCTTAGGAACAGAGAGGTGACAAAGAAATCATAAAAAAAGGGAGAAGGACTTGAATGTACAAAAATACTTATAGCAGCTCTTTTTGTGGTGACCAAGAATTGGAAATTGACGGGATGTCCAACAATTGAGCAATAGCTAAACATGTTGTGGTATATGAATGTAATGGAATACTATTATTTTGTAAGAAATAGTGAGCAGGCAGATTTCAGAAAAACCTAGAAAGTCTTTCATGAACTGATGCTGAGTGAAGTGAGCAGAACCAGAAGAACATTGTACACATTGTGTGATGACCAATTTTGATAGTCTTAGCCCTTCTCAGCAATATGATGATCTAAGACAATTCCAAAAGACGTGTGATGCTATTGACATTGGAGAAACAACCATAAAATTTGAATGCAGATTAAAGTATACTATTTTCTCTTTCTCTCCTTTTTCTTTCTCATAGTTTTTCCCTTTTGTTCTGATTCTTCTTTCATAACATGACTAATGTGGAAATGTACTTAATATGATTATACATATATAACCTATATCAGATTGCATGCTGTCTTAGGGAGAAGGAAGGGGAAGGAGGGGGGAAACTTAGAACTAAAAATCTCATATAAGTGAATGTTGAAAACTAAAAATAAATAAATTTTGAAAAAGAATGAATAAAAAGAAACTAGCTACAGAAATAAAAAGAGATGAAAAATAGAACAATTCCAGGGCCTTTGTGTTTTTACTATCCTAAAAGCTACCTTCATGGTTTGATGAAGTTAATAGAACTCTCTTCCTAAGACAATGTACCTCCTTCCTTTTTAGAGGTCAGATAATGTTAGTTAAGTGATTTCTTCCCTCCTCCAAGATGAGGATTTTTATTTTGGTTCTGTTCTTTTTTTTTTTTAACTTTTAGACAGGTCTTGTGTTTATCCATTCTCCACCCAATAGTAATTGTATATATTTATGTAGCTCATTACAATAGTAATACCACTCAAGGATGCTAAAGAAGAGCAATTGGTTCCAAAGTAGTCTGTATTTCTAGAATGTATTGTGCCCTATTATACAGCATGGTTAGAGGATGGGGTATTCTGTTTAATCAAATATTTTGATTAAATGTCAGTTATTTTACTATATGTACCATATAGATAACTAATTTTCAGAGAATTAAAAAACAATAAACTTAGCCTGAAGGTCTTCTGTGCTATAGCTCTAGCTTGACTTTCCAACCTTAATCTCCCGCTATTCCACATATCAAATAGGTCTACTTACTGTTACCTACGCACACTCAGTATTTTTCTATGTCTATATCTTTGCTGACACTGTTCCCTCTGCTAGAACACCTTTTCTTGCTAATTCCACATGTCCAATTCTTATCTATCCTTCAGGTTCTGGCTCAGAGTGAATGTAAATAAGCAGTTGTTTTTGTTTTGGCCAGAAACCCTGAAGGTATTTCCCTCCAAGACTGATTTCTTTTTTTTGACTAGGTAAAGAGGCCATGCTTTGCCTCATTTCTTACCTAGTCTTAATCACCAAATGGGGTTTGCCTCAGACAAACTGAGGCCTGGGAAAGACCTTACCTCAAAAAGGCCAAGGTCGGCAATCAAGGGCAGAGCCAAGATGGCGGAGTAGAAACAGCACTTCCAAGGTGCTCTGCCCCACACCACTTCCAAACTATGTAAAAGGGGACTCTGAACAACTTCTGGAACCCCAGCACCCACAGAGCAACACAGAGAAGCTAACCTCCCGCTGAGGACAGCCCAGCAGCCCTGCAGGGAGGGCCAGCACAGCGCTCTGGGAGCCGACAGCCCAGCTTGAGGAGAGCCGAGCCCAGGTCCCTGTGAGCCACGGTTTTAGCCCCAGGGCAGCCAGGCCAGCAGCCATGGAGGGACCCCAGAACACCAACAGCTGTGGTGATTCCAGAATTATCAACACAGACATGCCTAGGACAAAGTAAGAGGTTAGTACCCTATGGACTTTGGGACCAGTATTTGGGGAATGCGTTGGCTTCCTCCCCTCTGGGCTAGAAGCCACTGAGGAGACACTCACCATTTTGCAGCTTCAGCGGCAGCATCAGCTCCTGGCCTGCGAACTGTAGGGAGATCCAGCCATCAGTTTTGGAGGTTAATCGCTCTTGCTTTAACCTGCTTGGATCTGGATTGTGATCTGGGGGGAGGTCTGGGGTGGGTATCCAACTTGCCAGAACCAGAAATTGTGAAGACCCCAACATTTGGGACAGAAGCTCCTCTGTCTGGTGGCAGAGTCCTACTGTGGCAACAAGCCCCAAAGTCAAGTAATTAAGTGGCAACATGCCTAGGCAAAGGAAACAAAATAAACAGAAAAATGCGACATTAGACTCCTATTTTAGGGGCAAAGAGGATCGAAGCAGGGAACAGGAGGAGGACTGTGAGGTCAGAAATCCTGCTCCAAAAGCCCCAAAGGAAAATATGAGCGGGTTATAGGCCATAGAGGACTTTAAGAAGCAGATAAGAGAAGTGGAGGAAAAATTGGAAAGAGAAATAAGAAGGATGCAGGAAAAGTATGAAATGAGGGCTAACAGCCTGACTGAGGAAAATAACACCCTAAAAAATAGACTAACTCAAATGGCAAAGGAGGCCCAAAAGGGCAATGAGGAGAAGAACGCCTTAAAAAGCCAAATTTGCCAGATGGAAAAAGAATCTCAAAAGCTCACTGAGGAGAATCATTCCTTCAGAATTAGACTGGAGCAAATGGAAGCTAGTGACTTTATGAGAAATCAAGATGCTGTTAAACAGATCCAAAGAAATGAAAGAATAGAAGGAAATGTGAAATATCTCATGGGAAAAACCACTGACCTGGAAAATAGATCCAGGAGAGACAATTTAAAAATTATTGGACTACTTGAAAGCCATGATCAAAGAAAGAACCTAGAAATCACTCTTCAAGAAATTCTCAAGAAAAATTGTCCTGATGTTTTAGACCCAGAGGGCAAAATAGAGGTTGAAAGAATCCACTGATCACCTCCTGAAAAAGATCCCCAAAAGAAAACTCCTAGGAATATTATAGCCAGGTTCCAGAATTCCCAGATCAAGGAGAAAATACTACAAGCAGCTAGGAAGAAACAATTTCAATATTGTGGAAACACAATCAGAATAGCACAGGACCTGGTAGCTTCTACACTGAGGGATCAAAGGGCATGGAATATGATATTCCAGAGGGCAAAAGAGCTGGGAATGAACCCAAGGGTCACCTACCCAGCAAAACTGAGTATTTTGTTTCAGGGGAAAATATGGTCATTCAGTGGAATAGAGGACTTTCAAGCATTCTTGAGGAAAAAACCAGAGTTGAATAGAAATTTTGACATCCAGACGCAAGAAGTAAGAGATGCCTGAGAAGGTAATCAGGGAAAAGAAATCAAAAGGAACTTATCAAAGTTGAACTATTTACATTCCTATATGGAAAAACAGTAACTGTGACTGATGATATCTTTCTCACTATGAAAATAATGGAAGAAGGGTGTGTGGTCATATGAATACATGTGTGAATGTGTGTGTATATGGTTACAGTTATATATGGATAGAGGGCATAGGTTGATTTTGGTAAGAGAGATACCCAAGGGATAAAATTATGAGGTGAGAGAGGAAAGTAAGAGGAGATGGGGAGAGACAGGGTAGGGTAACTCTATAGTATAAGAAGCAAGGGGAAGTGGTTGCAAGGGAGGGGAAGAACAGGAAGGCAAAAAGGCAAAACCACATTCTCATTGAATTTGGTTCAGGGAGAGAATGACATACATACTCAATGGGATATCTCAACCTGCAGCAGAATAGGGGGAAGGGGGATGAGAGGAGGGATGATGGATGGGAGGGCATCCTCAGGGGAGGGGAGGTGGGAAGTACCCACTATAGAAGAGGGACAGGATCAAGTAGGGAATGGACCAGGTGGGGTGTGGGATGGGTGGGAGGGAACTATAAGCAGCCTTTTACAATATATCTACTATGGTAATGTTTTGCATAGCTAGACATGTACAACATATACTGAATTACTTATCTTCCCAGAGGCAATGGTTGACAAGGGAGTAAGGGAATGGATCTGAAATTCGAGGTCTTAAAATTAAATGTTTCAAATATATATAAATACTATTATTAATACTATTTTACATGTAATTGGGAGATAAGATGTTCAGGCATTGGGACACAGAGACTCACTTCACCCTAATGGTAAAGTCAAAGGGGGTATGGGAGAAGATACGAGAGAGAGCAGATTGGATGAGAGGATATTTTGTGGAACTGCTATTCTGGGGTGGTGGGTAGGGGGGAAAATTGTAACTCAAAACCTGGCAGAAATGAATGATGTAAACCAGAAATTAATAAAGTATTTGTTAAAAAAAAAAAAAGACCAAGGTCTCCCACCACAACCAGGGCCATCCCCAATTATCTTTTTTTAGGGTCTTTAAAAAATTTTTTTTTAATTTACTTTTAGTTTACAGCATTCAGTTCCACAATCCCTTGAGTTCCAAATTTTCTCCCTTTCCTCTCTTCCCCCCTACCCCACCATGGCGGCATGCAATCTGATATAGGTTCTACAAATGCTTTCCCCAGTTGTCTTGATCTATATCTTGTCACTGGACCCAGATAAATGGCTCTGGAGGAGAAAGTGAAGCTGATGACTTTGCATAGCCCTCCCTCATTTAAATCCAATTCACTTGTGTGTCATGGCATCACCTCTTCAGTATCATGGTCCTCCTTGAGAACAAAGAACAAACAACAACAACAACAACAAAATGCCATTTCTTCCGTGAGACCTTCCTTGCTGACTGCTACATCCAGCCAGAAACGATATCTTGTTCCTTTGGATTTCCATAGTACTTTGTATCTTTCATTGTATTTGTGTATCTTATTCATGTATTATCATAGTATGATATCATAGCACATGATTCCTGATACGATATGGTATGTTTTTTAAGGCTTCTTTTTTTTTTAATTTGTTTTTTATTTTTTTGCTTTTTTTGGAGGGGGGAAGGTAGGGCAATTGGGGTTAAGTGACTTGCCCAAGATCACACAGCTAGTTTTGTGTGTGTGTGTGTGTGTGTGTGTGTGTGTGTGTGTGTGTTAAGTGTCTGAGGTCAAATTTGAACTCAGGTCCTCCTGACTCCAGGGCTGGTGCTCTATTCAATGTGCCACCTAGCTGCCCCTATGATATGATATTAATGAAGAAGATATGCTCCTTGTCCTAACAGAAGTTTTCAGTCAATTAGGGGAAACCACGACTGCATGAAAATTAGTACAATATATCATCATATAATATACTATATGTTATGTTGATCATATTATTTATATTGACATATGATGGTATATGTAACATATTATATTTATTGCATTGGACTATGCTGTATTATATCAATTTTCATGAGGTCTGGTTTCCTCTGCCAGACTGAAAACTTCTACTCTGAGAGCAAGGAGCAAATATTCTTCAATCATCTTTATATCCCCTATAGAATGTGCCTTATATATAGTAGGTGTTTAAAAATGTTTATTAAAAGAATGAATAAAATAGACAATACTTCAATGATATTGAATAAAATTTAATCTTTGATTTAGGAGGTACTTAAGGTGCTTGTGGTACCTCACGGCCATCATTCCAACACTTTAACTTTAAAATTTTGTGATTTTATTTATGTGGGCATTTTCTTCATAGAAGCAGTTTGCCACTGTCTCCTTCCCTCCCACTCCTCCTCATATATCCATGCCTCACATAAATGGATAGTTGCTGTGAACAAAGAAACCTATTACCCCAGAAGTAATTTTTCCATTGATGAATATCTCTAAATTTATCTGGGCTGGATTTTGGGTAGTAAACACATAATTCATTGGTAGCCCACACTCAAAGCCTTTCCAATGTGGTAGCATCTTTATCAGGGTTGGGGAACCTGTGACTTCAAAGCCACATGTGGCCCTCTAGGTCCTCAAGTATAGCCCTTTGACTGAATCCAACCTTCACAGAACAAATCCCCTTAATAAAAGGATTTATTTGGTAAAACTTAGACTCAGTCAAAAGGCTGTAACCAAGGGCCTAGAAGGCCACATGTGGCCTCAAAGCTGCAGGCTCCTCACCCCTGTTCTAGATCATGTGCTTTATTAGCATAACCTTTAAAAATCCAGAGTCAAGACCTCCAAGCCACACTAAGGTATCAGAGGAGGCATAATTGTGCATGTTGGTTATTTCTGTAGATGTGCAGTTAGATGGTTCTCAAGGATGAAATACCTGATGACCTAACACTTTGCTAAATGAATGGATGAATTAATAGCATGTATAAGTGTTTACCACTGACTAAGAACTTTTCTAAGCCCTGAGGATACAAATACAAAAGTAAAGATTGTTTGTGTGGTCCTCAAGGAGATGACATTTAATAGAAGGAAACAATGCATGTAGGGGAGAATTGACCAGGAAAAGAGTATTTGGATTTAGTAAGTCACTGAGATGGTAACATAGAGGAGTAGATTGTGATTTTGTGATTCTGATTCTGATTGATGCACTCTTTCCTGTAGAATAATGGTGTTCATTTAATGGTACCAGAACTGGAAAAGGGGTGGAGTATTGGTGTGTAGCAGCTCTGGGGAGAAGGCAATCTGATGAATAAGGTGAATCATGCTTGAGGATACCCAGACATAGAGGGTCATAAGAGGCGATCATGGAACAATACAACAGGGTCCCAGAATGAGAATTAGAGAGGTATAAGAGTTACGTCCTCCAAAACATTGTCTCTGATCTGAGGGGGCAGCACCAAGGTGTCTGCTGTTGTGCTGAAAAATGAAAAATAATACACACCATGCTCTTTTGGTATCCACTTATTTTCACTCACAGGTTTCTGTGCCACGAATAATATAATGATAGGTATGTACATCTTGGACAGGCCAGAACGAGCTGGCCTTATAATTACATAGCACAAAGAGTTGGCTGGGCAGCCTGTGGGAAACTGTGCAGCCCTTTCAACAATGCTGAGCTACTCCCTAACACCAAACACCTCATCTTTTTAATACAAATATCCTACTAGGGAAATAATATAGTTACAAAATCTGGAATGCCACAGTCTCCAAAGAATCAGAATTATGGGTGACCCAAAAAGCAATGAAGAAATGTATAGCTTCCTCCTTCTGCAGGAGGCCTTTCTTGATCTTCCCAATAATGAGTGTTTTCTCACCCTTGAAGTTATTCTGTTACATATTTTTGTGTTTACTTTTATACATGTTATATCACTGAAGTAGTGTATAAACTCCTTAAGGGCAGGGACTGTTTTTCATTTTATCTTAGTATCTCTAGTGCCAGCATAGTCAGTTAGTCAACAAGCATTTATTAAGCAGTTCCTACTTACCAAAGACTTTGCTAAGTGCTAGGAATCCAAATACAAGCAAAAGGAAAGATAGTCCCTGCTCCCAAGGAACTTACATTCTAATAGGGGAAGACAACCTATAAAAGGAAGCTGTAGAGTTGGGGGTAGGGTGGAAACACGATAGAGAAGTCCAGATTGGAGCCTGGTGAGAAATGAAGAGGTGACTAGACTGGGTTCCCTCTTTAAATGGAGGATGTGAGAAAAGTTATCCAATCAGAGAGAGGGTGTTGCAGCAAGCACCCCAGCATCCCCAGGGAGGCTGCCAACAGGAAAGCAACTCAGAATGGGTTAACAATCTTGCTTTAATCAATCAAACGTATAATTTACCTAGTTCAGGGGAAAAGGTCAGCACCCCGAACTTCAGAGCATACAGACAGAAGTTACAAGAAAACAGAAAAACATATCAAGCAGACAGGCCTTTACCAGAGAGGGAAGCATCATCATCTGGGTTTTCAAAACCAGGGGTCTCTCAATGACTGCCCATCTGGTCAAATCACACAACACTTCTCAAAATGAGCCCCCAAACAAAGTCTCACATCAGGGATTATATAGCCTTCTCCTGGGTCAGAGAATGTAACAACCCTCTTGACCCACTGTCCAATGACAAAGCATCAAGTTATGGACCTTCCTGAAAAACAAGCCTCCCACTATAGGCTCTAGGTGCACTTAACCTAGGGGCAGGGAAGATCTTAAAAATTTACATTCCTATTACAGAGGGCCTCAGGCACCAAAGGTGTTTCTGACTTGAAGCAATCTTCCAGGATGAAGAGGTTTCTGGACTATGGTGGAGAAGTCTACCTTATGGGGTGTAGCCTGGTGAGAAATTAAGAAATGGCTAGTTTAGGCACTCTCCTTCATATAGGAGCTACTTAATAAAATCTCATTGAATTGAAGTAAGCTATAGCATATCACATACAATAAATTGTATAAGGAGTGTTATCCTCATTTATATATGCTCAGAAAAGGGGTCATTGGTACCAGTAAAATAACAAAAGTCCTAAAGGAAGGACTTTTTTTTTATCTTTGATACTGAAAAATCACAGAGAGAGGAGGTATGGATGAGTTGGAATCTCTACCATCAGGCAGAGCATCCAATGAGTAATATGTTAAGATTGTTGATTCACTGATATACTGCAGTATGTCTATTGCGGGGTTTATACTCAGTATTTTGTGGCATAGAAACTAAGATGGAAAAAAGAATTCAACTCATTTTCTGAAAGTCAGGAGAGAGAGAGAGAGAGAGAGTGAGAGAGAGAGAGAGAGAGAGAGAGAGAGAGAGAGAGAGTAGGGAGGAGATCAAATAACAGACAACTGTGTGTATTGTCTATCTGTATAAGAGATTTTACTATCTTGGGAGGAGGGAGGAGTAGAAGTAGCTAAAGTCAGCAGAAGGGTGCTGGCAGGAAGGAAGTGGACTGATAACCAATATCCACTTGGCAGACCCCTTGTCTGCTATTTCTCTAGTCCCCAGGGCTGGTCAGGGATCAGTTTGTCTGACTGTTTCTGTGGGAGGGAATGGTAGACAGAAGAAAATGGAGTCTGGAAATTCGAATCCTTTGTCTATTGAGCTGCTTCTGTCTTCCTCTGACACTGATGTAAGTGTTTAGTTGACTATCAAGTGAAGGGTCAGCTGAAGCAGGGAGTTTGGGATTGACACTCAGGTCCATTTCCAACAATGCCTGAACGTTAGAGAGCTTACATGTTGGAAAGTGAGATTGGCATGCACACCTCTTGAGGTCCATTAGAGTTGAACAAAATTAATAGATTTGGCTAGTGGTCAATTATTTTGAAAGCACCAAATGGTTTTTTGGGAATCATACAGCAAGTGCTCCTGAAGTTGTAATGTGTTGGTGAACATTAATATATAGTCATCCTTTATGGACACGAATCCATGTTAAAATGAAGAAAAAAATAAATGAATGCTCACAAACTTAATTTTATCTCATTATGAACATGTCTTTTATAGTAGATACATACAACAGAAATAGATTTTTTAATTGTTTACTATTTACAATTTTGTAGCACGAGAGTAAATGTATTCATACGTTTTAGATCACAGGTTTTAACTTATTTTAATTTGGACCTCAAGAATAAATGAGTAATTTAATACATTCGTATAATCACAATGAAACTTTTTTGTATGTTAGGGTAAAAATCACTTTGAGATTAAAGCTACATTGAGGGGGCAGCTAAGTGGCGCCTTACTAAGAGCGCTGGCCCCCAGAGTCAGGATGACCCAGAATCCGTCCCGGCCTCAGAAAATGAGCACCCACATATAAATAATGACTGGCTGTGTAACCTTGAGCAAGTTACTTAACCCCAATTGCTTACAAAAAATTTTTTTTTTAATTTTTAAAAGCTACATTGAGAATACTATTCACAAATATATTCCCTGGAAGAGAACATTTTTATATAAATTTGGTGGAAGAGAAAAACATGGGGCTTGGGCTAAACTCTAAAACTTAACAAAACTGAAAAGTAAAATTGACCTATCAATCAAAGATTTATTTGTTATCTTTTGTTACATTTCATTTGTTTTGGGTTGTTACAGTAGGAAACACTCATTACTCATTGTAATACTGAAATTCATTTTAGAGTCATGAGGTTTTAAGTATTACAGAGATGGTAGCCATTTTCTAGCCAAACCCTCTCAGTTTAAATATGGTGAATCTGAGACCTAAAGAAATGAAATAACTTGCTCTAAGTCACATATCTCATTACTAGCAGAAATTTTATATAAACTTGTCTCCAGGCTTCCAGTTAATATAGTGATGTTTCCAATAGGCCACCTTTGCAACACTGGATTGAGACCACATATAATCTCCAAATATCTTCATTCTTAAGCCTCTCTGGTACTTTTCAGTTTATATTACTATCTAATCAGATTTAATTAAGTGCTTAAAATTAAAATATTCACATGAATCTGTTATCTATTTGACATGGGCATGCAGATCTCATTGTCCATGTTCTCCCAAAAGTTCCCCCTCCAGTGCATTGTCCAATGTACTGGAGGCATTCTTCACTTTCTTCAGATAATGTTAGGAAACCAGTGGAGCACTTTGACTGTCTGTCTGTCATTCTCTTCTCTTGCTATGCAATCATCCCATCTTCTGTCATATAGTTCCTTGATGATGTCCTTTATTTCTGTTCTTTGGAGTTCCTTGTGACAATTTGTTACAGTATGCTCACACCCACCATATATAATATATCTTATATTTACTACATCTTTGTTAATTGTGAGATAGCAGTTCTATGTGTGATCCATTGTTGAATATTAGTAGAATATGCCTGCTTATTCCCTGCTCATGCCCTCTCTGAGGAGACTCTCAGTATAGATGACTTTCATGAAGGTTTTGCATATAGATGCCCAGTGATTGGGGAATGACTAAACAATTTCAGTATATGAATGTGATGGAATATCACTGTCCTATAAGAAATGAATAATGTAACAAGTACAGAGAAGCATGGGAAGATCTACCTGAACTGAATCAGAGTGAAGTAAAGCCAAGAAAACAATATACACAATGACCACAACAATGGAAATAGAAAGAAAGACCACAGACCACACACAAACCAGTGGTGAGTGCTGTGAAATCGTAAAGAACAAGCATAGCTGAAGAGAAGGGATGAGAAGACAAGTGGGGAGTCTGCAGATGTTGTACACTGCACATGTTTTCAGACTTTGTTAATGTATTGATCAGTTCTGCTGATCCTCTTCCCCTCCCCCCTCCCACTTTTTCTTTCTTTCTTTGGCCTTAAAAAAACCTGTTATATGGAACGATTCTGGGAGAGGGAGGGGAAAGATACTAGAGAAAATTATGATGATATTAAAAAACCCCAAAATACATGAATAAGAAGTTAATTTTTAAAGGGTTTTTTTTTAATAGATGGGAGATTAAGCATAGAGGTCCACAGTAATCTATATTCTCTTAGTCATTATTTTTTTTTTTTATAGCAATAAAGTCTAAGACTTTTCCCCTCTCATACCTTCAGCATTTTCTTTTTGGTGTCCTTCAGTTACTTTTTATGTTGGTTCTTCAAATACCTTCACAATGGTATCACATTCAGTATATATAGACTTGGCCCAATCTGATTACTTTTTCTACCTTTTTTTTTCTTTAGTGCTATTTCTGCCTTCTAAGACTCTGTACAGCCCTCCCTCACTCAAATAAAAGTCAATTGCAAGTCATGTCATCATCTCCCTAATGTCATGGTCCTCTTCAAGAACAAAGGACAAACCACAATCACAATATACACCTAAGATAGGGGTGGGGAATCTGTGGCCTCAAAGCCACATGTGACCCTCTAGGTCCTCAAGCAAGGCCCTTTTATTGAATCCAAACTTTACTGAACAAATCCCCTTAATAAAACGATTTGTTCTGTAAGAATTGGACTCAGCAAAACACCTTACCCAAGGACCTACAAGGTCACATGTGGCTCCTTGAGGCCTCAGTTTCCTCCTCCCCATAAAAGTTTGTAGTGTTGGGGCAGCTAGGTGGCGCAGTGAGTAGAGAGTCGGCCCTGGAGTCAGAAGGACCTGAGTTCGGATCCGGCCTCAGACACTTAACACACACACAAACAAAAACCTAGCCGGTGTGACCTTGGGCAAGTTACTTAACCCCAATTGCCCTCCAAAAAAAAAAGCAATAAAATAAAAAGAACTTCTATTAAAAAAAAAAATAAGGAGCAAGGAGCTGGGTCTACTGGGTTTGAAAAAGAAAACAGTGTGTTGAAATTTTATTTTTTGTCAATCTTTTCCATTTTTCTTTAGTTTGTAGTCTTTCTTTCATTACCATCCTTGAAAGCCCTTGGGATGACTTTGCTTGGTTTGGTATTTTGACAAACTTTCTAACGAACTGGTTTTACCCTCCACTGCTTCTCTCTGCTTTATGAAATCTCGCTGCTCATAACTGTCCACCATCCTTCTTTGTAAGGTTTTATAAGCATGTTTATATTCTATCCTGGTTTTGCTTCTGCTGTCTATCTCTCACTATTTGGCAAGTAAGACAGATGTTTGCTAAGGCACTTTTTGAATTCTTTTGGTTTCTTTGTCCTGGCAATTAATTTATACTGGCTAATGTTTTGAAATTAATTAATTAATATTATTTTTTACAATTTAAGATGTTAATATCATTTTGGAAAACCCTCCTAACAATTATGTATAGTCAAACAAAACAATTCTTAGATTGACCTTGTCCCAAGATGGACCTTCTACATTTCAAATCCATTACCTTTGCGGGTGGGGGGGTGTCACCTGAATTGCTTCAATTCTCAAAGCTTTAAAGTCTTTCAAAGTTTTTTAAAATGTTGTCATTGTATAAATTCTCCTCCTAGTTTAATTTACTCCGCATCAAGTCGTGTAAATGGCTCACAAGCACAATGAGGGGTTACATAATTTTAATTACCATATATTTTTTCTTGTAGCATTTTTCCTTTACCTCTTCTGCACTTATTTTTCTCTCTTTATAGTTAGTTATATATAATGGTTCTCTCCTATCAAATTGTTTATTCCTCAAGTGCAAGGTTACATGTCATAGGTATCACTGTATTCCCAGTGATAGTTACTTATACATTATGGATACTTAATATTCATGGTTCATAGAATTTAAAGCTGTAAGAATCACAGGCTCATAGATTCATTGTTCAAAGGGAACTCAGACCATCTAACCCCACTGCATTTCTCAGATTAGGAAACTGAGGCCTAGGAAAGTGAAATGATTTGCCCAGGATGATACTGGTAGTATGTTAGTCATTAGTTAAATGCTTGTTATGTGCCAGACACTGTGCTAAGCACTGGGGATGCAAAAGAGGCAAAAAGATTGTCAAGGAGCTCACAATCTAATGAAAGAGAGAACATCCAAACCACTGTGTACAAACAAGCTACATAGAGGAAATCATTAAAAGAGGGAAGCTGTTAGAATTAAGAGGAATTGGGATAGGCTTCCTTTGTGGAAGATGGGATTTTGACTGAGACTTCAAGGAAGCCAGAGAAGCCAGTAGGGCAACTAGGTGGTGAAGTGGATAGAGTGCCAGACCTGGCATCAGGAATACTTATCTTTGTGAGTTCACATCTGGTCTCTGACACTTCTTAGCTGTGTGACCCTGGGCAAATCTTGCCTCAGTTTTCTCATCGGTCAATGAGCTAGAAAAAGAAACTGGCAAACCAGTGCAGTATCTTTGCAAAGAAACCCCCAACTCAAGGGGGTTTCTGAGCATTTTAGGCATATGGGACAGTTATGGAAAGTTCCTGGGGCCAATTTTACTAGAAACAGCCAGGAGGTTAGTGTCATTGGACCAAAGAGTATAAGCCAGAAAGTAAGGTGTAAAACTGGAAAGGGGTTGTCATGGTAAGGGAATTGGAATATCTTCCTCATCACTTAATAGGCACATAGAGCCCTAGCCCAGAGCCTGATTAGGGAGTTTCCAATAAGTGCTAGAGCACAAAGATTTTCAAGCTCCTCAGCACTCAGCCAATCAGATGCTGAGTCTTTGTTATATATTCTGGGAGACTGGCATTTTGCTTTGGGGGTTTGGGTGAAAAGGATCTTTTGATTTCCTGGTCAAGATTCTGAATGTCTGTTTGTTAAAAGCCCCCCCCGCCACTCCCTACTACTCAGATGTTGTCTGTGCTCCCTCAATCTAGAGATGTATGTAAAGTATAGAGCAATATTGTTATGTTCTGACCAGGGGAGCCCTATCTGTTAGGCTTTGTGCTAATTTCTCCCTTTGTATTTTCTCCAAGTTCAGGGTACTGACCTTTCCCCTGAACTAGTGAATATAATTAAAAGTAGGATTGTTAACCCCCTTTTGAGCAGTCTTTCCTATAAAAGTAGATCAAAGAACCTGTTAGCAGGCCATCCTGGCTGTGCTAGGGTACTTGTTGTTACAGTGCTGTGTATGTGTGTGTGTGTGGGGGGGGGTGAGAGGTATTGTGGGGGTGGTCTACATTATGAAGGCCATTGAACACCAAACAGGATTTTGCATTTGATCTTGCCTTCCATAGGGAGTTTATTGAATAGGGGAGTGATATAGTTGAACTTGCACTTTAGGAAAGTGGCTGAATGGAGGATGGATTGGATAGTGGAGAGATGGGAGACAGAGACCCATCAGCAGGCTATTGTTATAGTCAGGAGTTCAACCTCCATATTCTGATTAAATTCATATTCTTTCTAATAATTCATTCTACTTGGATGAAATAGGGGTGGGGTGGAATAACATAGTGTATAATGTTTACCTTGGAATCAGAGGGGCTTGAGTTCTCATCCCAATTTATGCTTATTAGCTGTGTGATCTTGGATATCAGTTAATCTCTCTTAACCTTGGATGCTTCATTTACAAAATTTGGATAATAACTATCTCATTGGGTTAATGTGAGGATCAAAAAAAGTACTGCATGTGAAATACTTTGTAAACCTTAAGGGTCATGTAAATGAAATATAATCAATGAAGGAATGGGAGAAAATTGCTTATGTACTTTCAAGACATCAGTTTTGGCATGCACTGTTATTTAAATACAGATTCTACAGAATTTTAGAGGAAAGTGCTCCTTTTAGGCTCCAAATGCCTAAAATGAAATGGTGAAAAGTACTGAGAAGATTCTCCATCTTTAACAGGATTTTATGTATAAATGCTTTATATTAAAGCAACAGGACCAGGCAGTCAGGTGGCTCAATGGGTAGAGTTCTGGGCCTGAAGTAAGGAACACATGAATTCAAACTGGCCTCAAACAATCCTGTGTGACCTTGGATAAGTTACTTAACCTCTGTTTGCCTTAATCCAGGGGAAGGAAGTAGTAAACCACTCCAGTATCTTTGCCAAGAAACCCAATACGGCATCACAAAGAATTACACTTGTGAGATGTTTAAAAGTTTAAAAAAAACTCCAAACACTTCCCTTCCTCCCAACCGCTGGAGCTTCTGTGATGTCACAATTGAAAAGAATACAAAGGAACTCAAAGCCGGTTATAAGGTTAAGGTAAAGGTGCTTTATACTGAAAGGACCCATTAGATGTGAGCTCCTTGAGAGCAGGGATTGTAAACTTTTCTGTCTTGAGCTTCAAACCCTTCAAACAAGGCTCCGCATAAAGTAAGTGCTTAATAAATGCTTTTATTCATGCATTCAAAAACCTTTACATTCTAACCACTGTCCACAGAGAGGTGAGTGTGCTGCTGCACGGTGGGGGCAAGAAATAAGAACGGACTAAGAGCCCAGCTCTGAGAGTTTTACAATAACTGTCTCTTTGGTTCCTCCCAACACCTCGGGAGGCAGGTGCTATCATCTCCACTTTACAGGTGAGGAGAGAGGTCGCAGGAAGTTAGTTAAGTGTGTTCGGGGATCCGAGCCCGTCGATCTTGGCCACTGTGCCACGATGGAGAAGACGGGTTAAGAAAGTGCTTAGAGACTCAATGACACCAGATGCACTCTGCAGAACGAAGTAACAGGCCCCCCCTTGCCAGGGAAAGCTCCCTTTCTCCCGCCGGGCAGTGGTGGGGCACGGTTGGCTGGGGGTGGGAGAGGAGAAGGGGAAGGCGGAGACAGCTGAGCTCGCTGCGCACCCACGTTTGCATCCCCGGCTCTCTGCAGGCGGCAGGAATCTGGTGCTTGGCCGTCGTCATGACAACCCGGGGCTGAGAGCTGCCCTCCCTCCCCCTCTCCCTTCCTCCTCCCACCACCTTCCACCAGTTCCTTCCACTTCCCGCTGCCTCCCGGGACTCTCGCGAGACCTTGCCGGGGGACGCGGAGAAGCCCTGGAGGTGATCTCACCCCCGAGACTTGCCGTGAGGCGGGGAGGGGGAAGGGTAGTGAGAGTGGAGGGGGGGAGGAGGGGGCGGAGAAGAGTGGGGAGGAGGAGGGGGAGGAGGAGAAGAGTTGGGAGTGGGAAAGGGAACGTTCTGCGCGGGCGAGCGAGCGCGCACCGCCCTCCGCAGCAGCTCCAGCCGCCGCAGCTCCAGCCGCCGCCGCCGCCTCCGCAGCAGCAGCAGCAGCAGCAGCAGCACCACCACCAGCAGCAGCAGCCGCAGCAGCTGCAACTTTGTTAGGGAGTTGTGTGCGTGCGTGCGTGCGTGCGTGCGGGAGCGAGCGGGCGGGCGGGCGAAAGTCAATGAGGCGCTGAGAGTCGCAGGGAGTTGGGGCGCCTGGTGGGCGAGCAGCCGGCTTGTGAGGCAGCCTCCCCTCCCCCGGAGCTCCTCCCGTCTCCTTCCCCGGTACAGTGCCCCTCTAGTGAGCCTCCCGCCCCCTCCGACCTCCGCTCCCTACCTGTCCTTCCCCGCCCCCTCTGCTCCTTCTGCCAGTCCCCGGCCCTCCTCGGCTTCATCCTCTTTCTCTTCCTCCTCGGGTTTTGGGGGTGGGGGTGGGAAGTGCTGCTAAGCCCAGGCTGGAGCGAGGGGCGTGGGGAGGGGTCTCCTTACCTGAGTGGCGGCACCCCCAGCCCCCCACCCCAGCTCCTCGCGCCCTCTCCCTGGGTCTAGAAGATAGGCACAGGAGCCCCTTTTTCTTTCCCCGGGCTCTTCTCCTTGGATACCCCTTCCAGAGAAAGACTTCTTTTTTTGAGTTGGACTGATTCCCCCCTCCCCCTCCTCTCCTTCTCCCCTCCCTCTTTTTCCCAATCTGTGCCTTGCTTATTTTCCGCAGAGAACCCCCAGAAGGCGGTAGAGGAGCGTGTCAGTGGTGTGTGTGTGAGTGTGTGCGCTCGCTGTAGCCAGTATTCCTCCTCCTCCTAAGGAGAGAGCTCCAGTGGAACTGCTCCTGGACACCATCTGCCTCTTCCGGAGCTGGACAGGAGGGGAGGGGGCGCACCACTAAAAAGGGGTAAGTGGCTTCCCCAGGTGTCCTGTTATGGAGGGAGGCGGGGGGAGATGAAGGGATTCCAGGGGAGGTCGTTGCATGTATGTGTACGAGCTTTTATAGCTCGGTTTGAATGCGCGTTTGCTATTGGGGAGAGGGAAAAAAAGGTTAAACTTTTATTTTTGGATTTGGGGAGTGGTGCCGTTCTTACAGAAATGCCTAGGAAGGAATTAAAATTAAACTGTTGTTGGGAGGTTAAAATGCATGTGTGTAATATAGTACCTACCTTAACCCCGAATCTGCCAAACTGATTGGGGGTGGTGGTGAGCAGACTTAGCTTCTTTCATTGCTGATCCGATCTAAACGTTCTTTCCGCTGGGAGAGGTGGTTTAACGTGAGCTCATGCATTTTGTTTCTGTGCCCAACTTAGCAGTATTCTATATCCACTTGATCTTTCCCCTAAGATATTCCCATTTAGTTTTGGAACCCGAGTAACGTGGATGAGCGCCTTTTGTAGGCTGTGCCTTAGGGGATGTATTAAATGATTTAATCGTGGGAAAGGTAGGGGAGAAGTGAAACGGTTGTAGGTGGTTAATTTCCCTCCCTGGGGTCTGGAGGAGGGAAAGCTGGAAGATGTCTTAGCCCTGTTCTTTTGGAGTAGGTAAAAGGGAGAAAGGTGGAGGCTGCAGCAAAAAATAATTTTTCCTCCTGCACCCCATCTGTTCACAACTTCTCCCCTAATCTTTTAAATCTCTGAAAAATTCACAGACCTAAATTGCTCCACCTTTTCAGAGAGAACCAGTGATTATGCGATCTCAGGTTTAAGGCAGGAAAGTACCTTAGAGTTCACTTGGTGCAGCCTTCTCTCATCTTACAAGTGGGAAAACAGACCAGAAAGGCTGTGACTTGCTCAAGGTCACCCAGTGCAGTGCCACAAGCACCTGTTAAGTGCCTACTGTGAACTAGGTTCTGGGGATTCAAAGACATTCCCTGGTTCACCAAGCTTACATTCTGTTGTGGGAGCTCAGCTTGTAAACAGATAAATACATGATTATTTGAACAGGGTGCCAGCATTAACATCTAGGGTGAAATTGTTTGCCTGTCCCCATCCAGACTTACCTGTCTTGAGTCTTTTTACCTAAGAGCCCTGTGAGGGTGACTGAGTAGGCAAACTGATAGGCTATTTCTTATTATGGTGGTAATGCTTGTGTTAACTCTCCCAGATCATTTACTGGCATTTTAACAAGAAGCTGCAATGCTTTCATGGCTGGGTGGTGTAGTGGATCTTTATTGAACTCCAAAGAAGACCTTTATTCAAGGCTGGACCCTGCCTTTACCAGCTATATGACCTGGAGCAAATCACTGAATTCAGATCCTCTGGTTCCCTATCTACAAAATAGGGGAATAATACACTATCCATTTCCCAGGTTTGTTAAAGAAAGTACTTGGTAAAGTATACAAGTTCTTAATATGTTAAAAAGATAGAAATTTTGGGTAGGTAGATACTCTGCATGGAATTTTCCATACAGAGATTTGACCCAGGTTCTCTGACTAAATTAGGCATTGTTGGTCAGACCAACATTTTAGTAGTATTCATTGCTCAAAAATTTAGAAATAATGAAAAATGTTTCAATTTCTAGGAAAATCTGAATTTGACTGGGGTTTAGGGAATGTATTTTTGAAAGAGGAGTGCCTGAAATGAATGTCTCCTTAGCATCATTTCCTGGTAAATTTCAGTTTTGTGATGACTGTTTAGAAGAGAAAGTATTTAATGACAGGCTTATAGCCTGTTAGACTCATCTCTATATACTTGGGGTTCCAAACTGACATTACAATGCAAATTTGTTTTCTGACTGAAGGTGTCAGATTTCTTTGGCTTTCTAGATATATCTTCATGAACAAAAATTGTAGTTACCTTTATAAAGCAACCCTTTCAGGATACACTAGTTTTTTTTAGTGGTTTTAATACTGGTAAATTGTAATAGCGTTGTTTTGCCATGTTTAGTAGTCTTCTTAGTAAAATGTTTGCTGACTAAAATCCTTGGGTAAGTTTTTGAGTGGGGAACCTGGACCCTTGAATTCATTATCATGGGGTCTCTAACTTACTGTTTTAGAGAGTTCCCTAAGGCACAGAGAAATTTAATGACTTTGACTTGGTCACACTGGTTGTATGTATTAGAGGCTAGACTTGGACATAGGTCTTCTCCAATCCAAAGCCAATCTACTGTCCATTAAAATGCATATCTTCTTTACCATGTGCAGTCAAAAGAGTGCTGCATGTTGTTGCAACTGCTTGCTTTCTTAATTTTCTTAAAGAAAAACTTGTCACTTTTTTTCTTTTTCTGTTTTGGAAAGGCAGTTAATCTACTCCAAACCTTTTAGCAGAATGAATACCAGCAGACTGTTAAAGTAGAACTTGGTGACAGCAGTAGTCCCAGAGAAATTCTTTAAATAATAGAGTTTGCTCTAAGTGATGCATCTGGCTATTACATGACAAACCAGGTATTAACTAAGGAATTGAAAAAACTTTAATTAAAAAAATCCTAGTACCTTTCTCACTCAATTATTTTCTCATAAACTATTAACAATTATTGAAAGGGACAAGAATGATACTCTGCTAAATGGCCAGAGGAAACAAAAGTATTTTGGGATGGATGGTTTTATATAGATAACAAATTTTATTTTCTTGTCTCCTGATTTAAGGCTGATAGGACTCTTACTGAAGTTTGTCTGTCCGTCCGGATTTACTTAATTTAAAAGGAGACAGCTTTTAGTGACTCAACATAGTCAGTAGGTGTTGCTGTTGTTAGCTTCTCTTCAGCTTTCCCCCCTTCCCCCCCCCCCTTTCTGCAGCTGGTTGAGTTTGAAATCCAGTTTTGGTGCCGTGAAACCTTTAGATCTAAAGTGCCAAGCTAAACTGGCAGTGACTTTAGTGAACGTGTACAACTAGGTTGAATTGAACTTTATATAATAGCTCTAATATACCTTTGTTAGGGGGCTGAATTAACATAGAACAGGTAGTTTTGTGAGAATCTTGGAGTTCAGTAGTCCTTTCTCCAATCCATGTTCGTGATTTGTAGTAGCATTTGCTAGAACATTTCATCAATTACTTTGGTTTGCTACTTTTTAGCTACTTATATTTTTATATTTTCTTTAAAGTCCCAAATTGAGGACTGCTATAAGAATATTTTGTTGTCTTTAGGGGCACTGGAGTTGGCTCAAGGTTAGGGTATGAATATTTCTCTTCAATATACCACAAAGTAGATGATTGTTTTCTACCTCTTTGAGCAGCTGTGGGACCAGGAGAATGAGGAGATCTAGCTAGACAGCGGGGCAGCTATGTGGTGGATAGAGTACAGGGCCTGGAGTCAGGAAGACCTGAGTTTAAATTTGGCCCCATATAATAGCTGTGTGATCCTGGGCTTAACCCTGTTTGCTTCAGTTTCTTCATCTTTAAAATGACCTGGAGAAGGAACCACTTCAGTACCTTTGCCAAGAAAACTCCAGATGGGGTTACCAAGAGTCAGATCTGAGTGAAATGACTTGAATGGCAACAAAAGATAGGAAGGGCCCAGACTTTTAAAATCTTACTAACCAAAAAGGATAGATTTAATTATTAAGCACCTACTATGTACAAGGTACTGAAAACATAGATGGAAAAATTATAAAATCCCTGCCCTTAAAGAGCTAGTAAGTAGGGATAATGATTGAACCACAACATAATTTTATGCCCGAGCTTCCATTCTTGTGTTTTTAATTGTAGCACAATGTTGCTTCAGTACAACATATGACCTAAACCTTTCTGAGGATTTTCTGTGGACATCTTTGACTTTGGAACGTACATTGTTTGTTCAGGGATAAAGGAAGTGATTAACCTCATCTGTAAGTGATGGATAAATATTGTTCCATTAAAGTATAGCTAGGCATAAAGAGATGGCTTCTTTCTGCCATTAAAAAAAAATACAGTGCCCCCCAAAGTCTTGGTGTAGCTTTAAACATATTGATAAAGTTACTCCTCAGTTATCAATATGCCATAATTTTGTTTTAGATTTGTCAAGTCCTAATATCCTGATTCCCTTCAAATGGATTTTGTTTTCAGAATTTCATGGCATAACAAGCTAGATTACCTTATGTTTTGTACAGTTAGTTGGGATTCATTAGTCTCTGATAAGGATAGAAACTGAATTTGTGATTTCACTGGTGTCAGGAGTACCTTGAGGAACTTACTCCACCCGTGAGGTCATTACTTGGTCTGCAGCTTAGAGCCTTAGGGAGCTGCCTCTGGAGCACTGTGGGGTTAGAGGCAGATCTTTCTGGCTCTGTGTGCACCACATCACTCAGTATGTCACACTGGGCACTTCTTTTCTGTATTAGGGTTTAGAATTGTTGAATTTTAAAATTATAAAGGACCTTATCCTATACTTTTAAGTCCCTAATTTTTCAGGTGGGAAAATCTAAGACTCCATAGAGGCATAGTATTTCCTGAAGGTTGGATTGCAGAGCCGGGCCTCAAACCCAGCCCTGTTTTTATAACAAAACAAAAATGTCTTTCTTTGACTTTGTTTGGGAGGCTTGTTAGACATGTAAATATTTGTTGTAAGAATGAAAGGGAAGAGGAAAACTCAGTGGTGTCCCTCAAGCTGCTCCTGCTTCCACACACCTGCCAGTCATTTTCCTAAAATACAGATCTGACCCCAACTCAGTAAACTCCTGTGGCTCCCTATTGCCTCTAGGATCAACTAACAGCTACTCTGGCATTTAAAACCCCAGAGATTTGGCTCTAACCTGCCTTTCTATGCTTATCATCCATCCATGTTCCCCTTTGACTGAACCCTCTATAGTTGGGTTATACTGACCTTGTTGCTGTTCCTTAAGCCTGACACTTCCATCTCCATTGATACTTTTGTCTCTTTGTACAGGCTGTCTTCCTGGCCTGCAATTCACTCTGCACTTGAATCAGCTTCTAATTTTCTTGAAAACTCAATACAAGCAATTCCTAATTTGCTCCTCTGCTCTTCATCTTTTAGTTTTCTCATACATACATATGTACATATTTTCTCTTGCAATAAAATGTAAGCTCCCTGAGGTCAGGGACTGTTTTGTTTTTCACTTTATCTCCAGCCCCTAGCATGGTACTTGATGCTTAATAACGATTCTTATTGAGTGGTTAACAAAATCTGTGTTCTTGTTGCAAAGCTATACAAAAACGGATCTTTTTTAAAAAAAAAGGTTTTTTGTTGATATACATCGTCAATAAACAGGGATTATGCTAAGTGCTAGGGATACAAACTTGAAAAAGAAATACAGTTGCACCTCCAGGGGGTTGGGGCATAAGTTATATGAAGGAAGACAAGATATATAATAAAGCTGGAGGGGAAAGGTTTCTGTGCATAGAGAAATCAAAGAAGTTCAAAATAATTGTAACCAGAGAAGTTAAAAGAAGGCCAAATTGAGTGCAGCCAAGTGGGAAATGAGATATCCGCCCTGTCCCCCCTCCTTAAATGGAGATTGAGGAGTTCTTGGCTCATTATCTAGTCAGGGGCAGAGTATACTAATGAGGTGTGAGTACCAATTGGTACTTGCAAGATGATGATGATGATATTTCCCAATGTTGAGTTTATTTAGGGGACATGGTAAAGAAGGCAAAGAAATCCAAGATGAGTGCAGCCAGAGTGGGAAATGAGATGTCCGACTGAGGGTATGGAATATCTGATGTCGTTTGTTTTTACATCACTTTTTATTTTTTTTATTTTTATTTTTTGCTTTTTGGAGGGCAGTTGGGGTTAAGTAACTTGCCCAAGGTCACATGGCTAGGTTTTTGTTTGTGTGTGTTTACTGCGCCACCTAGCCGCCCCTTTACATCACTTTTTACATAATTTTTCATTTAACAATATATCTTTTTGCCCTGCCCCATCCAAAACCATCCTTTATAAAAGGAAGAGAAAAAGAAAGTAATTCAATAAAACAGGCAAGTTTGACAGTAAATGTTATGTTTCATATACATCGTCCCCCACTGAAAAGATCTAGCAAGATCTAGCCTTGTGTATCTTCGAGAACAAACTTGGTCATGATTACAGTGTTCGCTTCTGTTTTCTGTTAATTCCATTCACATTTTTGTTGTTTTCATGCTTCTGCTTACTTCACATTCCATCAATTCACATAATTCTTCCCATACTCCTCTAGATTCTTTATATTCCTTGTTTCTTATGGCTCAGCCATATTCTATTACGTTATTGAACCACAGTTTGTTTAGCCATTCCTCTTGTGAGGGTCATCTACTTTGTTTCCACTGGTTTGCTGTTATATGTATTTTGGAGTTTAATGGACCTTTCTTTCTACTTTTGACCTTGGGGTGTTTTGTTGTGTGTGGGGAGGTGAGAGCGTGGATAGTATTCTCATTGTTCTCCCTGCTTCCACTCTCCTTTATGTAGCAGTGGAATCTCCAGGTTAAAGGGTACGATCATTTAAGTTACCAGGATAATTTCAAGTTGCTTTCCAGAGTGATTTGATCAGAGCCACCAATAACAGACTAGTGTCTTCCACAAAACAGTCTCCATCTTGTATTTGGTAATCAGACTGGTGTTATAACTTTGGTAATAGTTCACATTTTGTATTTCCTCAATATTCTTAGAAGGTTAAAAAAATGTGACCTAATTAATGTTTTAGGCCATTATTCCTTCTAACTAATTTAATAAGTTTATAGAACCTTATTTGGAAAACAGCTGATTAGTTTATGTCTTTCATTTTGACTATCCATATTATTTTTTCCTTGTTTCAGTTATTTTCATATTGATGTTTTAGTTTTCTTAAAATATAAGTTCCCGAGGGCATATATTTGATTTACAGTTGTTTTAAATATTTAAATTTCCATCGCAATTTAATTGTGTTTCCAAATTCAGACTAGAAGGTCATCTGTACTACATTGGTATAAACAGCTATATGGCACAGTGGATAGAATGCTGGGTCTGGAGTCAGGAAGATCTGAGTTTGAATCCAGACTCAGACACTGTGATCTTGGGCAAGTCACTTAACCTCTGTCTCAAGTTTCCTCAACTGTAAAATGGGGATAAACATAGCACCTACCTGCCAGAGGTATTGTGATGAACAAATGACATAATATTTTTAAAACACTTAGCCCAGTGTCTGGCACATAGCATGTTTCTATAGCACATACTTTTTAAAAATTTAATTTATGGAATAAAACAAGCATTTCCATAACATAGTATATTAGAAAGATGATTGCATGTGAAACTGCAAATCTGTTATGTACAACTTACTATTCCTTTTAAATATAGAATAAAGTTATCATGTAAATTTTTTTCTATTTTTTCTTTTCTTTCCCCACCCTAGATGTGGCTGCCACATGCTATATAAATGCTATCTATAATAATAATAATAATAATAATAATAATAATAATAATGATAATAAACCTTTGAGGACCAATGATCTTACACTACATTCACTTAACAGTAATTTCTTTAAGAAAAACAGAAAATTAGGGCCCACCCTTCCCCAAGGCTATTTTAAAATGTTTTACATTTTTAAAACCTTTCTTTTGATATTTACTTAGTCCATATTGTTAGTGTTGGATAATATTTTTTAAAAGGCTAGTTGGATTTGCATCACAACTATTATTTATTCTTCTAGTAAATTGAGGATTATATATATATATATATATATATATATATATATTATATACAGCATTCTTTTATGGTGTCTTCTGTGGTATCTTTTCTTTTATTTACTTTAAAATCTTAAAATTTCTGTTGCATGGATATGTATTAGCTGAGCTTTGTGTTCCGCTCTGTCATTCTCTATTATAGTAGGAGGCAAGATTGACATCTCAATGGTTAGGACTTTCTTTTGGAAAAAAGCATATCTGTTGTCTGTACTTACAAGAAAAGCATTGTGGATCGAGAGGGTCAACTTTGGTATCAGAAAGACCTGGGTTCAAGTCAAGCCTATAACATATACTGACTCTGTGACCCTGGAAAAAGCATTTAACCTTTTAGTGCTCTGAGTACCACTATGTTAAACACACGTAATTAAGCTTGTAATTTTAGTTCTAAAAATTATAATATAAAAACAAGATTTTGTTATTAATACAAGAATTCAATTTAGTAAACATTCTTCAGATACTTGCTCTATGTAGAACAGATTTCACATGCAAAAGGAAACAATGTGAAGATAAGATTCTTGCCCTCTTGGAACTTAGTCTAGTAGGGAGATACAGCATAACTACAGATAACTGTGTAACACATAATAATATCAGATAATAGCATGAGAGATAAAGAGTTCTATGGAAGATTTGAAGGAAGTTGATTTATTGGTTGTAGGTAGCCAGGTGGCTCACTGGATAGAACTCGGCCTGGAGTTAGGAAGATCAGAATTCAAATTCAGACTCAGATGCTTACTATCTGTGTGATCCTGGGCAAGTCCCAGTTTACCTCGGTTTCCTTATCTGTAAAATGGAGATAGTAATAGCTCCGACCTTTCAGGGTTTTTGTGAGGAACAAATGAAATAATATTTGTAGAATCCTTTGCAAACCTTAAATGTGTAAATGCTAGCTATTAGAGTTGCTGTTTTTACTTATGTGAGGAAGGAGAAAGATGGGATAGTAGCTGGGCAGGTTTGTATTGGCAGGGGAAGAAAGCTTTTGGGGAATTGCTAACACTTGAGTATATTTGATAGAAAGGAGCCAGTGGAAAGGGAGAGATTGAAAGTTCATGAAAGACAAATGGTATTTGCTGATGCAAAGTCCTATAGGAGGCATGAGGGGATGAATTCTGGGGACGCAGGTAGTGGGATTAATCTTAATCAAGGAATAGGCAGAGATAGCACCAACTCAAGAAACAGAAGAGGAGAATGTGCTGATGCAGATCCAACTTTTTAGAGGACTAGAGTAGGGACCTTGAAGTTCCTCTCAAATGGTCTTCATCTTATCTTTGAAGTAGGAGGCTACATTATTTGTTGCAGATGTAGTATGTGAGGTTGTGATTGGAGGTTTGAGGGGGAGAGCAAAAAGGTTTAAAAGAATAGTTTGGGGAATGAGAAGGAATCAGTGAGTGCAGTAGAAGGACTGGAACTGTAGTGAGAGGGCTCAGTTCAAGTTAGTCTCCATTTAGTTCATCTTGACTGCATACATTTAATTACATGCATGTGTCTGGCAAAACGGGAGAGGAAAACTGATCTCTTCTTTTTCAGGCAAAAAGATCTCTTTGAATAAGCCATTGACTTCAAGAAAAATTTTTCTAAGGTGGGCTGTCCATGCTGTCAACAGCTAATGTTAAATGGAATTGACCCCCTTCCTTTTCAGAAGCACCTAGAAAAGAAGAGGAGGTTTTTCTTGCCTTTATCTGCAAGAGCTCATCTCCTTAGCAATCCCTGTCACAGATGTAAAAAAGGATGGCATAGGGGAGAACTCCAGCAAGGATCAGAATATACTTCTGTGAAAGCTCTTACCTAGGAAAATATGGACTTGGTTTTCTGGTATGCTTGAGTCCCTAAATGAATATCTGCATGTTCTCTGGTTAGAATAATGTATACAATTGTTCAGAGAGCATGTTTGTTTTTTTAAATAGGATCCTAAGGTTTATCTATGGATAGTGGAAAATGTTGGATAGTTAATGCATTCCAGTATAGTAAACTCAAATTCTGTTGCAGAAATTGGAAGTCTTGAATAGGTAAAGATTGTAAGCCCTGGATCCTGATTATTTTCAATTGATGAGACTTTAAAAAAAAAAATCTGTTATAGAAATTTCTGAGGTGGTTGTGGGGGAAAAAAAAGTAGATAGTGTTCCTAAACTATAAGGCAATTGTTTGGAGAAGGAGAATGGAGAATGAGAATGAAACCATTTGGCATACTTTTCAGAATATGGATTTCTTTTCACATATGGATTCACACACACACACACACACACACACACACACACACACACATTCATTCTTTGTTTTTGAGGAAGACCAGTGACATCACAGAGTAATGTCTTGATTTGTGCATGATTTGGATTGAAGTAAGGCTGAGTTGCACAAAGTTGTCAGCTTCATTTTTTCTTCCTTTGTCATCGTGGTCCAGTGACAGGACAAAAGTCAGTATGACTGGCGATGTCCTGGGATGCAACGGGTGACCTTAGCATCTTTGATATCTGACCAAGCTCTGAGAGCTACACTGAACCTTCTTCAGTCACCTTCATGGTGATTGGAACAAATTGTTCTCATCTACCCATTCAACTGGGGGAGATCTTCAACATGTGGATTAGTCATTTAAAGAAAAGGAGATACATTATCATGAAAAGAACCCACTGATATGATAATCATTTAGTGGAAGATCTGACAAAAAGCTGGGAATGTCTACGACTGTAGACGTTCCAGAAAAATCTCGCAGTATAATGTAGACCATGCAATTTAATAATGTCGTAAACATAACACTGGTAGATTTGTGGGACACAAGCATAGTGTAAAACAGTCCCCTCAAAGATCTTATGTCTATCATTTCCAGTTTTTAATTGAGGATGCAAGATATGTGTATTTGAAAAAGGATAATGCATGAAAGTATATGTTTAAGTGCTGACAGAGGTCGGAGATAGGAGGGATATAGCGCTCTATAGTGCTGAAGTTGGGAAAAGTTTCATGGCAAAGATGATGTTAGTGATATCTTTTGTTTTTATAGTCCTTTAACTTAAAAAGAACTTAATATATATAGTGATAGGATCATTGATTGAAAGCTAGATATAATTGAATCCATCTCCCCTATTTTACAGATGAGGAAACTGAGATCCAGAAAGATTAAGTTACTTGACAAACATCAACACTGGTAGTAGATATCTGAGGAAAGATTTGAATCTAGATCTTTCTCACTCAAAGTCTACCATTGTATCCACTATACCATACTGCTTGGTTTTTAATTTTAGGATAGATAGATTCTAATCCAGGGTACATCTTTGTAAACTGGACCACCTATGAAGATCAGTAAGTGCCAGTGCACTTTTAAATAAGTAGTGATCAGAAGATTTTAATGAAAGAATTACCAGAACTCTTTAATTTTTTTTTTACAAGTTGCTACTTTTGTCTTAGGACAGTATTTTCTTTCAGCTAGTGCATAATTTTGTTTGCCTGAGGTGAAATTGTCTAGAAATCATTGCTTATTATTAGAAGTGTTAAAACAATATGTCAGAAATATGTGATTTCATTGGTGTGATTTCATGAATTCCTTATGGCAGTGAAGGTCACAGTGCCATCTATGACATAGATAATATTTAATGACTTGAGACCAGCAGAGGTTTAGTGGCTTTTCCATGACTATACCTTATCAAGAGAGATGGAACTTGGGGCAGCTAAGTGGCACAGTGAAGAGAGCACCAGCCCTGGAGTCAGGAGGACCTGGGTTCAAATATGACCTCAGACACTTTTTAAATTTAATTAATTTTTAAATGTCTACTCAGACATTTATTAGCTGTGTGACCTTGGGCCAAGTTACTTAACCCCAATTGCCCTGCCTAACCCCTGCAAAAAGGAAAAAAAAAATTACTATGAACAATTAAGCAAGCTTTTTTTTTGTGTGTGTTCCCTGCTCTAAAAATCAAAAAGAGAAATGGGATTTGCTTTCAAGTCAGACTGATTCCAACTCCACTTCTCCTTCTAGATCATGTTGCTTCATGAAAACAGTAATATATTGAATATCCTTTTTGTAAAGAGGAAGAAATGGATTTTTATTTCCAAAGAAATAAAGGTCAGGGGCGGCTAGGTGGCGCAGTGAGTAAGAGTGCCGGCCTCGGAGTTGGGATGACCCGAGATTGAATCCGGCCTCATAAAATGAGCACCCACACACAAATAATGACTAGCTGTGTAACCTTGAGCAAGTTACTTTACCCCAATTGCTTTAAAAAAAAAAAAGAAATAAAGGTCAATGAGGTTTTTTGGGGGGGGTGGGGTGGGGATAGAATGTGTTTTCTAAATGGAGAATTTAAATTAGGCTGATGATAAAGTGTATGGTACAAAGGTCATATATAGAAAAGCATTTTGGTTTTTTTCTCTCCTTCTGAAGATCAGTGATACAGAGCCTCTCTAAGAATCAGAAATGTCTTTAAAAGGTAACAAAAGAAAGACATTATATACTTTTAAAATATATATAATTTATATTAATTTATATATTATATATAATGTAATATAAATTATGTGTATAATTTATATTAATTTATATAATTTAACATCTTTACTTAAGACAGTTATTGTAGTCAGTAAATTCCCTAATGCCCAACTAATAATTTCAGCATGAAAGCTCAGAGTTTGTTTTTTGTTTTTTGGGTTTTTTTTTTGCTTTTTTGGGGGGCAGTTGGGGTTAAGTGACTTGCCTAAGGTCACACAGTGTGTCATGTGTCTGAGGCTGAATTTGAACTCAGGTCCTCCTGACTCCAGGGCTGGTGCTCTACTCACTGTGCCACCTAGCCACCCCCCAGAGTTTGTTCTTAATTTTGGTAGGGAATTTTCAGTTGAGTTTTTCTGCTGCTATTCATACTAATCTTGAAACTTAATTCTCATTTCAAATGATTGATGTGGTGTCAATAAGGAAAATTTATGATGCTCATCATTTCCTTTTTCATTGCTGTTATATTACAGAGTTCCAAAGTTCTAGTCACTTATTTATAGAAATAGTCTTAAACTATTGAGCATCATATGTTACCAAATGCACAAGAGACTTATACCAAAAGGACTAGCACTGACTGAGTAGTGGGGCTGCAGGAATTTAGCAGGTATTGTTTTAACACTGTCATATATATATAAAACAATGTTCACATTACATAGTATAAAATTTTATATAGAGGCAGTGTGCTACAGTAGATAGAGATCTGACCTTGAAGTCATCAAGACCTAGGTTCAGGGTCTTCCTCTGTCATATAGGAGTGACCACTGGTAAGTCATTTAACATCTTTTTTTTTTCTTTTTTGGGGGGGAGGGCAATTGGGGTTAAGTGACTTGCCCAAGGTCACATGACTAGTTTTTGTGTTTAAATGTCAGAGGCTGGTTTTGAACTCAGTTCCCCCTGACTCCAGGGCTGGTGCCCTATTCACTGCACCACCTAGCCGCCCCAAGTCATTTAACTTCTGAGCCTCAGTTGTCTTCATCTATGGAATGAGGAGGTTGGACTAGATGGCCTCTGAAAGCCCTTTCCTCTCTAGATCTATGATCCTAAATTATATTCCCACCCTAATTGTGACTTTAACCCAATAGCCTCACTCACTTGTCCTTCCTCCACAGGTCTCATTCCATACCACTCCATCCTATAGTCCACTGTCAGATCAATCTTCCTGATGCACAGATCTGATCACATCACCCCTTGTACTCAAAAATCTCATCTTCCCATTTATCTACTGTAATCTAGTAATCCTGGTTCCAACTCACATTTCACATTTATTATAGTATTCCCCTTTACATGCCTTGCACTCTAGTAAAGCTGGTTTAGTTCCATATGGGTGTAAGCCAACCCCACATCCTGTTACCCTCTACTTGTCCAGACTGAACTGTGCTTTATTTTCTGGAACAGGTTAAGAGATGACCTAGTGATACAAGATTCCCTGGAAATTATGCCTGAGGATATGAGATTGGTTTGGAATCTCTGGAATTACCCAGGGTCTTCATTTGTTCACACATGGAACTATCTTGTACTGTCTAGAAGTAAACCAATTAGATAGATCTATCAAGGATAATTCATTTGAAAATGAATGTTTGCCTTGGTAAATTTTGTTGAATTTTGAACTGCTCTATATATTAGATCATCTAAAATGGGTATATTCCAATTACATTTAATAGTGAAAAATTGGAGTTTTTTTCCTCAGAGTTCCCATTACTTTAATAATAGCCTTCTATTTCATTAAAATGCAAATTAAATATGTACTTGAACCTATTGAATTAGGATTTGCATAGTATCAAGATTCTGATTAAAATGTTTTAAGTGTCAGTCATGTCACACTTTTGACTAAATCTTGAATTCGATAAGTTCAGGGACCTGGAAGTCAGAGGACCTAAGTTCTAGTGCCAGCTCTGATTAATTATTAGCTTGACTTGGGGCAAGTCATTTAACCTCTTAGGGCATGAATTTTCTTGTCTATTAAGTTAGGAGGGTTGGGCTAATCTCTAAGATCATATTTGCTGAGCACCTACTATGTGCCCAACCCTAGGCTAAATGCCAGGAGCCTTCTAATTGGTTTCCCTGCCTCCAAGCTCTCCCCTCTCCAATCCAGTTTTCATATGGACGTCAAAATAATTTTCCAAATACATGGGATTTATTGTGTTAAAAAATGTCCTTTCACTGGCATTTAAGACTCTTCACAATTTGGTTTCAACCTGTGTTTACAGGCTTATTTCACTTTTCTTATCATGTATTCTACATTCTAGCCAAATTTGAACTCTATACTCTGGCTCTCACCTCTGGGCATTTGTGCATGCTGTTTCCCATGCCAGGAATGCATTCCCTTTTCACTGCTGCCCCATTATGGCATTGAGGTGATTTTAGGTACTCAAAGATTATGCCAACAAGCTCTGGCAGGTCCTACCAATCTGGAAAAGCTTCAACTACTGGTCTGACAATGAGCTGTATATCTGTCCTTTGAGAATTAGTCCCAACTGTGTTTGGAGAAGCTCTTTACCACAAGGTTAGTCACTAGATGATTAAATTTTTATTTTTAATTTTTTTTTGTCAAAGTAACTAAAGACTTTACAAAGTTGTAAAAAGTTTACACTGTTTACTTGTGGAATAAAAATCCATACCATTGAAATTATAGATGCTAGAACTATTAAAGTATATGATTAAAGGTTAAAATGTGTGATACAGACTAAAAGGAGGTTATAGGAGTTCAGAGGAGAGGAATGAGACTTCATGGAGAAAGCAGTGTATGAAATGAACCTTGAAAGAATCATAATAATAGCATATATAGTACCTTATGGCTTACAGAATACTCTTTGCATTGTTTCATTTAATCATTACAGCCACCTGTTGAAGTAGGTGGGGTAGTTATTTTAAGATGAAGAAATAGATTTTGCTGTTGTTTAGCTGTTTTCAGTCATGTCTGACTTTGCAACTTCATTTGGAGTTTTCTTGTTAAAGATACTAGAGTGGTTTACCATTTCCTTCTCCAGCTCATTTTACAGATGAGGAAACTGAGGCAAACAGGGATCTTGCAAGGGTTAGACAGCTAGTAAATGTCTGAGGCTGGATTTGAACTCAGGAAGATGAGTAATTTTGACTTCACTGTGCCACCAAACTGCAAAGAAATAGATTAGAGAAGTTAAATGCCTTGGTTTTTTTGTTGCACAGAGCTAGGAAATGTTAGGTCTCAGGACTCAAATTCAGGTCTCTCATTCCAAGACCAGTGCTCTTTTGCATCTGTTACCCTGCCTCTGGGATTTGGTTAGGTAGAAGAAAGGGAAGGGTTATTTCAGGCAAGGTGAACAACATAAAAGAAAATTGAGAAGTGGAAATTAAAATGATGCTTCCATGGAATAACAAGGAGACTCACTTGGTTAGAGAAGAGAGAAAGTGCTGCGTATCAGAGGAAAATAAGTTAAAATAAAGTTGGATAGCTAGCGTAGGGCCAGATTATATCTTAATTGACTCTGAGTTACTTTGGGAAGATTTTGTGTAAGTTCTTCATCACTTCACAAAAAATGACTGCATCTGCCCATGATAATTTACTTAAATATGCTTTTCATTGAAGTCATTATTAGTCCTTTATCTTAATAACTGGTGTACTTAGTTTGAGCTTTGAGGTAGTATGTTCTAGATAATCAGGACAACGTTGCTCAACTTGATCACAAAAAAGGCCCATTTTTGTCTTTTGTTATTCCCACTGGGAAATTTAAAACAGATATAGGAAGTAATTTAAAAATTTAAATCCCCTAGTCTTTCCTTGTTCTTCAGAAGGAATTGTGTGTAAAATATACTACAGTTCAAGGGAACATATGTTTATGTTGAATTTCAATAATTCCAGATATCTTTGAAGATACACACATGCACACCTGGTAGTAAGATACTTATTTGGTAAGAACATATTTGTAGGGGTCGAGTAAAAACAGGTGGAGTAAAAGAACATATTTGTATCTAAAGGTATTGGATTTAGGATATTTGTTTTGTTCCAGGACTTTGGATCCTGCTGATAGCTTTATCTTTGCTATTGAAACCCCAAGTCTTGGAGCAAAATAGATATCCTATCACTAGTAGTACCATTAGCCATATTATAGTAGTCCAGGTAAGGGTAATTAGAACCATGTCTCTAATTTAGTTATTTATCTTAAAATATAGATAGTAACTGCCTTATTTGCCTCACAGAGTGGTTGTGATGATCAAATAGGACAACGCAGGAGCACTTCATAAATTATAAATTATAAACACAAGTGCTGTTATTACCAACCCTTAAAAGTCCATTTCAGATCCTGCCTTCTTCATGGCTTCTTTTGGTTACTCAACACAAAATTCACCACCTTTATCTCTGAAATCCTATAGCCCTTCTAGTCTGTATCACACAATTATTTAATTGTATATTTCAATATTTGTAGAAGCTATAATTTAAATAGTGCAAATACTCCATGAATTCGTATTACTATGCCTATATGACTATATAGTTATGATATAGATATGTATTGCAGCTCAGAATCCAGAAACAAAGTAACTACCAGTTAAATCAGTTGGGTTTCAACAACATGTGTTATTCAATTATACATGTATGTATATTTTCAATAGATATGTTTACACATTTAAATATCTAGTGTGTGTGAGAGACATACATATATGTACATATAATGTTCTCAGTTCCAAAATAAGAATTTGTATTTACCAGCATAAAGGATAAATGAGACCTTGGAGTAATTTTTTCCCTCACACACAATATATATGTGTGTCTATGTATGTGTATCTGTGTATATTTTTTAACTGGTCCATTCAGTATTAATGTATATATATATTCAGTACATATATAAATGTTTAATAATATCTCCATAAGTAGCTGTTATTGGGGCTCAAGAATACTAGAACCACATAAATATATACCACTACAAGTTTTAAAAAATTAAATTGTATTTCAATAATGTGTGTGAATAAGGATTTATTAAGGTCTTACAATGTGTCAGACACTGTGGCTCCTAGAGATATAAAGAAAGGCAAAACCAGTCTCTGTGACTTCTCATAGTGCAGACATTTAGATGATTAGGTAATACAGGCTATAGAAGCAGCTGGTGGCTCAGTGGATAGAGCAGGGGCCTAGAGTCAGGAAGACCTGAATTTTAAATTCAGTATCAGACACTGCCTAGCTGTGTGACCCTGGGGAAGTCACTTAACCTCTGTTTGCCTTAATCCACTGGAGAAGGAAATGGCAATCCACCCCAGTATCTTTGCTAAGAAAACTGGGGTCAGGAAGGGTTGGACATGATTGAAATGATTGAACCTTAAAAAACACAAGACACACACACAGTATATAGAAGGTAATCTGAGAGATGAATGTAGTAGTAGCAGAAGTATATGGGAAAGGCCTTCTGCAGAAGGATGAGTCTTGAGCTGAGTCTTGAAGAAAATTGGAAACCAAGAGGCAGAGATGAAGGGACAGAGCAGACCAGGCATGGAGGACAACGGATGCAAAAATACAGAGATGGAAGATGGAGAATGGTGTTGGAAGAAAGCAAGTACACCAGTATAACTGGATCATAGATTGTATAGCGGGAAGTAAAGTGTCAGAAGACTGGAGAGGCAGAAAGGGGTCAGGCTACAAAGAGTTGTAAATGTCTTTAGCATAATTTTATATTTGATCCTGAAAAATTACGGAGCCATTGGAGCTTTTTGGGATGTGATTGTTAGGATCAGGCCTATGCTTTAGAAAGATCACCTTGGCAGCTAAGTGGAGAATGGATTACAATGGGGAGGGACTTGAGTTAGGAATAATAACCAGGACAGGGTAGATGGCTATTGAGGATGTGATGTGGGGTTAGTGAGAATGAGGAGTTGAGGGTGACATTTGGACTGTGAGCCTGGATGATTGGGAAAGATGGTTGGTGTCCATTACAGTAATAGGGAACTTGGGAAAAAGAGGGGAAGGTTTGTCAAGGAGAGGATGACTAATGAACATGTTGTGTTTGAGGCGTCAATGAGATAGTCAATTTGAAATGTCCAAGAGGTGATGCCTGACTATAGATCAGTAGAAAGGGTATGTGTGTTAAACCTTCCTTTTTCCTGGTGGATCTGATTTTTTTTTTCTTTAACTGGTATCAGGATAGATAGTATACACACATGTACATTTTATTATTACCTTCAGTTTTTACATCATAACCATTTCTCCTTATTCCCTCCTTCCCTCCCTTCCCACACCTTGAACTGTTTCTTGTAACAAAGAAAAACATTTAATCATAGCTAATTAATATAGTAATTGTGTCTGGCTGAGTATGCCACATTCTATACCCATAGTTCCCAGGTAACTTCTGAGAGGAGGAAGGTATATATTTCCTTACTGTTTGACTGCTTTTTAGTATTATTATAATTTATTATTGTCATTGTATATAATGTTCTTTTAGCTTTTTTTTTCTACTTTCTTTTCCTTATATTAACTTCATATAAGTCTTCTGATGTTTCTTTGAATTCTTCATATTCATTGTCATGAATTATGAAGTCATCTTATGGCACAATAATGTTCTGTTACATTTATAACTATAGTTTTAGTCATTCCTCAGTCATTGGACATACGTTTTGTTTTTCAGTTTTTTATTACCACAATAGAGTGTGCTGTGTGTATTTTGTTATTTATAGGACCTTTCTACCCCTCTGTATTTTAAAATCTATAATGAAATGGATTCATTTGGTTTTCAATCCATATGATGTTTCTCTGTTAACTTCATCCAAGAGATTCCCTGTGCTTTGATTCTGGTGGCAAAACTGCAAATTTATGCCCACAAAACCAGATTTCCTGCAGCTTTTGATGCTGAGGAACTTTAGGCTACGCTTTGCAATTAGAAGGAAAGGATACATATATTGTTTATCTTGTCTTCTTTTGGAGCAGGGAATGACCTCCCAAATAAACCCTGCAGACAACCGAAAGGCACTGCTCTTTTCTTTAGAGAATTAGAGAGGCAGCATGGTATAGTGGAGCGAATGTTGGTGCTGAAGTCAGAGGGCTCAGGTGGAAATCTTGCTTGGGTTACTTATCATCAAATCATTTAACCGCCCTAGGTCTCTGTTTTCTCATCTGTAAAATGAGGAGGTTGGTATAGATTGTCTCTTCCATCTCTAGACTGATGATGGCCCTATAATCTTTATTTTATACTCTGGTACAAAATGGAGGCTACTCAAAGATTATGTTAACTTTTTAAGAAGGAGCATGAACAGTGTTAAAATGATGTTCTAGAAACTGGTAAAGTTTTTTTTTTAAGCTGGTTTTTAAAGTTCAGTAGAATCCATGTTGCCTCTACCAGTTTGATTCCAGTAGATACTACAGCCTTGAGTTGTGGGGAGAAGAGACTTGGGTGTGACTGCCATTTGATTATGTTTATAAATTGGTTTGTAGCCTGATGACACATCCACTCAAACTAGATTGTAAGACTCTTGAGGGCAAGAACTACATCTAAAGCATCTTTGTATTTCCCAAAGCACAGCAAGTAATATAGAAAGAATAGAGATTAATTGTTGAATCTCCCCAAGGATAGTCCGACTTTATTGTATTCTACTTTTGTTGTCTACTGTTTATCCTACTAAGGTAGCTAAAGATTTGTGATATTTCTGTTCTGTACTTTGTGAGGAGAATATGTGTGTGTGTGGATAGAGAGACAGAGAGAGATTTTTTTTCCTGATGTAGGCTAGTTATGTGACCTATTTTGTCATTTCCTTGTCAGATCTCTGGCCTATGGGCTGACTCTGCCACTATTGTTTCAATGTGTGTGCTTAGTTCTAAAGGCTCAAATACAACCTGGAGAATTATAGTATTCTAGAATAAGTATTTTGCATCTTCACGAAATTTTCATTTTAGCATATATGCTCTTGATAGTTCTTTTTTATTTGTTGCCTCTTTTCTTTTTTTTTTTTTTTAGGTTCATATAACCTAACTAGATGATGACTAGATGATCCTAAGTCTGCTGTGTTTCTGATCCTTTAAGGAGATCCAAGGCAGTCCTGTTTTTTTCTTTAACTTTAGGGTAATCAAAATCCAAGACAGCTGTCCTTCAGGTTTCCTATGGAATACCTGAGTTGAAATTTTGCATTTCTTATCCTCCCGTTTCAGGTCCTGAATGATTGCTTTCCCCCTTAGCCAGGTACCTTTGGAGTGGTTCAGATTGGGCTTTAAAAGTAATCTACAGAGGTGGACAGATATAGTATTCTTGTTTTTGGTGGGCACTGCTGAGCACAGAGGGGAGCAAATGGTTTAGCTCTTACCTAGTATGAATCACAGAAGTAAACATTGCTGATAGCCTTGTGCGCAGTCGCTATTTCTCTTATCTCCTCTACCCTATCTTTTCTTTCATGTCACACCAGGAAGTATATCACATTTATATCTAGAAATGTGCAGGAAGAGTGATTTGCTAATAACTTGTAGGAGGTATTGACCATTAGGGGGGGCTCAGTATTCCTTAGCTTCTTGGATTGGTGTTATTTTTTTCCATTTGGAATGAAGCAATAGTGAGGTAGTGGTAAAATAGTCTGGGATTACTGATTGCAGGGACTAGTATGGACACCAACTGGGACTTTCTTTGTCTCAGGACCTTGACTTTGGTTGAGGGTAGGTAGGGGAGGAAGGAAAGGGTACTTCTTCCCCATAGCAAACCTTTGATCTGCCTTCTGTATACCCAGGAAAGGATAGCTACAGGTGATCAAGTTCCCTTGCTCTCCCTGAGCCACCATTTCCAGGATCCCTTTGGTCTGGCATCTTTCTCCCTGGGATCACTTTTCTGATGCAGCCAACCTTGCCTACTTTCTGGTCAGTCCTCAAACATTTAAGTGTGTAGTTTGTGTCAGACCCTGGGCTAAGTGCTAGGAGTACAAAGAAAGGCAAAAATAGTCCTTGTTCTCAAGTAACTCATATTCTAATGGGGGCAGTAATGTGCAAACACTTAAGCAAATACATTATATATACAAGGTAGATTGGAGGTAATTTTTAGAGGGAAGGCCTAGCAAAAGGAGACCAGGAAAATCTTATAGAAGGTAGGGTTTTATCTGAGATTAAAAGGAAAACCAGGAGGTAGAGTCAAAGAAGGAATTCGCACTCTAAGAATGGAGGACAGCTAGTGAAAATGCATGCATGTTTTGTGTGAGGAGCAGCAAAGAAGCTAGTGTCACTGGGATCACCAAGAATGTAGAAAGGAAAAGTTTACATAAGATGACTGGAAAGGTAGGAAGGGGCCAGGTGTGTAGGACTTTAAAAGCCAGAGCCATTTTGACTGTTCCCAATTGTTCTTTGTTCCAGGACCATCTGCCATGTATCAGTTAAGTATGTCCCACTGCTTGGGAGATGAAATGTCCCTTCTCCCCTTATAACTAAACCTAGAGATAATTGTTCTCTGTGTAATTCCCCTTCCTCTCCAAACTGAATTTGCTTCAGCTGCATGAACTTAGGGCTCTGATTACTGATCATGCCAAAACCTTGGCAACCTTCTTCCCAGCCCTTCTGATAGATTAAAGGGATGGTAATTGGTGTCTGTTTCAACTTTAACTCTTGTTAGCATTATATGGGAAGCAAGTGCATAGTGGGTTTGCATTCGAAAGGATTTCATCAGCACAGGGTGGTAAATGTTTCTAGTGTAAATATTTATGACTGTCATCATGTGAAATAAATATAAATTTTCACAGTGCACAATTTGCCATACTGAAGAGTTTTTCTAAGCAGTACCACATAGTCACTTTATTTACTAACTGAAGGCATGGCAGCAAATTCAATATATTTTATTTTTCTGTGAATAAAAGCTTTCTTTCTGATATTCCAGAGCAGAATCCTGCTGTGAAGTTGTCATTCTGCCTTTGACATAAGTCTTTTGCCCTGAAGTTCTTGTGCTAACACTATGTCTGCATCTGTTCTGTTGGGGAATAAATTTATCTAAGAGCCTGGAGAAATAATAGAAATATAGCAGCATTTACTAAAGAGATTAATAGAACTGAATTTGATTAAAAATACAAGAACAAATATGAGAAGAAATTTTACCCTCTAGGATCTTAGTTTGTATTTTATTGAAGTAGGAACAGGGAAATCATTCAGTTAAGCAGAATTGAAATATGTTGCCAGTAGTGAAAGTTACTTAATGAGTCATAGAAGATATTTTTAGTACCTAAACTTAATCCCATCTTTTCATGATAAGGATTATAATATATTCAGAAAATCAAATATACTCTTTTTTTAAACTTAAAAATATGGGTAATTTAACAGGAACAAAGTACTTGAAATGTCTATATCATGTTATAAAAACTCTTGAAAATTTAAGATTTTCTCATTGGGGCTTATTATATCTAGGGTTTTCTTTTTTTAGTAACGGGGCTAAGTAGTCTAGTGCTGTTCTGGCTATTTTGTTGTTTTATTATTTACTATTTAATTTTTACTATTACTATTTAATCTTAGGAATGAGGACTAAGTGTTCAAGATAAAGCAGACCCAGATGGTAGAGGGAAAAAAGTGTTGTAAATACAAAATTTCAGATTGTTTTGAGACCCCTAGGGCACAAGTGCCATTTGGAGATAGGGTAAAATAGGGAAAGTACAATACTTCCAATTTCGGTAGCTACTGAAAAGGATGGGTGTCTTGATCATATCTTAGAATATTATGGATATTACATAAATGCAAAAACCCCTGTACATATATTTGCCTCCTTTTTAATGTAAGGACATTTGACTTACCATTGATATTGGACTCCATTATTTGATTCATCCTATCATAGCTTTCATTTCAATAAACCTTTTTTTAAACTGTTTACATCATTAAGATACTTAGTTTTATTGTTAGTGACTTTCTGAATCATGTTGAACATTGGTAAATCCAGCATTTAGTGTCAAATAACCGATCAGTATTCAAAACATCTTTAAGGTTATGCTGTCTTTAGACTTTGGATGAATTTACCAACTGGTAAACAAATTCTAGAATCTGATTCTAAATTCTTAATAGACAACTATCATATGTAAAACTGTGTAGATAGACATGGTTAAGGAGCTTCCAATCTGGCTAGTGTTTGTTATCTGTAGGCTTTCAGCAAGAGACTGAGTAATTATGAAAACTAGGAAGAATCCTTATGCAGAGTATTCAGTGACCTGATCCAGAGGGCCATATACTGAGGGGAGAGAGGAAAAATGCCTAGATAAAACTATGAAACTGACTGTAGTAGAGAACAGAAATGAAAAAGTAAGAAACTTTGTTGTGGAATACATACCTTGTAATTCTTTTTTTTTTTTAGACAAATGCTTTATTAACTTCTGGTTTTACATCATTCATTTCCACCAGATTTTGAGTTACAATTTTTTCCCCCATTTTTCCCCTACCCACCACCCCAGAATAGCAGTCCCATAAGATATCCCCTAATCCAATCTGCTCTCTCCTATATCTTCTCCCATACCCCCTTCAACTTTACCATTAGGGCAAGGTGAATCTCTGTGCCCCAATGCCTGTACATCTTATCTCCCAATTACATGCAAAATAGTATTACTAATAGTATTTATATATATTTGAAACATTTAATTTTAAAAATTCCAGATCCATTTCCTTCCTCCCTTGGCACCCACTCCCTCTGGGAAGATAAGCAATTCAGTATGTGTTGTACATGTATAGGTATGCAAAACATTACCATATTGGATATATTGTAAAAGACTGCTTATATTTCCCTCCCACCCATCCCACCCCCACCTGGTCCATTCCCTACTTTGATCCTGTCCCTCTTTGAAAGTGGGTACCTCCAACCTCCCCCATACCTTGTAATTCTTAGGAAAAAACAAGAAAGTTTGGAATTATACTTATGGCCTAAGATATTGCTATGTTACTCTATCAAGTATAGATTATAAAATGAACTTTTAACTTTTCTAGGCATAACAAGTTTTGGTGATATTGGGCTAGTTATTAGAAATGTCAATGGATGAGTATACCTTGTTGAAAAGAAGCATGTTTAATAGAAGGTAAAAGTAGCACTTCTGTTTACAAAAGGTATACACTGTATGGAAACTCTGAACTTGAGGATGGCATCACAGGGGAGAGAGCGTTTGGGTGAGTTTCAGAGAGAAACCGGACTGGCAGGTCTTGGAAGAGAGGGATGAGGCTTTACCATCTCAGCACTTAGCTCAGAACTCTGGGCCCACAATAGGGGGGCGTAGTATAATAACTATTTGTTGAATTGAATATATATTACAAAACTGTTACAGTGGCAATATATTGTGTTGATTGGAGACTTTAGTTATTTGTACATGTGTTGAAAGTGTTACTTTCCTAAACACTGAACATTTCTTTTAGAAAATAAATGAAGTTGGGCAGGCTAGGTGGCGCGATGAATAGAGCACTGGCCCCGGAGTCAGGAAGACCTGAGTTCAATTTCGACCTCAGATGCTTAGCACTTACTAGCCATGTGACCTTGAGCAAGTCACTTAACCCCAATTACCCTGCTTCCCCCCCTCCAAAAAGGAAAAAGGAAGCACAGAAGGAGCAGGGGGACTGCTCAGGATTTTATTCTTACCAATAAAGAAGAGCTAGTTAATGATGTGGAAGTGGAGGAAACTTTGGGAGAAATTGATTATTATATTGGTAGTTGGATAACTGTGAATTAATGACAGTGAATGAGATACTGAGGGAGAAGTATTTTTGTTTTTTAGTAAATTTTTATTGGTATTTTCTGTTTCTTATATCCTCATAGTTATCTCATGTATCCTTCCCCCTCCTCTTCCTGAAGAGCCATCTCATATGACAAATAGTTTTTTAGAGTAGGAAAAAGTCAGCATAACTGATCAGTACATTGAAAAAGTCTGAAAACCTATGCATTGTATAATACTTGTGGACTTCCCACTTTCATGAAGGATTACCACGATTAGGGATATTTTTGCTTCCTCGTCATTTGCATCCTCTTTGATCTTTATAATTTTGTTACATTCACTTTTGATTTTTTTGGTGTGTCACTGATCTTTTCATTTATATTGTTGTTATGTTTTAAAAATTGTTTTCTTGGTTCTGCTACTTTACTTTGTATCAGTTCATAGAGATCTTTTCATACTTCTCTATAACCACCACAAGCATTACTTACAGCATTGTAACATTCCATTTCATTCATGTCACAATTTCTTCAGCCATTGACATTGGACCCCACTTTCCAATTGGTTTACTTTGTTTCCAATTTTAAAATATCATTCTGCTATAATATTTTGGGGTATATGAGGACTTTTTGTCTTATCATTGTTTACTTGGTTATAAGCCTAATAATGGAGTTTCTGGTTCAAAAGGTATGAACTTTTTACTTAATTCATTTTCATAATTTCAAATTGCTTTTCAAAATGTGTCATTTCATAGCTCCACCAACAATATATTAGTGTGTTTATCATTCCACAAATTCTCTAACATTTACTATTGCTATTTTTCGGGTCATTTTTGCCAACTTTTTAAGGGTGTGAGGTGAAACTTCAGGGTTGTTTTGATTTGCATTTCTCTTGTTAATTATTTGGACCATTTTTCCATGTGGTTGTGAATAATTTGCAATTTTTCTTTTGAGAATTCTTCATCTCCTTTGACCATTTATCTATGGAGAGTGGCAATATCTTTATATGTGTATATGTATCAGTTGTTTACATATCTTGGATACTTGGATACCAAACTCAGTTTTTGAAGCTGGGGAAAGATTTGGGCATGTTTGTGTAGGCATCAGGGAAAGATCAAGTAAATATAGTGAGAGAGGGAGGGAATAAGTGAAGGGACAAACTCTTAGAAAATATAGAAGGAAATACAGTCAAGGGACCAAGTACAGAGGAGTTGATCTTGGCATTGAGAAAGGCTACTTTTCCCTCAGAGGGCTTAACTAGGACTAGTAATGGGTGAAAGTTACTGGGAAGCAAATTAGTTAACATAATTCAATTCAACAAGTTTCCTTTCTTGGCACAGGCATTGCCCTTAAGGTGCTTACAGTCTACTGAGGGTAAGGAAGAATAATTAGAACTGTCCCACTGTGGATCTGACAACCTTATAACTAATGAGCTTTTCATGATGTGTTAGAATAGAGAAGTCCATTGGTCAGGGTTGTTGTAGAATGGGTTACTTTCTGTATAAGTTGACCTTTAATGTACCTTGCCATGTCCAAGATACCATGATAGAGAAAGCTAGATAGTCATGTGATGTAGTATAATTATAATATTCCTGTCATAGGGACAGGGTCACCAGTGCTCCCTAATGACTAACCAAATTCTGATAGCCTGTGCAATAAATTTCGTTTGACTTTAACTTTTAGCTAATTCTCAGAAACCTTGTACAATGAAGAGTAGGGAAAAGGTCAGTACTTATAAAAATTATGTTGTTGATACCTTTATTATTAATATATTCATAAATATATATTTTTTAAAATTACATGTAACCAATAGAAAATTAAATGTCTAAGAAATAAAACCTTGTGTAAAACCCCTTGCATTTAATTATGAAAATAATTTAATTTAATAAAATTTAATTATGAAAAACGGATAGGCAACAAACAAGAAATGCTGTTCCTCTGTAGCCTTTTCCAAGTCTGTGAAATTCCACTACTTTTGAATTTGTTTCTGTTTTGTCATTAATAATATCTGACAAGGACACATGATAGTTTTTTTCTTGACTCTGGTGTTCATTTCCTTTCTTTTCTTTTCTGGTTTCACATGTTTGTTCTCTCTGTCTCTCCCTCTCTCTCTCTTTCCTCTACCTCTTCTTCCTTTCTTTCTAGCCTTCCCCCTCCTTTCCCTATCAAGGAGGATAATTGTTACTCTATTTAGGAAAATAATATTTTATAGATGAAGTTAAAACTTTAAGTAGGTGTATCAAACTTATTTACATCTAAAGCACAAATATCATTTTAAAAATGAAAAATCTCTCAGATATGTTTTCAACAATTACTAGTTTATCCTTTCCTTTTTTTAGCTATTGATCCTTTTGAATTAAACTTAAGCTGTTCACTTAAAAGGTTTGGGGACCTTTGTGAGGTGGCACTGAAAGTTTATACCATTTAATGACTTCATATGGTGATAGGCTTAGTAGCTAGTAGATATTTTTATTAAAAATCCTTTCATTCAAATGGAAGATACTTGTAGTTATATTTTCACATAGAATATTTGTTTACATATAGAACTAATTTGGAATAGAATGCTTTTGGGCTTAAAGTACATTAGCAGAACTCCAAAATACAGAGCTACATAATCAATGCTATGGGTCACTTTTGGGGAAGAGCATTTTAGCTAGAGCTGGAGTTCCAGTAGAGACAAAGAATAGGTGTTTGTCTCCTAGCCACAAAGGCACACGGGTCAGAGTTGCAATGTTTCTGTTTTATACAATCATGGTTTTGAAGACATCTACCAAGCCCTTTTTTGAGAAGCATGCAGAAATCCCTTTTAAAGCTTTCTTTCTTTTTTTTTTTTTAATTAAGTAATTGGGGTTAAGTAACTTGCTCAAGGTTACACGGCTAGTCATTATTTATGTGTGGGTGCTCATTTTCTGAGGCCGGATTCGATCTCGGGTCATCCCAACTCCGAGGCTGGCGCTCTTACTCACTGTGCCACCTAGCCCCCCCTTAAAGCTTTCTTGATAGTGCTTTCTCTATCTTCTCTTATATTTAAAAGTGAAAAAAACAAAAACATAACAAATATCACCCATGGTAGATATTCAAAGAAGTAACAGACTAGGTAGGAAATAATTTTTAGTCCAGGATAATGTGTAAGAGAAATATCCCGTTTTTTGAAGAAGGAAACCAAATAAGGACATATATGTGATAGATATGCTATGTAAGAGCTTGATATTAAATTTGATTATTTCTTTTCTGTTAGCTTGCATTGAAATAGGCAATCTCTTTTTTAAGTTTTATGCAAATTGATTGCCTTGTCCAAACGGGAAAACAGCTTTAGTCTAAGCTCTTCCTTCTCTTTTCTCTTGCCCCATTTTATTTTTAAGTTGACCACCATTTACAAAAATCCATTTGGAATTGCATTTTGTATTAAATCTTAGTTCACTACGGAGTATTTTATAAAAGGAATTCTTCACACTATGAAGGAAGAGAAGTAGCATGTCAGCAAAAACTGTGTTGTTCTGCCTCAGGATTCACAGGTTAGTTAGAAACTAGTATTAGTAAGTTTGAGTTGCTAGATGCATGCTTATACTTTTCATTGAATTTAACATCTATTCTGTTTTCTCTACACACACACATACACACACAGATTTTTTTTTTTTTGAGGGGGAAAGGCAAGGCAATTGGGGTTAAGTAACTAGCCCAAGGTCACACAGCTAGTTAAAGTGTCAAGTATCTGTGGCTGGATTTGAACTCAGGTCCTCCTGACTCCAGGGCTCTGGTGCTCTATTCACTGTGCCACCTAGCTGCCCCAACATCTATATAGAAGAAAAGATGGGAAACCTTTTGAATGGGTATTAGTAACAGAAATGGACTTTTAGAAAAGTTTGTGATTTTTTTTTTTTACAAAGTTCTGGATTTGTGAGTTATTTGAAAAATATTTTGTGTACCATGGTAGTAGAGTGATTGATTATCAAACTCATACAATTTTTCCACTTTTAAGGAATGTGTTAACTCATGCTAGATGGTTCTACCTCCTTCCCCCAAATTTTGATAACTGGTTTTATAAGACTTAATGCCTTCTTATTAGCATGGAAATATAACATTTATGATCCTCTCCTTAGTTTTAGTCTGTTTTTTGTGTTAGGTCATTTGATGTGTCTGCAGTTTTTACATTTCTGCTCTGAGTGTTGGGAGAAAATCAGTGAAAAGTTCACTGCTGTTTGAAGAATTAGGCTCTACTTTCACACAATATACTGATCATTTTCGCATTACACATTACATCACCTTTCTTGCAGAGTACAGATATTCTGAAAGTGTTACAGCAGACAGCAGTAACTAGCTTGAAGAAGAAAGCATTGAAAGGAATTTTTATTATAGAGCTCTCTCAAATAAGCAGTTGTCTTATCCCAATCAGGCATCTATTCTAGATGGATAGAAGTTGGTCAAGGAAAAAAGTTTCTTCCTTTTGCATGCAAAGGTAATCTAAAAGGAAATTCCTCAAAGAAAATGTGGACCAAGGGTTTGATTACTTGAATTCCTGACTAATTGTAAAATAGCTCTGTGGATCTGTGATCTGACTGATATTAGTATACCCTCGATTTATTTGTGCAGGTTAAACCTAACTAACTTCTTATTCTCTTGTGGAGGTCTTTTTATATTTTTAAGCTACTAATGGACTCTTTGTTTTATCTTTTTTTTATTACCTGTTCTGCTGACCTGTGTTTTCTGATCATACTTTTCTACAGTGATATTCTTTAGTCACTTTTCTTGAGTTTTAGACATATTTGGAAATATATGGTGGTATACTTGTGCTCACCATGCATTATTACATTGTCTTTTGTCATCCATAACCTCAATTCCTTGGAGGCTCTGACATTACAGAATATACAGCCAGAGTTTTTCACCAAGAGACTATTTGTGTGGACATGATGTGTCCCTTTCCCCTCCCTCTCTCCTCCACAGCACCCCACCTGAGGGGCAGTCTGGAATTCATTAAAGCACTATCTCAGTTTCCCAAGTGTAGTCTACTATACACTACTTTGTGTGCCTTGTTCAGTTCTGGGCCTTATTTCTCCAGTTGCAGCACCTGGTTCAAATATTCATGTGTGTGCATACATACGTCTATATATGTGTGTGTGTGTATCTGTTTACATAAACCTATGTAGATAGATATACCTATGTAAATAGATACATACACACACACACACACACACACACACATATGCTAATAGACCAAGGCAATGGAATGATCATCTAATCGTTGTAGAATGTTTTATAAAATTTTTAAATTTTATATAATTTTATAATAAATAAAATTAATTCCTGTGTTTTAGGTTTCTGAAAAAGAGAAAATTATATTCACATTTTAAAAAGATGTTGAAATTACAAATATAACATTAACAAGTATCTTTCAAGGAAATTGCCCTATTTAAATAGAATGTTCTTATTTTTTTAATGATTTAAAAAAATTTGTGACCTTTAGCATTTAATCAATAATTATTTAATTCTAGGTATTGTTCTAATGAGACCTATTTTATGAGTTTAATCAATCAACAAATATTTACCAATCACTTCCATACCAGGAGTCTAAACTCAGGTATACTGCTTTCTGGAGTTTATACTCTATTGAAAAGCTATGAGATTGCCAAACATAAATACAAGGTTGTCAGTGAAAAATGCCAAATAAGTAGAATAGATAAGTGCTACAAAAGGAGTAGACTATTGAGGTTAGGAAAAGCTTTCTAGTATGAATTAGTTTGAAGAGGAGTTGGGGAAGGTAGGAATAGAATAAAGCCTGACTAGAGATAGTTGAAACCATGAGTTTGGATCAGTGATTCTCAAACTTAGTCTTGGGAGCACTTTACAGTCTTAGAAATTATTGAGGAAGGGGCGGCTAGGTGGCGCAGTGAATAAGAGCGCCGGCCTCGGAGTTGGGATGACCCGAGATCGAATCCGGCCTCAGAAAATGAGCACCCACACATAAATAATGACTAGCCATGTAACCTTGAGCAAATTACTTAACCCCAATTGCTTAAAAAAAAAATTATTGAGGACCCCAAAGAGCTTTTAAAAATGGGGTCTGTATCTCTTGATATTTTTATCACATGAGAAATTAAAATGAATAAAATGAAAAGTATTCATTTAAAATTAAATCTATTATTTTTTAAGATAAATAATTTTTCCAAAGTAAAACTAAATTAAAGGGTGGCATTATTTTAAGGTTTTTTTTTTTTTTTTGGAGGGCAATTGGGGTTAAGTAACTTGCCCAAAGTCACATGGCTAGGTTTTTGTTTGTGTGGGTTAAGTGTCTGAGGCCGGATCCGAACTCAGGTCCTTCTGACTCCAGGGCTGGCGCTCTACTCACTGCGCCACCTAGCCGCCCCCTATTTTAAGTATTTCTTGCAGAATTTTTTAATGTGTTGCTTAATAAAGATAGCTAGAGATTCTCATGTCTGCTTCTGCTTTAAATCTGCATTCATTCACTGCATTGTTTTCCTTCAGCTATATGAAGAAAATCTGGCCTTATATAGATGTGTAGTTTGAAAAGGGAGAACTATTTTAATAGGCAAATAATGTCTTATTAATAGGAAAATGCTTTTGACCTTGTGGTCCTTCTAAAAGGATCTTGGGGACCCCTAGAGATCCATGGTAGCTTGGATAATGGTGATCAGTGACTAGAGCTATCATTGTCAGAACTAAGCAATAGGCAAGAAAAGGGAGGGAAACAGGGGAAGGGGGACATTAAAAGAGAAGATTTTTAAAAAGAGGGGAGGCCATTTTTCTGAATGGTAGGAGAGGGCTGCCTTAAACTTCCTAGTGGATACAGTGTAGCACTGGTAGAAAGAATGTCACCATTTCTATATCTGCAAAGTCTTTGCTTGATACTTATATTCATTGTAAACAAAGATTAAGGGAACCACACTTCAAATTGCTACAATATTGAAACTTAATTTATGTCACTGTATCTTTCCTCTGATTGCCCTCCTAAATTAAATTGTCCCTTCTTTTATTTGCTAACTGAAGTGACAACATTGAGATCTTCAGCTGACCCAGGTCAGTGATACAGTGGTGAGGAGAGGCTGATGTCCCCAAGTCTTGCTCTTCAGTATGCATAACTGTATTGATTAGAGTGAAGATACTACTACTAGAAGAGGATGGCTCTAGAGCAGCGGGGTGGCGCAGTGAATAGAACACTAGCCCTGGAGTCAGGAGTTCAAATTCGGCCTCAGACACTTAACACAAAAACTAGCCTGTGACCCTGGGCAAATCACTTAACCCCAATTGCCCTCCAAAAAGAAAGAAAGGAAGGAAGGAAGGAAGGAAGGAAATCACAATTGAACATTATCTATTATATTTTTATTTGTTTTATTAAATGTTTTCCAATTACATTTTAATCTGGTTCTGGCTTATTCCAAGTTTTGCAGGTGCCTTGGGAGCTTAATACTCCTGCTCTGGAAGAGAGCACATGTGACCACTGTGATACAAGTAAGAATATGATGCATATAGTTTTAGAGTAATAATATATAGTTTGAATAAAGATTTGAAGAAACATTCCAGATTATAAGGAGAGCATTTAACAGATTTTAAAGTGGATTCTTTGAAATTTAAAGTCTTGATAAAACCTTAATAATACTATGCTCTTGGTTTTTGTCAAGAAGAATTATATTTGCATCTCCTAGAGGTGGGTTACAATAGAAAAAGACTATCTACTCCACCTTTAAGTAATGGGCAAAGCAGTTTTTAAAGTTTTGGTTGCAAAATGGTCATAAATAAAAACTAAAATTTATGTAGGCTTCACAAAGAGAGAGGCATTGTGGATTTGGATTTATTGGATATTGGGCTTAACTGATTAGCAATTAGGAGACCTAGAATATGTTCCTCTTGTTGCCATTTAAGTGGCTATGTGACCATCGGTAGGTTACTTAAGATTTTTGAGCCCATTCCTCATCTATGAAATGGGAATGCTAGACTAGATCTCTTTGGTTATTTTCCAAAGTAAAGTTCTAGTAATGCCAGTTGGGTTGGATTGAACATTTGGTTCTCACAAGAGCTCTGTGAAGTAGGCACCACAAGTATCCTCAGTCCTTCACACTCCAAATCTGCTTTTTTAAATACCTCACTATCCTTTAAAATCCTGTTAAAAAAACAAAAATGAGCCAAATCCCCAAACCATAATAGTTAATTTTTTTTCAACTTCTTACCATAGAACTTTCCTCAGTACTTGGGGCCTTTTCACTGTAGAACATCTCTCTGCCATTCCAGCTTCCTTCTCTTATTGGCTAGTTCCTTCTTGGGCCTTCATTTTGGAGAGGGTTCCCAGACAAATGTGTGCTGTTAATGTTTAATAATTAGCCCTTTAAAAAAAAGTATATGCAAGACACTTTCAGTTGAATCTCCATTGTTGATTTATTCTTTATCACTTTTTCTGAGTCTTGGGAATCGAGAAAAACATTAAATCAAGCTCCAATTTATAGTGTTTGCTGATTCTGAGGTGCAAGTGCCCACAAGGAAAATTTAACAGTCAGCTTTTGTGAGCGCACTTGAGCCATCTCTAGCATACTCATGAGCCCTGACCAGCTACGCTTCATTCCCCTCTCTGCTGTGCTTCTGACTCTGGATTTGCCACTGTTTGTACTTGTCCTTCTACCCCGCCAGCTTTTTATCTTTCTTTATCCATCAGAATATAAGCTCCTGAAGGGTCAGGGACTGTCTTTCTTTTTTGCTTTTATTGTATCCCCAGCAGTTAGTACAGTACCTGGCACATGGTAAGAGTTTAATGTTTGTTGCCCAATTGTAGACTTGTTTGAAGAATTGCTGTTTGTGGAGAGACAATGAAAGGGCAGCATGCCACAGAGTGCTGTAGAGTCAGTAGGACCTGGGTTCATATTCCACCTCCCATACTAGCTGAGTGACTCTGGACAAATCATTTAATCCTTAACCTTGCAGGTGACTCATTTCATTTTAAGGTCCCTTCCAGTTCTAAATCTTTAATCCTCTGATAGGGGCTCAAAATCAAGTATTTGAGAAAAGGCTACGATATGGTAGTATAAGAACTATTGGTCGTGTACTTAAGGTAGATAATTTATTAGGGGAAATTATTTCATCATTTATGTATAGCTAATTTTTTTTTTTTTTTTTTTTTTTTTTTGCCTTTTGGAGGGCAATTGGGGTTAAGTAACTTGCCCAAGGTCACATGGCTAGGTTTTTGTTTGTGTGGGTTAAGTGTCTGAGGCCGGATCTGAACTCAGGTCCTTCTGACTCCAGGGCTGGTGCTCTACTCACTGTGCCACCTAGCCGCCCCGTATAGCTAATTCTTAATACTTAGAAATAATTCTTAGTATATTTTAAGGAGAAAGCATAGTTTGTGTTTTTTATCTAATTTTCTTATGTCTCTCTGTGAAGTAGTTTTGAATTAATGTGTCAAAGCAGCCCAGATAATGGAAAAGTAATGTGAAAGAACTTTTCCTTTTTTTTTTTTTAAAGAGAATTTGACAATCTCAATTGATGTGGGAAAAGTTGATGACTTTTCTTTTGGGATGGAGCACATATTGGTGGGATATTAGAATCTGTACTTTTTCATCAACTTGCTAGTTTATTATTACTTCAGTAGACAGTTAAATGGCATCCTATTTTTCTGAGTTTTAATTTGCTTGTGAAAATCCTATCCAAGGGGCGGCTAGGTGGCGCAGTGAGTAGAGCGTCGGCCCTGGAGTCAGAAGGACCTGAGTTCGGTTCTGGCCTCAGACACTTAACGCACACAAACGAAAACCTAGCCATGTGACCTTGGGCAAGTTACTTAACCCCAATTGCCCTCCAAAAAGGCAAAAAAAAAATCCTATCCATGTTTTAGTTATAAAAGTAATGAGATAATGGTGTGTGTGTGTGTGTGTGTGTGTGTGTGTGTGTGTGTGTGTGTGTGTTTTCTAAAGCAATTGTTAAGTAACTTGCAAGTTAAGTAACTTGCTCAAGGTTACACGGCTAGTTATTTTTGTGTGGGTGCTAAGTCTGAGGCCAGAACCAATTCAGGGTCCTCCTGACTCCAGGGCTGGTGCTCTTACTCACTGCACCACCTAAGCCACTCCTAATAGTGTGTTCTTACAGAAGGAATACTAGACTGGGAAAGCTAGTTGCTAGTCTGGGCTTTGGCTTTAATCTCTTTGGTTCTCAGTTCCCTCATTTGTAAAATGAGTAGATTTTTAATAGATTGGGGATTCTTAATGTGCTGTCCATGAACTTAAAAAATATTTTGGTTAACTGTATTTCAGTATAATTGGTTTCCTTGGCAATCCTGCATATTTTATTTTATTCATTTGAAAACAATCAGAATCCATAGAAAACAATCAAATCCATAGACTTCACCAGACTATGAAAGATGTATATGATAAAATGTGTAAGAACTCCTGTACTAGGTAATCCTTCAGTACCCTCCAGTTGTAATTAGTCTATGATTTTGTGGTTGAATTTATTTTAAAAAGTTTTTGAAAGTCAGTGTGGAAGTTGACTTACTGCCAACTTGTGTTAAAACCTGCTTCCAGGGAACCTTCCTCTGAGAGTAGTGCTTTAGTGTCTCTGATGTCATGTGACAGTCATTGCTGTTAAATTTTCCTTGATCTGTTTTGAGAGATTTTAATGTATTTTGTAACAAAGATTTTCCAATATAATCTTGTACAGTCAACAGACAATTTTTATCTTTCCATTGGTACTTAACATATACACAATAGTTTTTTTGGGAAAGATTTTTTTTTCTCTCTTGCTAAATAAAGTCTCAGAGTATCCTGTAGGGCTCTATTGGTTAAAAAACCTGTTAAAGGTTACATAGCAACTTGAGCTTAGATCTTCCCAGGTCTTAGGCCAGTTCTCTACTCTGCTATCTTGCTTCTCTATGAAAATCTTAACCATGGTTGGGGCGGCTAGGTGGCACAGTGAGTAAGAGCGCAGGCCCCAGAGCTGGGAGGACCCTGATGGGTTCTGGCCTCAGTTACTTAGCACCCACACATAAATAACTAGCCATGTAACCTTGAGCAAGTTACTTAACCCCAATGGCTTTAAAAAAAAAAAAGAAAATCTTACCATGGTTAACTTATTTGTTATTAGTCTACCTTGTTCAGTTCGCTAAATGTAAAACTATTTATAGTTTGAAATTACTGGCTCCTATTGCATTTTGTCAAATGCACAATTTAAAAAATTTCAAATACTGTTATGTATTCTTAGGCATGCTTTGGCAAATCTTTTACCTGTCATGTAGGTATATAGAGGATCTGCAGGGGTGGGGAATCTGCAGCCTTGAAGCCACATGTGGCCCTCTAGGTTCTCTAAGTGTGGTCCTTTGACTGAATCCAAACTTCACAGAACAAATCCTATTTGGATTCATTCAAAAGAGCATTTTAATTGGGATGTATTCTGCCCCCCCTTGCTCCCCCAGTTGATCTAACTATGGCAGTTCTCAGGCAGATTGAGGGGATGGGGTTTGAATCTAAGTTGTATGAAAACGTCATCAGTCAATTGGCTGACCTTTGATGGGGAGACAGGAAGGACAGCCTACGTTTTTATGCTAGAATTTGAGTCACAGAAAACAGGTTTCCTGCAGGAACTACTTGGCTTCAGCAAGTGTGTGGAAATATCATTTCCCTTGAAAATGTTTTTATCTTAGACATGCAATTACTTCAAATTGAAACAAACTTTTTTTTGCCCTCTGCTTTATTTCCATAGATGTATTTCCATTTTTGAGCTTCATATAAACCTGACTAAGGAGTAACCTAATCCTCAAGATGTTTGTAACAGAAGTGTTTTAAAAAGGACTGCACTTTCAGGTAAAGACTTAATTTTGTTTTTGTTTAATAGCATAGTAACACTTTGCCTCTAATATGGAGTTTCTGGCTTTTTCTTGTATGACTGGAAGGAATAGGTGTTTTTTTGAAGATGACAATCTGAACTCTCTTAGACAGGTTTCCACTTGCTTAGGATTGGCTAAGATAACCATGGGGGTGGTTATTTGGAACAAATAACAATGTTACTGAGAGATTTTACTTGAAAAATAAATTAAGGAAATTAAAGTGATATTTGTGGACATATTTAGCAGTCTTTTGTAAAATGTGCGTGTGTGCATTAGGGAAAGAAAAGGAAAAAACAGTTGGAGAGGAGAATGGCTGGGGGGAGGGAGGGAGCAGGGCTGAAGGAAGAAAGGAAAGAGAAAAAGGGATAGGGAAAGGGAACAGTGCTGAAGGTTATTTGTCAGTAGTAGTTCCAGATTCACAGGATTCAGAAAAATTGTAATTTGTCTTTTATTTGCCACATATCTTTTAGATCTTGAGATAGTGCCTAGGATGTAGCTGTGATTCTTAAACTAGGGTTTTTTTTTCTACCTAGTTTTTTTTTTAAACTCTGTCATCAGCTATAGATGATCCACACTTATGTTAATTTTGTTTCAAAGTTTAAAATGTCTAATGTAGCACATTCTTAGGTACCTGCTCTATGGTAAGGAGAGTAAACAGTACTGGCTAATGGGGAAAATAAATTATTCGGGTTTTTGGAATACATTTTGTGAACTTTCTCCACCTGATTTATCTTAATTATATTTACCTTAGAATATATTTTTATTTTTCTTAGCACATACTGACTTAAGAGTCAGGTTAGGAGCATATTAAGCAGTAAGGGACTCTGTTCCAGGGTTTTAAAAGTGCTCAGTATACCCATAACATATAGATAACACAACAACACTTTTATATTTGAATCATTATACACACTACTGCTTTATAATACGTAAGCTCTTTGTAGTTTAAACTGTTCTTTTACTTGTGGCACACCACACTCTTTTCTAAATGGAAGAGGAAGCTAAGACCCAGAGACAGGGGTGGGGAGCCCCTGATAAGGTTTCACTTAGTGTTAATATAGTTGGGACCAGGAGTCTGAGCTTCCGTCCTGAGGCCTGGCTCCCTTTTCAGTATCTGTCACATAGAAGAATAGAATGAAAGAAGAGTTACCTCTTCTTGGTATAGCTATCTGTGCTCCTAATTTACATATACTTGACTTGATGGCTATCTACCTTTTTAATGGCATTTCCAAGATGATGGGAACAAATCTTTAGTTCATTTGAGGAAAGCTTTGACTTCTCTATTATTTCTACAATAAGAAATGTTTTTTTTCTTATTTTTTTTTGAAAACCTTAAAATTCTATTTGCTAAATGCAAAAATTAATGCAGAAAATTATGATATGATGAGTGGAGTTCCTCTTAGAAAACTAAGCCTTTATCAGGGAGATATTTCATTTTGCACAGTCTCTTAAAGGCTTATATATTACTTGATCCGTATAGATAAAATTCAGCATATTTTTTTCTTTTAGGGAGTAAGCATTGTACCCATGTGATAGTCTTCCTTGGCAATTATTGTTTACTGCAGCTAGGTGGCACAGTGGATAGAGTATTGAGCCTGGGCTCATCTTCTTGAGTTCAAATCTGGCTGCAGATATTTACTGTTTGACCCTGGGCAAGTCACTTTAACCCTCTTTGCCTAAAGTGTCCTTATCTGTATAATGAGCTGTAGAAGGAAATAGCAAACCACTCCATTATCTTTGCCAGCAAAAACCTAAATAGGGTCAGGAAGAGTCTGATAGGACTGAACAACAACAATACATTTAAATACAAATTAATTTCTCTAATAGTCCTTCCACCTCTAAAATTTTGAGGGTGATTTTTTGATTCAAAATAGATTTTTTTCAAAGTATACATATTGTAATCATAAAGCACTATTTATACACATGTGTATATTATTCTTACTATTTTAAGTTTAACTAGATTTCTTCAAGTTTCAGATTTTTCAGAATCCTTTTAATACAGAAGACCCTATAGTAGTAGAAAATGTATTGAATTCTAGGAATCAAGACCTGAGTTTCAGTCAGCTCCTTTATCAACTAAGATTTTAATCTTGGCCAAGTACCTTATTCTCTCTACACCTGTTTCTTCATATATAAAATGAGAAGATTGGATTGAGATGATTTATAAGATCCCTTCTACCTCTGTGCTAATGTTATAATTGATGATGGCGTCAGGACATTCTGATCTCGGTTAAAACTTACATGTCTACACCCCAGTATATTTACTTTTTTAAATTAAATTACGGTAATTATAAACTGATTTTAAATCTCAGTATAAAGGTCAAGGGAATGTAAAACTATTGGATGAATAGTATTTTGTTTTTTAAATTTCATTTTTCTAAAACTTAAATATACAATAAGAAAAAGAAATATATTATAAACTTAAATATTAAAACTTAAATACAAAATAAGAAATGACAAAAAACCCATGTTCTATGCACAGCAGAATGTAAGAGAAGATTCAAAATATATAGCAATAAATTTCCATTTCAAGGAAGTCTATGTAATAAATACTCTACTTTGTATTGAAAGCTATCCATCTTTTCTTTGCTTCCTTGTAAGTTTTCTTTTGTCCTTTTTTGTGCACTTTTTATTTTGTTCTTTTTTCCTGCCCCCAGAAGGTTACAGTTAAGTATATATATATATATATATATATATATATATATATACACACACACACACACACACACACACACACATATATATATATATAGATGTATACATATACATATATACATACATATATAAACATATACTTTCCCTTACAAATTCTACTCCTGATCTTTGCTTTATGTTTGTGTGTATCTCCTATTTCCTATCTCTCCTGACTCCTCTTCTTCTACCCCCTACCTTGCCTTTCCCCCCACCCCCTCAAGGATTCCCTTATCCTTCTATTACCATAAATCTAAACACCCTTCTATGCTCCCTTTTGACCTATTCCCTCCCTTATCCTCCCAAAGATCCCTCCCTTATCCATCAAATCTAAATATACTTCTATAACCCTCTTAACCTGTTTCCTCACCTTCCCCTTCTCTTTTCCCCCGCTCCCTATCCCCTTAGTGTTTTATTTCTTTCTGAATTTAGACGACTTTTAGTCTTTTATTTTATATTTTTTATTTATTAAATATTAAAATATTATATATTTTATACTCTTTTATTCCCTCTTGAACCCATTCCTGATGAAAGTAGGTTTCCAGAACAAATAGCCTTCCTCTCCCATCTAATTCCTCTGGGTCGATTCTTCCTCTTGCACCTCATTTGTATAAAATCATTACTCATCTTGGAGATTCCAAAACAGTTTTACCTTTTTAAGCCATATCATACTCAGATCTGTTCTCATCTTTCTTATGAACTACCCAATTACTAAAAATCTTAGACAGATGTTTTACATTTTGCTTGCATAAAAGGTAAACAGCCTGTCCTTATTGAGTCCCTTGTAAGTTTTTGATATGTACCTTACATTTCTTTTGGCTCTTGTATGTCAAACCTTCTATTAAGTTAAGGGGTTTTTTTTTTTAAACACAGTCCTGAAAGTCTGACAATTCATTAAGTGTCCGTTTTTAAAATTTTTGTTCAGAATTATGCTTGGCTTTGCTGGGTATGAACGTTTTGGCCAGAACCCTAATTCTTTTGCTTTTTGATATGTGGTGTTCCAAGACCTGTAGTCTTTTAGTGTCACCACTATTAAGTCTTGTGTGATTCTAATTGTGGTACTACCATATTTAAATAGGTTTTTTCTTGTTGCTCATAATATTTTTGTCCTTGAATAGGGGGTTTCAGAATTTGACTGTAATATTCCTGTGGGTTTTCCTTGTAGGATCTCTGTCAGGTGGTGATTGGTGAATTTTTTTCTATTTCTAGTTTCCTTTTTGTTCTAATGCTTCAGGACAATTTTCTTCAATTATTTTTTGTATTATTATGTCAGATTATTTCTTTGATCCTCGCTTTCATGTAGTCCAGTTATTTGTATGTTTCTTCTTCTTCATCTGTTCTCCAGATCAGTTATTTTGTCATAAATTCTTCCTTTCTTCATAGATTGACAGGTAAACTGTTGCAAAAATTTTAATTTTATGTGGTTAAAGTTGTCTTTTATCTTTTACAATCTTTGTTTTCTTAGTAATTTTTGAAATAGCCAAAGTTATAAAAAGTACTTGATGTGATTTTCTTTTGGTTTATTTTAATGATTTGACCATTTATATTCTGATCAATATACATTTTGAGGTTATTTGGTATATAGTATGTATAAGATGTTGGCATAAATGTAATTTCTGCCAAATTGCTTTGAATTAAAAAAAAATTATGTAGTTGATCCTTCCTTTCTTGAAATAAGTGATTGTAAAGAATGGAATCAGTATATCCAAGTTGCATAAAGTTCAGTTGGAGTGTATTCATTGTTAGTCATGTGTTTATTGACTTTGAACTTTGCTTTCATTGAAAAAAAGTGTGTATTCATGTGGGAGTTGTACTTCAATAGAGTCAATAATTTTGGCTGTTGCTTTGCTACCTTTACCCTCACCTGGCCTCTCTAAGATAAGGGGCCAAGCCCATACATAGGTTTGGAACACTGAACTTGGGCAAATGACTCTATAGCTATTTTTGTCTTCCTTCTCCAATTTGTTGACTTATTCATTTGTTCTATAGATTCGTTGATATAAGGTTACTTTGTAAGATGAAATCCTATACGTTGAAGTAATTTGACCCTTTTTCAGATTTTTAAGTGGTTTTTTTTGTTTTTTTGGTGGTCAGTCTATCTGAGTTGCAATTTTCAGCCCATAGTATGTAGTGATTATATACATCCTAGGATAAAACTTAAAAATGGTTATTTAAAAGAATTATTTTTAGGGGCGGCTAGGTGGCGCAGTGAATAAGAGTGCCGGCCTCGGAGTTGGGATGACCCGAGATCGAATCCGGCCTCAGAAAATGAGCACCCACACATAAATAATGACTAGCCGTGTAACCTTGAGCAAGTTACTTAACCCCAATTGCTTTAAAAAAAAAAAAAAGAATTATTTTTCTCCTTTTTATGGTTCTGAGAATCTGTAACCTGGTTAGTTTAATGTTTTGTATCTATTCTTTAGTTTTAATAAGTTAATTCAAGCAGTGTTTGAAGTTAAGTCAAGTGATGGAATCAGCTAATTTCCTATTGGACATTTCTAATTGTATGTCCTGTAGGTATCTCATATTCCACTATGTCTAAAACAGAACCTATCTTTCTCCCTTACCTTCTTATGGTACCTCCATCCTTATTGTCACCCAGGTTTACAACCTCAGAATCATCTTTACTTTCATTGTACCATATCCAGTCATTTGCCCAATCTTTTTGATTCTTCTTCCATATCTGCCCCCACTGCTCTACTCATGCATTTACCACCTTAACCCAGGACTTTCTGCATCTCTCCTTCCAAATTGTCCTTCTTCTTCCTCTCACTCCCTTTTATAATACTTCCTTTTATAATACTGCCAAAGTGATATTCCTAAAGCAGGTATGACTGTTCATATATGCAGAGTTCCAGTGGTTTATTACCTCTGAAATGGCATACAAATTCCTGTTTGGCATTTAAAGCCCTTCAGAAATCTGACTTTACCTTCCCTTTCCTGACTTATTTTCCTCTTCCTCCTCATGGAATTCTGCATCCCAGCCAAATTAGTTCAATTGCTTTTCCTCATCCCTGACATTGCCATCTCTCATCTCTGTGTCTGCATAGGCTGCCGTCTTTGTGTTATTGTCCTTTATTTTTGAAGAGGACCATGGCATCAGGGAAATGATGATATGACTTGGTGTTGGCTTTTATTTGAGTAAGGGAGTCTGCCTTCCATGCCAAAATGGATGCCCTCGATTCTTAGAATCCCCAGCTCCAATGCCACCTCCTACTTGAGATCATTCTTCATCTTTTGAGTCGTTGGTGCTTCCCTCCTCTTCTCCCAACAAAATTGACTTGTATTTACTTTGTACATATTTTATACTTTTACGTGTAGTTTTTCCAGATAGAAACCTTGAAGTCCTAAGATAGCACGTGATGGATAGTAGGCACTTAAGTTGATTGATTGATTGTTGATTAATTTGGTAGAATATCCTCATGAACACCTTACTTCAAATAGACTGAGAACAGTTACCTAATAACTTGCATAATAACAGATTCTTACTTTGCAAGCTTACGAGTGATTGCAAAGGGTCCATACATCTTCAGATGAGAAATATGAGGTGAAGAAGCTCCATTTAGAAACTACCTGTTTGGAGTCAATTAATAAGCATTTGCTAATTACCTATCACATACTAGGTTGTATACTAAGTGTTGGGCATGCAAAAACAGAAATGAAAGTTCCAGCTTTTAGATGGGGGTATAGGACTCATTGTGTTCACAAGTAGGTCAGTATTTTTTAAAATACAGTGATGGTGGTCTATAAAAAGATCAAGTTGTTATCAGGTTGTAATCAAAAAAGGCCTCTTGATAGATGTGACCCTTGATCTTTAAAGGTTCCAAAAGACAGAGATGAAGAGGGAAAACCTTCCTTGTATGGGGAATAATAGCTTGTGGAAAAGCAAGGAATTAGGAGGTGGGTTGTTGTTTAGTGGGAAATAGCAAGTAGATCAGTTTGGTTGAGAAAAATAGTTTTTGAGGAGGGAGTAGTGTACCTTTCAGTCATTGCTTAATTACAAAGCTCTGCATTTCTTCTCCTCATTGCCCTTTTGGGCCTCCTTTGCCATTTGAGTTAGTCTATTTTTTAAGGTGTTGTTTTCCTCAGTCAGGCTGTTGACCCTCATTTCATACTTTTCCTGCATTCTTCTCATTTCTCTTCCCAATTTTTCCTCCACTTCTCTTATTTGATTTTCAAAGTCCTTCTTAAGGTCCTCTATGGCCTGTAACCCGCTCATATTTTCCTTTGGGGCTTTTGGAGCAGGATTTCTGACCTCACAGTCCTCCCCCTGTTCTATGCTTTGATCCTCTTTGCCCCCAAAATAGGAGTCTAAGGTTGCATTTTTCTATTTAATTTGTTTCCTTTGCCTTGGCATGTTGCCACTTAATTACTTGACTTTTGGGTTTGTTGCCACAGTATGGCTGGGCCGCCAGACAGGTGAACATTCGTCCCGAAAGTGTGTGCGGGGACAACTTCCATTTCTGGCAATCGCTGGAAACCCACCCACGACCTCCACCCCAGATCACAATCCAGATCCAGGGAGGTTAAAGCAAGAGCGATTAGCCCCCAAGACTGATCGCTGGATCTCCCTACAGTTTGCAGGCCAGGAGCTGGAGCTGCCTCTGAAAACTACAAAATGGCGTGTCTCCTCAGCAGCTTCTAGCCCCCAGGGGAGGAAGCCGAAGCATTCCCCAAATAATGGTCCCAAAGTCCATAGGTCACTAATCTCACTTTGTCCTAGGCATGTCTATGTTGATAATTCTGGAATCACCACAGCTGCTGGTGTTCTGGGGTCCCTCCAGCCCGCTGCTGGCCCTGCCACCCTGGGGCTAAAACCGCAACTCAGGTGGACCTGTGCTCAGCTCCCCGCACACTGCACACTGTGTGCTGCACGCTGCCGGCTCCCAGAGTGCTGCTCTGGTCCTTCCTGCAGGGCTGCTGGGCTGTCCTCAGCGGGAGGTTAGCTTCTCTGTTGTTCTGTGGGTGCTGGGGCTCCAGAAGTTGTTCAGAGTCCCCTTTTACATAGTTTGGAGGTAATCTGTGGGGAGAGTGCCTTGGATGTGCTGTTTCTACTCCACTGTCTTGGCTCCACCCCCAAAGCTCTGCATTTCTTAATTAGTTTTAGTGTTTTGGATTAGAATAAGCTAGAATTTTTCTTTTCAATTTTCTAGATTATACATGCTATCTAAAGAATGATTTCAAATTTTAGATGTCTTTTTCATATGTTATGTATATTTTATTTATGTTTGGAGGGGTTTCTTTTTTTTAATAAAAGCTCTTTTATTTTTTTTCCTCTACTGTTTTGTTTTTAAGACTTTATTAACTTCTGGTTTACATCACTCATTTACACCAGATTTTGAGTTACAAATTTTCTTCTTTTTTCCTGTACACACTGCCCCAAAATAGTTGTCCCACAGGATATCCCCTCCTCCAATCTGCTCTCTCCCATATCTTTTCCCATACCCTCTTCGACTTTTCCAGCAGGGCATGGTGGATCTCTGTGCCCCAGTGCCTGTATATCTTATTTCCCAATTACATGTAAAATAGTATTAATAATATTTTATATATGTATATATATATATATATGTATGTATGTATGTATATGTGTATGTTTTTAAACATTTTGGTTTCAAAACTTTGAATTCTAGATTTGTTCCCTTCCTCCCTTGTCACCTACCCTTACTGGGAAGATAAGCAATTCAGTATATGTTGTACATATGTAGCTAATATAAAACATTACCATAGTAGATATATTGTAAAAGACTGACTGTATTTCTCTCCCACCTCCCACTTGTTCTGTTCTCCACTTTGATCCTGTCTCTTTTCAAAAGTAGATGCTTCCAATTTCCCTCCGCCCCAGCCTGCCCTCCCTTCCATCATTTCTCCTCTCATCCCCTTCCCCTGCCACTCTCCTGTAGGGTGAGATACCCTATTTAGTGTGTATATCATTCCCTCCCTGAGCCAAATTCAATGAGAATAATGTTGGCCCATTCCCTTTTGTCTTCCTTTTCTTCCTCTCCATTGTAATCATTTTCCCATGCCTCTTGAGATAGTTTACCCCATTCTGTATCTCCCCATCTCCTCTCATTATATTCCTCTCTCACCTCTTAATTTCACCTTTTAAGTATCATCCCTTCCTATTAAAGTGGTCCTATGCCCTCTATCTATGTATACTTGTAAACATGTACACGCATTCACGTGTGTTCTCATATGCCCATATACCCTCTGATATAGACTATATATATATTTCTATTCTCTTCAACTATTTTCATACTGAGTTTCATCAGTTACAATGATCATTTTTCCATGTAGGAATGTCAATAGTTCAACTTTGATAAGTTCCTTATGATTTCTTTTCCCTGTTTACCTTCTCAAGCATCTCTTGCTTCTTGTATCTGAATGTCAGATTTTCTGTTCAACTCTGGTTTTTTGAACAAGAATGCTTGAAAGGGGGCAGGGGGCAGAGTCAAGATGGGAGAGTAGTAACAGCATTTCCGCAAAGCTCCTGCTCCCACCACTTCCAAATTTTTGTAAAAGGGGATGCTGAACAAACTCTGGAGCTACAGAACCTACAAAATGACACAGAGAAGCTAACCTCCCACTGAGGACAGCCCATCAGCCCGATGGGGAGCGACAAGTGCAGCACTATGGGAGCCGAGCCAAGGTCTGCTTGAGTCAGAGGTTTTAGACCCAGGGTGGCTGGACCAGCAGCCAGCTGGAGGGACCCCACAACACTAGGCGTTTCCAGAATTACCGGCCTCTTTCCCTGGGGGCAAGAAGCCATTGAGGTGCCAAGGCGCAGCCCAACATGTTGCAGCTTCAGCTCCTGGCCTGCAAACTGTAGGGGGATCCGGTGATCAGTCTGGGGGGTAAGTGCTCTTGCTTTAACCTTCTTGGATATGGATTGTGATCTGGGTTGGAGGTCTTGGGGTATGTGACCAGCTTGCCAGAGTGTGTGGAGGTTTCAGAGAGGCCACCCAACTAACACCCCAGGCAGTTGAGAAAACGCCATTTGGGACAGAAGCTCCCCTAGCTGGTGGCAAAGTCCTACTTTGGCAACAAACACAAAAGTCAAGTAATTGAGTGGTAACATGCCTAGGCAAAGGAAAAAAATAAACAGAAAAATTCGACATTGCACTCCTCTTTTGGGGGCAAAGAGGATCAAAGCATGGAACTGGAGGAGGACTGGGAGGTCAGAAATCCTGCACCAAAAGCCCCAAATGAAAATGCAAGCTGGTTACAGGCCATAGAGGACCTTAAGAAGCATATAAGAGAAGGTGGGGAGGGGAATTGGGAAGAGAAATGAGAAAGATGCAAGAAAAGTATGAAATGCGAGTCATGACTGAGGAAAATAACACCCTAAAAAATAGACTAACTCAAATGGCAAAAGAGGCTCAAAAACTCAGTGGTCGAATTTGCCAGGTGGAAAAAGAATCTCAAAAGCTCACTGAGTAGAATCATTCCCTCAGAATTAGACTGGAGCAAATGGAAGCTAGTGACTTTATGAGAAATCAAGATACTATTAAACAGATCCAAACAAATGAAAGAATAGAAGGTAGTGTGAAATATCTCATGGGAAAAACCACTGACCTGGAAAATAGATCCAGGAGAGACAATCTAAAAATTATTGGACTACCTGAAAATCGTGATCAAAGAAAGAATCTAGAAATCATCCTTAAAGAAATTCTCAAGGAAAATTGCCCTGATGTTTTAGACCCAGAGGGCAAAATAGAGGTTGAAAGACTCCACAGATCACCTCCTGAAAAAGATCCCAAAAAGAAAACTCCCAGGAATATTATAGCCAGGTTCCAGAATTCCCAGATCAAGGAGAAAATATTACAAGCAGCCAGGAAGAAACAATTTGAATATTGTGGAAACATAATCAGGATAACACAGGATCTGGCAGCTTCTACACTGAGGGATCAAAGGGCTTGGAATATGATATTCTGGAGGGCAAAGGAGCTGGGATTAAAACCAAGAATCACCTACCCAGCAAAACTGAGTATCATTTTTCAGGGGAAAATATGGTCATTCTGTGGAATAAAGGACTTTCAAGCATTCTTGATGAAAAAACCAGAGTTGAATAGAAAATTTGACATTCAGATACAAGAAGCAAGAGATACTTGAGAAGGTAAACAGAGAAAAGAAATTATAATGAACTTCTCCAAGTTGAACTATCTACATTCTTACATGGAAAAACGATAACTGTAATTGATGAAACCTATCTCTGTATGAAAATAGCTGAAGAAGGGCATGTGGGCATATGAATACATATGTGAATGTGTGTATATATGTTTATAGGTATACATAGATAGAGGGCACAGGTCGAATTTAATGGGAAGGAATGATACTTAAGGGGTGAAATTGAGAGGTGAGAGAGGAACATAACGAGAGGAGATGGGGAGAGACAGAATGGAGGAAACTATCTAATGTAGAAGAGCAAGGGAAAGTGGTTGCAGGGGAGGGAACAACAGGAAGGCAAAAAGACAAAACCTTATTCTCATTGATTTTGGCTCAGGGAGAGAATGACATATATGCTAAATGGGATATCTTAGCCTACAGGAGAGTGGGGGGGGGAGAAAGATTGAGGGGGAGATGATGGAAGGGAGGGCAGAGTTGGGGGGAGGGAAGTTGGAAGCACACACTTTTGAAAAAGGAGAGGATCAAAGTGGGGAGTGGACCAGGTAGGAGGTGGGATAGGAGAGAGGGAAGTATAGTCAGTCTTTTACAATTTATCTACTATGGTAATGTTTTGCATAGCTACACATGTATAACATACTGAATTGCTTATCTTCCCAGTAAGGATGGGTGACAAGGGAGGCAGGGAATGAATCTGGAGTTCGAAGTTATAAAATCAAATTTTTAAAATATATATATAAATACTATTATCAATAGTATTTTATATATAATTCGTAGATAAGATGTGCAGGCATTGGGGCACGGGGATTCACCTTGACCTGCTGAAAAAGTCGAATGGGGTATGGGAGAAGAGATGGGAGAGAGCAGATGGAGGGAGGGGATATCCTGTTGGATTGCTCTTCTGGGGGGTAGGAAAAAACCATAACTCAAAATCTTATGGAAATGAATGATGTAAATCAGAAGTTAATACAGCATTTGAAAACACACACACACACACACACAAGAATGCTTGAAAGTCCTCTATTCCACTGAATGGCCATATTTTCCCCTAAATCATTCTACTCAGTTTTGCTGGGTAGGCTGATTCTTGGTTTTAATGCCAGATCCTTTGACCTCCAGAATATCATATTCCAGGTCCTTGGATCCATCATTGTGAAAGCTGCCAGATCCTGTGTTATCCTGATTGTGTTTCCACAGTATTAAAATTATTTCTTCCTGGCTGCTTGTAATATTCTCTCCTTGATCTGGGAATTCTGGAACCTGGCTATAATATTTCTAGGAGTTTTCTTTTTGGGATCTTTTTCAGGAGGTGATTGATGGATTCTTTCAACCTTTATTTTGCCCTCTGGTTCTAAAGCATCAGGGCAGTTTTCCTTGAAAATTTCTTGAAGGATGATTTCTAGGTTCTTTCTTTGATCCTGGCTTTCAGGTAGTTCAATAATTTTAAAATTATCTCTCCTGGATCTATTTTCCAGGTCAGTGGTTTTTCCCATGAGATATTTCACATTGCCTTTTATTCTTTAATTTCTTTGAATCTGTTTAACAGCATTTTGATTTCTCACAAAGTCACTAGCTTCCATTTGCTCCAGTCTAATTCTGAAGGAATGATTGTCCTCAGTGAGCTTTTGAGATTCTTTTTCCATTTGGCAAAGTCAGCTTTTTAAGACATTCTTCTCCTCATTGCCTTTTTGAGCCTCTTTTGCTATTTGAGTTATTTTTTAAGGTGTTATTTTCCTTAATCAGGCTGTTGACTCTCATTTCATAATTTTCTTTCATTGTTCTCATTTCTCTTCTTAATTTTTCCTCCACTTCTCTCATCTGTTTCTTAAGGTCCTCTATGGCCTGTAACCAGCTCTTATTTTCCTTTGAAGCTTTTGGTGCAGGAGTTCTGACTTCACTGTCTTCCTCCTACTCCATGCTTTGATCCTTTTTGTCCCTAAAATAGGAGTCTAATTTTGGATTCTTCTGTTTGCTTTGCTTCCTTTGCCTTGTCATGTTGACACTCAGTTACTCAATTTTTGGGCCTTTAACCACAGTAGGATTCTGTTACCAGACAGGTGAGCTTTTTTCCAAATGCTGGGGTTTTCTCAGCTGCCTAAATTATTAGTTGTGTGGCCTCTCTGAAGCCTTCACACACTCTGGCAACCTGGTCACACACCCCAGGACCTCCACCGTAGACTGCAATCAAGATCTGAGCAGGTGAAAGCAAGAATGATTACCCCTCAGACTGGTTGCTTGGTCCCCCTACAGTCTTCAGGCCAGGAGCTGAAACTGCCACATGGCTGCTCCACAGCCCTCAGTAGCTTCTCGCCCCAGGGGCAGAGGCCAACACACTTCCAGCTATTAGATCCAACGGTCCATACTGTACTGACCTCTCACTTTGTCCTCAGCATCTATGTGTTTATAATTCTGAAAACCACCACAGCTGCTGGTGATCTGGAGTCCCTCCAGCCATTGGCTGGTTAGGCCTGCCCTGGGGCTAAAACCTTTGGCTCACGAGGGGCTGGATTGGGGTCCCAGAGTCCTGTGCCTGCTGATTCCTCCCAGCCTGCCCTCAGTAGGAGGTCAGCTTCTCTGTGTCATTTTGTGGGTTTTGTAGCTCCAAAGTTTGTTCAGAGTCTCCTTCTACATGAATGGGTGGTGGGAGCCGCAGCTGCAAGGAGGTCCTGTTACTACTCTCCCATCTTGCCCCTACCCCCCCTTTGGGGGGGTGGGGTTCTTATCAGAAATATCCAGAATCCTTTCCCGAATTTTTTTTTTCAGACTTGATTGCTGGAATCTTTAGCAAAAGAATTAATTCACCCTTAAAGGTCTACATGAAACAATTTTAGGACAATTTTTTTGAAATACATTTGTAATGTTCCTTCCCTTCCCACTACACACACTATATATAATTGATTCTGTGTTCTAGAATCTGAAGGGTTTTTTTTTTTAAGGAATTAATTTTATTTTGGCGGGCAGTGCAATATGTCTATATGTGGATATCTGCATATAGATATCATGGCCATATATATTTGTTTTTGTTGTCAGAACATCCAAATAATTGTAATCTTAAAATATAGTACGACATGTAGATTTCTCCTCCTTTTTGCATTTGTCAGTGATGTGAATTATTTGGAGCCTCTTTTGACTTGTTAGATTTATGCTGTCTACAACATTACCACTGAAAAGAAAAACTTGAAGTGGTTGATTCTGGGCTCAGCGTTTCTTTTGCCCCATCATCTTGTTAATTGCTACTCCTTCCCTTGTGTTTTCTAATAGGAATCTTGTATTTTGATGAATATATGAGTAAATTTAATCTAAATTCTGTTAATTTTAGCTTATCAGTAAAGTTCTTGGGGGAAGCCAAGATGACTTCTAAAATTTTACTTTATATCATTTCTAGAACATCTTAAACAATTTTGAAAAATTTGTAGAATTGACAAGCAAAAAAAAAGAGCATTTCGATTAGAAGGCCTGAGTTTTATTACCTTTTGTAACAAACTTGCTGTGTTTCTTAGAGTTAATCTCATAGGATTTTTATAGCACTCAAAGGAGATGATGGCTCATAGAAGCAGTTTACCTTGGTGTAGGGGGTTGTAATCATGTAATTTGTATGGTCCTAAATATTAGTTGTTGTTTAATTCTCTTAATTCTCTTCTTTTCAAAAATAAGTCTTTTTTTTTGTTTGTTTTGGGGTGAATATGAATCGGTATAGTATTATTAGGGTGGAAGCTTATTGGTTTAATATTTTTATGCTGTAAAACTTAGGTGCAAAACTTCTTCAAAGACTAGATTAGGGCCTGTTCTACATGGCCTTTAAAATAGAGGTGGATGTGTGTGTAATTTAAAGTCTGCCGAAGTACCCTCCCACCCTCTGTTGACCTGTTTCAGTACTTGAACTTTTTAGCTTTGTCACTGTTCCTTTTTGTTAAATATTATGCTTCTAGAAAGTTTATGTAAAATGTTTATTTGACCTGGGAAGTAATAGGTTAACATTAACAACCATTAACAGATTTTTTTCTGGTTACCTTATTAACAGAACTAGAATCTACAGGGATTGGTTATAGACCAGGTAATTCTGGGTGGGAAAGAGTTGTACAAAGTTCAAAGCATTAGGACTGGGTCAGGGAGGGTTTTTTAGGACCAGCCCTATTTAATAACTATTGTGGTAAGTGTTATAGCTTACAAGATTTATACCGTAACTTTAATTTAGTCTAGGAGTGAATTTTCTTGAATGCATTTTTTTGGGGCTACTTTTCACAAGCCAAATTATTCATTATCTGGTAGCTAAATTACTGGTCATGATTTTATCTAGGTCTGGTTCTTAAGACAGCTGACACATTCTTGCTATCTTACTTGGATAATTTCATATTTGATACAACTTACTAGAATTTATGCCCCATTGGTATCGCCTTTAAGAACTCAGTATCCCCTCCATGCTGAAATGTGGCATCAGAGTAAGACTTTTGTTGTGGAACCATCCACTTCAACAAGTCTCAGATTCATTGACCCAAGAGCAGTAGAATGTTTAGTATTCTGCTGTGGTGGTCAGCTTCTTGCTAACTGATCATACCATTAACGTTTCCTTTTTTTTTTTTTAATAATAGTATTTATATATTTTTAAACATTTGATTTTAAATCTTCTAATTCCAGATTCATTCCCTTCCTCCCTTGTCACCCACCCTTACTGGGAACTCATGCAGGGCTGAGCTCGGCTCCCAGAGTGCTGTCCTGGCTGCTCCCTGCCGGGCTGCAGTGCTGTCCTCAGTAGGAGGTTTAGCTTCTCTGTGTCATTTTGTGGGTTCTGTAGCTCCAGAGTTTGTTCAGAGTACCCATTTATATGGATTGGACATTTTTTTTTACAGTAAGCATTTTATAGAATTTTAAGTGATAAAAATGTTAATTTTTTTCTTAATTGAGAGAAAAATAAGAATTGCATGAGTATAATGTAATAACTGGGTTTTAAGAAAACATTAATTGGTAGGATAGTTTATTTTAATGAATCTAGAAAGGTTTTTCCTCTGATTTTTAATCAGTGAGGCCTCTCAATCTGCTCTGACAGGTTTGACTGTGCTGTAGCCTTTTACCCTGCCCTAAAATTTTATAGAGCTGAAAAAGTTGTAGTGGTTCCATTAAGGTTTGATCATGGTGCTCCATTTATTATAAACCAAATATTTTAAGAAATAAATATGGATCTATAGTTGTTTAACTTTTGTTTATGCTTTAATGAATATATTATTTTTGGTTTAAATAATTTTATCTAGTATCTGTTTTGTGAACATCGGTTTTATAAAGTTAGATACATATATGGGCAGTTTTCTCAGGGTAAATTGGCAGTAATGCTCTCTATCAAATTTCTTACTATGCAGCATTATTATTGGGCATCGATTTGACCCATTTTGCTATGTAACCATTGATTAGAACTTTGTTATTTCCTTAGTTTTTACCACTGAAACAGTGTGTACCTTGGTTTAATTGCTTGATCTGTTTACTTTGTCTCACTTTGTATGTTATTGGGATAATTTCTGTTCTCTTCCAAATTCTCTCCCTCATTTGAATCTCAGTAAGAGATTTTGGAAATTAATTGGTCTTCTAAAAAATCAAGGGCTTTGAGCTCATTAGCCCAATTAGGCCTGTTGTGGCTGCACTTAGAGCTCTACTTTAAAGACTGCTAAAAAGAATAATTATGGTAATTGGGGTCCAGTTTATCCTGTTTCCTCTTTTATTATCAAAGCTAATCACTAGCATTGAGGGAGGTGATCTTCATTAAAGTAAGTTTAAAAAATTTTTTTTTAATCTGAATTACTGGAATTTCACATCTTGGATCTCATGGCAGGGAGCTAGACTTAGTTAACAACTTCTCAGGTTGACATCTCATATTGAAGTTGAGGAGATAGTCAAGCTATTTGTTGGTTAAACTTGTAAGGATGACTAGACTTCCATTTACTGAGTTTTCATCTACCTGATTGTCAGGATTTGATTCTTAGCTGTTTCTCAAGACTAAGAAGTTATAATTATATCGCTGTATTAAATAGAACCTGGGAGAGAGGAGTGGCAGCTCCAGCCTAGCCCTGTGTCCATTTCAGATTACTCAGGATGCTGTGAGGATACATTCTTGGGTGGTTCCAAGTTTTCCTCCCTTGGCTTAATAGGCATAACAGGTCAGTCAAATTTAGGCAGAATAGGCTTTTGAACAACACAAGCTATGTGAACCACAAGTGTAGTATTTTACTGTACTGAAAGCATCACCTTCAAATATATAACAGAAAAGCAGAGTTGCATAAAACTGATTTACATAGCCACCCAGCCAGTCAGTCAGTTAATAAACATTTCTTAAGCACTTTGCTAAGTGCTGGGGATATAAAAAGAGACAAAAGGCAAGTCAGTGTAATGGAGGGCTTACAGTCTAATGGGGAAGGCAACGAGTTAACAAATATGTACAAAGTTACAGTCTAATGGGAGAAGGCAGCACATAAAAAGAAACTGAATAGGGATGGGGAGAGAGAAGGGAAGGTATACAATAAAAGGGCATGATGAAGTCCTGCAGCCAGGTGGGAAATGATAAAGTGTGTCTGCCCTGCACCCCTTCCTTAAATATAGGAGCTAGGAGGAGCTGTCTGTGGGAGAGCTCTATCTTTTCCTTGGGAGGGACCCAAGAAGCAAGAGGTACTGAGGAGGTATATTTGAGAGTTGATTTGATCTTGCAGGAAGATGAATTTCTGTAGATAATAGAGAAGTACAGTGGAGCAGCCAGATGGAAAGTGATGAGTAGACTGCTTGGAGTTTCTCCTTAAATAGAAGACCTGAGAGGAATACTTTGAATAGAGAATTACTTCTTGTCTGATACTTGGACTAGATAGCCACTAAATTCTTATTCAGGTCTAGAATCTTGTGATCCATAAACAAACGAAATGAGAGGTTTGCTGAGTTACACCATAGAGTCTGAAAGATGCCAGAATTTTAAGTTCTTTTCCTGATCAATTTAACTGCATCTTTCAAATAGGCTCTTAATTTTAAGTGACATAAGAATGAAATTTCCATTCCATCTTACAGGAGACATTATTTAAATTAGAAAACATTGTCGCATACTTTAGAAAATGTTTTTCTTGGCATTTATTTCTAGCTTCATGGTTTGCAAAAGAACTAAATATAAGAGAATGCTTGGTATTCACGTCAACAATGGCTTCCTTGAGTGATAAAATGTCAAGGGGGGATTTGGTATCACTTATTTTTAATTAACATGAACTGTGAATGTGCTATGAGGAATAAACATTCTTCTGGTAGTTTATACATAGCTAATGTTACAAATTCTTAGGTCAGAAGAGAGAATTGCCAAACTAAATTGAGTCTTGATACTTCATGTCAGAGGCATTTTTCTCATGTTTTGTGTGCCTCATAATGTACCCTTGACTTAAAGATCTATCTTTCACTTGTTTTACTCCATAAAAAGGGGATATTAAGTTATGTGATTGACAACTCTATTGGTTGTATTGGAAGTTTCCATTGAGTTCCTCTCTTCTCGGGAGTGAGAATTATATCCCAAGAATTGGATATAATTTCACTCTCCCCCCCCCCCCAATCAATGAGAAAACATTGGATGCTTTGCCTATAATAATTATATGACTTTGGATTTCACTGTTAATGTGTTCAAATAAAAATTTCCACAGTTAGTATATAAATGAACCATATTTTTCACCCTGCAAAACTTCTAGATATTTTTAATTTCGGGAACTAGGCCATTACAATGATAACCTTTCAAAATAAGTGATAAGCTTCCTCTTAATAAATATCTTAGGAAATGTAAATGCTTTTTTTGGGAGGATAATTTATGAAATCACTCAAAGTTTAGAAAGTTTTCCAGTATGTCAAAGGTAGATTATTTTGTTTTAGAACTTTCACCAAATGTTTATTGAATTGATTGAATTTATTGAATCCTTATTTGGAATCCTAAGTATTGGAGAAAGCCAAGATTGAATAAGACAGTTTCTAATGTAATAAGAGTTTATATAGTAGTAGTGGATATTCATACTCTCTCCCTCCCTCCCCCTCCTTCCCTCTTTCCCTGACTCCCTTCTTCCTGTTTCCCCTCACACACACTAAAACAGAAAATATTTCATATGTATTTGAGAGGTGCAAACATAATAGCTACATTGAGTGCATAAAAACTATAAATAAGTGCTATTCTACATTACTTAGTAGTTACATGTATGATTTTGGGCAAATTAATTTTTGGGTCATAATTTTCTCATTTGTAAAATGAACAGATTTTGCTTAGGAATCTATTAAAATCATTATTATTATTGTTTTTTCCTTATGCTTTACAAATCCATTCTCTTTGAAGGGGCTAAGCTTATTTAAAATGCAGTTTGGACAGAGATGGCCTCTTGGACAAGTCACTTCCAAACCTGAGGTTCTTTCAGGCTGTGATCCACATCATGCATTTGTCTTCTCCATTTTCAGGAGGCTGGAGGTTGGATTCCTTTCACGTCAGCTTGTCCTGATCACCAGGACATTCTTCTCTTATTTTCAATGACTCAGTCTTCCTTTTTCTTCAGTATACATTCTAGCTTCTCAGTCTAATCAGCTCCCATGAGCTCCATTCTCCCTCAGCTACTAATAGGAATTGGGTAATACCTCCTTAATTTTCCTATCACCTGAGTTCCAATTCTATATTCAAGAACTCTAGAGTTTCTTTTATACAGTCATAATCTTTAATCTTTCCATCTCTCCCTATGCTTCACTCCTTTAGTTACTAAACCTACCTTTTGTCTTTTTCCTCACCATGATCTCTAATCCTTCTGTCCCTCAGTACACCCTATCTCCTCCATTTCTCAATGAAACTTCTTGGGGAAAAAGTGTGTGAAATTGGTGCTTCTCATTTTCTTCTAAATGCTCTGCCTTCTGGCTTCCATCCTCACCATCCAATGGAAACTGCTCTCTCCAAAGTTAGCAGTGATCTGTTAATCACCAGATGGCCTATTTTCAATCCGTATCCTTTTAGTTTTTTCCAGAATATTTGATACTGTTTGGTTCTTCCTGGGTACTCTCTCCTCTTTGGGTTTTTCTGATTCTTCTTTGTTCTCCTTTTAAATACTGGACTGCTAGATCATAGAGCATAAGTTTAGAGCTAGAAATGACCTCAGATCAAGGTTAATGATCAGTTCCACCCATTCATTCAGATATTCATTCAGATAAAGAAACTGAAATCTAGAGAGGTTACATGTTACATGGTTTGCTCAACTATCCCAGAGCTGGGAAATGACCACAAGTGGTTCCCCAAACTAAATACAATACCATAGATGGGATCTGAAGAGTACAACAGGACTATTACCTTTGTCATTCCAGATGCTAGATTTCTTTTTCTGCATGCTATGGTTGCTGTAAAGTTTTTGGCTTCAATGTGGCAGTATTAACTTCTATTGAGTTCGTATTCCATTAAACTCTTTGGATCCTTTTCCCTTGGGTTGCTTTCTTGTTGTGCCCTTTTCACCTTCGCATTTTGTACTTGTACTGCTGACTTTTTGAACCCAAACCACATTTAAATTTCAATTCATTAGATATGGTCCATATTTTAAACTGTCAAGATTTTTTCAAAGGTTTTCTTGGTTTTCTTTCAAAGGTCAAGGACTATAAAGTCCTTGACCTCTCTCGTTTGTTGAACCACTTTTGTTCTCTTTGAAAGGGCTGAGCTTATTTAAAATGCAGTTTGGACAAAGATGGCCTCTTGGATAGGCCTGTGACCTCCTAGAGGATTTAAACACACACACACACACACACACACACACACACACACACACACACACACACACACACACACACACACACACACACCCGCCCCCCCAGTACAATGAAACTGACTAGAACTTTTTTTTGCAACCTTCTATATCTACTAATTCAGCATTCTGTTTTTGTTTCTGTTGATTACTTCTGATTTTTCTGATGAATTATGGGGAGGAGGAAAGGGAAGATGAGGGAAAAATAACTTTGAGCCACTGTGAACTATATAAAGTCAGTATAAATATATATATAACTGACTTTAATGGTAACATAATTGAAAGTGTTTTCTAGCATCCATTTTTGTCTCCATGTATAAGGATTATCCTTCTTGTTTGATCTCTAAGTAGATTTCTTGGTGTTTGTCTAATTGACTTTTTGATACATTTCATTGTTTCTTCTGGGCAAGTTATTTTCTTATTTTCTAGATAGATAGAAAAATCTAGATTTTCTAGATTTTTTAAGGGTCTTTTTAATATAGTCAGATAGCATTAACTTAACTTTGGCTTGGTTTATTTATTTTATTTAATTAAGCTAGTTCCAGACCCTCGCTTTGAATTTTTCTTAAAATAAAAAATATTTTTGTGCCTTTTGGAAAACTTACTCACTCTATTGGGGAGACTCTGGCCTGCAAGAAAAAAGAAAAGATTGGAAAGGGAAAATAATGATTTTATTTCCATATTTCAAATTAATCTCTAATTAAAAATTTTCCCCTTCCCTTGAATAAATGTGGGCTCCATTTTGCAAATATTTGGTTATGAAAAGACAATTTCAGAGGCACAAAATCATGAAGATTCATGCAGAAATCTCTAGACTTTAAAAGAAACGGTAAGACTTTATAAAATCTGGAGGCATTCCTTTTAAAATGGAGTTAGAATGTAATTAGTCCAGATGTTTGAGTATATTAAACACATACTAGCAGCATTGTTTTGCTTCTCTTTCCTCATAGAAAGAGTGAAAATAGGGAAAGCTTAGCTTCTCAGTATTAGAAGAGTTCATACTTAGGTAGGCTATAAAGGAAAATTCTTGCATTTCTTGGTTTCTTGTTAGGAAATTCATCACATGCTACAAAGAAACTTTAGTCTTCCCTGCTTGCATTCTCATTAATGGAAAGTATTTTTGAAACAGGACAGCAGTAATTTCACATTATAAAGCAGTGTGTATGTAGTCCATTGTATTTAGGGAGCTTATGGCATTTCCTTCTAGTTGGTGTGCAGTGGAGAAAGCCAAGGATTTGAGTCTTGCCTCAGACATTTATTAGTTGTGTGACCCAGGGCAAGTCACTTAGCCTCAGTTCCCTGTAAAATAGGGATAATTACACTTACTTTACAAAGTTGTGAGAATTAAATGAGTTATGTAAAGTGTTTTACCAACCTTAGACAAAACTAATTCAGATTTTCCCTAGGGATGAGCTTTTTGTAATTTCTTATTGCAAATGCTTAAAAGGGCTATTAAGTCTGGAAAGGAGAATCCTTTGTATACTTATCCATAGACTAGAAATCTTAATTCCTAGAAACATCTAAAATAGTCCTTTTTATCTTGGGTGATCCTATCATTTATTTAATACATAAGTTAATTTCTTTCTTGCTCCTTAGTTTTATTTTTGATGTGATCTTTATCCTGTAATCATTTGGAGCTTATCTTGATGTATGGTGTGAAGTGTTGGCCTAAACCCAGTTTCTGTCAGACTGCTGTCCAGTTTTCCCAGGTTTTTTTTAATCAGGTGTAGTGAGTCCTTTCCCTAATAACTTTGTTTGCACCCAAACCTAAGATACTGTTTGCTTTTGTATATTGTGAACCCACTTTGTTTCACTAACCAACTTCTCTCTTTTAAAAAACTCGGACCACTTATTTTAATGATTGCTGCCCTGTAAGTACAGTTTGAAATCTGGTACTAATTGATAGATCTCCTTCCTTTCCACTTTTAAATTATTATCCTTTACTTTGTTGATGAATTTTTTTCCTCCATGTGAGTTTTATTTTTACTAGCTGTGAAAATGTTCTTTTGGGAGTTTGCTATATCACTGAATGACTAATTTAGGTAGCATTGTTATTTTTATTATATTGGCTCCACCTACCCAGGAGCAATTAATGTTGATTGTAAAGAGTGTTTATGTAATCTTAGTAAATTTTGGAAGATACACTCCCAAGTATTTTATAGTTTCTGTATTGTTTTTAATGGACTTTCTCTTTCTAGCTCTTCTCACTAGGTTTTGTTGTTTTATGTATAGGAATCTTGATGATTTATGTGAAATTATTTTATATTCTGCAACTTTTTGAAAATATCAGTTTTTAGTTAACTGTGAACTGTCATAAAATCAAAATAAAAATTTATCACTCATAAAATCCATAAATGATAATTTTGCTTTCTCTTTTTACTTATCCTCTTAGTTTCTTTTTTTCTTGCTTATAGCTATGGCTATTAATTCTAGTCCTATGTTAAAAAATGATGATAGTAATGGGTATCTGTGCTTACCACTTGATCTTAGTGGAAAAGGCTTCTAACTTTTGTTTCATGTGTTTGCTTTTAAATTTGGATAAATACCATTTATTGTGTTAAATAAAATTTGACTTATTCCTATGATTTCTGGAGAAATATTCCTGATTCCCAATCTTAAGATTTCCAAGAGAAACTAGGGTTGAATTTTGTCAAAATCCTTTTAACATCTATTGATAGAATCATGAGTATTTTCAACATACTTTTATGTTGAAATAAGACTAATTTTGTGTTTCTGCCTAGTTTGGTCATAGTGTATGTGTATTTCTAGTGTGTTGTTTTAGCCTGCTTCCCAATATTTTATTTAACATTTTTGCAACAATGTTCATTGTCTTTCCTTTATTTATATATTAAGACTGTGATAGAAAGAGATTGTAGAGGTGCCTTCTTGTTGAAAACAAAATAGGCTATTTGAGTTAATTATTCTTTTAATATTTGACAGAATTCACTTGTAAACCCATCTATCTAGTCCTAGAGAATTCACTGATGACTTAAGTATTTATTTTCCCCAAGTTATCAGTTTTGTTAGCATTGAATTGGGCAGATTGGTTTAATGATCTCATTTATTTTCTTCTTTATTCTTGATATGAACATTATTTCATTTATTATGAATATTATTTATAAAATTATTTCTTTTAAAAACCATTAGGGGTTTTAAAATTAAATTTAAATTTTATTTATAAATTCATCTTTTTTGCTTTCAGTTTTATTTATCTCTTCAGAATTTCTGCTTTGTTATTTCTGAGGATTTTTAATTCGTTTTTAAAATATTTCATGCCCAACTCATTGATTTATTCTTTTCTCTTAGATTTACTTTGGCTGCAGCCATCTAAGGTTTAGTATATTTCTCATTCTCATTGCCATTTTCTCTGAAATTTTCTTTTGTTTCTTAAATTTCTTCTTTGACCCCTGGGTTCTCTATAATTACATTATTTAGTCTACAATTACTTTAAAATTTTTTCTTTAGGGGACCTTTATTGAATATAATTTTTATTGCATAATGATCAGAAAATTGAGTGTTCAGTATTTCTGAATTTCTACATGTGTTATCTCCCCCTTTTGAATTTGTACCCCCAGCATTTAGTACAGTGCTTGCATGCCACACAAGTGCTTTTTCATATATCTAATGGAAGGGAAACAGTTGGAAAATGACAGTGATATAAAAACATCTGGGAGAAATAGACAATAAAAATATAATAGTAGAGGACTTTAATGTCCACTTTCAGATCAGGATAAAGCTAACCAAAATATGAACAAGAAAGATTAAAAATCTGCATAGAACATTAGAAAATTAGGATATTGATGTATGGTGATTACTAAGTGGGAATGGAAAGGAGTAACATATTGTATAAAAACTGATGGTGTATTGGAGCATTAGTTTGCTAACTATGACTTTTGGGAGATGACTCTAAATGCATCGTACTTAAAGGGCTTGCAGATTAAACTCTGACTTTAAGCTGGCCCCGAGTTGGGAGGACCCGGGATGGTTCAGGCCTTAGATACTTTAATACCCACACAAAAAAACTGGCCGTGTAACCTTGGGCAAGTTACTTAACGCCAATTGCTTTAAAAAAATAAAACTTGAAGTAGTTATTTTTAACTATTAACTTTTAAAGCTATTACCAGGTGGAATTGTTATCAGCAAAATTTAAATTTAAATATTTTATTTTTCCTAGATTTCAAGAAAATATTTCAAGTTGCAGCCAGTAGGAAGCCACTGCTCTATCTCTATGCATTGAGAAAAGGTGGGTTCACATATTGTTTTGGCACACATTTTACATGTACTTTGAGCCAATGAAGATCTGTTATCTTTAGTCAGTTTGTTAGTTTTGACTCATTCATTTTTTGGATTATTCAAACCATTTGTGCCTTCTTCCCTTTTAATTTTACCTGTTTGTCTTATTATTGGAGCAGTAGAAAGAAACTTAAATCTATTTTTATGCAAATTTAAGTGTCATTACCAATCTTTCCTGGTAGTAACTACTTCTCAGAAAAATGAGGTTTTCTCTAAGACAGTTTATAGATTTTGAAGTTCAGTTCACCTAATTGATTTTTTTTTCTTTTTGGAGGACAATTGGGGTTAAGTAACTTGCCCAAGGTCACACCGCTAGGTTTTTGTTTGTGTGGGTTAAGTGTCTGAGGACGAATCTGAGCTCAGGTCCTTCTGACTCCAGGGCCAGCGCTCTACTCACTGTGCCACCTAGCCGCCCCCCACCTAATTGATTTGTTTAAAAGATTTTTGGGGGGCGGCTAGGTGGCACAGTGAGTAAGAGTGCTAGCCCCGGAGTCAGGATAACCCGGGATCGGTCCCAGCCTCAGAAAACGAGCACCCACACATAATTAATGACTGGCTGTGTAACCTTGAGCAAGTTACTTAATCCCAATTGCTTTTTAAAAAAAAAAAAAGATTTTTGGAAGGGGGGAGCAATTGGAGTTAAGTGACTTGCCCAAAGTCACATGGCTAGTTAACTGTCTGAGGTCAAATTTGAACACAGGCCCTCCTGAATCCAGGGCAGGTGCTGTATTCACTGTCCCAACTAACCACATGAAGCACTGTTTTTTTTTTTGTTTGTTTGTTTTTTAATTTAAAAAGTGGATTTTATTACCACAGGACTGTCAGGGTGCATGGTCACCCAAATCAGACAATGGTTTGGCACAGACATTATGCCCATTTTTATAGAGGTTCTATAGCCATAAGCTGAAACTACATGATTGGTCAGTGTACATTTGAATTTCCCACCCACCTGGGCTTGTATACTATTACAGTTAGGGGAGGGGAAGGTGGAGTTGTGTCCAACATTCCCTACTCTTCCTTTGACATGGCTGGGGTCACATCATCTACATTACTGAGGCACTATTTTCTTTAAAAATGCACCAGAAATTTCTCATTGTGCAAGGTTTGTATTTTGAATAATTTTAAATTTAGAAATAGGGAAAAAATAAATTTAATACATTTTTTTTCATTAAAACTTCCTATCTGCCATATTGATATGAGGGAGGGGAGGAACTCTTGACAACTCTTGTTGAGTCAAAACAAATTTCCACATTGGCTCTGTCCAGAAATAAAATCTCTTTAGCATGCCACAATGGAGTTGTTTGTTATTGTATAAGTCATTCTCTTAGTTCTGTTCACTTGGTATCAGTTCATAGAAGTCTTTTACAGGACTTTCTGAAAACAGTTCTTCATTTCTAATGCCAGTTATGTCCAGTTACATTCATATACTATTCCCCAGCTGAAAGGGACTCAATTTCCAGTTCTTTACCTAGGGGTAAAAAAGAGCTGCTTTACATATTTGTGGTCCTTTTCCTTTTTAAAAAATCTTTCTTTTTGGTGGGGTGGGGTGGAGTGTATAGAATACACTACAAGAATATGTGCAGTTTAGGAATGAAAAGTTTTTTTTTCTTAATTCAGAAAAATAAAATTGTTTGTTGCTGTGGGTTTGGGGGGGGGTGTGTGGTTGCTGTTTTTATTTTTTCTGCTGCTAGAACCTGGTCCTTCAGATTCATTGTTTTATCTGTATATATGTGTGTGTGTGTGTGTGTGTTAAAAGTAAAAGAAAGCTCTCAACATAGCTGTGCTGGAATTGGTCCATTCCCTGAAGCAGAATCAGATTTATCTTAGGTTTAGGACTTGGTCTAATTGGATTGTTGGTTTGAGAATAGCTATTTTCAGCCTTTTTTATAAGAATTTTGGGAATAGGAATTGTAAAATGAATTTTTATTAAGTTTTATTGTTTTTCCCTCCTTGACTTTAGGATTCATTTCCTGATTGTTTCTTCTTGCCTTAATGGTATCATTCTTCTGTACTAGAAACCTAGGAAATATTTTGGATAAGTGTAAATTAAGTGAATTAGATTTTGAGTTAATAGAAAAACTAAAAATGTTTAGAATTTAGCATCTTTGAAATGTTATAGAATGTTTTAGCGGGAGGTAAAAGGGCCACAGGAGTGCTTAGTGACTGTTGATGTTATTTGTATGACAGAAATCAGTAGTGCATGTATTTAGGACAACCACTTTTTTAAACCTGATTTTAGAGCAGAGGTGTGTGTGCCATTTGCAGTTTTGTCTTTGTCACTATCAAACATACTCTGCTCACAAGTTGATGCTTAGATATTTGTTGAATTTAAATTCTAATGTGTCTTTTAAAGCACGTGTCTCTCCCGTTACATTGGTAGAATGTTGACTTTGCTTCTTGATTACATAGGCTTCTTTAGTGTTTATTGCCTTGTTGAAAAGTTGAGATGTCAGGTATTGTATTGGGACAAGTATTTGTTCAGATTTCCTTGAAGACTATATCCTGGGAATTGATTTGACCACTACACCAGTAGGTGTACTTTGGTACTTAATAAATGCTGAGCACTGGAAGTTAGGAGTCAATTCGGTTTGCATACAATAATACAATGGAGGAGACAGTATGCAAAGAAATATATATAAAGCAAGATACAAATGAATAAATGAAGGAAGCCATTAAAATTAAGAGGGACTGAGGAAGGCTTCCTGCATAAGATGGGAGTTTAGTCAGTACTTAAGCAGAGCCAGGGAGTTTGGTAGTAGAGGGGTTTCAGGTTTGGGGAATAGCCAGAGTAAATGCTGGAAGCTGAGGGAGGGAGAGGTTTTGTCTGAGATTTAGGTCTTTGCTTTCAGAGAGCTTACAGTTTGGAAGGAGGGAGTGATCATGTGGATAACTGTAATACCAAATCATACATAATAGTGCATTTGAATCATCTGGAAGATTTTTTTTTTAGTTTGTTCTTAACTTATGAAGAGGCGAAAAATAAATTGATAAGGAAGGTCTTTGTTATAGGGCCTTTTATATCATGTCCTTTTAAAATCAGTCTGTGAAACATGTTGATGATACTATCTCTCCCTGGCCTATCCCTCTAGTAGCCACCCAATTTTTCTCCTCTTTGACCCTTGCCCTCCACAAAGGATTAAACTTCTCCCATCCTTTTTGGAAAAACACTTAGTATGTGACTTGTTAAAAAAAAATCTATTGTTTCATTTATTCTGTGTTTATCCCAAGCAGTGTTGTCTATTCCAAAATATAAACATTTAGAGCAGGAAGCAGGCCTTTTAAACTCATTAACTCGTGTATAACCTTCCTAAGTAATGTAGTAGACTACAAATGAGTGAACAATATTATTTTATGAGCACCAATAAAAACATCAGATTTTTATGATTTTTGAATCCTTTCCCTTCAAGTATTACACATTAAAAAAAACCACTGCTCTTTGAATTCTTCCTTTGACTTTTTCACTTTACTTTCTACTTTAATTTTTTCATCGACTTTCTAGTGGTTTTTTTTAATCATAGGTGATTGAGGCAGAGGACTACTTAATAAAGCTGATTTCAAAGTTCTTTTAAGTCTGCCTTTTCTGCTTTTCACTTCTAGTGAAGTACCAAACTTATCTTAAAAAAAAAAAAAAGACCATGTGACCTTGGGCTGCCATTATGCCCTCCATAAAGAAAAAAAAAGAATTATAATGGCATATACCACATACAGACACACACACACACACACATGAAAACAGGCATAATACTGAGCTTTACTACTTCTAATTGGACATTGGTATCTCTGAAGAGTAGGCTTTGAAATGTAAAACAAGAGAAATATTTCCAATATAAAGAAGTCCACTGTGGGTCTGAGGAGCAAATGAATGCTCCTCATTTTCATTTGGCTTCTGTCCTAAACTGAACATTACTAACTATACTTTTGTATAGTGGAAATAGCATTGAGTTTAAAGGAAAAAGGGATGTGAGTTTGAATCCTAACGCTAGCTATTTAGTACCTGTGTGATTTTGGATCAGTTGTCTAATCACTTTGGTACTGGTTTCCTGGTCTATAAAATCAAGGGGTTGAGTTAGGTGCCCTTTAAAATTGTATCCAGCTCTAAAAATGCATGATTTTAATACTTCAAAGAGGAAATTAAATAAAAACAAATTAAAGCTATTCATTAAATATTGAATGTTATTAAAAGTTATTCATTCCTTAAATGCATAGATGTTATAAATATTACAATATAAAGGACTAGAAGTTTGACACATTTAATAAATGCTAATTGACTAATAAATGCTTGTTGAATGATATATTTTCTATCAGAGACAATATGTGTATAACAAATAAATTCAGAATAAATAAAATAATTTGGTGTGATGAGGCACTTGGTAAGGGAGGGATAAAGGATAAAGGGTTATGTGTTAGGTTATGGAGGTTATGTGTTAGGTTAGGAGGTGGTGTTTGAGCAGAATTTCTTCTTCAGAAATTCTGGATTCAAGAGACAGAAGTGAGGAGGGAGTACAGATTCCAGAAATGGGGGACAACCTGAGATGGGAGGAACAGCAGAAGAGGCAGTTTGGCCGCACTGTGATTGGGAAGAACGTTTATTAATCTGAGAAAGGCAAATCCGAGCCACATCTTTAAATTCCAAAGATGTATGTTAAAAGTCAGAATAATGGGGGCATGACAATCAGAAAGAGATTTGAAGGAAATCACTTTGGCAACTGTGTGAAAGATGGATTAGAGAAAGAAGGTAGCCATAGAAGTGGTCACATGGCAAGGTAGCATCCTGACTCCTTGTGGCCCACGGTGTCAGATTAATGAGGGAAAGAACTACACTAGAGAGGAGGGTGGTAATGAAAGAGATGTTCAGAAAAAGGCAGCGTTCTCTGAATGTTAGAAGATGGAAAGAGGAGAAGTCCTTGGGTGAAGGGATTTTTGTTAGGGATGATGATGGGGTTCCTCTCCAATAGTGGAAGTGGGGTGGACTAAGGAAAGTAAGACCTGGGAAAGGATTGAACTGGGTATAAGATTCATAGTTCGGGGCGGCTAGGTGGCACAGTGAGTAGAGCATCGGCCCTAGAGTCAGAAGGACCTGAGTTTGGATCTGGCCACAGACACAACGCACACAAAAACAAAGCCTAGCTGTGTGACCTTGGGCAAGTTACTTAACCCCAGTTGCCCTCCAAAAAGCAAAAAAAAAAAAATTCATAGTTCAAGAAGAGCTATCAATTAACAAGCATTTATTAAACACCTACTATTAATTGGGAATCCTGAGCACCTTAGCAGGATTACATATAAAGGAACAAAATATACAAAGAAAAAAGTGAAATTGTCCCTGCTCTTAAGGAAATTACATTGTATAATATAGTCTATGACAGAGACACACAGAGTTAGTGGTAATAAGGAAGAGCAGAGGAATCCAATTACTGGCTCCCAGCATTTCCAGTGCTTTCTACCACCAGATTAAATGTAATTGGCAAATGCTTAAAAAAAAATGAATGGGCCAGGTGTGAAGAGTTTTAAATGCCAGACAGAGGATTTTATTCTAGAGGTACAAAACTATTGTAGCTCGAGTGTGGGGAATGGCAGGGGAAGAGAATTATATGGGCCTGGAGTAGGAAGACTCATTTTCCCAAGTTTAAATCTGGCCTCAGACACTTACTAGCTTTGTGACCCTGGGCAAGTCATTTAAGCCTGTTTGTCTCAAGTAAATGAGTTGGAGAAGGAAATGGCAAACAGTTTTTTGTTGTTTTTTTTTTTGCCAAGAACCCTGAATGGGGTCATGAAGAGTTGGATGTGACTGAAAATAACCGAACAGTAGTGAGAGAGAGAGAATATGTATGTGTATATGAGAGACTTTTAATTTTAAGAAAAGCACTCTGATGCCTGTGTAGACAGCATGCATTGAGGTCTAGGCTTTGAGGTAGGGTAACTAAAGAGGAGGCTGTTGTAATAGTTCAGGCTACAGGTGATATGAACCTGAACTAGGGTTGTGATTATATAAATGGAGAGAGTATGATGTTTTAGATGTTTGGAGATAGAAATGACTAGGTTTAATGACTGAGTAGGAGTAGGCCAGTAGATGAGTGAGATTCAGAAGTCTAGAATGACATAAAGGCTTTTTCCAGACCTGGATGACTGGGAGAATGATGTGTCCTTTATAAGGACACATAGGATTGAGGAAAAAATGAGTTCTGTTTTGGACATGTGTTGTGCTCTCTGAAATGTCTAGGAGGCAGGCTGTGCTCTCTGAAATGTCTAGGAGGCAGCTGGCAATATGGGACTGGAGGTAAGGATGAATGCATAGATTTGAAAGTCATCTGCATAGAAACCATAATTAAACTTCTAGGAACCGATGACATCACTGAATGAAATTATGTAGAGAAATAAGTTTGAGTGTCTAGGACAGAGTCTTGTGGAATAGTCATAATGAAAAGACACTTAGGGTTCTGGAACACAAAACATTTCTACTTCCTGATGTGATCTTGCTTTCTGGGGACTAAACAACTTTAGATCTTATAAAAGTGAAAAATAATACAAAGACTGAGGAAAGGAGAGGAATGGGGCCAACCTTCTCTTACTGGGGTTACTGTATTCCCTTGTTCCTGTCTGGTCCTTAACTTTCCATTGTATACTTTGGATAACAGTGGATTAAAGCAAGTTGGTAACTGGAAATGCCAGTAAAATCTGTTGGCATTGAGAGATGTAAGAACTTGGAGCTCCTAGATGTGCTCCAAATACCTCAGATGAGGGAATACTCAAAAAATTGTTCCTACTATTATTTAAGGTGATAATGTACTAGTTCTTTGCTTAGTGAGCCTTCTTCCAGCAGCAGATTTCCTAGGGAGGAAAGGGAGGAAAAATTAAGAGGTTCTTCTTTAAGGTTTTATGAATTTGTCAGATGAAGCTCTCTTAAATGATTTACTTTTAGGGGGTGGCTAGGTGGCACAGTGAATAGAGCACCAGCCCTGGACTCAGTAGTACCTGAGTTCAAATCAGGCCTCAGGTTTAACACAAAAACTAGTCATGTGACCTTGGGTAAGTCACTTAACCCCAATTGCCCTCCAAAAAGCAAAAAAAAGATTTTCTTTTGGCACCTCCATGACCTCAGAACCTTTATCTTTTTTCCCATCTAGCATTTGAAAATAATCCAGAAAAGAAAAATCAAATCAAGATTTCATTGTAACTGGGTGATGCAGTGGATCAAGCACTGGCTTTTGAGTTAGGAGGACCTGAGTTCAAAATTTGGCCTCATGCACTTGGCTGTGTGACCCTGGGAACTTGCTTAATCCCAGCTGCCTCAGCAGAAAAAAAAATGTTCATTGTAACATCACTTCCCTCTTCACAAAAAGAAGGTTGTGTGTATGATTTTTTTGTTGTTGATTTTCTTCTGAATCGGATAAAATGACTTGTAAATAATTTTTGTAGGTTATATATCCATAGTTGGAAAATAATGCATAATTTTAAATGTATTTTCAGTATCTTTTTTATTAACCTCTTTTTTTTTTTTTTTTTTTTGCCTTTTGGAGGGCAATTGGGGTTAAGTAACTTGCCCAAGGTCACACGGCTAGGTTTTTGTTTGTGTGGGTTAAGTGTCTGAGGCCGGATCCTAACTCAGGTCCCTCTGACTCACTGCGCCACCTAGCCGCCCCTATTAACCTCTTTTAATAGCTTTCAGTATGTCTTAAATTGAAAGCTATTTTCTTAGCTTAAATAATATTGAAAATATTGTGGGTTTGGCTGATCCTCCTGTGTATAAAAACAGACATATAAACTTGTTAAGGCTTCTTCATTGTCTTACTGTTAATGAAAAACTCATCTAGAGAAATTTGTTCCTAGTTTTGGCATTCTTAGTCTCGTGTGTGACACACTTCAAGCTTAGCAACTTTGGAATCAGATAAGTTATTAATAGTTTTATAATAGGTTTCCATGTAAATTGAACTATGAGATTTGCAATTGCAAGTTAGTCTGGGATTTGAACTGCTTTACCCCAAGCATGCATGTAAATAGGACATTGAGGTCAATTTTAATGTGTTTATTTTATTTTTTACCTTATTTATATTTCCCAGTATATCCTTTCTCTTCCCAGAGAATACTTAAAAGAATTAAAAAAGATGAAAATAAAGTTCAGCAAAACTAAGTGTTCTGTACCCATACCCCCTAACTCTGCAATGTGATGAGATAACATGAAGACCAGTTACAAAATGAAGTTGGTTTAGTATGGGAATCAAGAGAACCAATCAGATTTTATCTTATGAACACTGACTTCATCTTGTGCTGTCACATATTGTCCTCCATGTTTCATATATACAGGTGGATGCAATCAACATCTTTTTATTAATAGAGGACCCTAATACCTACTTATTCCCCTCCCAACTTGCCTAATCTATCCTCCAGTGAGAAATTAGATTACCTAATTTTGTATCCTAGTTAATTGTTTTTTATTATAATTAATTGGCCTTATTTGAATAATTTTTATGTATAAAAATCTGTATTCAGGATTTTTGGATGAATTGGGGAGCCTACCAATCCATTTATTCTGACTGCCTAAATAATAAATTACTTGGATTGTTTCCTTATTTATAAATTAGCCAACACAAATGAAAGGAAGGAAAGTAGGAAGAAAGAAGGAAGCCAGCATTTATCAATTGTTTACTGTATTGTGGCACGGTGCTAATGCTGGGCTGCAAATAAAAAGCAAAACAAAAGTAAAAAGTAAGACAATCCTTGCCTTCTAGGAACTTATATTCGAAGGGAAGAAAGATAATAAAAAGAATAAGATAATAATAAGATAGTAATAATAATAATAATAAGATAATAAGAAAGATAATAAAAAAAAGAGGAGGATGAAGGGGCATGGTTTTAAGTATATTAGTCAGGAACATTGCGCTGAGTGGGAAGTGAAGGCTGACATGGTCCTGTCCACAAAAGTCTCAGGAGGAACACATTGACAGGAAAAGGGGGCAGCCTTTTGGAGGGATATTCCAGATTGAATAGGCCAAGAGCAGCTGGTTTGATATCCCAAGCCAATGAGGCCCTGGCTTTCATGAGGAGAGACATAAACAACAGAGGCATAATTTTGAAGTTACTAAATCAGAATAGGGCCTGAAGCTATATCCAGAGATATAGCCAAGTAAAAGTTGGCACTGTCAACTTGGGACTGGTACTTGGTAGGACTAATGCTATGTGGGAACTGAGCTAACCTGTGAATCTAATCTCCCTGTCACCCAGAGACCAAGGTGATTTAAGGGGAATTATGTCCCTGAGGTTTTGGAAAAAATATTTGTATATTCTTGGTATATCTTTGAGGTTATTAAAAAAAAACAAACCTTTGCAAAAGTGAATCCAGTTTTAAACAGTTAAATGGAACTGGGATATTCATTACTAGATCCCCTAAATTGGAGGGAACACAGCTGGTGGGGACTTTCTCAGGCAATGACTATGTGTCAGGCTCTCCTCCTGTCTGTCCAGTTCCGCCTCAGTCTCCTTTGCTGGCCTGTCATCTGTGTCCTGCCCACTGACCATGAGGCTCCATCCTGGGCTCCCTTCTTATTTCCTTCTATTTCTGTGCTCTTTTATCAGCTCCATGCAGGTGATTCACACACCCACATAGCCGGCCCTAGTCCCTCTCCCCAGCTGTCTTGGAGCTCCCCTCTTGGAGCATCTCAAACTTGGCATTCAGAACAGAACTCATTATCTGTCCCTCAAAACCATATCTCCTGAAATTCCCACCATCTTTCCAGTCACTTAGGCTCATAACCTTGCTGTTATTCTCTTATTCAGAAAACATGTCCAGTATACTAGTTGGCCTTGTTATTTCTACTTTCATAACATTTCTCGTATATGTTTGGGACATCACCTTCTCCCTTGGACTATTGCAAGCTTTCTAACTGTTGTCTGTGTGTCAAATTTCTGAGCTCTTTGAGCTCCAGTGGCTCCCTGTTTCCTAGACATTCAATCTTTAAAGCTCTTCATCATCTGGCCCCTTTTCTACCTTTTCAATCCTTCTCTCCCCCCCCCCCTCTTACTGTCTGCACTGACTGACCTTCATGACTCAACTTAGAGCTTATCTTTGCAGGATTCCTTCCCTGGTTCCCTCACCTGTTAATGTCTTCTCTGCCTTGTGCTAATGCAGCACCCACCATTATGACAAAGACCGTGACTACAAATATTCCTGCATGGTGCTTGCTCACAAAATATAAACTCTCCATATAGAGGACAGAAGCAAAGCATTTATTTAGACACCCGAAAACTAAATCCCAAACCATAACACAGAGAGCCTCATAACACAATCTCCTTTATTAGCCTTCCCACAAACCAACATTAGATCAGTATTCACCAGCCTGACTCCTCCCACCACAGTCTCCAGAGTTCACTTTCAAAGCAGGGGAGGTCTTCAAACTCTCCCCTATTAAGGGGCAGGGAATATCTTCAAATTCCTATTCCTATTATAGAAGGCAGGGACTGTTTTGTTTGCCTTTCTTTGTAAATCCAACCCTTAAACTTGACATTTAGTAAGCACTTAATAAATGCTTATTAACTGACTGACTAGGGTAATGGGAAGTTGTGTGAAATTAAAGTAAATTGGAGCCAGATCATGTAGACCCTCAAATGCTAGCCTAAAGGGTTTGTATTATGTCTAATAGGCAATAGGGAATTGTGGAAGATTTGGATTTTTGTGGGATGTTTTACTGATTAAGTAATGATTAAAACTTGCTAATAAAGTTTCCGTACTTCTTTATTCAAGTTAACAAATTCATTTATTTTAGTTCTCTTATTTGTGTGGCACTATGGTAGGCCCTCTGGGTTAAGGTTACCCTATCTCTGAAGTGCTAACAGATTTTGCTTAAGAGTGTGAGAAAAATACTAAGGAGAGATTCAAGAAAATTTTGAAAAGAAGAGGTTACTAATTAACAAGGTTTTATTTGTTGCAGTAATCTGAAATTTCTTTCTGATTTTTAGTAATTGTGAAACTAGGTTACCATTTTTACCGGAAGAACAAGGAATATTTAACATACATGTTTTTAGTTGTTTTGGGAAAGGAAATGTGAAGGTTCTTTTTTCCTTCTAATTCATTTATAGCAAACAAGGGCTGTTTTTGGTAACCTGTTGTATTCCTCTCCATTTCTTTGGAATGGAAACTAGTTCTAGATTATAGTGGCATGTGAGGAGAAAAGATATATGGTTTTTATATTATGTTCCTGGCAGTTTGGGAAGTCTGGTGATAGGGTATAAAAACTAAGCATATGTTTTTATTGACATCTTATGCTTTGAATTATCATTCTTCTGTGTATGTTTCCCTTTTCTAGTCTGGATCAGAGGAACACAAAGAATAGATAAGAGAGGTAGAGAAAACATTTTAGCAGAACTAACCAACACATAAAACAAACCATCTCAAAGTGTTCCACCCTTCACTTATGCAGAGAATTGTGGGTAAACTTCTTAAAACTCTCCTTTGGAGACAAGCTTGTTTTTTAAAAATTTTATAGCATTCAGTTACATTCATTAGGGCATGAATACTTTTAATGATTTCAAGTTCATTCATCCTGTCCTAGAACCTGTGTAGAGGTTCATCATAAAATGATTAGGAGTGCTCAAGACCCCAAAATACCAACACACAGGGTCCTGCTGATTGAATTTGACTCATCTTTTCTCAGCCTAAAGTTTGGGTAGACTCTTAAGGAAAGAGGAATCTGTATTGGAAAATTCTATGGTGTTCTCACACACAGGGAGGCAAGGTTGGGGTCTTATATACTGAAAGGTTGTTGGAGGAATCTAGGGGTTGTTTAGGAGTTTGGGGAGGGTCTTCAGGAGGAGTCAATGAGGTGATTACTCCATTAATGAGTGATTAAGGGTGGAAGTGGCTGGAGGCTACCTGGAGACCACCAGCAGTGGTGAGCTAGGTCTATTCAAGGCTGTAACAGTTGATTTGGGTGTAGACATTTTGGGAGGATCAAGGGTGGGAGCTAGCTGGACAATGGAGGGCTAAGCTAGTAACCTAGATTTGGTGGTAGCTATAATGAAAGGCTCATGGCCTCATGCAAATGCCTCAAAGGGGAAGATTCAATCTGAGTTCAAGAGGGTTCCCAGAGCCTGTACCTCATCACTAGGGAAGATTTGGCCTGATGATTTTCCTTCTTACCTTCCAGGTTTAGGGACATTGCTTAGATGACATCTAGCAGTTCATGGTACTTGGACATTTGACTTTAGATAACATTAGGGTCAGAACTATGGTCTTTTAGGTAATTTAGATACATCTTGTGATATTTGTAGAAAAGAAACAATTTTCATTAAGTCATTCAATGCAGACTGAAAAAAACTGGTAATTAGTGATGTAAAGACTTTGCTATTCTGCTTTGGAGGGTGGGGCCATGAACTCCAAATCTTCATTTAAGGAGAGAGCTCAACTTAGGAATCTCTTCATTTCTTTTCCACTAGCCCCAGGAAGCTCATCGAGATAACTGCATCTGGTAAGATCTTGTCAGCCTTGTTACTCCACCTCATTGCTACCCCTCTGCCTCTGAAGGATGGGACCATGAACTTCAAGGAGAGAGATGCTCAGGCTGCTCCTTTCTCACTTGGCTGCACTGCTTTGGGACTTTCTCTGACTTTTCTACTATACCCACTAGAGGTATCTTCTCCATCCCTTCCCTTCCTCTCCCTTTTCAGCTTCCTTTTGTGTTTTGCTTTCCTTCATTAGATTGTAAGCTTCTAGAGGGCTGGGACTGTCTTGTCTGCTTTTTTTCGGGAGGTATCCCCAGCACTTAGTACTGTGCCTGGCACAAAGTAGTTGGTTAATAAATGCTTATTGATTGACTTCTGAATGGACTGAAATTTGATATTTCAGATGAGCATAAGAAGCTGAGAATATTGACTCTTTGCAATATATTGAAAGGACTTAAAACAAGATGACATCTGGCAAAGTTAAAAACCTCTACTAAGGGGCGGCTAGGTGGCACAGTGAGTAAGAGTGCCGGCCTCGGAGTTGGGATGACCCGGGATCGAAACCGGCCTTAGAAAATGAACACCCACACACAAATAATGACTGGCCATGTAACCTTGAGCAAGTTACTTAACCCCAATTGCTTTAAAAAAAAAAAAAAACCTCTACTACTATTCCCTAGCATCCTCTTATCTAGCTTCCCTCATTGTCATGACTAATCATTTATTTAATATTAATATTTATTAAGCATCTACTATGTGACAGGCACTGTCATAAACAAATATATGCAAAGCAAGCTATATTCAGGATAAATAGGAAATAATTTACAGAGGAAAGCACTAGAATTAAGGATTAGGAAAGATTTTCTATAATTAGTGGCATTTTAGTTGGGACTTAATGGAAACCAGGGAAGTCATTAGGTAAAGCTATCCTAGGCATGGGGGACAGCCAGAAAAAATGCCCAGAACCAAGAGATGGAGTGTCTATAGATCAGGAGGCCATTGTCACTTAATCAAAGAGTACACAAAAAGTACAGGAAGGAGCAAGAGATGTATTGATTTGGGTGGTGACATCAGACCTGCCCTTTGGGAAAACCACTTCAGTGACTGGAGGATGAATTGGAGTGAAGAGAGACTTGAGACAGGCCCAACCACCAGCTGACTATTAAAATAACTAAGGTATGAGGTGATAAGGGCCTGTTGCATGGTGAAATCAACTGAAATCAACCTTGCCAATGGGAGGTGAGAGAGTGAGAGGTTTAGGTTAGTTTAGGTTGTTAAGCCTGAGGGACTGGAAGGATAGTGTTGTTCTGTTTAGTTAAAGGGAAGGTGGGGGTGGGAAAGGTTTTAGGGGAAAGTTCCGTTTTGTATATATTGTATATATTGTATATATTGATTTTAAGATCTCTACTGATGAGGTATGGGCTCTGGGAGCCTTCCTTTGTGGCTGGGACCAGACCTAGCTGTTACTAGCCTAGCCCTCCACTGTTCACTTTCCACTCTAGAACTGGCCCACCATTGAACTAGCCTACCATTGTCCATAATCTTCCACCTAGCTTCCAGCAACTTCCCACCCTAAATCGCTCATTGATCTCTTTAACTCTTCCTCATAAGATCCTCCCCAAACTCTTCTAGGCCACCCCTAGATTCCCTCTAGACAACCTTCTGTATAAGACCCCCTCTTGTCTCCATGTTTGTAAGAGTGCCATAGAATGACCTAGTCCAGGCTTAACTCTGTGTCCAATACAGTTGAACTTTTGGGAGCTACAGGCATAGGGCCTAGAAAAGTCCCTTCCTCCATAAAGGAAGGTTTGAGAGTAAGCCTTGAAAAACAAACAGAAAACCCAAAAGTACCTGAAGTTTTCCCAGTTCGCTGGCGCCAAGAGAATTGAAAGAATCTGGCGTACACTTCCAGATGGGGCGTCTGTTGTTGTCTTCTATTCTTCAGAAGCTGCAGCATATGTCCATGTTCTCCAAAATAACCAAACAGAATTGAGAATCTAAGCTAATGGGACCTGAGAGGTCAGGTCTTCCCCAAAAATCCACAAAACAATAAAAAAGACAAAACTGCACTTCCATGGTACCAGAGAAAGAGAGGCTTAGGTACCTTCCAGTCCTGGCTGGAGAAGAGTTTGAGATTAGCAGTGTTTCTGGTATTAGGGAACCATAAAAATGAAGAGGTTACCTGTTGGGGCCTGCCTTACAGGGCTGACATCAAACTCACCTCTCCAGCCGCCTCTGCGGCACTTCAGTCGCCTTCTTCGATTCTGGTCGCCTCGCTGCGACCCCTTGGAGAGTTCCTTTCCCAGTCGCCCCACTGTGACCTCTGGTTTGCCCCCACGAACTCCTTGGGGGAGCCTGCTTCTCCCAAACAGACAAAGGAGTCCTGACACTAATCACCTTATCTCTCTCTCCTCCCGCTTTCACCTTGCCTCCCTCCTTTTAGCTCCTTTCCCCTCTCCTGACTCTCTTCTCCCACCTGCCTCAGCAGTAACAAGCTTCTCATAGCGGGGGAGTGCTCCCCTGTTAGCAGTGCATTCTCAATACCCCAAAATCACTGGGGAAAATACATGCCCAGGTGCCTCTTTAACCCTGCTTGAGTTGCTCTGTCCTTTGCCTGAGATTTCCCTGGGTTCTCAGAGTTCGGGTAGAGTCTTAAAAGGGCCCCAACAGTTACCCATAAAGACTGTTAGGGTTGCTCTGGAGACCCCAAAATACCAACATGCTGGGTCCTGCCAAATTAATTCAAGTTAAGTCTTTTCAGCTAAAGAGAAGTAAAGTTTATTAAAAGTTCGCTTGTATTGGACACAGAATAAGCCTGGGCTAGGTCATCCTATGGCGCTCTCACAAACATGGCGACAAGATGGGGTCTTATATACAGAGGGCTGTGGGAAGAATCTAGGGGTGGTCTAGAGGAGGAGTTTGGGGAGGGTCTTAATGAGGAGGAGTTAATGAGGTTAATGAGTGATTAAGGGTGGGAAGTTGCTGGAGGCTAGGTGGAAAACTACAGACAATGGTGGGCTAGGCCAATTCAAGAATGGATTGATATTTTGATAGGCTCTAGGGTGGGAAGTCTTGTAACAGAGGTCTGGTCCCAGCCACTATGTAAGGCTTATGGCCTCATCAAATGGGACAATTTAATCAGAGTTCTAGGGGGGTTCCCAGAGCCTGTACCTCAAAGATTCAAGGAGAGTTCAAGGGAGCTCCCAGAGCCCATACCTTATCATCTGCTTGGACTTAATAGTATGAATATTCCGTTCTGTGTACCACAATTTGATTAGCCATCCCCAGCTGATGTGATTTTGCAGTTTTTTGTTACCACCAAAAGTGTGGCTCTAAATACTTTAGTGTGTTTGGAGACTTGTTTTATATCAGTGACCTCCTTGGTGTGTAGCAGTAGAACCTCTGGATCAGAATGTATGGGCATTCACCTCTCTACCAAAGATGGGAAGAAGGCATCATCAGTCTTCTTACACGGTGATTGATGACTGTGTTTATGAGAGTTTTAAAAATCATCCAGAGTTTTCTCTTCCTTAAAATATTGTGGTAATTATGTAAATTGTTTTCTTGGTTCTGCTTATTTTTCTTTGCATCAGTTCCTACAAATCTTGCCAAATTTCTTTGTGTTCTTTATGCCTGTCATTTCTTATGGCATGAACAATGTTCCATTACAGTTATATGCTTCAGTTTGTTTAGGTGTTCACCAGTTGCTGGATATCCACTTTATTTTTTATTGTTTACTACAACAGAATTACTGTATGTATATACTGATGAGTCTTGGTCTTGAACCAAGAGTATATACTTAGTAGTCAGAGTAGCTTTTTAAAAGAATTGTGTCTTGTAATCTGCAGCTGTTTAAAAACACTATACTTTTATTAGTATCATAAGGGATTTCCATGAATAATTTTGAGGTACAAAACATGTACCGTGTTTGTGTGTGTATAAAATGCAAAGTGATGAGTGGGTGCATAAAAAACTTAAGAGAATAAGGAAAGATCTTTTAAGGAGATGGGTAGGACTTGAGCTAAGCCTTGAAAGGGAGCTAAGCTTTCCAAGAGGCAGAAGTGAGAAATGGGAACATTTCAGGCCTGGGAATAGTTTATGCAAAAGCACGAAGGTGGAATATTGGAGTATTTTGTTTGGGGAACAACAGGGAGTTGTATTGGGAGCATGAAGAGCGTTAATGTGTAATTAACCTGCAAAGGCAGGCTTTCCTTTAAATGCATTCCTTTAACTGCTAAATAGAGGAGTTTGTATTTTGTTCTGGAAGTAATAGGAATCTGTTTGGCAGCTCTGTGAGACATGGATTGGGTGCAAGGAAGTGAAACAGGAGATTCTTTTGGTAGTTCATGTGAGATGATAGAAGATCTGAACTAGGATGGCTGTGGTATAAGTGCCGATAACAGGAATGATGTGAGACTTGGCAGCTGGATCAGATCTTATTGGTGTGTGTTGCTCACCAGAAGAATGGTGGTGCTCTTTATGGAAATAGGGAAATTAGGTTTAGAAGGCAGCTAGATGGTTCAGTGGATGGAATTCTGGGCCTAGAATCAGGAAGACTCATCTTCTTAAGTTCAGATCTGGCCTTAGTAGCTGTCCCCGGGCAAGTCACTTACCCTCATTTGCCTCAGTTTCTCATCTGTAAAATGAGCTGGAGAAGGAAATGGCAAACCACTCCATATCTTTGCCAGGAAAACCCCAAATGGGGTCATGAAGAGTTGGACATGACTGAAAAGAATGAAAAACGTAACAACTGGGTATAGAGGGAAAGGTGAGGTGTTTTTTTAGACATTCTGAGTTTGACATGCCTATGGGATATCCAGTTTGAGACATCTGGTAGGCAGTTGGAAATAAGGGATTGGAGCTACAGAGAAGAAACTAGGGCTGGAAATACAAAGCTGGGGATAATTTGTTTAGAGAGGATAGTTTATCTGTGAAAGGTAATGAGATCAATAAGAGAAAGAGGGTATTAGAGAGAGAACAGGATAAAGTCCAGCACTGGCTCCTCAGATAGACTATGCAGGAATCCTCCAAAAGAAGTTGAGGTGTGGTCATATGGAAAGTGAATAATAACATCAGTGGCACAAAAAATTTAAGTTATAGAAAGAATTGAGAGTCTAGGGGCAAGGTGGTAAAGAGTCAAATGCTTCATAAGAATGAGGCCATTGAGTTTAAGAATAAAAAGATCAGTGTGGGCTGGGTGGCCCAGTGAATAGAGCACCTGCCCTGGAGGCAGGAGGGCCCGAGTTCAAATGCCGCCGCCTCAGACACTTAACACTTACTAGCTGTGTGACCTAGGGCAAGTCACTTAACCCCAGTTGCCCTCCACAAATCGAAAAGAAAGAATAAAAAGATCATTTCTGACCTAAAGTGAACTATTCTAGGAGTCAAGATGGAAACCATATTGCAAAGAATTGAAAAAGGAGGGGGATGTTAGAAAGTGGAAACAAGGACCAGAGGTGTGTGCTGTAGACATGTACGGCTCTACAGCCAGCTCCTTTCAAGTTCGATATGGGGGGAGGGGAGGCACCTGGAATGCCTGAACGCAGCGAGGCTGTGCAATGTTTATTTAAAGTAATAATTTAACAATTATACAATAAGGATGCAGTGGTGCACAGCTTCCTTCTCTGGACTTGATCCCTATCATAGTCATCTGGAAACTCATCAAACCATTTTCAGGACCATTCACAAGGTCCCAGGCACCCACTAAGTCTGAGAGGTCCCAACTATGTGAGACTGGGACTTTTTATGTCCCTAGACCAGGAAGGTGCATTAGAGAAACTGGGGCCAATCAGGTAGCATGTGGGGAGGAAGCTGAGTCAGGAAAACTCTGTTGCTGTAACTACAGCTTTTTCTATTGGTTTGGCTATGCTAAGGAGGAAAGAAATAGGGATGATACCTTGAGGAGAAATGGTAGGGTAAAGTGAAGATTTTCTCTTTTTCTCTAAGGTTTCTTTTGGTTGACCTCATTGGCTGTCCTGGGTTAATCATTGTTCCTTTGCATATAACTTAAAAGTTGTATATATTGAGCCCTAGTCTCTTACCTGAGGTCTGGTCCCATTGCACCAACTGTCCATAAGACATTTTAACTAAATGTCCCATAGATATCTCAAATTCAGTATGTTCCAAACAGAAATAATTATTTAATATCCCTTTGTTCAGTTTGTTTTAAACATTTCTATTCCAAAACCTAGGTGTGAAATCTTGGGCAAGTTACTTAACCCCAATTGCCCTCCAAAAAGCCAAAAAAAAAAAAAGCCTCCTCAATGGTCCTTCTGCTTTGTATCTCCACTTTCCAATCCATCTACAACACCAATCGACAATGTCATTTCCCTTAAAAAAAAAAAAAATTCTATTCCTATCAGGGCACCTCTGTTCTTCTAGTTTCTGTCCTTAACATCCTCAGTGTCACCCTTAATTCCTCCTTCCCTTCTTCTACACATCTAATCATCTTGTCAGATCTTATTATGTCTGTCTCCATAGCATCTCTTTCATCAGACCTCTTTTCTCTGCTCACCTTAATTTAGGCTATTGCCCCTCACTTGGACTCTTACTGCCATTGCTTCTTTCCTCACAGCTTCCAAAGTGCTTTTCTTTAAATCCAGATTTGACCATGACAATCTGTTATTCAGTCACTGTTATTCAATACCTTCAAGTGACTCCCAATTATCTCCCAGATGAAAAATAACTTCTTCCTTTGGCCTTTAAAGCCTTTCATAGCTCAGCCTCGACCTTTTTTTCCAGCCTTCCCTTTACACATTCTGCAGTCCAGTCAAACTGTCCTTCATGCTTGAGCCTCTGTTTCCTTATTCTGTGCTTTTGCAATGAATATTCCCATACCTGTAATGCATTTCATCTTCACCTCTGCCTCATAAATTCCAGGTTTTCGTTCAAAATGCAGCTCAAACATCATCTTCCAATGCCTTTCTTGATTTGACCTGATTTGTACTTTTCTTTATTAATGAAAATAAACTAATTTATTTTGTATTTATTCTGTATGTACTGTCTTTGTTTTCTTGACACTTACATGTGCGTGTTGTCTCCTAGATACAATATAAGGTCTTTGAGAGCAGAGATTTTTTTCCATTTGTGGTCTTTTTATATTCAGGGTCTGCCATATTGTACAGCATCAAGCTTAATAAACGCTTATCAATTTATAGATCTTTCTCCCAAAGATACAACTTTAGTCTTTCTGCTTTTGCAAAACTTTATTCCAGTCATGATTGGAATTTAATTCTAATCCCATTAGATATATCTTCTTAATTGATTATACTTGTAGTTACTGTAGCATTAAAATTGAACTCTTTATAAGTTTGCTAGCACCCAGTTCACAGAGGAACTTATCATGGTATTATTTATGGTCATTGGTAATGTTTGTCAGTATTGACAAGTTGTTTTACTGAGAAGTTTTTCAAGGTAACTTGGAGTCATGCATTGCTATTACTGTGGAATTCCTTCATAATATTGTTTTTTTTTTTGAAATTGTAGTAATTAATGTCTATCATATAATGTTGGTTAATTATGCATATGCAATTTATTCTAGGGAATATAATTTGATTCACTCTGTTGCCACCTGATTATAATAATGAGCTGTGCTATGGGATTTAGTTCAACATGGTAGATATTTATCTTTGAATTTAAGAATGCAATAACAGTTGATACTCCCCAACATCAGTAAAGTTTTTAATGTTTGGTATGTATAAAGTGGTGATAGCTCATACCCCATTGTGATGTGCTTTTAAAAGATAGAGTATTGAGCAAAATAATACAGCTGGAAGAGGCCAGAGTGCAGTTCCCAACTGTGAGGAGATTTCTTTAAACCTACATGTAGCTGGTATTTAGTTGTAGAGCAGACACATTAACAACTACCTTAAACACAGGTGGATCTCTGTGTTGTGAAGACCTCCTGACTTCCAGAACTATTGCAAATGGAATATGCTGGTTGAGATGAAGAATGGACTTTGAGTTTAAGTTGAAGGGGACTTAGAGTTAAAGCAAGAAAAGAATATTTTATCTCTAGTAATGTGTTTCATCTGGAGGTAGCTAAACCCTTGATACTAACTCACTGAAGACAGTGCTGGTCCTGGAATCAGGAAGACTTATCTTCCTGAATTCAAATCCACTTTCAGACACTAGCTGTGAGACTCTGGGCAAGTCACTTAAACCTGTTGGCCTGCCTCAGTTTCCTCATTTATATAATGAGCTGGAAAAGGAAATGGCAAACCATTCCATTACCTTTGCCAAGAACACTTCAAATGGAGTCATGAAGAGTCAGACGGGACTGAAATGACTAAACAACAAAAATAAATGTTGTGTGTGTATATGTATATTTGGGAAAAGATAGTTCCCTCTCTTTGAGCTAATTATCTTTCTAAATAATAGAGTACCCAGGCCTCCCGCCCCTGCTTATAGACCGGAAGTGCAGACCGTAATTCTCTTTCCCGTCTCTCAAGATGGCAGACCAAAAGCCACTCAAGGAAAAGAAGGTCAAAAAGGAAAAAAAGAGAAAAAAAAGGAAGATGTCACTGAAAAGTTCAAAAAGTCTCAAAAGCATTGCAGTCGGAACCCCGTCCTGGCCCGAGGGATCGGTAGATACTCCAGGTCTGCCATGTATTCCCGGAGAGCCATGTACAAGCGGAAATATGCTGCCCCCAAAACCCGGATCGAAAGGAAGAAGAAAGACAAAGTGCCTGCTACTATCTCAAAGCCTGTTGGTGGTGATAAGAATGGAGGAACTCGAGTGGTAAAGATTCGCAAAATGCCTAGGTATTACCCTACTGAGGATGTGCCTAGAAAGCTGCTAAGTCATGGCAAAAAGCCCTTTAGCCAGCATGTGAGGAGACTTCGAGCTAGCATCAAGCCCGGTACGGTTCTGATCATGCTCACTGGCCGCCACAGAGGCAAGCGCGTGGTTTTCCTAAAGCAACTGGCTAGTGGCTTGCTACTGGTGACTGGACCTCTGACCATCAACTGTGTTCCTCTGAGAAGGACCCATCAGAAATTTGTCATTGCCACTTCTACCCGAGTTAACCTTTCAGGTGTGAAAATTCCAAATCATCTTACTGAGGCTTACTTCAAGAAGAAGAGGCTCCGTAAACCTAGACACCAAGAAGGAGAGATTTTTGACACAGAAAAAGAGAAATACGAGATTACAGAGCAGCGCAAGGCTGATCAGAAAACAGTAGACTCTCAGATCCTACCCCAAATCAAGAAAATTCCTCAGCTCCATGGCTACCTGCGTTCTGTCTTCTCTCTCTCCAATGGAGTTTATCCTCACAAACTGGTGTTTTAAATGCCTTGCAGAGAACACTTATTAAAATATTTGCAATAGTTAAAAAAAAAAATAATAGAGTACCCAGTTAAAATATAAAGAGTATTTTAGTTGAAGAAAATGTAACTTTCTTACTTGTCAGAAGTGAAGGATTTCTAAAGCCAAATTTCTTAACTTCTTACTTTACATGCAGTAGTTTTGCCTCCTTTACCTGAAGAGCTTTTCATTAACAAAAACAGCCATCCAATGGAGAAAGTGTAGTTAAAATGTTAGAAAACCTGGATTCTGATTCTGATTTCATTTCTAGGACCACTTTGTTTTTGTTTACTTTTCAATACAAAAGAATTTTACGTTAACTTTCTTGTGAGATGGAAGGTGGCTCAGTTTTGCCTGATAAAGAGCTCATTCATTGAAGCCCTGGGAAGGTGAATTAACCTTTTTGGAAGAGTCTCTAGGCTATATAGGACAATACCAACATGATTGGTGGTAAACTAAATTAAGATTTATAAGGAATTTTATATGAGGCCTTAGGCAGAGCACTCTTCCCATTTCCTACTTTGCCCTTTCAAGAGGGAGTAGTGATAGGGAGACTTGTGAAGCAGCAAAGGGAAAGAACTTCTACTTCTTGCACTGGTTGCTTGATGTGCTTGACAAAGGACAGAAGGTGATGATGCACTCTGGAGTCCAAGCAGAGATAAATTCACTAATTATTCAGTTTAGATTAAAGGGGAAAGGTGTGGGTTTAGAAATGGAGAGAGGATAGCCCTCTCCTGCTACAATGTTTTTCTAGGTAGATGGGCTGTAGGTAATAGATTGTCTTTCATACCTGAAATGCACTTTTTCTTTACCTTTTGTCCCAGGGGCTTTTGTCTGTTAGTGCTACCTAATTACTTTGCATTGATTGATTCATTTATGTATCTGTGGTCCTTTTGCTTAAAAGACTGAAAAGAATTAAAAATCCTCATTGTCTTGTATTGTGTGAGAGTTTAAGAAATGCTCTTTGAAATGGAATCTATTGTATTAGTTGGAACTCCTTTGAAATCTTACTTTGCTTTCCCTACTTTTTGTTATTATTCAGTGGGGTCCTACCACATTTGGGGTTTTCTAGGCTAAGATACTAGAGTAGTTTGTCTTTTCCTTTTCCAGCTCATTTTATAGATGAGGAAATTATTATTAAATGACTTGCCCAGGGTCACACAGCTACTAAGTATCTGACCTGGGATTTGAACTCGGGTCTTCCTGACTCCAGATACTGCTCTATCTAAGGAACCACTTAGTTTCCTAATAATACCATGTAGTAGGGAAGTAAGGCATACTGGGCCTGGAGTCAGGAAGACCTAAGTTCAAATTTGCCCATACCTCATTAGCTGTGTAACCTTAAGCATGTTTCTAGCTCAGACATTCCAACAGCTGAGTGACTTTGTGTAATTCAGTTCTTCCTGGGAGTTGAAACCAAGTAAGGCAGTAGGTAAAAAATGAATTGAGCTGGAAAGTCCAAATCCTGTCATCTGTCTAGGAAACTTTGGGATGTTCCATCCTCTAGCCCTTCCTTTAGTCTAAGGGAGGCGTGACTGGTGTCTGAGCTTCCAGGGGGGAGGTAACTGTATGGTTTAACACAATGCTAAATAATGTTTTTTGAGTGAGTGAGTGATGAGATTAAAAGTGATCTGCTTATCCAAGGTGAAAACTAGGCAGAGCTGCAGAAGGAAAGAGGTGCCTCAGTTTCCATACTTGTGAAATGGAGATAATTGTAGCACCTATCCCTCAGGGTTGTTTTGGGAATCAAATGAGATAATATTTGTCAAGCACAGCCTGTGGTAGGTGCTATATAAACTCTATCTGTTATTATTCACACTAACACAAGAATTTGTAGGATTGTGGATATGGAGCTGGAGAGTATAGTTTAGTCCATAGCTCTCATTTCATGCATTACTCCTACAGTGGTAACACTGAGCAAAGAAAAGATAGTTACCTCCTTGAATCTGGACCATTTGTATGAAACGCTTTTAAAATAGCCTTCACCTACCATGCTTTTTGATCCCTTCTGTTTGCTTATAATAATTTTCTCTTTCCACATTGTAATTTATAGTTCTTGCTTCCATCAGTATGATTGCCAATAACTCCCTACTCCCTCCTAATCCATTTCTAATGTACTATGGGTTTGGAAGCCACCTAACTAAACTTAAAATACTTGTGCACAAAATAATGATGCATGTGAGTCTGATAGATTTTGAAGTGAAATGTTTAGACCTCTGAGAGTAAACATTATGACACCTTTCCTGGATACTCAGATCTTTTTGTTTACTTCCTTGTTTTTCTGCTGTATTCTAGCTATGCAAAATTATTGGTAAAAGAGATCTGGATAAGTGAGATGTTACAATGTAAGACAATTTGAAATATCTGGAAAGTGTTTATAGTTTTGATAAGTACAGCAGCTGGAGGGAACCTGGGTTAAAGGTTGACTCTGCTTGTTGCTATCTTTGTGACCTTGGGCAAGTCAGCTTAATCTCTTTTGGTCTCTTTATCTGCAAAATAAAAGGTTGAATTAGATTTATTTTAAAGTTCTTAAAAGTAATTCTTTGTTCCAGTATAATGTTCCTATGAAAACGCAGAGCTAGGAGGTTGAAATTCATTTTAGTAACTATCTTTCAAAGCAGTTAATTGTTATCCATTGTGTTGCCCTAAAATATTTTCCTTGAAATAGAATGATTTTCTATAATAGGGTGCAAGCAGTAGACTTTAGAAGTTCTCTGAACCTCCTTTCCATCTCTCATTTTACTGATGAGCAAACTTAGACCCCATGAGATTAAAGTGGTTTACCCAGTTTTATACAAGGGTTAAGAAAGAGTGTGACCATATGTATCCGGCAAGTCATTTAAAAAAAAAAAGTCATCTCTAAATCAAATACGTGGATTCAGACTGTACTTCTGATAATTTTCCTACCTATATGATTGAGTAGACTAGTAAGCCATTTAACTTTCCTAGGCCTCAATTTCCTTAGCTGTTAAATAAGGGAATTGGACTAGATAGACTTTGAGGTTCCTTCCAGCGTAATGTCTGTGATCCAGTGATCTATTAGAATATAGTCTAGGAATGAAGTCCTGTAGTAATTTTATTTGCTGGAAGAAGCCCAAGGTGGAGAGACCTAATGTTACACCATTTGCCTTAAAGCTTGAACTGAAAGTGTTGGCTTTATTTCTTTTGACAACTTTTGTATTATCCTATTAATCTCCATAAAATTGCTTGCTTTTAACAGCTGCTAGTTTGATTTTTCTACCAATTTTTAAGAGAAACTGTTATCTCCCCTCCTTTTCCTCCCAGTAATAGTGAAGTGTTTTACTTCAAATTCTTCACATTAGCAGATGTTTCTCCAGTGGCTCCTGAGTGTAATTTAAGAGGTGTCAATCCTTAATATTTTTACCTTTTCGTTTGTTACCAAGATCATATCAGTCTTTCATATAAGGTTGTGATCTTTGCTTTGCTACTTAATCATCCAATTTAATGATTTGCTTTTTCATTTGATACCTAGCAAATATTAGAAGATGGAAATATTTCAGAGACTTATGTAATTTATATTATGATTAATTAAAATGAAGTTGAACATTCATTTTAAGAATTCAGTGTTTCAGTGGTTTTTTTTTTCATTCAGTTTTGCTTTTTTTTTTTTAAAGCAATTATTTTCTGAAAAGGCTCACTCTAAAATAGAAAGTGAATTCATTGCAGGTGGAAAGTGCTTTTGAGAGCAAAGCACTATACTAATAACTGTTGAATTTTGTATGAGATTTATGATCCTGAGGTTTAGTTCTTATCTTTACCATTGACTTTTTTGGGTGAATTGTCCTTGTATGTGAAATGGAGCCAATGATATTCCATAAATCTTGGAACTGAGAGGAAGCTTGAGATTTCTGGTTTAAGCCTCTTGCCTTTAGGGCAGGTAAGATCTCCAATGTACTAGTGATGCACCTGAGGCCTAGAGATGTTATGGTTTATAACCATAAGTAGTTGTTTTAATCTCAGTTTCTGAATAGCAACCTTCAGGGAAAAGGCAGCATTCTACCTTCTCTACCAGAAGGATTCTGTGTTGGGGGTGGGGTGGGTGAGTGGAGATGGGGGTTGATAAAAAATCAAAGGAACATGGTGCTTTGGGGCAAAGCCTTGAGTCATAGGCCCTGGATGGCATTGGGTATCCAATGTGGGGAAGGTGAAGTGGAATTTTTTATAGAGTTTTTAATTGAGTTAAGAGGAATCGAGGTGTTGAGGTTAAGTCAGGGCAGCATATACCTGAGATATTGGCTGTGGATCATGGTTCAGGCCTGCTGCTTGCTCATGATGGGGAGAGAGGATGGGGAAGATTGGTAGCTCCTTAAGGGGCTTTGGGATACTAATGTTGTCCTTACTCTGATGTTTCCCATGGGTTCTATAAGCTTCCTGGGGGCCTCATTATGTAGGGAATCAGGAAGGCTACTGTGTTTCTTACAGTGGTAGAGTAGAAAACAGGTGTCATTTACATCTTTGTCCTCATCAGGAGTCATGTCCATTTTCCACCTTTGTTTCAGTTCCATTTCTCAGCAGGGAGTTTGATACATACAGCTTGTACAGCTCCCTGTGGTTGGATATGCTGGAATAATGCCTTTCCTTTTCATGTTTTTATTAGAACCTACCTAAACTTTTCTCTCCTTGCCCCCTCCTTTTTCTCTTTCCCTTTCGTTTTCCCTCCTTACTTTCCTTCTTCCCTCCCTCCCTTCTCTTCAGCCTATGAGGTGAAGTTGGGTGATTGTTTAAGTGATATATTATGTCACCTTTACAGGGATAGGTACTAGATCTATGATTTCATTGGTATAGAGAACTCCAGGATTAGGAGATTCCTTCTATCAATTTAGATTGTCATCTAAATTGCAATTTGTATTCTCAAGAGAGTTGCTTAGAGCAGCTGGAACAATCCTTAATTTCAAGACCTTGGACAAAATGAACCAGTACTTAAAGGTAGAATCCCATTTTAGTGGTGTTGATTTGATGGGAAAAATTATGCTCATGTTCTTGAATGAACAGAATCACAAACATTTGCCAAAGTTTATTAAGTTCCTACTATTTGTAAGTGACTCTGCTTGGTGTTGGCAAAACAAGGGCAAAAACTAAATAGTTCTTGCCATCAAGGAGTTTATGTTCAAGGGAGAGAGGGAAACATGAGGAGAGTTGGAACTTAAATTGATTTTATTTTAAAAATATTTTGATAACCCTTAAAATATGACTGTATACAGACTAGTAAATGCAAACTAATTTCAAATTTCAAGAAAGTACTAAAGATAGTTAGTGGGATAATCAGGAAAGTCTTTCTTGCTGGAGGTAGAACCAGAGTTGAACTTTGAAGGGAAGGTTGAGAGCCATGGAAGGGGGTCCATTGCAAGGAATGGAGGTTAGTTTGTGGAAAGGCATAGAGAGACCCAGGATTTGGGGTATTGAGTTCATATAATAGCTAGTAATAGTTTGGCTAGAAAGCATAGTATATGAAAAGGACTGGTGTGAAATAAGTCTGGGAGTAGGTGAGTGCTGGACTATGGAAATCTTTAAATACTAGACTGAGGGTGACTCCTACTTAGGGCAGAGATTCCAACTGGAGCTGTCTTCTTGGCTTCGAAGGTGCTAGGAAGGACATCAAAGGCAGGTTACAGTGTTTACCTCCATATTCTCAACCAAGGAAAGATGTCTGAGAACTCTGAAAGACAAACTGAAGAAAAAAATGAAAAGGCTGTGGAAGTGGGAGGGAAGGAAGGAGAATTACAGAAAGAGAAGGAATCAAGAACCCAACCTGGAGATAAGGAAGCCTCAACCTCAGGCTTCATGTTGGCCAGAGGTGCCTCTATGTCATTTTCAAGTGACCCAGAGAACAGTGGAAGTGAAGAGAGTGCTGATGAAGAATTCACTCTGCTTCCTTTGCCACCCCAGTTGGTCCCAGGACATCTTGATGACTTGGAAGATGCCCTTGTGTCTCCTGACCTCCAAGCTACCCACCAGACTTGCAACAGTGGTGTTAGCCTGGATGAGCATGGGGAAAGAGAAAAGGAGGAGAGAGGGAGAGAACCTAAGAAAAGCTTCCTCAAGACCATCCTTCCAGTATCTCTGCTGGTCAGAGGCAGGCTCTTGAGTCTGAGTGTACATTGGCTGCCTGGGGTTTCCTGCTGGCTTTGGAAAGTGACACCTGGATTCCCTCAGAATAACCTATAAAGGCCAAGACCATAAGCAAAAATGCAGCGGGCACACTGCTTTGTCTTCACACATCTGGGAAGCTGTGACTCCCTTTTGCTCCTTGTTTGGTAATCACAAAGAATTCTTCGTCAGAACTCCCTTCACTTTCATTGTTCCCTGGATCACTTGAGATAGACATAGTATCACCACCATCCAAAGTGGAGCCTGCAGGCTGGACTCCCTGCTTCCCTCTCTTTGTGCTTGTCTTCCCCCCTCACTTCTACAGCTATTCCTCTTTTCTCTATAGCACGTATGTAGCTGTGCTCCAACTTAACTTGCAAGTTGGGGAAGTGGGAGCCACCAGTGAGCGTTATTTCTTCTTGCTGTAGGCATCACTGGCATGCTCATCCAGGCTAAGGTTGTCACTGGAATCACTGCCGCTGTCATCAGAATTGTCACCATTCCTAACATCACTACTGTCAGTCTGGTAGGCAGGTTGGAGATCAGGATGCATAAGGAGGGAGACCCCAGGGGTATTCCTTGTGCTTGGACTCTGACATGTTCATTGCTGCAGGCATCATTGGCATGCTCATCCAGGCTAACACCACTGTTGCAAGTCTGGTGGGTAGCTTGGAGGTCAGGAGACACAAGGGCATCTTCCAAGTCATCAAGATGTCCTGGGACCAACTGGGGTGGCAAAGGAAGCAGAGTGAATTCTTCATCAGCACTCTCTTCACTTCCACTGTTCTCTGGGTCACTTGAAAATGACATAGAGGCACCTCTGGCCAACATGAAGCCTGAGGTTGAGGCTTCCTTATCTCCAGGTTGGGTTCTTGATTCCTTCTCTTTCTGTAATTCTCCTTCCTTCCCTCCCACTTCCACAGCCTTTTCATTTTTTTCTTCAGTTTGTCTTTCAGAGTTCTCAGACATCTTTCCTTGGTTGAGAATATGGAGGTAAACACTGTAACCTGCCTTTGATGTCCTTCCTAGCACCTTCGAAGCCAAGAAGACAGCTCCAGTTGGAATCTCTGCCCTAAGTAGGAGTCACCCTCAGTCTAGTATTTAAAGATTTCCATAGTCCAGCACTCACCTACTCCCAGACTTATTTCACACCAGTCCTTTTCATATACTATGCTTTCTAGCCAAACTATTACTAGCTATTATATGAACTCAATACCCCAAATCCTGGGTCTCTCTATTCTCTTTCCACAGCTGGACACAAGGGAAGTCTTTACACTAGGGAAGTCAGTCTCCCTACTCCTGCCTACCTCCTTCCTCCTTCAGGTACTTTTTAAGACTACTAAAAATTGAAGTTTAGAACCACCTCAAAACATAAGAGCAAATGTGGCAAAATTATACAAAAAACCACATCTCCCAGTGAGAGACCAGGAAAGATTCCCTGATCTCGCCACTTGGCAAGGATGAAAGGTTTCGGTTTTCTGTGTTGATCATTTGTGCTGACTTTTCTCTTTCTCTTTTACCCCCTGGAGAGAAATCATTTGTAATCAGAGCTGGCTTTCTGGGGGAGCATGAAGGAGGAATGCGGGCAAATACATTTCAATAAAATTTATTTTGAAAAACAAATGAAAAAATAAATACTAGATTGATGATTTTGATTTTATTCCAGAAGGAATAGGATATAAGTGAAAAATTTTGAGCAGGAGAGTGACATAGTCAAATATGAGTTTTAAGAATATTAATTTGGTTGTATTGTAGACGATGGACTGGAGAGGGGAGAGGCCAGTTAGGAGGCTGTTGTAGTGACTTGACTTAGTTTTCTTGATTCCAGGTCCAGTGATCTTCTCACTTGTTTTTATCATGACATCTGCTAAACATGATTAAGCAGCTAGGCAGTACAATGGATGAAGAGCAGGACCTTGGGTTAGGAAGTTGTTGTGACTCAGTCATGTCCAATTCTTCATGACTCCATTAGGGGTTTTCTTGGTAAAGCTTCTGGAGGGGTTTGCCCTTTCCTTCTCTAGCTCATTTTACAGATGAGGAAACTGAGATAAACAGGGATAAGTGACTTGCCCAGGGTGATACAGCTAGTGAATATCTGAGGCTGGATTCAAACCTGGGAAGATGAGCCTTCCTGACTCCAGGCTTAGTGCTCTATCTACTGTACCACCTAGCTGCCCTGTATTAGGAAGAACTGAGTTCAGATGTGTCTTCAACCATTTACTATCCATGTGACCTTGAGCAAGTCACTTAACTTCTGCTAGCTTTAGTTTCCTCATTTATAAAATTGGTATAATAATGGCACTTACCTCTTAGGGTGGTTATGAACATAAAATAATTTTTAAAAATTGTTTCATAAACGTTAAAGCTCTATATAAATGCTAATTGTTAAGACAAATGAACAAGGGTTTAGTCAGTGCCTGTGTCCAGCACTGTGTTAAGTGTTAGGGATATAAAGAAAGGAAGAAGCCAGTCCTTTAGGAGCTCCCTAGCGTCAAAGGATGGAAAGGTAGGAAGGACTTTAAAAGGTGCTGCTGCTGTTAATTGAACTTAGGGCATCTAGGTCATCTCATCATTCTTTTTATGGGTGATAGGCATGCCTGTAGAATAGATTTGCTTTAATTCGATTCAAAAGATATTCTTTAAATATTTTATGTGCAAGGCACTGTGCCTATGCTTTGGGGGCAATGACAGAAAGGTAGTCACTTCTCTTTAGGGGCAAATGTTCTGGAAGGAATGCTACACCCAGTAGTAAAAAACAAACCTCCGTACCAAGAAGTTCCTGCTTCTCCACCTCTGCTCAGGACTCTGAAGATCTCTAGAACTGCCTTGTAAGTGAAGTGTTTGCTGATGGATCCCTTGCCCTTGCCTCCCATGACTTCTCTGTAAATTACTTTATGTATTTTGTATCTACCTGGGCCTGCCTGTCGGTTTTTTCTTTTCTGATGTATTGTGAAACATTTTTGACTTTGTATCCCCAGCACTTGTATCTTTGAGGGATACAGGAAAGGTGATTAGTAGAATGGCTTTTGGTTGATTGATCAGGGAAAAGGTGAAGGTGACACCTTTGAAGGAAGAGAAGGGTTTTGAATGGGAATTTCAGTCATTTATTAATTTTTTTTTTAAACACTCATTACCATGGTGATATAGCTAAGTTATTTTCAGGCATAAGTGAACATTTTTGGGTATGGTTTTGTTTTCATGAGGAAAAGGTTTATTAATTTAGAAGTTTGCCTTTCTGTTCTCATTTTGAAGTTTTATCGCTAAGATGATGGTATCCGAGAGGTTATGCTTGACCATTTAGTCCAAATATTGTGCTTACATAAAAATTCTCCTTACAGAACTAACTTCCCTTGTAGAGTAGTGGGGAAGGACATTTCAGTCTCTTCTGCTATTTTTGATATGTACCTATGGTTCCCTCATCCTCTCCCACCAACCCCCCCCCCAACATATTTTGGGGGCAGTTTTGAAACTACAGTCTCAAAATTTGACATAATTCAAAATTTTATTATCTTAGGCCAAGTATTTTAAACTATAAAGGTATTATAGGGTAATTAATTTGATCTAGAAAGGTGACCTTAGCTATCATCTAGTTCTGTCCTCTCATTTTATAGATGAGGAAACTGAGGCCCATCGTCACACAAGTACTCAGTTGCAGAGTGAGGATTAGAATTGAAATCTTGGCTTAGAGTGCCAAATTCAAGGTTCTTTCTACTGCATCATGCTGCATTCCGCCAAATATGATTAAATGTGAAACACACAAGGAAGTATATTTTCTAGGGTGATAAAGTGTCAGGATTTTCTAGGGTTTCCTTATTTGTGGTTAAGTCTGATCATTTTCCAGAAAAGACACCAAATCTAAGGGGTTTCCAGGATCTGTGCTATTTTATCCAATTGAATCCTGTGAACTTAAAAAGAATAATGTGAGCTCAATCATGAGCATGTTGCTGTACTGTATTTAATTTCATTTCCATACAATAAGGTAGAGGTTCTGGAGTATATGAACTTAAAAACATTTTTGTGTAATGTTTTATTTAAAATATTTGATAACTGTTTTAAATGTAACTTATTTCTTTTGTAATTCTTTATATTTTATTTGTAAATTTAAAAGCATTATTCTAAGAAATGGTCCCTAGGCTTCACCAGAATGTCAAAGAGCTCCATGGTATACTAAAGGATTAAGAATGCCTACTCTAAGATCCCTGCCTTTAGAGAGTTACCTAGTTACCTAGAGCACTCACAGGGTCTGTGTGGGGCTTGAACCTAGTCTTAACTGACCTTGGGGCCAGTTCAGTATCTGCTAAACTTCCTATAGTACTAAGAAAATGTTTTTTTGTTGTGAACAAATTCTATAAGAAATATAAATGGAATCCCCAAAGGATGGTCAAATAGTATGGAGCTTATCTTTATTTGCTCTGAAATGTTTCTATTTTTGTTTTCTATATTTGTATATTAATAGCTTTCAGACTTATTTTGCTTGGTGGCTCTAGGAGCAATGAGTAGAAGTTGCAAAAATGTCAATTTAGGCTTCATATAAGGACGGTCTAAAAATCATTAAGCATTTATTAAACACTTATTGTGTGCTTGGTACTGTGTTAAGTACTGAGGATACAAATACAAAATCAAAATAGTACCTGCCCTTAAGCACTGTTGGGAGAAGACAACATAAAAAAGTGGCTGCTAGGGGGAAGGATGGGTGGTTAGGAAAGTACCCAGGGTTCTCAGAACTGTGCTCTCCCCTTAAATGAAGATCTTAGAGTTTCTGACTCCACGCTTCCATCAGAGGGACTAGGGGGGGTGATAGGTGGAGTCCCAAAGGCTGATGGGATCTTGTAATATGAAGAGATTCCCCAAGAATGAGCTTCCTTTGAGCTTAGTGGAAAGCGGAGTCGTTCCAAAGTAGCACAGTCTCTGCAGATACTGGATCGCTGCATGAGGAGCTTCAAGCACAGGTTAGATTAGAAACCTCTGACTTTTCTGAAGAAATTGGATAGCGTTCCAGGCAGCTCTACTACTCACACAGGTAACCAATAGATTAATAGCATGATAGTGGATCGGGTACTATGCTTGTAGTCAGGGAACATAGCTTCAGATCCTATCTTGGGCAGTTTACTAGCTGTATGAGCATCAGCAAATCACTGAATCGGTCTGTGCCTCAGTTTCCTTATTTGTAAAATGAGGTGATTAAACTCTTTGACCTCAGAAGGTTCTTCTAGCTGTAAGTCTGTGATCCTCTGATCTGTCAACCTTGGTGAATTCTCTTTTTCTAATCCTGAATAGAGAGAAGCAAAAGAAATATACTATGTTTTCTTATAGTTCTTAATAGCATTATATCACATTTTCCTTTTAACCTAAAATAACGTTTCCAGAAATGGAAATCTATGGTTAGTGTGACTTTAAGTGAACAATTAATATTTGTTTTGTTTAAAATTTTTTTTCTTTTTCTTTTTTTTTTCTTTTTGGTGGGAGGAGGGTAGGGCAGTTGGGGTTAAGTGCCCAAGGTCACAGGACTAGTTTTTGTGTTAAGTGTCTGAGTCGGGATTGGAACTCAGGTCCCTCTGATTTCAGGGCTGGTATTCTATTCACTTTGCCACCTAGTCACCCTGCTTGTTTAACATTTTTAGTAGGCATCACATTATTCTCTAATCCTTTAAAATTTTATAAAAGAATATAATACCAGTTAGCATTTACGGAAATGAAGTTGCTATGACTTCTGTATAAGTACCAACTTGAAAATTATAGCAATCCTATTTGTGAATTACCATAATGTTTATCTTGGGCAATTTATTGTTCTCTGAAATAGCTTTGTGTAGCCTCACATTTTTGCTTGTTTAAGAATTGCTGTTGGGGTGGCTAGGTGGCGCAGTGAGTAGAGCGTCGTCCCTGGAGTCAGAAGGACCTGAGTTTGGATCTGGCCTCAGACACTTAAGGCACACACAAACAAAAACCTAGCCGTGTGACCTTGGGCAAGTTACTTACCCCCAATTGCCCTCCAAAAAGCAAAAAAAAAAAAAAATTGCTGTTGAATGGGGTATAGAAATCTTGGCCCTATAAGAAAGTAAGGAGGGGATATGGGGGGAATATAAGAGAGGGTAGATTGGGGGAAGGGGTATTCAGTATGCTTGCCATCTTGGGGTGGGGGTTGAGAGAGAGAGAGAGAGAGAGAGAGAGAGAGAGAGAGAGAGGGAGAAAATTTGTAACTCAAAATCTAATGGAAATGCATGTGGAAAACTAAAAACTAAAAATAAACAAATTTAAAAATAAAAAAATTGCAAAAGACAAAAAATTGCTCTTGAAAATTTTAGAGATGGTTTTAAAAAAGTTTTAATTTAAAAACTTTTATGTTCAAATGAGGGTTTCTGCCACTAGTGTAGCAAATGTTCCCTGGATGCTTGGCAGGGACTCCTTAGGCTGCTTATGTGAAGCCAATAGTTCTCTTCATTGCCATCTTTGTCTAGATTTGCTTTGGCAGTAACCAAAATGTGGGTGGAAGGTTCTTTGAGGGGTTCTGTTTAAGTTAGAGAACTTCTATGTATAATTTTAGTGGGTCATTGTAATATATGTGGGGACATCTACCTGCCATTTTTAGACACCAAGTTACAAATTAATAAATTTAAAAGGAAAATTTAAAATTAAAAAATTATTTGATCAAATGATAGAATTTACCTTCATATTGTATAATGATAAAATAGTTAATTCTGTCCACATTTGGTGCCAGGAACAGATGTACTTCTTTTTAAAAAAACAAGCAAAGTCAAAATCAGAAAGCTGAATTTATAATCCTATTAACATTTTCTGGATACTTTCTTTCAGATCAAAAAATTTGTTTTGCATTGTATAAAAAAGATATAGTTAGGGTGTCCCCATCATTTTAAAAAATCAAAGAAGCATGGGGATTACAAAAGAAAGAAGGATGTCATTCTTTCCATAAGTAAGTTAGTAGGTAGTAGAGATTTGAAAATGAAAACTATGTAAGAAACATGCTACCATAAGTATAAATGAATGTAGTACAGACTGATTATGTAAAGGTTGAAGAAATGAAGATTTAAGTGATGGGGTAGAATAGGATTAATTAGGAAGTGTGAAAACGTTTTTCATCCTGGATTTCAAAGTAAAGAAATTTTATGGACTTTCAAATAATGTTGTAAGAGAGGAAACTTTTTGGGGGATGGGGTTGTGTCAAGTTTATATGGATGGCATCAGATCTTATAAAAGAAATGGTTATCCTGTTGGCTCCCCTTTTAGGTTGGTCATTTTGGATCAAGACAGGTTATAGGCTCCATCAGGTGATGACTGCGTCTTCAAAGTAATAGGACCGTAGATTTGGAGCTGGGAGGGACCTTAAGAGTTATCTAGTCCAATTCCCTTATTTTATAGATGAGGAAACTAAGGCCAGCATAGACTGTGTGTCTTACTCAGTGTCATACTGGTAGTAAATTTCACAATGGATTAAACCCAGGTCCTGTGACTCCAAATACCATACTTTCCCCTCTGAACCATGATATTGTTTTGTAGCTCAGAACCTTTAAATGACTTAGAATAGAATCACTATATGCTTGCCTTGCTTAATGGAAAGAGCTTTCCATTTGGCGTTTAGTGTGTTCTCATACTATCTGTTTGAGTTTGGACAGGTCATTTTTCCTTTTTGACCCCCAGGTCCTCCTGTTTTAAAAGAGGGATAATACAACTTTCCCTATTTAATTCTCAGGGTTGTTGGGAGGAATTGTTGGATTGTTATTATAAGGAAGCTAATGGACTGTTCTGTGGTCTACAATGCCCCTTAAGTGAAAGACCTTAAAACAGGTCACAGTGTGGTCTCCAGATTACAATAGCATTATAAATACTCCCCACCGTGTCAGGCATGTTCCTGTGTTTGTCTCTCCCTCCACTCTTCACAGTACTAGGTCTGAGTTTCTAGAGACAGAGCCCCCATCATATGGTTACATTCAAACTCTCAGGCTGTAGGGGGAAACCCTACTGAGGTTAAACATACTTCCTCCACTCATTAGAACTTTCATCTGGAGTTTTCTATCTACACAATCAGCCACTCACCATGATGACACTTTTAGATCTTAAACATAACCTTTTACTTTATAATAAAGCAAAATAAATAATGTGGATACCAATATATTAAAGCAAATATGTAATAAAATATATCACAACACATATAAGCCTAGATTATACTCTCCCAGAAAATGCACTTGGAAGCTCTGGTGAGGAGTGAGCAAATACTTAGATAGGAACCTGGCTTGGAAAAATGAAAAAGGAAGACTTAGGTGTAGGGCAACTCACAACTCTCAGACTTCAGGCTTCAGTGTTTGTGGTCTTTTTTGGAACTTCTATGCCATACAAGACTGCTTCTCTCTGTACTGCTAGGCTAATGATCCAATGCCCTGTGAGAGTCTAGCCTATTGATATGCTATGACATATGATACAAATTTACATATAGGCTATTATGTGGGGTTGGCAGTGGACTTCAGGTCTAGGGAGGATAACAGGGGGAATAACCTTTCCCATTCCCTCCGTGCCAGGCACTGTTACTACCTGACCTTGAGGCCACATGTGACCACCCTCTAGGTCCTCAAGTGTGGCCCTTTGACTGAATCCAAACTTCACATAACAAATCCCCTTAATGAAAGGATTTGTTCTGTAAACTTGGACTCAGTCAAAAGGCTGCACCCAAGGACTTAGAAGGCCATATATGGCCTTCAGGCCTCAGGTTCCCCACCCCTGCGTCTAGGCACACTTTTATAAAGCTGGCTGTTCATACAAATGTAAATTTGCAGCACTGGAAGGATATCCCTGGAAGGATAACACACAAAAGGAAAGAACAGTGAGGTGAGGAGTGGTTCCTGGCTTTGTCCTTGATTCTTTGGTGGTTTTCAAATGGTTATAGCAGCTCCAGTGGTTACACAAGGGGAATAAGGACCCTAACTCTGTAGTCTTAGAGTAAAAGACAGTGAATATCTTAATGCTCAGCTTCTGTTTTAGGGTGCTAAAGTAAAGCAGACAGCAAGTCAAGTCTACAGGTATTTATTAAGTGCTTACCTTGTGCCAGGCATTGTACTAAGTGCTCTGTGGGGATTGCAGAAAAAGATAAAAACACTCCATGCCCTCAATGTGCTCACATTTTATGGGGGAGAAAATAAGCAATTAACTTTATATATTTATACAAAATAAATTGGAAGTAATTTCAGAGAAGGCACTAACTTCGAAGTATGTGGAGGGACCTTAAAAGGTCTTTTGCAAAAGGTTTTGACCTGAGACTTGGAAGCAGCCAGGAGACCAAGATGAGGATGGAGAACATTCCAGGCATGGGGAAGCCAATGAAGAGGCACATAGTTGGGAGATGGGGTGTCATATGTGACAAATAGCAAGGGGCCAATGTCACTGCATAGCATAGTGGAAAGAGCACTGTTATGAAGAGTCAAGAGATCTAGGTTTTTTGATGTCAGCAGACCTTGTATCACATGGCCTTTCTGAAACTTAGTAGTTATGTGATCTTTGGCAGGTCACTTAGTATCTTAGCTTTGTTTCTTCATCTGTAAAATGGGGATAATGATACTTGCATAGATGTGAAGGAAAACATTTTGTAAACCTCAGTGTACTGTACAAATTAAAATAGCTGGTTTTATTTGAATATAAGCTGGTAGGGGGTAGGCCAGCAGAGAAAGAATGACTGTAGAACTTCATCAGTGCATGAATTGCTCAAGAATAGTGAAGTCTCATCTCTTTGCCAGAGACTTTGAGACTATCATAAATCACTTTACAGTCATACGTCATATGCCTCTTCTCAGTTTATTTAAATCAGTTCTCTTTTCTGGTTGATAAACAAGGGAGTTTTCCTTTCAGATTTTATGATTTGATAAAGGTATTAACGTCTTGATTGTGATATTACATTACACTTAAAACTGAAACAAACTCCAAACTGAAGGCTTCTCACTCTCCAGTGTAGATGATAAATTTTGCTATGTGTATTCTTTCAAATTTAATGCAGTTATTTATATTTTTTCAGGGTGGTTTCTCCCCACTCACAAATATTGATAGTAAATTTGTAACGCCCACTATGGTCTTATTTCCTGCCCTTAACATTGGTAGGTTAGGTCTCCAGAGGATGACTGGCTTCTTTTCCCCTAAGATTTTTTTTTTTTTTATCATGGATTAATAACCTTGTGGGCTTGGGTTTCTAATAGTATTTTCTCATGAGCCCCCTCTGGTGTGCATTACCTCTCCCACCCACCCATTGATAATCAATTAGTCAGACTTAATTGACTTTGTACAAAGAGATATTAAGTAAGGTAGTATCATAAGAATGGTTGGTATGATTCTAATATTCTCTCCCCCTATTACACCGCAAACCAACAAAAAACCCAAACAATTCAAAAGTTTTTCCATGGGCACAGGTAAAGAGCCTTTCATAAAGTGGGCTCGGCTTAGAGAGCACATGTGGCGAAGGAGTAACAACTCTTTCTGGTTGCTTGCAATTCTTTTCATCCTTTGTGGTGAGCTCCTGAAATTTCCCTGAAGTATAACCCTTTGCTGGTTTTAAGATATGGCTGTTGACACTCTTGCTTGACTCTCTTGCTCCCATAATTCTTTTTTCTTATATAAATGCAGTGTCCCAAAGGTGTCTTATTCTTTCAACCAATCCCAATTCACTTCCTGTCTGTCATCATATAATTTTATTCCTGTCTCATAAGGGCTTCATTCAGACTTAAATTGATTAAGGACTTGCTGGAACTTGGTTTGTGTTTGATTCAGAAAGGCATCTATAGATTCTAGTTTGCAACTTCGTTTCTTGTCTCAGTCAGGGGTGTATTCTTGCCTGACAAAGGTATGGAGAAGGTATAGTGTCTTGATAGTTATATTAATTGGGGAGAGATAAGAAAAATTGTAAAAATTATAATTTAGTGAATTTAGTATATTAGTATCAATAGTAGAACCCGTTTTATTGGCAGAATCTGTTATGTTAAAAGTGCAGTCAGTGCACAACATTCATATTTTTAACTTTTGAGATTTTAAGCATTCATGTGATTTTATTAGTAACCTCATTTTCACTTTTGCTTTAGTAATCTTGCACATTTTCAGCTATGCTAGTAGAAAAATAAATGAGAGGTAAGATGCAATGTAGACTGGTATCCTCTGGGCACTTGAGGTCTTGTTTACCCTAACATTGTAAAGAGCTCTCCTTGTGCTTGTTGCATATTTACGTTGTTTGCCTTTAAAACTCAAGTTTTGTGTTGCAATTATATCCCCCAAATATAGTGCAAATCCTATGGGCTGCAAGCCCTAACTTCCTGTGAGAATGGTTGCAAGTTTGGTGTTAACTATTCATTATATCTACTGAAAGGAACAGAATATTCATAAGTGTCATGAATCTGATCTAGGAAGTGCTAACAGAACCTTTCAAGTGCAAATGAGGTAACTGGAAAAATGGAAAAGCAGCTAAGTTTTGTGGGTAAATGAGATGCTGTTGTGGTCAGTGGAGAAGCACTCCTCCCCTCCCCCATGTTCTGAGCCAAGGACTAAAGCATGTGCTTTCATGGGGTACGATTCAATCACAGAGCCAAAAAGAGAGGTTAGACATGGCAGGTTGCTCCTTTCCTCGTGATTTTTTTTTTTTTTACCTCAGGGTTCTTCTTCTTCTTCTTCTTCTTCTTTTTTTAATGATAGTATTTCTATTTATTTGCTTTTTGGCGGGGGAGGGCTGGGCAATTGGGGTTAAGTGACTTGCCCAAGAACACACAGCAACTAAATGTGTCAAGTCTCTGAGGAACTCAGGTCCTAACTCCAGGGCCAGTGCTCTTATTCATCAAGCCACTTAGCCACCCCCTCAGGGTTCTTCTGACACTGCCAGCCCCACCCCCTCCCAGTCCAGTCCTGAGTTGCTTCTTCTCCCCCTGCATTTTATGGGTTATTTCATGGTTAGGGTATTAGGAGAAGTACATATTATCAGAATTAATGTTTTGTTATAAAGAATTGTGTGCAGAAAAGTGTATTTTTAGCAATCCCTAGTGAAAGATACATTTTGGTGGTTGTGGGAACCTAACCCACCCTCCATTTCCCTGTAGGTTCAGTGTATTAACTTTCACGGTTTTTTTAAGCTTTCAAGCTGTTTTCTAGGAACTGTTATGCCATGAAATTTTGGGATTGATGGTGTTTTAGGTAAAACCTTATCAACCTTAACTAATGTGGGAGACCATTCTGAATTAGAAATTGAATCATCTTAGTTCGGAAGAAATGTAGCTTTATCACTTTCAACTGCAAATTAAAACAGCTCTGTGGTCCTACCTCATACCAGATTGGAAAAGATGATAAAAAAGGAAAATGGTAATTATTGGAGGGGAATGGAGGACAGGTGGAATCTGTTGTATAATAGACACTGTTGGTGGAGCTGTGAATTGGCCTAACCATTCTGAAAACATTTTGGAATTACACACTCAAAGTCATTAAACTGAATACAAAAGTTTAGCAACATCATTACTAGGCATATACCCTAATGAGAGCAAAGCAAGAGGGTGTAAAATTGAAAATTGATTTTAGTTCTATTTCTAAGGCTTAGTCAAGCTAGATTTAATATCCCTTTTCCCAGTTCTTCCTCCTGGTGAACTTCATTCTCTAACCACATCCCAGTGAAACTTGCCTAAAGGTCAAGCTTTGTCTTGTAATTACCTCCCCCTTTGTAACCCCACCCATCATCCACTTTCCCTGGGAGACTGGATTCATTAACCTCAAATCTCTACTCCCATCACCTGAGAACCTTTGTCACATGACTGGAATCTCAGTCTTCATGGTTAAGGGGGATTTTAGAAAGGGAGATCCACATGATGAAATCTCAATTCAGACTATGTCATCAAAAACCAATCAGAAGACACATCTATGTGGCTCGACATTTTACTCTGTCGTCTTGTTAATTGTTATAAAATACTTTGTCATCCCTCACTTGGAGTCTCTGGCATTATTGAAGCCACCACTGAGCCCCTTTGTTAGATTTGTACTCTGCTAATAAACTGCTAATGCTCAGAACTTTGTGCCTCAATTTACCTTAATTTCAGTTGTCACAAGAATACAATGGAAGTTGTGGAACTTTGTTACCTCCTTAATTATAGAAGCTAGTTCCCTCTTAGTGTTGCCCAGTGTCACTGTGCTGGCTCATAATTGAGCTCAAAGTCCATTAAAATTTCCCATCTTTTTAGACACACTTCTCTCTATCCATGCCTCTCCCTTACTCTGTACTTGATTCATTTTTAACCCAAGTGTGAGGCTTTACATTCATCCCTGTTTAATTTTCATCTTATCCCATTCAGACCAGCACTTTAGCTTGCCAACATCTTTTTTGGATCCTGATTTTGCCATCCGTTGTGTTAGCAACTGTTCTCAGCTTTGTGTCATTTGCAGATTTGATGTCTTTGTCCAAGTCACTAATAAAAATATTACCTCTGGACAGAGCCAAGCATAAAATCCCTGGGACACTGCAATAGAGACACAGTGCCAGATTGAAATAGAGCCATTAATTTTTGAGTTTGACTGTTTTGCCAATTGTGAAACCATCTGATTTCATTATTATCTAAGCCAGCTTTATGGTCTGAGACCCCCCTGGAGGTCCCTGAGACCCTTTCAGGGAGTCCACAAAGTCAAAACTATTTTCATAATAATACGAAGATGTCACTTGGCTACTATAATAATCCTCTCTTCCATATTTGTATGAGACTTGATATTATGAATATATTTCAAGGAAAGCAAAATTGTAACAGATTGAATGCAGAATCAGATAATGCGAATCTGGCTTCTACTTAGCCAGACATTAAAGATATTTACACAAATTGGTAGAACAGTGACAATTTGATCACTCATATTTTGGAAATATAGTTATTTTTCATAAATATATGTTATTTATGTTAACACAATAGATTTGTTATTATAAAATGAATTAATAAACATTAAAATGAAATCTATCTACTTTAATTTCTAATATTGATAAAGCTGATGCCAGGAATGTGCTGGTAAATTATTAACAGCTAACTAAAAAAAAAAACCCTAAAAATATCTGGAAATAATTTTAAGTTTAATATGTATTGTTAATTTTTTCTTAAGTCTTGACCACATGTGACCTTGAGGTGGCCAGTTCCCCACCCTTACTCTAGACAATAATCTAAACAATTCAAGCCCAGAGGCAGTTCTGTGCTGCTGAAGAAAGCAAATCCCTGGATATAACTGACATCATCAGAAGCTCTTTGGGTTCTAAAGTAGTTTTTAAGATGTAAAAGGGTCTTGAGACAAAGTTTTAGAACTTCTGGTCTAGTTCATTCCATCATTGGCAAAAGAATAGTATATGATAATTTATCAAGTGCTTTGCTAAAATCTAGTTAAATTCTGTCTACTGCCTGCCCTACCACTCTGCCTCTCCTGTTGTTATTGTTGAAAGGAGCTGATGGAGCTTAGGGTTGATAGGGGAAAAAGGGGAGGTAGAGTATCTTAATGTAGATCATTAGATTATATAGTCAAAATAAATTTCACAGTAGAGGAATTAGACAGAAGGAAAAATAGGTGTAAGTGAGTGCTAACCTTTTGAACTTAATGAGATGAAATTTTTAGGAGTATCACCTTTATGATGATAATAGTGGACATTTAATGTCATCAAAGCCACTTGTACCTACAGAATCTCATTTGAACTTCAGAATAACTTGGTATTTAGGTACTACAGTAATTGTTGCCATCTTACAGATGAGAAACTGAGGTTCATGCCTCATGGGTGCTCTAAATTTATGCTGCTGTAAAAGCATTGGGATGGTTTAGCCACTGTGTCTTGTCTGAGTACCATCCTAAGGTGTGCTGAAGATCAGCACCGCACCAGAAGTTTATCTATTAGGTGTCAAATTAAAATAAAATGGGGACCATCAAACCATACATAAAGATTCCTGCATCTGTATATTGACATAGAAAACTACATATTAACATTATGTTCTATTATATTTTTATTTCTTTTTGTTAAATATTTCACAGTTATATTTTTATTTGGTTCTGGTTGTATTCAGGAGTACAACTTTAGTGTTTTTCCTCTGTGTCTTAGGGCCTGCAGTTTTTTTTTGGCACTAGCCCCGCATGAAACCATTTACTGAGGCTTGGAGGGTTTATGATCTGCCTTCACTGGTAGGGACTATTTTGTTTCTTTTGTCTTTTCAGTCCTGGGTATAGCAGAGTGCCTGTTGTATACTAGGCACTTAGTAAATGCTTGCTGAATTGGATTAAGTAAAGCCCCTTGGGGATCTTTGGAAGTGTATAAAAGAGAAAACATCAAAGTCATTTCTAACAGTTATTCCTTTGAAGTTTATGTCCCTTTCCTCTTGCTTGGATTGAAGAACTTGCTATTCTCTTTATATTCCCCTTTATACTAATTGCATACTTCTGTAGTAAGGTGATCTTCATTGACCAGGTGTTAAAGGTTGCTTAATCCAAATGACTGTTAGGTAATCCTTCAATTCACATCCTTGTCTCAGGACTTGTCTCAGTTGTGGAGAAACTTTGCACCTATCAGAGACTCCAATTGATCCCCCTCTAATACTATTCTATGCTTCTTCTTCCTGTTTGCTGATTGTATGTAAGATGCATGGCTGGAGAAGATGGAAATGCTCAATAAGGAAAGTGATTTCCCTTAGTTGACCAACTGCCTTGAGTTCTGAGCAATTCTTACCTGTTGAAATAAATAAGTGGTTTTTATTCCAAAAGCTCATAAGCAGGCATGTCCTGTTGTCATCAGTATACTGCATGTAGTGTTTGACACTTTTTTCAGTGTTATCAAATCAGCAATTAAAGCCTGTTGGTTTCCATAAGGTACATAGGTCATATGGGTCTCTATAAGGTCTATACAGATTATATATGGTCTCACTGGATCATTAATTTGAAACTGGAAAGAACTAAAGGTTATCTCAGATAATACCCCTCATTTTACATAGATGGGAATTGAACTGAGAGAGGCTAAATGCTTGTTCAAGATCACACAGGGAGTGATTAATATAGCTGTGATTTGAACCCAGGTACTGTTGTCTCCCTGGTTAGTGCTTTTCCCCCATGTCATGCCAAGATGTAAGAAATCTCTTTAATCAGTATTTTGAAATGCTTGTTGCTGTTCATTCATTTTAGTCGTGTCCAACTCTTCATGATCCCATTTGGAGTGATTTGTTGTTTATTTCTGCAGTTCATTTTACAGATGGGGTGATTGAGGCAGACAGGGTTAAGTGACTTGGCCAGGATCACACCACTAGTAAGTGTCAGAGTCTGGATTTGAAGTCAAGACTTCCTGACTTTAGACCCAGTGTACCACCTCGGTGCCTGATGTATCTTGAGGTAGGATAGAATTTAGTACTTTCTTAAAAAGCTCATTGTTACTGATCTGACACTTAGCTTATAAACTTTGGTGGTTTTTTTTTTTTTTAATGTGGGCTGACTATGGGCCCACTTCATAGTAAGGTGAATTTGATTCATCTTCCTCATGCATATGTGCTTAAGCCATTTCTTAGATTTTGGGCTTGTGAGCTGAAATAAAATTTAAATGGATATGTTCAATATCCTACCAGATGGATGTTGCTGCTGGAATGTTCATGTTGATACACTTTTTTTTCTTTTTGAACAGAAAGAAGCCAACTCAATAAAATTCAGCCAGACAACTTGTGTGGGTTATTTTAATTTTCCTTGGGAGAACAATAAAAGACAGAGTAGATCTTCCTCCTGAGTGACCTCAGAACTGTTTTGCTTCCCATTTCAGAAGTTCCTTGTGGTTCATGGCAATTACATATTCGTGCTTAGCATAATCAGTCTTTTGGTAGTGTTCAAGACCTAGAGAAGATAACTTTGAGGCTTGCTCATCAGACAATTTTGTCCTTAGCTTGAACTTAAATTCTTGTTATTTTTTTCCCAGTATTATTTTGAGCCCTTTGTGGAAGATACTTACGTCTTTGAAACTCAATATTTTAACTGCAGTTAGAAGTACATGGTACCTAGTCACCTGGTAAAGGTAGAGTGCCAGCCCTCTGTAGGCATTTTACCCTCCCAAAAAATACTCAGAATTCATCTTTTATTTTTTTAATCAAATGCTTTATTAACTTATAGTTTACATCATTCATTTCTGCAAGATTTTGTGTTACAAATTTTCTCCCCGTTTTTCCCCTACCCACCACCCCAAAATAGCAATCCCACTGGACATCCCCTCCTCCAATCTGCTCTCTCCCATTTCTTCTTTCATACAACTCCGACTTTCCAGCTGGGCATGGTGGATCACTATGCCCTAGTGCCTACATATCTTATTTCCCAGTTACATGTAAAATAATATTAATAATAGTATGTGTATATATATATACACACACACACACACACACACATACATTTTCCTCATTGCCTTTTTGAGCCTCTTTTGCCATTTGAGTTAGTCTATTTTTTAAGGTGTTACTTTCTTGTTGACTCTCATTTCATAATTTTCTTGCATTGTTCTCATTTCTCTTTCCAGTTTTTCCTCCATTTCTCTTATATGGTTTTCAAAATTCTTCTTAAGGTCCTCAGTGGCCTGTAACCAGCTTGTAGTTTTCTTGTAAGCTTTTGGTGCAGGAGTTCTGATTTTACTGTCTTCCTCCTGTTCCATGCTTTGATCCTTTTTGTCCCCAAAATAGGAGTGCAAAATTGGGCTGCTCTGTTTATTTTGCTTCCCTCATTTGCTCATGTTGCCACTCAGTTACTTGACTTTTGGGCTTTTTGCCATAGTAGGACTCTGCTACCAGACAGGGGAGCTTCGTCCCAAATGCTGGGACTTTTGCAGCTGCTGAAGTTGAGTGCCCTCTCTGAAGCTTCTTGCTCTGACAAGCTGATCGCTCTACCCTAGACTGCAATCCAGATACAAGCAGGTTAAAGCAAGAGCAATTACCCCTCAGACTGATTGCTTGGTCCCCCTACAGTCTGCAGACCAGTAGCTGAAGCTGCCACATGGCAGCACCTCAGCCGCTTCTCCTTCCAGGGGATAAAGGCTGGACTGAACTCCCAAAATACTGGATCCCAAAGTCCACACTGCACTGACCTCTCATTTTGTCCTTGGCATCTATGGGTTGATAATTCTGGAAACCACCACAGTTGCTTGTGATCTGAAGTCCCTCTAGCGGGCGGCTGCCTGTAGCCACCCTGAGGCTAAGGCTTCCAGGCTGAGTGGTGTTGGGGTTGGCTCTCAGACCACTGTTCTGGCTGCTTCCTGCCAGCCTGCTGGGTTGTCCTCAGCGGGATGTTAGCTTCTCTGTGTCATTTTGTGGGTTCTGTAGCTCCAAAGTTTGTTCAGAGTCACCTTTTACATGAATTGGAGGAGGCTGGAGGAGGAGCCTTGTGGAAGTCCTGTTTCTACTCTGCCATCTTGACTCCGCCCCCAGGATTCTTCTTTTAAAAGACATGTTAGCACTTACTGGATGCATTTCATTATAGCTTTCCTGATGTTTATTTTATATGTGTGTGTACACATATTTTAGGAAAGTAGGTAGTTAACAAGTACTGTATAATGAAAGCAAATATTTGATAATGTGTATGCATTTAAATAACTCAGAATTTCTAGTTTACAGACTTGACTTTACCTCTTCCTGTTTATGAAAGAACCTAGGACTTTAGCATGCAGCTTGATGCCCAGAGTCAATGTACTCTCTCTTGGTTAGGTGATATAGTTGGTTAGATTATGATGCTCAGTTCTAAATCACATTTTAAGAAGAATATTAAAAAATTATAGAGTGTAGCCAGTATGGTTACAGTCCTGGAAACATCATCAATATGAGTAGCAGGTAAAGTAAGTATGGGAATTTATTTTGGAAAAGAGAAGATTCAAGACATGATAGTAGTTTTCAAATATACTAAGGACCAGACTGTGGAAGATGGATTAAATTTATTATTCCATTTCATTCAAGAGGACAGAACTGATAGCAATGGATACAACCTAAAATGGACAGCTGGGTGGCATAATGGATAGAATACTAAGCCTGAAATCAGGAAGCCCTGAGTTCAAATCCAAACCCTGACACTTAGTAGTGGTATGACCCTAGGCAAATCACTTCACCCTGTTTGCCTCAGTTTCCTTATCTGTAACGTGAACTGGAGAAGGAAATGGCACATTACTCTAGTATCTAAAACCCTAAATGGGGTCATGAAAAATCTTGACTGATATGACTGAACAAGGACAAGCTAAAGTGAAACAAATTTTACTCCACTATGCTTACGTATTAGAGCTACCTTATAAAATGACAACCTTCCCTTCTGTGGGAGTACCACTGTTTCCTCGGTTCCTCCCTTATTGTTCCATTCTCTAGGTACTGCCTTGGGCTGCACCTTTCCCGGAGGTGTTTCCTTGCACTTAAGAGGTGAAAGAATGGACCTGCTTAGTCTGAAATTTTCTCCTTTTTGAGCCCCCTTTCTCCCCTTCAGACTGCTGACTCTTTTACCCTAGGGAGGCTGCTGATATTAGGTTTATCTTAAATCCAATTTTATGAAGTTCTAACAATATTTGGCAGTGAAAAATCCCTGGTTCATCTTAACCCTGTGTGAAGGCACAGGGTGTGGGGGTCATGGAGAAAGTAAAACTCTTTCCTCTACTGGGTTATATTCAGTTTTGCAGAGTAACTTATTCTTGGTTATAAGCATTTCCACCATCATATTCCAAGCTTTACCCCCTTTCTCCCCTTTTTTGGATAGTTGTTACATAGTTTCATGTGATATTAAAATGGAATTTCATAATAGCCATTGAGTGCCCCCCCTCCACTCCCCATTCTGGCTGCCAAGAGAAAGATAAAGAAGGGTTCTCTTGCAAGAAATGACCCGAGTCATTTCTGGGTCCTGGATACCTTTGGCAGTGCAGTAGGACTGATGATAGGGAGGGGGCACCTCCCGGTGACTTGCTACTGGACTCTAATGCCTGTGATGACACTGAGACTTGGCACATTCTATCTCATTTCGTTCCAATTCACTTGCAAGTCAAGACATCACCCTCCTGATGAACAACAACAAAACTGTTGGACTTATTTTAAATGCATAAAATTAAATACATTTGATTACCCAGTTATATTGAAAAAAAAAGATGTATTTTTCACAACCACATTTACAGGCTTTCTGAAATAGAATCAGTGATCCCAGGATCAGAACCTTGTTTTTAAATCATTGTCATCATTTGTACAGCACTTTCAAGTTTGCTATGTGCATTATCTGTCATTTGATTCTTACGGTAACCCTGGGGGGCCAGTGTTGTTATCACCCCCATTTGAAAGAAGAGAAAATTAAGACAGAAGTGAAGTGTCTTTTCCAGGTTCAGAGCTGGAGTCTGTTGTCAAATTTGAATTCATGTCTTTCTGACTCCAAGTTTACATCTATGTATGTATGACCTAGTTGTCTTATTGTATCTTACCACCACCTTCTGTTCCCAGCCTTAGTCTGGCTTTGGGAAATCAACCTGCATACATTTTTCCCACCTTTCAGTAACATCATGCCTTTTGTCTACTTTCTACAAACAAGTTTTTTTTTTTTTTTAAATGGAAATTCTTTTATTAACTGTTTTAAGGGGAAAGCTGCTATAGCTACTCTTTATATAATTTTAGTTCTGACCAGTCAAACCAAAATGTCCTGCTCCATCTGCAGTGTCATCTAAGCCTTGGACTTCTTCAGGTTCTGGATAAAAAACCCATTCACAAATCAACTGCGCAATTCGATCACCTTTTTTTACTTCAAATGTTTCTTTGCCAAAGTTAAGTAGCACAATACCAACATTTCCTCTATAATCTTCATCTACGACACCAGCGCCCACATCTATAAAATGTTTTGCAGCCAAGCCAGAATGTGGAGCTACTCTACCATAACATCCAGGGGGAAGAGACATCTGAATTATCTGTTTTCACAATGGCTTTCTCCATGGCTAGTATTATATATATAATCATAGGCACTGTACAGGTCATAGCCCGCAGCCCGAGCCGACCCCTTGGAGGGGGCTGAAGCGGCAGCCCATGAGGCTATCCTTCTCGTGCGGCACAAGCCAGGCCTGCTTGCTGGGGGAGATGACAATGGGGGGGGGTTGGTTGCTTTGGAGCAGGGCATGACTGCAGAGAGAAAACAGGGGGAGAGATGCACAGCAAGGCAAATCAATCACTCCTATAAACAACTTTTTAACTTTATCCCATTGGGAAGTTTTATTAACTTTAAAACTCTCTGGTTTATATATATTTGTTACCTCTTTTTATCTTTCTTACTCTACCAGGGCACCTGGGGGAAAAAGTCAAGACTAAATTTCAACAAAAGCAAAATGAAAATTACTAAAAAATAGAAAAAAATGAAGCTTTTTGGGTTATTTTGGGGGGGGTAAGTCACCACTATTTAGACATAGACTGGCTCCTGTGGTGTTAAGGACTGTATGATTTTATTTGTGAGGTAGAGAAGAGGAGCTAGAATCTTTTATAAATGTGCAACTCTAGGGAAAATAGACCTTTTAACAAATCAGACATCAGTAGGTTTGATAATGCTAGGGGTGATAGAATCTCCTTGTTTCTAGGAGTACACTAGTAGATTAATGGATTAATCCCTCATTCTGGCTTTATATAGTCTTTCCTACTCTCCAACCCAGGGACGTGTTCTAATCAGTTTGTTAGTTTTTCATTGTTGTTTTTATTTTTTTTCTTTTTTCCCAAAGGTTAGGTGTTTAAAAATCTTTTTTCCTACTTGAGCTGTAATTAAAATTTTGAAATAATTGACATAACACTTTGATCTCTGTCTAGCTTAGAAAAATATTTTTTAATGTTCCTAACATACTTATACCAGTGCACATGGAAGCATATTCTAACATACATTTCAGAACTATGATACTCCCTCATTAATGTATACCACTTTTACATATGACAAATAACTTACATGGTAGATGTTATATATGCAAACTGTGGGCATAATAGAAGAAACATGAAAGAATTCCAAAGGAAATGACAGTTCCAAATTGAGGGGAAGAATTACTTAACTTAAATCCCATGCAAGCATATTAAAACAGCTAATACAACTAGAGGTAAATTCAGCCCATGAGCCCAGAAGAGATTCTATCTGACATTCCATCTGGGTTATGAAAATGAGAAGCTTCTTGTCAATATTATCTGGGGGATGCTTCTGTATTGGTGAGCAGGCTTACATTCCTAGTGTTTTTAGGTCACACTGTATTAGAAAGTGTGCCTTTTTTAGTGGGTTAAATGTGGGTAATTATTCCTAAAAAGGATTTTCCTGCTCAGTTGATATTTTTATTATTCAGGACATTCTTATTTATAACTTTTCTCATATTGTACAACCATCTTGTAAAATGAACCTCTGAAGACTACTATGAGAGAGATTCCCAAAGCAACATTCTGCTGATCCCATTTGCTGGTTTTAGATGAATTGTTTTTAAAAAAATAAACCCAGATAATTTAAATGTCTACAGAAAATAGAAAAGCCGTTAATTTGATTTACATTGATTTTGGTTTTTGCAGTTTGTAGGATGACTGTAAAGATTAACATGCTGGCAGAGACATACTAATTATGAAATGTGTTCAAAAAGCAGGGATAGAGAGGAGACTAGAATGGTTAAGAATATAAATTTCAGTACTGCTTTAGAATTTTGAAACACCTTTTATGGCATTGTCTTCTGAATTTTCTTTTGTCAAGTCAACAAACATTTTTTAAGTGCTTACTATGTTCAAGCATTTTGCTAAGCTCTGGGGACACAAAGAAGGGCAAAAAACAAAACAAAGTCCCTGCTCTCAAAGAATTTACAATAAGACCTACTTTAAGGTTCTCTAATGGCTTCATCAGGTTTTGATGAAAAGAGATTTATATTGGTCCTGTGTAATTCTCCTGGGGTTGTGTGGTACATTCTGCCTATCTCCCTCCTCTCCCCATCTGCACATCTGTAATGACTTTAATTTGTATTTTTTAAATGTACTTCCGTATTTTGTATTGTAGTCATTTGCATATGTGTAACACCCCCTTACTATCTATCCATCAATCTGTGAACAAAATGCTTGTTTAAATGCTTTAAACTAGCATTCTATGTGTGGGTCACTAGTTGTGCTGCTGGGGAGTCATAAACAAAGAATGAAATCGTCCTTGTTGTTAAGGAATTGAACCTCTATTGAAAACAATACATAACCTGTATAAATGTAGACATAATTAAAGGTTAAAGGTAAGTGGTTTTGTTTTAAGTTTTAGGGTTTTGTGTGTGTGTCTTTTTTGGGGGGGGGGCGGAGAAAAACACTAGGGGATACTTTCTTCATGTAGAAGAATGTTCTTGAACTGAGCTGTGAGGGAAACAAAGGTGAGGAGGGTGTGTAGTATGGGAAGTGATGGATGAGTATAGATGAGTTATAAATCTCATGAAGTCAGGAATCAATCGAATCTTATCTTTGCGTTTCACTTAGCACCTCTCTCAGTGCTCCTCTCATAGCTGACAATCAGTGACTGCTGAATTGATTTTTTAAAAGAAATTTTCCTGGTTTTTCCCTCTTAATATTTAACATTTTTTGACTGATATTTTTTGAATGTGTCCCTTTTGCCTCTCCTTTGCTGCCAGTTACTCCTAATGAAGAATAAAAAAAAAGAAGGGGAGAGAAATTCAGGTATTCTGAATTCTAGGCCCATATGTTAGAAGGTTGTAGTCAGAGCTGTAGAAGACTGTCCTCTTGAAACTGATTAAGATCCAGAGCTCTTGGGGGGAAGGGGATGTCTCCAAGCTTCTGACTTTACCTGGATTTTGACTGTCCAAAGGGAGGAAGAAGGATGAGGCGACTTGAGCACAGCAATTACCAACAGATTATCCTCTTAATTGTGCCTTATTGTTCAAGTGTCATAAAATAGCTTGGCCTATTGGGTGCTATTAGCTTCTGAGTGGTTCTTTCATTTGCATTCATAGTTTTTTCATTTAAGTCCTTCTAGTAAAGGCAAAAGTGCTATAAAGCACTGATCTCTGGAAAAGCTTCTAAGCTTTTTTTTTATTGATATGTATTTTTAAAGAGAAATTTCAGCAAGTGTCCCAAGTACAAATATTAACATTTTTATTTGAGGCCTGTATCATTATCATGCTTTTAAATTTCAGATATTTGTTCCCCTAGATATCTGAAAAACTTTTTGTAAAAATAAAATATTTTGACCTTTGACCTGCCTCCTAATCATTTTATTTTTCAGCACAGTTGATGAGGCCAGAGTTGGTTATGATATTAATGAGAACATATGTGTGTACAGCAAATTATTTTTCTTTGATAAGAAGCATTTCCTCAAAGAAGATAAATTAATATCCTCAAAGAAGTCACAATCCTCCAACTCCCACCAAAAGAAGTTATCACTGTTGATTCTGCTTCTTTGCTTATAGACTTATCAATGGTTCTACCCCTCTAACCTCACCTACTTTCCCATCCTTGTACATCTCTTTGGACAAAAAAAAGGGAAGACATTTTGGTGTGGAATAATGGCTGTAATGCTGCATTTGTAGATGCTTGGATTTGAATCTCATCGCAGAAACTTGCTAGTTGTGTAGTCCTTGAAAAATCCAATCACTTCTTATGTCTCAGTTTTCTCATCTGTAAAAATCTGAGTTTTATTGGATTGGTGATGTTTATCGCATAAGAGTGTGAGTACCTTGTAAACGTTAAAGTACTACCAGAGTATAAGCAAGTAGTTACTGCTACCATGATATTCTTTGGAGCATCATGCCTAGTTGCCAGGACGAATGACGCTTCAGGATGGAGTCCTTTTTGGTGTTGGTTTGAGCTTTTCTGCCGCAGAGTACGGTCATCATATCTCACTTATGTTAAACTATGGGCATATTCCTTAGGAAGAGTCATTTATAATAAGAGCTAGCATTTAAGTACCACTTTAAGGTTTACAAAGCACTTTGCAAGATATTTTGGCATAGAAAATGGAGAACTGACATCTGAGTCAGGAAGACCTGGTTTGACCAGACTGCCACCTTTATCCCATACCTGTTGGGTAACACATGGGCAAGGCACTTATATACTCGGTTCCACAGAGGAGAGAGAGTTCCCTCCTTGAGAATTCTTTGTACCAGTGAAATTACTGGTTGGTCCAAAAAATATGTCAGTGATAAAATACATTTACATACTAAGGGATGGATTTTCTCTCTCTCTCTCTTTCAACTCTCTCACTCTCTCTCAGTCCACCCCCTCCTATGCTTGCCCACACATTTATAAATATGTATGTGTTCTTTACATCATGGGTAATAAAACATTGTATTCATGTGCATGTAGGAATATCTTGGCTCCCCTGAAGAAGCAATTTATGCTGTTGAGGTTATCTGACTGCTGATATAATCATACTGAAACAGCATTTAAAGCTACATTTTTCTGTTGTCCTTGAGAATCCACAGATAAGTCATCCCCCTCATAGTTTTAAAAATCATGTTACTTATATAATTTTTGAAGTGATTATACAGTTGTTAGAAATGAGCATGTTGAAGAAGCACTTGAAGTGAATGTCATATTTTCTTCTGTGAGGTTGGTTTGCTTTCAACATTTTCTTGCTTACATAAAGTCCTAGAGGAGAAGAATGATAGAGATATTTTTACGTTTGTTTAACTAATCATGGCCATTTTGTCAGGTTGATTTCCATTTTAGTTTCTTACTTTGCATCTATTTTTAGTAAATTGAGTTTATAATGCTTATTGGATGAAAAGAGAGAACTTTTAAGCTCAAAAGAAAATAAATTTTCCTTCAGTATTTATAACACTAATGTAGGATTCCAATTAGAAAACTAGCATCCTCATATTTTGGGTTTCTTCATATAAAAATGTTGTGATATGAAGGAGGCATTTTTTAACTAAAGTATACCAAATCTGTGATGCAGCAAAGTACTTTGAGTACATTGTACTTGTACATGTCTATTGTACTGTAATAAAGTAAAATAACTTTTTATTTATAGAGGAATTTGTTAAATTCACAATCCTTCATAAGTGCAACACATAACAATTGGTGATTTTACAGACTGAGACCCACATGGTATAATTTACCAAGAGGTCTATATAGCACATTCATTTCAGCCTAATCCATTGCTTATCTATGGAGCTATGTTCTTTCCAGACTCATTCTACTAATTGTTTTGTTTTTCGTTTTTTTTTTTCTTTCCCCCAAGAGGATTGAGGTGCTCTGGCAATTAAGGATGGAGGAGAATGTAATGTCCTATCTAGTACTGTCATTGTTTGAATGGGTTGGCTGTAGATTTTAACTTTCTTGTTTCTTTGAATGAGAAAATGAAAGTGCATTTTTTCAAGTTCTGTGTACCATAACTGTATTAAGTGCTAGGAATACAAAGACAGACATTGAGTTAGTTCCTGATGTCAAAAAGCATACATTATAATGGAAGAGGTGAAACATATCACTAAGTGGTGGCCAGGGAAAGGAAATTTTGACTTGGGAAAGTGACAGGAGTGATTAGTGGAATATTATCACAATTGATCGACACATTCTTTTTTTCCCAATTATATGCAAAAAACAACTTTTAGCATTCTTTTTTTTTTTATAATTTTGAGCTCCAAATTCTTTCCCTTCTTCCCCTCTTTTGTCATTGAGAGGGAAAGCAATTTTATATACATGTGCAGTCATGCAAAACATCTTGCCTATATCAGTCATGTTACTAAAGAAAACACCTCCTCCCACCAAAAGGCAAGAAAAAAAAGTTTTTAAAAAGCATGCTTCCATTTGTTTCATCAGTTCTTTCTCCAGAGGTGGATAGCATTTTTGTTCTTAAGTCCTTCAAAATTGTCTTGGATTATTTTATTGTTGAGAATAGCTAAGACATTTACAGTTGATCATCCTACAATATTACTGTTACCTTGTACAGTGTTGTCCTGGTCCTGCTTAGTAAACTTTGCATCGGATCATATAAGTCTTCCTAAGGTGTTTTTTTTTTTATTCTTTTTTTTTTTTTTTAAAGCAATTGGGGTTAAGTAACTTGCTCAAGGTTACACAGCTAGTCATGATTTATGCGTGGGTGCTCATTTTCTGAGGCCGGATTTGATCTCGGGTCATCCCAACTCTGAGGCCGGCGCTCTTACTCACTGCGCCACCTAGCTGCCCCCCTAAGTTTTTTTGAAAGCATCCTGTTCATCATTTCTTACATTTCATCATTTCTATGGGCTGCTCAGTGTCCAGCACTTAAGTATGATGGGAGACGTGAATAAGAAATGACCAGGCCATGTGGGTAGTTCAAGAAAGAACCATGAACTCCATTTATTGATTCTTAGGACAGGGTTTTTATAGAGCAATGAGACAAAGGAAGGGGACTTAAGTTTTCTAATCATTACCTTAGTCTGTTGTATCCTGGAAGTAGCACAGAATAGATAATTTGATAAGGATTTGTTCTCTAGGTGCCAGAAAGTCTTAGGAAGAGTCAGTTAACTCCTTTCATATGCAGTCACATTACAAAGGATGCTCTGGAGAACTGGCTTCAAGGCCTAAGCCAAAGCAGTGATCATCTGAGGGCATTTGCATAAGAGCCAACCATCTAAAAATAACTAAAGTCTTGGGGAAGAGCCTATCTGTCTCAGAACTCAAAAAACCTCCTTTTAAGTGTAACCCATAAAGAGCTAACTTAACAAAAAAGTCACATCTCAAGGAGCTCTTTGATATTAAAGTCCAGATGAGTCCTGGATCAGGCATCTTTGGCTCTCAACATTAAAGCACAATAGTATTGCAGCACAATCATATTCTACTTGTTAAGCCATTCCCAATTGATGTATCTTCCCTCAATTTCCATTTCTTTGCCAAAAAAGAGCTGCTATAAATATTTTTGTACATATAGATGCTTTTCCCTCTTTTGATTTTAAATCTCTTTGGGATAAAGATCTACTAGCAATATTGCTGGGTCATAGGCTATGCACAGTTTGGGCATAGTTCCATATTGTTCTCCAGAATGGTTGGGTTAGTTCAAATCTCAATCAACAGTGTATCAGTGAACCAATTTTCCCATAATCTTCTCCAACATTTATCATTTTCCTTTTCTGTCATATTAGCCACTCTGATAGGTGAGGTGGTACCACAGAATTGTTTAAGTTCGTATTTCTTCAGTAGGGCACACATTTTTCAGTATATTTTTTTAAATTAAATGTTTATTAACTTATAGTTTACATCATTCATTTCCACAAGATTTTGAGTTACAAATTTTCTCTCCATTTTTCCCCTACTCACCACCCCAAAATAGCAATCCCACTGGATACTCCCTCCTCCAATCTGCTCTCTCCCATATCTTCTCCCATAGCCCCTCTAACTCTTCAGTAGGGCACGGTGGATCACTATGCTCTAGTGCATTTGATTTTAAAACTTTGAATTCCAGATTAATTCCCTGCCTCCCTTGTTACTCACCCTTACTGGGGAGATAAGCAATTCAATATAGGTTGTACATCTGTAGCTATACAAAACATTTCCATAGTAGATATATTGTAAAAGACTGACTATATTTCTCTCCCTCTGTAATGGAAATGCAGATTTGAAGATCTTCTCTGACCCTAGGCCCTTTGATTGGCTTAAGTTACTCTGAGAACCTTCTTTAATTTGAAAATATGCTCTGCCCCCTAATAGGCTGAATGTGGTCACATGGAGCCTGTGGTAGGAGGCTTGGTTTTCAGGAATGACCACACCTTGATGCTGTGTGATTGGACAGTGGGTCAAGAGGGTGATTACATTCTCTGAGCTATATAAACCCTGATGGGAGGCTTTGCTTTGGGGCTCACTTTGAGAAGTGTTGTGTGATTTGGCCAGATGAGACTCTGGGGAGCCGTTGAGAGCCCCCCGGCTTTGAAAACCCAGATGTTGATGCTTCCCTCTCTGGTAACTGTGATTTTGGTATTGATAATGGTTGGACAGTTTGGAAGCCTGTCTGTTTGATCTGTCTGTATACTCTGAAGTTTGGGGTGCTGACCTTTTCCCCCTGAACTAGGTAAATGATATATGATTAAAGTGAGCTTGTTAACCCATTTTGAGTTGCTTTCCTTTACAAAAGCAGATATAAGAACCTGTGTTGGCAGCCACCCTGGGGATGTTGGGTTGCTTGCTGCTACACCCTCCTATCCCACCTCCCACTTGTTCTGTTCTCTACTTTGATCCTGTCCTTTTTCCTTTTCCCTTTTGCCTTCCTGTTCTTCCCCTCCATTGTAACCATTTCCCCTTGCTTCTTCTATTTGAGATAGTTTACCCCCTTCTGTCTCTTCCCATCTCCTCTCATTATATTCCTCTCACCTCTTAATTTCACCTTTTAAATATCATCCCTTCACAGTAAATTGGTCCTGTGCCCTCTATCTATGGATACCTGTACACATATATACTCACTCTCCCCTATACCCTCCTATATAGACATACATATATAGACACACATACACACATACTTCTATTTCCTTCAACTATTCTCATACTGAGAAAAGTTTTATAAGTTACAATGATCATTTTTTCCATGGAAAATGTAGGAATATAAGTAATTCAACTTTGATAAGTTCCATATGATTTCTTTTCCCCTGTTTACCTTCTCATGTTTCTCTTGCTTCTTGTATCTGAATGTCAAATTTTCTTTTCAAATCTGTTTTTTTCATCAAGAATGCTTGAAAGTCGTCTATTTCACTGAATGACCATATTTTCCCCTGAAACAAGATACTCAGTTTTGCTGGGTAGGTGATTCTTGTTTTTAATCCCAGCTCCTTTGCCCTCCAGTATATCATATTCCAAGCCCTTTGATACCTCAGTGTAGAAGCTGCCAGATCCTGTGTTATCCTGATTATGTTTCCACAATATTGAAATTGTTTCTTCCTAGCTGCTTGTAATATTCTTTCTTTGATCTGGGAATTTCAGGACCTGGCTATAATATTCCTAGGAGTTTTCTTTTTGGGATCTTTTTCAGAAGGTGATGGTTGGATTCTTTCAACCTCTATTTTGCCCTCTGGTTCTAAAACATCAGGTCAATTTTCCTTGAGAATTTCTTTTCTTTCTTTTTTTTTTTTTAAGCAGTTGGGGTTAAGTAACTTGCTCAAGGTTACACGGCTAGTCATTATTTGTGTGTGGGTGCTTATTTTCTGAGGCTGGATCTGATCTTGGATCATCCCAACTCCGAGGCCGGCGCTCTTACTCACTGCGCCACCTAGCCGCCCCTTGAGAATTTCTTGAAGGGTGATTTCTAGATTCTTTTTTTGATCATAGCTTTCAGGTAGTCCAATAATTTTTAAATTATCTCTCCTGGATCTATTTTCCAGGTCAATGGTTTTCCCAGTGAGATATTTCACATTGCCTTCTATTCTTTCATTTGTTTGGATCTGTTCAATAGTATCTTGATTTCTCATAAAGTCACTAGCTTCCATTTGTTCTAATCTAATTCTAAAGGAATGATTCTCCTCAGTGAGCTTTTGAGATTCTTTTTCCATCTGCCAAATTCGGCTCATTGCCTTTTTGAGCCTCTTTTGCCATTTGAGTTAGTCTATTTCTTAAGGTGTTATTTTCTTCACTCAGGTTGTTGACTTTCATTTCATAATTTTCTTGCATTGTTCTCATTTCTCTTCCCAATTTTTCCTCCATTTGTCTTATTTGGTTTTCAAAATTCTTGTTAAGGTCCTCTATGGCCTGTAACCAGCTCATATTTTTTCTTGTAAGCTTTTGGTGCAGGAGTTCTGACTTTGCTGTCTTCTTCCTGTTCCATGCTTTGATCCTTTTTGTCCCCAAAATAGGAGTGTAAAGTTGGGTTGCTCTATTTGTTTTGCTTCCCTCATTTGCTTATGTTGCTACTCAATTGTTTGACTTTTGGGTTTTTTGCCACAGTAGGACTCTGACACTACATAGGGGAGCTTTGTCCCAAATGCTGGGACTTTTGCAGCTGCAAAAGTTTTGTTTCCTCTCTGAAGCCTCTATATGCTCTGGCAAGCTGGTCCCACACTCCGGGACCTCTACCCTAGACTGCAGTTCAGATCCAAGCAGGTTAAAGCAAGAGTGATTACCCCTCAGACTGGTCACTTCGTAACCCTACATTCTGTAGACTGGGAGCTGAAGCGGCCACATGGTGGCGGCTGCATGTCCGTGGTGCCTCAGCCGCTTCTCCCTCCAGGGGATAAGGGCTGGACTGCACTCTCTAAATACTGGATCCCAAAGTCCACACTGCACTGACCTCTCACTTTGTCCTTGGCATCTATGGGTTGATAAATCTGGAAATTGCCACAGCTGCCTGTGGCTACCCTGAGGCTAAAACCTCCAGCTTGAGTGGAGCAGGGGTTGGCTCCCGGGCCATTGGCTGGCTGCTTCCTGCCAGCCTTCTGGGTTGTCCTCAGCGGGAGGTTAGCTTCTCTGTGTCATTTTTGTGGTTTCTATAGCTCCAAAGTTTGTTCAGAGTCACCTTTTACATAAATTGGAGAAGGTGGGAGCAGGAGCCCCATGGAAGTCCTGTTTCTGCTCTGCCATCTTGACCCATCCTTTTCAGTATTGATGGTAATTTTTTATTTTATTGCTGTGCTCTGAGCAAGAGATCCTTTTGCATTGCAAAGAGTGGTGTTAACCTGTGGAGGCAAGGTGGAATGTGAAGCATACATAATGAGGTTTCCTGTCAGCTAGAAATAATGTCCTTTAGTAGTTTCAGTTTCCACTGCCGTAAGAAAACTCAACCCGAAGGCAGGAGTTGAAAAGCTGAGTAAATTGATCAGTTAGGTAGTCATCAGACATTTATCAAGCATTTTCTATGTACTAGGTATTGTGCTAAGCACTAGGGATACAAAAGAAGGCAAAAAGTGTCATCTCCCCACCCCCTTCCATTTAGTAGGGGTGACAATATGTAAATTACTAGGTATATTCAGCATCTAGCTAGATAGGGGAAAGCAGGGGTGGCTAGGTGGCTCAGTGAGTATAGCACTGGCCCTAGAGTCAGGAGGACCTGAGTTCAAATCCTGCCTCAGACACTTAACTAGCAATGTGACCTTGGGCAAGTTACTTAACCCCAGTTGCTCTGCCTTCCCCCCCTCCATAAAAGGAAATAGACAAATAAATAAATAGGGGGAAAGTAGTAGAATGGTAGCTGGGGCTTGGGGGAGAAGGGAAACAGGGAAAGGCTGTCTGTAGAATTTGGGTTTTGAGCTGTCTTGAAGGAAAAAGGTAAAATCAAAGGCAGAACTGAAGTAATATCTGGTGCAAAAGCATGGGAGATGGTTGGTGTGATGTCCCATGTGAGAAGCAACAACCTAGGCCAATATGAACCATATAGTGCATGGGGGGATGGGGATGGAACATAAGTATCGTCCTGGTTATATGAAGAGCTTCAAATGCCAAACTCAAGGATTTGATATTTGAGCTTGTAGGTAATCAGGAGTCACTGTAGTTCATTGAATTAGTGTGGTGTATGGTGTATGGTTCATTGAATAGTATGGTCAGACTTAAGTTTTAGATAATTTACCTGGCAGTTGAGTGTAGGATATTGAAAGAGGATAGAGGTTTGAGACTGACACCAGTTAGAACATGATTTCAGTATTCTGGGGAAGAGGTAATGGACCTGAACTAGGGTTGTGGAATATGGTTTTTGGAAGTCTCGTGTTGAGTATGCTAGTTTAGGTGTGGCAGGGCAGATTGCAAATTTGACTACATATAAAGCAGGCTTAAATGTGCATTATGTGTACAATTTACCTTGAGACAGTTTCATTATAACATTCACTTTTGAATGATAAATTGAATTCTTTGATTCAAAATTAGTTTTGCTAAACCCTTGATTTTGTAAATCCTCTAGAAACTCAGCTGTATTGTGGTTCTCTGCCTAGCTGCTGCTTCTGCTTTCTTTTGTGAACTTAGTTGCTTATAGAATAGCCTTTGTATAGGACAAAATTAGCTTGTTTGGGTCTCTCTGAACTGTTTAAAGATCCCAGTTGGACATTCTTCACTGATAAAAATTTTAATGTAGGTCAAATTTAGAACCTGAATTTAGTTTAAAAATAGATAAGTGGCTTTAAACAACTGCTTTGTAGTATTAACTTGGTCAGTTGATGACCCAGGATAGATTGGTTCTTGTGATTCATATCCCTTAATTCCATAGCCATAAAGACAGTAGTCACTGAAATGCTACATCAAAACCATGGCATTTTGATGTGGGAGTTAGTCTTAATGTTATGTTAACATTACTTGTTAATTTTAACTTGGTTTATTCAAACCATAATATTAATTTAAATAATCTCATAGTATAGCTGGATAAGTAGAATGCTTACTTAGCTTGGTAATATCTGATTCTGCCTACTTAATTTCATAGTTGAGTTTGGCATTTGGACTAGGAATAACGTTTGTCTTGTTTTATCAAAACATGACTCCCCTCTACCTCCATATTCCCTCCCCCTCAAAAGACCTCACACCCACCAACTATATTGTCCAATTTATATTAATTTTGAGGTTGTAAATAAATTTTATGCTTTTGACTGACAGATTGTGTTTGCCTGAGGGAAAAGTCTAAATGATGGATTGAAAAATTTTGATGGGAAAGAATACTAGAGGCTTCTGTTTGTGAGGCATAGAGATGGGAAATGGAGTGAGGAGCAGTACGTTCCAGAAGATTGGACCATAGAGTTGTGTGGAAGAGAGTAATGTATAAGAGCACTGGAAAATAAGGAAGGAGCCCAGACTGTGAAGAGCTTTTAAAACTAGAGAGAGGAGTTTATATTTGATCTTAGAGGTAACAATGAATCACTGGAGTTTATTGAGTAAGGGGAGGTGACACTAGCAGCTATGTGGAGGATGGATTAGAGTGGGAAGATTGGAGACTAGGAGAGCACAAAAGAGATTATTCTAATAGTCTAGGTGAAAGCTGGCCTGTTGGCTATATGATTAGAGAGGAAACTTACGGAAGAGATATATGTTATGGAGGTAGAAATGATAAGATTTGACAACTGATTGGATATGGTGGACGAGAATGAAGGAGTTGAGGATGACACTGAGATTTTGAATCTGAATAATTGGAAGGATGGTTATTAATTCAGTCCTAAAAAGGACATTCACAAGAAGAGGTGGGTTTTCCAGAAAAGTTGATAAGTTTTGAATGTGTTAAATTTGAGATGCTTATGAAACATCCAGTTTAAATGTTCAAGAGGCAAAGTATGATTGGAGCTCAGGATAGAAACTAGGGATATATATATTATCTCTACACATATGACTCCATGATCTATCTATCTTATCTATCTATCTATCTATCTATCTATCTATCTATCTATCTATCTATCTATCTAATAATTAAAACTATGAGAGGTCTTGTTTACCAAGTGAATGAGTTTAGAAAGTTTTTGAATATTTTATAGTTAAATTTAGTTCAAATGCTAGCCTATGCTCTGTTCAACTTCTAAAATAATTGTGACAGAGCAGTGTGAAAGGTGATAAAAAGTGCTAAGAATCAGAATTTTTAGACTGCTATAAAGTTGTTGGTTCTCTAAATGTGATATGCTTCTTCAGTGACCAATATCAGTCTTGCTATTTTTGCTGTAAACAAAAAGTTAAAGGAAGAAGGGATTTGCAGACAACATATAATATTGAAAAAATTAAATAAGTTGTATACTGAAATACAGGAAAATACTGCATACTGATGTTCCTGAATTTACTTTATGTGTGCGCTTAGACCATCAGCTTGACAGAGAAAGATCAGAATTAGTAAACAGTAGAAAGAAGAAATAATAAGAAAAAATGCATAGTTGAAACAATGACATTCTGAACCATTGAAGCAAATAAACAGTAATGAGAAATGGGAAGTTAACATTAGGAATGACATTAACAAAAATTATAGCAATTTTATATTTTATATAGCAATTTTATATAGCAATTTTATATTTTATATAGCAATTTAGTTATCTTAAATCTATATCCAAAACAAAAAGACCAAAAAAAAAAAAACCCACGCAGGAATTACCTTAGTCAGCAAATATTTGATTTACTTGCAAAATGGAGAGAAATGCTGTGCCAGAGAAACTGATTTGTGCTATAAACTCCTTTATAAAATCTTGAAAAGAAGGGGTGATTATGAGCAGTATCTTTTACCAATATAAAGAGAAGCAATGGAGTAGTTCAAAGAAAACTTGGCAGGAGTTCCATGTGAGTACAGCCATTCCAAGGGAATTTAATGAAAGTGGAAGAAGGACCACTAATAAAAAATACATTGAAACGCTCTGTAACTCCTACTGTAATAAGCTACTTTCACCTTAAAAGACACTGGTACTTGGCCTGTAACATATCAGTTTTATATTTGCTTATAGTGGTGTTAGAGATGGCACTAAAGAAAACAAACAGCTAGAGTGAGTAGTAAGTAGATCTGTTAGCAGAGACATAATTGTGAGAGTGCAAGGTATGTGAAGAAGAGTAAAATAGACAAGATGAGATAACAACCGCAGACACTGCTATTACCGAAAAAGCCAACTGAGCAGCAAATACAAATACTGTATGTATGCTACTCTTTTGGCTATGCTTTTTTTTTTAGTGAATCATATATATGTGAATTGAGGACATTCTTGATGATGATATTCCTCGGGAATCAAGTATGGTTTTTATAATTCTCAAGAATAGACTATATCTTTATCATTTTGCAATTATCTGAAAGAATGTAATGTCATACTATGCTTATTGTTTGAATATGAAAAGGGATGACTTTGTTATGATAAGGCCTTTTTGGTAATTCTAGGAATTAAAAGGTGTTTTTCTAAAACTCCAGACTGTAATTTTAGTCAGATTCAAGGGTGTTTCTGAGCTTGTTATGATCACAATGCTATGCTTCTTGAGGAAAATTGTTGCCCTGTAAAAGAGAGAATACATTATTTGTTTAGAGCTTAGGGCAAAGTACAGTTCTTTCAGCATTGTTAATCTTGTTTTTGACTTTTACAATTTCTATTTTGGTATTTAATTAGAGTGTTAAAATTTATTGGTTTAGGTTTTATTTTTTGTAAAGGTCTATATCTAATTCTTTGTTCTGTTCTTTTGTTGATGAGTGTTTAGGGCTATGTTATCTCTTAGGACTACTTTGACTGAAGCCTAAAATTTTGTCATTTCATTGCCATCATCTCTATTGTTTCTCTGATTTGTTCTTTGACCCACCAATTCTTTAGGATTAAATTATGTAGTTTTTATTTAATTTTTAATTCTTCAATCTTTTATTGAATATGATATTCATTGTCTTATGATTAGTAAAATGTTTTTAATATTTTTGTTTTTCTATATTTGTGTCTAGGTGTCCTTTTAGTTGTTATTTGTAAGGGCAGCTTGCACTACTGAGAATATGTTTTTTCCTTTTTGGTTCCATTTGGTAACCTTCAGCAGTCTACCATATTGTAACTTTTCTAAAATTATATTTAAGCCTAGTACTTTTTTTGGGTTTAAATTTGTCAAAGTCTACAACTCATTTAATTTTTCTTTCAAGTATTTAGAACCTATGTCATTAGGTGAATATATTTTTGAGTATTGATGTTGATTTATTAATATGATATCTTTCTGTATAATGTATTTTTCCTGTGTATTTCTTTTATTCAGATCTATTCTTGCTTTTGCATTGTCTTAGATCTTCATTTCTACTTCTTGCTTTTCAACTAAAGCCCAATAGGTTTTGCTCCTGTCCCTTGTGCTAACTCATGTGAATCTTGGTTTCAGATGTTTCTTGTAAACATACTACTTTCTCATTCATTCTGCTCTCTTGTTTTATGGGCAAGATCATTCCATTTATGTTTCCAGTTATGATCATTTATTGTCTATTTCCCTCTATTCTGATATCTTTTACTTTTTTTTCCCTCTCTTTTTTCAAAGACTGAGATAGGCACTGCTTCATGCAATTTGTCTTTGCTTCTCCACTGTCTATTCTGCTCCTTTTCAAGAGCCCTATCACAGACTTCTTCCCTTACTTTTGTTCTTTTTAAATCTTCATCACAGGATACCTTCCAAGGTAGGAGCTTAGAACTAATCATCTCTGACTCTTCCTTTTCTGTGTCCCTTTTCTTTCTTCCCTTTTCTCATTCCTTCCAGTTTTCTTGTGGAGTTAAATACTTTTCTAAAGCAGAGTGTGTACCTGCATATCCCTGTGGATGTGTTTTCTGCCCTCTGCTGATTGATTTAGGTGAAAGTTAGGTTCAAATGACCCCATTCCTTTATCCCTTTCTATTTCTTTGTGTGATTTTTTTTACTTGTATTCCCCAATTACCTGAGATAGTAAATTTCCCCACCTTCATCTTTTTTCCTTATTGTATTCCATTTTCTTTCCCTTTTTCTTCTTTTAAGATCAACAAAGCTTAATAAGACCATTCCAAGGCCCTCTATCTTCTTCAACCTCTTCAACCCTAAAGTCCTGAGGGGATACTTGTTTGACCTCCTCCTTTATAACAGTTCTTAAGCTTTTTTGTATTATGGATGTTTTCAATAGATAAAACCTATGGAACCCTTCTCAGAATAATTATGTTAAAATGAGTAAAATAACCTCTACATATAAATTGCAAAGGAAACCAATTATACTGAAATAGTTATTTTAGCATATATGTATACACACATACACACATACATTTAAAGTTCACAGACCCCAAGTTATGAATGCATACTGTATTCACATGTAAATTTCATCTTTATAGAGTCCCTTCTGACTTCTTATATGTGTTTACCATTCTACGTTTCCCTTGTCCTGCTTCTCAATTTCAGAGTTTCTTCTCAGCTTTGATTTTTCATAATGAATGCTTGAAAGCCCTCCATTTTGTTAAAGGTCCATATTGGTCTTTAGGATTATGATCAGTTTTGCTGGATAAGTTATTCTTGGTTGTAAGCCTATATATTTTTTTTACCTTTTAGAATAATATATTCCAAGCATCTCTGCTCCTATGTAGTGGTAACTGCAAAAGCTTTTCAGATGCTGTGATATTTTTTTTCCTTTGATATGGAAACCCTAGATCCTAGCTATGATATTCCTTGGGGTCTTCATTTGGAGATTTCTTTTAGGACATGACCAGTGAATTCTTTGTTTTCATTTTGCTTTCTGGTTTTCATAGGTTTGGGCAGTTTTTGTTTGTGATTTTTTGAGAAATAATAACCATGCTCTTGTTTTCATCATGGCCGTTTTTAGGTCTTTCAATGATTTTTAGATGTTTTTCTTCTTGACTTGTTTTTTCGGTATATGTTTTTTATAGGTAATATCTTATATTTTCTTGTATTTTTAAAGTCTCTTGTCTTTAAATTAAAAATTCTTGTCACAGGGAGTCTAGGTAGCACAGTGAATAGAGCACCGGCCCTGGAGTCAGGACCCTGAGTTCAAATCCGACCTCAGACACTTGATACACTTACTAGCTGTGTGACTTTGGGCAAGTCACTTAACCCCAACTGCCCTCCAAAAAGCAAAAAAAAAAATGTAATTGGGAAGTGTTTAACATAATAAATAAAAATACAACACAACATTAAAAAAATTCTTAGGGGCGGCTAGGTGGCGCAGTGAATAGAGTGCTGGCCCTGGAGTCAAAAGGACCTGAGTTTGGAGCCGGCCTCTGACACTTAATCCACACAAACAAAAACCTAGCCGTGTAACCTTGGGCAAGTTACTTAACCCCAATTGCCCTAAAGGGGCGGCTAGGTGGTGCAGTGAGTAAGAGCGCTGGGCTCAGAGTTGGGATGACCCGAGATCAGATCCGGCCTCAGAAAATGAGCACCCACGCATAAACAATGACTAGCCGTGTAACCTTGAGCAAGTTACTTAACCCCAATTGCTTTAAAAAAAAATTATTGTCTTGTAGAGTCATTAACTTCTATTTCATCCACTCTTTTTGTCAGGGAAGTCTGATACTTGGGAAATCTATTATATACCCTTTACTGAGCTATCATTTCTCTTAACAGTGCTAACTAGCAAGAGCTAGCATTTATATAGCATGTTAAGGTTTGCAAAATGTTTTACAAATACTACCCTGAGATGTAGATGCTATTATTATCATCCTCATTATCCAGATAAGAAGACTGAAGCAGATAGGGTTAAGTGACTTGTTCAGGATCATAACGCTAGTCAATATTTGAGGCCTAATTTGAATTTACATCTTCCTGACTCTAGGTCTACTACTCTGTTAACTATACTGTACTGCATCCTAAGTCTTCCAAGTCTTTCCTCCAGATCTCTCATTTCTTTTACAATACTTTCTCAAAAGTTCTGATTTTCAATATCTAAAAATTTCTGTTTCATTTCTTTTAGGAATTGTGGTTGGACCTTTGGATAGGCTTTCTTTTTTTCTGAGGATTTGTAGATACGGGGTTTTCTTTTGGTCTTGTGTCTTTGGGTATTCCTGACTTTGTAATAGCTCTTGTTTTTTTTTTTTTTTTGATGTTGTGCCTTCTTCTTCTTTTTAGATATGGATCTAGGTGAGCTCCTACTTGGACCATCAGTGGATAGTTGCTAGTCCTAGTCCCTCTCAGTTAGGTACAAGGGTAATTCCAAAGGGGAATGTGGATAAGTAGGAATTTGATTGTTTTTTTTTGTTTGTTTTTTAAATTTGAAAAGGTCATATACCAAATTTATTGCAAAAAGACCCACAATCCTAGCAATTGCCTTATCGGTAGGATTTCTGGTAGCGAGCCCGGGCTCCAGGGCCACCAAACTTCTTGGATTCGCAGCGCCTAGGGTCAGCCACCAGCAGAGTTCGGTCATATTGGATAAGGATGTCTTTTATTTCCTTCTTGGAGGCCTCATCCACATACTTCTGGTAATAGGCCACCAGGGCTTTAGAGATGGACTGTCGGATAGCGTAAATCTGGGCTATGTGGCCTCCTCCTTTCACACGGACCCGGATGTTGACTCCAGCACCACGTTCCTTGCCTAGTAGGAGGACAGGCTCGAGCAGCTTGTACTGCAGGGTGTGAGGCTCAGTCATCTCCAGTGGTCGCCCATTCACCTTGCTCAGCCCATCGCCTCTCTTGCAATGAGCCACAGCAGTGGCTGTTTTCTTTCTCCCGAAGACCTGGCCGGACTGGAGCGGCCCCTTGGATGGCATGCTGCTGGTGGGCGGCGCAGGCCCAGAATCAGACTGGAGACACAGGAATCAGCGAAAGAGGTGGTGGCGGAAGCCGGAGACTGGAGCTCCTCACCCGCCCGGCGCCCAAGCACGAAAGCGAAATTTGATTGTTGATGTCTCTTTCCTTTGATCATTTTGCAAGAACTCAGATTGCAAGGAAGTCATTCTGAAATTTGTAAGTAAAGAATTGGGAAGTTTATTGTTAACCAACCTTACTGGCCTGTTAACTTCCTGAGGATAGAGGAATATTCCTTACTCACCTTTTCTGTTTCCTTATACTCCTCTAGTTCAGTATCGCAAATAGTTGTATATGTAGAGGTGTTCCTGGGTCACAAAGAATCCAGACTAAAACCTAAATCCCTTTAAGAAGGTCAGTTCCAACATCCAGTTAGAGGGAACTTTTCTGTTGGCTTGAGCACTTGGAGCAGTTAAGCTGTAAGATCCAATAACCCTGATTTCTGAATTCTTGAAAGCAGTAGAAGGAGAGGAAGCTCTGGCAAGTGCTGGCATGCCAGAGAAACTTCAGGTGCAGCCTGGCAAGAGCCCGCAGTACACTTCCTAAAGTGGAGTAGCCCGTGAAACAGACAAAACACAGAGCGTGGCCCCGCTTCCACAGTGACAAGGGCCAAGGGACTTTAGATGATTGATGCATATAAATTTAGCTACTTGTCCTTTAAATGTGATACCTGTCCATTGACCAACAAATAGACATAGGAAGGAAGGAATTGGATCCTGTTACTCTTGACATACTTAGATAAATGAATCCAGCAGGCAAAAGGAAGTTTCAGCTAAACTGGACTGCTCACAGTTGTTCTTGGAGAAACCTCCCCCTTCCCCAAACACATAAATAAATAAATAAAAGTCAGACAGGCTTTATTGTACTTCCAAAGACAACAGGAAGGAATTTCATCACATATTTCAGGATTTACAATAAGTCTTTTTTAATGTTACCGCCATGGAAATCATTACTGCTTTGTGCTAATGTGTATTCTAGAAGATGATGAAGGACTTGGGAAAACCATCCAAGTTAAATCGGTATACACATCGCTATTCCGTAACTTCACTTCAAAGGTCAGCATAGGGTGGAAAGGCAAGAAGAGAAGCTGAAAGGTAGGGTTCGAGAGTAAAGAATGAAGAGGCTGTGTGGGATGAAATACTCACCCAAGAAAGAATGTCAGAAGCAGGCTTGTGATGAACAGGGAAATTTAATTGATTTAAAAAATGGGGTGGGGTGGGGGTGGGGCAACCTTGATGAAGGAAAATTTGAATGAAGGAATGCTGAGGCTTGGAGGATGGGTTTTTAAATCCTAATCCAGTAGGATCAAGTTTCTTTCTCTGTCCCTCCCCTCTCTGTTCCCATTGGATGAGGGGAGGGCTCACAGTTTTAAAAGGGAATAGTGCGGAAGATTGAGGGAGAGGGGGCTAGGACAGTCCTGCCTCCTATGTGAGGGGGCAGGACCCTTCCACTGGTGGGGCCATTTCTCATCATCATTGGTGAGGAGGTATGGCCAGCAGTTAGGCGCCTAAGTTGAGGAAGCTGGGAGCACCATTCCTCTAGCCATCATTCTCCTCTCCTTGTGGGACTATTCCTTCCTCTCATTGGTTGGGGAAGAAGAGTTAGCTGCCCCTGTTCTGGCTGCCTGGTCTCCAGGGAGGGTCTTGAAACAACTGGTAGGTAGAGCAAAAGGCTAGAAGGTTCCCACCATGAGAGAAAGGGCTTTATAGAGAATCTTTCTTAAGGAGAGAGATTGGGGGGAGAGGGGAAGACAAGGAAGGGAAGAGGGGGGAGGTCCCAGGTTTTTGTACTTACTCTGGAGAAGGCAGGATGCCATTTCTGGGAAGTCTTCACTAGACACGTTTCACTCAAGGCCAAAGGTTTGTAGATCCCTAAAAGTTAAGGGTCAGATGTCATAGTGAACATCAAATAACATCTGAAAAAGGATATTGATTATATTTAAACAGACTGCTGGTTACCACTATGCGGGCCACTTTGGATAGTGAGTCACAGTTACAGTCAAGACAAAAATGAAGGCAAAGCTTGAAGAAAAATAAACAAAAAAGAATAAAGCTTGTTATAACAGTGATTGCAATCTGATCTGTTTAAATTATTGATGTCTAAAAATGGTTAATGTGTCTATCAACACATTATAATGCAGTTAGACCCCAATTAGTATGAAAATGAACTCCTGAAGCGGTTCATTATTGGAATACCATTGCCTCTTTCCATTGATCTGCAATCGATGACCACGTTTTATGTAACTATAAGTTAGAATTGTGTGACTTTGAATGCATGTGGTCACTTCAGAAGCACTAATTGGGACCAAGCTGTAATTTCTTAAACAAGTTTAAACCATGTAAGTCAGTTACCATAATGAAGAAACCCGAGGAGAAGAAGCTTATCTTTGAGGCCTTCATTTCAGAAGGTTATCAGCATGTCTTGTTCATCTCTAACCATTTATTAACCAGGGCTCTCTAAATGTATACTTATATAGTAGGTTTGCCAGGATAAAAACCTATGCCTGTCTGTAAAACTTGGTATCCTAGTATGATTTATTGAAGTGAGTTTTATTGAAATGTATAAATATATATTTCAGTATATACTAATATAAACATACATATGTACACAATCATGCATGTATATACCTCCCACTTTATATATTTGCAGACCAAGTCACTCACCAGTTATCTGTGTCATTGTAATGGAAATGCAGATTTAAAGATCTTCCCTGCCCCTAGGCCCTTTGATTGACTTAAGAGACTCTGAGAACCTTCCTTGATTTGAAAATATACTCTGCCCCCTAATAGACTGAATGTGGTCACATGGAGCCTGTGGTAGGAGGCTTGGTTTTTCAGGAATGCCCACACCTTGGTGCTCTGTGATTGGGCAGTGGGTCAAGAGGGTTGTGACATTCTCTGACTCAGGACAAGGCTATATAACCCCTGATGTGAGGCTTTGCTTTGGGGCTCACTTTGAGAAGTGTTGTATGATTTGACCAGATGAGACTCTGGGCAGCCGTTGAGAGCCCCTCAGCTTTGAAAACCCAGATGTTGATGCTTCCCTCTCTGGTAACTGATTTGGTCTTGATGTATGTAATGGTTGGGCAGTTTGGAAGCCTGCCTGCTTAATCTGTTTGTTTCTCTGTCTTGTAAGTTCTGTCTGTATACTATGAAGTATGGGGTGCTGACCTTTTTCCCCTGAACTAGGTAAATGATATATGTTTGATTGATTAAAGTAAGCTTGTTAACCCATTTTGAGTTGCTTTCCTTTAGAAAAGCAGGTCTAAGAACCTGTGTTGGCAGCCACCCTGGGGATGTTGGGGTGCTTACTGCTATAGTCATGCAGTGCCTGTATCTCCAGGTCACAAAGATAGTTTCATACTTTTCCCTTTATTTCCTGAGGACATCAGGTTTCTTCCCCTTATATGTGTTTTTCTTCTTAGGGATTGTAGACCAGTGATGGTTGAGGGGTTAAACCTTTTCTTCTAAATATGTGCATTAGAATGTGAACAGTATAATTAATTTGAAGAGATGAAGGAGAAATGTGAGTCTGGCTCATCCCATGCTGATCTTACAATTTTACTACTAGCTGCGGAGGCCTGTTCTCATGTCCTTGGTTGGCATCCTTCTAAATATCCAAGAGTCCACACAGATGGCCATTATCTATGTAGCCATAGTTCATTGAGAGTTTAGATTAGCCACTTTGTGTCTCAGAGAGGGCAGATGGCAAAAACTGAAGAGAAAAAAAATGTCCATGACTTGAATTTCTGACAACTTCTAAATTAGACTCTAAAGCATGATGCTATTTATATAGACCCAACAAACAGTTTCACATTCACCTAGAGAGCTTTTATTTAGTAATTTATATTTTAGAATTTGTTGGTTTAATGGAATGGATCAGCAGGCAAACAAGGAAGGCCATAAAAGGCTTCCAGAATTAAACCTCAGCCAGGACTCCTTTCTTATAGGAGTGATTGATGGAAGATTGATTATTCAAATATTAAAATGGACCTAAGGTTCCTTCTAGGTCTGTATCTGTGATCTCGTTGCTCTGCGTATTCCTTCCAGTGATGCCAGTTAAAGCTCATTCTGTGCAACTCTTGTCCATGTTCTCCCATAAATTCACCACAGGGGTCCATCTAACAAACTGAGGGACTTGGTGAAAAGGAGTGATAGACAGGAATATAAACAGAACATTCATCTTTTTTTTCTTTTTGATATTTTTTCCCAAATAAATGTAAAAACAAATTATAACTTTTGTTTTTTAAAATTTCAAGCTCCATATTCTCTCCTTCCTCCAGAAGGTAAGCAGTTTGATATGTTATTCATGTATCCAAAACATATTTCTATATTAGTCATGTTGTGAAAGAACACCCCCCCCCCAAAAAAAAACCCAAACCCAAACCAAAAAAGCCCCTCCCCCCAAAAAAGTAAAAAAGTATGTTTTATTCTACATTCAGATTCCATTAGTTCTTTCTCTGGAGGCAGATAGCATTTTTTATCATAAGTCCTTTGGAATTTATCGTGGATCATTGTATTGCTGAGAATAACTAAGTCATTCACAGTTGTTCATCATGCAGTATTGCTGTATATCATGTTCTACTGGTTCTGTTCACTTCACTTTGTATCAGTTCATATAAGTCTTCTCAGGTTTTTCTAAAACTATTCCTTCTCATTGTTTCTCTTAGTATAATAATATTTTATCATAATCATAACACAGCTTGTTAGCCATTCCTCAATTGATGGATATCCCTTTAGTTTCCAATTCTTTGCCAACAGAAAAAGAACGGCTATAATATACATATACATATATATATGTTCTTTTCCTTTTTCTTTGATCTCTTTGGATAACACATCTAGTAGTGGTATTGCTGTGTCAAACAGTATGCAGTTTTATAGCCCTTAGGTGTAGTTCCAGATTGTTCTCCATAATGGTTGAATCAGTTCTCAACTCTACTAGCAATAAATGCATTAGTGTCTCCATTTTCTCACATCACCTTCAACATGTGTCATTTTCCTTTTCTGTTATATTAACCAGTCTGGTAGGTGTGAGATGATACCTCAGAGTTGTTTTAATTTGTATTTCTGTAATCAGCAGTGGTTTAGAGCATTTATTCATGACTATAAATAGCTCTCATTACTTCATCTGAAAACTGTCTGTTCATATCTTTGACCATTTATTAATTGGGAAATGTTTTGTATTTTTGCAAATTTTACTCAGTTCTCTATATATTTGAGAAATGAGGCCTTTATCAGAGATATTTGCTATAACACTTTTTTATAGTTGTGATTGCTAATTGTGTATTTCCCTGTATTCTATCTCTCCTTCTCCCCCCCCCCCCCATTTATCCTGCTCTCCATCTCTCTCTCCTTTCATCTGTCTATCCTCAAAAGTGTTTTGTTTCTCACTAATGCCTCCCCAAATCAGTCCTTCCTTCTGTCAGTTTCTGTGCCTCCACCCCCCAATCAGCTTCCTCCCTACTTTTCTGTAGGGTGAAGGTAGATTTCTTTACTTCACTGGATGTGTATGTCATTCCTTCTTTGAGCCAATTACTTTGAGAGTAAGGTTCAAGCATTCAACCTCACCCCTTCCTCTGTGTCACTTTTCAGGTTATGTCACCTTTATGTCTCATTAAAGTAGGAATGCTGTTCAAAAGCAGAATGTTCAAAATAAGTAAACATTTATTAAGCACCTGCTGTGTGCCAGACACTGTTCTAACTGTTGAGGATAGAGACTAGTCCTCAAATTCAAACTGACATGAGTTCAGCTACTCTCTGACCTACTGTCTCTTTCATCCTAGGCAAGTCTTCTGTGGGCCCCAGGCAGTTCTCTGAGATTATAAATTGATGAACTGGGGCTGGTTTGCATTGCTCCTGGGAGTTTCCTCACCTAGAAAATGAGGCCTATTGTATTTTATAAAGAGTCTAGCATCCCTTTGAAAATCGTATGATTTTTAGGGATAGAAAAGGTTTGGGAGGGACACTGGTTTATTGAACAGAAGCAAATGGTTTAGCTGAGGTTATGTATCTTATCTTATAACACATTCAAAATGTATTGAATCAGTTTGATTTCATGTCTTTATATGGCTATAAAATTTTTATTTTAATGAATTATAAAATTAAGCACTCAAGTTTACATTTAAATAAATTTAAACTAATAAAATACCACAATTCTTTAGTTACTGAATTCAGTCTTCTTGGAATTGTTCATTTTCATATATTCTTCTTACATAGAGATAAGAACCTCTAGTTTAATTAATTTAGGGAACTCTCAGATGAGGAAACTTCTGGCAGTACAGGTCCATATCTGCAATTTATTAGGGAGTTATTGCATTGCTGCAGTGTGGATCCAGTTGAGATTAGATAACATAAATCCATAATAGACCCAGTCAACATAATTGTGAGACTTCAGCAGCTAGTCAGTAAGAATACAGGAAGTAGAATAGCTTAGGGTTGGAGAATTGACAAAACATAAGCAGCCATAGAACAAAAAAACAAGGGATTAGAGAGAGAATAGTGTTTAGTTGGAATATAGTATGGGCAGTATAGCCAGAACAGATGTTATGACCTTGCAGAACTACTGAGGATGAAAGGGATTAGTAGGCACAAGTAGGCCCAAAGACAGATTTAAGAGTAGTAAAATAGAGGTAGCCATGGAATGATAAATGATTATGATCAGATAAAGGAATTTCAGAATTCTTGGTTATCAAAATGGAACACTTGTGGTTGATGGCAAATCAAGGGTGTGAACATTACTTTGTGTGGCCAGGGTAGAGTAATAGTCTATAGTAATATATATATATATAGTAATGTATATCTATATATATATTACTATATATATATCTATATATATATATAGTAATAGGTTGATTGAGAAACTAAAGTAGCTTCTTTGAGAAAACATCGACATGTATGTTGAAGGCTTCTAGTAAGAGAGGGCTAGGGTTATGAGGAAGCTCTGAGCCAAGCATGAGGTTCTTTGATATGGGAAGCAGAAAGCCTGTCTGACAGGTTAATAGTTAACAGTCCGAAGGATGTAGACTGGGTGACAAAGTTGAATAGAATGAGCCTGAAGAGATGAGAGGCTGATGGCAGTAGAAAGTGAGAGAGAGAGAGAGAGAGAGAGAGAGAGTAGGGCAAGAAAGATCATGCCAGTCCCTTCTCCTGGATCAGTGAGTCAGTGGGCATGAGAGGAGGCGCAACAAGTACTAGAAAAAGCGGGGCAGGGATAGAGCTTTCTACGAAGATGGCCGTGTCTTAGTGATTCCAGAAGGTGGATGAAGCCTAAGAAGAAGAGGTCTGAAATGAGAGATTTGTTAATTATAGAGTAGGAATACTAGAGGGCATGGCAGAAGCGAATCAGGACAGTGGGGGAACTGGGGAAAGTGGTTGGGAATGACAGCCGGGAAGGGGCTGTGTTCCTCATCAGCCCAGTATCTCGGGTGCGTAAAGTAAAAGTGTGGTAAGTGTATACTAATAATTGGGTTCAAGAAAAGTGTTAATGGATAGGAGAGATCTGAAAGGTGATTACAAGGTTCTTCATCCATGGGACATTCTATTCCATGATCCTAAAACCTAGACTTGTATCTCCAATATTTGTTTAAGGAGCTGATTCTTCACTGAATGTTAGCAGCTAAAATTTAGGACCCTCTTCTCTGAAGGACCCAGCCAATATCAGTCCAGTGACTTCAGAATATTCCCTAACTAGCCAAGTATGATATGACTGGAGTGAGGGTGTGGAAGGTTAGAGGAAGATGTTGACTTAATTTGGCTGATGAACATTATGGCATTTTCCATTATCCCTGAGCAATGCAGAACTCTTCTTGGAAGAGGAATCTAGAATCTCAAATTTTGCCCTTGTGTTCAATCTCACTTAGGAGTTGGGAGTTGGGCAGATTTTTGGTAAGAGTAGTTAGCCTGGTTTATATCCATGCCTTGGCAGTGAGCATTTATTATATTTCATACCAGTGAGGGGCTCTGTTTCATAAGGTAAAGTCTCATTTATCTAACATTGTGAATAACTTATGTCCCTTAAGTGAATTAACACATTTATTACAGTGGATATCTAGGTGCTGTAGTGGTTTGAATACTGAATTTGGAATCAGAAAGAACTGAGTTGAGGTGCAGCTTCAGACATAACTCGGTCAGTGATCCTAACCAAGTCACCTAATCTCTATCTCAGTTTTCTCATTTGTTAAGTGGGAATAATTTACTACCTCCCAAAGTTGCTTTAAGGATAAAAATGAGATAAAATATGTAAAATACTTTGTGAAGCTTGCTAGCTATTTTTGTTACTATTTTTACTATTAATAGTGATTTTTTTCAGTAACCTGAATGTTATTATAACACTAGGTACCCAAACTAAAAAAACAAACACAGCTTTTAAACTTTTTAAACTTTTAAATCTTTCTAGAATGTATCATGATTTTCTTTTTTTTAAACAAAATCTCCAATCCTGGGAGAGAAAACCTTTTAAAAATATTTTTTTTGTGGATATTTCCCATTTCTTATATTACCTTAGTATCCCATGTGTCTCTCTCTCCCTTCTCTTCCCAGAGATCCATCCTGTATTTTTTGTAGGGGAAAAAAAAGTTAGCTCGAGTAAAATATATATTGGAAACGTCTGAAACATGTGTGATGTGTCAACACTTGTGAACCTCCCATCTCTAATAAGGGGTGGTTGGGAGTATCTTCTCACATCTCTTCATATAGATCTTCCCCTACTTTGTATTCACCACGCATATAACTTCAAAGGGCATGGACATTTCATTCATTTTACATAATTACAAATTGTTTTCCAAAATTGTAGTACCATTTTACAATTCCACCAACAGCATATTAAAATGTCTGTCATTCTACAACTCCTCTGACCTTGATGGTTTGCAATTTTCCTAATTTTTTTCTAATTTGCAGATCAAACCTCAGGGTTGTTTTGATTTGTATTTCTCTTGTTATTAGTGATTTAGAGCATTTTTTTTTTTGCTTTTTGGAGGTTTTTTTTTTTTTTTGCTTTTTGGAGGGCAATTGGCTGTGTAAATCTTGGGTAAGTTACTTAACCCCAGTTGCTTTAAAAAAAAAAAACAACACAACAACTTTTTGTTAGCCCAAAATACTGTAGCTATAGGATGCAAATTATTATTTTTAAGAATCATATAGATTTATTCTATATCTACAGTGAGAATTCAACTAAAGGGTATCTAATTTGATTTCTTTTTATCCTTTGGAAGGAAATGATAATATTAAAGTGTGTTTGTGGAGGAAGCAAAGGGAAAAATAAAAGTCTAGAAGAATAATCCACTAGGGGTATTTGACAGAATAGCAGTCACCAGAGGCAGTGTGACATATAGCGCCAAGATGCCCTGAGTTAAAAGTCCAGTGTCTGACACATACTGACTTTGTGACCATGAACAACAAATTACTTAACCTAGAAGTGCTCTAGTCCAGACATGTCAACTTCATGCAGGGAAACAAGAATAACATGTAGTAGGGAAATGTTTAACAAATCAATAAAAATACAGTACAGCATAGGTAGTACTATTTTTTGGTTTTCTGAGTCAACATATTGCCTACAGGGATGTGTTTCTATTTGAATTTGACATCACTGCTGTAGGTAACTCTTGGTACTATAAGTTGTAGAGAAGGTGTTGATCTATATGGGCAGAGTTACCTCTTAAGGAGCACACGAAAACAATGAAATTACAGTTCTAATTGATGTCCCATATGTACTACACAGAAGAGAGAGTGTGGATTGATAGATTTCTCAAATGCTTTTTATTGTAGTTTGAATTTATCAGTCAATGAATTTATTAATTTATCAAGTCTTTGGGCCATTGGAAAAAGTTAACTGTAGTTGTCCCAGATATTCAAAATGGAGGCAATAGGGGAGGCTAGAGGGCACAGTGAATAGAGCACCAGCTCTGGAGTCAGGAGGACCTGAGTTCAAATCCAACCTTGGACACTTAACTCAAAAAAAAAACTAGCCCTAGTGTGACCTTAGGCAAATCACTTAACCCCAATTGACCCTCCAAAAGAAAAAGCAAAATGGAGGTAATCACAAAGTTTGTTTCTTTTACCTATGTATGTTTTCCATGTGAGAAATACTGCAGTAAAATAAAATGTGCTCTGCATTCAGACAATATAAATCTTTTTCATTTGTATTTTCACAGGCATCAGATTGACTGTCTTTCACTTGAGAAGTCAGTATTTAGGAAATGTTGAAAAGACTTGGATGGGGGGCAGAGCCAAGATGGCGGAGTAGAAAAAACTTGGATGGCCCTGCAGTGTGTATCTCAGTTTCCCTCTATTCCTTAGGTAGTTTGCTTGTTAGAACTTTTGTTTTCTGTTACTCCATAGTAAAGGTGGAAGAAAGAAGCATTGATTTCAGTAACATTTTCTTTGTCCTTTAAAATGCTATAGTAGCTGAGTATGTGACCTACCAGGTCATCTTATTTAAGAAGATATGTGTGATAAAATGTCTTTTTGAGCTCAGTTCCCTGGCAAGAAACTTCTGTAAGGTGATTTTTTAAAAATACTTTTTTCACTAGGCAGTCAAATTAATATTAACTCATAATGTTGTTTTTCTTTTTAATGTCAGTATACCTAGAGCCAGATTTGGTCCCTAGCTGTATCAGTATTAACTTATTCTGATAGATAATAACATCTATTTCTTCTGTTTTTTAAATAGATTTTGTTCATTGGTTTTAAAAGTTATTTATTTTTTTAGGCTGCTTTTAATACTCTCCCTGTCCCTCCCTTTCTCCCCTTCTCCCTTTCTCTTTCCTTCCCCTCCCACTTTTTGCTCCCCCTTCCTCTCTTCTTTCCCTTTCCCCGTTTTCTTTTTCCCTCTTTCTTTCCCTTCATCCTCTTCCCCTCTTCCCTTCTTCCTTTTTAACTAAATTTCTTGTTTTGGCATTTCAGGTAGGCATATAGTCAAAACTCAAAGGCTGACCCTATTAGAAATTTCCTAAGACGATTGACAAAGAAGGGAAAATTCCAATGAATAATTCTTCCATTTTGATTGGACACCCTCCTCCCTTTTTGCGATTTTTGGAGGGCAGTTGGGGTTAAGTAACTTGCCCAAGGTCACACGGCTAAGTTTTTTTCGTTTGGGTGTGCATTAAGTGTCTGAGGTTGGATCCGAACTCAGGTCCTTCTGACTCCAGGGCCAACACTCTACTCACTGTACCACCTAGCCGCCCCTGGACCCTTTTTTCAAACCAACCTAATAACTTATTTTTCAGAGTTGCATTGAAGACCTTAATTTTACTTGATTTATATTGCAGTATTATTACTAAAGCAAATATCTTTTGTTTTAAAAAAATTTCAGAAGTTATAATTTTCACTTTTCATTTTTGATAGCCATTGGCAGTTTGATGCTGTTCTTCCTTCCAAGTCTTCTAATGTGTCACTTTCTCCTTTACTTTTCTTTCTGGAATTTAACAAATCAACACCCTTCCCACACCTATAGTCCTTAGCATCCATTCCTTACCATTTTAGTTACAACCTGACTGCAACAATTTGAAGGTTGGTTGCATCTGTATGTACATGTGTGTGAGTGCACACATGTGCGTGTATTGATCTTGTCTGTGTTTTTCATTTGAGAATGCTTGCAACAGGCAAGGTACATCCCTCATAATTTAGTTCATTATGCAGTAATTCTGGTGATGGGGCAGATTCTTCAAAAACCTTAGTAAATTGCTCCCCTGGAAAGCAATTAGATCTTATTTAAAAGTCACTTGTTAAGGTAACTAGGCTCTGGAGTCAGAAGGACCTGAGTTCAAATTCAGCCTCAGACACTCCTAACCCTGGACAAATCACTTAACTCGGATTTCTTCCCCCTCCCAGATAAATAAAAGTCACTTATTTATGTCTTCACCTTAACTGTAGAACAGTGTTTATTCATGCCATGTTGAATTGTGGTAAACAAAAATCTTTCCAAAATGGACTCTTTGATTCTCTTCTGGACAAGTTCTGAAGGTCAGAGGCCCTGCTTAATGATTTTACTGTGCTTGTCACATCAGCACTTTTAACATTTTTTAAAAAATATTTTTGTGAAGCCAGTGTAAAATAAATCTTTCCTTGTAATTTTTTTGGTATCACTTATTTGACACTTTGGGAAAAAAAAGTCTGAAAAGACAAAGGGGTCAAGGTTTGGCAGTTATTTTCTGTGACCTTGAATTGTTAGTTATTTTCTAGTTGTGTATATTATTTTCCTAATTAGAATATGAGCTCTTTGATCAGACCTTCCAGCATCTAATTATTATCTCCCTCACAGTATTTTTTCCCAGAGTCGACACTAGCTACTCAGGTGTCATTGGGTGGATTGAAATGATGCAAATTCAGGGTTTTCAGAAATAATATATAAAACTAGCTTGTTTCCTAGTGGTTGTAGCAGTGCAACATTTATCACCATGGGGTACACAACAGGAATGTTGATCATATTTACTTGAGAATGCTGTCTCAGACTTTTTGATCAAACTGTGTCAGTTAAATGTTTCAATTAGTGAGTTGAACCTGTTTATTCTAATGAAGTTTTATTAGTGAAAAGATCTCTCCGCTGTCCTAATTTCAAAATTCCACAAAGGGGTATAGCTATTTAGAATTCGAGCCAAATGCTCAGTTATTACTGTACAGAAGAAAGCAAACACTGCACTCTGATTTATTCAGTGTGTATTTAAGTAGAGGAATGTGGAGAATTAATGAAACAAAATGATGGTTTAATAAATCTGGTGAATGTTAGGGTGATAAAATGTGTATGTGCTCATGGTAATGAAAATTAGTGTAAAAGCTCAACATTTTTTGGTCTATCTTTAGGAATCTGTTTCTTCTATGTTCACTTGTATAGTCTTCCAGCAAAAGAAATAATGTCTCACATCCATTGAAGATAAAATAAAACCCACCATGGCTTACAAAATGACAGTTTTTAAAAATCTTGTGTTAGCAAGCAAACAAAATGAGTCAGAGCTGAATAAGCAGAAATGGTACTTGTTTCTCTAAGTAAATTTCCATCTGGTTACACATTTTGAATATTTCTCTCTCCCCCTACCCCATACAAAATGTGGCTGAAAATATGCATTTTTAAAAAAAAGTCCAGGCACATTAGTGCCTGGAAAAATAAAAATGAAAAAAGGAGAATTTTTTTCATTATGTTTGCCAAATTTTAGTATTTAAAAAAAAATCTGAAAAGGCAGTATCAATCTTTTCATTAAAAGTGGTTCCTTCCAGTTTTTTTTAGGTTCTGGTAGAAAATAGTTAATTTAATGCTTCCTTGATTGATTTAAAACCAGGTTATATAAAATCACACTAATCCAGAAGTACTGATGTTAAAATTGGGCAGTGTGCTGCATTTTTCATTAGAAGTATTGCTATACAGCCTAGATTTTTATATTTTATATGGGTTTATTCAGTGGAAAAAGAATCACATGGCTTTCTAAGAATGCTTATACTGTTTCAGGTAGTTTCCTAGTCAAGAATTTGTGGAAAGATTTTGACCAGAATCTGATAAGTTGAAAAGGTAGTTTTGAATTGGTGTCTGCACCATGGAGGATGTTCCCATATTGAAATCATAGATGTGTTGGATTATCAATCATTCGAGAAGTTATTAAACATTTTTTGTATTGTAGGCACTGTTAGAGGTTCTAGGGATACAACTCTCAAAGAATGTGGTATAAATGGTAAGAGAATAAATACAAATTCATACAAGGCTAGTGGGGAAGCCACTAGCAGGTGGGGGTGGAGGGTGGGGGCACATATTTGAGCCATCTGAGAGAGATTATCTGTGAGGCAGAAATGCACTCTAGGCACTGGGGAGAGTCAGAATAAAGTCATGGAAACAGAAAATGGAACACAGAGCAACAGAAAGAAAGACCATTTGACTGGATTTCAAAGTGCCTGGAGGGTTGGGGAGGGGTGGTAACAGATATTGAGGCAGAAAAGTAGATAGGGCAGGTTGTGAAGGGCTTTAAAAGCTAAATACAGGAGTTTATCCTAAAGCCAATAGGGAGTCTTGGAGTTTATTGACTAGGGGAGTGCTATGGTCAGATATGCTTAAAGATTGTCTCTTTGGCAGCTACATGGTAGATAGATTGAATTGGAGTGAGAAGACATTCAAGATCAGTTTTAGAACTTTTTATGGTAGTCTGTATGAGAGATGGTGAGAACCTGGATGTCATTGGTGACTATTGAGTTATGGAGGTGAAAGTATCATGATTTGGCACTGATTAGATATGTAGAGTGTGGGGGAATTGAGGATTACATACCAAGGTTAGGAAGTTGGGGAATTGGATGTTGTTTCTTTGACTGAACTAGAAAGAAATTTGTAAGAAAGGCTTTTGAGGAAAGAAATTGAATTCTGTTATTTCAGACGCAGTGATTTCAAAATGTTTTTGGTTGTCTATTTTAAAATCCAATTAAAGTCAATTAGGGATGTAGTGACTGAAGCTCAGAGGAGAGACTAGGGATGTGAACACTTGCAAGTGTACACACACACACACATATACAAGCATCTATGGGTTATCTACATAGATATCTACATACATATCTACATCTATGGGTTTAATCTACATAGATTAAAAAAAAATTCAGGGGCGGCTAGGTGGTATAGTGAATACAGCACTGGCCCTGGAGTCAGGAGGACCTGAGTTCAAATCCAGCCTCAGACACTTAACACAAATACTAGCCATGTGACCTTGGGCAAGTCACTTAACCCCAATTGCCCTCTAAAAATGCAAAAAAAAAAAAAAAAAAAGAAAGAAAAGAAAAAAAATCATTTCCAAATTCTCTCCTCTATACCTCCTCCCTCAATCATTGTAAAGGCAAGTAATTCAGTACTTAAACATATACAGTCACACAAAACTTACTTTTGTACTAAGCTACGTGTGTGTATAGGAGGAATAAGAAAAATATGCTTCACCTTGCACTCTCTGGAGCTGAATAGCATTTTTCATTCTAAATCCTTTGGAATTATCAGGGATCTTTGTATTGATTAGAATTGCTAAATCGGTAATTGCAATATTGCTTTACTGTGTAGATTGTTCTGCTTCCTCCTCTTTGCATCAGCTTATATAATCCTCAGGCTTTTCTGAAACCGCCTTCATTTCTTTTTTTTTTCTTTTTGGAGGGCAATTGGGGTTAAGTAAATTGCCCAAGGTCACATGGCTAGGTTTTTGGGTTTTTTTTGTGTGTGTGGGTTAAGTGTCTGAGGCCAGATCTGAACTCAGGTCCTTCTGACTCCAGGGCCAGCGCTCTACTCACTGCGCCACCTAGCCGCCCTCTTCTTCATTTCTTAGAGCACAATCATTTTCCATTACATTCATATGTTGTGGCTTATTCAGTCATTCCACAAAAAGAACTGCTATAAATATTTTTGTACACAGGAACCCCCTTCCTTTTTCTTTGATTATATTGGCGTATTTGTCTGCATAGATACGAGAATTAAAACTGGAAACTGATGAGGTCACTGAGAGAGTAAAAAGAGAAGAGAATAGGGCCAGGATGAAGCCTTGTGAAACACTCACAGTTTATCAGGGTATAAGAGGGTATCGGATATGAATGATGAGTTTGTAAAGGATACTTACAAGTACTGGCAGGAAAACCAGGAGGGAGCAGTGTCTTATAAACCCAGGAGGGAGAAGGATGGTCAATAGTATCAAATTCAGGGAGGTTAAGAAGAAAGAGTCCTGAGAAAACATCTTGATATTTGGCAATTAAAAGATTGCCAAAAACAAAACAAAACAACTTTTGAGAAAACAGTTTCAGTTGACTGATGAAGTTGAAAGCTACATTGTGCAGGGATGGGGAATGAGTGAGAGGAAATGAAGGTGGAAGCAGAGTGTAGACAGTGTTTTCTAGAAGTTTGATTGAGAAAGTGAAGAGAGATATGATGAAAACTTAAGGGCATGGTCAGATTTAATGAAAAAATTTTAAGTTGATATAGTATTTAAGTTGATATACTATATATAGTATATATATCTATATCTATATAGATATATATATATATAGTATATATATATATATAGATATATCAACAGTAGTTGATATAGATGGCAATAGGAAATCCACTGATAGGGAGAGTTTGAACACTGGAGGAAAGAATTATAGTGTTGACAATATACAGGAAAAGTGTGTGTGTGTGTGGGGGGGGGTGTATTGGGTAGTTCTTGACAAGGAGAAAGCTATCTTCTTAGAAACTGGGGAAAAGGAGGAGAAAGTGGGAGAAATAAAGGGGTTTTGACATGAAGATCAGGGTTTTGATGTTGCAGTTGATGATGAATGACTTTAGTTTTTTTTGTTTGTTTGTGTTGTTTTTGTTTGTTTTTTGCTTTTTGGAGGTGGGGAGGCAGGGCAATTTGGGTTAAGTGACTTGCCTAAGGTCACATGGCTAGTAAGTGTTAAGTGTCTGAGGCTGGATTTGAACTCAGGTCCTCCTGACTCCAGGGCTGGTGCTCTATTCTCTGTGCCACCTAGGCACCTCTTTAGTTTTCTTAATAAAGAAGTAAGGTGAGGAATATTGGAGGCTTGAGAAGAGGTAACACATTTGAAATTAATTAGTGCTTACAATAAAATGGAACTTGAAAATTTGTTCTTTTAGTTTATTGGATGTGTGTTTAGGACACATCCTCTTCCCTCTCCATCCCTCCACAGGTATAAACTAGTCTTGAATTTCCCCCCTTTTCATTTTCTCTTCTTAATAAAAGTTGAATGGAGAGCTTGCATTTTAAATACATTTGACCAACTGTTGGTGTTCTGGGGCCGCCCTGGGGCTAAAACCTCAGCTCACGCAGACCTGGGCTCTGCTGGGCTCCCCACGCTCTGAGCTGGTCCTTCCTGCAGGGCTGCTGGGCTGTCCTCAGTGGGAGGTTAGCTTCTCTGTGTTGTTCTGTGGGTGCTGGGGCTCCAGAAGTTGTTCAGAGTCCCCTTTTACATAGTTTGGGGGGAATCTGGGGGCAGAGTGGCTTGGATGAGCTGTTTCTACTCTGCCATCTTGGCTCCGCCCCCCTAGAAGCCGAGATTTTTTTTTTTCTACACCAAATTTTCCATTTTACCACCTACTGCTTTCATTTCTCTCCTTCCTCTATTCCACTTTACTTGCACATAGCCTGTTTCCTTCAGTCCTACCTTAAAACTCTAATACAATACTAAGGATTATTGCCTCATCAACTATTATCCCTGGATTTAGCCCTTACTCAAGTTTTAATCATAGTCTTTGTAAATAATTTGTAGATCTGGTGTCTGGAGAGGAGATTGGTGGCTACATTATAAGTTTATCAGATCTGTTTTGGAAAAAAAAGAACTATAAGTATTGGGTATATAATTTGGACAACCATATAATTGAATCTGTGGAATAGCAAGCCTTTTAGTAGTAGGGTTTTACTATTCTGTTGGGGGGAAGGATGTAATGGGAACAGCAAGTTTTACAGTTGTGGTCTGAATATTGTGGTTACTGTTAATATTTTTTAAAAAGGTCCATCAGTATATCATCTGCAGAGATTATGACAATATTCTGTGTCAAACAACCTTGCTTTTTCCTTTTCTGTGGTTCTTTGCACATGATCTTTGTTAAATATATCTGAACTTTGAAATTCAATTTTTTTCCTTTTATTATGACAGTTACAATTTTGAGAATTTTTTAAGCTTTAATTAATTAGTTAACTAATTAATCAATTAATTAATTACTTTTTTAAACAAATGTTTTATTAACTTCTGGTTTACATCATTCATTTCCTCCAGATTTTGAGTTACAATTTTTTCCCCATTTTCCCCCTACCCACCACCCCAGAATAGCTGTCCCACAAGATATCCAATCATCCAATCTGCTCTCTCCCATATCTTCTCCCATACCCCCTTCCACTTTACCATTAGGGCAAGGTGAATCTCTGTGCCCCAAGGCCTGAACATCTTACCTCCCAATTACATGCAAAATAGTATGAATAATAGTATTTATATATATTTGTAACATTTAATTTTAAAATCTCGAATTTCAGATCCATTCCCTTCCTCCCTTGTCACCCATTCCCTCTGGGAAGATAAGCAATTCAGTATGTGTTATACATGTATAGCTATGCAAAACATTACCATAGTAGATACATTGTAAAAGGCTGCTTATATTTCCCTCCCACCCATCCCACTCCCCACCCGGTCCATTCCCTAGTTTGATCCTGCCCCTCTTTGATAGTGGGTACTTCCCGCCTCCCCTTTCCCCAGAATGCCCTCCGCTCCATCATCCCCTCTCTCATCCCCCTTCCCCCTACTTTCCAGCAGGGTGAGATATCCCATTTAGTATGTATGTCATTCTCTCCCTGAACCAAATTCAGTGAAAATATGGTTTTGCCTTTTTGCCTTCCTGTTCTTCCCCTCCCCTGCAGCCACTTCCCCTTGCTTCTTCTACATGAGGTAGTTTACCCTACCCTGTCTCTCCCCATCTCCTCTTGCCACTTTCCTCTCTTGCCTCATAACTTCACCCCTTAAGTATCATCCCTTTCCATGAAATTCGAACTGTGCCCTCTATCCATGTATAACTGTAGACACATATACAAACATTCACATATGTATTCATATGCCATATACCCTTCTTCCATTATTTTCATACTGAGAAAGGTTTCATCAGTCACTGTTACTGTTTTTCCAGGTAGGAATGTAAATAATTCAACTTTGATAAGTTCCTTTTGATTTCTTTTCCCTGATTACCTTCTCAGGCATATTTTGAGATACTTTTGACTGCACAAATTCTTTGCTCAAGATTTTTAACATTCAATAAACTGTTGAGATGACAACTTATAGATGCTGGTTGACTGAAGAAATCACACCAGGTATATAAGGGTTTGATTACTTCACAGTTTCCCAATTTTTACTTTAATTGTTACAGTGACTTCTGTGCATTTCCAGTTGTATCCTATTGAATGGCATTTTTACTGATTCCAAATGTACTGGCTGGTTTCTCAGCTTAAAGATGTATTGTGAAATTAAAGTGTGATTTCTATGTTCATTGTAAGAAACAAAGAAATTAGCTCCCTTTAATATTGTTTAAATATGTTAATGCTATAACAGATAATTTAGTTTCTTAATGTACTTTGGTATCTAGAGCTTCTGCTTTTTTTGTTTCTTTTTTTAACGTACTTCCCTTCATATCCTGGATTCCTTATTTTAACATCAATCAGGTCTTCATACATTCTTGCCTTCTCTGTCTCTCCCATTAATGTCTGGGAAAGAGTCCAAATATTTCTGCTTTGCAGTGATTTTCCATATTGTTGTTACTGGATTTACTGGAAATATTAACATGTCAGTATTTCTCAGTCTTGCTTTCTTTGCAAGATTTGGTGTACTGTGGTGTTCTTTGTCCTGTTGTCTCGAAAAAAGGCAGAATGTTTGGTTTTTTACTTTTGGGGTAAGGGAAATAGTTTGTTAAAATATGTCAGAGTTTTAACACTATTGGTTATTTATTGACAGCATTCTGCATGATACTAAATTTTGAAAACTGTTATAAAAAGTTATGTAGTGGCAAATATTTGAAATAGATGTTTTTTTTTACCTCATGATAGTGCCTCAGACCACAAATTTAAGAATTTGGACAATGGAGCTCATTTGTCTTAAATTGTATTATATTGTTTTAAATTGTATTATATTGAATGTGTTACTCTATTAGCAGCTGAAAGAAGTCTTTTTAGAGACTCTTAATTTTCTCCCTCTTAGCTTAAAGTTTTATCAGCAATATAAATTAATTTTACATTCTTATATTAAAAAACAAATTAAAAGCAACATTTTTAAAAAGCACAGTAACTAGAAAGTGCACAGAGTTCCATATTACTACCATGAACCTTTTCTGTTTCCAAATATATTTACATGCTTCTGAGTTTGGGAAAAGGAAGGTTTGAAACTCTTGCAAGCAAAGCTGTCAAAGTGTATGTTTATATCAGGATTTTTCATTATTGTAATGACAGTTCTTCCATACTATGTCTTGGGCTTTTTCTACAGATTGTGCATTTGTAAGAAGGCTGTTGTTGTCTAGAGTTCTATGATCTTCATGCCATGAGAGCATAGTAAATATTGAATTTTAATCTAATTCCCCATAGGTTAATTTGCAGTCAAAATCATTCTCATTTAATTTAATGTTTAAAGATTTCTTGTTAGAGGCACTACAGAAAGAGAAATATAAAAACCCTCTTTATTTTCTTTCTTTCTTTTTTTTTCTAACTGGAAAAGGATCAGTTTGGTTATCTGCTGTTGAAGCCCGCATTTTCACCACTGATGTACCATAGTGCTGATTAAATTCACTATCTGTTAAATGGTGGATTGTTCAGGCTGTCCCTGGTAAATACTAATCTCCATCTTATTTTTAGCAAACCATCAGTTTTTCCCTGGGGAATGTGAGGGTAATTGTCAAAGCTAGGCAAAGTACTATTATTATTATTTTTTTAAGTACTATTATTAAATCAAGTTGCCGCAGCAGGTGCTGGATGGAATCCCTTTCAGTCTTAACAGTTAGCAACTAGTGGTTTTATATTTGAATATGTGAGTACAAAATACAATAGTATTAAATTTTTTTTTCCTCTTTAAGGAAGATTTTGCCTTTCAGCTGACCTATTTGAATGGTGACCCTTCACAGTATTCTCTTTACAATAGTTGCTTTGTGGAAAGATGGGAATTTGGCTAGTAGCAGAGCTGACTGATACTGAGACTATATGGTTGCTGTACTTCTTAAAATCTTGCTGAAAATCATAAAAGAGCTTTGTATGATATGGTAGAATTTCTGAATCATTGAAGGAGACTGGGTTTGTTCTTAAGATTTCTGTGTCCAAAGATAAATATATCATTAAGCTTCCTGGAGATCTGAAATACAATGTCTTGATTTTTTAAAAAGGTCAAGTTTGAAGTAATTTGCTTAAAAGGTTACTTTTTTTGGTCTTTTCCATCCCTTTTTACTGATAAATGATTAAAGTTTCTTATTTTTATATAATTTTTTCTGTGTATCAGTCTGTCAGATGAGAAAAAGGGATATTCCATGGTAATGAGATTGAAATTTATTAGAAATATTGTCTCTGGAAGTATTATCTATTAACAGCTATATCAGATAGAACTATCTAGTGTGGGCCGCAGTTGATTGACCAGGCTTGGAACTTGGGCTGCTCTTGCCAGGGACTCTCCATAGTTCACTCTCCATTTGCTGTGTGGATGCTTGGCTGTCATCCTCAGGGCCCTTGATTTGGATAGGAGATACTGCTATCATTTCCTTTGATCACAACAGACACACACACACACACACACACACACACACACACACACAGGCGCGCACGCACGCTGTGGGGAGGGGCAGGGGTGGTGAGGGGTAGGGAGTGGGTAGGGTTTGGGGGCAGAATGAGGGAAAGAGTGGGGAAATGGGGAAGGGAATAAGCATTTCTATAGTTAGTTCCTGCTGTGTGCCAGGAAGTTTGCTAAGCACTTTACAAATATATTATTTGAATCTCACAACAACCCTGTGAGATGTGTTGTTATTATCTCCATTTTATAGTTGAGGAAACTGAGGCAAACAGCAGTTAAATGACTTGCTAAGGGTCACAACAGCAAGTAAGTGTCTGAGGCTGGATTTGAACTCAGGTCTTCCTATTCCAGGCCCAGTGCTCTGTGTATGTGCTTCACATATATGTATGCATCTGTTCATTCTATGTATAAACAGACTCATGTCAGAGTTATACATTTTTAGAATTATTCCTTTTTTAAATTCCCTTTGACCATTATTTCAGTCAAAATTTTGATTTGACTCCTTTTTTTTTAAACAAATGCTTTATTAACTTCTGTTTTACATCATTCATTTCCGCTAGGTTTTGAGTTACAATCATTTCCCCCGTTATTCCCCTACCCAGCCTCCCAGAATAGCAGTCCCACAAGATATCGCTTCCTCCAATCAGCTTTCTCCTATACCTTCTCCCATACCCCCTTCGACTTTTCCATTAGAGGAAGGTGAATCTTTGTGTCCCAATGCCTTCACATCTCATCTCCCAATTATAAGCAAAAGAGTATTAATAATAGTATTTATATATATTTGAAACATTTAATGTTAAGACCTCGAATTTCAGATCCATTTCCTTCCTCCCTTGTCACCCATTCCCTCTGGGGAGATAAGTAATTCAGTATATGTTGTACATGTCTAGCTATGCAAAACATTATCATAGTAGATATATTGTACAAGGCTGCTTATAATTCCCTCCCACTCATCCCACCCCCACCTGGTTCATTCCCTACATGATCCTGTCCCTCTTCTATAGTGGGTACTTCCAACCTCCCCTCCCCCCAAGGATGCCCTCCCATCCATCATCCCTCCTCTCATCCCCCTTCCCCCTATCCTGCTGCAGGTTGAGATATCCCATTTAGTATGTATGTCATTCTCTCCCTGAACCAAATTCAATGAGAATGTGGTTTTTCCTTTTTTGCCTTCCTATTCTCCCCCTCCATTGCAACCACTTCCCCTTGCTTCTTCTACATAAGATAGTTTACCCTACCCTGTCTCTCCCCATCTCCTCTTGCCACTTTCCTCTCTCACCTCATAATTTCATCCCTTGAGCATTCTTCCTTCCCAACAAATTCAACCTATGCCCTCTATCCATATATAACTGTAAGCATATACAGACACATTCACATATGTATTCATATGACCACACACCCTTCTGGATGTCAAATTTTCTATTCAGTTCTGGTTTTTTCCTCAAGAATGCTTGAAAGTCCTCTATTCCACTGAATGACCATATTTCCCCCTGAAACAAAATGCTCACTTTTGCTGGGTAGGTGACCCTTGGGTTCATTCCCAGTTCTTTTGCCCTCTGGAATATCCTTTTCCATGCCCTTCAATCCCTCAGTGTAGAAGCTGCCAGGTCCTGGGCTATTCTGATTGTGTTTCCACAATATTGAAATTGTTTCTTCCTGGCTGCTTATAGTATTTTCTCCTTGATCTGGTTTCTGGAACCTGGCTATAATATTCCTAGGAGTTTTCTTCTTGGGATCTTTTTCAAGAGGTGATCTGTGGATTCTTTCAACCTCTGTTTTGCCCTCTGGGTCTAAAACATCAGGGCAGTTTTCCTTGAGAATTTCTTGAAGGGTGATTTCTAGGTTCTTTATTTGATCATGGCTTTCAGGTAGTCCAATAATTTTTAAATTATCTCTCCTGGATCTATTTTCCAGATCAGTGGTTTTTCCCATGAGATATTTCACATTGCCTTCTAATCTTTCATTTGTTTGGATCTGCTTAACAGCATCTTGATTTCTCATAAAGTCATTAGCTTCCATTTGCTCCAGTCTAACTCTGAAAGAATGAATCTCCTCAGTGAACTTTTGAGATTCTTTTTCCATCTGGCAAATTCGACTTTTTAAGGCATTCTTCTCCTCATTGCCCTTTTGGGCCTCCTTTGCTATTTGAGTTAGTCTATTTTTTAAGGTGTTGTTTTCCTCAGTCAGGCTGTTGACCCTCATTTCATACTTTTCCTGCATCCTTCTCATTTCTCTTTCCAATTTTTCCTCCACTTCTCTTATTTGATTTTTAAACAAATGCTTTATTAACTTCTGTTTTACATCATTCATTTCCACCAGATTTTGAGTTACAATCATTTTCCCCCCATTATTCCCCTACCCAACCTCCCTGAATAGCAGTCCCACAAGATATCACTTCCTCCAGTCTGCTCTCTCCCATACCTTCTCCCATACCCCCATCGACTTTTCCATTAGAGGAAGATGAATCTGTGTCCCAATGCCTGCACATCTTATCTCCCAATTATAGGCAAAAGAGTATTAATAATAGTATTTATATATATTTGAAACATTTAATGTTACGAACTCGAATTTCAGATCCATTTCCTTCCTCCCTTGTCACCCATTCCTTCTTGGGAGATAAGTAATTCAGTATATGTTGTACATGTCTAGCTATGCAAAACATTATCATAGTAGATATATTGTACAAGGCTGCTTATAATTCCCTCCCACTCATCCCATCCCCCACCTGGTCCATTCCCTACATGATCCTGTCCCTCTTCTATAGTGGGTACTTCCAACCTCCCCTCACCCCAAGGATGCCCTCCCATCCATCATCCCTCCTCTCATCCCCCTTCCCCCTATCCTGCTGCAGGTTGAGATATCCCATTTAGTATGTATGTCATTTTCTCCCTGAACCAAATTCAATGTGAATGTGGTTTTGCCTTTTTAGCCTTCCTTATTCTCCCCCTCCTTTGCAACCACTTCCCCCCCTACATGAGATAGTTTACCCTACCATGTCTCTCCCCATCTCCTCTTGCCACTTTCCTCTCTCACCTCATAATTTCATCCCTTGAGTATTCTCCCTTCCCAACAAATTCAACCTATGCCCTCTATCCATATATAACTGTAACCATATACACACACATTCACATATGTATTCATATGACCACACCCCCTTCTTCCATTATTTTCATAGTGAGAAAGATATCATCAGTCACAGTTATTGCTTTTCCATATAGGAATGTAAATAGTTCAACTTTGATAAGTTCCTTTTGATTTCTTTTCCCTGATTACCTTCTCAGGCATCTCTTCCTTCTTGTGTCTGGTTGTCAAATTTTCTATTCAATTCTGGTTTTTTCCTCAAGAATGCTTGAAAGTCCTCTATTCCACTGAATGACCATATTTTCCCCTGAAACAAAATACTCAGTTTTGCTGGGTAGGTGACCCTTGGGTTCATTCCCAGATCTTTTGCCCTCTGGAATATCATATTCCATGCCCTTCGATCCCTCAGTGTAGAAGCTGCCAGGTCCTGGGCTATTCTGATTGTGTTTCCACAATATTGAAATTGTTTCTTCCTGGCTGCTTGTAGTATTTTCTCCTTGATCTGGGGATTCTGGAACCTGGCTATAATATTCCTGGGAGTTTTCTTTTTGGGATCTTTTTCAGGAGGTGATCGGTGGATTCTTTCAACCTCTATTTTGCCCTCTGGATCTAAAACATCAGGGCAATTTCCTTGAGAATTTCTTGAAGGGTGATTTCTAGGTTCTTTCCTTGATCATGGCTTTCAGGTAGTCCAATAATTTTTAAATTGTCTCTCCTGGATCTATTTCCAGGTCAGTGGTTTTTCCCATGAGATATTTCACATTGCCTTCTAATCTTTCATTTGTTTGGATCTGCTTAACAGCATCTTGATTTCTCATAAAGTCATTAGCTTCCATTTGCTCCAGTCTAACTCTGAAGGAATGAACCTCCTCAGTGAACTTTTGAGATTCTTTTTCCATCTGGCAAATTCGACTTTTTAAGGCATTCTTCTCCTCATTGCCCTTTGGGCCTCCTTTGCCATTTGAGTTAGTCTATTTTTTAAGGTGTTGTTTTCCTCAGTCAGGCTGTTGACCCTCATTTCATACTTTTCCTGCATCCTTCTCATTTCTCTTTCCAATTTTTCCTCCACTTCTCTTATTTGATTTTTAAAGTCCTTCTTAAGGTCCTCTATGGCCTGCAACCCGCTCATGTTTTCCCCTGGGGCTTTTGGAGCAGGACTTCTGACCTCACAGTCCTTTTCCCGCTCTGTGCCCCCAAAATAGGAGTCTAGGGTTGCATTTTTCTGTTTCCTTTGCCTTGGAATGTTGCCACTTAATTGCTTGACTTTTGGGCTTGTTGCCACACTATGGCTTTAAGGCCAGCTAGAGGAATTTTCGTCCCGAACGTGTGGGGGTCAACTTCCGTTTCTGGTAAGCTGTAAACCCACCCACAGCTTCCACCCTAGATCACAATCGAGATCCAGGGAGGTTAAAGCAAAAGCGATTACCCCCCAAGACTGATCGCTGGATCTCCCCACGATTTGTAGGCTGGGAGCCGGAAATGCCTATGAAAACTACAAAATGGAGTGTCTCCTCAGTGGCTTCTAGCTCCCAGGGGAGGGAGCTGACGCATTCCCCAAATACAGGTCCCAAAGTCCATAGGACACTAACCTCTCACTTTGTCCTAGGCATGTTATTTTGATAATTCTGGAGTTGCCACAGCTGCTGGTGTTCTGCGGTCTCTCCAGCTGGCTACTGGCCCTGCCGCCCTGGGGCTAAAACCTCGGCTCACGTGGGCCTGGGCTCCGCTCGGCTCCTGCGCTCTGCGCGCTGCCGGCTCCCAGACTGCTGCGCTGGTCCTTCCTGCAGGGCTGCTGGGCTGTCCTCAGCGGGAGGTTAGCTTCTCTGTGTTGTTCTGTGGGTGCTGGGGCTCCAGAAGTTGTTCAGAGTCCCCTTTTACATAGTTTGGGGGGAATCTGGGGGCAGAGAGGCTTGGAAGTGTTGTTTCTACTCTGCCATCTCATTCTGTACCTCAGTCAATCACCCCTCCATTAAGAGATGGCAAATGTATTTATTCAGACATCTGCTTCGAGTCGTGATTGGTCACTGCATTGGTCAGAGTTCTTTAGTCTTTCAGAGTTGTTTGCTTTTTCAGTTTTTTAAAGCATGTAACAACTTTACAATATATAAATTTGTCTTATACATTGTTCTTGGCAAGTGTTTTAGGGGCTGTCATTTGGAAGAATATATTGTTTAGGTGTCCTGAGGTTTGCTTCATATCTTCTGCAAATGCTTTGATGTAGCTCAGAGTGAAAACATAAAGCGAGGCTGTGAAAATAAAAATCGAACAAAATGTAGTTTAAAAAGAGGAAAGACATAAATGTTAGGTACTTGAAATGAGGGAGTTCCTGATGCTGAGCATTTAATTTAGCCCTTTGATTTCTTAGGGACTGTCAGAAATGGTGCTATTGCTTGTTCTTAATACCAGACAATAAGGAAACTCTGTGTGTTTGTGTGTATCAGTGTGTGTGTGTGTTTGTGTGTCTGTCTGTCTCCCTGTCCATGTTCCTTGTGTAATAGACTCTGGGTGGTTATCTTCCTCCAGACTTTTGCAAAAGATAGAAAAATGTTCTTCGAATTGACACTTCTTATCTAACCTGTTACTTAGGATATATGATTAAGTTTCAGCTCAAAGGCATTTTAGTGGGGAATTAAGCTAGTACCTAATTAGACTGGGTCGTTTGTTTTCTGATCCTGTAAGTAAAGGGATACAAAATAGCTTTCAGTAAGAGAAGCAATAAAATGGTATAGACCATGAAGTCAACCATGAAGTCAAGAAGGCCTAGCCTTAAGACCTTTTGCTACCATTGTATCACTGTTTAGAAATCACTTCTTCCTGTCCCAGGCAGCACTAGAAGACTGGAATTTAACAATCTAGCCACTGCCTTTGTGGAGGTAATCTCCATCCTGAGAGTTCCCCAGCAATGGAACAATAGTATCAATGGTTTCCCAATTCTGCCAACCCCCTTCCCCTAATAATTTAGAGACCTTTGAGCAGTGGATAGATATTTACTAGATTACCTCTTTAAAAATTTCATATAACTCAGATGAACTCATAGAGTATGCTAAATTAGTCCATGGTTGAATTATGTGGCTGATGTGCTGATAGTATTTATTATTGATTAAAGATGTTAGTGTAATAACTCAGTAGACAGTTGGCATTCTTTTGTGAAACTTCCTTATCCTGGTTTGTATTATTTTCTAATTAGATGACCACACACACCTCCCATTCCCCAGCCAAAATAAATTTTTTTTTAAGCAATTGGGGTTAAGTGACTTGCTCAAGGTCATACGGCTAGTCATTATTTTATGTGTGGGTGCTCATTTTCTGAGGCCAGATTCGATCTCGGGTCATCCCAACTCCGAGGCCAGTGCTCTTACTCACTGCACCACCTAGCCGCCCCCAAAATAAATTTTTAAAATTTTTGTATCTTTTTTTCTTTTTACCTCAGAGTTTGTCATAGCGTATGGAAGAAACAAGTGTGTGACATTGTACAGTAAGTTATCTTCTATAGAATGAACTTTCATGTATTCACGTGGAAAATAGATTTCACTTCCTGGTGAAAGGGAAAAAAAAATCTTCTGTTGTGATTGAGTTTTGACAAAGGGTTTTCCTTTAGAGCTTGTCACAAGGTAACTGCCTTAACAGCTTTTATGTTTTTGTATCTCTAATTGAACTTCCTAGGCAAATGTCTGAAGCATTGTGATTTTTTGTTTGTTTGAGCAACTACCAATAGTCCCTTGGGGAGAGGGGTGGAAGTAGAAGGAGGTAGCTTGGCACAGAGAGTTAACCATAGAGTTAGGAAGACTTTTATCCAAATCCTCCCATTGACATATACTATCTGTGGAACCATGCAAGTCATAACCTCGAAATAGGCCAGGCAGTTCCAAAACTGTTCATGGCAGATTATGTGCTAATCTTTGTTGCTAGATCCAGCAGAAAGGAACTCTGTACTTATTATTTGAAAATCATGACTTTTCTATGTAAGCATCTCATTACTTGATGAAAAGACTGAGTGACCTTTGTAATTAGTAGCTAACAGTTATTAAATCTTAAGAGTATCATGGAAGTTGAGGATACCCTTTTATTCATCAGGCTAATTCATGAGCTTCTTTCTTGCCAATATTGAAAGCCATTTTATTTATCAGCCCTAACAGAGACAGCAAGGAATATACAATGACTAAAATAACATTCCCTATATCTCCCTCCCACCCCAAACTCTTATTGAAAACATTGCTGAAAAAAGAGAGGCAGCATATTATAGTGGATTTTCAGAACCAGGAAGCTTAGTGTTTAAATTCCACTCTGACACTGTGGGACCCTGGGTCACTCAACCTCTCAGTACTCTAGCAACCCTCTGAGGCTCTAAGGCTATACATTTTAGAGGAGGTGCTGATCTGCTTTGGGAAGAGAGTTTCTTCATTTCTGAGTTTTTTTATAGCAACGAAATCCAACTTTTAGTCCTGTATCCCTCTCTCTTTTGGTGGGGGAAAACATTATTATTATTGTGATGGAAGTTCCTTTGAAAATGGAATGATTTTTTTTTTTAAAGTCAACAAACTGACATCATTATTTCAGTTTTCATGGAATGAGCTCTTCCCATTTGTTTTCCTTACAAGGACAAGAGGGGCTTGATATGTTTGGTTATTTTGTTACCCTCAAAATGAAATAGAGCACATCATGGGAGATTGGAAATTCACTTAACCCTCTGGGTCAACCCATGTCTTAAATGTATAATTAGGCATTGTTCTCTACAGTCTCGCCGACTTGAAAGTTTTGGATTATTCAGCAGTTAGCCAGGGTAAATGATCTAAATTAAATCAAATTCTGGAATGCTATGTGGACCTTTTCTACTTATTTCCTATTATTACTGGGGTATTAGGAAAGTAAAAAAAAATTTTTAAGTTTGATAGTATTAGAGGAAAGAGTAAGAAAACAAAATAATTTAAAAAATCATTACAGGGGGTGCCTAGGTGGTGCAGTAAATAGAGTGTCAGCCCTGGAGTCAGAAGGACCCGAGTTCGGATCCGACCTCAGACACTTAACGAACACACAAACAAAAACCTAGCCGTGTGACCTTGGGCAAGTTACTTAACCCCAATTGCCCTCCAAAAAGCAAAAAAAAAAAAATCTTTACGTTTCTTTGTATATCTCTAGATAAAAATAAAATCAGGTGAGTCATTATTTCCCTATGGTATTTCAGAACTTCAGATACAGTGCAGCATAGAACATAGGGGACTGGTTTTAGAGGCAGGAAGAAACAGGTTCTGACACATCCTTATGTTACCATGAATAAATGACTTACTTAACTTTTCAGTGACCTAGGTTATTCTACAAGTTTTAATTATAGGTGAGCTGTAGATCTGCATTGTTACAAGTAGTTTCTACTCTAGAATTTCCTCATTCCAGGGAAATCATAGGTGTAGACCCTTGTGTTGGTAACTGTATTCTTCATATATGAAGAGACACCTGGTGTTCCTGTGGGCAAAGTGTTCATCAGACTGCTAGTAATGAGGTTGCTCAGAAAGGTAGGGATAAGGTATTAGAAAGACCATAGTCAAAATTCTTTCAGCCTGGTAGATCTTGTGGAACTTTTGCTTCTCTGACATAATCTTTGAGTACTAAATTGCTACTTCACACTTAGGATAGCTAAGTGGTACTGTGGAGAGAACACTTGGCCTAGAGTCAGGAGGACCTGATTTCAGATTTGGCCTCAGGCACTTCCTAGCTTATGTAACCCTGGGCAGATCACTTAACCCTGTTTGCCTCAGTTTTTTCATCTTTAAACAAGCTGGAGAAGGAAATGACAAATCATTACATCATCTGTGCGAAGAAAACCCCAAACAGGGACAGGAAGAGTTGGACAAGTCTGAAAAAAACCTGGACACACATACTTCACACTTATGGTGAGATAGAAGAGAAATGCATATCGAAATAATCCTGATATTTCACTCCATACCATTTATTTTCATGAAGAACTTAAATTTTAATATGGGAAATAATAGAAATTTATAGTCAACCTAAGTGTATACTCATAGAAGCATTAAAAGGAAAATTGAGACTTGTGGCCAGTGTTCAAAGGAATTGATGGTTTTGATGGTTTTTCTTTTCTTTTTAAAATACTTTTAGATTTTTTTATTTTGTAGGATATTTCCCAGTTACACATAAAACATTTTAACATTCATTAAAAATTTTTTTTTGGTTTCAGATTCTCCCCCTGTTTTCTCTTCCTCCCTTTGAAAAGGCAAGCAATATATCGATTATACATGTGAAGTCATGAAAAACATTTCTGTATTAGCCACATTTCAAAAGAAAACATGCACAAACCCCCAAGAAAACAAACAAAAAAATGCTTCAATTTGTACTCAAAAGTTCTCTCTGGAGGTGGATAACATCTTTCATTATATATCCTTTGGAATTTTACTGGATTATTGTCTGGATGAGAAGAACTAACTTTCACAGTTGATTGTCCTTAAAATATTGCTGTTACTTTGTACCATGGTCAAACTGTAACTTGTTCAGTCGAAGACATCCCCTTGATTTCCAATTCTTTGCCACCACAAGAAAACAAACAAAAACAAACAAAAAAAAAACCTGCTATAAATATTTTTGTACAAATACGTTATTTCACCTTTTCTTTGATCTCTTTGGGATATAGAACCAGTAGTGGTATTGCTGGGTCAGAGTGTTTTGTTTTGTTTTGTTTTGTTTTAGCCATTTGGACATAGTTCCAAATTACTCTCCAGAATGATTTAACTAGTCCACCAACAATACATTAGTATCCCAACTTTTTCATATCCCCTTTAGCATTTGTCATTTTTCTTTTCTGTCATGTTAGCTAATCTGATAGGTGAGGTGGTTTCTCAGAGTTGTTTTAATTTGCATTTCTTTAATCAGTAATGATTTAGACCATTTTTCTTGTGAGTATTGATAACTTTGATTTCTTCTGAAAACTGCCTGTTTCATTTCTTTTGACCATTTATCATTTGGGGAATGGCTCTTATTTATATAAATTTGCTCAATTCCCTGTATATTAAAGGCAGGAGGCCTTTTTTCAGAGAAACCACTATAAATTTTTCCTCTAGTTTTCCTTTTAATTTTGACTGCATTGGTTTTGTTTGCATGAAAGATTTTTAATTTCATGTAGTAAAAAACTTAGCTTTTTTATTTCCCATGTTCTTCTCTGTATCTTCTTTGGTCATAAACTCTTCCCTAATCTATCTTATCTGCTTGGTACATTTTCCATGCTCCCCTGATTTATTCATGATATTACCCTTTATCCATTTTGAATTTGAATCCAAATATACAAATTTAATCATTTATCCATTTTGACCATATCTTGGTATGTGGTGTAAGATGTTGATCTATGCCTAGTTTCTTCCAAATTGCTTTCCAGTTTTCCTGCCAGTTTTTGTTAAATGATGAGTTCTTTCCCCCAAAGCTTGGTTCTTTGGGTTTATCAAACACTAAATTACTATGGTAATTTACTGTTATGTATTGTGTACCTAACCTGTTCCACTGATTCACTTCATTACTTGGCCAGTACCAGATTGTTTTCATGATTACTGCTTTGTAACATAATTTGAAATCTGGTACTTCTACTTCATACTTTTCATGGATGGACAATAAACCAGCCTCATAAATGAACAGAAGGAAAGTGGGCTGAACTTCTTTTGGGAAATTGTGCGGAACTTATTTTCAAATAAAATTTTATTTTTATCTTTTGATTTAACATTGCTTAAAATTTCCTCTGTATCTTTCTTCCCCTACCCCATTCATTTTTATAATAATGTCATTTTTTAAAAAAATCACAATTTAAAAATATTATTATGTATCATACTTTGTTTATCCATTTCTCAATAGATCATCATGTACTTTGTTTTTAATTCTTTGCTATCATAAAAAGTGCTGTCATAGATATTTTGGTGCATATGGGACTTTAATTTTATCAGTTTAACTCCTTAGAGTATAAGCCTAAGTAATGGAATCTTTGGGTCAAAATGTATGAGCATTTAAATGATTTTATTTCCATAATTCCAGATTGTTTTCCGGAAGTTATGCAGATTCATAACTGCACGGATAATACACTTCTATTTCTATCTTCCCATTACCCTTCCAACACTGACTATTACTTCTTTTGTCACCTTTGCCTTTTTGTTGAGTGGCTTGAAGCCTCAGGGCTGTTTCAATTTGCATTTTCCTCCTTATTAGTGATTTGGAAATTTGGTTGTTAATGGTTTGCAATTCTTCTTTTGAGAACTGTTCTTTTGACTTTTAGTAGTGTGTGTATTTTGGGGGGTTAAGTGATTCACACAACTAGTTAGTGTCAGAGGTTGGATTTTAGCTCCCCTCCTGACTTAAGTGCTGGTGCTCTATTGTGTGTGTATGTGTGTGTGTATTCTGTTAGTTTTATTTATTTATTTAGGCTTAAAATTTTTTTTGGAGGGCACTTGGGGTTAACTGATTTTCCCAAGGTCACGTGCCTAGTAAGTGTGTCAAGTGTCTGAGACTAGATTTGAACTCAGGTCCTCCTGACTCCAGGGCCAGTGCTCTGTTCACTGCACCGCCTAGCCTCCCCTCTGTTAATTTTTTATACACCTGGAATACCAAGTCCTTATCTGAGAAATTTGGTACAAAGATTTTTTTTCTCTAAATTGAGATATGGTTTCAGGCTAACCTAGGTAAGTACATACCCACTGTTACAAATGAGTGGCCTTCTTAGCTGCAGGAAAACTCTTGAAGGAGCTCTCCACTTCTCCAGACAAACTCATATGAGAGTATGAGGAAGGAACAAAGTGGGAGTTGGCTCTGGCAGCTGGCTGTAGTGGTGGAACCACCACTTTCCCCCTTCTGTTGCCCATGGAGCCCCGAGAAAAGGGGTGAGACACCTGCCACAGAAGGAATCCAACTTTAGGGATAGCTAACACATGGGCTTCGAGTTCTTTACTGTGACACATGTGATACCACAAGAGTCTCAACTTGAGGCACATTCCCTAGTAACGGTGGCCTTTCTAGAAATGGAGGTGGAAGATACGATTCTAGAACTAAATATTTTGTCCTTTTTGGTATTTTTGTACCCATGTTATTCCTGAGCATATTTTTAAAAATAATGCTGTCTTATTTTTAAATTTTTTTTTTTTGCCTTTTGGAGGGCAATTGGGGTTAAGTAACTTGCCCAAGGTCACACAGCTAGGTTTTTGTTTGTGTGTGTTAAGTGTCTGAGGCTGGATCTGAGCTCAGGTCCCTCTGACTCCAGGGCCGGGGCTCTACTCACTGCGACACCTAGCCGCCCCCTAAATAATGCTGTCTTAGAGGCTCAAAATAGTGTGCCACAGACCTGCTAGTGTTCATCTTGTGCTTTTTATGTTTTTATCCTTGATAGTACTGTTTTTGTTTAGAGGTGATACATTTCATCCACTTGGCCAATAGTGGCCCCTGTGATTTCTTGTCATTAAGCCATGATGGTATAAATAGAATGAATGATGAATGCTTTGTCCTACATGCTTTCTCCCAAGTAAAGAGTTAAAGCTGTTTCAAAGGAAGTCTTCATTTTGTGGTGTCCCACAGTTTTTGAGCAGTTAGCCATAATCTTTTTAGCATGAAAATATACTTGAAGCCCTATCCATGGAGGAAACATAGACTAATATTTTTAAAAATTGATTCTTTCTCTCTCTCTCTCTCTTTTTTTTTTTTTTTTGCTTTTTGGAGGGCAATGGGGGTAAGTAACTTGCCCAAGGTCACAGGGCTAGGTTTTTGTTTGTGTGTGCGTTAAGTGTCTGAGGTCCGATCCAAACTCAGGTCCTTCTGACTCCAGGGCCGACGCTCTACTCACTGCACCACCTAGCCGCCCCTTTCTCTCTTTTTTTTTAAACATTGTCCCTTTTGCTGCTTCTCTCTCCCAAAAGAGCCTTCTGTTATAATAGGCAAGTCTAGTCATTTAAAAGAAATATATACATTGACCATGTCTGAAAATGAATGTATTTTTCCACACCTCTAGTTCAGTATCTCTCAGCAGAGAGAAAGGAAGCATGCTTTACCATTAGTCTACTGAAGGTCCTGATTGGTTACTGTAATGATTAGTGTTGGTTCTGAAGTCTTTCAGGGTGGTTTTCCTTTATATTATTGTGATCTGTCTGCATTCTTCTGGTTCTGCTTGTTTCACTCGGCTATCATGGAGATGTGCACAGAAGGTTTTTACCAGATGTCCTGGCACAACCCTGCAGGCATGTGTTCCCTCCTCTCCGAGAAAGTAAATAGCTTTTCAGTAGAATTGCAGGATATATCTAAACACCCTGTGTGTGTGCTTATGCACCAGTCTTCACAAATTTCTCTGAACTTTCCCTATGCATAATTTTTGAAGTTGCAAAAAATATTAGATCATATCAACATATGATAGCTTGTTTGGTCATCCCTCTAATTCACAAGACCCAGTCAGATGAGCATAGCTGAAGCAGGAAGACGCCCTAATGTAGAAACAGGGTATAGCACATGCCAGGATGATCAGACCCACTACCCCCTCTCCTCATACCCACGTGAGAAAGTGCAGGGCCTTAGACTCAGACCCATTAGAGCAAGAGTGCTTTCCACTAGCACTAATGCAGCTATTATTTTTGTTCATATGAGATGTTTTCTTCTCTCAGTCCTCTTTTGGTTTGACTCTTTGTTTAGAGCTGGTATAACTGAATTAAATGTATGTACAATTCGTTAACTTTTTGGACGTGATTTCATTTTGTTTCTTAAAGTGATTGAGTCATTCCATAACTCCATCAGGCATTTTATTACTGTGTTTTACAACATTGGCCATCTTCATCATTTTTTAATCTTTGTCACTTCGTGGGTTTGAGGCAAAAAATTAACAAAAATTACTTCTTACTAGAGATTTGGAATTGATACTTTCTTCTAAAAACTTTTCACCTCTTTTGTCCATTATCCCTTAGAGAATGACTCATTTCTTTATTTGCTTCATTTTATTCATGTACGTTGACTATCAGACTTTTGTCAGCAATATTTGCTGTAAAGGTTTTTTTCACCAATTGCTTTTCTTCTAAGTCTATATGTATTGATTTTGTTAATGCGAAATCTTTAAAACTTTAAGTAATAGAAGCGGTCTGTTTTATCTTCTGTGATCCCATCTGTTCTTTATTTAGTTAAGTATTTACCCCTTAGCCATAATTTGTACACAGTACATGAAAAGGGGGATATTCAAAGAAAATCTTTTAAGAATGGCTGATGTTGGGGGCCAGAGTCAAGATATCAGAATAGAAACAGCACTTCTACAGTGCTCAGGTCCACACCACTTCCAGTTTATGTAAAAGGAAACTCTGAACAAACTCTGGAGCTATAGAACCGACAAAATGACACCAGGAAGCTAACCTCCCACTGTGGATAGGCTGACAGCCCAGCAGGGAGCAACCAGCAGCCATCGCAGTGCTCTGGGAGCCATGCCCAGGCCCACCTGAGTTATGAGTCAGAGGTTTTAGCCCAGGGTGGCCGCACCAGCAGTTGCCTAGAAGGATTCCAGAACACCAGCATCTGTGGCTTTGGCTTTTCCAGAATTATCAACACATAGATGCCAAGGACAAAGTGAGAGGTCAGTGCCCTGTGGACTCTGGGACTAGTGTGGCTTTGGCTCCCAGGGCGAGAAGCCACTGAGTAGGTGCTTCAGCTCCTGGCCTGTGGACTGTAGGGGGATCTGGCAACCAGTCTGGGGGGTAATCGCTCTTGCTTTAACCTTCCTCAGTCTGGATTGTAGTCTCAGGTAGAGGTCTTGGGGTGTGTGACCAGCTTGCCAGAATTTGTGGAGGCTTTAGAGAGGGCACCCAACTAATACCTCCACCAGCTGAAAAAACCCCAGAGTTTGGGACAGAAGCTCCCATGGCTGGTGGCAGAGTCCTACTGTGGGAAGAAGCCCAAAAGTCAACTAATTGAGTGGCAACATGCTTAGGCAAAGGAAAGAAAATAAACAGAAAAATTCAACATTAGACTCCTATTTGGGGGGCAAAGAGGATCAAAGCATGGAACAGGAGGAAGACTGGGAGGTCAGAACCCCTGAAAAGCCCCAAATGAAAATATGAGCTGGTTACGGGCCATAGAGGACCTTAAGAAGCAGATAAAAGAAGTGGAGGAAAAATTGGGAAGAGAAATGAGAAAGATGCAAGAAAAGTATGAAATGAGAGTTAACAGCCTGACTGAGGAAAATAACACCTTAAAAAATAGACTAACTCAGATGGCAAAAGAGGCTCAAAAAGGCAATGAGGAGAAGAATGCCTTAAAAAGCCTACTTTGGGGGGCGAAGCCAAGATGGCGGAGGAGAAACAGCTCATCCAAGCCACTCTGCCCCCAGATTTCCCCCAAACTATGTAAAAGGGGACTCTGAACAACTTCTGGAGACCCAGCACCCACAGAATGACACAGAGAAGCTAACCTCTCCCTGAGGGCAGCCCAGCAGCCCTGCAGGAAGGACCAGCTCAGTGCTCTGAGCAGAGCACGGGGAGCCGAGCCGAGCCCAGGTTCGCGTGAGCCGAGGTTTTAGCCCCAGGGCGGCAGGGCCAGCAGCCAGCTGGAGAGACCCCAGAACACCAACAGCTGTGGCGACTCCAGAATTATCAACATAGACATGCCTAGGACAAAGTGAGAGGTTAGTGCCCTGTGGACTTTGGGACCAGTATTTGGGGAATGCGTCGGCTTCCTCCTCTGGGGGCTAGAAGTGGCTGAGGAGACATGCCATTTTGTAGTTTTCAGAGGCAGCGCCAGTTCCTGGCCTGCGAATTGTAGGGAGATCCAGCGATCAGTCTTGGGGGGTAATCTCTCTTGCTGTAACCTCCCTGGATCTGGATTGTGATCTGGGGTGGAAGTCTTCGGTGGGTTTCCAGCTTGCCAGAAAGGGAAGTTGCCCTCCCACACGTTCGGTATGAAAATTCCCCTATCTGTCAGCAAAGACATACTATGGCAGCAAGCCCAAAAGTCAAGTAATTAAGTGACAAGGCAAAGGAAACAGAAAAATGCAACCCTAGACTGCTATTTTGGGGGCATAGAGCGGGAAAAGGACTGTGAGGTCAGAAGTCCTGCTCCAAAAGCCCCAGGGGAAAACATGAGCGGGTTGCAGGCCACAGAGGACTTTAAGAAGGACTTTAAAAATCAAATAAGAGAAGTGGAGGAAAAATTGGAAAGAGAAATGAGAAGGATGCAGGAAAAGTATGAAATGAGGATCAACAGCCTGACTGAGGAAAACAACACCTTAAAAAATAGACTAACTCAAATGGCAAAGGAGGCCCAAAAGGGCAATGAGGAGAAGAATGCCTTAAAAAGTCGAATTTGCCAGATGGAAAAAGAATCTCAAAAGCTCACTGAGGAGATTCATTCCTTCAGAGTTAGACTGGAGCAAATGGAAGCTAATGACTTTATGAGAAATCAAGATGCTGTTAAGCAGATCCAAACAAATGAAAGATTAGAAGGCAATGTGAAATATCTCATGGGAAAAACCACTGACCTGGAAAATAGATCCAGGAGAGACAATTTAAAAATTATTGGACTACCTGAAAGCCATGATCAAAGAAAGAACCTAGAAATCACCCTTCAAGAAATTCTCAAGGAAAACTGCCCTGATGCTTTAGACCCAGAGGGCAAAACAGAGGTTGAAAGAATCCACAGATCACCTCCTGAAAAAGATCCCAAAAAGAAAACTCCCAGGAATATTATAGCCAGGTTCCAGAACTCCCAGATCAAAGAGAAAGTACTACAAGCAGCTAGGAAGAAACAATTTCAATATTGTGGAAACACAATCAGAATAGCCCAGGACCTGGCAGCTTCTACACTGAGGGATTGAAGGGTATGGAATATGATATTCCAGAGGGAAAAAGAGCTGGGAATGAACCCAAGGGTCACCTACCCAGCAAAACTGAGTATTTTGTTTCAGGGGAAAATATGGTCATTCAGTGGAATAGAGGACTTTCAAGCATTCTTGAGGAAAAAACCAGAGTTGAATAGAAAATTTGACATCCAGACACAAGAAGTAAGAGATGCCTGAGAAGGTAATCAGGGAAAAGAAATCAAAAGGAACTCATCAAAGTTGAACTATTTACATTCCTATATGGAAAAGCAATAACTGTGACTGATGATATCTTTCTCACTATGAAAATAATGGAAGAAGGGTGTGTGGTCATATGAATACATATGTGAATGTGTGTTTATATGGTTACAGTTATATATGGATAGAGGGCATAGGTTGAATTTGTTGGGAAGGGAGGATACTCAAGGGATGAAATTATGAGGTGAGAGAGGAAAGTGGCAAGAGGAGATGGGGAGAGACAGGGTAGGGTAAACTATCCCATGTAGAAGAAGCAAGGGGAAGTGGTTGTAAGGGGAGGGGAAGAATAGGATGGCAAAAAGGCAAAACCACATTCTCATTGAATTTGGTTCAGGGAGAGAATGACATACATACTAAATGGGATATCTCTACCTGCAGCAGAATAGGGGGAAGGGGGATGAGAGGAGGGATGATGGATGGGAGGGCATCCCTGGGGGGAGGGGTGGTTGGAAGTACCCACTATAGAAGAGGGACAGGATCATGTAGGGAATGGACCAGGTGGGGGGTGGGATGAGTGGGAGGGAATTATAAGCAGCCTTGTACAATATATCTACTATGATAATGTTTTGCATAGCTAGACATGTACAACATATACTGAATTACTTATCTCCCCAGAGGGAATGGGTGACAAGGGAGGAAGGAAATGGATCTGAAATTTGAGGTCTTAACATTAAATGTTTCAAATATATATAAATACTATTATTAATACTCTTTTGCTTATAATTGGGAGATAAGATGTGCAGGCATTGGGACACAAAGATTCACGTTCCTCTAATGGAAAAGTTGAAGGGGATATGGGAGAAGGTATAGGAGAGAGCAGATTGGAGGAAGCAATATCTTGTGGGACTGCTATTCTGGGAGCGTGGGTAGGGGAAAACCAGGCGGGGGGAAATGATTGTAACTCAAAATCTGGCGGAAATGAATGATGTAAAACAGAAGTTAATAAAGCATTTGTTTAAAAAAAAAAAAGCCTACTTTGCCAGATGGAAAAAGAATCTCAAAAGTTCACTGAGGAGATTCATTCCTTCAGAGTTAGACTGGAGTAAATGGAAGCTAATGACTTTATGAGAAATCAAGATGCTGTTAAACAGATCCAAACAAATGAAAGAATAGAAGGCAATGTGAAATATCTCATGGGAAAAACCATTGACCTGGAAAATAGATCTAGGAGAGATAATTTAAAAATGATTGGACTACCTGAAAATCATGATCAAAGAAAGAACCTAGAAATCATCCTTCAAGAAATTCTCAAGGAAAATTGCCCTTAATGTTTTAGAACCAGAGGACAAAATATAGGTTGATAGAATCCACCAATCACCTCCTGAAAAAGATCCCAAAATGAAAACTCTTAAGAATATTATAGCCCGGTTCCAGAATTTCCAGATCAAGGAGAAAATATTACAAGTAGCCAGGAAGAAACAATTTTAATATTGTGGAAACACAATCAGGATAACACAGGATCTGGCAGCTTCTACACTGAGGGATCAAACAGCTTGGAATATGATATTCTAGAGGGCAGAGGAGCTGGGATTAAAACTAAGAATCACTTACCCAGCAAAACTGAGTATCATGTTTCAAGGGAAAATATGGTCATTCAGTGGAATAGGCGACTTGGAAGCATTCTTGAGGAAAAAACCAGAGTTGAATATAAACATTGACTTTCAGACACAAGAAGCAGGAGATGCTTGAGAAAGTAAACAGGGAAAAGAAACCATAAGGAACTTATCAGAGTTGAACTATTTATATTCCTACATGGAAAAATGATAACTGTAACTGATGAAACCTTTCTCAGTATGTAAATAGTTGACGAATGGTATATGGGCATATGAATACATATGTGAAAGTGTGTATAATATGTTTACAGGTATTCATAGAGGGCACAGGTTGAATTTAATAGGAAGGGATGATACTTAAAAGATGAAATCAAGAGGTGAGAGATGGGTATGAAAAGAGGAGATGGGGAGAGACAGTATGGAGTGGGCTATCTCATAAAGAAGAGGCAAGGGAAAATGGTTTCAAAGGAGGGGAAGAACAGGAAGGCAAAAAGAGAAAACCTTATTCTCATTGAATTTGGCTCAGGGAGAGAATGACATACATACTAAATAGGACATCTCACCCTACAGGAGAGTAGGGGGGAAGGAGATAAAAGAGGGGATGATGGATGGGAGGGCAGGCTGGGAGATAGCGAAGTTGGAAGCACCCACTTTTGAAAAGGGACAGGATCAAAGTAGGGAGTAGACCAAGTGGGAGGTGGGATAAGAGGCAGGGAAATATGATCGGTCTTTTACAATATTATCTACTATGGTAATGTTTTGCATAGCTACACATGTGCAACATATAATCAATTGCTTATCTTCCCAGTAAGCGTGGGTGACAAGGGAGGAAGGAAATGAATCTGGAATTCGAAGTTTTAAAATCAAATGTTTAAAAATATATAGATACAATTATTAATACTATTTTCCATATAATTTGGAAATAAGATATATAGGCATTGGGGCACAGACGATTCAACTTGGCCTACTGGAAAAGTTGAAGGAGGTATGGGAGAAGACATGGGAGAGAGCAGATTGGACGAGTCCTGTGGGACTGCTATTCTGGGGTGGTTGGTAGGGGAAAAACGGGGAAAAAATTGTAATTCAGAATCTGGCGGAAATGAATGATGTAAACCAAAAGTTAATAAAAATAAAGTATTTGAAAATAATAGTAGTAAAAAAATGGCTGATGTTAATTGTAATGAAGATTTTTAAAAAAGAATCTTTAGTTCTGTAACTTGTTTTATTTTGGGAAATAAAATATTAATCTCTCACTTATATCATGATTTATAGACTATTTGGAAGCTGTTTGGTCATTTTAAAAATTGTGATATTTGAATGAATTCTTAGATTTAAATTTTAAAATGAAATTTTTATGCTTTGCTAAATATCTTGAAGATATAAAATGTACATATTTAGGAACTGTAGTAGACAGTGAATGATAGTTCAGGAGATGGAAACTTAAATCTTTGCTTAATTGAATTTTTTTTTTTTCAATGTAAGCTTTCAATCTTCAGCAATGCTGGACTGCACCGGTTTTGTTTTTTTTTTTAATTACACACTGATTTATTATATACTTAAAAAGAAAAGCAAGTTTTACATAACTTGACACTTGCAGTTTTGAGTACAATCCCCTGTCCAACATTTATGGAAATGTTCATTTTGATTCGTATTTGTTAGGTTCAGAATAAAAAAGGAAAGAGAGGAAAAGGTCAGTGCCTTGATATGCCTGACTTTTCAACTGGTTCTCTAGACTAGTCAGTTTTTTTATGTCCCCATCAAAGATAACTAGAGCATTGTTCCCTTGGCTAATTTCTTATTCTGACCACTTTTTATCTCCCTTAGTATCACAGAACTATCCTCCTTTCCTTCAATATACATATTAGAGGACCTTACAGTCTCATACCAAGCACTGGTATCCCACCAATCTGACATTTTCTTCTCCCCTTAGACATTCAGAATATTCTTTACTCTCCTTCTGACCTGGGTCCACGCTCAGAAAGCACAATTGGTATAGAGACCTCCCTGAGTAGGAAACTCCCTCTACCAATGCCGTTTTTAAAAAATCATTTTCTATCATTTCATTGATGCCTTTTATTGAACATTTTTTTTGTAGTTAGTACTGCCTTTTTGCATAACATTTACCATATGTATGTAAAAGCAATGAAATCAAACAGTCACATTAAATTTTAGTTTTAAGCTAGAAAAGACTTCAGATATCATCTAATTCAGTTTCTCTCTTTTGTATAAACTGGTTTATAGAGTTTGTGATTTATCTGAGGTCACAGATAGTAAGTGATAGAACTAAGATATAAATCCAGAGCTTCTGACTCTAAATCCATCACCATTTCTGTTGCATCACAGTAATATGTCTTCTCTTTTTGTATTTGTAATCTTTATAACACTTTAAAAAGCAGTTCCTAAATTCTTCTGTTGAATTGTTTCTTTTTTGATGCTTTTTAAATGTTGTAGAGTCTTACTGATAGCATGATTCAGCCTTAAATTTGATGCCCCCAAGTAATATAATCATTATATAATTTAATTTCTTCTTTGAAACTATTGAGTACTGCCATGTTTCTTCCATTTCTTTCAACTCCCTTCCTTGTTCCTTTTAGTCCTTCTCAGTTCACCTGAAAAACATCTTGGAGCATTAGACTGTGATCACAGTAAATCAGTGCTAGCCAGTCACCAACAAGCATTTAAGTGCTCACTAGGTGGTAGACCTTGTGCTAAGTGCTGGGAATACAGATACAAGCAGAAAATTCACTGCCCGCTCTCAAAGAGTTTACTTTCTAATGAGGGAAGATAACATAAAATAGAGCTGATAATTGGGTGGGAGAGGGAAGGGGGCATGGCACAATGGCAGAGAAAATCCAGAGAGTCAGGAGCCTGGAAAGAAATAAAGACATGGGGGTGCTTAGGTAACACAGTGAATAGAGCACCAGCCCTGGAGTCAGGAGGATCTGTGTTCAAATAGGACCTCAGACCTTGGGTGACCTTGGGCAAGTCACTTAACCCAAATTGCCACCCCTGCCCTCCCAAAAAAAGGCAAGAAAAAAAAATAGAGACATGAAAGTCTTGGCATTCTCTTTACAACAGAGGTTCTGGTAGGAACCAGGCAACCATAGGAAAAAGCCTCAGGTCAGGAAGGTAGAAAGACCAGGGATGGTGTGAGCTTCCAAGGCAAACAGATTTCTGGGACATTGTAGAGAAGGTCTGGGAGACTCTGAAGTACAGCCTGGACCATGTGATGTGGCCACCCACAAACCCTATGTGGTCCTGGTCTATGTAAAAAGAGGCTTTGCTTCGAAGAAGAGTGAGGTCCTAGTCCCACTCTGCTCTGCCCTCATCAAGTTTCATCTGTTTTATTGTGTTTTGTTTTGGGCACCACAAATTTTTTTTTTTTTTTGCTTTTTGGAGGGCAATAGGGGTTAAGTGAGTTGCTCAAGGTCACACGGCTAGTTTTTGTGTTAAGTGTCTGAGCTCAGATTTGGACTCAGGTCCTCCTGATGCCAAGGCCGGTGTTCTATGCACTGCGCCACCTAGCCTGCCCCATGGTCACCACAATTTAAGAAGAAAATTGAGAATCTGTAGAGTGTCTGGAGGAGTATAGCAATGTTAGTGAGTGGATCTGAGTCCATGTCATATGAATATCAATTGAAGTAACTGCTCCTGTTTAGTCTGGAGACGACAAGAGTCATGAGGGAATAAGATAACCGTCCATCAGTATTTGAAAGATTGTTTTATGAAGGAGAAATTAGACTTTTCTCTTTGACTTTTTTTGGCCCTAGAGTAGTAGCAACTGATTAAAACTGGAAAGATACAAATTTAGTCTTTGTCAGAAAAACCTTCCTAACAATTAGAATTGTCCAGGTGTGGCATGGGCACACTAGAGTGAGGGTGTTGGTATGCTTGGAGGTCCTATAGCAGAGGCTGTTTGATGTTATAGTGGTGATTACTTTCCTGTATAAACTTGACTAGATGGCCACTAATGATCTATTACAATCTCACATTCTCTAATTCTGTAAAAATATTATTCTATATAGAATGTTAGTCTAGCATTATAGGGGCTTTAAAAAAGACAATTTAGTGAAATATCCTATTTCTAATACTTTGATACTTGAACTGACCCATGATTTCATCCATCTGTGTGCTGTTTGTAATGGTGCCTATAGCTACCAATCCACTCTTATTCTGTGCCATCCCTGACTCTGCCCTTTTATGTTCACAGTGGAGGAGGTTTTCCTCTGGGTCATTTACATTTCCTGTACACGAATAACACACTTGGGTTTTCCATCTGTTGTCCTTTCCTCTTGGTACATAACTGAATCACCTCCTCTTCTGATCCAACCTTTTACACTACTTTTTGTTGTCAAGCTGTAATGGAAATGCAGATTTAAAGATCTTCCCTGCCCCTAGGCCCTTTGATTGGCTTAAGAGACTTTGATTGGCTTTAAAAGACTCTGGAAACCTTCCTTGATTTGAAAATATGCTCTGCCTCCTAATAGGCTGAATGTGGTCACATGGAGCCTGTGGTGGGAGGCTTGGTTTTCAGGAATGACCACACCTTGATGCTGTGTGATTGGGCAGTGGATCAAAAGGGTGGTTACATTCTCTGAGCCAGGAGAAGACTATATAATCCCTGATTTGAGGTTTTGCTTTGGGGCTCACTTTGAGAAGTGTTGTGTGATTTGACCAGATGAGACTCTGGGAAGCCGTTGTTGAGAGCCCCCCGGCTTTGAAAACCCAGATGTTGATGCTTGCCTCTCTGGTAACTGTGATTTGGTATTGATGTATGTAATGTTGGGACAGTTTGGAAGCCTGTCTGTTTGACCTGTAAATTCTGTCTGTATAATCTGAAGTTCAGGGTGCTGACCTTTTCCCCCTGAACTAGGTAATATATGTTTGATTAAAGTAAGCTTGTTGACCCATTTTGAGTTGCTTTCCTTTTGAAAAGCAGATCTAAGAACCTGTGTTGGCAATCACCCTGGGGATATTGGGGTGCTTGCTGCTACACAAGCCTCCTTCCATCATCTGTCTCACCACTGCCCTTTTCTTGACCTACAATTTTGATTCTTTAAAGACTGTAGTGTATGGTTTATAGTGAAACATTGCATTAGCAGAGGAATATTGGTGTTAAAAGATCCTGTGTGTTTGTCATAGAGTGAGTGTGTCCATGTGTATGTGCATATGTATGCATGCATACTCAAGAGCAGAAGAGAACAGGCACTTTGGCATCCATCTTCTTCTCTTTTTCCTGTTCAGTTCTGGTTCTAGTTTTTTGCCCAAGATGTAGGCATCAGTGGACTAATTTAATTGATTTCCTATCTTGTCATAGTGTTGGCAAGAAGCATTCTTTATCTGTTTAGGTTTTTCTTTGTGCTAAATTTTTATGAGTCCTCATATATATATTACCAAGAGGGTGTTTACTGTTTTTGAGATTGATGCCATCAACATTATATTATCTGAATAGGGGAGCATCTGAAACACTTTGCTAGCTGGCCTCTCATTTGACTGGACATCCTTTGTGACAGTAGCAGTAACTTTTGGCAAATTTTTCTTTTACACCTCTCTTGATACCAGTAGTTAGAAGTTTATTGAACAAAATTGGTTCTTTATATCTAACAACAAGCCATAGGAAGGAAAAGTATTCTTTGGAAAGCTTGATGTGAACTCAATTAGATTTTCCAGGGCATTTATGGATGGAGCTTATGAAGACAATAAATAGAAGAAAAATGGAACACATCTAGCAAAGTTACTCTAGCGATCTATTTTTGTCTTTTCTCACATTTTGACTTTGAAGTCTTGTTCTTCCATGTACTATATGAGAAATGTAATTGCACTTAAGAAAATTAAATCACTAAATGCATCTGGATCGGACCAAGTACACCTAAAAGAAATCCCCAATGGAAGCAGCAGTTTCAGAAGTATCAATGGATCAGTTTTTCTTTTTCTTTTCTTTTCTTTTTTTTTTTTTTTTGTGATTTTTGGAGGGCAATTGGGGTTAAGTAACTTGCCCAAGGTTACACGGCTAGGTTTTTTCGTTTGTGTGTGCGTTAAGTGTCCGAGGCCGGATCCGAACTCAGGTCCTTCTGACTCTGGGGCCGATGCTCTACTCACTGTGCCACCTAGCCGCCCCAATGGATCAGTTTTTGAGAGCTCTGTGCATAGAGTGAGAGTGCTAGGCCTGGAGTCAGGAAGACCTTAGTTAAAATCTAGCCTTAGAAACTAGCTATGTGACCCTGGGCAAGTCACTTAGCCTATTTGCCTCTGTTTCACCTTCTGTAAAATGTGAATAATAATAGCACCTATCTCCCTTGGCTATTATGAGGATGAAATGAGATAATAATTGTAAAGCTCTTAGCACATTGCCTCACACAAAGTGCTACATAAATGTTAGCTATTTTGTATTTGCATCCTCACAAATTAGCATACCACTCTATCAATATTTTAAGTGCCCAATGTTTTTTCATTCTTTCATTTTATACTATGCTAGGCCATACACTAAGGATTCTGGATACTAAGACTATAATACAACTATCTCATATGTCAAGGTGCTTGGGAGGGAGATTGGGTTTATACAGATAAATTGAGGAGGGAATGGATGACTGACTAGTGGGGAGATCCAGAAAGGCTTTGAATAGGAGGTGCCAGCTGAGCTGAGTGTTAGAAGCTAGCACTAAAATGCAGGGTTAAGGAAGGAGTGCACTTGAGGCATGGATAGCCTATCGACAGAGTCATGGAGGTAGGGCATGGAATGTTGAGTTTTGACTTTTGAGGCTGATTTGTCTTCAATATAAAGTGTGTGAAAGAGCAATATGAAATTAATATGGGAAAGTGGAAGGAAGCTCAGCTGGTCCAAGCTGAGGAGATTGTGTTTTATCTTTGAGGCAGTAGGGAACTACTGTTGTTTTTTGAGCAAATGATCTATCTGGTCAGATCTGTTTTAGGAAACGTAATTTGTTAATGATTTGGAGTGACATTAGAGATAAGAGAAACTTGGGAACAAGAGCACCAAATTAGGAGGCAATTACAGTAGTCCAGGTGAGAGTTGAAAAGAAGAGGACAGATGAAAGTTATTGTGGAGGTAGAATTGGCAAGATCATTTAATGTCTTGCTTGGAAACTGAAAGTTTGTTAGACTTCTCATTTGATGAATTAAGAACTAGAGATTCTGAAGAGAAATAGGAAATAAATATTGCTATTATTTCCTCCGACCAAAAACCTACCTTAATTGTTAGAAAATGAAAATTTTAGTGATTGCAATTTATATTAAATCAGCTATACTTCCTTTTCAAAATACTGTATAATCTCAACAAATGAAATAAAGTTATCTTACATTTGGAAACTGGCCAAATGCCTGCATTTTCAGTGACTGTTCATCACAATTGCTTTCTTGAATTTCATAATCAACCTATTCTTAGGCAGTAATAGGGAGCACTAAAAATACTGTGTCAGGGAGAGTTGACATTTCTTGTAGTCACCCTATAGTTTACATGAGCAAACCTTTCTGAATTGTTTCAGAAGTGTAATCACTAGCTGTCAGAATCTTACTCCTTTGAGAGGAAGAGAATGACTGATTATCACATATACTGTAAGAATGCCTTATTAGAGACAATTCTCAGCACATTGTTTCCTCCACCCCCAACCCCGCCACACACCCCCATCGTATATTTGAACAGCATGTTTACAGGTAAGGAAACTTGGGCACAGAGGTTAAATGATGTTCCTAGGATCATACAACTGAAAACTGTTCTTTCATTGATGACAAGCTAATAGTTGTTATACTCTCTATGGAGCAAGTAAATTCTGTTAGGAGCTGTTACTAAATATTATTCCCGGTCATACTTGGGTATAGTTAAGGTTTTTCCGTATTTAATAATTCTGACTCACCCTCATTTAAAAAGTTTTTATTGGAGCCCCTTAAAAAAAAGAATCTCAATAATTTTTGGATACTTTCCATCATTTCTTGGAGTTTGGTTTCTCAGTAGGGTAGCAGGGCAGCTGGTGAAAAAATGGCTAGGAAGTGTTCCACACACAGAGTGCTCCAGTATGTTTTGTCATTTCTTCTCTGAAGAGAAGCCTGGTCATTCTAAGTAGTGATCAGTTTCATTTTTTTTTAACATCCTTTCTATTATCTGTCTATAATATGTTTCTGTTTTTTTGGTTCTGCATTCTTCACTTTGCAAGAATTCATGTAGTTTTTTTTCAGTACTGCTTAGTATTCTTCATATTCATTGTTTTTCATGGCACAGTAATAGTCTGTTACATTCTTATACCTCAATTTCTTTTGCTGTTTTCTAATAGAGGGCATTTACTTTGTTTCCAGTTCTTTGCTACTATAATTAAGTGTTGCTAAAAATATTTTAGTTGTACATCCATTTTTTTGAGATAACCACTCAAGTGGACTTCCCTCAGTTTATTTACGAGAAAGCAAGTTATTTTCAGAAGTAGGAAATAACTGGGTCCCTTCAAACTTCTTATAAATTTGGACTATATTGATAAAATATTTTATTCAGAAGACATATTTTGTCATTTGCTAGTAATTTACCACCTGTTCACTGAATATAAAGTCGTTAATGTCTTTTAGATCCCTCGAGTGTATGTGTGTAATATATGTGTGTGTGTATATATATATATATACATACATGTATATATCTATGCATATGTGCATATAGAGAGGGTGTGTGTGTGTGTGTGTGTGTGTGTGTGTGTGTGTGTGAGAGAGAGAGAGAGAGAGAGAGAGAGAGAGAGAGAGAGAGAGTAATGAATGGAATAGTGGGCTTAGAGTCAGAAAGACCTGAGTTCAAATTCCTCTTTAGACACATACCAGCTCTGTGACAGCCTCAGTTTCTGCATCTGTAAAATTGGGATAATAATAATAGCATCTCCTTCATAAGGTTTTTTAAGTATCACACTAGATGATATGTGTAAAATGCTTTGAAAATCATCAAGAGCTCTGTGCATGTTTGCAATGATGATGATGTTCTTGGCTCTTTCAGGCTATCAATCAAGAAATACAGTAATACTTCACTGTATAGTATTCACTCATGGCAATCTATGAGGAGCACAATGAGAATTAGAATTAAAAAGTAAGCACAAAAGCAGCAATGTTTTAAACTAGACCATCTGGTATTTGTTTTAAAAAACTAGATGGATCATTAAGAACTTACTAGACAATGGAGAATCAGAACAGTGGAACTCAACTGAGTGCTCAATAAAACTGGAAAACATAAATTACTTTTGAAAGAACTCTCCATTTGATTAAAAAAAATGCTGGGAAAAATGGAAAGCAGTGTGTCAGAAATTAGCTTTAGATCGACACTTTACAACATACAATTCATTCTAAATGAATTATATCTTAATATTAAAGATCATACCACCAAAAAAACATTAGAAGAGAAACAGATCAGATACTATTACAGTTATGGGTATGAGGTATGTGATATATATATATTTTTTTTTTGAGGGAGAAAGGCAAGGCAGTTGGGATTAAGTAACTTGCCCAAGGTCACACAGCTAGTTAATTGGCAAGTGTCTGAAGTTAGATTTGAATTCAGGTCCTTCTGACTTCAGGACTGGTGCTCTATTCTCTGCATCATCTAACTGCCCCCGAGGAGATGTATCCTTTTTTTTTTTTTTTTTTTTGGAGGGCAATTGGGGTTAAGTAACTTGCCCAAGGTCACAGGCTGGGTTTTTGTTTGTGTGGATTAAGTGTCAGAGGCCGGATCTGAACTCAGGTCCTTCTGACTCCAGGGTTGGCACTCTACTCACTGCGCCACCTAGCCACCCCTAGGAGATGTATTCTTTTTTTTTTAAATTAATTTATTAGTTTAGTTTCAGTTAACAAGTTTCAATTCCATAGTTCCTTGATTTTCAAATTTCCTTTACTTCCCTCCCCCCTCCCCACACTACAGCATATAGTCCAGTATATGATCTGCAAATGCATTCATATTAGACATTATTCCAATTACAAAGGCATATTGTACTAGGTGGGATGAAAGATGGTAAGGAAGAAATAAAACAAAACAATGAAAAGAACAAGATCATTTAGTTTGCTTCCATCAGGATTCAGGTTCAGTTCTTTCTAGTTATATCTCTGGATGGTGCATTTCTCACTTTCTTGAGTCTTTCGGGATTAACTTATATCACTGCATTGCTGAAAAGAGTCCAGTCTGTCATAGTTGGTCATCACATATATGGTATGTCTGTGATTGTGTACAGATTTCTTCTGATTCTACTCTTCTCGCTCAGCATCAATTTGTATAAGTCTCTCCAGGTAATTATGAAATCCGTCACCTCTTCATTTCTTATAGCACAATAATATTCTATTACATTCATATACCACAACTTGTTTAGCCATTCCCCAATTGGTGGGCACCCCTTCAGTTTCCACAAACTTATTTTGCAACCACAAAAAGGGCTGCTAAAAATATTTTTGTACATATGGGTCTTCCTCCCACTTCTATGATCTCTTTGGGATATAACCCTAGAAGTGGTATGGCTGGGTCAAAGGGTATGAAATTATTTATAATCCTTTGGGCATAATTCCAGATTGCTCTCCAGAATGGTTGGATAAGTTCACAACTCCACCAGCAGTGTATTAGTGTTCCAATTTGTCTACATCCTCTCCAGCATTTGTCACTTTCTTGTTTTGTCATCTTAGCCAATCTGACTGGAGGGATGTGGTATCTCAGAGTTGTTTTGATTTGCATTTCTCTAATTAATAGTGATTTAGAGCATTTCTTCATATGCTTATAGATATCTTTAATTTCTTTCTCTGAAAATTTCCTGTTCATATCCCTTGACCACTTATCAATTGGGGAATGACTTGTATTCATATAGATTTGGCTCAATTCTCTATAAATTTTAGAGATGAGTCCTTTATCAGAGATACAAGTTGTAAAAATTCTTTCCCAATTTCCCACCTCCCTCTTGATCTTGGTTGCATTGGCTTTGTTTGTACAGAAGCTTTTCAATTTAATGTAATCAAAATTATCCATTTTGCATTTTATAATGCTCTCTAATTCTTGTTTGGTCCTAAAGTCTTCCCCTCTACACAGATCTGTCAGGTAAACTATTCCTTGCTTTCCCAAATTGCTTACAGTTTCATCCTTTACACCTAGATCATGCACCCATTTGGACTTGATTTTGGTATATGGTGTTAGATAATGGTCTATGCCCAGTTTCTGCCATACTGCATTCCAGTTTTCCCAGCAGTTTTTGTCAAATAGTGCATTCTTATCCCAAAAACTGGGGTCTTTGGGTTTTTTGAACAATAGATTGCTATATTCATTAACTGCTGGGTCTCCTGCACCTAATCTATTCCATTGATCCAGTACTCTACACCTCTGCCAGTACCAAGCAGTTTTGATGACTGCTGCTGTATAATACAGATTAAGATCTGGCATAGCTAGTCCACCTTCCCTAGCATTTCTTTTCATTAATTCCCTTGATATTCTAGACCCTTTGTTTTTCCAAATAAATTTTGTTATTATTTTGTCTAACTCTAGAAAGTAGTTTTTTGGTAAATTGATTGGTATGGCACTAAATATATAGTTTAGTTTGGGTAAAATTGTCATTTTTATTATATTAGCTCAACCCAGCCATGAGCATTTGATATTTTTCCAACTATTTAGATCTGTTTTTATTTGTGTGAGAAGTGTTTTGTAGTTGTGATCATATAGATTCTGGGTTTGTTTTGGCAGGTAGATTCACAAATATTTTATAATGTCTACAGTGACTTTAAATGGGATTTCTCTTTCTATCTCTTGCTGTTGAGTTTCATTAGAGATGTACAGGAATGCTGAGGATTTCTGTGGATTTATTTTATATCCTGCAACTTTGCCAAATTTATTTATTGTCTCTAGTAGTTTTTTTACTTGATTCTCTAGGATTCTCTAAGTATATCATCATATCATCTGTGAAGAGTGATAGCTTGGTCACTTCTTTACCTAATTTGATTCCTTTGATTTCTTTTTCTTCTCTAATTGCTACTGCTAGTGTTTCTAGTACCAGATTGAATAAGAGGGGTGATAGTGGACACCCTTGTTTCACTCCTGATCTTATTGAAAAGGCTTCTAGTTTATCCCCATTGCATATAATACTTGCTGATGGTTTTAAATAGATGCTATCAACTATTTTGAGGAAGGCTCCATTTATTCCTATACTTTCTAGTGTTTTTAATAGGAATGTGTGTTGTACTTTGTCAAAAGCCTTTTCTGCATCTATTGAGATGATCATGTGGTTTCTGCTAGTTTTATTGTTGATGTGCTCAATTATACTGATGGTTTTCCTAATATTGAACCATCCTTGCATTCCTGGAATGAATCCTACCTGATCAGGGTGTATTATTTTTGTGATAAGTTGTTGGAGTCTTTTGGCTAATATTTTATTTAGAATTTTTGCATCTAAATTCATGAGGGAAATTGGTCTATAATTTTCTTTCTGTGTTTTATCTCTTCCTGATTTAGGAATCAGTACCATATTTGTGTCATAGAAAGAGTTTGGTAGGACTCCTTCTTCACTAATTTTCCCAAATAGTTTGTAGAGTATTGGAATCAATTGTTCTTTAAATGTTTGATAGAATTCACTAGTAAAGCCATCTGGCCCTGGAGATTTTTTCCTAGGGAGTTCTTTGATGGCTTGTTTGATTTCTTTTTCTGAGATGGGGTTATTTAGGTAATTCACTTCCTCTTCAGTTAATCTGGGCAACTTGTGATTTTGTAAACATTCATCCGTTTCACTAAGATTGTCATATTTATGTGCATACAATTGGGAAAAATAATTCCTCATTATTTTTTTGATTTCCTCTTCATTGGAGGTAGATTCACCCTTTTTATTTTTGATACTCATAATTTGGTTTTCTTCTTTCTTTTTTTTTTTATCATATTGACTAAGGGTCTATCAATTTTGTTGATTTTTTTCATAAAACCAGCTCTGAGTTTTATTTATTAATTCAATAGTTTTCTTAATTTCAATTTTATTAATCTCACCTTTGGTTTTCAATATTTCTAATTTAGTACTAAATTGTGGATTTTCAATTTGTTCTTTTTCTAGCTTTTTCAATTGCATGTCCAATTCATTGACCTCCCTTCTCTCTGCTTTAATTAAGTATGCACTCAGGGATATAAAACTTCCCCTGAGAACTGCCTTTAGTGCATCCCACAAATTTTGGTATGTTGTTTCATTATTATCATTCTCTTGAATGAAATTCTTGATTGTTTCTATAATTTCTTGTTTGACCCACCCATTTTTTAGGATTAAATTGTTTAATTTCCAATTAGTTTTTGGTCTATCTTTCCATGGCCCTTTATTGCATATAATTTTTATTGCATCATGATCTGAGAATGATGCGGTTAATATTTCTGCCTTTCTGCACTGGATTGTGAGGTTTTTATGTCCTAGTACATGGTCTATTTTTGAGTATGTACCATGCACTGCTGAGAAGAAAGTAAATTCCTTTTTATCCCCATTCAGTTTTTTCCAGAGATCCATCATATCTAGTCTCTCTAAGATTCTATTCACCTCCTTAACGTCTTTCTTGTTTATTTTGAGGTTAGATTTATCGAGTTCAGAGAGGGGAAGATTAAGGTCCCCCCCTAGTATAGCTTTGCTATCTATTTCTTCCTCTAATTCCTTTAACTTCTCCTCTAGGAATTTAGATGCTATACCACTTGGTGCATATATATTAAGTAGTGATATTGCTTCATTCTCGATGGTGCCTTTTAGTAGGATATAGTTTCCTTCCTTATCTCTTTTAATTAGATCTATTTTTGCTTTTGCTTTATCTGAGATAAGTATTGCTACCCCCTGCTTTTTTTACTTTAGCTGAGGCATAATAAATTTTACTCCAACCTTTTACCTTTACCCTGTGGGTATCCCTTTGTTTCAAATGTGTTTCTTGTAGACAGCATATTGTAGGATTATGGTTTTTAATCCATTCTGCTATCTGCCTCTGTTTTATGGGAGAGTTCATCCCATTCACATTCACAGTAATAATGACTATCTGTCTCTTTCCCTCCATCCTATTCCCTCCCCTGTTTTTATTTTTGTTTCTCCCTTCTTCCTTCCCCTCCTTGGAGTTTTCCCTTTTGACCACCCCCTCCCTCATTGTTCCCATCCAGTGATCCCTCTTCGTAACCTACCCTCTCCCCCTATTACTGTTTCCCTCCCTTCTAATCCCCCCCTTTAGTTTCCTTTTTTTCACCCCCCCTTACCCTTCTGCTTTCTATAGGACGAAGTAAGTTTTTATACTTATCAGAGTGAATTACTCCCCGTTTGATTCCAAACCAATGAGAGTAAATTTCAAACATTGCTCCTCTCCCTCCCTCCTTTTCCTCTATTTAATGAATTTATGTGTCTATTCACATTAAAATTTTAAACTTCACTGATTTAAGTTGATCCCTCTTTGAACCAGAACAAGTGAGAATAGTGTTTAAATGATGTTCCTCTCCCTCTTTCTTTCCCCTCTTCTATAGTGTGTTTTAATGTCCCTTCAGATGGCATATTTTACCTTTTTCTAGCTCATCCTTTCCTTTTTCCCATTACAATACCTTTGATCCCCTTAATATTTTTTTTTTTTAGACATCAGGTTAGTGCATTCATGTCCACACCCTCTATCTAAGTATAACCCTTTTGAAGGTCATGATAATCATAAAGATTTTGAATATTGACAGTTATCAGCTCCACATATAGGGATGTGAACATTTTGCTCTTGTTGCATCCCAAGTAATGAGTGTGTGTTTGTGGGTGTGGGTGTGTGCGCTTATGCATGTGTGAGTCTGTGTTTCTCTTGTTTACCTTTTTATGTCTTTCTTGAGTCTTGTAATTGGAGATCAGATTTTCCATTGAGCTCTGGCTTTTTCATCAGGAGCATCTGGAAGTCCCTTATTTCATTAAATGTCCATCTCCTTGCCTGAAAGATTATGCTCAGTTTTTCCGGGTAGTTAATCCTTGGTTGTAGTCCTAGCTCTCTTGCCCTACGAAATATCAAATTCCAGTCCCTCCGCTCTTTTAATGTAGAAGCTGCTAGGTCCTGTGTGATCCTAACTGTAGTTCCTTGCTATTTGAATTGTTTCTTTTTGGCTGCTTGTAGAATTTTTTCTTTAATCTTGTAATTCTGGAATTTGGCTACTATGTTTCTTGGAGTTCTCAGTTTGGGATCTCTCTCAGGAGGAGTCCAGTGAATTCTATCGATAGTTATTTTATCTTCTGATTCCAGGACCTCAGGACAGTTTTCTTTGACAGTCTCTTGGAGGATGTTGTCTAGGCTGCTTTTTTTCTGGTAGACCAATAATTCTTAGGTTGTCTCTCCTGGATCTGTTCTCTAGGTCAGTTATTTTTCCAGTGAGATATTTTATATTTTCTTGCAGTTTTTTGATCGTCTTGTTTTGTTTGACTCTTGCTGCATCATAGAGTTTTGAGCTTCAATTTGATTGTTTCTAATTTTTATCGAATTATGGTCTTCAGTTATTTTTTGAAGTTCCTTTTTTAGGGAGGTATTTTCTCCAATTACTTCACTGAGACCTTTTTCCAATTTGGTCACTGCCTCCCTGATTTGGTCTTTAAAATTTTTCTTAAGCTCCTCCAGGAATGGTATTTGGGCTTGAGACCAGATCTTGTTTCCTTCTGTGGTCTCAGGTGTGGGTAGAGAGTCTATATTGTCCTGTGTGTTTTGTTGTTCTTGCCCTGCATAGTATGCTTGAATAGACTTTTTTGCCTTCCCCTTCTCCTTCTCGGCTTCTTTTTTTCCCATTGTGACTTTCTGTTTCTTAGCTTCTCAGGCTATGAGTTTAGGGCCTGATCCTTGACTTTGAATACCTCTGGGTGGCTAGTTTATGGCTAAGTCAGGGAAGTCAGTGAGGGATGTAGATGAGTAGGTGTGGGTGAGTCTGACCACTTCAGATTTCTGCCTCTATACCCCTGGGCTATAAGTTGGCTTTTGTTGGTGAGGAGAGGTGGGGCTTGTTGGGACCCCTCCCTCTCTTCTCTTCAGACTCCTGGCTGTCTCAGTTACACCCATTCTTGGAGACTCTCAAGCCTGAGGCTATTTCCATTAACTTGGGATTTCAATCTGGATGGGAGACTTATCTTTGGGTTTTCTGTTTCATGAAGAAGGGATGGGAGGATCAGAGTAGCTAGAATTTACTTTGCCATTCCAGCCCCTGTATTATACAGGCAGGCAGTTTCTAAACTTCCAGGCTGGGGGCTGAATGCAGCCAGAGAAGCTGCTCTTTCCACTGAGGGCCCAACTCTCCTACCTGACTCCAATGATCCTACTCCCTGATAGATGACTGTGATTCGTCCTCGGTAAGTCCGTAGGCTGGGGCTTTTGCTCTCTCTGGTGTAGTCTGCTTGTCTGCTCTTAGGTCTGGGCTGTGCAGACCCCACGCGCTCTGCGCTCGTCCTTTCTGGACACACTGGGCAACCTCCTGGGCTGGACTCTGCCACACTCTGTCTTCCAGTGGGCTCTGTCACTCCGGATTCCACTCAGATTCACCCTTTCAGACTTAGTGACTGAGGAGCTCAGCGAGGTTACTGCTTCCTTTCCGCCATCTTGGCTCCTCCCCCCAGGAGATGTATTCTTAACCAAACAAGGGTTAGAGGCAATTATGAAAGACGTGTTAAATAATTTTGATGGCATAAGATGGAACATCTTTCATGCAAATAAAATTAATGTACCTTGGATATGAAGTGAAGTGGTTAAATGGGGAGGGGGAATTTATCAAATATCTCTGATAAGGATTTTGGCATTCAAGTTATACGAGTTATTAATGGATTATAAAACCAAAAACCATTTTCTCATAAGTGGTCAAACAATATGATCAGTTTTCAAAAGAGCAGTTACAAAGTATTAACAATATGGAAGAATGCCCCAAATCATTAATAATGAGAAAAATTCAAATCAATACACCCCTGAACTTTTACCTCACACCCTTTTACTACACACTTTAACAAAAGTGACAAAAGATGGGGTGGCTAGGTGGCGCAGTGAGTAGAGCGTCGGCCCTGGAGTCAGAAGGACCTGAGTTCGGATCCAGCCTCAGACACTTAATGCACACACAAACAAAAACCTAGCCATGTAACCTTGGGCAAGTTACTCAACCCCAATTGCCCTCCAAAATGGAAAAAAAAAGTGACAAAAGATAGAAAATAAGTCAATATTAGATAGATTATTGGAAGATAGGAATACCAAAAAAAAAAAAAATCTGAGACTCCCTCATAAACATAATATCTTTGTACCAAAGCTTCTTATGTAAAGTTATTATAGAAAAACTCCTACATGTTCACTTTGAAACTTTGAAGAACTTTTGTTCTTCAGTAACATTCAAGTAAGTTTGATTATTGGGCTACCCTGTTATGGGTGGGAGATATAATCTTTTTTTTTTTGTTTTGTTTTGTTTTTTTTGAGGGGGAAGGCAAGGCAGTTGGGATTAAGTGACTTGCCCAAGGTCACACAGCTAGCTAGATATCAAGTGTCTGGGTTTTCAGGAACTCATTTAAGGTTTTTTAAAAGAAGTTGATATAAAGAAGGTAATAATGCTGGATGGTTTGGAGGAGAGTGAGAATTAAGGCAAGGACATCAGTTAGTGTTATAATATAGTTATGAGAAGGTTAAGATTTTCCAAGTAGGAGGGGCGGCTAGGTGGCGCAGTGAGTAAGAGCGCCAGCCTCGGAGTTGGGATGACCCGAGATCGAATCCGGCCTCAGAAAATGAGCACCCACACACAAATAATGACTAAGTTACTTAACCCCAATTGCTTTAAAAAAAAAAAAAGATTCTCCAAATAGGAATGGAAAAGGGATGAATGAGTGCAAGAACATTTCATATTACAAATGGATAGTACCTAAAGACCAAGTAAATATGGGAGTGAAAGACTATGATCTAGAATCAAGTAGAATCACTTTATTTGTTTTATGTTTAGGAAGTAATACTTTTTTGAGTTAAAAAAAATAGACTTTTGAGGGATTAAAATCATGTACATTACTGACATAAGAATTTATATAAATCTTTACTTAATAATTTTATGATAATTCAAAAGTTTTTCCTGCAGTTGATGAATATATCAAGGCATATTAATGTGAATGGATACTATTGTGCTATTAAAAGTGTCAAATGTGAAGAATACAAATAAAATATTTGATTCCTCCACTTCCTAAATATTCTTCAGTAAGGTTTCTTCGATCCTTATACTTAAGATCATTTTTTTTTTTTTTTGCAGGGCAATTGGGGTTAAGTAACTTGCCCAAGGTCACACAGCTAGGTTTTTGTTTGTGTGTGCTAAGTGTCTGAGGCTGGATCTGAACTCAGGTCCTTCTGACTCCAGGGCAGGCGCTCTACTCACTGCGCCACCTAGCCGCCCCCAATAATTTCTAATTTAATAAATAATTTAGATTAGATTTAGATTAGAAATAAATTTCTAATTTATATTCAACTTTCAGTGACTACAGTAGATTCTTGTGTTTTCTGTTATTTTTTAGAAATAAAATTAAGTCCTGTGTGCTGCTAGTTGTAGTATTCAGGAGCATGAGCACATTGGTGCCCGACTCTTCTTAGCAAAGAAACTACTAGAGTGGTTTGCCCATTTTACAGATGAGGAACTGAGGCAAATGGGTGTTAACTAATTTGCTCAGTGTTACACAGATGGTGTCTGACACTTAATTTGAACTCAGATCTTCTTGACTCCAGGTCCATTGCTCTATCCATTTCACATCCTAGCTGCTATTTGTTTTTGTTTGTTTGTTTGTTTTGTGAATCATTAAGAATAACATAAAAAGTATGACCAATGTTGTATGTCTTCTTAATGAAGTCTTTTTTTTTTCTCAAGTTCTAGGTTGTTCTTTTCCCTTCCCCTTATAGGGTACCAGTGAAGAATTTTATTAGTTGAAATGAGGAATATCCTGAATGCTAAAAGGAGGAACTCTTAAAAATATTCATTTAGATTGAAATACATTTAAAGGAACTGACCAAGGGTGTTTCTAATTTCCACATAAAAACAAGGACCTAACTGATTCCAAGTGTATAAGTTGTAAAAGATTCCTTGTCCTCCAAGGCAACATGGTGTAGTGGATAGTGAGTCTGGAAGACGTGAGTTCAAGTCCCATCTTTGACATATTCTGACAGTGTGACCCTATTCAAGTAATTTAACCTCATAGTGCACCAGCCAAGTCTCTAAGATTATAAGTTGCAAAGCTAATATATATCATTTGAGGAAGTTTCCTTACCAGCCATTATTGACACCAATAAAAACACAAGTCAGTCCCTTTCTTCCCCCCACACCCTTCCAAAATTAGGGTTCTAGTGTTTTTTATATTTCTGTACTAGTCATACCTCCTATGTTGCATTATCATTTCTGCAAACTTCCATATTAGAAACATCTCCCATGTAAGGGAAGACTTAAATGTTCTAATTTTTCTTGTTCAGTTGTTCAGCTATCATTTGTTCTAATTACATTATTCAGTATATTTTCAAGAGTTAATAAATTATTAGCTGACATAGAAGAATTTGAGATCACCTTGTGCCACCGTTACATTTAATATGAGAAACATTTTGTCTTTTTATGTTTCTAAATTAAAAGCATGTTTATTATAGATGGTATTTATTAATCTAAATATATCAGAAAACAAAATGAGTAGGTTATAGGTTAAATACAATTAGTAAAAGACTAGAATTTCAAACTCACAATCTAAAAATGTCAAGAAAATTGGATGTTCACTATCAAAGTGAAATTTGAAAAATAAAATGGAATATGTATAATTGATGTAATAGGAATAGAGAATTATCCAATTATAATGTAAAGGTTGTGGGTACCTAAGCCTTTGTCTTTTTTTTCTTAACCCTTTTGTTTCTTTTCCATATTTTCCCTCTTTTTTCTCTTTTTCTAAGTCCTTTCACAGTAAAACCTTTGATACTGGTATTTCTGACAGGTAACTACAGGGAATATGCTTTGTTTCAAGTAATGTGCTTAGTTTTTTCTCTTGCTTCCTCATACTTAAACACTGAGAGGAAAAGGGGTTCACTTTATTCTCTGCTAGTCTAGTTGATTGTAGGTCCTCAGCCCCCAGAATATCTCCAGGGTAGTTTAACTTCATTGCAGCAAGCAAGGTGAGAGCAGAGGGCTTAGAACATAGGGGTCAGGATGGGGGACATTATTTTGAAAGAATGGATGTAGAGCATTTGTAGGTATTTGGTGAGAGAAAAAGCAAAAGTTTAATTATTATGCAGGATACTTTGTGGAACTTGACAAAAATTTTTCTTTTATCTTTTCTTCTGGTTCTCATGCCTAAGGGAAAATTTGGGTCAGCGTAAAGGTGTTTTGGAGCATCGCTGTTCTTCACAACTTTGTGTAATGGCAAATGCTGTACTTGGAGTCAGGAGCACTTGAGTCTGAATCTCTTCCTTTATATTTATTAGGCTTGTGATTCCAGCTAAGTCACTTAGTCTCTGATCCTCCGTTTCCCCATCTTACAGATGGGGATAATAAGGATACCTATCTCTTAGGATTGTTATGAGGTTCAAATGAAATCATTTGTATATAATACTTTGCTGTACCTCAACATGCTATATATTATTACTGAACTAGGTGATCTCTGACACACCTTTTATTAGATAGCTAGTTATCCAGGTTCTCTATGGAGTGATCCATTTTAAATGTCCTAACAGCAATTCTAAATAAATCAGGGAGAAAACCACTTGTCAGTTCTTTCTTCAAGACTGTTGTAATAGTTTCCAACGAGAAGGATTGGTTTTTACTGCCTACATAAAAATAGACAGGGAATGGACACAACTCAGAGCTCCTGATTATACCTTGCAGAAATTAGGGAAACCTTAAAACAGTAGAAATGGTTTCCTACTTACTTTCTCCATGCCCACCCTCATTTCTATTAACTTTACTAGGGAGGGTTGTCATTAATACTGTGAATATTCAAAACTGCAAATTTTGATCAGTGAATAGAGGGATTTCTTGTATAATGATTTGAAATAGACTTTAATTGAATCCATGACAGGGGGCACTTATTTTTATTCATTGAACTTATTAAAAGTTGTCAAAATATGAGGGATATATTATCATAGTCAACTCCAGAGAAAATTTCTTTTGTCTTTAGCTACCTTCATTAAAAATAGATGGTCTATTTGACCTAGCAATACCACTATTAGGTTTGTATCCCAAAAGAGACAGAGAAAAAGCCAAAAAAAGGAAAAAGACCTATATGTGCAGAAATATTTATAGCAGCTCTTTTCTAGGGGTAAAGAATTAGAAATTGAGAGGATGCCCAACAATGGGGAATAACTGAACAAGCTGTGGTATGTGATTATGATGGAATACTATATAAGAAGTGATGAGCAGGATGCTCTCAGAAAAACCTGGGAACACTTTGCCTGGGCTGATGCAAAGTGGGATGTACTGTCTACAAAGTACCCGAAGTACTGTAGGATGGTCAGCTGTGAACTTACCTGTTCTCAGTGTTGTGCCAAAAGAAGCGAGACAAGAGGCCCCCGAAAGTAAAATTTGGAAGTGGATTTTATTTTCCATGGGACTGTCTGGGGTCAGTCCCAAATAGAATAGTGAGTCTGAACAGACAATATGTCGGGCTTCTAAAGGGATACCAGCAGCCAATGGTTAGGTGTTCTGCAAGCAGAAACTTGCAGAGGCCGAGAACAATGATTGGTCAGTACACACCTTGAAATCCCTGCCAGCGCCAAGTCTCCCTTACCCAGAAGTTCGCCCACCTCTGTGAATGTTAGCTGACTGGGTAAGGGCAGATATCCGATGGGGGAAGGGACAGGGAAGAATGGGATCATGTGAGACAGGGAACCCTAGGATCAAATTCCTACTCAAAGATCCTTATGGGGGCAGGGTCATGCGCAGTATTAGCAATACTATTCTGAAAGAGTTAGGATGAAAAATGCTCTCCATCCCCAGGGAAAGAACTGAAAGTGTCTGAATACAAATAACTTTAGCATGAGGTAGTTTTTGGGGCTTTTTGTCCATGTTTTCTTTCATAACATGGCTATTATGGGTCTATTTTGCATAACTGCACATGTATAACCTATATTGAATTGCTTGCCCTCTCAGTGAGGGTGGTGGAGAGGGAGGAAGGGAGAGAATTTGGAATCCAGTGTTTTCTTTTGTTTTGTTTTGTTTTGTTTTTGCTTTTATTGGAGGGGGAAGGTAGAGCAATTGGGGTTAAGTGACGTGCCCAAGGTCTCACATCTAGTTTTTGTGTTAAGTGTCTGAGGCTGGATTTGAACTCAGGTTCTCCTGACTCCAGGGCTGGTGCTCTATTTACTGCGCCACCTAGCCGCCCCTGGAATCCAGTGTTTTATAAACAAATGTTTAAAATTGCTTTTGCATATAACTGGGGAAAAATAAAATAATAAATAAAAAAATAACCTTTAAAACTACCACTTGAAATCACTTTGCTGTCACTACCTCACTACCTGCTTTGAAACTTTTAGTGGAAGTTGGGTATTAAAAACATTTAGTCATTCAGTGATAAGCTGTATTAATAGTATTTGTCCAAGTCTTTTCTTATGTTTTCATCAAGGATTACTGTATTACCAATGATGAATTGTCTTCAAAGGAAGTGATATTTTATCAGAGGCATATATGACTGATAAAGGAATATGGGGAGAAAGTCATGTAGTAAAAATGAGGGGTAGCTCATGGACAAGGGCTGCATCAATACCCTCAACCTATAAGAGGCAGGCAGTACTTTGGGTCATTGCCAGGTGGAGGTTTTGCTGGAGGATGTAAGAATTGTGACTAGGTCAAGATCTATTTCATTGAAGGAAGTGCCTACATGTCTGAGATCACAGATCCATTGAAAGTAGAGTCAGTCACTCAACATTGGGATTTTTATAGTTAAGCTTTTTTCTTTCACTTCATGTTTTGCAGGATTATGTTGATTTAAAAGATAATCTGGTCAGAGGTAGAAGCATGTTGGGTTTTCATGTTCTAATGTTGTTGGATGAAGGGGTGTTAGAATCACGACGACCTCATACACTAGCTGTTGGAGTCTGGTCAGGTTCTTAACCTCTCTCAGCCTTCATTTCCTTGTCTATAAAATGAGACTACCTTGTAGGGCTGGTTGTGAGGTAAAGTGTGATAATACATGTTTATGAGCACCCAGGTGTTCTGGAGTCCAAGACCATAATGACCAATGGCCATTACACTAAGCAGCCTCGCACTTTACAACCAGTTTCTTCATTTCACGTTATCCTGTGAAGATGCTGACGCCTTAGGGGGATTTGTCCAAGATCAGGTCCTCCAGCTCCCCAGCCGGTGTTCTTACCGCATGGCTCTTTCCATTACATCTGCCTCTATAAGAGTTGTTACAAATTTGTTCTCTAAAATGTAGTAGTTTCAGCTTACTCGTTGAATTTTGTTTTGGAGATCTATTTTCAGTTTGTATATGTCTGCTTTTCTAGGGTACAGTTTGAGTTTGAAACCTAAAATAATCTGAGAGAATTTGGTTCATTTCAACAAGCCTTATTAAGTGCCTGCTCTATGGCAGGCACTGTGCTAGCACTGAGGGTACAAAGACAAAACCAAAATAGTCAGAGGTTCTGATTTGTTAAACAACACCGTGAAGGAGTACACTATAAGCAATAACAATGAAAGGAGAAAAACGCTATTTTGAGTTTCTTCTTTATATTTCTAGTTTGAATTTTCCTAAACTCAGTGACAGAGTATTGGAGATATCGATTTAGAGCATTCTTAAAGAATGGTTATAGTAAAATTTGAGCATTTACATTCCAAGAGTTGCACCAGGGAACTTTCCAATCAACAACCATGTATGTATTCAACACCTGTTATTTGTTGGGCACTTAGGCATTAAGGACCCAAAAAGAGGAAATGAAAGAATTTTTGACCCCCAGGAACTTACATTGTTTAGGAGGAAGGGAGGAAGGACATAATTTGTACATATATGTATGTGTAGCGCCTTCTCTGGGGCTACTTCCCCAATTCCCATTTGTTTGGTCAGACTAGATCCTTAGAATGTGATTACTATTTTCTATTTGGTTTACTATTTTACTATTTGGTTTGGTGTTCTCCTGCCATTGTTTTCAAATCCCAGCCAGTGTGCTTCCCATTGATTACCAGCCAGTAGCCTTAATTAGTTTTTACCAAAGGTATTTGCTAAAGTGAAATAGCAAGAACAGTTGTTATAGAATATAAAATTTATAAAAATAAAATGTAAAATTCTTCCCCTGAGGCTGGTGGGGAGGGAAGTTGGAATCACCCACTTTTTCTAAGGGACAGGATCAAAGTAGAGAATAGGGCAAGTGGGAGGTGGGATAGGAGGGAGGGAAATATAGTCAGTGTTTTACAGTATGTCCCCTATGGAAATGTTTTGCGTAGCCACACATGTACAACTTATATTGAATTGCTTATCTTCTCAATAAGGGAGGAAGGGAATGAATCTGGAATTCAAAGGGTTTTTTTTTGTTTGTTTGGTTGGTTTTTTTTTTTGCTTTTTGGAGGGCAATTGGGGTTAAGTAACTTGCCCAAGGTCACAATGGCTAGGTTTTTGTTTGTGTGGGTTAAGTGTCTGAGGCTGGCTCTGAACTCAGGTCCTTCTGACTCCAGGGCCAGCGCTCTACTTACTGTGCCACCTAGCCACCCCTGGAATTCAAAGTTTTAAAATCAAATGTTAAAAAAATAATATCTATGAAATTTTATATTAAATATAAACTTATAAATATTCATAAATAAGTACATACACTATTATTAATATTATTTTACATGTAACTGGGAAATAAGATATACAGGTGCTGGGGCATAGACATCCACCTCACTCTACTGGAAAGTCGGAGGGGGCATAGGAGAAGATATGGGAGAGAGCAGACTGGAGGGGATATCCAGTGGGATCGCTATTTTGGGGTGGTGGGTAAGGGAAAAAGAGGGAGAAAATTTATAATTCAAAATCTTGCGGAAATGAATGATGTAAATAGAAGTTAATAAAGCATTTGATAAAAAATAAAAATTCTTCCCTTGCACACAAAGTCAGTTAGTCAGCAACAGTTAATTTATTAAGTGCCTACTCTGTGCCAGGGACTGACCTAAACACTGGGAATACAAAGAAGAGGTGTGTTGGGGAGGGAATGAACAGGAGGTGCCCCTGTTCACAGAGAACTCACAGTCTAAGAACAAACAAGATGGAGACAGAATGGATTGAGATTATTTTAGGGCGAAAGCATCGTGGGAAATTAGATGGGCTTTAAAGAAAATAGGATTCTGTAGGGGCGGCTAGGTGGTGCAGTGAGTAGAGTGTTGACCCTGGAGTCAGAAGGACCTGAGTTCAGATCCAGCCTCAGACACTTATGCACACACAAACAAAAACCTAGCCATGTGACCTCGAGCAAGTTACTTACCCCCAATTGCCCTCCAAAAAGCAACAACAACAACAAAAAAATAGAATTCTGTGTGAGAATTTGGAACTAAAAATAAAAAACAAATATTAAAAACTTTACATTTAATTGGGAAATATTTAATGAAATAAAGAAAATATATTAAAAAAAAAAGAAAAGAAAGTGGGATTTTATTTGGGAAATGAAGTAAGTTAAGGAAGCCAGGAGATGGAAATAAGAAGGGAGAGAATTCCAGGTATAGGGGATAATCAGAGATTGGGGAGTCAGATTGTTTAAGGAACCACCAGGAGGCCTTGTTCTCAGTATCAATAGTGTGTAAAAGGACTGGAAAAGTAGGAGGGGGTCAGGGAACAGGATTGCTTTTCTGTTAGATTGAATATTGAATCAAAGACTAAACAGTTTTCTCAGTTGTTATTTTACCATTCATAAAATTATCATGCTCACTGTCTTAGTGTTTTTTTCTGCCAAAATTCACATTTTAAAATAATTTTAAACTAGTCTTTAATTTATTTGTATTGCTTTCACATCACTTCAGTAGGAATTTATTGAGTGCTTGCTATATGCCAGGCACTGTGATAGGCTTGGGGAATACAAAGAAAGCAGCAAAACAGTTCTTGCTCCCAAAAGTTTAATGACTTTTTCCTGGGTAGTGACATCATCTACGGTGTTATTAAAACAATGGAGGAATACAGCTTTTTGTTGAGCTAGGTGCAGCTAGGTGGCACCTAGTGCTGGACCTGGAGACAGGAAGGCTCACCTTCCTGAGTTCAAGTCTGACTTTAGACAAGTACTAGCTGTATGACCCTGGGCAAGTCACTTAACCCTGTTGGCCTCAGTTTCCTCATCTGTAAAATGAGCTGCAGAAGGAAATGGCAAACCACTGCAATATCTTTGCCAAGAAAACACCAAAGTAGAGTTATGAAGAGTCAGACATGATTAGAAAAAGACTTAACAGCAACTTCAGAAAGGATTATGTTACCTAGATTTGAAACTGTGTTTTCACAGTCATGGAAATAAATGGGAGCTCATTTCTGAGTTTCCTGTAGGTTTAGATACATAAGCATGTCAAACTTGTATATGTTTGTACATATATAAATTAAGGTGTTGCTAAGTCTACAAAAAACTCATTAAATTAAAAGGAGAAAACTGGATGAGGTAAAATACAATTAAATTGAGACCATGACTTGTTCCCACCCTGGAATTTGCAATTTGTTTAGAGGCCTCAGAAATGGAAGGTCGAATTTGTTCTTCAAAGCATAATCAATTTATATAATAAAAAATATATAATTTTTCATTGGTGATAATTTTGCTGATTGTAATGTGCAGCTGATGAGAATGCGACATTTAAATGTTATCTTTACCTTAGTTTTGGAGATAAATGCTGATTTTCTAACTTGTCCAAGTCGAATTGGAGAAGTCTATAGAAGCTAAAATGCTTCTGTGTTACAGTGAAGAGGTTACCCATAAAGAGGGTTGGGGTTGCTCTGGAGACCTCAAAATACCAACATACCAGGTCCTGCCAAGTGAATTCAACTCAAGTCTTTTCAGCCCAAGGAAAGTAAAGTTTTTTAAAAGTTCGCTTATATTGGATAGAGTAAGCCTGTGCTAGGTCATTCTATGGTGCTCTTATATGCATGGAGAGAAGATGGGATCTTATATACAGAAAGACTGGGAGGAATCTAGGGGTGTTCTAGAGGAGGAGTTTGGGGAGGGTCTTCAGGAGGTGAGGTCAATGAGTGATTAAGGGTGGGAAACTGCTGGAGGCTACCTGCAGAGTACAGACAATGGGTGGGCTAGGCCAGTTCAAGGGTGGATTGATATTTTGATAGGCTCAAGGGTGGGAAGTGAACAATGGAGGGCTAGGCTAGTAACCAAAGTCTGGGCCCAGCCACTAATGGCCTCATGCAAATGCCTCATAAAATGGGATAATTTAATCAGAGTTTAAAGGGTTGTTCCCAGAGCCTGTAGCTCAAGGACTCGAGGAGAGCTCCAGGGGGCTTCCAGAGCTCATACCTCATCAGTAGGAAATTCAAGAAATGGAAATTTGTTTATCACTATATTACATTATTTAAAAAAATATATGTGTGTATATATATATATATATATGTATATATATATATGTAATTTCTTTTTGGAGGGCAATTGGGGTTAAGTGACTTGCCCAAGGTCACAAGGCTAATTTTTGTGTTAAGTGTCTGAGGCAGGCTTTGAACTCAGGTCCTCCTGACTCCAGGGCCTGTGCTCTATTCACTTCGCTACCTAGCCGCCCCTACACAATTTATATTGATTAAAAGATGAATTCATATTTGATGGTCCATTTTCATATTTATTTAAGCAAAAAATCTTCCATCCTTTTTTTGTTGGAAAAAAAAATAGCCTGTCCTATTGAGAAGCACTAAAGAATATAAATTGAAAATGTAGTTGACTTGGTATAAAAGAAATATTTTCCTATATTTAAAACCATCTGTCTCAGACATTTTAGTTTTCAGTTCAGGTCTTAAATGCCTCTAACCTATTAGACAATTAAAACAGTGTCCCTTTTGATATTTTTTGTTGAAGTCTCTATCTTTCACATCTGTACCTAAGCCTTTTTCTTTTTGTTTGTTTGTTTGTTTTTTACGCAATTGGGGTTAAGTAACTTTCTCAAGGTTACACGGCCAGTCATTATTTGTGTGTGGGTGCTCAATTTTCTGAGGTCAGATCCGATCTTGGGTCATCCCATCGCTGAGGCTGGCGCTCTTACTGTGCCACCTAGCCGCCCCCCCTAAGCCTTTTTCTTAAGGGTGGATCATATTTTGTCACTCTAGAATGAAATAGAAACTTTTCTTTCTCTTTAGCTTTTAGAGCCAAGGGAAAATTTCCCAAGGTACCATAATCAGATTTTCCAATCTGATAATTTTTTCCTATTCTGTACAACCAAGCTCCCTGCCCCCTTTGGCACTCTATACTGGCTATCCTCTGAGTTTGGATTGTGCTCCTTTCTCACAAGTACCTTGAAATGGACACTCGGACAGAATCAACAGGCCAAGACCATCAGTAATCGAATTTAGGAAGTGTTTATTAGCCGGCCGGTGGCAGAACGAGGGACTAAGTCCCAGGAGCTGCCCCAAACCCCAGTAGACACACAGTTTAAATAGTCCAAAAACCACCATCTTATCAGGAGTAACAGTAATGGGGCAGACTGGTCAGGCAGGATATGGGGCGGGGGCACTCTTAGATAAAGCAGGTTGTTCAATAACCAAGCTGAATGGAGGTTCACAAGGCTTACTACTTCAGCCAGGCAAGATAAGAGTGGACTGGGGGCACATTGGGTTAAGGTTGTTCAATAACCAAGCCGAATGGAGGATTTCTGGGTTTACAGGAATTCAGGATACAAAGATGGGTCCCTCGTAAGCCAGTGAAATGTCAAGGCTTACTACTTCAACCTCATGTCAGATGGGTGCTCCTACCTCTGACATTTTCTGACGTTGTAACCCTGGACAGGACCCTTTAACCTCTCTCTATCTCAGTTTCCTCATGAGAATAATAACAATAGCACCTCCCTCACAGTGTTGTTCTTAGGATCAAACCAGATAACATTTAAAATGCTTTGTAACCTAAGAGCTATATAAGTACTAGCTATTATTCAAATTCCTTACTTCTGTTGTGATATAACTCAAATACATCCTTTTCCAAGAAGCCTTGCCCTATCCTTGTCATTGCTTTGCCCTCCCCCTTTCATAAAGGTGATTGATTCTGTCAGTCAATTACTTCATCACACCCTGATTTCTTTTTATCAGGTAGGGATTCCTCTTAGTGAATCATTCAAAGGTTTTAACCTAAATGTGAACAATCTAGTTAATCAAGTGGGGAAGGATTAGAGGGTGGAATGAAATGATGCTCTATAGGAAGCTTTAGGATAGGTTGAGACCCAGTAACTCCCTGTGGCATTTAGATCAAAGAAGAAACAAATTTAGAACCCAATATTCCAGTGTCTAGCCAGCTCAGTGGTGGAAGCAGGTCCAGCCAAACTTCTGAGAAACCATCCCTTGAGGACAAGGGGAAAAGAAACCTCTTTTCCAACACAAAAGAATGTTCTTGTGAACTTCAGAAAGTCAGAATATTTGGATCTTCCATGGCTGGTCCCAGCAGTGTCTCCAGAGCAGCTTTCATCAGTGTCTGTTTTAAAGAGCCAAGAATAAGCTAGAGACAATTAGGAAAGCTGCATTCTGACTCTTCAATAAGCCTTGGAGAAAGCCTAACAGAACATCTTAAGTTCTTTCTAGAAAAGAAGAAAAAAAAGCTTCCATCTAAGCAGGAGCTGTGTATTACTTGTGCCATGTGGGCTTCTGAGCTTCAGCCTGCTTTCTCCTGAGTCTCTAGAATGTGTAGAATTTGAGGAGGAGGTATGTTTTCTACCAACTGATTATTCACTTGTTGTTCAGTCGTTTCAGTTATATCCAACTCTTGTGACTCCCTTTTGGAGTTTTCTTCACAAAGATACTGGAGGGGTTTGCCATTTCCTTCTCCAGCTCAATTTACAAATGAGGAAACTGAGGCACACAGGGTTAAACAACTTGCCCTGGGTTGCAGCTCAGTAAGATGAGTCTTCCTCACTTCAGACCCAGTCAGTACTCTGTCGTGCCATCTAGCAGTCCCTTTCTTATTCATACCGTATCACTTTAGTAATACCCATTTAATGCTAATTAATTTCAGTTAGTCAGTGGGGGAAGTGTACCTGTCTGGGCTCATGAGCTAATAATAAAGTTCACCCCAACCTCTCAGGATCATCCCCTAGAGTCATGAGGGGAGAAGTAACCCCTTTGTGAAGAACCAAACTGCCAGTGCAAATGAGAATTGAGAGGGCCCCACAGCATATAATATGATATGATATGATAGGCTTTTATTTAACTACCATGAACTTATTCTGTATATATTTGTACATATAAAATAGTATGTACAGGTATATGTTTTGTATATACAGAATTACCTCCCCAGATAGAATACAAGTTCTGTTTGTCTCAGAGGTATTAGATTAGTCACTGCTTTCCCCGGATCCCTATTTTGGAATGGCTGCAGCCAGCATTCCTAGCCATCATTGTCTCTTCTCCAGCTATCCCTAGGGCCTCATTCTTCCTTATCGATGGAAGCAGCCATGTGGCACAGTTGGATAGAGTGCCAGACCTAAAGTCAGAATTCAGATTCAGCTTTAGACGCTTTTTGGCTGTTTGACCTTGGCCAAATGATTTAAGCTCTGTCTGCCTCTTTTTCTACATATTGTAAGATGAGGATATTAGTCGCACATACCTTCCAGAGTTATTGTGAGGAAAAAATGAGATACTATTTATGAAAGAATATGTAATAAATAGGAGTGGTTGTTATATCCTATGGTTCTCTTTTTTTACCTTTCCTCAACCCCTGAATTCCAGTACACTTCTTTGTTTTAAAGAAGGGTTAATCCAGATTCTTGCTGAACTGTTGTTGCCAGCATTATTTTTATGTAATAAATCAGTAATCAGAAATGTTGTGGAAGGCTCATTAAAGCTGTTGATACAGTGAAATTAGAATATACTAACATATGTAGGTAATTTGATTATGAAGTTTAGGTATCCAAATAATCTATTTTGTATTTTTTGAAACATTTTGCATGCAAGCCTGCCGCAGATGTAGATATTTTTCTTTACTGATCATGCTGACCATGGAAAGAACTAGAATAAGAGAAAAATTATTTGATTTTGTGTTTTTGTGGTTTTTTTTTTTTTTGTTCTTTTTTTGGGGGGGGGAGGCAGGGTAATTGGGGATAAGTCACTTGCCCAAGGTCATACTCTTAGTAAGTGTAAAGTGTATGAGTCTGAATTTGAACTCAGATCCTCCTGACTCCAGGACCAGTGCTCTATTCACTGTGCCACCTAGCTGCCCCATTTTGTCTTTTTAAAATAATGTTTTGTGTTGTTTACATGTTGTGCTGTAGGTAATTGCATTATAAAGCTTAAAATGTTAAAAATGTTGAGGTGCAATTTTTAAAAAGTTGAAAGTTTAAGTTAAAGTTTAAAACATTGAGGTACAGTTTTAAACAAGACAAAAACTTTAAAAAATATGTGAAAACTATCTGAGAGATGCCCATACAAACGATATTAATACTTGTCAAATCTGATTTGTACCTGACTACTTGTAATAGATATTAATTCTCATTCACAGAAGAAATATTAGTTAATTATTAAGGCATTTCTTGGGCATTTAGACATTGATGATTTATCTCACTCATATAAACTGAGTAAGTGTAGTAGTTTTAGAATCAAACTGCTGGGTTTTCAGAGGGATGTGAACACTTCTATGTAACTGAAAAACTTGAAATTTTTTTTTTTGTAAATCTTGAGAACAATTGATGAGCAACAAACTACTCTTTCAGTTGATGTATTTCATTAGTCATGAAATTTACAACTGTTCTGTGGGTAATCATTAATTTAGGTTTTTAGGATCCCCACTTTATGTAATTTAACAATCTGAATCTTTGTAATGCTACAAACAAAGACAAAGGTTGAACAATACTCAGTGCAATTTTAAAAATTGTGTTTGAAAACAAGGTTTGACTCTTCAGTAGAGAGTGTTCTGTAGTGAAAAATAAAATCAGAAATTTGCTTGCAAGGCCTCTACATAGTTTTCAAAACACATAGTTTAAAAGTATCTGATTTTAAGTGGAAAGAATATTTTACAAATTATTACAAATATTTTACAAATTATTACAAATATGTTTACAAATTTTATCTTAATGTTACTTACATTTAATAAAATTAAATATAAATGCTTGTGTTACAAATCATGTAAAATGCAATCTACTACTACTCTTTGGAATCATTGTAGGACATTTCCAGGCTCCTTTCAACCATATTCTTCTGTGACCCCCTTCTTTGAGCCAATTGCTAGAGAATTGTTTGAAAGTACTTTCAGATCATTCATGGTCACTGTAACTTATCATTTCCTTTCTTGATGACAAGTTTTAGATATTATGAGAACATATACTTTAATATGTTGGGCTTTTCTTCACTACTTTGACAATAAGATTAGAAGGCTGAGGAAATTGCATTTTGCTTGAAGGATAATTTGTATTTTATTTGAAGTTCTTTTTGGCAGTTTTGTAAAGATCATATGACCATTGAGTAATTTTATTTTCTTTTACTTGTAATAAATATTTGTGGAAGTGATTTTAATACAGCATGTTATGAAAAAGGGCGGTATACTTTTTAGAGATTCTGAGATTATCTCAGAAGTTACGAATTGGAACATCTCAAGAAAGGTCAGCTGTTAGGTATTAATGTTACAGAAGTGTTGTAAGCCTAAAAGGCTAATAATACTCCATAAATTTGTATTTATAATCAAATACACTAATCAAATTTCAATTGACCCCATAATTCCTGCTTACTGATACAAGATGAACATTTTTAGGCAAGGGAGAAATGAAGTCAGCATCTTTCTTGTGTGCAAGGTACTGGGGGGCCAGGAATACAGTTGCTTTGAGAGCGGGGGCTATTTTTGCCTGGCACATTGTAGGTGCTTAGTAAGTGTTGCTTGTATGTGTGCATACAGTAACACCTTACTTAACTAGAAAGTCAGTTATTTAGTGATTTCAGCTGCCAAGAAGCAGGAAAGAAGCAAAAAAGGACACTGAACTGTCAAAATAAATATAACAAAATGCATACACTAATGATTACGCACCCTACTCATAGGAGAAGCCATCTAAATTCTTTAGTAGAGCCTATTTACACATATTTTTTTTTAAAACAATTGGGGTTAAGTAACTTGCTCAAGGTTACACGGCTAGTCATTATTTATGCGTGGGGGCTCATTTTCTGAGGCCGGATCTGATCTCGGGTCATCCCAACTCCGAGGCCAGCGCTCTTACTCACTGCGCCACCTAGCCGCCCCTTTAGGGCAATTGGGGTTAAGTAACTTGCCCAAGGTTACACAGCTAGGTTTTTGTTTGTGTGGATTAAGTGTCTGAGGCCGGCTCCGAACTCAGGTCCTTCTGACTCCAGGGCCGGCGCTGTATTCACTGCGCCACCTAGCGGCCCTTTACACATAATTTTTATTTATTTATTTTTTTTGGAGGGCTATTGGGGTCAAGTAACTTGCCCAAGGTCACATGGCTAGGTTTTTTGTTTGTGTGTGCGTTAAGTGTCTGAGGTCGGATCCGAACTCAGGTCCTTCTGACTCCAGGGCCGACGCTCTACTCACTGTGCCACCTAGCCGCCCCTTACACATAATTTTAATAAACTTGATTATTTAATTTTTTTCAGTCCAGGGAAGGTGAAAAGGATTTGGGGCTACTAATCACTGATGATAATTAAGAAATCAGTGTCAGAGGATTCAGAAACACTTCCAAAATCATTCCAAACAATTAAACAACAGGTGTCCTACATCTTCTGAATTTATAGGCCCTTGCTATTTTGGACTTTAAAAATTTTTTTTAGAGGATAGTAAAATATTGGAATATATTCCCTGGAACTCTTGCCAGTGAATTCTGAAAAAGCTAGGAAGTAGGTGTGGAGTGGTGTGGGATGTGTGTATGTGTGTGAGAGAGAGAAAATGGTCATTTCAGTAGGAAGTAACCTTCATCCATTTATACATAAGTTCCTGTTCTGTGCTAGGTACTGTGCTAAGCCCTGGAGAGATAAGTACAAAGAACAAAACAATCTCTAGTTACAATGAATTAACGTTCTAATTGGGGATATTAGTGTGTGTATATGTGTCATAAAGTAATAAATAGAAATATGTGCTAAGTATTTAAATATAAAGCAGTTTAAGAGACTATATGTTATGTGCCATAATGAAAGAGAGGGACCGAATGAAGTGGAGGTGAAGAGGGAGTATATTCCCTTCCTGGGGGTGACCTGGGCAAAGACCTTTGCAGATGGGAGATGGAGTGTCGTGGGAAGAATGGAGAAAAGACCCATTTGGCTGGCTCATAGAGCATGCAGTGATGATGGAAAAATCTGTTGGGGCAAGGTTATGTAAGACTTTAGAAGCTTAATAGAGGAGTTTATATTTCATCCAAGAGGGAATAGTTGTTTCAGTATGAGAGTAATATCTGGATTTAAAGAAAATTACTTTGTCAGCGGTATGTAGGATGGACTGGAGTGGTGAGACAGATTAATTAGGTGGCTATTGCAATAATCTAGCTGAGTATTAATAAGTGCTTGAAGAAAGGTCATAGCTGTGTGAGATGAAAGAAGGTATTGCATATGACAGATATTGTAAACGTAGAAATAGCAATAGTTGGCACTTGGGCTGAGGGAGACTGAGGAGTTGAGAATGAAACCAATCTTACCACTCTGGGATGTTTGAAGGATGGTGGTGCCTTAAAAATAAATAAGGAAGTTTGGAAGAGGGGAGGGTTTGTAGGGGAAAGCATAAAGAGTTCAATACTCGTTTAAGAAGTTTCTGGGAAGTTGTTTGAAATATCCAATAGACAGTGAAACAGACCTGAAACTCAGTGAAGACTGTGAATAGTACATCTGGGTGTCATCTGCATACAAACAGATGAGGTTATTGAGAGAATATAGAGAGAAGACAAGAGTGACCAGGACCCAACTTTGGGAAATCCCTGTGAAAGAACAGTCACACTGGTAGGAATTGAACAAGGAGAGAGTAATGTCATGAAAGCCCACCAATATCAGGCAATGGGGCAGAGTATTAGAGATCCAAGACTCTTAATCAGAATAACTTGGATTTAAATTCTCTGGCTATGCAGTCCTGAGCAAATTGCTTAACCTTTTATTTCCCTAGGCAATTCTAAGATTATAATTTGAAGAACAGTTCTTCTGTAATTTCTTTATTTGACTGATCTAAGAGTTGCAGAACTGTATTGGTAGTGGGAGTCCCCTTAACCAGTGAAATCAGAAGTTCAGACCCCTCAGTTCTAGTATGTAGATATATACAACTATGTATGTAGACATAACAAGTGAATAGGCACATACATATATGATGTATACCCATATGTATGATATATATCTGTATCCCTGTGGGTGTACTTATATAAATACACATAGATTAAAATTAGAAAGGACTTTGTATTGACTGGGAAGTAAAGAAATAAACTTTCTCTGGCTCTGCAGTCATCTAACTGTTCAACAGTATCCATTTTTATTAGTGTGATAAAGTTATTTGCAGTATTTTATTTTACAACTGTGTTTTAAAGTATACAGAGGTCTTTTGACGCTCTAAACTGCTATCAATAAAACAGTTTGGTTAGAGTAAAGTATTTATGTGGTAGATTAGTGGGAAATAAGACTGGACAGGTTAGGAGACATTGAATACTACCTTGAATACTAGACTAACAATTTTGGAATTTGTCTTATGTTGCACTGGAACTTTCTAAAGATTTTTTTAAAGCAGAGTTTTAAGCAGTGCTGTAATAAAGTCTGTATTTAAGGAAGACTGATTTCTGTTTACTGAGCATACACTGAATATGTGGCACTATAAGAAGTTATCTTAGGTTGGTACAGACTGACAAGAAACATGTCATAATGGATAATGGAAAAAGGTTTTCCTTTTTCTTTTCCTTATTGTATTTTTAAAAAAATTATTTTGGGGCGGCTAGGTGGTGCAGTGAGTAGAGTGCTGGCCCTGGAGTCAGAAGGACCTGAGTTCAGATCCGGCCTCAGACACTTAACACACACACAAACCTAGCCGTGTGACCTTGGGCAAGTCACTTAACCCCAATTGCCCTCCATAAAGCCAATATCTATATATATTTATATACATATTATATATATAATATAGATAGATCTCTATATATCTATATAGATATATCTACATATATATTTTTATACATATTTTTTTTAACCTGCCTCTTTTTCCCTCAACAACAACAAACAGTCAAAATTCCTTTTACAAATAGATGGTCAGGTGAAACAAATTTCTGCATTGGCCTTGTCTCCTTGTACATTTTGAGCTCTTCACTTCTCTGTCAGAAGCTGAGCGGCAGTTTTATCGTCAGCGCTCCTGTTATTAGGTGTTTGTCTTATCATGTTGCTGTTTTTGCTCTACATTAGTTCATATGAATCTCCCCAGCTTTCTAAACTCTTCTTCTGTCCCATTAACACGCTATACCTTGTTCAGTCATTCTTTCTCCCATTGACGGGCATCTCCTCACCTTGTCACTCTTTACTACCTCAAAAAGAACTGTGAATATTTTTGCACATCCTTTGCAAGAGCTTGTTTTGCTTAGGACCAGTTTAGCCCATCCTTCTTCTAGTTCCCTTTTCTCCCCTTTCATTCTTGATTCCCTGTTTATTGAAATACATTTCTTTACTGTGTGTGTGTGTGTGTGTGTGTGTGTGCGCGCGCGTGCGTGCACGCCTGCATGTGTGCGCATGTATGTTCATTCTTCCCTGCTTCTTCCCTTTGACCACTTAGGATGAAAGTGAGGGCCAAGTGTCAGCTGCTTCTCCCTATTGCTCCCCTCGCACTTGTAGAGATGTCTATACAAACACCGTAATTATGTGAGTTAATTTTCCCTAACTTTCCTTTTTGCACCCATTTTCCCCCAACATATTCTTCTTTACCTCTTTTTTCATTCTTCTACTTAAGATCATCAAGATGGAACAGTTCCATTTCCAGGGAATAGACTCCCTCTCTAATAGACTCCCTCTCAAATCCCTGGTGATGATAGGATTCAGAAGGGACACATGCATCATCTCCCCATATTTGAACATTAACAGTTTGGTCTCTTATAATTTATTCATCCATGTTTGCCTTTTTATCTTTAACTCCTTTGTATGAACCCTTATTGATTCTTCTAGCCCTTAGTGGTAACCATCTTCTTTGGTCTCCTTGCCATAAATAAGCTCAGTAAAATAGACTTTATTTCATAGTTTAACCCTAAAAACATTTTACTGTTTGCTCTTAACCTGGTTACTTAAAATAGTTTGACAGCTTCTGGAGTGCAGGGACCAGATCTTCCACTTCTTCTGCATCCCTTGTTCATACAGTGATTGCATAATGAATATTTTTTGTTTGCTTAATAACTTGCCTATGAAGTTCTAGACTCCAAAACATAATTCTTCCTATCTGCATAGGAATCAGGTGATTTCAGAAGTGAAAGGGGCTTCTTAGAGATCATACATTCTAGCCCCAGCATTTTATAGCTAATAAAGAAACTTTGATCCAAAGAATGAAAATAAGTTGTTCAAGAAGTCAGTAGCAGAGCTGTGACTGGAACCCAGGTCTCCTGCTTCCATGTCTAGAGCTCATATTAGAAAATCTGGTGGTAGTATTTTTTATACCCTAACTCCCTCCAAACAAGGAAATAGAATAGAAACCCAATGAATAAATCATGAAGGAGTTTTAAATACAGTTAGCTTGTGATTATTCAACAGTAAAGCATTCTTTGATTACTTAGAATCATTCCTTTCCTTTGGAAGTTTCATTTCTAATTAGCACCTACAGTCAACTGTGGATAAGATGAAAAAAGGAGTATTAACTGGAATCACATGTGGAACAAATGGTACTATATATGGCTTATGCAGTCAGTATCTCCTTTAGTTGATTTTTTGTTGTTTCGTCCTCAGTGGAGACAGTGAAACATCTTTATATTATCATTTTAAATATTGGGAAACTTAGGATATTCCTAAGCATTCCCAGACGGTGTTAAATATTCCCAAATTCCTTCAGTATTTCATAGTAACTGTAGTTTATAGCTTAGATAATGCTTCCTAGCTTGTTGATCAGAGTCTGTTGGTTAAATTAAGACTTGAAACCTGATCTCCACATCAGTCCTGGATTTGTAAGGGAACAGGAATTGTAAAGTACAAAGGAGTGGAGAAGTGAGATGGGAGCATACTTAGTGAGGAGGATAATTTTATGGTATATCTTTTTGTGTGGCTTCTGGTTTTTGCAGGTCAGTGGGTCATAAATATAGTTTGAAAGTGCCCAGGAGATCAAATTAATCAGTTTAATCAAAACCTACAACTGAAAAACCTGAGGCTCTGAAATAAAATACCTTACCTAAATACATATGCAGTTAGTAGCAGAACTGGGATTGTGACTCCAAATTCAGCTTTTTTTTGAACATGCCATACTCATTTTTTTTTTTTTTGAGGGCAATTGGGGTTAAGTAACTTGCCCAAGGTCACACGGCTAGGTTTTTTTGTGTGTTTACGTTAAGTGTCTGAGGCCGGATCCGAACTCAGGTCCTTCTGACTCCAGGGCCAGCGCTCACTTTGCCACCTAGCTGCCCCTCACACTCATTTTTCTAAAATGGGCATAAAAATGGAACATTAATATATGTTTTCTCAATGTTAAAATGAGATATGTAACAAAGGGAGAACACACCTGTTAAAATAATGTATAAGAATTCATTTTGCATAATAACTACAAAAATTACTGAGAATTTTTATTCCCTTTATTTATGTATTTATTGTGCCTCTTTCTGACCTTGTTTTAATTAGAAAATTTGGTGCAAGAAAATGTCAATGAAAAGACCAAAAGGCAAATTTAACTTGTTTTGTGTTCTTAATGCCTGGTAATACACTGTAGAACTTCATAATTAGAAGTCATATATATAAATTAGTCAAACATTTTGTGTGCCAGGAACTAGGGATATGAATAAATTTGCATTTAAGGAAGCAAAGGGATAAGTAATTTATGCCCTCAGGTAGCTCCCATTCTAATGATGGAGACTATATGAAAATAAATACACATCAGATATAGATAGATGGTGGTTCATCCCAAAGGAAAAGGCACTAACATTTAGTGAAATTGGGAATAGCTCTCTATATAACATGGAATTTCAGTTGCATTTTGAAGGAAGCCAGGGAAATGAAATCAGACATGAGGATGGAAAATATTCCAGACATAAAGGGAAAGATAGTACAAAGGTATAGAGATGGGAACTGGAGTTTCATGTGCAAGAAGTAAACAGCAAGTTGGTTGGTAATGCTGGGTTGTAGATTACATAAAGAGGAATAAAATATATAAAGACTAGAAAATAAGGAAACTGTGAAAAGTTTTAAGAACCAAAAATAATACTTTATTTTGATGCTGGTGGTAATAGGGAGCCATTGAAATTTATTAACTGTAGGTGGAGAATGTTGAAGGGGAAATAGTGTGATTAGGTATGAGCTTTTGGAAAAGAACTTTGGAAACCTAGTGTGATCCCCTCAGTAATAACAAAGACCTTATGAAAAAGGGAGGGTTTGTGTTGAAAGATAATGTTCACTTTTATACATGATGAGTTTGAGATTTTTATGAAAATTTTGAGAGGTGCAAAAGCATGAATATACAGTATAGTTGAATTGCAGATCTGGGATCCTCTTGGTTTCTAATGGGAGTTAATGAGATCACTGAGTAAGAAAGGTACCAAGACAAAACCTTGGAGCATTCCCAAGTTAAGTGTGTGTGATATGTGTCGGGGTCCTAGGGTTTCCAGCTGAGTCTTAACCTCTCCCAGGCCTTCAGTGTGCATCTGGTTACATCGCCCCGTATTCACATAAAGGAGAAGTCGAGCCAATGGAAATGGAGAAAGGCACAGGTTTTTTGGCAGAATGGGCGGGTTGTTACATCTCTCCTCTACCCCTCATGCTTCAGCCCTTAAATCCCCCAAAGTGCACTTGCAGAGCTCATGGACAGCTCATGAGGGAAAGTAGGGGGGCCAATCAGAGAACAGAGAGACTGTGTCCAGAACAGCTTGCATACTCCTGCTCACTTACCCTTTGTCCCCAAGATAAACATCAGGGTAACTGGGTATTTTGCATGACAGCACACAATCTGGATGCCTCAGCACTCAGGGCCCCCTGACCTCAGATAAGATCAGCACCTACTGCTGAGTGCTCTTGTTTCCAGATCTGAACTCAGAGAGGCTGCCTGAGGCCCTTGAGGGGCTGCAGGCCCAATAGATATGGACTAACATTCAACCTAGCACACTAGGAAAGAGTGATCTAGGAGACCAGAAAGAGAGCAGTCATTAAAAAATCTAATGGAGAGGGTATCCCAGAGATGGCCTTTGTTGAATTCTAGAAAGAAGGCAGCTGCCTTCGTGGCCATTGGAACAAATTGTTCTCATTCGCCCATTCCACCAGGGAAATCCATGTCTGTAAAGGCAAAGGAAATAGATTGTCCTGTGACAATCATGGAGGGGGCGGGGGGGGGGGGTTGTCTCTCAGTCATTACTGGCAAGGTTCTTGCCAGAGTTCTCCTTAATAGGCTGATCTTTCACCTGGAAGATGGTCATCTACTGGGAGCTAATGTGGCTTCAGAAAGGGCTGAGAAACAGTCGATATGATGTTTACTGCCCAACAACTGTAGAAGAAATGCCAAGAGCAGAACAGAGATCTGTACACAAAATTTATAGATCTGACCAAGTCATCATGAGGGCTTATGGAAAATTATGTCAAAATTTGATTGCCCAAAGGATTTCATCAACATTTTGTAAGTCAATTTCCTGACGGCTTGCATGCCTGGGTTCTTTACATTCACCAGTGGAGTGAAACAAGGCTGTGTGCTTGCCCCCATGCTTTTTTTTCTCTTTTGGAGAGCAGTTGGGGTTAAGTGACTTGCCCAAGGTCACACGGCTAGTTTTTTGTGTGTTAAGTGTCTGAGTCTGGATTTGAACTCAGGTCCTCCTGAGGCCAGTGCTCTATTCACTGCAACACGTAGCCGCCCCACTCCAATGCTTTTTAGCATGATGTTTTCAGCCATGTTCTCAAATGATTTCAATGAGGACAGACATCAAATCAGGGTCAACTACTGCACTGATAGTAAATTCTTCAACTTGAAAAGGCAAGACCAAAGTGGAGGGAGTGTTGGTGAATGAGTTTCTGTTTGCAGATGATTGTGCACTCAGTGCAGGGTCTAAAGCTGAGATGCAACAAAGTATGAATCAGTTCTCTGCTGCCTGTGCTAATTTTGGCCTAATAATTAACACCAAGAAAACGCAGGTGCTCTGTCAGCCACCACCATCCATACGGGTAACCATCAGTTACAGCAAATGGAGAAGTTTTGAATGCTGTGGAGAAGTTCACTTACCTTGGTAGTATACATTCCAGGGATATATACATTGATAATGAGGTTGATGTATGCATTGATGTTTGGGAGGCTCCAAAGGAAAGTGTGGGAGAGAAGAGGTATTGGACTAACTACCAAACTGAAGTTTTACAGAGCCATTTTGCTGACCTCATTGTTGTATGCCTGTGAAACCTGGACAGTATACCAGCACCATGCCAGCAAACTGAATCGCTTCCCTTTGATTGCCTTGGGAAGATTCTGAAGATCATCTGGCAGAATAAGGTACCAGACACTGAGGTCCTCACTCAAACTGCTCTGATGGGGTGGCCACGCTATTGGAATGCAAAATGTATGCTTGCCAAAAAGACTTCATGTATTTCATGTAGAACTCACACAGGGCAACCGTTCATGTGGAGGTCAGAAGAAGCAATACAAGGACACTCTCTCTTAAGAACTTTGGAATTGATTGTGCTACATGGGAGACACTGGCACAGGATCACTCCACATGCCATGCCCACATGAGCAAAGCAGAATTGAAACAGCTCAAAGGAAATGCAAGATGTGCAAATTTAGAGTATTCACCCCAAATGTTCACATAGACTATTTGTGCCTGGTGTAGAGCATTCCGAGCTTGTATTGGTTTGATCAACCATAGTCGCCATACACTTTGAAACTTATCTCTTAGCAGAGTGATGTCTTGCTGTGGGCTGCTCAGTGTCCAGCACTTAGCATGATTCTGAGATGTGAATAAGAAATGACCAGGTCATGTGGGTTGTTCAAGGAAGAATGATGAACTCCATTTATTTATTCTCAGGACAAGGTTTTTATAGGGCAGTAGGACAAAAGAAGGGGACTCAAGTATTCATATCATTATCTTGGTCTGTCATATCCTGAAAGTAGCTTGGCAGTAAGGCTTTTGTTCTCTAGGTGCCAGAAAGTTTTAGAAAAAGTCAGTTAACTCCTTTCATATGCATTCACATTAGAAAGGATGCTCTTGAGAACTGGCTTCAAGGCCAGAAGCCAAAGCTGCATCATCAAGTACGTCTGCTTAGGAACTGACCACCTAAGAATTCAAATATTTTGGTTTTGAACAACTAAAGTCTTGGTGCAGAGCCTATTGGTCTCAGAACTCAAACAACATCCTTTTAAGTGTAACCCATATCAAAAGAACTTGGGAGCTAACTTGATGAAAAGTCTTCTCAAAGAGGTCTTTGATATTCTGGTCCACTGATACCAAGGTAATTATCTGAGCTCCCAACAATGTCTCTTTGAGAATAGAGGACTACAACCAAGAAAAAAGGCAATAAGACTAATACTGAGAAAAGACTATTAGATTTGACAATTAAGCTATTAATCAAAACAATAAATTTGGAGAGAGCAGTTTAAGTGTAGTGATGAGGCTAGAAGCCAGATTGAAGAGACATTAGAAGCCAGTGGAAATATTGAATATAGATAACTTTCTTGAGAAGATTACCTGGGGGGTGGAGGGGGGCAGAGAAAAAGGAAGATGACAAGTGATGATGTTAGATCAGTTTCCACATTTTTTATAGCTTCCTGGCATGTTTAAACTGAAATTTTAAGAAATTCTTTTTTTTTTTTTACAGCATGTGAATTTGAATGTCTCAAAGATTTCTTCCCAATTCAAATTCAGAGTTGACTATGTATTTATGCTGCTTTATAAATCTCACTCACTATTACAATTAGGAATAAAATAGCAAATTTTCATTTTAAGAACTATTTACCGTTTTATTAACTATTGAATTTTACTAATTTCTGTTACTATTGCTGTGTCTTTAAAATGTCATATTTTTTCAAGATATACAGTTGGCATTTTTTCTAAACAGAAGAAAATTAGATTCTTTTTAGCACATTAAGTACTCCTCCATGTGTCTATAAATAAAGGAAAATTGTGGAATATATGTGTATGCGTGTATATGTGTATGTTTGTGTGTGTGTGTGTGTGTGTGTGTGTGTGTGTATGTCTCTCTGCAAATGGGGGCAAACTGTGCTTTAATGCTATTAAAAACAATCAGCATCAGGATTATGAGGGTGTTTTAGTGAACTAAGAGTTCAGTATGTGTTAATATTGTGGCATGGCAACCAAAAAAATTTTTGAAATCTTTGACTACTTTAAGAAAGTATAGTTTGTAAGACTAAGGTGTGATTGTCATCATTTAGACATTATTTAAATGTTGGCTGCTGTTTATTATTATTTTAAATATTTTATTAATTATAATAATATAATAATTAAGGATGATGTTACCACTCAGTTTAGACCACATATTTAATAATCTTTGGTCCTGGGCACTATATTTTAGGAAGAAATTGGTAACCTGGAGGAAGCCAGCATGGTAAAAGGTCTAGAATTTATATGGAATGGGGACTGATCAGTTGAACTGAGACTGTTCATCTTAGAAAAGGATTGGTTGTGGATTGAGGAGGAACATGTGACAATTCTAGCTTTCTTCAAGTATTTGAAGGGCTGTAATGGGGAAGAGGGAACAGACCTGTTCTCCTTGGTTCCAAGGACAGGAGTAATGGGTAGAAGTTGCAAAAGGGCAAATTTAGGCTTGATGCTAGGGAAAACTTTTATAAAAATTAGAGCTTTCTGAAAATGGAATGAGTTGCTTCTGGTGATGCTGTGTTTCCTTTTACTGGGTTGGGGAGGAGTGTCCTCAATTGTAGGCTAGATGGCCATTTGTGGATTATATTCCTTTTGGGGGCATGGGTTGGACTAGATGGTCTCTGTTGTTTTTCCCATCTCAGGGATTCTAAAATGAACAAATCTGAGTTGCAAAGTCACAGCTTATATAGCAACATATACCAGAAAAGATTCTTAGTATCTCTTTCAAAATAAAACAATTTCATACCACATTTAAATATAATTCAACTTTTAAAATTAGATATATAAGACATAACCCATTATGAATGGGCTATATTCCAAATGTTTTTTTTAATTAATTAAACAAATGCTTTATTAACTTCTGGTTTACATAATTCATTTCCACCAAATTTTGAGTTACAATTATTCCCCCATTTTTTCCCCTACCCACCACCCCAGAATAGCAGTCCCACTAAATATCCCCTCATCCAATCTGCTCTCTCCCATATCTTCTCCCATATCCCCTTCAACTTTGCCATTAGGGCAAGGTGAATCTCTGAGATCCAATGCCTGGACATCTTATGAAACATTTAATTTTAAAACTTCGACTTTCAGATCCATTCCCTTCCTCCCTTGTCACCCACTCCCTCTGAGAAGATAAGCAATCCAGTAAGTGTTGTACATGTATAGCTATGCAAAACATTACCATAGTAGATATATTGTAAAAGACTGCTTATATTTCCCTCCCACCCATCTCACCTCCCACCTGGTCCATTCCCTACTTTGATCCTGTCCCTTGTTGAAAGTGGGTACTTCCAACCTCCCCTCCCCCCAGAATGCCCTCCGATCCACCCTCCCCCCTCTCATCCCCCTTTCCCCTACTCTCCTGCAGGGTGAGATATCCCATTTAGTATGTATGTGATTCTCTCCTTGAGCCAACTTCAATGAGAATATGGTTTTGCCTTTTTGCCGTCCTGTTGTTCCCCTCCCCTGCAACTACTTCCCCTTGCCTCTTCTACATGAGACAGTTTACCCTACCCTGTCTCTCTCCATCTCCTCTTGCCACTATCCTCTCTCACCTCTTGACTTCACCCCTTAAGAATCATCCCTTCCCATCAAATTCAACCTGTGCCCTCTATCTATGAATACCGGTAAACATATGCCCATATACCCTTCTTCAATTATTTTCATAATGAGAAAGGTTTCATCAGACACAGTTATTGTTTTTCCATGTAGGAATGTAAATAGTCCAACTTTGATAAGTTCCTTTTGATTTCTTTTCCTTGATTACCTTCTCAAGCATCTCTTGCTTCTTGTGTCTGAATGTCAAATTTTCTATTCAACTCTGGTTTTTCCTCAAGAATGCTTGAAAGTCCTCTATTGCACTGAATGACCATATTTTCCCCTGAAACAAGATACTCAGTTTTGCTGGGTAGGTGACCCTTGGGTTCATTCCCAGCTCTTTTGCCCTTTGGAATATCATATTCCATGCCCTTCAGTCCCTCAGTGTAGAAGCTGCCAGGTCCTGTGCCATTCTGATTGTGTTTCCACAATATTGAAATTGTTTATTCTTGGCTGCTTTTAGTATTTTCTCCTTGATCTGGGGATTCTGGAACCTGGCTATAATATTCCTAGGAGTTTCCTTTTTCGGATCTTTTTCAGGAGGTGATCTGTAGATTCTTTCAACCTCTGTTTTGCCCTCTGGGTCTAACACATCAGGGCAATTTTCCTTGAGAATTTCTTTAAGGATGATTTCTAGGTTCTTTCTTTGATCATGGCTTTCAGGTAGTCCAATAATTTTTAAATTGTCTCTCCTGGATTTATTTTCCAGGTCAGTGGTTTTTCCCATGAGATATTTCACATTGCCTTCTATTCTTTCATTTGTTTGGATCTCTTTAACAGCATCTTGATTTCTCATAAAGTCACTAGCTTCCATTTGCTCCAGTCTAACTCTGAAGGAATGAATCTCCTCAGTGAACTTTTGAGATTCTTTTTCCATCTGGCAAATTCGACTTTTTAAGGCATTCTTCTCATTGCCTTTCTGAGCCTCTTTTGCCATTTGAGTTAGTCTATTTTTTAAGGTGTTATTTTCCTCAGTCAGGCTGTTGACTATCATTTCATACTTTTCTTGCATCTTTCTCATTTCTCTTCCCAATTTTCCCCTACTTCTCTTATCTGCTTCTTAAGGTCCTCTATGGCCTGTAGCCAGCTTGTATTTTTATTTGGGGCTTTTGGTGCAGGGGTTCTGACCTCACAATCCTCCTCCATGCTTTGATCCTCTTTGCCCCTAAGATAGGAGTCCAATGTTGAATTTTTCTGTTTATTTTGTTTCCTTTACCTAGGCATGTTGCCACTTAATTACTTGATTTTTGGGCTTGTTGCCACAGTGGGACTCTGCCACCAGACAGGAGAGCTTCCGTCCCAAATGTGGGGTCTTCACAACTTCCACCAGTTGGTTGGCCTCTGTAAAGCCTCCACCTGCTCTGGCAAATTGGATACCCACCCCAAACTTCACCCCCAGACCACAATCCAGATCCAGGCAGTTTAAAGCAAGAGAGATTAACCCCCAGAATGATTGCTGGATCTCCCTGCAGTTCGCAGACCAGGAGCTAGAGCCTCCACTGATGCTGTAAAATGGCTTCTGTGCCGAGTTTCTTCAGCAGCTTTTCATCCCCAGGGGAGGAAGCCACGTGTTCCCCAAATACTGGTCCCAAAGTCCATAGGGCACTAACCTCTCACTTTGTCCTAGGCATGTCTGTGCTGATAATTCTGGAATCGCCACAATTGCTGGTATTCTGGGGTTCCACCAGCCGGCTGAAGGCCTGGCCGCCCTGGGGCTAAAACCGCGGACCTGGGCTCGCTCTGCGGGCTGCGCTGTCGCTTCCCAGCGTGCTGGGCTGCCTGCTCTCAGAGTGCTGTACTGGCTGCTCCCTGCAGGGCTGCTGGGCTGTCCTCAGCATGAGGTTAGCTTCTCTGTGCCGTTCTGTGGGTGCTGTGGCTCCAGAAGTTGTTAGGCGCTCCCTTTCACATTGTTTGAAATTTGTGTGGGGCAGAGCACATTGGAAATGCTGTTTCTACTCCGCCATCTTGGCTCCGCCCACCTCTCCATGTCAAATTTTAAGGTTTCAAACAGAACACTGAACTTGTAGTGTAGCAGTGGAACCTAACCTAGTCAGCATGCATTAACACTACTTTATAGCTGAGGTCCTAGGAAACCATATAAAATGAACTGAAGGCCAGCAAAGTAGCCATGGAATATACAAACTGATTGTGGGACCATCTAAAAATAAAATCTCTTCCAACCATTTTCTTGAGAATGTGCTTCTGGAATCTGTATCACTACTATCATATATGCTTCTGCTTTCCAGGACTCAAAATTCAGTCTAGTACTAGAATTTAATTAGCTTCATTTATAGTATATTAGGTAAAGATTAGTAAGATGGAAACATACACTGGACTTAAGAGCTATCAGCTCTGGATTTGGGTCTTAGGTCTGGTAGTTTATAACTATATATATATATATATATATATATATATATATATATGTGTGTGTGTGTGTGTGTGTGTGTGTGTTTGTGTGTGTGTGTGTGTGTGTGTGTGTGTGTGTGTGTAAAATAACTAGCCCAGCTAGCCCAGCGGCTGTAGGGATCACTTGGTCCTGGGGCTCAGCTCCCAGAGGGCTGTCGGTTCCCAGTGTGCTATGCTGCCTGCTCTCAGAGTGCTGCACTGGCCGCTTCCTGTAGGGCTGCTAGGTTCTCCTCAGTGGGAGGTTAGTTTCTCTGTGTAGTTCTGTGGGTTCTGGGGCTCCAGAAGTTGTTCAGAGTCCCCTTTTACATTGTTTGGAAGTTGTGTGGAGCAGAGCACCTTGGAAGTGCTGTTTGTACTCCACCATTTTGGCTCTGCCCCCCATATTCCAAATGTTAATTTTAAAATCATTTGATTGTAATTTGTATTGCTCCGTAGGAACAATCTTAGAAATGGATAGATTCTCAAGCTTGGCCATATAGGTCTATACTATAGATGCAAATATATAAATGTACATATAAACATGTGTCTATAATCTATAGTAATGGTAAAATGTTAACATTACAAAGTATTTTACATGTTATCTCTTTAACACAATAATCCTGAGCATATATATTAGTACAAATATTATTATCTCATTTCTGTGATGAGGAAATTGAAGCACAAAGATCAAATTAGTTATTTTACACACACACACACACACACACAAACACACACACACACACACATATATATATATATATATATATATATATATATATATATATAGTTATAAACTACCAGACCTAAGACCCAAATCCAGAGCTGATAGCTCTTAAGTCCAGTGTATGTTTCCATCTTACTAATCTTTACCTAATATACTATAAATGAAGCTAATTAAATTCTAGTACTAGACTGAATTTTGAGTCCTGGAAAGCAGAAGCATATATGATAGTAGTGATACAGATTCCAGAAGCACATTCTCAAGAAAATGGTTGGAAGAGATTTTATTTTTAGATGGTCCCACAATCAGTTTGTATATTCCATGGCTACTTTGCTGGCCTTCAGTTCATTTTATATGGTTTCCTAGGACCTCAGCTATAAAGTAGTGTTAATGCATGCTGACTAGGTTAGGTTCCACTGCTACACTACAAGTTCAGTGTTCTGTTTGAAACCTTAAAATTTGACATGGAGAGGTGGGCGGAGCCAAGATGGCGGAGTAGAAACAGCATTTCCAATGTGCTCTGCCCCACACAAATTTCAAACAATGTGAAAGGGAGCGCCTAACAACTTCTGGAGCCACAGCACCCACAGAACGGCACAGAGAAGCTAACCTCATGCTGAGGACAGCCCAGCAGCCCTGCAGGGAGCAGCCAGTACAGCACTCTGAGAGCAGGCAGCCCAGCACGCTGGGAAGCGACAGCGCAGCCCGCAGAGCGAGCCCAGGTCCGCGGTTTTAGCCCCAGGGCGGCCAGGCCTTCAGCCGGCTGGTGGAACCCCAGAATACCAGCAATTGTGGCGATTCCAGAATTATCAGCACAGACATGCCTAGGACAAAGTGAGAGGTTAGTGCCCTATGGACTTTGGGACCAGTATTTGGGGAACATGTGGCTTCCTCCCCTGGGGGCAAAAAGCTGCTGAAGAAAGTGCTGCACAGAAGCCATTTTGCAGCATCAGCAGTGGCTCTAGCTCCTGGTCTGCGAACTGTAGGAAGATCCAGCAATCAGTCTGGGGGTTAATCGCTTTTGCTTTAAACTGCCTGGATCTGGATTGTGGTCTGGGGGGGGAAGTTTGGGGTGGGTATCCAACTTGCCAGAGTGGGTGGAGGCTTTACAGAGGCCACACAACTGGCGGAAGTTGTGAAGACCCCACGTTTGAGCGGAAGCTCCCCTGTCTGGTGGCAGAGTCCTACTGTGGCAACAAGCCCAAAAAATCAAGTAATTAAGTGGCAACATGCCTAGGCAAATGAAACAAAATAAACAGAAAAGTTCAACATTGGACTCCTATTTTAGGGCAAAGAGGCTCAAAGCATGGAGGAGGACTGTGAGGTCAGAACTCCTGCACCAAAAGCCCCAAATGAAAATACAAGCTGGCTACAGGCCATAGAGGACCTTAAGAAGCAGATAAGAGAAGTGGGGGAAAATTTGGGAAGAGAAATGAAAAAGATGCAAGAAAAATATGAAATGACAGTCAACAGCCTGACTGAGGAAAACAACACCTTAAAAAATAGACTAACTCACATGGCAAAGGAGGCCCAAAAGGGCAATGAGGAGAAGAATGCCTTAAAAAGTCGAATTTGCCAGATGGAAAAAGAATCTCAAAAGCTCACTGAGGAGATTCATTCCTTCAGAGTTAGACTGGAGCAAATGGAAGCTAGTGACTTTATAAGAAATCAAGATACTATTAAACAGATCCAAACAAATGAAAGAATAGAAGGCAATGTGAAATATCTCATGGGAAAAACCACTGACCTGGAAAATAGATCCAGGAGAGATAATTTAAAAATTATTGGACTACCTGAAAGCCATGATCAAAGAAAGAACCTAGAAATCATCTTAAAGAAATTCTCAAGGAAAATTGCCCTGATGTTTTAGACCCAGAGGGCAAAATAGAGGTTGAAAGAATCCACAGATCACCTCCTGAAAAAGATCCCCAAAAGAAAACTCCCAGGAATTTTATAGCCAGGTTCCAGAATCCCCAGATCAAGGAGAAAATACTACAAGCAGCCAGGAAGAAACAATTTCAATATTGTGGAAACACAATCAGAATAGCCCAGGACCTGGCAGCTTCTACACTGAGGGATCGAAGGGCATGGAATAAGATATTCCAGAGGGCAAAAGAGCTGGGAATGAACCCAAGGGTCACCTACCCAGCAAAACTGAGTATCTTGTTTCAGGGGAAAATATGGTCATTCAGTGGAATAGAGGACTTTCAAGCATTCTTGAGGAAAAAACCAGAGTTGAATAGAAAATTTGACATTCAGACACAAGAAGCAAGAGATGCTTGAGAAGGTAATCAAGGAAAAGAAATCAAAAGGAACTTATCAAAGTTGGACTATTTACATTCCTACATGGAAAAACAATAAATGTGTTTGATGAAACCTTTCTCATTATGAAAATAATTGAAGAAGGGTACATGGCATATGTTCACAGGTATACATGGATAGAGGGCACAGGTTGAATTTGATGGGAAGGGATGATTATTATTTTTCTTTTTGGAGGGCAATTGGGGTTGGGTTACTTGCCCAGGTTCACGTGGCTGGGTTTTTGTTTGTGTGATGGGTGTCTGGGGCTGGATCCGAGTTCGGGTCCTTCTGGCTCTGGGGCTGGCTCTCTGCTCGCTGCACCACCTAGCCGCCCCAAGGAAGGGATGATTCTTAAGGGGTGAAGTCAAGAGGTGAGAGAGGAAAGTGGCAAGAGGAGATGGAGAGAGACAGGGTAGGGCAAACTATCTCATGTGGAAGAGGCAGGGGGAAGTGGTTGCAGGGGAGGGGAAGAACAGGAAGGCAAAAAGGCAAAAGCATATTCTCATTGAAGTTGGCTCAGGGAGAGAATCACATACATACTAAAAGGAATATCTTACCCTCGCTCACTCTCCTGAGTAGGGGAACGGGGGATGAGAGGGGGGATGATGGATGGGAGGGCATTCTGGGGAGAGGGGAGGTTAGAAGTACCCACTATCCAAGCGGACAGGATCAAAGTAGGGAATGGACCAGGTGGGAGGTGAGACAGGCGGGAGGGAAATATAAGCAGTCTTTTACAATATATCTACTATGGTAATGTTTTGCATAGCTATACATGTACAACACATACTGAATTGCTTATCTTCTCAGAGGGAGTGGGTGACAAGGGAGAAGGGAATGGATCTGAAAATCAAAGTTTTAAAATTAAATGTTTCATAAGATGTCCAGGCATTGGATCTCAGAGATTCACCTTGCCCTAATGGCAAAGTCGAAGGGGGTATGGGAGAAGATATGGGAGAGAGCAGATTGGATGAGGGGATATCTAGTGGGACTGCTATTCTGGGGTGGTGGGTAGGGAAAAAATGGGGGGAAAATGTAACTCATAATCTGGTGGAAATGAATGACGTAAACCAGAAGTTAATAAAGCATTTGTTTAATCAAAAAAAAAAATTTGGCATGGAAGTTGGCAGTATAAAATATAAGGGAAATAATACTCATTTAGCAAAAGAAATAACTGGAAAGCATTGAGTTAGATTAAATTACATAGCTATGCAAAAATATTATCTTTTTGACAGAGAATGGCCACAGGGAGGTTAGGTGAAAACAATTGGCATTAATCTGAATGACTGAGCGGACCTAGTGTTTCCACAAGCCCTGTATTCTGCACTCTCTTGCCTTGCATGCTGCAATCTGGTAGCATTTTTTAAACACCCCCTAAATGTTCCTGCTTATAAATAGCAGCTGGTTGTTTAAATCCTTGATGTGTACTGCAAGTGAAATTAAATTGTGCTTCATTTTCAAAGCAAAAGGCTGACTAGCTGGATGCTTAATTACTGTTGAAGTGGAGTACCTGTTACTCTGGAAGAGGGCTCAGTGCAGTTTTTTAACCTAAGGTTTCAGAAGCTGAGATTTGCAGATAATACTTCACTGTCAAAGGAACGCTGGTTCAGCAGTATATTTCCAAATGTGGATTTGGCAAGAATATAAAGGCCACATCTTGTGTAATTTGTGGTGTCTTGGAAAACAGTCTGCTTCGGTTTTCGGGTGTACACAGCTGTACAGAATTTTATACTGATGTTTTGTGCTTGTAAAACCTGACTACAGTGCTTATAAGGAAATTCTTTCAATCTCTTCCCCCCTTTGACTACTCTTTACCTGTACTCTTTTATAATATTTTATAATCATTTAATTTTAGTATATAAGGATATGTGTAGAGAATATTTTTGGTTTTAATATTTTGAGCTCTTGGGAATGAAGGGAGTGGTTATTGGAAGGAAATGCATTTATTTTTGTTAAGGAGCAATACTTTGTTAATGAGTGAAATATTTCTGGTATTCAGTATGCTGAAGTGGGCATAAGAAGATGATTGGTGAAGATTTTTTTAAAAAAGTATTCTTGTTCTATATAAACAGCAAAATAGAAATCTGTAAAACAAACAAATTTATAAATTTGAATTGTATAAAAAGAAACTGCTATATTAAATTGATTATTTTTTGAGGCAGAGTTATGCTTTCATTGGCATAGGGCAATCCAAGTGTAGAAACTTCCTCCATCAATGTGCTCAGCTGCATTCTATAATTTAAAATCAGATAAATTTTCCTGTGGCACAGAAATTTTAAGTAATTTGCTCATATTCATAGTTCCTGAATCAGGTCTTCCTCACTCCAAAGTTTACCTTCTATTATGTGGTGCCTATTAATGTTGATTATTATATTCAGTTGCATAAATGTTTTTCTTTCTTTCTTTCTTTCCTTCTTTCTTTCTTTCCTTCTTTCTTTCTTTCTTTCTTTCTTTCTTTCTTTCTTTCTTTCTTTCTTTTTAAAGCAATTGGGGGTAAGTAACTTGCTCAAGGTTACACGGCTAGTCATAATTTATATGTGGGCGCTCATTTTCTGAGGCCGGTTTCGATCCCGGGTAATCCCAACTCAGAGGCTGGCATTCTTACTCTCTGCGCCACCTAGCTGCCCCTTGCATAAATGTTTTTAGTTTATTCAAACTACTGATTATGCAATCAGTTCATCTAATCATTTGAAGTATGTTGATTGTGCTTTATTTTTACATAGCTTAGCTGAGTTTTGTTGTCTTACAATATCATAGTCATTGGAGGCCTACACCATCACAGTAGTATTAATTAATATCCACATAAGCAAGATTTTTTATTGATTTTAAATAACTTAATATAACAATTATTCTGTCTTTATTTTAATTTGTCTAGTTTGGACATTTAGGTATTGATTTTTAAAACAGCTAAATGAAATTACTAATTCCTGTTGTCCTTTTCTTCTAGGGAAAAAGGATTGGATTGTAGAAGTTGCTGAATCCCCTGATGTAAATTCCATTCAGGTTTTCTGGAAAAGAGTCACCTGTTAAAATTTACTACAGAAACTTTTGTGGATTTTAAAATATTTGAAACCTGAATCTTTAGTTTGCTCGTAGCAAGGCATAATTTAACCTCTTCAAAGAAAATGATCAAGGTCTCATGCAACCATCATTTTTTCTGGAAACTGTTCTTCAGAAGGGAAGTATACATGTAAATAGAAGAGATGATCATGCTTCCTGTAGTCATTTAAGACTAACCTCTTTTAAATCATGACCAGCTTGAAGCGGTCCCAGACTGAAAGACCTGTTGCCACTGAAAGAGCATCAATGGTTGGAACAGATGGGATTTCCAAGGTTCACACTGATGACTTCTACATGCGACGCTTCAGGTCGCAGAATGGCAGTTTGGGTTCTTCTGTCATGGCTCCTGTGGGACCCCCTCGTAGTGAAGGTTCCCACCATATTACCTCCACTCCTGGAGTCCCAAAGATGGGGGTTAGGGCAAGGATTGCAGATTGGCCACCAAGAAAGGACAATGTTAAAGAATCTAGCCGATCAAGTCAAGAAATGGAGACATCCAGTTGCCTTGACAGCATGTCCTCCAAAGGCAGTCCAGGAAGTCAGGGTAGTTCAGTTAACCTTAACTCCAGTGACTCTGCCATGTTGAAAAGCATACAGAACACTCTTAAAAGCAAAACAAGACAATCAGACAACATGGATTCCAGATTTCTCATGCCTGAAGCTTATCCTGGTTCCCCTAGGAAAGCCCTTCGCAGAATAAGACAACGTAGTAACAGTGATATTACTATAAGTGAACTTGATGTGGATAGCTTTGATGAATGTATTTCACCCACATACAAAACTGGCCCATCACTGCACAGGGAATATGGTAGCACATCGTCAATAGATAAGCAGGGTACTTCAGGAGAAAGTTTTTTTGATTTGTTGAAAGGGTACAAAGATGACAAATCTGATCAGAGAGGCCCAACTCCAACAAAACTGAGTGAATTTTTGATAGCCAGCGGAAGCAAGGGTTCTGGCTTTTCTCTGGATGTGATAGATGGACCTGTCACACAGAGAGAGAACCTTAGACTATTTAAAGAAAGGGAGAAACCACTCAAGAGACGTTCTAAATCAGAAACAGGGGACTCATCCATTTTTCGTAAGTTACGTAATGCCAAATGTGAAGGGGAACTTGGAAAATCATCAGACCTTGAAGACAACCGATCAGAGGACTCCGTCAGGCCTTGGACTTGTCCAAAGTGTTTTGGTCACTATGATGTCCAGAGCATATTGTTTGACTTGAATGAGGCAATTATAAATAGGCACAATGTTATAAAACGGAGAAATACGACCACAGGAGCATCTGCAGCTGCTGTTGCTTCTTTAGTTTCTGGACCTTTATCTCACTCTGCAAGTTTCAGTTCCCCTATGGGCAGTACTGAGGACTTGAATTCTAAAGGTAGCCTTAGCATGGACCAGGGAGATGACAAGAGTAATGACCTTGTAATGAGCTGTCCATACTTTCGAAATGAGATTGGTGGAGAAGGAGAAAGGAAGATCAGTTTATCCAAATCAAATTCTGGTTCCTTCATTAATGAAAGTGCCTCATTTGAATCTACTCTTAGCTCCCATTGCACAAATGCAGGAGTGGCTGTTCTTGAAGTGCCCAAGGAAAATTTGGTTTTGCATTTAGATAGAGTAAAGAGATATATTGTGGAACATGTGGATCTCGGCGCATACTATTATAGGAAATTTTTTTATCAGAAGGGTAAGTGGTGTTTTTAATTAATTTATTTTGCTATACTTACTCAAAATATTAAATCCTTTATATCAGAGGAGAACTTTGGGCACTATGTAATGATAGAGCTGATAAATTTTTTTTTTTTAAGGCAATTGGGGTTAAGTAACTTGCTCAAGGTTACACGGCTAGTCATTATTTATGCGTGGGTGCTCATTTTCTGAGGCCGGTTTCGATCTCAGGTCATCCCAACTCCGAGGCCAGCGCTCTTACTCACTGCGCCACCTAGCTGCCCCTCAAATGAACTTTTTAATTAACTATATCAGGGTTTTAGGCCCATTATCCTCTCACTCTCTATGGTAAGTGGAATGAAATAACATTGATGAATTTAAAGTACAAAGTAGATCTCTTTTAAAGGTGTCTATAATTGCAAGAAAGCTTAGTCTCACATTCATGCAGCCTTGTCTAGATATTCTTTTGTTAAAGAAAAACATTTCCTTACTTTACTAAAAAGCAAAACAAATTGTAAATTCTCTGTAATAATAATTTTGATTAGAATTAAGTAACAAAAAAGTTTAGTCTTATCAGTATTGAGAAATTGTAGGAGGGGGGTTTATACTTTTGCTTGTGTGTATACACATTTTTTTTACTGCAGTCATATAAACATTGTCCTTTGACTAGCTACAGTCATTGTTTGCGGTGTCCGGGATACCTATACCTGTTTAAATAACTTGTTTTTCTAGGTAAGCTATTTATGGAACAAGCATCTAATTCATATATGATCTTATTTGAATATTTTTAACTTCATATTTCCTTGGCTGGCATTTAAACATGAAAGATGTTGTCTTAGAAGTATCTTTTTGCAGCTCATTTTCTAAAATTTCTTTATTTTGCAATTATCTTATCTCCGTGTAATTTCCATGCCTTGGTCACCTCCCCTGTTGTTCTTCTTTCTGTTATGAGTTTATTTTTTGTATTTAATCATTGTTCATTTATGTTCTTGTGTGTATGTGGGTTCCATAATCCCATATTTCTGGTATGGTTAACATTTTCCTAACCAAATCCATAACAAAGTATTCTTCATTTACAATTCTGTTCACCTACTCAAACATGACTAGAACAAATATTTTCAACTTTAGTACTGCAAAAGGTCCGTTATTTGTCAGCAGTGGGTATTCTCTATTCTGGTGCCAATTATAACCCCTCAGCACTTGAGATAAGTTCTTGTTTTTAAGTAATTAAATTTTCTGTCCGCCAGCCTTCTGTAATGAGTGTCTTTGAACCTAGTTGTAGGTTTTTAGCAAGGAGGCAGTCTATCCCTGAACGATACTGATTGGTATGAGCTTCTGATGTTATGTGACTGTTAATCTTCAAAAATCTAGGGATATAGATATATAAATTTTTTTTCCACTTTTTGGAGGGCAGTTGGGGTTAAGTAACTTGCCCAGGGTCACACGGCTATGTTTTTGTTTGTATGTGCGTTAAGTGTCTGAGGCTGGATCCGAACTCAGGTCCTTCTGACTCCAGGGCCAGCGCTCTACTCACTGCGCCACCTAGCCGCCCCTAGGGTTATATTTTTTTCTGAAATGAAGCATTGAAATAGAACTGTACTAGGGTGAAGACTGATGGGTAAATGTGTGCCCAAATAGTAAGGATTAAAAAGATGAAAAACAAAGAGTCACAACCCATGAATAAAAGAACCCTAAAACTCCACCTTACACCCATTACATTAACAAAGAAAGAAAGTGAGTATCATTGGAGGGGCTTTGTATGAACAGGCACACTAACACACAATTGGTAGAGCTCCATACTGGAATGTAGTTTGGAATTATTCTCAGAAGGGTAGTAAAGTGTGTATACTTATTGACCCAGTGATGGCACCAGGAGGCTTATCCTCCAGAGTGATCAAAGATGGAAGGAAAGTACCAATACCTATAAAAATTAGCAATACTTTTTGAGTGTAGGAAGGAACTAAACACTAACCCCATTAGTTAGAGAATGACTGAACACATTATAGTATATGAGCATAATAGGACATTATAGTACCAAAAGAAATTATGAAGGGAATGGATTCAGAGAAACTTGGGAAGACTTGTATGAACTGGTAAAGTGAAATGTGCTGAAGTGAGCAGAACCAGGAGAACAGTGTATTCAGTGACTTTAACACAAAAATGAAAGGCAATCAATGTAATGGTCAACCATGACTCTAGAGGATCCATCTCCTAACAGAGAAGTGATGGACCAGAGGTACAGAACAAGGGATACATTTCCATGTATGGCCAGTATATTGCTTTGCTTGACTGTGCTTATTTGTTATAATTTTTGTGGGGTAGGCAATGGAGTGATGGTAATGCCTGCATTTATTTGTTTGTTTGTTTGTTTGTTTAATTGTTTATTTATTCATTCATCCATCTATTTATTTACTGGTTTGTTTATTCATTTATTTATTTACCTATTTATCTGCTTGTTTGTTTGTTTATTTATTTTGCTTTTTGGAGGGCAGTTGGGGTTAAGTGACTTGCCCAAAGTCATAGTAATGTAGTAAGTATGTCAGGTGTCTGAGGCCACATTTGAACTCAGGTCCTCCTGACTCCAGGGCCAGTGCTCTATTCACTGTGCCACCTAGCTGCCCATCAATGAAGTATTTAAAAGAATGCATAGCAGAGAAGGGGAGAGGCAGAGGGAGATTCAGATGAGCAGGACAGCTTTGAAACTAACACGTTCAGTTTATTCTATTTTTGAAGGAAATAAGCTGGATGTGTAGTGCTCTTAGTTTCACACGTAGCCCTCTTTTTCTGTTATATGAAAATGTCCATATTTATTGGTGTTTGTCAAGTTCAGAGTAACAGTTTCTTTTAAAAGAACATCTTCCATCAAAGCCCTCAGTCTCTCTTCATCTACGTCACCCCCACTTTATATTCCAGGTAGCAGAAGTAATTTTCGGGAATGCTATTCATTTAGGAAGTATTCCCTTTCAATTCTATTTTTATATTTCAGTTATTTTATACTGTCCTAACTTTCAAGTTCACTGAGTTGCAGCTTTCTACATGTAATTACCTAATAAATTTTGCTCTAACACTGAAGTAAAAGTCAACATAAGGCAGCTCCGTCAAGGGCCCTGTCCAAGAACATCTGCTTAACTGGTAGGTCTCATTAGAGTCTCATTTAAGTAACTATCCCATGAATCCAACTATCTAGTGTGTGTTTGTTTTCCTCTTTTCAGCCTGGGCATCCACTGGCCATCTCAAAAGAGCCTGTTCTCCTTCTTGCCCCTCTTCTTGATGCCTGAAAACACTAAGGATCCAGACGCACTTATCCCTTGTTTCTCCTCTGTGCTTTTTTTTTGCTCCCTTACCTGACGTGTGACAATCACGTGAGCTAAGGAGGAACACAGAAGCAAAAGGAAGCTACATCATCTCCCAATAATACAGTATTGATTCAGGGTCAGAGCCAAATGCTGGTATATATCGTAGTGGGTTCTTCTGTTGTTTGTGTAATGCACATGTCCAAGTTTGATAAAGGACTGTAGGTCCTGTCACAGCATCCCTTGCCAGAGAAGGCATTATTCTTTATTTTATGGATTAAGATACAGGTAAAGAATGGTGCCATTACAGAGATTGCTTTAGGAATGTTGGGATATTGCATGAATCTCTTTTAACTCTAGCTTTAGTTACATTAGTATGAAAGTTATAATGAGCTCTGTAAATATGCTGACTTTAATCATAAGATTGTGAATATAGCTGCTGTAATTAGCCTAAAAACTAAAATAGCTCCTCCCACGTGTTTTTATCATGGTATTTGCTTTACCCTTTAAAGATTACCTGTTGAATGAAATAATACAACTATATTGTTAGTGTGTACTTTGTGAATATTTAGGCTTATTATCATGTGCAACAGTAAGTACCACTTTAGGAAAATCCTGTCGTACGGGGCCAGCTCTACACAAATATTTTCAAACCATTGTCTTGACCAGCATTTGATTGGCTTTTAGTGTCTTGGGATATTTTCCTTTGAAGGAACTTCCACTGTGGTAACTGGGATAGGTTCTCTAGGGTAAAATATCATTAAAAAATCCATTATTCAATCATTTGACTTCACAGAACAAAAGAACAGAAGATCAGAGATATAGAGCCAAAAGATGCCTCAGAAATCGTTTTCTATTCCCCTAACTTTACAGATGAAATGAAGGCCCGTAAATATTGAATTACTTGGCTCAAGGTCATAGGCTGTAATGTCAGAAGTGAGATTTAAACCTAGGTCTACTGCCTCTTGCTGTTTCTACCACAGCAATATAGGATAGAAGCTACATTTAACAGAGTATGGGCCAGAATATTTCTACTGATTCTAAGCTTTCCTTATTAGTGTTATAGACTGTCATTGGCTTAGTTAATTCTAGGAAAGTAAAGCAAATTATAAGAAACAGTTACACTGTTTGGTACTAATTGAAATGTACAGAAGCAATTTTATGTAAGTGTAATTAATCTATATTAAAGTTCTTATAGGATATTGCTGCCAAAGCAACTAATGGAGTTAGTGATTTGGTGTCTCAGTTCAGGTAATATATAGTAAAAAGGTTGAAAATATGAATAGTATTTGCCTAATTTTCTTTTTCTAAGGAAAAAATGTTTTAATAGTCAAGTGATTTTAAAGAAAAATAGAAATAAAGTTTTTGTGGTATCATCCTCTGACCTTTGGGTACCAAATATTGTCCAAAAATATTCTCTAAAAGATTAGCAATGTCTTAATAACATACCCTAAGTGTCATATGACTTAGCTTCTAGGTAAAAATGAAAGATTTTGACTTTTAAAATTGTTTTACAGCTCAGTAAAGTTGAAACCTCAACACTTTTATATTTGATATGAAATCACAGAAAATTTAATATGGAATTTCAATTCTTGATTCCTCCTATCCCTTGGTTCTTGGAGGACATGTAGGTAGAGTGGAGGCTTTGGGGAATACTACCATGATGGAGAGACTTTCAAGACAGAGTGGCGGTGCTATACTTTTTTTTTTTTTTTGCTTTTTTTTGGAGGGCAATTGGGGTTAAGTAACTTGCCCAAGGTAACACGGCTAGGTTTCTGTTTGTGTGTGCGTTAAGTGTCTGAGGCCAGATCTGAACTCAGGTCCTTCTGACTCCAGGGCCGGCGAGCTGCACCACCTAGCCGCCCCGCCGTGGTACACTTTTCAAGAATCAACCTATGTTGTCAAGTTATAATGAAAGGTTACTCAGGTGTAGAGGGGTGGTAATGTTGATGCAAAAGTCCACACACTGATTAAATCAAATATCCTTGATGTATTAAAATCAAAGGATCACAAATTTAGAACTGTCTGTCTAATCCAAACATTTCATTTTACAGATGAATGAACTAAGACCCAGGATGATTAAATGACTAACAATCAGCTCCCACTGACTCCAGATCTAGCCTTCTTTCCATGGCACCATGATGCCTCAATATCTTATTGAAATTCTGTTTTAAAGTATTCAATACTATGACCAGTCCAAGACTTCAAAGAATAGAGGCATAGTCTCTATAATCAGTTGATCAAATTATGGGGTTTGTTCATTTTTGCACTATTGTCTGCCTACCTTTCCCACAGATACATGACACTGTCACTCATAAATTATATTTAGTATCTATTTCATCATATTACACTATTAGCCTAATCTCATTATTTTGTATACTCGGGAAATGAAGCTTTTTTAGATCTAGGAAACTCTCCTCTCTCAGTGGCAATTAGTACTGTTTTATATCCAGGAGAGATAAAGAGAACTTGATGCATGTTCCATTCTAGTGTAAATGGATCTCTGGGACCTTAGAACACACCAACCAGGAGTAGCTGAGATAAAGACAAAGATGAGTTGGTAAAATTCCTTTCATAAGGACAAAATTCTATAGGAGTTCAGAAGACGAGGAGATTATATTTGGTAGAGGTGATCCAGAAAACCTTAATTGAGGGGGTAACACTGCAGTTGAATCTTGAAGTATAAAATGTTGACAGGGAAGTATATTCTCCATAGAAAAGATGGGGAATTTAGAGGGCCTAGAGAATGTCTGAGGAACAGTGAGGGGTACATTTTGACTGGGGCATAAATGTTAGGGGAGTAGCAGAAGATCAGTTGGTAAAGATAAGATGAGGCCATATTTAAGAGATCCCTGAATGCCAGTTTGATTAAAATCAGTAAAGGTTTTTGAGTGGAAGAATAATAATTGCTTTAGTAAAAGTATTCAGTAGCAGTATAAAGGATGGGCTGAAGGAGGCAATAGAAAGGGAAAGATGCCGTAGATATATTTAGAAAGTCAATAAAAATTCAGTAAGGGGTTCATGTAGAAGGATGTGTGTGTAGAAAGAGCTGGAAAATGTGGGGATTCCCATTTATTGGGAAATGGCTGAAAAGTGGAATTTTATGAGAGGCAGATGTGAGGACAGTGTGTTCCAAACAGAAGAGATATAGTCATTGAAGAGACACAGAGATTAGGCGATGGGGTGGGGTGTTTTAGGAACAGAAAGAAGGCCAGTTTGACTGGATCACAAGAGTGCAGGGGAGGGAGTAATGTCCAATAATGCTAGAATGATATGTTGGGCTCATGGGTTGGGCTTTAAAAGATAAACAGGAGAATGTGTGTTTTTGCCAGCCCTGGAATTTGTTGAATAGGAGAGTGATAGTCACTTTCACAGCCGTATATAGAGTGGATTGTAGTTGAGAGAGACTAAGCAAGGGAACTAATTAGAAAACTGTTGGAATAATCCTAAGAGGTGATGGCCTGAACTAAAGTGGTGACTGTGAGTAGAGAGAATGGGTCAGATATTAAATCTATGTGGGCAGGAATGATGAGATTTGGCAGCTGATTGGATATGTGAAATGAAGAAATCAAGTATGATGTCAGTGAGGAACCCAAGAGATGGAGAAATGATGGTGCCTTTGACAGTGATAGGGATATCTGGAACAATGGTGGTTTTGTGGGGAAAGAGAATGAGTTGTGTTTTAGATCCAATGTCTTTGAGATATCTCTTGAAATATCCAGTAAGAAATTGCTTGTGGTGTATTAAAGCTCAGGGGTGATACTGAGGCTAGATCTTAAGACCATCTGTATACAAATTATAATCCTGTGGTAGCTGATGAGAGAAGGAAGAGAAGGCTCAGTATAGGTCCTTGGGAAGCACCAAAACTTAGGAGGTATGGGGCGGCTAGGTGGTGCAGTGAATAGAGTACCAGCCCTGGAGTCAGGAGGACCTGAGTTCAAATCTACACTTACTAGCTGCGTGACCTTGGGCAAGTCACTTAACTCAAAACAAAAAAATATTAAGAGGTATAATATGGTTGAGTCAGCAAAGGAGACTGAGAAATGGCTAGACAAGTAGAAGAAACAGGAGAAAGTGATGTTATGAAATCCTAGAGAAGAGAGTTTCCAGGACAGTTTGGTCAGTAATGTCAAATGCTGCAGAGTGCATTTAAGTACATTGAGAATAAAGGGAAAAAAACATCAGAATTGGCCTTTAAGAGCTCATTGGAGAATATCTACTGTCTACCTAGCTAGGTACATTTGGAGAGAGCAGTTTCTGTTGAGTGATGAAAAGAACAAAGAGGAGAGGTGGTGGAAGCAGTCAGGTCCTAGGATAACTCCCACTAGAGGTTTGGTGGAGAAAAGAAAAAAAGAGACATAGAAAAGGATGGAAAGGTTTATTGAAGTTGTTTTTCCCCTCTAAGTATGTGGGAAATTTTCGTAATATTTGAAGTCAGTAAGGGAGGAACGAGTAGAGTTAAGAGTTGTTGAACATTAAAGAGACAAGGGATGACTGAGGGTGCATTCTTCGGCACAGTGTACAGAGAGATTGGCGTGGGTAAGGAGAAGGACCATCTCTTTATGCAACTGGGGAAAAGGAGGAGAGAATGGAAGATGATATCAAGGGATTTGAGATGAAGGGTGGAAGAGGTAGCTTACAATGAATATTCTTGTTTTTCTTAGTAAAGTAAGAGGCTTAGTTCTCAGCTGAGAGGAGGAAGGAGGTGGTATGGGAGGTTTGAAGAGATGTTACGCAATCAGGGACTGTCTTTTGCCTCTTTGTATCCCCAGCACTTAGCACAATGCCTGGCACATAGTAGGTACTTAATAAGTGTTTATTGAATGAAATGCTTGTTAGTAAGTAATCAATTAGTGAAAAATAAAGGGATTGCCTTGCTGTAACTAGGGCTCATTTGAGGATGAATATATTTTAAATTCATGTTCGATCAGCATGGTTGTGTGAATCCCTCCAACTTCATTCAGCAAGACATGAAAGGGTATCGAGAAGGTGAATGGTGGGAGGAACTTAGAGCAGTAGTCCAAAAAGAAATAAATGGTATTAGAAATCAGGGAGATTGTATATAAGAAACATTTGAGGTGGAAGCTGTATAGGATTTGACAAAATTTGAATGTAAGGTGTAACACAGGAGAGGAGTCAAAAATAATTTTAAAATTTTAATCCTACATCACTAGGACTATATCCATTAATAGAAATAGGAAAGTCAAGAAAAAGAAATGGTTTTTGAAGAAAATAAATGATGAGTATCGTCTTGCCCTTCTTGAGTATGAGATGCTACTTTGACATATGTCAAATATGTAGTAATGTCCAATGAGTAGTTGAGAATTGTAAAACTGGACTCAAGGGGTCAGTGCTGGAGAAAATATATTTTTAAATATTGGGTGTGCCACTGAAATGCTTACTGAGGAGACAGTTAACATTCTAGTGCTTTTATGTTGTTATTGGTTCTTTGTTCTCAAAGAGGACCGATGACATTCCAAGAATGATGACTTGTATGTGAATTGGAGTGAAGACAGTCATCAGCCTCACACTCTCCTCCAGGGTCATAAGGAGTCCAGTGGCAAAAAAAAAGGTCAGGTTGACTGGCGAGGAAGCACAGTGGAGATAGGTAGAGAGTTATATCCCATTTCACAAACAGGCACGACATGGAGAATGGCCCTGGAAAGAATTAAGGGATAAAGGCATTAGTGATCACAGTGAAGATGTACAGGGTTGGGGCAGCTAGGAGGCACAGTGACTAGAGCAGGCCCTGAAGTCAGGAGGACCTGAGTTCAAATCCTGCCTCAGATACTTAACACAAAAACTAGCTGTGTGACCTTGGGCAAGTCACTTAACCCCAATTGCCCTCTACAAAGCAAAAAAAGATGCACAGGGTTCTTTTACTTTTTACGCAGCCCTACTGATTCCATTCATCTAATTAGTTAACCTAGCCTAATGATTTGCCACTTCTATCTGTCCCTCTGTTTTTGTAACTCACACTTACCTTACTATTGACCTAGTTCAGACGCTCATCACTCACCTCTCTCATGGGTTATTAAAGTCATCTAACTGTTCTCCTTACCTCTCTTCTCTTCTTTCTCTAATCCATCTTATACTTTCCAAAACAATTATCCAAAAGCACAGATCTATTATCTAACTGGTCAGATATCTTTAGTTGGCTCTCTGCTGTGTATAGGATGGAGTGCAGATTTCTCAGTCTGTCATATTCAGGGTATTTAATTTCTTCTAAACTTTAGTTTCATACTATCATTTCAGCTTTATTTAATTCTGTTCCATTTTATCTTACAAGTTGTGAACTCTATAGCTGTCTATAATCTAGTCCTACACTCTCCTGCCTCTTTGCTTTCCCTCAGAAAGCAGAAATTCATCTGTGCCAGAAGTTGATCCTCTTCTTATTTCTTTTTTCATTTAAGATTTTATTAATATCTTTTGTTACTTTCATCATGCTTTGTTACTTTCATTGTTTTTTGATCATTACTTTGTTACTTTCATCATAATTATCTCATATCCTTCCCCTTGCTCCTGCCCAAGAGAACCATCCTATATAACACATGGTATTTTTTATAGAGGGGAGATAATCAGCACAACTGATCAGTACACAGAAAAGTCTGAAAACATGTATATTGTTTACAGATTGCAGTGTAACCTGTGGCCCTCCCACCTTTGTGAAGGGGTGTGTTGGAGGTGTTTTCTCATCCTTTTATTTGAATTTTGTTACATTCACTTTTGAGTTTTGGTATGTAGTTCTTGCTGTTTGCATTGCTGTAGCTACTGTGTATATTGTTTTCTTACCTCTGCTTAGTAGACTGTTATTTTATGTAGATCTTTCCATGCTTCTCTGTTTTCACATCAATCATTTCTTACAGCACAGTAATATTCTATTACATTTGTATACCACAGTTTGTTTAGCCATTCCCCAATTAACAGGCATCTTCTTTGTTTCCAATTCTTTGTTGTTTAAAAAAAAAAAGCATGGCTATATGTATTTTGGTGTATATAGAGGCTTTTTTCTTATCAATGACTTCCTTAGAGTATATGTCCAGTAATAGTCTCTGCTGTTCAAAGCAACATTCTTATATGGATGTTTTATGGACCAATGTTGGAGATTATCTACATCATTCCAGATTGCTTTCCAAGATGGCTATATCATTTTATAGCTTCACCAGTAATGTATTAGTGTACCTGTCATTCTACATTCCCCCAAACATTGAGTATTGTCATTTTTTATCTGGTTATCTAGTTTTCAGGATATGAGATGGAATCTCAAAGTTGTTTTGATTCTTATTTCTCTTCTTATTAGTGATTTGGTACATTCTTTCATGTGATTGTGAATACTTTACAATTCTTCTTTTGAGAAATGTTTGTTCATGTCCTTTGACTACTTTATTATTGGGAGATGACTATTAGTCATAAGTATATACATATATACATACATACACACACATATCATTTATCTCTTGAATTCCAAATCCTGATCAGAGAAATTTGACACTGATTTTTTTCCCCATTTGACCACTTTGCTTTTTATCCAAGGTGTATTCATTTTGTCTGTGCAGAATCCTTTACCTATTTCAACCCCCTGTCATCCTTTTTTTTTCTTTCTTTCTCCCTTCCTTCCTTCCTTTCTCTTTCTTTCTTGTTTTCTTTCTTTCTTTTTCTTTTCTTCCTTCCTTCCTTTCTTTCTTTCTTTCTTCCTTCCTTCCTTCCTTCCTTCCTTCCTTTTTTTTTTGCTTTTGTAGAGGGCAATTGGGGTTAAGTGACTTGCCCAAAGTCACATGGCTAGTAAGTATGTCAAATATCTGAGATCAGATTTGAACTCAGGTCCTCCTGACTTCAGTAGAGCTGGTGCTCTATTCCCTGCACCACCTAGCTGCCCCTGCACAGATCAAGTGTCACCTACTTAAGGAATCCTTCCCTAATCCCACCTATAACTCCCAAATGAAATTGGCTTCTCTTTGTTTTTCCTAGCTTTTTATCTAGATCTCTCTGTCACTTCACTCACATTCCATCCTGTATTTATTTATCTGATTGTCATTCTCCCTGTTAGATTATAAGCTCCTGGAGGATTGTAACTGTTTCTTTTTCCAGTTATCTAGTACAGTCCCCTGCACTTCATAGAAGTTTGTTTAATTCAGTTGGGAAACCTTTATGTTCTTGGAATTACATTAGACATTTTTACATTTTGTTCAATTTGTCTGTAGCCTTTTGGTATAGAATTTTTTTCAGTGTTGATCTTTGAGTGAAGTATACTATTTCTACAGCATGGTTTTAAAATGCCTCTTTTATTATGCTTTAGAACACTGGAACTATTTTGGAGCAGATGAGAACCTGGGCCCAGTGGCTGTGAGCATTAGAAGAGAAAAACCCGAAGAATTGAAAGAAAATGGACCACCATACAATTATCGAATAATATTCAGAACTAGTGAGGTAAGCTATGAGTAAGAGAGGCTTGAGGCTCAAAAGGAACTAATAATAATTAGAGGTGTTGTTGCATTGTAATTGAAGTTTTATCTAACATTTCATAGATATTTATATGTGATAATCGATTAGCTATTGCTGAATATTTGTGTCAAAACCTGTTAACATCATTCTTGTGCCATACAGGTAGTATGTAATATAACCACCTGACTTAATAATCAGTGATATATAGAAATTGCAACTGTTGCTCTGCTCCTTCCCTCTTCACCATCTCTTCCTTCTAGCCATGTATATACCTAAAACATTAGATGACAGAATGAGAACCTGTTCATCATCAAAGACCCTGGCAAAACAACAGCAACTTAGCATTTTTGTAGCACTTGTGAGATACCCATTTTTTTTTTTACAACCCTAGCACATGGTTAGAACAAGAAGAGCATTTCCATATAGTTGATGGAGCTAAAGCTCAGAGAGAATGTCAAAGACAAGACTAGAATATAACTTCTCTGGTTTCAAGACTGATATCTGTATCCAAGATCTGATATTACTATCAATTTGCACCCTTTGCATGATGCCTTCCCTAATCACCCCGGCTAAACAATCTACTTTCTCTGAATTCATATGGCACAAAATTCATATCACTTGTATGGCATATATTGTATAACATTCTGTTTATACAGTCTCTCTAACTTTTCTTTGTTTTATCTTTGTCAGAAATTTCTAGCATGGATTTAGAATATCCTTTTTTACCTGGAGGACCAGATAGCTATCATTAAAAAAAACAACAACACAACAAATACACAAGTACTCACTATATATTGAATGTATAGGTACCCCATTAATGGATGATGAAAGAAGGAACAAGAAAGAATGAAAGGAAGAAAAAGAAAAGCTATTGATTTTGGCTTTATATTTTGGGGTGGTACTAGTATTAGGAAGACCTTAGTTCATATCCGTTTATTTAGCTGTATTAGACATTTATTTAGCTGTAAAATTAGACATTTATTTAGCTGTAAGTCACTTAACTTGTTACAATTTTCCCCCCCGTTTTCCCCCTACCTACCATCCCAGAATAGCAGTCCCACAAGATATTGCTTCCTCCAATCTGCTCTCTCCCATACCTTCTCCCATACCCCCTTCGACTTTTCCATTAGAGCAAGGTGAATCTCTGTGTCCCAATGCCTGCACATCTTATCTCCTAATTACATGCAAAATAGTATTAATAATAGTATTTATATATATTTGAAACATTTAATTTTAAAACCTCGAATTTCAGATCCATTCCCTTCCTCCCTTGTCACCCATTTCCTCTGAGAAGATAAGCAATTCAGTATGTGTTGTACATGTCATAGCTATGTAAAACATTACCATAGTAGATATATTGTACAAGGCTGCTTATAATTCCCTCCCACCTATTCCACCCCCCCACTTGATCCATTCCTACTTGATCCTGTCCCTTCTTGGTTTTAATCCCAGGTCCTTTCCCTTCTGGAATATCATATTCCATGCCTTTCCATCCCTCAGTGTAGAAGCTGCCAGGTCCTGTGCTATTCTGATTATGTTTCCACAATATTGAAATAGTTTCTTCCTGGCTGCTTGTAGTATTTTCTCCTTGATCTGGGGATTCTGGAACCTGGCTATAATATTCCTGGGAGTTTCTTTTTGGGGTCTTTTTCAGGAGGTGATCGGTGGATTCTTTCAACCTCTATTTTGCCCTCTGGATCTAAAACATCAGGGCAGTTTTCCTTGAGAATTTCTTGAAGGGTGATTTCTAGGTTCTTCTTTGATCATGGCTTTCAGGTAGTCCAATAACTTTTAAATTGTCTCTCCTGGATCTATTTTCCAGGTCAGTGGTTTTTCCCATGAGATATTTCACATTGCCTTCTAATCTTTCATTTGTTTTGATCTGCTTAACAGCATCTTGATTTCTCATAAAGTCATTAGCTTCCATTTGCTCCAGTCTAACTCTGAAGGAATGAATCTCCTCAGTGAGCTTTTGAGATTCTTTTTTCCATCTGGCAAATTTGGCTTTTTAAGGCATTCTTCTCCTCATTGCCCTTTTGGGCCTCCTTTGCCATTTGAGTTAGTCTATTTTTTAAGGTGTTGTTTTCCTCAGTCAGGCTGTTAACCCGCATTTCATACATCCTTCTTATTTTTCTTCCCAATTTTTCCTCCACTTCTCTTATTTGATTTTTAAAGTCCTTCTTAAGGTCCTCTGTGGCCTGCAACCTGCTCATATTTTCCTTTGGGGCTTTTGGAGCAGGACTTCTGACCTCACAGTCCTCCTCCCGTTCTATGCTTTGATCTTCTTTGCCCCCAGAATAGGAGTCTAAGGTTGCATTTTTCTGTTTAATTTGTTTCCTTTGCCTTGGCATGTTGCCACTTAATTACTTGACTTTTGGGCTTGTTGCCACAGTATGACTCTGCCACCAGACAGGGGAGCTTTCCTCCCGAACGTGTAGGGGACAACTTCCGTTTCTGGCAAGCTGGATATCCACCCCACGACCTCCCTCCAAGACCACAATCCAGATCCAGGGAGGTTAAAGCAAGAGCGATTACCCCCCAAGAGTGATCACTGGATCTCCCTACAGTTCGCAGGCCAGGAGCTGGAGCTGCCTCTGAAAACTACAAAATGGCGTGTCTCCTCAGCCACTTCTAGCCCCTAGGGGAGGAAGCCTACGTGTCCCCCAAATACTGGTCCCAAAGTCCATAGGGCACTAACCTCTCACTTTGTCCTAGGCATGTCTATGTTGATAATTCTGGAATCGCCACAGCTGCTGGTGTTCTGGGGTCCCTCCAGCTGGCTGCTGGCCCTGCTGCCCTGGGGCTAAAACCTTGGCTCAGGCAGACCTGTGCTTGGCTCCCCACGCTCTGCATGCTGTGCTGCCCAGTTCCCAGAGCGCTGTGCTGGTCCTTCCTGCAGTGCTGCTGGGCTGTCCTCAGTGGGAGGTTAGCTTCTCTGTCGTTTTGTGGGTGCTGGGGCTCCAGAAGTTGTTCAGAGTCCCCTTTTTTTGGAGGAAATCTTGGGGGAGAGTGCCCTGGACGTGCTGTTTCTACTCCGCCATCTTGGCTCCCCAAAGTCACTTAACTTCTAAGTTTCTTCTTCTGTAAAATGGAAATGGTAATAGTACCTATCCTCCTCAATTGTCATGAAGATCAAATGAGATAATAATTGTAAAGTGCTTAACACAATGTCTATAAGTACTGTATACATGTTTACTATTATTATTATCATTTTTATTAGCTTGACACAGTGCTTTAAAGCTTTACAAAATGTTTCATATAGATTTAAACCTCTTGACAGCCCTGTGAAGTGACTCCTGGTATCATTACCCCATTTTACAGATGAGGAAACTGAGGCTTAGAGACTCATTCAGTTAAGTCTCAGAGTCAGGTTTCAAAATCAGGTGTAATTTACTCATTTACTCTTTGCTATATTCCCTGCATTGGCTATTCCAAATCTCTTTTTCTCCTCTACCTTCTTCTTCCTCTAAACTCAAGACATCTCCTCACAATGTACTGAGAAAATAAAGCTGTTCACAATGAGTTCCATTTTCTCCTTTTCACAATGCATGGTAGGCATTGAACACATGCCTATTGATTTGATTAGATTGTGCTTCCTTCCCTCACCCCACAAAAGGACAGTCTTTTCTTGTTTATGCTTTTTTTTGAGGCTCTTATTTTCTGTAATTCTTGCTATTCCCTTTACTTCTCCATTCATAATTTGTTTGGAATGCCTTTGTGAATATGTTGGCCCTTGATTTCCCACTACCCCTTTAACTCTTAACTGAAGCTCCATTGGGTGGTACTCTGCTTCCATCTAATTCCTAGAGATTATTTTTAGAGCCACTTTGCTTAGTCTTTGATATTAAAATTAACAGTTCAAATGAAGTTCTTTGAACATAATTGTTTTTTGTTGGAGTTCTGTTTTTATAATGAAATACTTCAAATTCAGCTTGTTGGGAGATGCAGACAAAATGTAGAACAACCACTCATAGAAACTTTGAACTGTAATTTTTGGTTTCCCAAGGATTAGCAATGGTTGAAAAACTCCAATTAGTGATGTTGCATTACTACAACCTTCAACAAACTGGGAAAGAATTAGGCAGGATGTTTAAGATCTGTCTTCACAGACATAAACCTGTTATAATAATGATATCAATGAAAGTTTGTGTGATTGTGACAAAGATGCACAGTACAACAGTGCTTCAAATACAAAATTCTCAGAGTCAGTTTATTCAGTTTAATCAATAGATTTATAATCACTACTACTACTAACAGCTCTAATAATAATTACTAACATTTATATAGTGTTTACTGTGTGCCAGTGCTAACCATTTTAGAATCATTATCCCATTGGGTCCTCATCGCAACCCTGGGAGGTAGGTACTATTATTAACTTCGTTTTACAGATGAGGAAACCAAGCAAACGGGATAAGTGACTTTCCCAAGGTCACACAGCTAATCCATGTCTGTGACTAGATTTGAGCCTGGGTCCCCCTGACTTCAGCACATACTGTGCCACTGAGAACGTGAATCCTAAAGAAGGGAGTGCTAAAAAAAAAAGATAGCATTAGCCTTTAAGGTATTCTAGAAGATATCTGGAAGAAGTGCTTGAATTGAGTCTTAATCCTAGAAATAATAGAGAGTCATGGAGTTTATTGAGCAGAGGAGTGATGTGGTCAGACTTGACAGCTTAGTATGGAGGATCTATTGGAATGGGTAAAGACTTGAGGGAGCATGATAGATATGGAATCTATTGCAGTAGTTTAGACAAATGAAGGTGGACAGAGACAGAGATATATATGAGAGATACTGTGGAGAAATAATGCATAAGATATGACAGCTGATGTGATGATGTGTGGCGTATGTGAGAGAGGAGTGAGGTTGTAAAACTTGGTGACTGGAAAGATGGTTGTTACCTTGATTGTAATGGGGAAGTTCAGAAGAGGGGAATATTTGGGGGGAAAGATTATTGCTCTTTTTGGTTGGACATGTTGAATTTGAGATGTTTATAGGGCATCCCATTTGTAATGTCCTGAGGCATTTGGTTGTGTGAGGGACTGGGGCTCAACAGAGAGACTAGAATTGGATAAATAGATTTGGAAATAATCTGCATAGAGTTAATAACTATTTAATCTACCTTTGTATGAAATTCTTTTAGAATAAAAACTAGTAAGATTGTAAAAGTAGCTATATTACTATCATAACTGTATATTTGTAGGCCATTTAACAAAGAGGAAGAATGAGTCCACATATACGTATCAGAGGCAGTAAGTAATATACCTTACTTTTGTTATATTACTGTATTTATTTCCAAATCATTCCTCCATACATAACATTATTTGCTTTATGAACAATCTTATGAAGTGGTCAGTACAGAGCTTATTTTCCTGGTTTTATAGATGAGGGTTTATAGTAGAGTATCAGTGATGTTAACATTCTTAGTCATGTAAATGGCAGAGCGTCTTACTCTCAGGCTAGTGGTCTTTCTACTAAGCAATCTCCCATATATTATCAGGGAGTCACAGCACATTATTAGAAACAAATTTTTATAGATGAGAAATCTGAGGTAATCAGGTTAAATGACATGCCCAAGATCACACAGTTGGTGGGTGTCTGAGGCTTGTTTTGAACTCAGATCACCTGATTTCAGTTTCACAAAAGCCATTTTTACAGTGGAGCACAGAGAAGTTTTTGACTGATTTTGTTCTCTGAAAGACATGGGCCTAGTCATTAATAACACTTAATGACTTGGAAATTACCCAGAGCAAAAGTAATTATATAAAAGAAGGGTCATTCTTTTCCCATAGACTTCATCTTTTGTGAAATTAACTGTCTTCCTGTTGCTCATGATGTGCCTAATGAAATACTAGGTTAGTTTCTAAATAGAGAATATTTGTGGCCTCAGTTCCTGTGGTCTATTACAGGGTAAAAAGTGGAAAGGTTATAATAACTGAGTTATTCTGCTATTCCTATAGGAAAAAGAAGGGCTCTATTTTTGTCAAATTAGATATTAAATAGTAAGAACAAAGTTTTTCACATCATCAGCACTGTATGAAAAATTACATGCAAATGAAAGTGGAAATATGCTAATCAGATGTGCTCACTACAAATAGCACAAGTCTCTTCCTCATATATGAAGATTAATATAAGCCAGCATATTGATTTTATCTTTTCCAAAGTCTTTTTATCTCCTCCATAGGCAATATTTAACTTAGATTAACAACTAGTGGTACATGACATTTCCTGGGAATTAAGACTCCATTAGGGTTTATGCCTGAGGAGCATTAGCTCTTCCTGAGCTTGTTGTTAATACATAGGAATTTCCCTTTGACTCTTTTGTTAACTTGAATGCACATTCCATCTGAAGAGAAAGAAGGTCCTTTTAAGAAAAGGGGGAAAGAACAGAAGAGGTTTATATTTGAGGGTTGTGCTACTCACTTGTTCTAATTAGATTAAAATTAATATCCTCTTAGTGAGCCAGCTTTGAATAAAGCCAACATGGCTTTATGTTTTACTTTTTGGTTGATCACAATTCAGCGGAAACTTATTAAGTGCTGACTATGTACAAAACACCATACAGGGCTTGGGGAAAATACAAAATTTAGTTAAGCTTCAGTCCTTGCCCTCTTAGGTGTCATAGTTTAGAGAGAAAAATAAACATTATTGTATTACACAGTATTTTATCATTAGTTCATTTGAGTTATAAAAGAAAATGCTTTATGAATTTGATAGATAAGGTTGTTATCAGTGGGTGGACGCTAAGAAGAAGGGGGAGAAAGGGGAAAGATTAAGCAGAGATTAATAAATAAGGTGAGATTTCATTTGGGGATGCACCCAGGTGACTTTAAATAGAATTTTTATTCAGCAAGTAAGTGAAGGAGAGTGTTCCAGATGTGAGCCAGATGTTCCAGAATCATGTGAGCCAAGATGAGGAGGCATAAAAGCTCAGGCTTTGTGTTTCTAGTGAGCTGGAAGTGTTCTACTTTGGCTGGATTACAATATTTATTGTCGGGGAAGGGGTAATATAAGTTTGATAATGTAGAATGCTACCTGATTATGGTGTGCTATAAATGCCACAGAGGTTTGAAACTCAATAAACAACAGTCAGCGATTAATGTTTTTTAATTTATAAAAATACTAAATTATATTTTATTCCCACCATATACCCTTCTAGATATCCTATTTTGTGTTGTTTTGACTTTGTCTTTAAAATATTTGTTCTATTCCTTCATAAATAATTAGCATACCCTTTTATTTTATTCCATCTCTTTAATTCTTTTCCCCTTCTTTATTTAACCTGTCAAAAATTATCCATCTCTCCCTAAACATACAGCTGTATAACTTGGTTATGATCACAAGTTATATAATAAAAATCATTTGAGGTATGACAGTATGTGGGACAGGCCTTACCAGAATATATATATATTTTTTCCAGCTCCTGACATTAAGAGGTGCTGTGCTAGAAGATGCCATCCCTTCAACTGCAAAGCATTGTACAGCTCGAGGACTGCCCTTGAAGGAAGTGCTTGAGCATGTGATTCCTGAGCTCAATGTTCAGTGTCTGAGATTGGCCTTTAACACCCCCAAGGTCACAGAGCAACTCATGAAACTAGATGAGCAAGGGGTAAGTGAAATTCTGGAAGATAATGTTCCTTTAATATTAATAGAAATAATTTGTTATTAATATATTTAAGGTATGTCATTCCTTCTAGGAAAGATGGAAGAGACTAGTAAATATAATAAACAGAGTTGTTATCCTGAGCCTCAGGGAATGGTATTAATTGAACATAAAGTCCCCTTTGGACATCCGGTAAATATGGAACTTAGGTGAGCCAAAAGCTTGAATTTAGTGGAAACCATAATGTATAATATATGAAGCCAGAAAAGAACAATTGGGTTTGGGTGCTACTAGGCCAGTTGCTAGGAATTATATCAACTGTCTACATATCAAGAGAGGCCTAGAAAGAAGCTGACTAGAACTTCAGTTAAATACAAAGACTTTCAAGTTAGACCCAATCTTAATTCTCAGATGATGAGAATCATCTGGAATTCAAGGACATCCAGATTTCTGTATCTTCAGTTCTATCTTTTTGTGTTATTTTATTTTATTTCATTTTATTTTTTTATTTTACTCCTAGATACTGTTAATGTCCCTTATAAATAACTTGGCCTGCTTTTGTGCTTGTTTTTCCTTAGGTAAACTAAAGGGAAGTGGTGCTTTTATGGTGGGAATAGTGCTAGATCAGAAGTCAAAAGGACCTCAGGTTTTTTATTTTAAACTTAAAATACTAAAACTTATATACAATAAGAAAAGGAAAAACATCCACACTGTCATGTGCACAGCAGAACACGAGAGGATTTAAAGTAAACAGCAATAAATTTCTATTTAAGGAAGCCTATATAATGAATGCTGTGCATTGTGCTCAGAGCAGCCCGTCTTGTCTTTGCTTCCTTGTAAGCTGTCTCTTTTTTCTATTGTGTAGTGCTTACTTTTCTTCTTTTTTTCACCCTTTCTCTCCACCATCTTCCCAGAATCGTCTCCTTGACTTGTACTGTGTGACTTTGGCCAAATAAGTAAGCCTCTCTTAAGCTGTTTCCTCAGCCTTATCTGTAAAGTGAAAATAGATGATCTCTGTGGCCCCTTCCAGTTCTAAGTCCTAGGATCCTCTGTGTTTGAATTTCTGGCTTATGTGGTGGCAAAAACAGAAACAGAGAAACAAAGCCCTACCTCCATTCCAGACTTACCTTATGGCTCAGTTCTGCTAGAGAGTGAGGAAAACATCAGGTAGCAGGGTGTGGGATTTGGCTACTTATTTTTTTTCTTTAAAGCAATTGGGGTTAAGTAACTTGCTCAAGGTTAGTCATTATTTATGTGTGGGTGCTCATTTTCTGAGGCCGGATTTGATCTCGGGTCATCCCAACTCCGAGGCTGGCGCTTTTACTTACTGTGCCACCTAGCCGCCCCTTTGGCTACTTATTTTATGAGAATCCTTGCTGCTGCAAGGCAGTCTATGCCTATTAGAACTTAGAGAGGGGCGGCTAGGTGGCGCAGTGAGTAGAGCGTCAGCCCTGGAGTCAAAAGGACCTGAGTTTGGAGCCGGCCTCCGACACTTAATCCACACAAACAAAAACCTAGCCGTGTAACCTTGGGCAAGTTACTTAACCCCAATTGCCCTAAAGGGGCGGCTAGGTGGCGCAGTGAGTAAGAGAGCCGGCCTCGGAGTTGGGATGACCCGAGATTGAATCCGGCCTCAGAAAATGAGCACCCACACAAAAATAACGACTAGCCTTGTAACCTTGAGCAAATTACTTAACCCCAATTGCTTTAAAAAAAAAAAGAACTTAGAGAGTTATTTTGAACCAAAACAACATTGGAAGTTACTATGAGCTTTCTCTTAGATTAGTAGGTGTCTAAGAAATGCTTATTGATTGATGATTGAATCATAGATGCACAGTTATTCATTTTCTTTTCCTTTTACTCTATGTGAATTCCTAACAGGAATATCAACCCCCTTGTGCTACAAAATTAATAGAATTCTTCAGCTTTGGGGAACCTTGTCGACAGCCCAGGATAAAATCAACTGGCTTGTTATGGGTGATGGCAATCAGGGATAGCATGGATAAATGTTACTTCATTATTCCATCTAATCTCTAATCATAGCAGATGTGGGTACGCCCTCCAAAGGTGGTCGTTATCACCCATCCATATGTTCTCGTTTCTTCCTTAAAATCAGGGCCACCCAGTTTGCTTGTGGACTTCCTCTTGATCACTTGCTCTTATGTTGATTCCAGGCCAGCACATGTCTCTTCTGTTTTTATCTCTTGCTTTTAATATGTGATTAGCCACCTTTTTTTCTGCTAATACATCTCCTGGCTGATATATTTTATACTCCTTTGTACATGTGATTCATTGTTCCTGCTATGTTACAGGCTATCTACACCTGCCATGTATCTTTCCATCGTGCTTTAGTAGACCTATAATTCTGATTTCTTAGATTGTTCAACACCCAAATTACGTTACTGGAAGAATATAGAATTTCCTTTTCAGGAGAAGCATGAGGTCATTTTAAGTGCTATACTATTTTTTTCTAAAGATAATCTGCCCCATTTTTTTTCCCACTCAGTTGAGAGCCAAGTTCATTTCCTGTTTTTGTCATCTATCCAAGATATGTGTACTGATCGATCAGTTTAAAATGCTGTCTGTCCTTTAGCATATCATCATCTGGACAGTGGGCAGTCTTTTCCCTCTTGTATTCTCCAATGTAGATTGTTAGGTCAAACTCCTGGGAGATTTTGGATCTCATTTAGTAGGCCCTGTAGTGATTCATGGCTTAATAAAGGAAGCACAATGCAGTCCACTAAGGGAACTTTTTCAGAACCTTATTGCCATCAATAAGGCATTGCTGTGCCATTTGGACTCTCTGCTAAATAGTTCTTAGGATAGTGCCAAACACATGTGACATATATACAGTTGTGTTGAGCAGATTATTTACCAGGTAATCTTGTATAAATACTGCATGTATAGAAGACATTGTGAGGAGAGACATTAAAACAACAATTTTGCTCTGTTGGATCCGATTTTTTATTTTAATAGTCAACAGACAGTAAGCACCGCAAGATCTTTTATCTCTGCAGCCTTCAGTCAGTTATATGGTGGTAGTTTTGAAAAGATGATTTGTAAAACCCTGGCTATCCTTTCCCTCATTTTTATCAGTGATGTTCTTGACTCTTCATGCAGCAATGTAAGGGACCAACCGGCTCTAACTTACCTCTGACCTTTACCTTTATGCCCTTGAACTAGACACTGAACATCCCTGCGCCTCAGTTTCCTTATCTATAAGAAAAGGTGATTAAACTAGTTTGCATTTGATACCCTTTCCAGCTATAGATCTAGAATCTGAATGCTTGTAGAGGTGAGAAAGATTTAGCATCTTTGATTTTTTTTTCTAGTGATTTGGTGTTTTTGCTCTCAAATATCTTAAGAATCTAAATCTCTCAATGCCCTTAAAACTGTGTTACCTTTATCATGGGTTTTCGTTGGTTATACTTAAACTTTTTAACTAATTAATTTTCTTTGTTTTCTCTAGTAATAGTTTCAATTTCTCATGTAACACATTAGAGACTAAAATATTTGAATACAGTGATAGTGCCACTTTTATAAATGAGAAGTTTTGACGCCTCTTAACCATTTTTATTTTGTCTTTTTGTCATTCCCCCTTTAATTTCCAGTCTCAAATATTTCTGGGATAATATGAATCCATTGGGTCTTTGAAAAAGCTCTTTTGGTAAAATTAATTTTTTACTTAACCATTTTTACTATTTCATAATGTGGTGCTGTTCATAATCTTCTAACATCCTTCTCCATAAAATACAACAAATGAGATTATATTCTAAACCCTGACCAAGATAATGAATTGAAGTTGTTTTTAGGCATTTGTGGCCTTCTTATTTTGAGGAATTTTTCTGTGATATTTGGTATTTTTCATATCTAGTGCCTTCTCACTCAGAAAGAATTCATAGGTATGAGATTTTTATGTAGTGTACCCGATCCTTTGACCTCTTTGCTTTCTTAATCCAGTCATGAATTCCAACCACATTTTCACTATCTTCTATATGTTTATCTTTGCAAAGGAATCATTTAGTAATTGTGTGTGTGTGTGTGTGTGTGTCTGGGTGTGTGTGTGTGTGGGTGTCTGGGTGTCTGGGTGTATCTGTCTATGTGTGTATACCTACATGTATTTAAATATAATTTTAAAAGTGTTAACCAAGATTTCTTTAGGATTTTTTAGCTGTGTATTCTATGCAGCACTTTCCATATGTTCTGAAAGTATATTCATGGTAGTTCCTTTTCAAATATTTACATTTGATATTTTTTTTTTTTAGTTAAGGTAATATTTATAGGTAGTCTAGAAACTTTGTGACCTCTGCCCCCTTTCCTGTTATTCTCACCATCCATGGTAGAAGTAGAAAGAAGACATGTAGCACTGACGAATTTTTGCATTTCTCTTTTTTTTCAGAGGTGACCATGGCCAAAGAATTTACTGTGTAGCAGTAAGCTTGCTATTCTTAGCTTGGTGAGCTTTTCTGTACTTAGCTAGGCAAGACCTCAGAAAGTAGAAGCAGGGGTGGCTAGGTGGCGCAGTAAATAGACCACTGGCCCTGGAATCAGGAGATCCTGAGTTCAAATCTGGCCTCAGATACTTAACACTTACTAGCCATGTGACCTTGGGCAAGTCACTTAACTCCAATTGCCCTGTCTTTCCCCCTCCAAAAAGCAAAAAAAAAAAAAAAAAAAAAGTAGAAGCCGTCTAACACTGGGACTACACTTAAAACCATTCCAGTGTAGGGGCTGAGGAGGTGGGGATTTGTTAAACATTGTATTCTTCTGTCATAGCCTTCTAAAATCCAGTTATTTGCATATTGGAACAAGGCTTTGGAATGCTACATTTATGGAAAATAGGTAAATTATAATCGATAAATAATGCCAAAGCCAAATTTAAGCCAGTAATTCCATCTAACTTGATATGTTTTCATTGGAATAGAAGGATTTTTTCACTTGTAAGTTTGCCATGGGAAAAGAAATACCCTGTATTTGTTTGTTACTTGGTTATATAAAAGGTCATCTAAATTTAATTGTATAATCAGCAGGGGATTTATCTTATATAATATTATATCTCTTCTAGTTTAAAAACATCAAAAATTTCATTTTAAAAAATCAGTCTATCGTATCATTTCTTTACCTGCCTCCTTTGACAGTTCTTATTTTTAAGTCTAATTGTGCTGATCCTGGCTTTATTGTGGGTAGTGCATAAGCGAGTAGCAGCATTTTTTAAAAACTCAAATGTTGATGATCTTAAAAAAGGGGAAATCTATCTGTTATTGAATATCATTTTGTGAACAATGGGATACTTGGATATACCGCTCCTTTTATGTATAATCAGTTAAATATAGTGTCACAGATATTAAGTCAGAAGACAATGCCTGGAACATAGCAAGTGCTTAATAAATGTTTGCTGAAATATTCCCCAAAGTTTGGTGAAACCTTTCAATATGAGTCAGCAATATAAAATGGTAGTCCAAAAATTAGTATGCTCGTAGACTTCACTATTGGTATCACAAAGATGCCACTCCAGTTTTGTTGCTCAGTTGTTTAGTCATGTCCAACTCTGTGACCCTATTTGGGATTTTCTTGGCAAGGATACTGGAATGGTTTGCCATTTCCTTTTCCTGCTCATTTTATGTATGAGGAAACTGAGGCAAAGGGGGTTGAGCGATTTGCCCATGGTAACTGCGCCAGTGTCTGAGGCCAGGTTTGAGTTTAGGAAAATGGATCTTACAGACTTCAGGCTTGGCATTCTTTATCTATTGTACTACCTAGCTGCCCAGCCAATCTGCTTAGACCGTTTCAGCTTAATAAGTGTTCATTACATATCTTCTCCATTCAAGGAACTGTGCTACCTATAGAGGATGCAAAACCAAAATCAGAATAGTCCCTGCCTTCAGGGAATTTATATTCTATTGAATGGGTCTCAGTTTTTCATCTGAGATATATTCAATTCTAAGTGCTTCATATAAGAATATATATTAAAAAACTGGAACCCAGCCAAAGGAAGCTAGGATGTTATAGAGGCTTGAAATCTTGCTATTTGAAAGTCATGCAAATGTTTAGCTGGAGGAAAAGAGGACCCTGGATGGGTACATTATTGTTGTCTTCAAACCTTTAGGGAATATCATAAATTCCAATGACTCCTTATCATCTCCAGAATCAAATATAAAGTCCTCTGTTTGGCATTCCCTTCATAACCTGGTCCGTCCTTTGGTTACAGTCTTCATCTTTACTCCTCTCCATTTTTTCTACCTCTTTGATCTAGTGATATTAACCTCCTTGCCATCTATTTAATTTTCAACATCAGATGACAAGACAGTCACCAGCTGCATGGTTTCAGAATGAAACAAGTCCCATGGCATCAAAGTTATACTCTTGGCCCTCTTGTTCTACTAGTTTAGTCATCAGTGAAACAGAAGGAAAGCAGAATTCCTAAGCAGCAGTACACTGAACTGGGTGACCTGCGTCAGGGCAGGAAGGTTTTATGTTATGGGATAAACAGATGCTTTGAAAATTAATAGAACAGCCTTAGGCAGTGAGGTATAGAGGCTCACCTTGCACAAAAATGGGAAAACTTGGTTTTTAAAATGCCGCAAACCCCATTTTTAAAAATTGTACTTTGCCTCTTTTGTCTTGTCTTCTACTCCCAGAGGTTAAATCAAGCCTATATAAACCAATATTGCCTATCAGTAAGAAAGCAGCCCAAACATTTAGCAACATTTCCTTACTATCAAGTCATGATAAGGGTAGGGTTCAGTATAAATTGGAGAAAAGAATTCCAGATGATGAATCTAAAAAGTGTGCCATCCTGGAGCAGAATAGACTATAGAGATGTGTGTGTGTGTGTGTGTGTGTGTGTGTGTGTGTGTATACACATGCATGCATATGCACTCTGAGAGGAAAGAACTACCTTTTATTTTAAGATTGATAATAGTTAGGGACTATCAATATATATTGATATCTTTAAGGGGGTTGAAGCATCTTTTGGGGCTCAAGGTTTTGTGCACTCCCCGGTCTTTCCAATGACTTGTTTCAGTTTTCTGGAATAGCCATTTTTCAGAGTGAAACGGAGAGGAGTTCTACCTCATTGGGTGAGTGGGGAACAGTGTGCTATGGATGCCCTCTCCCTAGCTCAGGCTTCTTCACAGTTCAGCCTCAGCTTTTCCAGCTCTACTTCGCATTTTCTCTATTTGAATGAGCTGCTTTATATTCCCCAACAGGGGATCATCATAGCTACTTCTTTAGTCCATATTTTCACAGGGATGCATCCCCCCATAGAGGTCGAGTATCCTGAATGTACGTAGCTATGTATGTCATATCCCTTCAGTAACACATGAGGGTAGGGGCTATTTTTCATTTTGTTTTTGAACTCTACACTTTAATCCAGGGTCAAGTAGATTCTTAATAAATATGGGTGTTGGATGCTTAAAATGCAACTTTTTATTCACTTCTACCTACTAAAATTCTTCTTACCCTTTAAGTCTCAGTTTGAATAGTATCTCTTCCACAAAGCCTTCCCTCTACTCCCTTAGTTAACTATTCCCTTTTTATCATATGACATTAGACCTTTTTCTATATCTCTCTCTTGCCCCCATTATACTTTACCTTGTATTATTAGACTTTTCTTTGCATATTTCATCTTTAGTAGACTATAATGTCCTTGAGGCCCAGACTTCAACATTTTTCAGTTTTATATTCTTAGCATCTCTGTAAATGCTTTGAATAAAGAAAGTTCTGAGCAGACATTTTTTGAATTTAAGTGAGCACACAGTATGTGGTAGGAAAAAATGTGGGAAGCAACATGCAGTTATAGGTTCAGGACTGCATGTGACAATATGTATGAAAGAGTTTTAGATGGAGAAAGGGGCAAGCTAAAATAGATAGTGGAGGGCCTAAAGGGAAAAGGGCATGGTGGCAACTTTTAAGATATCAATAAATTTTATTAAACTTTTATTTCCTCAACTAAAATATAAAATTCATTTGATAAATATTTTTTTTTGGAGGGGGGAAGTCAGGGCAATTGGGGTTAAGTGACTTGCCCAAGGTCACATGACTAGTAAGTGTTAAGTGGCTAAGGCCAGATTTGAACTCAGTTCCTCCTGACTTCAGGGCTGGTGCTCTATTCACTGTGCTACATAGCTGCCCCTTGATAAGTAATTAAAGTAGAATTTACCGATTTCCAAAATAGGAAATTAGCTAATCCTATCTTTATTATGAAATGTCGTCATATAGGCAGGGATGATTTCCACTACATGTTGCTGTATAGAAAATTTTATCAGAATATAAAATAAATTTTAAAAAATCTCTGAGGCCATAATTAAATGATTATGCTGTACTTAGACTATGAAAACGAAACCGTAAGAATTGCTTTACTAGACTAGCCTTCACCAAGGCTTTCTTTGATGCTTCATTTGGCATGGAAGGGACTCTTGTTTTGGAATACCCTGCCAAAGGAATTCAAGATCTAGAAGTTTCTGTTAGCTTTGAAAACCTATAAATATTGACCCAATGATGGAGGCATTTGTGACCAAAATATTGCACATGGGGTGGTAAATTTTTTTGTTGGTTTTTTTTTTTTTTTTGATCTACAACTAAAGTGTAGAAGGTTATGCTTTGCATTAGTGGAGAGATTAAATGTCAGACTATACCAATATACCATTATACCAGATGATATGAGACTTTTTCAGGTTTTAAGGCACAATGGAATAGTTCCATGATCTTTTGAGGGCTTTGTTTCTAACAGTAACACATAGGAAACACATGATTAGTTTCCTTTATATTACCAACCAACAAACAGTTAAGTGTATATTCATATAATTTGCTTCTATTTATAAATTGTAGATCCTGTTGTTTGTGGATTTGTCTAATTTTAAATGTACAGTTTTGACTGTTACTTCCTTTTGGAGTAATGTTGTTTTATTTAAAATTTTAAAATTTTGGGGCATCTAGGTGGTGCAGTGAATAGAGCATTGGCCCTGGGGGGCAGGAGGACCTGTGTTTGTATCTGGCCTCAGACTCTTAACACAAAATCTGGCCGTGTGACCTTGGGCAAGTCACTTAACCCCAATTGCCCTCCAAAAAGCAAAAAAAAGTTGTTTTTTTAAAGTTTTTAAATTTTAAAATAACCAAATTTTCAGTTTAAAATAATATTTCTCTTTATTTTTCCTAAATGTGCCTCTTTAAGATTCCACAGGCACACCTATCATGATGTCTGTGTTCCACATGCCCTATGTTATTGATCCTTAATCATATCCGTTTTCAGCTTTTGAATCCTAATTTCTAGATTGAAGAATCCTGGCACTTTTAATTCGTGTTTCTATAGCAGCCATCTTCATCTCCTTAATTATTTTACATAGATTAGGAATAGAATTGGAAGGGATTTTAGAGCTGAAAACTGCCTGAGAGGATCATCTGTCCAACCCTTTTATTTTATTGATAAAGAAAGTAGGGCTCAGAGAAATTGCATGACTTGCCTAAGAATACACAGGCCTTAAGGAATTTTTTTCCTTGACTTGACCAGGATCACATCTCTAGTATATGTCAAAAGCAGAATTTGATGCTGGCTCTCTCCATTCACTGTCATGCTACCTTTTCATTATTTTGTTTCAAATTTGCTTCCTGATAACACACAACATTTTTCTGGGAAGAGTCAATGCTGATTTTTTTTCTCTTTCCTGGAACATAATTGGCCTTTCAGAGCCCATTTGAATGTGCCTTCTGTGCTGAAATTGTGCTAGGCACCATGGTGAACACACATCTTTTAGATGTATATGTTTGGAGTTATCACAGCATTTGTAATTGGAAGACTTGGATTTTAATCCTGCTGGTACTTTTATAATCTTACACAAATTACTAAGACTTGACCTCAAGATTCAGCTTAACACTGTATATATTAGAGATTTACTTTAAGAAATTCAGATATGATTCTTTTTTCCCCTTAAAGAAGGACATTTGGAAGAAGATGCAATTAAATGAACCTCAATGTGGAATATTTCCTTTGGGTCTTGCCAAAGTCTGAAAAGAAATTTTTTTAATATTATTTTATAGACATCCAAGTTAAATTTCTTCTGTTGTAATGTCCCTTTCTCCCTCAAATATATTTTTTATAAAAAGCAATTGCAGTTTTTCTAGGTGCTCCTGCTCAGGATAAATTGCCTAATAGACACATTTTCCCTTGTGACACTGAAATTGTTCAAGTCACCTTGTCACTTTCTTTGCAGGGTAATTCATCTAGAAGAATTAGTTAAGAGAGCTGTCATAAGTGTGAGGGGCACACCAAATGAAATACTGTCGCTATAATACTGGGATTTCTGTTGTATTTTAATTTTATTACTTGTGTGTATATATTTTTAAAATTATGTGAAATAAAAAAAATTCTGTCAAAAATAACTAAAAATCAAATAGAGGGAAATTAGAGTCAGTCAACAAGTCATCAAACATTAAGCACCTATTATGTGCCAGCCACTGCTGTGCTCTGGGAATTATTCAGGTAACAGACCTGCCAATAGAAATCTAGTCTAGTGAACTGGAAGTCTCAACATGATTACATTGTTAGGCTAACCACAGCATGGAAAGGCTTTTCAGCAAGGATATAGGATTAATTCATTTGAATGTATCTTTCCTGCCTCTTTGTTGACCATTCTGGTGTACCATTCAGTTTGAGAGGGGAGCAGCCACCTTCTTCTCTTCTGGCTCTTGTACTTAAGTTACCACAAAGCTATATCAGTGGTCAATCAAGTCTTGAGAATGGTTTCTGTACCTTTTAGGGAAAAATGAACCCAACCTGCATAGGATAGGACTCTGGAAAGAAGAAGGCCAGCCTACGTGACTGAGACATAGGAAATACTGTTTTTGTAATAAATACTGTTCTGCGTATGGGTTATTCCATCTCACACTTTTGTGTGCCTGCTTTCCCCCATGCCTGGTGTGCTCTTCCTTACCTTTACCACATGGAACCTCTAGCTAATTTCAGGGCTCAGATTAGGTACCACCTCTTTCAAGAAACCTTTTCTTGATTCCTCCCAGTTAATAGTGCTCCCACCCCACCCCCCATCACTGTATAGATATTTTGTTTATATCCTGCATGTAGTTTTATTTTATTTTATTTTTCCTGCATGTAGTTTTAGAGAAACTTGTTCTGTTTCCTATAGTGTGACAGAAGTTCTGCAAGAATTCAAGCATTTTTGTTTTTATAACCTTCTAGTACATAGTAGGTGTGTGGCAATTGATTGCTTGAATGATAATCCTCAGATCTGATTGATTAAAATTTTGTGGTTTCATATATCAGGAAGTATTTTATGATAAACAGTAGAATTACTGCTGTTGCATGTCAGTTATGTGACTAAGATAGCAGCTACTGAAAATCATCTCATTTTTAAATTAAAGATATCTTTGATATATGTGTAGATCATTCATATTAAAAATTGATAGAATTTTACTCATTTTTGTAAGATTTTGAGTTCCAGATTTTTCTCCTTCCCTTCTCTCTCCTCTCCCCAAGACAGCAAACAATCTGATGTATCACGTGCACAGTGATGGAATTTTAAAAAGCAGATTTATGGCTCTAGAATTATTGGGGTCCTCTCTGTCATTTTTTATTTTGGGGGTAAATCAGTCATTTTTTCCTGTTTTCCCCAATTTTAGGTATCTTGAAAACCATTTTTTTTTTTGTTCTTTTGAAACTGAATTTCTTCCTTTCTGAAGGTCTATATGTACTTGGTGTGGTCTAGCTGGTCTTCCAATCTTTAATCTTAAACTAGTTATGCCTTGTCCTACTGGTCTTCTCCACTTTGCAAGAGCAAATATTTCCTAGCACACGCAGGTTCAGAGCCTCTTTGGACTACTCATCATGATGATTGCTTTACTTGGATTAAGCTTCTGTAGGAAATGGTGATTTTTCTTTACTTTTGTACATTTCCCTTATTTTCCAGCATCAGTAGCTTATTTGGACAAGACAATTGGAGGTGTTGTCATTATATGCTGTGTTGCTGTAGCAGCAAGCACCCCAATATCCCCAGGGTGACTGCCAACACAGGTTCTTAGATCTGCTTTTGTAAAGGAAAGCAACTCAAAATGGGTTAACAAGCTTACTTTAATCAGACAAACATATATTACCTAGCTCAGGGGGAACAGGTCAGCACCCCGAACTTCAGCGTATACAGACAGATCAAACAGACAGGCTTCCAAACTGTCCAACCATTATCAATATCAAAATCACATTTACCAGAGAGGGAAGCATCAACATCTGGGTTTTCAAAGCCAGGGGGCTCTCCATGGCTGCCCAGAGTCTCATCTGGTCAAATCACACAACACTTCTCAAAGTGAGCCCCAAAGCAAAGCCTCAAATCAGGGATTATATAGTCTTCTCCTGGGTCAGAGAATGTAACCACCCTCTTGACCCACTTCCCAATCACACAGCATCAAGATGTGGTCATTCCTGAAAACCAAGCCTCCTACCACAGGCTCCATGTGACCACATTCAGCCTATTAGGAGGCAGAGTGTATTCTCAAATCAAGGAAGGTTCTCAGAGTCACTTAAGTCAATCAAAGTGTCTTAAGCCCATCAAAGGGCCTAGGGTCAGGGAAGATCTTCCAATCTGCATTTCCATTACAGGTGCTTTCTTGTCTTTATCATTTTTTTCTTCTAATTTTTTTTTTTTAACCTCGGTCTAATAAAATGATAACTGTACTACATAGACAGTTGTTTTGGAAGGGACGCCCCAAGTCACTGACCACTTGAGTGGGTACATTAGTGGGTACTTTCCTCTTAAGATATGAGCAATACTGGATAATGTTCAGTGCTTTTCACAGTGTCCATTCCTTTTAGACTCTCTTCTTGAAGAAAGCGCTCATGTTTCCCAATAGGGAAATGGTCAACACGGATTGGAATAAACAATTTTCAAAAAAGATCTGCTAGATGTAAATAACTACATGAAAACACTCTCCAAACCAAAAATCATATGCAAATGAAATGCAAATGAAAACCAATAGGGTTTCACCTCCATGAAGCTCAGCAAGGATGACCACTAATTTATAGGTTTTGTGTTAAATATAAAATTGCCAGGGGTTGAAGTCAGGTATTTCGTAGAACCATACAAAAGGATGGAAAAGGAAAAGTACTTCCAGATCTCAAATTACATTATGAAGTCATCAGAACTTTTTGCTGCTTATTAGAAGATAGAAAAAAAAATAGAAAAGTAGGTCAGTGAAACATAGTAGATATGCAAAAAAAAGCAGTTGCACTCAATGGCCTAGTATTCAGTAAACTGATGAACACAAACTACTTGAGGAAGAGTTCTATGTTGGAATTAATTTTCAAGCATGGAAGACAGCTATTGCAAAGACATGGTTGATGCATGTTGTCTTTCGTTCTCAAAGAGGACCTAATGACATCATTATGTTAGAGTCAAGTTACAATGTATCTGACTATAACTGATCAGATCAATATGAGCTCAAAAGGCTCTACCACAGGTCCAGTACAAATAGTCCACATGAACATTTGGGGTGTATTCTTTTAATTTGCAAATCTCATGTTGCTTTTGGGCTACTTCAGTTCTGCTTTGCTCATAGAGCACACAGCCCCTTCTCTGATGTGGGCACACCATGCAGTGTAATCCTGTGCCTCGAATGTCACACAATCAACTCCAGAGTTTTTATGAGAGATCTTCAGAGCGTCCTTGTATCACTTCTTCTGACCCCCGTATGAATGCTTGCGCCGTGTAAGTTCTTCATAAATAGTAATGCTATGAAGCAGGAATAGGTTTTACAATCAGAACCAATCTAGTCAACAAGCTTGCATGTCTCGTAAAAGGAGTGAATGACAGACTCATGACAATGGGCTTGCCACTTGCAAACTCATGGAAATAGAAAATGGAGTGCCATTTGTGAGGAAGTTTCAGCCAGTTTGGCTAAATCACAAAGTTAAGGAGTAGAGCATAAAGTAGAATAAACTAGGAAAAATAGGTTAGATCCAGGTTGAGAAAGACTTTTAAATTAAAAGTCAGAATGAGGAATTTATATTTTATCCTAGAAGCACTGAATTTTATAGAGCAAGGGACTGAGGTGCTCATATGTGTGCTTAAGTAAAAATGAGACCTTCAACCTAGGTGGCAACATGTAAAGGGAGAAAAGAAATCAGATTGAGGAGATGTTATGGAGTTAGAAACAGTGAGGTTTGGCAACTGCTGTCTGTAGTGAGGGAGGGTAAGGAGTCAAGGGTAATGCCAAGGTTACAAACCTGGGAGACTGGAAAACCCGTACTGTCTTTGACACTACTAGAGATTTGGAAGAGAGGAGGGTTTGGGGGAAAAGACAAAGAAGTTTGTTTTGGACATGTGGTTTTTGAAATACCTGTGGATCTCCCTAATTTTAAATTTCTAATATGCACCTGGTCATGTGGGACTGAAACTCCAGGGGAGACTGGTGCATGATATAAAAATTTGAAAATCAACTCTTTTGTGTTATAATTAAATCCATTGGGGCTAATGAGATCACCAAAAGACAGGGTATAGAAAGGAAGGAGAAGAGGACCCGGAAGAGAGCCTTATGGACATCCCGTCGTCAGTAGGCATGAATGATATGGATGATAATCTGGCAAAGAAGATTGAGGAATTGGGTTAGATTGAGATTGGGTTAGATGAGTTATTGGGTTAGATGAGAACCAGAAGATTAGTGTCACAAAAACTCAGTAAGAAGAAAATATCCCAGAGGAGAGAGAGTTGTACCAAATTCAGACCTTCAGATCTGGTGAGCGAGTTCTTTGATAGCTTTGGAGAGAGAAGTTTCATTTAAGGTTTCAGAAGGTTGAGGGTGAGAGAGGAGAAGAAATGGAGCCAATGTCAGAGGACAGCTTTTTTTTAGGATTTTCACTGAAATGCTGTCTAAGAGGACGGTAAGGTCTAGTGAAGGGTATGTTTTAAGGAGGAGGGAAGTTTTAAGCATGGTTGAGCGTGACATAGAGGTACCAGTGGATAGCAAGAGGTTGAAAATTGAAGAGACAGGAGATAATTGGAGTTGCAGTTTGCTGGAGAGAGTACAGGCGGAGATGAGATGAAGAGTACAAGTAGGGGCTTGACCTTGTTAAGCAGAAGGGGAACTTCACTACCAGAGACTGGGGGGGGGGGGGAGGAAGAAGAGAGTGCAGGAATGATATCAGAAGGTTTAAAGATAAAGAGAAGGAAAATGAAGGAGCTCAATACAGTCAAAAGCCAAGTCTTTTTTGTTTTCTTCTTGGAGGGGAGAAGGCAGGGCAGTTTGGATTAAGTGACTTGCCCAAGGTCACACGGCTAGTAAGTGTTAAGTGTCTGAAGCCACATTTGAACTCAGGTCTTCCTGCCTCCAGGACCAGTGCTCTATTCACTGTGCCCCCTAGCCGCCCCAAAGGCCAAGTCTTCAGAGAGAGAAGAGGAAGAGGTGCAGGAGGCTTGAGAGAAGAAAATCTTATATGGGAAGTGAGATGGGGAATCAGGGAGGAATAAAAAGGTTGTCTCCAAGGTATAGAAGGAATTAACAAAGATGTGTATATCTCAGGGGATAAATTGTTAAAGGATATGAGTAAGTAGCTCTAAAAAGGATTGTACATTATTAACTACATGAAGGATCGCTGCAAGTCAGAGAAATGCAAAATTACAGAAGATGGAAGTAATGCTACAGGCGCTATGGGAAGATAGGAACACTCAAGTATTGTGGGTAGAGCTGTGAACAGGTTCAGTGACTTTGGAAAGCCATTAGAATTACTATCCACCCTCCCAGACCCCACATGACTAAATACCACATCAAGTGATTCAGAGATCCTTCTTCTGGTCATATATATCAGGGAAGCCAGAAATAGAAAGGTCCCACAATATTAATTTCAGTGCTTCTTTCATTTGCAAACAACTAGAAATTAATGGTTATCCGTCAGTTGGGTAGAAGTTAAACAAAGTGTGATAGTGAATTTTAATCGAATATTATTGTGCCTTAAATAATAATTATTATGAAGAATTCAGAGAAACATGGGGAGATAGATGAAATGTAAAGGACAATAAAACAAAGCTAAATACTAGATAATTACATTGACCAGTTCTGACTTGAGATAAGAGGTGAGAAAATAAATTTTTAGCCTCTTCCTTCAGAATTGGGGGACTGTGGCTGCTGAAAATTGTATGTATTTTCAGCGAAGGTTGACTTGTTTGTTTTTCTGAATAGTTTTCTTTTTCTTTTTAAATATTTGTTACAAAGAAACACTTAGAACTGGGTAGAGAAAGGAGGAATTATTTTTAGAAGTGAATGATCTAAAGGCAAAAGGCTTTAATAAAAAATAGCACAGGTTACAATTAGATACTTAAATTTTTAAAAAATGCTTATTCTTTGACAGGTAATTATTTTATTTAAAAAACTTAATCTGGCCTTTGGGGAAATAGAACTCGATCATTTGTGTTAATATTAAGCAACATATTGGTGCCACAACAATTTTGTCATTAAATATATGAGAAAGTGAATCCTTTTCTATTTGGAAAGTGGAAAGTAGATGGTGAAATTGTTAAGAATGAATATTTCCTTTCATTTCAAGGTTCATTTTTGAAAAAAATGGGCCTTACTTTTGAAAATTTATCACCTTCCCCAACATTATCTCCCCCTCCCACCCAAAATTCTTGTGGAGAAACACACGCACGCATACACGCACACACGCACACCATTCGCACCTTATGTTATAAAGCTGCTTTATGCCTGTAAACCATTAGCTGGAATCTACCTAAAGTGCCAGCATCTCTTCTAGTGATGCATACTTTGACATCCAGTCAGTTTTAATTTATTTTTCTATAATACACAAAGACAACCACTGATATAATTGAAATTCACAGCCCTAGTAAATAAGACTTCATTGGCTATAAAAATTGAAAAAACAATGTGTAAGTACTCAGAAAAAAAAAAACAACTTACCTTTCATCAGCTATTTATTTTTGTGGCATTTTTTTTCCTGTAAGGAACTGGTTAAGTAAAAATGACAAATGGAATAGAATGGACTCTCTATTTATTTAAATACTTGGTATTGCCTGTTTTCACAGTTAAGCTACCAGTTGAAAGTGGGGATCATGTATTGTAAATCTGGACAGAGCACGGAAGAAGAGATGTACAACAATGAGTCGGCGGGCCCCGCTTTTGAAGAATTCCTCCAACTCTTGGGTGAACGAGTTCGTCTCAAGGGATTTGAGAAGTATCGTGCTCAACTTGATACTAAAAGTAAGAGAGAGTTTGATTTCATAAACTTTAAGTGCACACTGTGTGTAAAGCATAATGGAAGCCTTTTAAATAATATGTGGCACCCAGCTTTCACAGCTGATGCTATTTATATAATACACAAAAAGCACATAGAAGAAGTATAAACCAAGATGTGAAATCCCGGGGTATTGAGAGAGAAAGGTTGTTACTAATTGTTGGTCCTTGGAAAAAGTTTATCAGAGGAAGTCAAATTTGAGGGTGGTTTTATAATTTAAAAATTTCCCTTTAAATATCTAAAAGAAATTCGAAAGAAAAGTGAGGGGGGGCTTTATAGGCATATGAAATGCTTTAGCAAAGGTATGGAAGCAGGAGAATGCATGTCAGTAGTGCAGTTTTACTGGAGTATATAATATGTGAAGGAGGTAATATTTTAAAAATAATAATAATAAAAATAATAAAGTGTGGGGAGTCCTCAGATTGTGGCAGACCTTGAGTGACAAATGAGTTTAAATTTTACTCCCTAAGTAATAGGCAGCCATTAAATGGTATTGAATAAAGAAATTACTTGGTAAAATATGCTTAAAGGTTCCCTGTGGTTTTATAGTCCAAAATATGCTTAAGCCTTTCCTCCCTTCTTTATGATTAGTTTATATGTATTTTATTATATAAACATACTCATTGGATTTACTATTTAGATCAGGAAGTGCTGGGGGTCCAAGAGTCAAGAGCAAAAATCAGTTAAAGAATGGAATTTCCTCAACTCTCAAAAAACCTGAGAAGTCATCTAGTTCAGCTCTTATTTAAAAAACAAAATGTTAATATGCCTGTGGCTGTCGAAAGCAAGGTTTTACTGAGTATGCAGTGGACAGCTGTGCATGAATCGTGAAGAGAAAACTACATAAAATGATGTAATTGGTTATGGTTGGTTGAATTTGTAACCTTTAATTTCTCAATCCTTTTGCTTACCTATATAGTCAACTTTTACATTATTTTTTTTCTATTTACTTCTTTGTACTCAAGTTTATTCTTTAGCCTTTTCCTTCCAAAAATTGTCATCAAAGAATTAAGAGAATTTTAGAAGAGGAAGGCACTATAGTAGCCATCTGGTCTAACCCTTACTCCACAAGAAAAATCCCACCTGTCACCTATATGACAAATGGTCACCTCGCTTCTTCTGGAAAATCTCCATTGAGGGGAAAACTAGTGTCTTGTTAGGTAGTACATTTGTGGACTTCTTAATTGTTAGGAAGTTTTTCCTGACATCAAACCTAAATTTGCCTCTTTGGTCCACTTCATCCACTTTTCTTTACTTTTCACTTTAAAGACAAGCTGAATAAATCCAATCCATCTTCCATAGGACACTTGAAGAAACTGACTGTGCCTCCCACACCCAAGTCTTCTCTTCTCCAGGGTATATATACTCATTTCCTCCAATCTGTCCTCATTGAAGGACATGGATGCATTCCCTTTACCATCCTCGGTTTCCTTCCTCTCAGACCTCTCTAGCTTGTCAGTGTCTTTTGCAAACTCTTGACAACCAGAACTAAATATGATTCTCCATACCTGGTCTTACCAGGACAGAGTACAAAGGGGCCATCACCTCTTTATTCCTTATTCCTCTCAATACATCCCAAGATCAAATTAGTATTTTTTTTTCTGTGCAGTTGTTTTCTATAATTTCAAACTTTCTGGATCTAAATAGGTGATCTTTTTCCTCTCTCCATCACATTTGTTTTAGAGTCCTTTTGATGGAATTTCTTAATACTTTCTTACTAACTTGGTTTGGTGCACACCTATCACTATCCAGTAGTCTGTCATCTCTGTAATTTAAACTGGGTGAAAAATCCATTTCCCATTTTCATACACCATCTTCTTAAGCTGTTCATTTCTCAGATCAGTTTTCTCTTCTCCATCTCTTGACTCCAGTGATCTGCAGTGAGAAAACAACCTGTGCCCCTGTAGCCCTCAGTCTTTTGTCCATGGCACTGCATTCTTTGGCAAAAAAAACCATCTACTTTTCTTCATTCAGTCTCATGTGTGGCCATGCTTGTCTCCAGACACAAGTAGAAGTCATTGGTTGCTGTCCATCTCACCTCTGCTTCAATGAAGACAATTCTTGCAGTTATACTTTTCAATTTGCTAAGTGAGTGTATTGATTGAAAAATAGGGGCAATGAGGTCATTTTTCAACTGTAGTTGCTCTACAGAGCATTTTTCTTGCCTAAAAAAAGGAATGAATGAAAATAAGTAAGTAGATGTGTTATATTTACTGCTGCTGTCCATCCTCTTGCATTCAGCTTTTCAGTCTAATTATAAAATATTCAAGCTAAAGGCCTTTGACCTGCCTTTCTTTGGATCTTTGGAAGAGCCCATCTGCATTGCAGTCAAGAGTTATCTCACAGGCTTACTGTACAGGAAATTAAGTAAGGACGTGAGTCATGAAAACAGAAAAGCATTCATAAACTCCACTGCAGGAAAGAATTTCCTGTTGCCATGGTTCTGTTGCCAACTTGCTAACCACATACGAGAGAGTCTATTCAAAAACATAAACAGCCTAGCGTCTTCTTTATAACTGCAAGGTCTCATTTGTGCTTTATTTGTAGCTGATAAAGAAATATAAATTCTTATATACCTAAAAATGTCTTTCCACCTATATAAGTTACATTTGGCTTATCTTAATTACTGCCATATTTTCCTAGTTTTCCCTCATTAGTACAAAATCATCACTCATGATAGAAATACCTTGTGAACATATTGAGAACTATAAGGAAAAAGGAGTCTAAATGCTTATTGTCTAAGTAAGTAGTAAATTAGTGAAGTGGTACATATGTATATACATGCATAAACACATGTAGTCATATAGCCAATTCTTATGTAAGGTAATTGAAGAATTCAATTGAATCCACTAAACATTAGCCACTTATATTATGTGCTACGTATATTTCAGGTGTTGGAATATATAGATGATTTTGAATTCATCACAGTCCTCAAGGAGCTTACATTCTAAAAAAATGTAAGGGAGGGAGGGGGAGAGAGAGAGAGAGAGATTTCAGTAAAGAGAAAGCTGTTAACTAAGAAAATTAGCAAATCAAGCTAGTAAAAATTATTCAAGTGTTTACTCTGACTTAGGCATTGTCTTAGCCCCTGGTGCAAATAAATATATGAGACATTCCTTCACTCTAAAAGAATTTACATTTTCCTGGAAAGTGGTAACATACTTGAGCTGTACTTTGAAGAAAAGCTAGGAATTTTTCAAGCAGAGATGATGAGGGAATTAGTTTCAGACATGGGGCATCATTTGTATTAAAGTGTAGTTGGAGCAAAATATCATACTTAGAACAGAAAATTCATGCCTTTTCTCTGCCTCCTCCTCCTCTATGGAGTGGGGTAATAGGAAGTAAGATTGTAAAGGTAGATAGAAGCCTTATTGTGGAAGGCTGCAGCCTAAGGCTTTTATATGCTGTCCTAGAAGCAGTAGGGAACCACTGAAGATTTGTGAGGGGTAAGTGATGTATGATTTTGTGGTTAACACTTCCTCGCCTAAATGATTTGCCACGGAAAAAGAAATCAACAAAGATAGGCACATTTTTTGTCAAAATACAAGAAAATTTACCAGAGTCTCCTCTAAGAACCTAAAAAACCTAGTTATACACACTGTTGCATCTAAAGTAGAGGAAGAAGGGAGCACAGAATTGCCTTAATTAAAAGAGGGTATCATGGTCATACCTACACTTTAGGTAAATTACTTTGATAGCTGTGTATGGGATAGATTGGAATGGGTGGAAAGCACAAGATAGGGAGACTAATTAGAAAGACTGTTGAATTATTGAAGTAATGATGGGGGTCAAATGTCATTCCTACTTACAAAATTCTCCAAGCGTAGGTTTTAGACAGTGAATGAATTAGCAACTCACCTTTGAGTTAACATTTCTTACTGTTTCAGGGGTGGGTAATTATTAGTCTTTTACATTATTTTATTTACCATTTACTACTTTAAGCTGAAGAAGTTGGAAAGGCTTTCTATTCAAAGGACTTGGGCAAACTTAAAGTATGCAGTCCTATACTATTTGCTATCCCTTTCACCTTAGATCTGACATGTTACTTTAAAGGAATCAAAAGAAAAAGAACTGCCATTTAGGCATGTATGAAAAACTAAAGACCAGTCTTCTAGATCTCCTCAGAGTCAGAGAATGCAACCTCTGGATGGAGCCACACAAACAGGGAATTTGGCATCAATATAATATGTTCTGAAGTAATCAGAAGTTAACTCCGTTTGGTTTTAAATAAATCTGTCTAGACTCCAAATAATTTCATTTCAAGAAAAGCTCATTTTCAAAATGTTAAGAATTTGACTAAGCCTTTTAAAATAAGTTTTGTCAAGGAATCAGATTCTCTGAATTTTTACCTTGGTTAAGTAAAGGAGTGCTTTGACAAAGTGTTTGCCACGATGACATGGAAATGAACTAATTGATTTTCATGTTTCTTGGACAAGGTTCACTTTCTTTTGATAAAATCATAAGTTTAAAAAATCCATCTTTACTCAATTTTTTTTTGTAGCAAAATGTGGCAACAATACTTTCATTCTCTGGCCTTAAACACGTAAAATTTCTACTTGAATATTACAAAAAGAGTATTTTAAAATAGCTAATGAGAAATCTTCATTTCTGATATCTATTATGATGGTTAATTTGTTAAACTCTTGTATCCGTTCATTTTCTGTATTGACCTGCTTACTCTACATATGTTGGAAATTTCAAGTCATTCAGTTTGTGAGAAATTTGTATGTCTAAAAATCACTGATAGTTGTTACCTAATAGAATAGTGTGTGTGTGTGTGTGTGTGTGTGTGTGTGTGTGTGTGTGTGTGTTTTCTTTTTCTTTTTGGGTGAGGGGAGACAGTTTGTCTAAAAAAAGATCAGGGGTAAAGTAAAGTTGGGAAGAGGGAAGGGTTGGCCTGTTTTGGTTTGAAATACCTAGTCAAACATTGAATTTGAAATACCTATAGAATGAATACAGCATAGGAGGCACAATGAAAATAGGAGGTACAGTGGAAAGAGTATGTATTTGGAAACAGGTTCTGGGTTCAAATTCTGGCTCTACCACTTCTGGCCTGTATAAACTCAGGCAGGTCATTGTTGAGGGGGTTGGACCAGTGGGCTGCTAAGCGCTCTTGCATGATCTGTATGAACTAAGCATAGGCTAAGTGTACTCTTATAGTCAGGTAGTTTTCATGATCTGTGATCCTGTGAAATTTTAAAAAGTCATATCTGGGCTTGATGTCAGGTAAAAGCAGAACATGCTGCTTCAATAGGCAATAGGTTACCCTTCAGTGGATAAGTTCTTACCAAGAATATTATAGTGAGGATTCCTCTAGGATATAAAAGACTGAACTAGATAATTAGAGGTTAGATAATAACTAGAGGTTCCTTTCAACCCTGAAATTCCCTTATATCATGAATATCAGATCTTTATCAGAGATGCAAATATTTTCCTCATTCCACATTTTCTCTTGGCTGCATTAGTTTTATTTGTGCAAAAGCTTTCTACTTTCACATAATCCAAATCATCTACTTTATTGTGATATTCTTTATCCCTTCTCTAGTTAAGAGCCCTCTCCCTAGCCATAATTGTGAAAGGAATCTCCATCTATTTGTAAAAAGTAATGTGACTTTTTATAGTTATGTTGCTTATCCATTTGGAATTTATTGTAGTATGTGGTATACAATGCTGGTCTAAGGCTGTATTTTGTCACTGCTTTCTAGCCTTCCCTGCAGTTGTCAGGCTATTTGACCTCTGAATAACTTACCACCTCCCTCATTTAAGAATAAATTTCAAAAAACACGATTTCCATCTAATAGGGTAATATTCAAAAGTGGTACACCACCAATATGTTAAGCAGTGTTGTTGATTTCGTTATTTGAAAAATTTATTTTCCTAAAGTTTGTCAGATCAGCACATAGGAAACAACAGTGTCTCTTTGTGAAGTGCCTTTATGAGCTTTGTTTATTAACTTGCCAGAAATTATCTAAACTAAATGCAATATGATTGCCCCCAAATGTTTCAGGAATGCTATAGAAGACAAATTAAATGCATGATCTAAGAAGGGATGTAAGATGTTCCATAAAGAAAAAGTTATAGCTCAATATAGAGCTTTTATATAAATACAGATGGATAAAAAAGAAAAGTCTCTTAATTTCATGAGAAAATTTGCATTTTATAGGAATCTAATGGCCTTTCTCATTCCTCATCCTTCTTTACCTCTCTGGTGTTTGAAATTGTCAAACACCATGTCCTGTTTTCCTGATACTGATGTATCATGGGGTTCTTCTACTTGTCTGATTGCTCTTTCTCAGTCTCCTTTTATCACATTTACTACCTGCAGGTGTCCCTAGAGACTCTCTGTACTGGACCCTCTTCTCTTTTGCCCCTCTGTTATCCCACTGATGAGGTGATCTCAGTCTCCTGGGTTCATGGCTATGCAAGTATTTCCCATATTTCTATATTCAGTACTAATGCTTCTCTGGAGCTCGAATGCTGTATTTCGATTGCCCTTTGGACATCTCAAATTGGATGTGCCATTAGCATCCCAAATTCAACACTACCAAAACAGAGTCCATCTTTCCCTTAAACCTTCACCACTTGCCATATTTCTTAATACTGTTGAGAGTGAGCCATCCTCCAAGTAACTCAGGCTTGAGACCTACATCTAATTCATCGTTCACTCAGTCACTAGGTTTTATCATCTATTCCTCATTCTCTCTCATCCAGGCAAGTCCTCTTCATTCTGCTTTCACACCATCCTGTGATGCAGACCCTTTTTACTTAGACTAGTAGCCTTCTAGTTGGTTTTCCTGCCTCAAGTCTTTATCCTCTACAAGCCATTCTCCATTCAGCTGCTGAAGTATTTTCCTAAAGCCCATGTCAACTCCCTTCTCAATATGCTACAGAGATTCCAGGATCAAATAGAAAATTCTCTGTTTGGCTTTTAAAGCCCTCATAGCCTTGGCCCTTGCAACCTTCCCAAGTCTTCTTACACTTTATTCCCCTCCACACACTGGATGATCGCATGCTCCAGGCTTCCTGGCTTTCCTTCACACAAGTTACTTCATCATTACCTGAATTCAGGCATTCTCATTGACTGACCTCATGCTTGGAATTCTGTCCTTCCTCATCTGTACCTCCTGACTTTCTGGAGGTCTTAAGTAAAATACTGTCTTTTTCAGTTTCCTTAATGCTAATGCTTTCCCTTTATTGATCATCTCCAATACATACTGCATATATCTTGTAAATAATTGTGTGTTCTCCCCAATTAGAGTGTGAGTTTCTTGATGGCAGGAACTTTTGTCTTTCTTTGTCTGCTTGTGGTTAGTGCAATACATACACATACAAGACACTTAAAAAATGCTTATGTTGACTTGATATTCATCCCACAGATCAAGTAAGTTGTTAAAAAAAATCTTTTCCTTTCTGCCTTCATAACCTCTCTCATATAAATCCCTTTTCCTCCCATTTACATAGCCATTACCATAGTACAGGCCCCCATCATCTCTAATCTGGACAGAAAAGGTCACTTTCTATCCAGTCTCCCTCTATCAAGTCTTCTTGCTCTAATCTAGTTAGCTTGAACTGTTATGCTTTCAATTTTTTATGTTCTATATTTGTGAGTTCTTTAAGTATGAGGGTTTTCGTTTTAAGTGTAACTCCTTTGTCAAAGGTGACATAAAGGACCCAATTATATTTTTAGTGATTTTTTTTCTATTACCATAGCTCAATAAAAGAATTTGTTCTGTACAGTTTGGATTCAGTCAAAGGGCCACACTTGAAGACCTAGAGACCCACACGTGGCCTCAAAGCCACAGATTCCCCACAGCTGTCTTAGCTGATAACCCTGCACCCAGGAAACCTAGGAAAAGATGCATTTCTTCCTTGCTTTGGAAATAAAGACTTTGAGTAAACCCTGTCTGTAGAGATCCTTTGTCATTTACAGTCATCACTAAACAGGGCAACCAGATTTGGCTCCTTCCTCAGCACTGAATGATTTCCAGAACAGGATATCTGGTGTTGTTTCTATCATGGCATTGTATTTTCTAGTTTGTTTTTGAATATAATCTTCTTTGGCTACTTCTGAGAGGGCAATGCAGATGCTCTTAACCTGGTATCAATGAAAATTTTCATTTTATTTATATGTGTGTGTGTGTGTGTGTGTGTGTGTGTGTGTGTTTGATCATTGTATTTTACATGATTTCTCTTATCCTCTGTATTTCATGCATTAAAACATTCTGAGAAGTCTGTAAGCTTCACCTGACTTCCGAAGAGTTTATGACCCAAAAAAGGTTAAGAACTCCCTGCTAAGGTTTTTCTGATCTGTCAGTTCCTTTCTCATATTAGGCAGATTAGGCTTAATTAGATTAGCTAGATTTTCTTTCCCTTTGCTCTAACTGCCAAAACAAAAGTTTTTCTAGCGAACAGGAATCCAGATATTCTCTGTCTCGAAAAGAGTTCCATTAATAGAATCAGGTTTAAGTATGACTACTGCTGATTCTGATGTTCTTTCTGTATGATATCTAGCAGGGATGTTCCCCACCCAAGTCATTACTTCTTGCTCATTCTAAACGCTCAGTTTCTCAAGAATTGTCACGTGACCAAATTACAACTCAATGAGATTACTCCACTTACCTTTGTCTATTACCTCTTTTTCTTTTTTTTTTAAGCTTTTTGGAGAGAAATTGGGGTTAAGTGACTTGCCCAAAGTCACACGGCTAGTAAGTGTGTCAAATGTCTGAGACTGGATTTGAACTCAGGTCCTCCTGCCTCCAGGGCCAGTGCTCTATTCACTGCGCCACCTAGCCGTACCTTTGTCTATTACCAACCCCACATGGGGTTGTATTTTCAGTTTGTTCATTTCTCTAGTGATGGATTTTTTAACAATTAAGCATTAGAAAACACCTATCAGTTAGCAATGATAACAATCCATTCATTCTCTATTTAAAAATAATTAAAACAAAAAACCATCTGCTAGCTACTACTAAAATATGTGTGTGTGTGTGTGTGTGTGTGTTTGTTTGTTTTGATACCAGGAAGTAGAATATCATACTATATATACCCCTACACATTTTGTTTTCCAACCCTAAATTATTATCTAAGTTCAAAACTATTTAGGCCTGGTTAAAGGCAAAAGCATTGATCAGTATCTGAAACTGTTCCTATGAATGAGTGAAAAAACATTTGCTATGTACTACATCCTGTGTGATATGTTGGGAATATAAATTTAAAAAGCAAGATAGTTCTTGGCCTTCAAGAAGCTTCCCTTCTAATAGGCAAAGACAACAATATCTTCAGACTGCATTCCTTTATGCAGTATATTTAAAAGTCAGCAGCTGCACACATCTGGATCTCCTCAAAGAAGCTGAGGGTATTATCTCTATTATTCATGTGTCCCTGCAATCTTTCCCTACCTAATGACTCTTGCCTTCCTGCCAATAGACGTGATTAAATCTATCCTCCCTGTAACTTATATTTGACTTTCCATCCTCTTCTATCCTAAACCTTTTCTCTCTTTCCTTAAGAATAACTACACTTACTTGCTGGTTTTTTGTTCCCTTGCCCAGCCACTTCTCCATAGCCTACTCTTTGATCTCACCATTTGGCTAAAACTCCTCTCTCTGAGGCTACTATGTCCTTTTAAAAAAATTGTTATTGATAGCTATTTTTTGTTGTTGTTGTTGTTATATCACATGAATTTCCAAATTGGTCTATCCTGTCCAGGAGCCTTCCTTCATAAGTCAGATTTTAACAAGAAGGACAAAAAGCAGTTTTTCGTTTTTGTTTTTATGTTACCTCCACCATTAGACTGAAGGTTCTTTGGGAGCAGAAACTGTCTTCTGTCTTTCTTTGTATACCCAGCACTTAGAGTAATGCCTGGCATCTAGTTGGCACTTAATAAAAGCTTATTTGCTGACTGAATAACACTGACCCCTTCTGACAGTGCATGAGATGCTTCTTCACAAGGAGGTGTGTTTTCTTTGCTCTTCCAGCTAGGACTGGTCCCTACAGCTACACAGTGCCTCGTTTCATTTTATTGCTCTTTTCACTTATTATTATCATAATCATTTTGTATGTTATTTTCCTTATTCTGCTTACATCATTTGACATTTGTTCCTATGCCTAACTGTCCATCTCTGAATTCTTTATATCCATACATTTACAGCACAGTAAGATGATCCTTTTTCTTTTCTGCCTCCTTGAAGAGCATGCCTAGCTCTAGGACCCCTGGACCAAAAGATCTGTTATAATATCTCTGCCAGCAAGGCAATAGTGTCCATATTGAATTTTGTCACTTAAAACTATTTTTGTCAGCTTTATGGTCAAAGCCACTACACGACAGTTTTAAGTTACATTTCTCTAATTATTAGCGATTGTAAACCATTTTTGATGGTTATGAACACTTCCAGTTCTTTCTTTTCATTGCTGCCTATTTATATCCTTTGCCCACTTATCTGTAAAATGATAATGATGATGATAATAATAATAATAATAATAAAAAATAATAATAATAATAGCACCTCCCAGGGTGGTTGTGAGGGCCACATGCAGTAATTATTGTAAAGTGCTTAGCACAGGGCCAGGCATGTAGCAAATGCCATATAAATGTTAGCTGCTATGATTATTAGCTAGTAGGAAGAAGATCCTATTTGCCAGTCAGTGTAATTCAGACTCCTCATAGATACTTTTTCCTTTAGAATTTATTTAATATATATTTTCCGTAGATTAAAACAATATAGACAAGAATTTCCAAATCCTGCCCTTGATAACATGTAATCTTTGATTCCTATAATAGAGGGATAAGAAAGAGAATGATGGTGCTTTTCATCTAACATTTACCATGTGCCAGGTTCTCTGCTGAGAATACAAATAAATACTAGCTAGAAGAAAGATATTCCTGCCCTCGAGAACTTTATATCTCCTGGGACAAGGCAGCACAATGGAAGCTGAAAAGCAAGGGGTCATGATTGAGGAAGTCCTGTCTAGACGGGATGGCATAATAGCCTGTACAGGGATGAAGATACCTTTGTCTTGAGTCTCCTCCTTAAATTAGAGGGTCTGGCAGGAGTCAGCCAGTCAGAAGGTGAAGACCTTCCAATGTGATAAGTAATTGGGGCCTGGAGTGAACTTCCAGAGCAAAGAGGTGTCTATGGCATGCTAGGCAAAGTCGTTTGGAGATGAGTCAGCATTGCATTTGTCTTGCAACTTCTTTACCTAATTTGTAAAAAATATAGTCTAGAATAATGCTTTATTCACTTAATGTTTTGAGATAGCAGTCAGAACTGTTTAGTCTTCTTATCAGTTTCTATCCAGACCTTTGAGTAATTGAATTATCAAACAACAGGAAATAAAATGTACATTTTCAGGATTTGGTACTTTTTCCAGTATATTTTGATTCATCACTGTGGTTACTCCAATACAAAACTCCTACATACCTCATTAGATAGTTTTCATGGGTCAGTGTGACCAAAAAAAAAAATTAATTCCGTAAAGGCCGATTTTCTGGTGACTGTCCCCCCTAAACTTAGTTATGAGAAGGCAGAAGACGTTTAGTTCTTCTCAGGACCTCTCCCATAAGCCTTTCTGACTTAAGAAGGTGCTACTGCATCACAGTGAAGCAGTGGGGCTTTAGTGGAACAAAAGCTTAGGTTATTTTTTATTTATTTATTTATTTATTTTTAAAGCAATTGGGGTTAAGTAACTTGCCCAAGGTTACACGGCTAGGTTTTTGTTTGTGTGGATTAAGTGTCGGAAGCCGGCTCCGAACTCAGGGCCTTCTGATTCCAGGGCCGGCTCTCTATTCACTGCGCCACCTAGCCGCCCCTTAGGTTATTTTTTTTAATCACCGCCCCCCCCCCCTTTTTTTTAAATCAACCCAACATAAGAAATTCTTGTCTATTTTATAAAGTTATATATCTCCTAATTTTTTATCATGCTCAATGTAAATATTTTTCTTTTATGTAGTTCTTTTTCAGCCCTGATTCAGTTCCTGGAAACTATTGAAAAGCTTTAGGAAAACTGAGTGGTTTATAAAGGTACAGGGGAGAGAAAAAAAAGGACAACTTGGTACCAAAGAGGGCCCATATTACAAAGGACAAAAACTGCCAAGAAGAGTTCAACAAACTTTAGCAGTATCTTTTTTTCAGGTTGAAGAATCAGGTTCATTGTTTTCCAAATTAATTATCAGCTCTGGTTAGGAATGGCAGATATATAAAACACTATTGTGAGAAATGAAGATGGAATACAGATTTTTTTTTTCTGGTTAATTAACTTTAGTTAAAAGAAGTTTGAAAAACTCTGAGTACATGTCAAAATTGACAATTTTATTTATTTTTTATTTTTTTGCTTTTTGGAGGGCAGTTGGGGTTAAGTAACTTGCCCAAGGTCACACGACTAGGTTTTTTAAATTTGTGTGTGTTAAGTGTTGGAGGCTGGATCTGAACTCAGGTCCTTCTGACTCCAGAGCCAACACTCTACTCACTGCGCCACCTAGCCGCCCCTATTTTGAGATTTTGAAATATACTTGATCAGTTCTGCAGATTTTAGTAGCAGGAATTTAATAATAAAGTTTTTCCCAAGTCAGATTCATGGAGGCATCTAGCTTATTTAGTTCATTTGAATACTTACCTATAGCAATATATGTAATTGACTTTTTAAAAAATCAAGCATCCAAGGGGCGGCTAGGTGGCGCAGTGAGTAGAGTGTCAGCCCTGGAGTCAGAAGGACCTGAGTTCAGATCCGGCCTCAGACACTTTACTCACAGACAAACAAAAACCTAGCCGTGTGGCCTCGGGCAAGTTACTTAACCCCAATTGCCCTCCAAAAAAAAAAAAAAGGCAAAAAAAAAAAGAAATCAAGCATCCAGGAGAGATTTTACCCCCCTACGATGTCATATATTAAGTATGAGTGTCATTATCTTACTGTTGTTCGCAAATGACTTCATGATTCAGATTTGCCTTAGTATTTATATTTTCTTAAATATAAATGGTTGGTAGTGATTAATATGCTCAAGGGTGAAACTTTGGCATAATATTTTAACTCTCTACTTAAAAGTCTTTTTGCAAATATAATGGGAAATGATCAAGTAATATCAGGTTTTAAAGGAAGATGGGGTGATGTCGCTATTGTGTTTCACAGGAGCTAATGCCCATTACAGTTTTTAACATCTCAAGGGATGAATGAGACAAAAATCAGAGGCAGAGCATACAGCATTTCCTACAATCCAATAAACCCTGAACACAACTTACTAGATCTTAAGAAAGAGATAGTTTTGTCATCCTATTGTATTTCTTCTGATACCAGATATTTTGTGGACAAATTTATTCTGAAACTCAAAATCAGTTGTTTTAAGTGAAAGGAGCTTGATTCTTTTCTTGTAAAAGGCCAAAGTAGAGGATGTTGTGACAAAATTCTAAAGAGTACTGGAACTTTCCATAAGAACTTGGTTCTGTCATGCTACAGAAACCCTTATTATAGCTTTCTGTTGGTTAAAACATTGAAATGCTTCTCTGTAGAGTAATAGAACATGATAAATATTTCTTAGTCACCAATAATTTACTAGTATTTTGAGAGATATTAATGATTCATATCCTAAGTAATTTATTTCATTTGTAAATACCTTTTTTTTCTTGCAGCTGATTCAACTGGTACCCATTCTCTTTATACAACATACAAAGACTATGAAATCATGTTTCATGTATCTACTCTGCTGCCATATACACCTAACAACAAGCAACAGGTAGGAGACCAGTGCTATTTACATCTCCACATTCCATTTCACAAAAGCCTAAGTGGCAGAATTGCAAAATATCAAACCAGATTTTAATGTTGCACCTGTCACAGCAGCAGGAAGCATTCTACTTTGTGGAAGTGAGGAATGGCAAATGAGCTGAAAACAAATGAAGAGACAAATTCTAGGTTAACAGCCAGGAGGGTAGCTTTGTGAATTATTTGCCTTTCACCCATGGGAATTAAGGTTTCCATGAAATCGGAAGAGAATAAGTTGAAATAATGGTGATTAGATGCCTCTACAGGGTTTCAAAGAACATGTATGTGTGGGTGATGTTTCATATCAAGAAGTCTAAGTACAAAAGTCAAGACAATCTAATGTTTCATTGCAAATTGCAGAGCAGGTTTGAAGAGAAATAAAAATAAATGGGTAATGGAAGCAACTTGTTCTTTGTTATATGTATTTGTCTGTAGACAACAGTGAACCTTCACCCAGAATCCAGTTGCTGGGGGGAGGCACATAGTTGTGTGTAAGCAATTTAAAATATATGGTATCCAAATTAGAATACATAGATGTCATTGGGTCAAAATTCATGTCCTTTCAACAAATGTTGTAAATACCAGCCATGGTCCAGTTTTACAAATACTAACAAATAATACCATTTTTGTTAACCACGACTATCACTGAACCTCCAGCTCCCCTTTAGCAAAAGGCAGTTCAACTACTGGATAGACTTTTATGTCAGCATTAAGTAATCAAGTCCTAAAATAATCTACCTTAACTACATTTTAAATTTGGTTAAAGCTTTGGAACACATATTTAGGATGTAATTTAAAAAATTAACTCAAGATAGCACATAGGGTGACACAACTTTGTAATTTTTTATTGTGTTATTTGTAAATATGTAAATATGAAGCTCGTTTTCAATTCTTGGAAACTATTGAAGAGCACTAGGAAATCTGAGTGGTTTATAAAGGGTAACTTGGTACCAGAGGGGGCTCCTAGTAAATAATAATTGGGTATTTATGATCACCAGCATATTCAGAAATACACAAACCTGTTTAGTTCTTTGGTCAGAATGATTTTGTTTATTTGTTTTATATTCTGCCCTATTTCTGAATTCCACTGAGTGAAAAATGAGGGGCAAGGAGGAAAGGATGTACCAGATTGTGAGGCAATTTTCTTTAATTATTCAGGGTATTGACTTTCTGGTATGGTTTGTTTGGGTGTTGGTAAGTATCTGTTGTTTGAAATCAAAGTGCATCAGTAAATTATATTTATGATAGAAGTGCAGCCAAATTTGGCTAAAAAAATATTATCCTTTATGTGAAAAACTCAAAGTTTTAAAATATTTACTCTGAATACTGTTATTCTGGACCTTACCAAGCAAGGAATTTAAAGAAGTAGAAAATTTGTTTGGATAAGAGGTGGACAAATAGTGCTTTATACTTCTATCACAGTGACTCTATGAGATGGGTACTTCAAATATTATTTCCATTGTGCAGATTAGAAAACTGAGGCTTAGATGGCTTATGGCCAGGGTCATAGAGCAATACTCGGGTCTTGTCTCCCTTTGAGTCTTGTGTTCTTTCTGATCCATGCTGCCTCTTTGTGGTTCCATGTCTTTTTAAAACCCCATTTTTATTGATACCTTTTATACATCACATTTTTTCTGAAAATATTTTTCCCTTTCCCTACCCAGTATGTCCCTCTTTGTGACACACACATTAAATGGGGAAAAAAATAATTGAGCAAAAAAACCTACTATTTTGAGATACCACACTCCACATCCATAAATCTTTACCCTCTCAATGAAGAGAAGGTGTATTTTCTTATCTTTTCACCAGGACCCAGCATGAGCATTATACTTATACAGCATTTAGTTTCTCTCTTTTTGTCCTCCCCTCCATTTACATTATTGCACTCTTTGCTACTTTTTAAATTTTTTTTAATTATAGTTTTTTAAAAACCTGGTTTTACTCATTTCACCCTTTTCAGTGTATATGTCTTCTTATTTCCATTGCTTTATTTCTAACCGAAAGAACAAAGTGTTTGTAAGAGCCAGTTGGCACTTTGAAAACAAAAAGTAAATTTTGACTTTTGTTCAAAATTAAGGTAAAATATTATGTCCATGTTGTAGAATGTGGAGAAGGAGAAAGCAATTCTTTAGGTATTCAGAAGTAGAAATGTGGCCTAATATATTAATAATGAGTTTTTGCCTATAAGTAAAGAATTCTTTATCAGGCATTTATGCCGGCATTTCTAATTATTTTATGAAGTAAAAAGAACATTTTGGGGGGGGGTTAGTTACTGTAGGAAATTGATCTTTAAAAATGTCTTTGAAAGAGTTTAATACTGTAGTTTAAGTGCTCTCAGATTTAATAATTTTCTGTCTTTTATTAAGAAAGAAGATGACATACATTCCAGTTGTACATTTTCTGATGTTACTTTCTAAATATCCTTAATAGATGCTTTTTCATATATGCTTGGTTAGCAGTTTAGTCCGGCACAAGATAAAACTATTTTTGGTGCCCTTTTCTTCTTAAATTTCTGTTTTGACTATGTCAAAATTAACAGATTTTTCTTTAGTGTTGGAAAAGAGAGAATATGTTGTTATTACTGATTTTTGCTTACAGTGGAAGAAACAATATTTCTAAGAACATGTTGTTGTAAATATGTTAATAAAGTGTTCAATTGACCTAAAATTCTTAACTAGATTAGCACTTTAATTAAAGGTAAGACTTATGCTACAGATAATGTCAAGTAGCATTGATTTGTTTGAACTTCCATGGAAACCTCTTCTCAGCTTTTAAGGGATACAGTGACTTTTTAGTAATTGAGGTATTTGGGTCTTCTCAGTCTCCTAAATTTGAAAGACATTTCCTTGGGATCCTGACTTATTCCCAATTTCAGAATCCATAGTGCAAAGCTTGTGTTTCTCCAAACAGGCACCAACTACAGTTCACTGATAGTTCTGATGTATTCTTTGAATGGCTTGATTTAAGCAAAGAAAATTGTTTTATGGTACAGATTGAAATACTATTATGTCTATACAAGATAATGTGAATTTGCTCTCCTGAATTTTTTTTTTCTTTTTGGAGGGCAGTTGGGGTTAAGTAACTTGCCCAAGGTCACACAGCTAGGTTTTTGTTTTGTGTGTGCATTAAGTGTCTGAGGCCAGATCCGAACTCAGGTCCTTCTGACTCCAGGGCCGACGCTCTACTCACTGCGCCACCTAGCCACCCCCTTTTTTTCTTTTTAAAGTAAACCATATTGGGGTTTTCCTTTTTTGTTTTTTAATTAAAGGTTAGAAACATTAATATAGCTAAGCTATTCTAGGAGAATATTAGAACACTTAATAAGAAGGACAATTTTTGAAACCAAGCCACCAAGTTTTTGTTTTTGTTTTTTAAAATTGGAATGCTATCACTCAAAAAAAAAAAAAGACTTTACTGTGAAGCAGCAAATGGCCTTTTGAAACAGTTTTCATCATAATTATTTAAGCTTGAAATTTAGCCTACTTCAGAATTGTTATATTATTCCAGAATGTTGTTTATTTCTACATCATTAACTTGCACTGCTAAAACTGTATTTTAAATTGCCCTAGCAAATTTTTTTGGTGAATCTAACTAAACCAGCATGTAAATTGTATTGTAATTACTTTAGCAGTTTCATCAGTAAGGGTCTTTCTTCTACCAATCTCTTCCTTATATGAGAATTATAATTGTTGTTATGAAAAACTGGTATTTAGACATGCTGGGATATTATCTAATGTGTCCAGGATTGGCTTAAAATTCTTTTGCATTCTTTGAAAATGTCAGAATTTCTTTTTTCCATTTCCTTTAATTTAGGAAAGCATAAAGCAAAAGAAAATTTTGACAATAGCTATTGGATTTCTTTAATGTTAGTAATTAATTTTTAAAATAAAAAATGGAAAAAAGGGTAGCTTCGGTGAAAATATTTTCCTTTTTTTCTTTTTTAGCTCCTACGGAAGAGGCACATTGGAAATGATATTGTGACGATAGTTTTCCAAGAACCTGGAGCCCTGCCCTTCAGCCCAAAGAACATTCGTTCTCACTTCCAGCATGTTTTTGTCATTGTCCGAGTTCACAATCCCTGCACTGACAGTGTCTGTTACAGGTAGCTCTTACTACTGCATGAGTCAGGGGATGGATGGAAATTCGTTAATGGTTGAACACAAGGTGTCCTGGTCAAGGCTTACTACCTGAAATGGGATATTCTGTCTGTTACTTTTCATTTGTGCCAATAGCTAGTACTTGTAAATAACAAAGCTTATTCTTATATATAATCTAGTGGCATCACTGTACTCTGTATTTGTTGGTTTGGACACCTTCACTCTTCCATTTGGACCTTCTTTTAGGGGAGCTGAACATCTGATTTAACAAATAGCTCATTGTTCATATTGCTAATTTTATTTTGCCTAGAAAAAGTAGGAGAAAATGGATAATACATAAAATACATAAAAGAGGGGTATTTTTTAAAGAAATTTTAAATCAGCCCAAAGCTCTCATGTAGACCTTTAAATTAATTCAATCTATATATTTCTATAAGTTCTATTAGAGATAATGTATTATTATACCATATTAAAAGTTAGCAGCACAGTCATGATTTCATAAATAACACTTGATTAGTTCATGAGTGCCATATTTTAGGCATGTATTTATAGTGATGCACCCCAAATTGCTGCCCTTTTGACACATGCAAGAAATAATCAATGAATGGTAATTACTTTTCAAACATTGAGGTAGGTGTTCTGTCATTGTGGGGTAGTTATTGTGAATATTGAAGGAGATAGAGATGGCAGATAGGACAAACGAAGAGGAATTGAACAAAGAATAAAGTTTGAGGTTGTGATGAGAAGACTAGCATTTCTGAAATATTTTTTATCTTGTACTACTCTTTTCAGTTGTGAAACTTTTAGCTTATCGTCTCCCTAAGCTTGACACGTTGGCCGTTGGTTGCTTTTTCAATAATACCTGTCCCCAAAATAGCGAACTATTCAAAAAGGTGGATAAAACAGAGTTGCATCTGGCAGTAATTTTTGCTTTTTGAGGCTGATCTGATTTCAGATCAGGGCTACAAGGAAGTTTAAAAAACTATACACCAAAATAAAAATTATAAACTAAGGTTCTCTCTTCAACTTCCTATGAGTTTCTTTCTCTTGTGATACATGTTTTTTCCTCAGTAGAATGTAAGTTTCTTGAGATCAGGGGCTGTTTTGTTTTTGTCTCTTTATCCTAGGCACCTCTCATGATGCTCAAATCTTCTTTCTATCACAAATTCTTTGGTACTATGAGCTTGCCCAAGTACTGAAGAATTTGTGATAGAAAGAAGACTTGAGCTGAATTTTGAAGTCTTTGAACTTCAAAGAGAGGAAGAGGAAGACCATTCTTTTTAATATATGAAGTTAGATCAGAGGAAGCAAATGTGACTAGAAATTCAGTTATAGAAAATGAAGTCAATGTAAGGTTACAGATGTCATGCTTATCAATTTTTCAGATGACCCACTATGGACAGGAATAGCTAATAACACTAGCTGACACACTAGGGAATAAAATAGGGATTAAAGTCCTATATTTAGGTTCAAAAAACGAACTGCACAAGTACAAAATGGGAGGAGAGGAGATGAAGTAGTTAGGTCTAGATTGTTATTCTTTTTTAGAGGTCCTTCGGGTTTTAGTGATCTGGCAGCTGGGTATGTTTAAGCAATAGAATATTGTAGCCAAAAGTATCAGGGCAGTATCAGGTTGCATTCATAGAAATAATGGCCAAAATTTTTTAATGATCTTTTTCCGATAGTCTGCATAAGTCAGGTCACATCTGGAGTGCTGTATTTATTTCAGGGAGCCACATTTTAGAAAGGCTGTGGTCAGGTTGGAGTGTGTACCTAGAGGAAGCTTCAGAATATTGGGGGAACTCGGGGGTGGAGCCAAGATGTGGGAGTAGAAACAGCACTTCCACTGCGCTCCAGCCCACACCACTTCAAAAATTATGTAAAAGGGGACTCTGAACAACCTCTGGAGCTCTAGCACCTACAGAATGACACAGAGAAGCTAACCTCCCACTGAGGACAGCCCAGCAGCCTGGCAGGGAGCAGCCAGCACAGCATGCTGGGAGCTGAGCCCAGCACCCCATGAGTCAGAGGTTTTAGCCCCAGGGTGGCTGGACCAGCAGCCAGCTGGAGGGACCCCAGAACACCAGCAGCTGTGGCTTTTCCAGAATTACCAACACATAGATGCCTAGGACAAAGTGAGAGGTTAGTGCCCTATGGACTTTGGGACCAGTATTTGGAAATGCGACAGCTTCTTCCCCGGGGGCGAGAAGTCACAGAGGAGCCATGGCACAGCCGCCATTTTGCAGCTTCAGTTGCAGCTTCAGCTCCTGGCCTGCGAAGTGTAGGGGGAACCTGAGATCAGTCTGGGGTGTAATCGCTCTTGCTTTAACCTCCCTGGATCTGGATTGCAGTCTGAGGTCTTGGGGTATGTGTTCAGCTTGCCAGAGTGGGGGCTTCAGGGAGGGCACCCAACTAATACCTCCGCCAACTGAGAAGACACCAACATTTGGGACGGAAACCCCCTGTCTAGTGGAAGAGTCCTACTGTGGCAACAAGCCCAAAAGTCAAGTAATTAAGTGGCAACATGCCTAGGCAAAGGAAATAAAATAAACAGAAAAATTCAATATTAGACTCCTATTTTGGGGGCAAAGAAGATTGAAGCATGGAACAGGAGGAAGACTGGGAGGTCAGAATTCCTGCACCAAAAGCCCCAAATGAAAATAGGAGCAGGTTACAGGCCATAGAGCACCTTAAGAAAGATTTTAAAAGCGAAATAAGAGAAGTGGAGGAAAAATTGGGAAGAGAAATGAGAAGGATGCAGGAAAAGTATGAAATGAGAGTCAATAGCCTGACTGAGGAAAATAACACCTTAAAAATAGACTAACTCAAATGGCAAAAGAGGCTCAAAAAGACAATGAGGAGAAGAATGCCTTAAAAAGCCAAATTTGCCAGATGGAAAAAGAATCTCAAAAGCTCACTGAGGAGATTCATTCCTTCAGAATTAGACTGGAGCAAATGGAAGGTAGTGACTTTATGAGAAATCAAGATGCTGTTAAAGAGACCCAAGAAACTGAAAGAATAGAAGGCAATGTGAAATATCTCATGAGAAAAACCACTGACCTGGAAAATAGATCCAGGAAAGAAAATTTAAAAATTATTGGACTACCTGAAAGCCATGATCAAAGAAAGAGCCTAGAAATCATCCTTCAAGAAATTCTCAAGGAAAATTGCCCTGATGTTTTAGACCCAGTGAGGGAAATAGAGGTTGAAAGAATCCACAGATCACCTCCTGATAAAGATCCCAAGAAGAAAACTCCTAGGAATATTGTAGTCAGGTTCCAGAATTCCCAGATCAAGGAGAAAATACTACAAGCAGCTAGGAAGAAACAATTTCAATATTGTAGAAACACAATCAGAATAGCACAGGACCTGGCAGCTTCTACACTGAGTGATCTAAGGGCATGGAATATGATATTCTGGAGGGCAGTGGACCTGGGATTAAAACCAAGAATCACCTACCCAGCAAAACTGAGTATCTTGTTTCAGGGGAAAATATAGTCATTCAGTGGAATAGAGGACTTTCAAGAATTCTTTGTGTCTTTTTTTTTTTTAAAGCAATTGGGGTTAAGTAACTTGCTCAAGGTTACAGGGCTAGTCATTATTTATGCGTGGGTGCTCATTTTCTGAGGCCATATCTGATCTCGGGTCATCCCAACTCCGAGGCCGGCGCTCTTACTCACTGCGCCACCTAGCCGCCCCTTTAGGGCAATTGGGGTTAAGTAACTTGCCCAAGTTTACATGGCTAGGTTTTTTTTTTTTTTTTGTATGGATTAAGTGTCGGAGGCTGGCTCCGAACTCAGGTCCTTCTGATTCCAGGGCCGGCGCTCTATTCACTGCGCCACCTAGCCGCCCCACTTTCAAGAATTCTTGAGGAAAAAAACCAGAGTAGAATAGAAAATTTGACATTCAGACACAAGTAGCAAGAGATGCTTGAGAAGGTAAACAGGGAAACGAAATCAAAAGAAACTTATCAAAGTTGACCTATTTACATTCCTACATGGAAAAACAATAACTATGACTGATGAAACCTTTTTCAGTATGAAAATAATTGAAGAAGGGTATATGGTCATATGAATACATATGTGAATGTGTGTATATATATTTATAGGTATACATGGATAGAGGGCACAGGTCGAATTTGGTGGGAAGGGATGATACTTAAGGGGTGAAGTTAAGAGGTGAGAGAGGAATGTGGCAAGAGGAGATGGGGAGAGACTGGGGTGAGGGTAAACTATCTCATGTAGAAGAGGCAAGGGGAAGTGGTTGCAGGGGAGGGGAAGAACAGGAAGGCAAAAAGGCAAAACCATATTCTCATTGAATTTGGCTCAGGGAGGCTATGACATATATACTAAATGGGATATCTCACCCTGCAGAAGAGTAGTAGGGAGGGGGATGAGATGGGGGAGGATGGAGGGGAGGGCATGGTGGGGGGAGGGGAGGTTGAAGGCACACACTTTTTTTTTTGCCTTTTTGCCTTTTTGTGGGCAATTGGGGTTAAGTAACTTGCCCAAGGTCACACGGCTAGGTTTTTGTTTGTGTGTGCATTGTGTCTGAGGTCAGATCTGAACTCAGGTCCTTCTGACTCCAGGGCCGACCCTCTACTCACTGCGCCACCTAGCCGTACCAGGCACACACTTTTGAAGAGGGACAGGATCATAGTAGGGTGGGGGGTGGGATGGGTGGGAGGAAGGGAAATATAGTCAGTCTTTTACAATATATCTACTATGGTAATGTTTTGCATAACTGTACATGTACAACATATACCGAATTGCTTTTTATCCCTGTGGGAGTAGGTGACAAGGGATGAAGGGAATGGATCTGGGATTCGAAGTTTTAAAATTAAATGTTTCAAATATATATAAATACTATTATTAATATTATTTTGCATGTAATTGGGAGATAAGATGTACAGGCATTGGGGCACAGAGATTCACCTTGCCCTAATGGAAAAAGTCGAAGGGGGTATGGGAGAAGATATGGGAGAGAGCAGATTGGATGAGGGGATATCCTGTGGGACTGCTATTCTGGGGTGGTGGGTAGGGGGAAAATGGGGGAAAAATTGTAACTCAAAATCTGGTGGAAATGAATGATGTAAACCAAAAGTTAATAAAGCATTTGGGGAAAAAAAAGAATATTGAGAGAACTCAGAACTGTGCCATATGAGGGTTGTTTTGAGAACATTTTCTTCAGTCTATAGAAGGGGAGACCTGTTGGGGTGGAGATGTGACAGAGATGATAAATGTCTTCAAATATCCAAACATTAGGGTGGCACAGTGAATAGAGTATCAGCCCTGGAGTCAGGAGGACCTGTGTTCAAATCTGGCCTCAGACACATAACATACCAATAAAGCTAGCCATGTGACCTTGGGCAAGTCACTTAACCCCAAATGCCCTCCAAAAAGCCAAAAAAAAAAAAAAAAATTCAAACATTGTCCTGTGGAAAGGAATAAGACGGAGGGTAGAGCTAGAAAAATTAATGGTTAAGTCACAGTTTTTTACAGTTTGTGGTCTTTGAAGAAAATCTTTCAGATAAAACTTATCCCAAAATAGACTAGGTTAAGGAATTAACTCTTGCTGTACACATTCAAGAAGATTAGGAATGACTACTTATTGGGAAATTTGTAAAGGGGAAGACTAGATGGTTTTTGAGGTCTCTTTGAATTATAAGTCTGTGATACTAAATACTGTTTTATCTTATATCATGTTCCTTTTCCTTAGCGGTGATGCATGGAGGAAACTGAAATACTATACCACTTGGTCTCTCAGCCTTTCTCTCTTTTCTATCTGTTATTTATAGTAAGTCCCCCATTGACTACCCGTTCCTGAAGGTCATACATTGCCTGTTGATTTAGATAGAAACATTGAAGACTTTAGTTAGAGAGTTTTCTAGAAGACTACACAGAAGAACTTATCAGCCCTCAGCCCCTTCCTTCTTGTTAATTTGTTGGGTTAGCTCAATTACTTGGCAGAGTTGTAAGGGAATGGAACAGATGACAGATTATGTTAGGGGAGATGTGAGGAAGAGCATGAAGGAAAGGGTTATTGTCTGGAGAAGTCCTTACACTTAAAGGTATTGGGCCTTGGGTGGACAGTAAATGGACACCAGAGGCAAGGTGAGGGGCTCAGCCAGGGAGATAGAGGGATCCCCAAATGACTTAGGGCTTCTTCCTAATTTTACTTGGCATTTCCTATGCTTTCATGACTAATTCCTCTTTCTGTTTTAACAGGAGCTCATTGTTTGCTTTGAAATTTATACTAGATCCCCCAGCACACTAACTCCTGTTAATTCTGTACATATTGTGTATACATACACACATATGTATATTTTTACTCTTAAGCTTAAATTAGGATGCTTAATATTTTCTTAGTGATCGATGGAAAATTAGATATTGCCACAACCCTGTGACAGCCTTAGAATACTGTTTTTAGTTAGCTATAGGATAAAAGGAGTAAATATGGCATTTGGAAGTATTTAGTTCAATCTGAATTGGATAGTCACTTGAATTTAGGAGCTGCCTAGAACATTCAGATCATTTTCCATGAGCAGGATTAATTCAGCTAGTTTGTATGCTTTATACCATGGGGAGTTTTTGTACCATCAGGAGAAAACTTCATCTATTCCAATTGGCTTTGAGAAGTTTCTTTCTTGGAAGATCTTGGCAAATCAGGGTGTAAAGTGAAATTTAAAATAATTCAAAAGAACTAATGATACTGAAATATTATTTATTGATTTCCATCACAGAAGAAAATCTTGAGAAACACAGGTAGTCAAATACCTCTCTTGAGAATTAGCTGTATAGTTCACTTTATTTGGTCGTCTTCACTTGATCCCTACAGGTTTCAGCTGTTTCTGCCATGATTTCTTCCATCAATGATGGTTGTGGGGTCAGGGCTTAGAAGTAGGACTGCTGATTTGGGGAATAGTATCTATAGTCAAAAGCACAGAAACAGGTCTGACCTTGGCATTTACCAAATAATAAAGAGGTGATCTTTTATTAACTAGAAGAAGTGAGTTAGAAGTTTTTAAATGCTGGTTTGAGTTTAGGTTTTCTATGAGTAAGGAATAATTTTTGTTCCTTGAACATGGAAGTGACATGATGAAAACCTGGTTTTGAGGGAAATTAATCTGGTAACAGGATATAATCTACTAGTAGAAGGAGACTAGAAAAAAAAAGTTGGGAAATCTGGGTTGATGAAGACTTTGACTTGTGTAGTCATATACTTAAATTTGCTATGAAAAATAAATACAGGGAAAAACTAATTCATATTGATTATGGAGAGGGTCAGTTTGAAATATGTGAATTATAGAATACTATAACAACTCACCTATCTGAAATTCACTGGTTAAGGAAAAACCTCAACTGTCTAGAACAGATGAGAAACCAGTAAGTAAGCAAAACGTGCCTTTGACCAGGCAGGATGGATGTTATCAAGGCCATGCCCTGAAGGTCACAAAATTTTACCTAATGGAAAAGAGTTTCATTTAGGACCTATTTAATTTAATTTTAGACACATTTTAAATATAATTGGCAATAAAATGGCCAGCCAGGGACAGAATAAAAAGTAACAAATTAGATGGGTAAGAAAAGGGAATTGCACAGACAGTGACAGCTTTGAGATGGGACAGCCTAATATAATAAGAAAGAAGGCAGAAAAACTTTTATATGCATGTATGTGTGTGTACATGTGTATATATACCAACACAGATATACATAGGTGTCTACACAGATACATATTATGTATGTATATGCTTAATTACAAGTTTTTACCAAATAAATGCGTGTTATTTTCCCTCCATAGAGATTAAGTTCCTTAAAAATAGGGACTTTCATTTTTGCTCTGGTATTCCGAAATCTAGCATAGCATCTAACACAAGAGTAGCTATTTATTTAAAGCTTGTTGTTGATTGGTTTCAAATCCCCACTGAGATTATTCCTGCCATCTACCCATTTCACTTCTCCAACTGGGCTTCATCCACCCAGCTGACTGCAGAGCAGGGTCATAAAATTTCAAGCCTACCTTTCCTTATTTACTGCTATAGTTTTACTCCTCCCTGGTTGATTTTGTATCCTACCTCATTCAGTAGATAAAATAAATACAAGGTAGGTAGGTGGGAGGTGAGCATTAGTTGTGGTGTTTTGGGAGGGGTTTTTTGGGGGGGGGGTCAGGAAAAGATTTATGTATGAAGTCACACTTTAACTGAACTGAGGAAATTAGGAATTATAAGAGGTGAAGAGTGAGTACAGCTTGCTACACTGGAAGGAGCACTAGGTCAGGAGTCCAAGTCCCTAGATTCACATTTTAACTCCTGACTGCCTTAAGCAAGCCAGTTACGTCATTTTCCTCATATTGTGATGTTCTAGATTTATGACATGATGAGAGTATTCTAGACATAAGAAAAAGCCTATGCAAGTATGGAGATGGAATGGTAAATATGAGGAGTACTAAGGCTTTCTTGAATATATAGGACTTTCTAGAGTATATTATAAGAAGCTTAAGGTAGGTTGAAGCCAGGTTGTTAAGGGATTTCATGCCAAGAAGAAGAGTTTCTATTCCATCATTAAGGTAATAGAATAAATGACAATTGTGGGTTGGAGGGAGGGAAGAGGGTACTAGGACTCCAGGGTAGAAAAATATAAATGAACTGTGTTGCACCCTACCTATGTCATAGGTTTATTTTAAGGAAAGTATTTTGTTCTTTTATTCTCAACATACTCTATATATGTGAACTATTTTTATTTTTTATTTTTATTTTTTTTTTCAAATGCTTTATTAACTTCTGGTTTCCATCATTCATTTCCACCAGATTTTGAGTTACAAATTTTCTCCCTGTATTTCCCCTACCCACTGCCCCAAAATAGCGGTCCCACAGGATATCCCCTCTTCCAATCTGCTCTCTCCCCTATCTTCCACCATACCCCCTTCCACTTTCCCAGTAGGGCATGGTGGATCTCTATGCCCCAGTGCCTGTATATCTTGTTTCCCAGTTACATGTAAAATAATATTAATAATAGTGTATATATATATTTTAAATAATTGGTTTTAAAACTTTGAATTCCAGATTCATTCCCTTCCTCCCTTGTCACCCACCCTTACTGGGAAGATAAGCAATTCAATATAGGTTGTACATGTGTAGCTAATGCTAAACATGACCATAGTAGGTATATTGTAAAAGACTGATTATATTTCCCTTCCTCCTATTATCCCACCTCCCACTTGTTCTATTCTCTACTTTGATCCTGTCCCTTTTCTAAAGTGGGTGCTTCCATCTTCCCTCCCACCCAGCCTGCCCTCCCTTCCATCATCCCCCCCCTCATCCCCTTCTCCCCTACTCTCCTGTAGGGTGAGATACCCTATTTAGTGTGTATGTCATTCTTTCCCTGAGCCAAATTCAATGAGAATATGGTTGACCCATTCCCTTTTGCCTTCCTGTTCTTCCCCTCCATGGTAACCATTTTCCCTTGCCTCTTCTGTATAGGATAGTTTTCCCCATTCTGTCTCTCCCCATCTCCTCTCATTATATTCCTCTCTCCCCTCTTAATTTCACCAGGTTTTTTGTTTTTGTTTTTTTTGTTTTATGCTTTTTGGAGGGCTTTTGGGGTTAAGTAACTTGCCCAAGGTCACACGGCCAGGTTTTTTGTTTGTGTGTGTTAAGTGTCTGAGGCTGGATCCGAACTCAGGTCCTTCTGACTCCAGGACCAGCACTCTACTCACTGTGCCACCTAGCCTTCCTGCTCAATATCACCTTTTAAGTATCATCCCTTCCTATCAGACTGTTCCTGTACCCTCTATGTATACCTATAAACATATATACACACATTCACGTATGTATTAATACTCCCATATATCCTCCAATATAGACTGTATATATATTTCTTTTTCCTTCAACTATTCTCATACTGAAAAAAGCTTAATCAGTTATAATTATTGTTTTTCCATGTAAGAATATAAATAGTTCAACTTGGATAAGTTCATTATAATTTCTTTTCCCTGTTTATCTTCTCAAGCATCTCTTGCTTCTTGTATCTGATTGTCATATTTTCTATTTAACTCTGGCTTTTTTATCCAGAATGCTTAAAAGTCCTCTATTCCACCGAATGACCATATTTTCCCCTGAAAAATGATACTCAGTTTTGCTGGGTAGGTGATTCTTGGTTTTAATCCCAGCTCCTTTGCCCTCCAGAATATCATATTCCATGCCCTTCCATCCCTCAGTGTAGAAGCTGCCAGGTCCTGTGCTATTCTGATTGTGCTTCCACAATATTGAAATTGTTTCTTCCTAGCTGCTTGTAGTATTTTCTCCTTGATCTGGGGATTCTGGAAGCTGGCTATAATATTCCTGGGAGTTTTCTTTTTGGGATCTTTTTCAGGAGGTGATCAGTGGATTCTTTCAACCTCTATTTTGCCCTCTGGATCTAAAACATCAGGGCAATTTTCCTTGAGAATTTCTTGAAGGGTGATTTCTAGGTTCTTTCTTTGATCATGGCTTTCAGGTAGTCCATAATTTTTAAATTGTCTCTCCTGGATCTATTTTCCAGGTCAGTGGTTTTTCCCATGAGATATTTCACATTGCCTTCTAATCTTTCATTTGTTTGGATCTGCTTAACAGCATCTTGATTTCTTTTTTTTTTTTTAAACAAATACTTTATTAACTTCTGTTTTACATCATTCATTTCCGCCAGATTTTGAGTTACAATCATTTTCCCCCCATTATTCCCCTACCCAGCCTCCCAGAATAGCAGTCCCACAAGATATCGCTTCCTCCAATCTGCTCTCTCCCATACCTTCTCCCATACCCCCATCGACTTTTCCATTAGAGGAAGATGAATCTTTGTGTCCCAATGCCCCCCAATGCCTGCACATCTTATCTCCCCATTACAAGCAAAAGAGTATTAATAATAGTATTTATATATATTTGAAACCTTTAATGTTACGACCTCGAATTTCAGATCCATTTCCTTCCTCCCTTGTCACCCATTCCTTCTTGGGAGATAAGTAATTCAGCATATGTTGTACATGTCTAGCTATGCAAAACATTATCATAGTAGATATATTGTACAAGGCTGCTTATAATTCCCTCCCACTCATCCTACCCCCCACCTGGTCCATTCCCTACATGATACTGTCCCTCTTCTATAGTGGGTACTTCCAACCTCCCCTCACCCCAAGGATGCCCTCCCATCCATCATCCCTCCTCTCATCCCCCTTCCCCCTATCCTGCTGCAGGTTGAGACATCCCATTTAGTATGTATGTCATTTTCTCCCTGAACCAAATTCAATGTGAATGTGGTTTTGCCTTTTAGCCTTCCTTATTCTCCCCCTCCTTTGCAACCACTTCCCCTTGCTTCTTCTACATGGGATAGTTTACCCTACCCTGTCTCTCCCCATCTCCTCTTGCCACTTTCCTCTCACCTCATAATTTCATCCCTTGAGTATTCTCCCTTCCCAACAAATTCAACCTATGCCCTCTTTCCATATAACTGTAACCATATACACACACATTCACATATGTATTCATATGACCACACCCCTTCTTCCATTATTTTCATAGTGAGAAAGATATCATCAGTCACAGATATTGCTTTTCCATATAGGAATGAAAATAGTTCAACTTTGATAAGTTCCTTTTGATTTCTTTTCCCTGATTACCTTCTCAGGCATCTCTTACTTCTTGCGTCTGGATGTCAAATTTTCTATTCAACTCTGGTTTTTTCCTCAAGAATGCTTGAAAGTCCTCTATTCCACTGAATGACCATATTTTCCCATGAAACAAAATACTCAGTTTTGCTGGGTAGGTGACCCTTGGGTTCAGTCCCAGTTCTTTTGCCCTCTGGAATATCATATTCCATGCCCTTCGATCCCTCAGTGTAGAAGCTGCCAGGTCCTGGGCTATTCTGATTGTGTTTCCACAATATTGAAATTGTTTCTTCCTGGCCGCCTGTAGTATTTTCTCCTTGATCTGGGGATTCTGGAACCTGGCTATAATATTTCTGGGAGTTTTCTTTTTGGGATCTTTTTCAGGAGGTGATCTGTGGATTCTTTCAACCTCTATTTTGCCCTCTGGATCTAAAATGTCAGGGCAGTTTTCCTTGAGAATTTCTTGAAGGGTGATTTCTAGGTTCTTTCCTTGATCATGGCTTTCAGGTAGTCCAATAATTTTAAATTGTCTCTCCTGGATCTATTCTCCAGGTCAGTGGTTTTTCCCATGAGATATTTCACATTGCCTTCTAATCTTTCGTTTGTTTGGATCTGCTTAACAGCATCTTGATTTCTCATAAAGTCACTAGCTTCCATTTGCTCCAGTCTAGCTCTGAAGGAATGAATCTCCTCAGTGAACTTTTGAGATTCTTTTTCCATCTGGCAAATTCGACTTTTAAGGCATTCTTCTCCTCATTGCCCTTTTGGGCCTCCTTTGCCATTTGAGTTAGTCTATTTTTTAAGGTGTTGTTTTCCTCAGTCAGGCTGTTGACCCTCACTTCATACTTTTCCTGCATCCTTCTCATTTCTCTTTCCAATTTTTCCTCCACTTCTCTTATTTGATTTTTTAAAGTCCTTCTTAAGGTCCTCTATGGCCTGCAACCTGCTCATGTTTTCCCCTGGGGCTTTTGGAGCAGGACTTCTGACCTCACAGTCCTTTTCCCACTCTATGCCCCCAAAATAGGAGTCTAGGGTTGCATTTTTCTGTTTCCTTTGCCTTGGCATATTGCCACTTAATTGCTTGACTTTTGGGCTTGTTGCCACACTATGGCTTTAAGGCCAGCTAGAGGAATTTTCGTCCCGAATGTGTGTGGGGCAACTTCCGTTTCTGGCAAGCTGTAAACCCACCCACAACTTCCACCCTAGATCACAATTCAGATCCAGGGAGGTTAAAGCAAGAGCGATTACCCCCCAAGACTGATCGCTGGATCTCCCCACGATTTGTAGGCTGGGAGCCGGAAATGCCTATGAAAACTACAAAATGGCTTGTCTCCTCAGCGGCTTCTAGCCCCCAGGGGAGGGAGCTGACGCATTCCCCAAATACAGGTCCCAAAGTCCATAGGACACTCACCTCTTACTTTGTCCTAGGCAAGTCTATGTTGATAATTCTGGAATCTCCACAGTTCCTGGTGTTCTGGGGTTCCTCCAGCTGGCTGCTGGCCCTGCCGCCCTGGGGCTAAAACCTCAGCTCAAGTGGACCTGGGCTCTGCGCGCTGCCGGCTCCCAGACCACTGCGCTGGTCCTTCCTGCAGGGTGCTGGGCCGTCCTCAGCGGGAGGTTAGCTTCTCTGTGTCGTTCTGTGGGTGCTGGGGCTCCAGAAGTTTTTCAGAGTCCTTTTTTACATAGTTTGTGGAGAATCTGGGGGCAGAGAGGCTTGGACTCGCTGTTTCTACTCCGCCATCTTGGCTCCGCCCCCACCCTGCTACAGCATCTTGATTTCTCATAAAGTCATTAGCTTCCATTTGTTTCAGTCTAACTCTGAAGGAATGAATCTCCTCAGTGAACTTTTGAGATTCTTTTTCCATCTGGCAAATTCGACTTTTTAAGGCATTCTTCTCCTCATTGCCCTTTTGGGCCTCCTTTGCCATTTGAGTTAGTCTGTTTTTTAAGGTGTTGTTTCCCTCAGTCAGGCTGTTAACCCTCATTTCATACTTTTCCTGCATCCTTCTCATTTCTCTTCCCAATTTTTCCTCCACTTCTCTTACTTGACTTTTAAAGGTCCTCTATGGCTTGTACCCTGCTTATGTTTTCCTTGGGGCTTTTGGAGCAGGACTTCTGACCTCACAGCCCTCCTCCTGCTCTATACTTCGATCCTCTTTGCCCCCAGAGTAGGAGTCTAGCCTTGCGTTTTTTCTGTTTAATTTGCTTCCTTTGCCTTGGCATGTTGCTACTTAATTACTTGACTTTTGGGCTTGTTGCCACAGTATGGCCTGGTGCCAGAGGGGAACTTTCATCCTGAACATGTGGGGGGGGGGGGGCAACTTCCGTTTCTGGCAAGCTGGAAACCCACCCACGACTTCCAACCCAGACCACAATCCAGATCCAGGGAGGTTAAAGCAAGAGTGATTACCCCCCAAGACTGATCGCTGGATCTCCCTACAATTCGCCGGCCGGGAGCTGGAGCCGCCTCTGAAAACTACAAAATACCGTGTCTCCTCAGTGGCTTCTAGCCCCCAGGGGAGGAAGCCGATGCATTCCCCAAATACTGGTCCCAATGTCCATAGGGCACTAACCCCTCACTTTGTCCTAGGCATGTCTATGTTGTTAATTCTGGAATCACCACAGCTGCTGGTGTTCTGGGGTCCCTCCAGCTGGCTGCTGACCCTTCTGCCCTGGGGCTAAAACCGCGACTCAGGCTTCCCACGCACTGCACGCTGCGCTGCAGGATCCCAGATCGCTGTGCTGGTCCTTCCTGCAGGGCTGCTGGGCAGTCCTCAGCGGGAGTTTAGCTTCTCTGTGTTGTTCTGTGGTTGCTGGGGCTCCAGAAGTTGTTCAGAGTCCCGTTTTACATAGTTTGCATGTATTCTGGGGGAAGAGTGGCTTGGACGTGCTGTTTCTATTTCACCATCTTGGTTCCGCCCCCAACATTCATTTTTTAATAAGATTTTGAGTTCCAAATGCTTTCTCCTTCCTTTCCATTCCCCCTTCCCAAGATGACAAGGATTATGCATATGCAATCATAAATATTTCCACATTAGTCATGTTGCAGAAGAAGAAGCAGAATAAAAGGGAAAAGCCACCCAAAAAATGTGAAAATAATGTACTTTGATCAGCATTCAGACTCCCCAGTGCTTTCTCTGGATGTAGATAACATTTTCCATCCTCTTTTGGAACTGTTAGCTCATTGCATTGCTGAGAAGGGCTAAATCAGTCATAGTTGATCATCACTCAGTAATGCTATTATTGCGTATGATATTCTCCTGGTTCTGCTCACTTCACTCAGTATCAGTTCATGTAAGTCTTGCCGGTTCTTTCTGAAATCGACCCACCTACCCATCATTTCTTATAGGACGGTAATATTCCATTACATTCACATAGTACAACTTGTTCAACTATTCCTCAATTGATGGACATTCCCTTAATTTCCAGTTTTTTAATAGTAGAAAAAGAGCTGCTATAAATATTTTGTACATGTAGATCCTTTTCCCCTTTTTTATGATCTCTTTGTGATACAGACCTAGCAGTGGTATTGCTAGGTCAAAGGGTATGCATGATTCAGTGTTCTAAATTGTTCTCCAGAACGCTTGTACCAGTTCACAACTCTAATAGCAATACATTAGTGTTCCAATTTTTCCACATCTCCAATATTTATCATTTTCATTTTCTGTCATATTAACTAATCTTACAGGTTTGAGATGGTACCACAGAGTTGTTTTAATTGTCTTTTGATTACCAAATAGTTATGATGATTGCTACTTTATAATACAGTATTAGATCTGAAATGGCTAGGTCATCTTCCTTTGCATTTTTTTTTTCATGAATTCCCTTGAAATTCTTGACCTTTTTTTCTTCTAGATTAACTTTATTATTATTTTTTTTCTGCTAACACGCTACTAAAGTGATGGTCATTTAACATCTAGAAAATGAAGTAGTAATCTTCAACATAGTTCCATTCCCCAGTTGAGGAATGACTTAGCCTTATGAATTTGATTTAGTTCTCTACGTATTTAAGAAATGAGGCCTTTATTAGAAACACTTACAAAAATTGTTTCCTGGCTTTTTGTTTTCCTTCTAATCCTGATTGTGTTGGTTTTGTTTATGTAAAAACTTTTTTGGGGGGGGGGGCGTTTTGGAGGGCAGTTTGGGTTAAGAGACTTGCCCAAGGTCACACAGCTAGTTTTTGTGTTTAGTGTCTCTTTGAATTCAAGTCCTCCTGACTCCAGGGCTCTATTCACTGCGCCACCTAGCCTCCCTGTAAAAACTTTTTAAATTTAATATAATCTAATTATCCATTTTACATTTCATAATATTCTCTTGTCTCTTGTTTGGTCATAAATTCTTCCCTTCTCTAGAGATCTTTCAGGTAAACTATTCCTAACTTTCCTAATTTGCTTATGGCATCACCCTTTATGTCTAAATCATGTACCCATTTTGACCTTTTCTTGGTGTATGGTCTGAGATGTTGGTCTATGCCTAGTTTATGCCATGCTGTTTTTCACTTTTCTTAGCAGTTTTTGTCAGGTAGTGAGTTTTTATCCCAGAAGCGGGAGTCTTTAGATTTATCCGTTGATTACTATAGTCATATACTACCATGTCTTGTGTAGCTAATCTATTCCACTGATCCACCAATCTGTACCAAATAGTTTTGATGATTGCTACTTCATAATAAAGTATAAGATCTGAAATGGCTAGTTCATCTTCCTTTACATTTTTTTTTGTCATGAATTCCCTTGAAATTCTTGACCTTTTTTTTATTCCAGATTAACTTTATTATTATTTTTTTCTAGCACGCTACTAAAGTGATGGTCATTTAACATCTAGAAAATGAAGTACTAATCTTCAACATAGTTCCATTGAGAATAGGTCATGAGAATAATACAAATAGAGTTTATCGGCATTTGACTAAATCTTTCTTGCTGTTCTTTTGGACAAGATGGAGAGAAATGAGTCAGATAATGGTATAGTTAGGTAGATTTAGAATTGGTTGACTGTTCTCATCATCTACAGAGGTGTTATTAATGGATACAAATCAAACTGTTAGGATATTTTTAGTGAAGTATGCCAGAGATCTGTCCTTGGCCAATGCTGTTGTGTTTTTTTTTTCTTTTTAAATGATTTGGATAAAGCATAGAATGGAGAATGGAAGTAAAAGGAATGATCATTTATTTAGCACCAGAGATTGTCCTATTTCTTAAGAGCGGGACACTGTGCTAAGTATTTTATATGTATTATCTCATTTGAGCCATATAGATATTATACGTATAATTGCATATTACATAAAGCTGTGAGAAAAAGTTGACACATCAAATGATGGAGTTTGAATCTTTTTTTAAAATTAATTTATTAGTTTAGTTTCAGTTAACAAGATTCAATTCCATAGTTCCTTGATTTTCAAATTTCCTTTATTTCCCTCCCCCCTCTCCCCACAACAGCATATAGTCCAGTATAGGATCTGCAAATACATTCATATTAGACATTAGTCCAGTTACAAAGGCGTATTGTACTAGGTGGGATGAAAGATGGTAAAAAAGAAATAAAACCAAACAATGAAAAGAAAAAGATCAATTAATTTGCTTCCATTAGGATTCAGGCTCAGTTCTTTCTAGTTACATCTCTGGATGTCGTATTTCTCTCTTTCTTGAGTCGTTTGGGATTGACTTACATCACTGCATTGCTGAAAAGAGTCCAGTCTGTCATAGTTGGTCATCACACATATGTTGTGTCTGTGATTGTATGGAGTTTGAATCTTAAAAAAGATTTCTTAAGCTAGACTCTTGAGCTGCATCTAATAGAATGAAATTTAATAGGATAAATTTAAAGTTTTATGCTCGGGCCCCAAAAATTCAATATGGCAAGTTCAAGTATGTTTAGCAGCTCATCTGAAAAAGATCTCGATATTTTAGTTGACTATAACCTCAACATTAATTAACACTCTGAAGTTTCAGCCAAAAGAACTTATATGATTGTAGGTTACATTAAAAGAGGTATAGTACAAAGAATTAGGAAGATGCTTCTTCCACTGTGCTCTGCCTTAACTAAACTATATTTGGAATAGCATCTTCATTTCTTGGTTGATTTTTCTGCAATATCAAACTCTTTGCAACCCCTTTTGGGGTTTTCTTGACAAAGATACTGAAGTGGTTTGCCATTTCCTTCTCCAGCTTATTTATTTAATTTTTCAAATTTATTTATTTATTTTATATATATATATATATATATATATATATATATATATATATATATTTATTAACTTCTGGTTTACATCATTCATTTCCACCAGATTATGAGTTACATTTTCCCCCATTTTTCCCTACCCACCACTCCAGAATAGCAGTCCCACTAGATATCCCCTCATCCAATCTGCTCTCTCCCATATCTTCTCCCATATCCCCTTCGACTTTGCCATTAGGGCAAGGTGAATTTCTGAGCCCCATTGCCTGGACATCTTATGTAACATTTAATTTTAAAACTTCGATTTTCAGATCCATTCCCTTCCTCCCTTGTCACCCACTCCCTCTGAGAAGATAAGCAATTCAGTATGTGTTGTACATGTATAGCTATGCAAAACATTACCATAGTAGATATATTGTAAAAGACTGTTTATATTTCCCTCGCACCTGTCTCACCTCCCACCTGGTCCATTCCCTACTTTGATCCTGTCCCTCTTTGATAGTGGGTACTTCCAACCTGCCCTCCCCTCCATCATCCCCCCTCTCATCCCCCTTTCCCCTACTCAGGAGAGTGAATGAGGGTAAGATATTCCATTTAGTATGTATGTGATTCTCTCCCTGAGCCAACTTCAATGAGAATATGCTTTTGCCTTTTTGCCTTCCTGTTCTTCCCCTCCTCTGTAACTACTTCCCCTTGCCTCTTCTACATGAGATAGTTTACCCTACCCTGTCTCTCTCCATCTCCTCTTGCCACTATCCTCTCTCACCTCTTGACTTCACCCCTTAAGAATCATCCCTTCCTTGGGGTGGCTAGGTGGCGCAGCGAGCAGAGAGCCAGCCCCGGAGCCAGAAGGACCCGAGCTCGGATCCGGCCCCAGACACCCAACACACAAACAAAAACCCAGCCACGTGAACCTGGGCAAGTCACCCAACCCCAATTGCCCTCCAAAAAAAAAAATAATCATCCCTTCCCATCAAATTCAACCTGTACCCTCTATCCATGTATACTTGTGAACATATGCCATGTACCCTTCAATTATTTTCATAATGAGAAAGGTTTCATCAAACACAGTTATTGTTTTTCCATGTAGGACTGTAAATAGTCCAACTTTGATAAGTTCCTTTTGATTTCTTTTCCTTGATTGCCTTCTCAAGCATCTCTTGCTTCTTGCGTCTGAATGTCAAATTTTCTATTCAACTCTGGTTTTTTCATCAAGAATGCTTGAAAGTCCTCTATTCCACTGAATGACCCTATTTTCCCCTGAAACAAGATACTCAGTTTTGCTGGGTAGGTGACCCTTGGCTTCAATCCCAGCTCTTTTGCCCTCTGGAATATCATATTCCATGCTCTTCAATCCCTCAGTGTAGAAGCTGCCAGGTCCTGGGCTATTCTGATTATGTTTCCACAATATTGAAATTGTTTCTTCCTGGCTGCTTGTAATATTTTCTCCTTGATCTGGAAGTTCTGGAGCCTGGCTATAATATTCCTAGGCATTTTCTTTTTCGGATCTTTTTCAGGAGGTGATCTGTGGATTCTTTCAACCTCTATTTACCCCACTGGGTCTAAAACATCAGGGCAATTTTCCTTGAGAATTTCTTGAAGGATGATTTCTAGGTTCTTTCTTTGATCATGGCTTTCAGGTAGTCCAATAATTTTTAAATTATCTCTCCTGGATCTATTTTCCAGGTCAATGGTTTTTCCCATGAGATATTTCTCATTGCCTTCTATTCTTTCATTTGTTTGGATCTGTTTAACAGCATCTTGATTTCTCATAAAGTCACTGGCTTCCATTTGCTCCAGTCTAACTCTGAAGGAATGAATTTCCTCAGTGAGCTTTTGAGATTCTTTTTCCATCTGGCAAATTTGGCTTTTTAAGGCATTCTTCTCCTCATTACCTTTCTGAGCCTCTTTTGCCATTTGAGTTAGTCTATTTTTTAAGGTGTTACTTTCCTCAGTCAGGCTGTTGACTGTCATTTCATACTTTTCTTGCATCTTTTTCATTTCTCTTCCCAGATTTTCCCCCATTTCTCTTATCTGCTTCTTAAGGTCCTCTATGGCCTGTAGCCAGCTTGTATTTTCATTTGGGGCTTTTGGTGCAGGAGTTCTGACCTCACAGTCCTCCTCCATGCTTTGAGCCTCTTTGCCCCTAAAATAGGAGTCCAATGTTGGACTTTTCTGTTTATTTTGTTTCATTTGCCTACGCATGTTGCCACTTAATTACTTAATTTTTGGGCTTGTTGCCACAGTAGGACTCTGCCACCAGACAGGGGAGCTTCTGCCCCAAAGTGGGGTCTTCACAAAATCTGCCAGTTGTGCGGCCTCTGTAAAGCCTCCACCCACTCTGACAAGTTGGATACCCACCCCAAACTTCCCCCCCAGACCACAATCCAGATCCAGGCAGTTTAAAGCAAGAGCAATTAACCCCCAGACTGATTGCTGGATCTCCCTACAATTCGCAGACCAGGAGCTAGAGCCACTGCTGATGCTGCAAAATGGCTTCTGTGCCATGTTTCTTCAGCAGCTTTTCGCCCCCAGGGTAGGAAGCCACATGTTCCCCAAATACTGGTCCCAAAGTCTATAGGGCACTAACCTCTCACTTTGTGCTAGGCGTATCTGTACTGATAATTCTGGAATAGCCACAGTTGCTGGTGTTCTGGGGTCCCTCAAGCTGGCTGAAGGCCCAGCCACCCTGGGGCTAAAACCGCGGACCTGGGCTCGGCTCTGCGCCCTGCTCTGTCGGTTCCCAGCGCACTGTGCTGCCTGCTCTCAGAGTGCTGCACTGGCCGCTCCCTGCAGGGCTGCTGGGCTGTCCTCAGGAGGAAGTTCGCTTCTCTGTGCCATTCTGTGGGTTCTGGGGCTCCAGAAGTTGTTTGGAGTCCCCTTTTACATTGTTTGAAATTTGTGTGGGGCAGAGCACATTGGAAATGCTGTTTCTACTCCGCCATCTTGGCTCTGCCCCCCTCTCCAGCTTATTTAACAGAGAAAATTGAAGCTAACAGAGTTATGTGAGTTGCCCAGGGTCATACAGCTAATGAATGTTTGTGACTAGATTTGAACTTGCATCTTCCTGACTCCAAGCCTAGCACTTTATCCACTGTGCCCCCTAGCTGCTCCTCTCCTACATTTCTGGGCACTGTATTCTATGAGGGGCATTGATAAGCTGGAGAATGTCTAGAGTAAGACAAGACAATGAGAGGCTTCAAATTCAGTGCTGTATTAAAATTGACTAAAACGGCTTTAGGTATTTAACCTAAGACTTAAGTAATAGTTTCATTACAGCAGTTAAAGTGCAGTTAACAGTTAATTGTTCAGACTCACAGGTTTAGGCTGTGCCAGATAGACTCTGGAGTCTCTTTCAACACTTTAATTGTCTGATCTGTGAAGTAAAACTTATCTCCTGACATTGAGTCCAATATCAGAGTAAAATTTTGTGGGAGTTAGCATTCAAGCCACATTGTTCCAAAAATTCTGCTTTTGTATTAATTAATCCATTAAAACTGAACTGTAATTCTATTCAGGGAAAAAAAAACCCAAACTGAACAATACTTATATGTTTTTCCGTCATAAAGAGTTTTTTTGATATTCATTTAGGTGCAACCAGTAAGTATTTTGAAATGCTTAGAGATAAAAATTAAGTATAATTAATTGACCCTTTTCTAACTTAGGGCTTAAGATTAAAGTTAAAGTTTGCTAGTGTGCATTTTATTATGATGCTCAGAACATCCTTATTTATACTGAAGTGTTGATCCTCATTTACTGTCATTATATGTGAAATATTCATTTTCCAAAAGTTACCTCAAAAAGTCTTTGAGTGGTTTAAAATATTCAAACAAATCTATGCACATGTTTATATGTGTGTATAAATGCATACATATGTTTGTATAAATATACATATAAATCATATAAAATCTCTATTTGAAGTAGAAATCTGAAAACTCTGGAATTTGTATTTCCACAGTAATCCATTGTTTCTAAAAAGAATTAACATTTATGGTAGGTGCGTACTTGACTATTTTAATGTAAGTAATTAGATTCTGAGGAAAGCATGAAATTGTTTTATCTATTATGTTCAGTGATTTCAGGCATCTAAAAAAGACAGACAAACTTTGATGAGAGAGTAGAGGAGGTCTTTGAACAACATATGAGGCTTGTTTTCTTTGTGTAATGCAAAAGGAAGGAAATTATATTTTAGATAAGTTCATTGCCTTTTCTTCTCTCTTTACCTTCCAATTCTATTTTTTTCTTTTCCAGTAGCCTTTCCCCTTTTTTAAAAAAACGAAAAGTATCTAGTATTTCCTTCCTTGTGTAATTGGTATCAGTTTTGTGATACTTTCATCATGTCCATTTCTTAGGTACTATTCCATTTGAAGGAGATAAAACTAAAAACAGACTGTATTAAATCAGATTATGTTAAGGGCAGTGAGTAAAGGAAAACATTTTTCTCACAAATAAAGCTTCTTTAGACTAATCACAATATAAGCAGAAAATATGAACAAAATTATACAATGTGTTAAAAACCTCTAAATCTTAGTTTTTATTAAGAAAACATTGAAAGTAAATCAAGATATTTTAATTAGTTATTCAGGCTCCAGGTCTTCATGATAATTTATTAAAATTTTTTTAGCCTCCCAAAATTATTTTTCCATTTCATCCACTTCATGTAGTTTTTGTTGTAGGTTAAACTACATTTTGTCAATTTTTCTTTTATTGAAAACTTTTATTGCAGCCTTTTGTTTTCACATCAGTCATTTATGAATACACACACACACACTTAATCTGCTGTCAACCATTTATATTTTTTTCCCCCAAAGAAGAATGTTAAGTGTTAAGTGTAGTATCTTTGTAAGTACTACACTTTATACTTGGGGAGGAAGGAAGGGAGGGACTGGGGGGAGGGGGAAGGGGGAGAGAGAAAGAGACTGTGTGTGTCCACGTGTCTTTATACTTGGAATATCTAATTATTGGCAATAATATCCCCATGTGTAAATAGCCACTACATTCTCAAAATGAAATTTTTTATGCAAAATACCACAAATGTGTTATTGTATCTCTTTTTAGTTTACTTTTCAGTAAAAGAAGTGCCCTTATTTTAGGATGACTGTAGAGTGAGAAATAAAACTTCACACCCTAATAGTGTTGGGAAATATTGTTAGATATCATTTTTATTTTTGCATTCAGCACAAATGTATATTATCTCTGGTAGAAAAGTGCATAAGAAGCCTTATGGTATAGTGTATAGAGAACCAATCTTGAAAAGAAGAAGACCTGAGTTAAGATCCCACCTCTGACACCCACTGGCCAAGGGTTCCCCTCAGGGCTCTAGACAGCTGTCTTAAGAGTACAAGTTACAGAGCAGCTGTCAACCTGCATTAATAGTAAGTAGAGTTTCCTCATCTGGGAGGGTCTCTACTTACCAGTGAAATCATAGGTTCTGTTCCTCTCCCTAGAAAAATGGACAATATGTTATTTGTAATCTGGTAAGAAATTAAAACATCAGTCATTGTAAATGTGCCGTTATTTAAGCCATTAAAGTAGAAAGTAGAGAAATGTAGTAATATTGGCAAAAACCTTCTTTCTCTTTTTGTTTGCTTATCTTTTAGTGTGGCTGTGACCAGGTCCAGAGATGTGCCATCCTTTGGGCCACCAATCCCCAAAGGTGTCACTTTCCCTAAGTCAAATGTGTTTAGGGACTTCCTTTTGGCCAAAGTTATTAATGCGGAGAATGCTGCTCATAAGTCTGAGAAGTTCCGTGCCATGGCTACCCGGACCCGACAAGAGTACTTAAAAGACCTAGCAGAGAAGAATGTAACCAATACTCCCATTGATCCTTCTGGCAAATTCCCCTTCATCTCTCTTGCCTCCAAGAAAAAAGAAAAATCCAAGCCTTATCCTGGAGCAGAGTTCAGTAGCATGGGTGCCATTGTTTGGAGTGTCCATGCTAAGGACTACAACAAGGCGATGGAGATAGACTGCCTCCTTGGCATCTCTAATGAGTTTATAGTCCTCATCGAACAAGAAACAAAGAGTGTGGTATTCAATTGTTCCTGCAGAGATGTAATAGGATGGACTTCATCTGACACCAGCATCAAAGTCTTCTACGAGAGAGGGGAGTGCATCTCTGTGGAGAGCTTCAACAACAACAGTGAGGATATCAAAGAGATTGTCAAAAGGTTACAGGTGAGCCCCTTCTCTATTTGAGTGAGTGAAATTTGGCATCAGATAAAGCTCTGCCTATAGTCTCAGACAAAATTACTAAAGCTTGTACTATATTATTAGCTCAGATGAAAACTGCTAAATGATGTGAAAAAGAGAACCTAACTTAACTCTCATGGTCCCTATAATTTTTTAGAAGAAAAGAAAATTAGGAGCAACTAGGTGTTGCAGTGAATAGAGCACCAGTCCTGAAGTCAGGAGGACCTGAGTTCCAATTCTGCCTCACACAGAATTGTGTGACCTTGGACAAATCTCTTAACCCCAATTGCCCTCCAAAAACAAAAAATATATATAATTAGGGGCAGCTAAGTAGCACAGTGAATAGAGCACCAGCCCTGGAATCAGGAGGACCTGAGTTCAAATCTGTCCCCAGATACTTAATACTAGCTGTGTGACCTTGGGCAAGTCACTTAACCCCAATTGCCCTGTTTCCTTCTCTCCAAAAAGAACAACAACAAAAAAAAAAAAAAAAGCAGAGGAAAAGAATATTAGAGGAGGGTAAGTGGACAGGATGCATGTATCATATGTCTATATTAAAAACCTGTTTGCATATGACCCAGCTCTGCTGTCACTCACCTCAGGATGCCTCTCTGTCAGTCACTGCTACATAATTTTGATTGTTAGAGAATGGTCATTTAATGGAGCGTCTACCTTCAGTCTTGAACTCTTACTAGCTATCAGATTCAAAATGAGTAGAGTAATTCAGATTTGGGCTCTCTACTTCTCAACAGGCATGGTCCTTAAATTTTCAGTGAAGACAGTGCGGCCCCTTTTTTTGAGTAGCTAATGTATTTCCCTGTGCTTAGTGAACATAGACCAATTGAAGACAAAGATCCAAATTACTCTTCAGATAATTTACAATGTGCAGAATTGATCATCTCAGTCATAACGTATGTTTGCATTCTTTTTTATCCCCTCAGCTGAATCCTGTAATGTTAATTCACTCACTTTCTCAAAATGGTATCTTTTGTTTCTCTCTCTAGTTTGTGACTAAAGGATGTGAGTCAGTGGAAATGACTTTGCGGAGAAATGGGCTCGGACAGCTTGGCTTCCATGTCAACTATGAGGGTATTGTGGCAGATGTAGAACCCTATGGCTATGCCTGGCAGGCAGGACTGAGGCAGGGCAGCCGCCTGGTGGAAATCTGTAAAGTGGCTGTTGCCACCCTAAGCCATGAGCAAATGATTGACCTTCTGAGGACATCAGTCACAGTGAAAGTAGTCATTATACCACCCCATGATGATTGTACACCAAGAAGGTAAGTCAATGGGAGCAGCACAGTACCGATGGCTTCTGTTTTAAGAACAAAGATAATCACGACTTTTTTTGAAGAATTAAATGAATGGGACCAGGAGGAAAGTTTACATGACAACAATACTGTAAAAACAGCTTTTAAAGGTATAAGAACCATGACTGGTACAATGACCATTCATGGTTCCAGAGGACTGAATATATTTATCTATATGTGTGTGTGGGGGGAGAGAGAGAGAGGGGGGGGGGGAAGAGGGAGAGAGAGAATATACACACACACATATTGATTTTTTTTTCCAAATGCTTTATTAACTTCTGGTTTACATCATTCATTTCCGCCAGATTTTGAGTTACAATTTTTTCCCCATTTTTCCCCTACCCACCACCGCAGAATAGCAGTCCCACAGGATTTCCCCTCATCCAATCTGCTCTTTCCCATATCTTCTCCCATACCCCCTTCGACTTTTTCCATTAGGGCAAGGTGAATCTCTTTGCCCCAATGCCTGCACATCTTATCTCCCAGTTACATGCAAAATAGTATTAATAATAGTATTTATATGTATTTGAAACATTCAATTTTAAAACTTCGAATCCCAGATTCATTCCCTTTGTCACTTTTCACCCACTCCTGCAGTGAAGATAAGCAGTTCGGTATGTGTTGTACATGTACAGCTATGCAAAACATTACCATAGGGGTGGCGAGGTGGCCCAGTGAGTAGAGCGTTGGCCCTGGAGTCAGAAGGACCTGAGTTCGAATCTGGCCTCTGACACTTAACTCACACACAAACAAAAAAAACCTAGCCATGTGACCTTGGGCAAGTTACTTAACCCCAATTGTCCTCCAAAAAGCAAAAAAAAAAAAAAAAAAAAGACAAAAAACCAAACAACAATAAAAAAAAATTACTGTAGTAGATATATTGTAAAAGACTGACTATATTTCCCCCCCACCCATCCTACCTCCCACCTGGTCCATTCCCTACTTTGATCCTGTCCCTCTTCAAAAGTGTGTGCCTTCAACCTCCCCTCCATCCTCCCCCCTCTCATCCCCCTCCCCCTTACTCTTCTGCAGGGTGAGATATCCCACTTAATATGTATGTCATTCTCTCCGTGAGCCAAATTCAGTGAGAATATGGTTTTGCATTTTTGCCTTCCTGTTCTTCCCCTCCCTTGTAACCACTTTCCCTTGCCTCTTCTACATGAGATAGTTTGCCCCACTCTGTCTCTCCCCATCTCCTCTTGCCACTTTCCTCTCTCACCTCTTAACTTCACCCCTTAAGTACCATCCCTTCCCAGCAAATTCGACCTGTGCCCTCTATCCATGTGTGCCTGTAAATATATATACACACATTCACATATGTATTCATATGCCCATATACCCTTCTTCTATTATTTTCGTACTGAGAAAGTTTTCCTCAGTCACAGTTATTGTTTTTCCATGTAGGAATGTAAATAGTTCGACTTTGGTAAGTTCCTTTTGATTTCTTTTCCCTGTTTACCTTCTCAAGTATCTCTTGCTTCTTGTATCTGAATGTCGAATTTTCTATTCAACTCTGGTTTTTTCCTCAAGAATGCTTGAAAGTCCTTTATTCTGTTGAATGACCATATTTTCCCCTGAAACAAGATGCTCAGTTTTGCTGGGTAGGTAATTCTTGGTTTTAATCCCAGGTCCTTTGCCCTCTGGAATATCATATTCCATTCCCTTAGATCACTCAGTGTAGAAGCTGCCAGGTCCTGTGCTATTCTGATTGTGTTTCTACAATATTGAAATTGTTTCTTCTTGGCTGCTTGTAGTATTTTCTCCTTGATCTGGGAATTCTGGAACTTGGCTATACTTTTCCTAGGACTTTTCCTTTTGGGATCTTTTTCAGGATGTGATCTGTGGATTCTTTCAACTTCTATTTTGCCCTCTGGTTCTAAAACATCAGGGCAATTTTCCTTGAGAATTTCTTTAAGCATGATTTCTAAGTTCTTTCTTTGATCATGGCTTTCAGGTAGTCCAATAATTTTTAAATTCTCTCTCTTGGATCTATTTTCCAGGTCAGTGGTTTTTCTCATGAGATATTTCACATTGCCTTCTATTCTTTCAATTGCTTGGGTCTGTTTAACAGCATCTTGATTTCTCACAAAGTCACTAGCTTCCATTTGCTCCATCAGTCTAATTCTGAAGGAAAGATTATCCTCAGTGGGTTTTTGAGATTCTTTTTCCATCTGGCAAATTCAGCTTTTTAAGGCATTCTTCTCCCCATTGCCTTTTTGAGCCTCTTTTGCCATTTGAGTTAGTCTATTTTTTAAGATGTTATTTTCCTCAGTCAGGCTGTTGACTCTCATTTCATAATTTTCTTTCATTGTTCTCATTTCTCTTTCCAATTTTTCCTCCACTTCTCTTGTTTGGTTTTTAAAATCCTTCTTAAGGTCCTCTATGGCCTGTAACCAGCTCTTATTTTCATTTGGGGCTTTTGGTGCAGGAGTCCTGACCTCAAAGTCCTCCTCCTGTTCCATACTTCAATCCTCTTTGCCCCCAAAATAGGAGTGCAATATTGAATTTTTCTTTTTATTTTGTTTCCTTTGCCAAGGCATGTTGCCACTTAATTACTTGACTTTTGGACTTGTTGCCACAGTAGGGCTCTGCCACCAGACAGGGGAGCTTCCCGTCCCAAACGTTGGGGTCTTCTTATCTGGCGGAGGTATTAGTTGGGTGTCCTCCCTGAAGCCCACACACACACTCTGGCAAGCTGGACACATACCCTAAGACCTGCACTCCAGGCTGCAATCCAGATCTGGGGAGGTTAAAGCAAGAGCGATTATCCCCCAGACTGATGGCCAGATCCCCATACAGTTTGCAGGCCAGGAGCTGAAGCTGCAACTGAAGCTGCAAAATGGCGGCTGTCCCGCATCTCCTCAGCCACTTCTAGCCCCCAGGGGAAGAAGCTGATGTGTTGCCAAATACTGTCTCAAAGTCCTTAGGGCCCTAAAGTCTCACTTTGTGTTGGAAATTCTGGAAAGCCACAGCTGCTGGTGTTCTGGGGTCCCTCCAGCCGCATGCTGGTCCAGCGGCCCTGGGGCTAAATCCTCTGACTCACAGCGTCCTGGGCTCGGCTCCCAGAATGCTGAGCTGTTGGCTCCCACGGTGCTGCTCTGGCCGCACCCTGCTGGTCTGCTGGGCTGTCCTCAGTGGGAAGTTAGCTTCTTTATGTCATTTTGTGGGTTCTGGAGCTCCAGAGGTCGTTCAGAGGCCCCTTTTACATAATTTTGAAGTGGTGTGGGCTGGAGCACCATGGAAGTGCTGTTTCTACTCCGCCATCTACACACACACAGATATTATGGGGTAAGTATGAAAAGGGGAGTTCATGGTGTTCTATTAAATTTTTTTAAAAATAAATGAGGGGTGGGGCAACTAGGTGGCATAGTGGATAAAAGTACCAATTCCGGAGTCAGAAAGATTGGAGTTCAAATCCAGCCTGACGGTTACTAGCTGTGTGACCCTTCCACATCACTTAATCTCTATTAGTCTTCCTCTGAGCTGCCCACCTAATGCCCTACCACCCCTACCCCAGCAAAACAAATATAGATAGGAGTGATATGGGTGTGAAATGTTCTATGAACTTTGAGATGAGGTCATTGTATTAGTTTTACTCAGCTGTTTTACTTTATCCTAAGAGGCTGCTCTCAAAGTGAGAATTATATATAAATGTTTGTAATGTAAAAACTAGCATTAGTAAAACTAAAAGTGAAGAGATACACACACCCTGTGGGAAGTTGTAGTAACCTGGGGAAGTCACTTGAGCTCAGTGCTTTAAGCCAGAGGTGTCAAACTCCTAATAAGGAGTTTTGAAGCATGCAAAACTCTCAGGTGCTGCCTTGACTACATAAAAATACTATTTCTGTTTGTCTGATGCCACCTCTTTAGGAATTTCTATAGAGAAGGTGCCAGTGCAGTGATAGAATGAGTTGGCTCACCTGGGAGTTCTCTGTACCCATGAAATGTCATGTCTAGTCCCTCCTCTTTTCCTGTATATCTGAGCATGACTTAGCTTTGGGGTGAGATAATAGAAACTGAGGGCAGCGGAGATTAGAGTGATTAATTTGGGAAAATCCCCAGAATTTATACCTCAGGACTGCAAAGTAGCTGTTGTGTAGGTGTCACTTAATTCATCTTTGAGTCCTCAGTCTTCTGTGAAATGAAATGTGAAGATAACACACTTTGAATGTGTAATTTTAAAACATTCCGGATACTGCCAGGCAGACAATGATGTGTTTCACAATCACTGTCCACATTAAAAAAAAAAAAAAAAAGTTATTCTGACCCATCTTCTTCCCATCCAGAGTTGGACTTGGCTCTTTCCAGTGTAATCCAATTATCTTTCGTCACATCAACCAACAGTATTGGCTAACAATCATCTGATCTCTCTGGCTCCTTCAAACATGTCAGATACAGCTCCTGTGAGGGGAGCCTCAGTGTAAGGATTCTGCCTCTGAGCATCTGTGAACTTGTTGGGTTTTTCCTTATATTTTAATAACCGAATTCAGTTATCAAATTGGTTTAATTTGTAATTGGTTTCCATTGTAACCCTACACATTTTATGAATTTAAAAACATTATTCTAAGAAAGGGTCCATAGGATTCACCAGACTGCTAAGAAGGGCCATGGGATTAACTGGAGAAAGTGAAGAAGCCCTACCCTCGATTTTGTGCCTCTGTACTGCTGAGCCCCTCCCAACCCTAGTGGTCATGGTAATTTTTAAAATTCAATTTCACATCCCCTTTGAAATAGCCTTCTTGAATTAAACAAATTTAATCAACTCTCTTTTGCTATGGGTTCCTTTGCCTTTGTCAAAGGTTTATTTCTTTGTAACCTCTTATTTTCTAAATCTGTTATTTCAGTTTTTCTATGCCAGGGTTTCTTTATCTTTTTTGTGTCATGAAACCTTTGGTCAAGCCTGTGAAGCTCTGTGCTCAGAACAGTGTTTTCAGATTCATAAAATAAAATGTTTAGTATTGCAAAGGAATCCAAAGATTAGTAAAAAAAATTTTTTTCATCCAAGTTTATTAGGTACCCCAGAACCTATGCACAGAGCACTTGGGGAGCGATGTCTATGGACTGCAGTTGAAAAACCTCTGTTCTAGACTCTGTCTGCTCTTATCTCTTCTAAAGTCAACACAATATTTCAAGCTTTCTTTTTCTCCATAAAGCATCAGCCCTAAATCTGCCACCAGATATGGGTATTAGGTAATAGCTGCCTAATGACTTTACTGTCATAGAATTTATGGGGTATATGAGTGGTTTAATGGATAGAACACAGGAAGCCCTAAGTTCAGATCCTGCCTCAGACTTTTACTAGCTGTGCCACCTTGGGCAAATTACTTAACCTCTACATAAATATTTTTATGATTATTTATTTATTTCATCAAGTAAATAGTGATGGATGTTAAAATGTGCTTCTATTGCTTGAATCAAGAACCTGAATCAGGACTTTGTGCTCCTGACAAGATTTCAAGTAGTATTACCTACCAATGTTGTTTTAACATGAATTATGTCTTTATTTCAAAACAGAGTAATGCTTCATTCATCTTAGGGACATTGGGGAATAAAATGTTCTGAAAGAGTAGATTTTCTAAATAACTTAAATAAATTGGGCACTTAAAACGCCCTTAATTATTTTAGTTGTTTTAATAGAAGCCTATCTAAAATCTCTTTCATATTTTTATGCCTTAGTAAACAGATGATATTGAACATTATTCCCTCTTTTAAAATGACTGTGGGAAATTAACGATATTAATTGTTGTACTCTGCTATAAATATAGTGATGCCTTAAGGGCCCCTGCTGAGGTATGGAAAGCTGCTTTCTTTTAAAGAAGCACACAAATGCTTTGTCTTTTCCGTTAGTTTTTCTTCTATTTTGTGACCATTTTTGGATTTACATCATACACTTATAATTATTGCTGCATCTAATTAGCTTGTTTCAAATCAGAAAAGTCAGTAGTTTACTTGTAGGTGATCATGAATGGGCTTTTTGATGGCATTCTCCCTGCTAGGAGAAATTTTCCCCCAAATCCTCTCCTTTATGTGCTTATGTCATCAAAGTATTATTAATCTTTTAAAAATATCAAAATATTTTTTGTAAACTATTTAAATGGCCTAATGATTTAAAAAGCTTTATATAACATGAGGGCAGCTGGGTGGCTCAACTCCTTCTTTTTAGTTATCATAGCCACCACCGCAGTCTAAGCTTTCATCGAAAACATAGATCCAATCTTATTATTCTTCTGTTAAAAAAGGTTCAGTGGCTTCCCCTTAGGATAAAATAGAAACTTTTCTGCTTTGACTTTAAAGCTCTTCAGAATATGACTCAAGCCTAATTTTCCAGGCTGGTTATATATTTCTTCTCCTCATTATATTCCATGTTGCAGCCAAGTTGGCTTGGAACATAAGTCACCCTCTCACTCTCCACAGTAACTCTTCTAAACTTTTTCACCCCTTCTCAGACCTTCCCTGGCTCCTCTCCTCCACACTCTCTTGGCTGAGAACCTTGCCTTGTATTTCACTGAAAATATTGAGGTCATTTGCCAAAAGCTTCCTTCTGTTCCCTCCTTCTCACCTCATAATCAGATACCTTCTGCCATTAATTCCTCCTTCACTCCTGTTTCGTAAAGAAATGATCCTAGTTCTTGAAAAAAACATTCCCTCTATAAGCACAACTATGTAAGTACAGTTCCATTCCTTTCTAACCTTTCTTCTTCATCAGATTTCCTACCCCTCGATTTTGTTTAATAAATTCTTCTTGGGTGACATGTCATTTCATCTTCTTCAGCTAACTGTTCCTTCTGTCATTCACCTCCCCCCCCACACACACTTTTCTTCAGTCTCCCTGTCTACTGACTGCTTCCCTACTGCTTATAGATATGTCTGTATATCTTGTATCATAAAACTGGCTTGATCCATCCAGTCCTTGCTAATTGAGATCTGATATCTACATTCTTTTGTGGCTAAACGCCTTGAGGCCATATACAAAAAATGTTTCTGCTTCTCTTCTTAAGTCTTCACAGTCTGGCTTCAGACCTCCTCATTCATCTGAAATCCCCTTTACAGGTACCAGTACTCTCTTAGTTGCCAAGTCCAGTGGCCTTTTCTTAATCGTTGTCTGTCTTGGACTGTATGCAGACGTTGACATCATCAATCACCCTCTTCTCCCTGACACTCTTTTTTTCTATCTAGGTTTCAGGACATGACTCTCTTCTGATTCTCTTTATACTTTTCTGACCACTTCTTTTCAGCCATCTTTGTTGGATCTTTATCCAGGTCACATCCCTAACCATGCATATACCACAATGCCCTGTCCTGGGCCTGCTTCTCTCTCAGCACTTTTTCCCCCGGTGATCTCATCATTTTCCATAGATCCAATTCTCACTCTGATTCTTATTTTCAAAAAAATTTATTCAGTCCTAATTTTTCTACTGAACTCCAACTTTGCTTCTCTAGGTACCCTAAGACATCTTGAAATGGATGGATGCTCTGGAGATATATTCAACATGTCTGAAACTGAATTCATCTTTTCCCCAAACCTTCCCCTCCTTTCTTAATATTGTTGAGGGCACCACCATCCTCCTAGTTCCCGAAGCTTACAACCTAGGTGTCAACCTGACTCCTCACTATTTCTTGCCACCTCCATATCTGATCTGTTGCCAAAGCCTATTGATTTCACTTTTGTTTTTTGTTTTTTGTTTTTTGCTTTTTGGAGGGCAGTTGGGGTTAAGTAACTTGCCCAAGGTCACACGGCTAGGTTTTTGTTTGTGTGTGCGTTAAGTGTCTGAGGCCAGATCTGAACTCAGGTCCTTCTGACTCCAGGACCCACACTCTACTCACTGCGCCACCTAGCCACCCCTATTGATTTCACTTTTGCAACATTTTTCAGATACGTCCCCATCTTTAATACCACCCTGGTGCAGGCCCTTGTCTCCTTAAGCCTAGGCTATTGGCAATAACCTGCTGGTGTTCTGGGGTTCTTCCAGCCGGCTGTTGGCCCTGCCGCCCTTGGGCTAAAACCTTGGCTCACGGGGACCTCAGCTCCAGCTCGGCTCGGCTTCCTGTGCTCTGAGCGCTGCCGGCTCCCAGACCGCTGCGCTGGTCCTTCCTGCAGGGCTGCTGGGCTGTCCTCAGCAGGAGGTTAGCTTCACTGTGTCGTTCTGTGGGTGCTGGGGCTCCAGAAATTGTTCAGAGTCCCCTTTTACATAGTTTGGGGGGAATCTGGGGGCAGAGTGGCTTGGAAGTGCTGTTTCTACTCTGCCATCTTACATAACCCAGTCTTTTTATACTTTATACCACCCTCACACTCCACATACTCCAGTGGCACTGGTCCTCCTTACTGTCTCTTCACACAACACATTCCATCTCCTGACACCAAGCATTCTCACTGGCTGTCCTCTCCTGCCTAGAATGCTCTCCCTCATTTTTGTCTCCTGGCTTTCCTGACTTCCTTCATGTCCCAGCTAAAAGGAGAACCTTTCTCAGTTCATCTTAATCCTAGTGCCGCCCCTCTGTTCATTATTTTCTATTTATCCTGTACGTGTTATCTCCCCCATTCAGTTGTGAACTCCTAAAGGATAGGGACTGTCTTTTGACATTTTTTGTGTCCCCAACATTTAGCACAGTGCCTGGCACATTTTTTTTTCAGTCATTTCAGTTATGTCTGACTTTTCATGACCCCATTTGGAATTTCCTTGGTAAAGATATTAGAGCAGTTTGCCATTTCTTTCTCCACTTTCATTTTACAGATGAGGAAACTGAGGCAAGCCAGGTTTTAAGTAACTTGCCCAGAGTCACACAGCTAGTGTCTGAGTCCAGATTTGAACTCAGGAAGATGAGTCTTCCTAACTTCAGGCCCAGCACTCTCTCCATCATGTCACCTAACAGCTGCCTGGCACAGAGTACTCATTTAATAAATGTTTATTGACAAGTTGTTCTTCCATGTATGTGATATTCCATCTTCCATCTCTGTGCTATTTTTCTTTTGTTTTGTTTTTTTTCAAATCAAATGCTTTATTAACTTCTGGTTTACATCATTCATTTCCGCCAGATTTTGAGTTATAAAATTTCTCCTGTTTTTCCCCTACCCACCACCCCAAAATATTGATCCCACTAGATATCCCCTCCTCCAATCTGCTTTCTCCCATATCTTCTCCCATACTCCCTTCCACTTTTCCAGTAGGGCATGGTGGATCTCTATGCCCCAGTGCCTGTATATCTTATTTTCCAGTTACATGTAAAATAATATTAATAATAGTATATATACATACATACATATACATATATATTTAACATTTGATTTTAAAACTTTGAATTCCAGATTCATTCCCTTCCTCCCTTGTCACTCACACTTATTGGGAAGATAAGCAGTTCAGTATAGGTTGTACATGTATAGTTATGCAAAATATTTCCATAGTGGATATATTGTAAAAGACTGACTATATTTCTCTCCATCCTATCCCACCTCCTACTTGTTCTATTCTCTACTTTGATCCTGTCCATTTTCAAAAGTGGGTACTTCTAACTTCCCTCCCCACCAACCTGCCCTCCCTTCCATCATACACCCTCTCATCCCCTTGCCTCCTACTCTCCTGTAGGGTGAAATACCCTATTTAGTGTGTATGTCATTAAGCCAAATTCAATGACAATACGGTTGACGCATTCCTGTTCTTCCTGTTCTTCCCTTCCATTGTAACCATTTTTCCTTGCCTCTTCTATATGAGATAGTTTACCCCATTCTGTCTCTCCCCATCTCTTCTCATTATATTCCTCTCTCACCTCTTAATTTCACCTTTTAAGTATCATTCCTTCCTGTTAAATTGGTACTGTGCTCTCTATCCATGTATACCTGTAAACATATATACACACATTCACATATGTATTCATATGCCCATATACCCTTCTTCAACTATTTTTATCATTTACAACGATTGTTTTTCCATGTAGGAATATAGTTCAACTTTGAAGTTTCAATTTGAAGTTCCTTTTGATTTCTTTTCCCTGATTACCTTCTCAGGCATCTCTTGCTTCTTGTATCTGAATGTCAAATTTTCTATCCAACTCTGGTTTTTTCCTCAAGAATGCTTGAAAGTCCTCTATTCCACTGAATGACCATATTTTCCCCTCAAACAAAATACTCAATTTTGTTGGGTAGGTGACCCTTGGGTTCATTCCCAGCTCTTTTGCCCTCTCAAATATCGTATTTCATGCCCTTTGATCCCTCAGTGTAGAAGCTGCCAGGTCCTGGGCTATTCTGATTCTGTTTCCACAGTATTGAAATTGTTTCTTCCTGGCTGCTTGTAGTATTTTCTCCTTGATCTGGGTCTTCTGGAACCTGGCTGTAATATTCCTGGGAGTTTACTTTTGGGGATCTTTTTCAGGAGGTGATCTGTGGATTCTTTCAACCTCTATTTTGCCCTCTGGATCTAAAACATGAGGGCAATTTTCCTTTGAGAATTTCTTGAAGGGTGATTTCTAGGTCCTTTCTTTGATCATGGCTTTCAGGTAGTCCAATAATTTTTAAATTATCTGTCCTGGATCTATTTTCCAGGTCAGTGGTTTTTCCCATGAGATATTTCACATTGCCTTCTGTTCTTTCATTTCTTTGGATCTGTTGAATAGCATCTTGATTTCTCATAAAGTCACTAGCTTCCATTTGCTCCAGTCTAATTCTGAAGGAATGAATCTCCTCAGTGAGCTTTTGAGATTTTTTTTCCATCTGGCAAATTCAGCTTTTTAAGGCATTCTTCTCCTCATTGCCTTTCTGAGCCTCTTTTGCCATTTGAGTTAGTTTATTTTTTAAGGTGTTATTTTCCTCAGTCAGGCTGTTGACTCTCATTTCATAATTTTCTTGCATTGTTCTCATTTCTCTTCCCAATTTTTCCTACACTTCTCTTATTTGGTTTTCAAAATCCTTCTTAAGGTCCTCTATGGCCTGTAAGTAGCTCGTATTTTTCTTGGAAACTTTAGGTGCAGGAGTTCTGACTTCACTGTCTTCTTCCCATTACATGATTTGATCCTTTTTGTCCCCAAAATAGGAGTCTAATGTTGGATTCATCTGTTTGCTTTGCTTCCCTTGTTTACTCATGTTGCCACTCAATTCCATTATTTTTTGGGCTTTTTGCCATAGTAGGACTCTGCTACCAGATAGGGGGGCTTCTGTCCCAAACGCTGGGGTTTTCTCAGCTGCCGAAGGTATTAGTTGTGTGCCCTCTCTGAAGCCTCCACACACTCTGGCAAGCTGGTCTCACACCCCAGGACCTCCACCCTAGATCGCAATCCAGATCCAAGCAGGTTAAAGCAAGAGTGATTACCTCTCAGACTGGTAGCTTGGTCCCTCTACAATCTGCAGACCAGGAGTCGAAGCAGCCATGTGTGGTTGCGGCTGCAGGGCTGCGGTGCTCTGCACTGGGGCCAAAAGCCAACTACTGGACCCCAAAGTCCACACTGCACTGACCTTTCTTCAGAGTCACCTTTTACATGAATTTGGGGAGATGGAAACTAGAGCCCAGCAGAATTCCTGTTTCTACTCCACCATCTTCACTCCGCCTCCCTCTTCCCCCCATCTTTTGTCGTTTTTGCAAAACCTATTCCCCTGTATTTTCTTTCCTCATTTCCAATGGAACCCCACTTCTCCTTCAAGGCAAGTGCTTCTTCCTCTAAAAGGCCTTTCAGAATTCCCCTAGAGTCATTGCTCAAAATCACCATGGTACTTATTTGAATGAATTCTACATTTACTTATGTGTGTGTATACGTTATACACATATGTGCCCTGGGAGAATGTAAGCTCCTTTATATTCTGGAGGTCTTTTTGTTTCACATCCCCATGTCCTAGTCCAGACTAGGTCTATTCTAACTCCTTCATTTCACAGGTGACACAAAACAATGTATTTGAGGACTGCTACACAATACAGCATTTCAAGTTCTAGTGGAACTATTTTCAGTACCTGGTTGTTGATTAAGTTTTGTCTTATAACTCATTATAAGATACTCTAGGTTTTATTATATACCTGTTTTACCAGAATTCTTTCCCTGGTTTGTTTTTCATTTTTATTTTTTGTCTTGATATTTTTAAACTTTTAGACTATCTTTTGAGATAAGAAGCCTTCATAATATTTAGAAACTTTCCTAGTTTTAGAGTTTTGTTACCTAAAAATAAGGGGATAAACAAGAATTTTGTGAGATCCTCAACGATCAGAACAGAAAACATTGAAACTGGAAGGAATGTAGATAATGGGGTGGGGGGAGAGGGGGAAGCATTATTAGGCACACACTGACATCATGGGAAGTAGGACAAGTTCCCTGAGGTTTGCAGATGAAATGTTTTTGGCACACGTATTTGATATGGAAAGTAGCTTTTTCTTACATATGGAAACCAAGCCAAATTATTTTTTAAACAACCTCCCAACAATAGTTCTCATCAGACTGAATAAAGTTAAAGCTTGGCTGAAAAACCTACATGTTAGTATGTGTAAAAAGCAACCAGGAATCATCCGTTCCTACCACAGAGCAACACATGGGCATTAGGGCAAATGACATCTCCTTTTAGGGATGAACATAGCTGCAAGGGAGGGATAGATAATAGTAGCAGACATTGTTGCTAGTGTGAAATGATTTTGCTGCCTTTGGAGGACCTGAAAGCCCTGGTGTCCCATCTTCTCCTCAGAAGTTACTTCAAAGGGAACAGCTGAGGCATTAACGGCTTCTTCAGTTTTTTAAGCAAAATAGAGTAATACCTTTCTGTCATATCTCCCCTCCTCCGCACTTCACACCCCACTGCTGTTTTCCTAGCAACGAATTACTCTCTTCTTTGACTAGTTGCTTCCTTTGTCTTCCTTTTGTCAGCTGTTAATGCTATTCTAAAATGATGCTGTTTAGTTCCGTACCTACCCTGCCCTGTCTCCAGCCCATTGCCCCCATATTTGGAGGACAGTCAACCTCCAGAGTAGGTTTATAAACAACATTTATAGTGATTCTGTTGATAACCATTAAAAACAACTCTTCATTGAAGACAAGGATTTGCAAAGAGTGAACAGTATAAAGGATGTTGTCAAAGACATGGATGGTTGGAAGAAGTGAGCTGATCACATCCAAAGAGCCCAGATGGAGAATGCTGTCCTTGGAATTTCAGGAAGGGCATTACCAGGGGCAGAGGAAGTCCCTGTTGCAAATTTATGGAAAAACATAGATAAGAAAATGGACAAGCATAGATGGCTCATGATAGATACCTCATTGATGGGAACACCCACATGAGTTAAATCGGGGGTCCATGTTAGTAGTTGAGGCAAAAAAAAGAATTCCCAAAAAGGGAATTTCCACATGCCAATCAGTTATAAAAATAAAGTATCAGATGAAGAACTTAATCTTCTGTACGTGATATTCCATCCTCTTTGTTCTTCTGGAAAGTTCAGGCAAGCCCCACAAATAAGAAAATACTGGAGATAACTGCCTTTTTTCTCAAAAGTTTTCCTTTTTTTTTTAACGTTATTTCAATTCCTCTGATTACATAAAGGAGAAGGCCTCAATTAAGTAAAAGTAGTGTTGAACATTTTCCATATGCATAGTCATAGAGGTGGAAGGTAGAATACTAAATTTGGGGAACATCATGGAGGCTATTTTGGCTGAAATATAGATTGCACAAATGGATATAATATGAAATAAGCCTGGCAAGGTAACCTGGAGCCAGATTGTGAAACATCCAAATGAAGGCTTTGTATTTTGTCCTGAAGGCATTGAGGGAGCAGTAGAAGTTCCTTCAGCAGGGGAGTAAAATGGTCACACTTGTACTTTAGGAAATTTATTCTGGCATTTTTTGTGGAGGGTGGATTGGCGACAACAGAGGCTGGAGGTAGGGCATACAAGATAAATGTGAGATGTGCTGTGAAGACTTAGCAAGTGATTATGTTTGGGAGTTAAGAGGGTAGGGCTGGGGTGTTGGAGGGTTAAGAATAATGTCAAGCTTTCAAAATTGTTGCATTTAGAATGAATAGTATTGTACTCAACTAAAATAAGGAATCTTGAAGGGTGAGATGCAATTCTTACTAGCTGTGTTTCCCTGGACAAGTCATTTTAGATTTCTCTGCCCCTCTTTGTCCTTGTGTATTAAAAAATGGGTATAGCAATATTTATACAACCTACTTCACAAAGGCTGTGAGGAAGGCACCTTTAGTTTCAAGGTACTACTTAAATGTGGGCTGTTTTTGTTTTTCATTTTTATTAGAAGCACAGAACCCTACATTCATAGGCTCAAGAGATTATCAGCTCCAGATCTCATTTTACAGATGAAGAAACTGAGGCACAGCCAGTATTTTTAACAAGTCAAGCTTCAACCTCTAGGATCCACATTCTTTATTGTGGGGACCTACCCCTTTGGTGCCAGTTGTCTTTCATGCTTTCATAGCATCATATTTTTCCATACATTTTTCCTGTAAGATCTACCTGATGTACTAGGACCATCCTCTGATAATGCCTAGCATTTCCTGGGTACCATTGCAGCTCTTGGTCTGTTATCCATCGGCCTCACAATATTATCTTTTTCAATCATAGCTTGCAATTGTATCTTCTTATAGGAGCCATTTCTCATAGGTTAGCTACTTTGAAACACTATGTAACTTTAAACTTCACAAATATAAATTAATATAAATAACTTTATAATATAAATAATTTAATATTAATAATATAAATTAATATAAATATAATTAAGTTAATATAAATAACTTTGTGCCATAAATTAAGTTTCCACACTATGACTGCAACCTAATCCCACTCTATTCTCCTTCATTATCGCTTATGTTTCAGCCACTTTAAACTGCTCTTTATTCTTCAGTTTTATCCTGTCTTCCTTTATTGTGCAGACCATCCCTCATTCCAGGGACACAGTCTTTCATTATTGAACTCTCTTTAAAGCTCAACTCAGGTCATCCTTCTTCCATAAAGCTTTCTCATGATGTTCTTACCCCTTCCTGAGCTGAAAGTGTTATCTCTGTCTTCATTATATTCAGAACACTTTTTCTTGAGCCCTCCTTTGTCTTTAAAATGGCAACATGTTATTTAGGTGAATGAGTATTGGACTTAAAATCAGAAAAGATCTGGACTTAAGGCTCAATTCTGAGGTTTACTAGCTGAACCCCAGTTTCTTCCTCTGTCAATTTAGGATGATATATGTGCCTGTACCTCACAGGGTTGCAAAGAAAGTAGGTTGTAAACTGTCCTGAGGCTATATAAATACCATTTCCTTCTACCATATATACCACCTTTGGAATGTACACTTCTTGAAGGACTCATTAATTTTTCTTCTTTGTATTTTTAGCACCTATCATAGTGCCTTGCGTAGAATGCTTTTAACAATTGTTTCAATTGCTTTGAATGTTAGTTTACCATATTTGGCTTCCTCAAGCTGTCAGGCAGCTTTCAAGCCCTGGTTATTTCTATTTTATACAAAAAGAAATAGAAGTATTAGAGTTAATTGTCCTAAATTGAGGCTATTCAATATCAGATGTAGGATAAGAAGGGATAATATTTTTTTTCTGCATCTCTATCATTATTCATTGTAACAATCTTTCCTTCCTCTTGCTCTTTAACCAACACATTCTTGTAACCAGTAAGCACAGTCAAGAAAAGTATATCAACACATTGACCATGTACAAGTGCTTTTCTCATTCTGTACTTCTAGACTTACTTCTAGAAATACTTCTGTATTTCCTCTTTGCAAGAAAGTACTGATAATTCATTTTTAAAATATGTAGAAGAAAACAAGTAGACATTTAGAAGGTTGGACCAATGTGACACTTTTCTTACTACCATGTTAAATTTTATATACCCTTAAAAAGCATATCATTATAAAAGTTCACCGTTTGATGTACAACCCTTTGTTAGTTCTTATTTGCATATCGAGATTTTTCATGTTTTTTTAGGTTCATAATAAAGAACAATGGATAACATTCAGATTTAATTTCCCAAGACACTAATTTTTGTTGGAGAAAGAATCTTTTTTCTCATAGGTTAGAGCAAAAGCTTTTCCCCCAAATTGATATTTTGTGGTTTATTTTTCATCCCATTTAAAGTTTTTATTTTTATCTTTTGTGGTTTTTTTTTTCATTTTAATTTCTAAACATATGCCTTCCTCAATCACCTTTGCTCATTCATCTTACATATTGTGCCCTTCATTGGGCTTGTATCCCAAGGCTGTGTGCTGGGTCTTCCTTTCTTTAATCTCACCTAGAAACTTCATTGGCTATTTCTGTACCACCATCCTTTTAGTTGCTCAGGTTGACAACCTTCATGTTATCCTTGACTCTTCACTTTCCTTTACCCCATTTACAGAGTCAGTTGTCATATCTTGTTCTTTCTCCCTCAAGAACATTTCTTTTAGCCAGTCCCTTTCTCTCCACTCAAGGTGCTCCTAACCTTTCACCTGGAGTATTACAGTGGCCTCCTATTTGGTCTCCTGACCTCAAGTCTTGCCCCATTCTAGTCCATCCTCTACACAGCTGCTAAAATCAGTCTGTCAGTTAGTATTTATTAAGTGCCTACTTTGTGCCAGGCACTGTACTAAGTTCTGGGAATGCAGAGAAAGGCCATAAAAGAGGTTTTTGTTTTTGTTTTTTTCTCAAGGAACTCAGAGTTAAAAGGGGAGACATGTAAAAAAAAACCCATACATACAAAATAGATATACACAAGATGAATTAGGGCTAATCTTAGAGGGAAGACACTAAAATTTAAAGAGGACAGGAAAAGGCATGTTGCAGAAAATAAGACTTTAGGGAGACTTAAAGGAAACCAGGGGAAATTTGACATAGAAATGGGGAGGAAGAACATCTCAGATATTTAGAACAGATAGTGTCTTATATGAGAACAGCAAAGAGAACAGTGCCACTGGATCACCAAGCATATAAGGGGAAGTAAGGTTTAGAAAGACTAGAAAGGGAATAGGTTATGAAAGACTTTGAAAGGCAAACAGAAAACTTTGTGTCTGAGCCTGGCAGTAATAAGGAACCGTTGGAGTTTATAGTCATGAAAGTATGAGTAGTCAGATCAGTGATTTAGGAATGGATTGGAATGAGGAGAGACCTGAGATAGGGAGAGCTGGTTGGCTTTTGCAGTAGTCCAGGTGGGAAATGTTGAGGCTCACATCAGGTTGGTGACCATGTCAGAGAAGTTATAGCAGTAAAGCTGACAGGTTTTGATCACTGATTGGATATGAGGGCTGAGATAGTGAGGAGTGGAGAATGACATCAGGATTGTAAGGCTGGGTGACTGAGAGGCTCCTGATACCCATGAAAGGAGTAATAGGGAAGTGAGGAGCAGGGGACAATTTGGAAAGAAAGCTCATGAGTTCAGTTTGGACGTGTTGAGTGACATTCAGTTCAAGATGTACATTAGGCAGTTGGAAAAGTGAGACTGGTGGCTAGCAGAGAGGTTAGAGCTGGACAGATGGTTTTCCTAATGCACAGATCTGACCATGTCATGCCTCTACTCAATAAACTACAGCGGTTCCTTGTTGCCTTTAGGAGAAAATGTAAACTTTTCTGTTTGGTTTTTAAAGCCCACCACAATCTGCCCCCAGCTTACCTTTCCAACCTCGTTGTTACTCCTCATACACCACCTTGGAGTTAAGCTAGATTTGCCTTTCTTGTTGTATGCTCCGTCTTCTTAACTTTGTGCTGATAGCTTTCCATGCCAGAATATGTACCTTCCTCTCCTCTGCCTCTTAGAAGCCCTTGTTTCCTTCATTACTTAACTGAAAGACTCAATTCACCTTTCTAATAAAACTATTCCTCCTGCTGCTGGTGCCTTCCCTCATAAAAATTGCTAAGGAGTGTGTGTGTGTGTGTGTGTGTGTGTGTGTGTGTGTGTGTGTGTGTGTGTGTGTGTGTGTTGTGTTGTGTTATACGTGTATCTCTTCCCCAATAGTTGTAAGCTTTTCAAGGATAGCGCCTGCTGTATTTTTGTCATTCTATTCCCAACATCTAGAACTGCTTTTAGCACATGAGTGCTTAAATATTTGTTGACTGATAGATTACTACAGCAAAATGTACTTGAATGGATATTTTGGTACATTACATCTTCCTGCCTTTGGTATATGCCTACCTGTGAGATTTCTTTTCATTGCATTTTAACTGTTAATAGGAGGTAGTAAAGTTTTACTAAGTAAGAAAAGAGGCCTTTACCTGTTTTTCCTTACATTCACTTCTTGACAGGAGCTGCTCTGAAACATACCGCATGCCAGTGATGGACTACAAAATGAATGAAGGGGTTTCCTATGAGTTCAAATTCCCCTTCCGGAATAACAACAAATGGCAAAGAAATGCCAACAAGGGGCAAGGACCTCATGGGTCCCAAGTACCCTCTCAGGTCCAGAGTCCCGTGATTTCTCGTATGAGTGCTGGAAAAGGAGATGGGAAGATGCAGCCTCCAGAACGAGCTGCCAATATTCCTCGTAGTATCTCTAGTGATGGCCGCCCCTTGGAAAGGAGGTAATTATATTTCTTTAAAGGTTAATTTTTTTTTGTTATATAGGAATTGTTTTCAGAGAGGTGGGGGAAAGAGAAATATAGGGGAAATTTTAGGAAAATTTCCTAACTTCCCCTCCTTACTTAGTAAAATTTTAGTAAAAACAAAAGACATCAATGAAATTAATTTATTTCAATCTGTGCCCCAGATTTACATGAAACTAAAAAAAAGCAAGCCCAGTTTTAGGCGTTCATATCTTTTAATTATTTGAACCTTTATAATGAAAGTTGAAAATTAGCTAACAGTCCAGAAGGAAATAACTTTCATCATACTATAAAGCAGTGATTTGAATAAACCATGATTACATCCCAGAAATAACTTTGGCTTTCCCCAAAAATGGAAATTTTGACATTGTAATTAAATTTCCATATGTTACTTAAAAAAAAAAATCAACCCTGCAAAGCTAGTAGCCCTATGGATCAGGATTTTGGCAAACATTTTTGAGGAGAATGGTGACCATTTTATCATCTATGATGATAAGTATTCATCTTTGTGGGGTAAGTGATGTTGATGCTACCCACAGGATGCAGATTTTTGATTGAGTGACTATGTTCATGCTGTTTGGCTAATAAAGAGGTGGGAGGAAGAAAACCAACTAGTACATTATACCACATACTTTCCACTGCTCTGAAGGTGGAACAGAATTATGGAGAGGAGGCTTTACTCCGGGAATATGTTAAAAAATAAGTAAAGGGGAGAGGGATTAAGAGACAAAGGCAAGAAATAAACATTAGGGTGGAGGATGAAATGTAAAGTTAGATTTTAGCACTTTGGTTTGTGAGAAATGATCATATTTCCTTGGGTCCAGGATAAAATGGGGGTCTTGCTTTGTTTTTCCTGGCATTCTCAATGGAGCATATTGCAGCATTTTGTCTTAGAGTAGCTAGACTTTTCTTTGGCTGGTAGAGGCAATCAACCTTGTGTATAATTTAGCCTGGATCTAGTCTCATCTAGCCTAGAGTACAACTTTTTATAAGAACATTATTTAAACTGAACTAAGTTCTATTAAAATGGAAATGAGCTTGTACTTAAAATTTTTAAATAGACAAGCACTATAAACTTCTGCCAGTGAAGGAGATTGTCCATTTGGATACTCTTAAGAGGTCCTCTGATGCTCACTCTCCAGTCACTTTGCCTGGAGCTACATAGCCAGAGCACATTTTTTCTTGCTGCCACTGCTCCTTCTAATCCTGCTCAAGAGTGACTTCCTCCATCCCTACTCAGCACCTCATAAGATATGAAAAGCCTCGGATTGTCAGGGAACATGTTTGACATGATGAGAATGAGCTAAAGGATATTATTTAGGTTCTTAACCCTTTAATGATGCTAGGGTACTATGTAAATTTAATATTCAGATGTTATAGTGGTGGGGTTCTGTTTCTTTTTTTTCTTTTTTTTTTTTTTTTTGCTCTTTGGAGGGCATTTGGGGTTAAGTAACTTGCCCAAGGTCACACGGCTAGGTTTTTTTTTGTTTGTTTGTGTGTGCGTTAAGTGTCTGAGGCCGGATCCGAACTCAGGTCCTTCTGACCCCAGGGCCGCACTCTACTCACTGCCACCACCTAGCCGCCCCGTTCTGTTTCTTTTTAATATACCTGATTTATTCCCCCAAAATGATTCACTTAAAGAATCTAGCTGATTAGTTTACCAATATATCCCTCCTCTAGCTTTGCTATATTTCCATTTGTTAAATTCTAGCTATCTTGATTTGAATTTTTTAATCTTAAAAAAATACAGATTTGTCCCTTTGTCCTAAATGTTCTAACTTTGGTTCTTTTCTATATGTGTTTTAACTAAAGTTCATTATGCAAACTAGATTTTTATTGATTTCATAGATTGATTCCTTTGTAACATTGATAAATACTTATTTCTTAATGCTAAGACTTTTTTGAAACAAATCAGCAAGGTTTCTCATGCTAATTTTGTCTTGTTTTATCTTTATTTAAAAAAAAACCTCAGGGCAGCCCAGGATCAGATTCGGCCTCAGAAAATGACCACCCACACATAAATAATGACTGGCCTTGTAACCTTGAGGAAGTTACTTAATCCCGGTTGCTTTTAAAAAAATCTCTTTCCAGAATTGAATTTAATTTTTAGCAGTAGATACAAAGACCAGTTATGGAATCATTGTCTCTTATTGATAAAAATATTTTGAAGAGTTAATAATTCTGTGATTCTTTATCATAGAGATCCAGAACTTGAAGGGCCTTCAGAGGCCATTAAGTCCAACCTCATCACAAATAAAGAAACTGAAGCCCAGGGAGTTTATTATGTGAATGGCCTAAGGTGTCAGTATGTTGACAAAGGTGGGATTTACACCTAGTTTTTTGACCTCCAGGGCCAGTCCTCTTTCTACTATACCATGCTTCTTTAGCTTTTAGCTCTAGAAAATGTATAGCTACATATACCATTGCTGAATCTTTCAAATCATAAAAGGTATGCTTCTCACTTCTAAAGATCTCTGACTACATCAGTGTAGGTACTCCCTCTACAAACATAGATTTCAATTCATCCAAGCCCTTGTGTAGTTGATGTGACAAAAAATAACTTCCTCTTGGGTTTGAAACTTGTAAAGATGAGCCTCAGCTCTAAATTTGGTTAAACTGTTTTAAACATATAACCTGTCTTTGGGCTTGTACTTGAATGCTTGCCTAACTCAATATAGGATCTATCAGAGCTGATACTTCATAGGTATAGCCTTGAAGAACCAGGGATCACCTTCATTCTATGACATTGGAATAAAATGTTAGTGGAAGCGTGGTTTCTTGGTATTTTTTCTCCATCTTTTTTTCAAGATATAGTAAGCTATAAAAATTAAGCAGTGGCTCTTGATTTACTAGAAGTAAATGTAGCAAATTTACTACAAGTGATGGAATGGTCCAAATTGTCAGGGGTACCAGGTTACCAATGGACAGATACCAAAACAGTTTGATCTCCTGCATTTCCATACCAGAAACTTTCTGTTTCAGGTATTTCTTTAAGTTAGTAGGGAGACAAGACTACTAGAATGAAAGTTGTTTTATGAAGAAAAGCTCAAGTAACTCCAAGGTTATAGCTTAATTATATGGCATATCAGTTAAGAATATTTGGCTTAGGGGGCGGCTAGGTGGGACAGTGAATAGAGCACTGGCCCTGGAGCCAGGATGAACCTGAGTTCAAATCCAGCCTCAGACACTTAACACAAAAAACTAGCTGTGTGACCTTGGGCAAGTCACTTAACACCAATTGCCCTACCTTACCCCCTCCCCCCCCCAAAAAAAAGAATATTTGGCTTATTAATTTCAGTGTCCTTCATTTTAATGAAAGCTATGATTAATTGGTTATTCATTCTTTATGATAATTTGTCATTGGAATTTTTCTTTCATCTTTCCTAACTGTAAAATTTTAGCTTTGGCATCTTGTAAAATTAAATATCATTTTTGTGTAACTTATCTGTGTCGAATGAAGAGAGACATCATGGCACAATGAATAGCCAGCTTCAGAGTCAGAAAGAACAGATTTCAAATATACTTAGTGACTATGTGACCTGAGACAAATCACTTAACCTCTCTGTGTACAAAAATCACTACCTAAATTTGAATGATTACAGATTGACATTTGTAAAAGGAGGGAATGGAAGTTGGGGAGAAGAATGTAAATATAAGGTGCTGGTTGAATACTTGGTTTGGTGGTATTATTGTTGTTTTGTCAACCAATGATTTTGTTGGGATGGAACTCCCAGACTGTCATTGATGCAAATCTGTTTAGAGACTTAAAAGGTTTCCTGGGGAACTGAGACTTTAAGTGATTTGTCCTGTGGTCAGTCAGCTTGTATATGTCAAAAGTAGGTCAGTCTGCTACTCTATCCAGTCTACAATGCTTTTCCCTTCTAGATAGAAGAGAGTTCTCTTATAGTATCTGCAAAGGGTATTTCAGGGTAGCTAACATGCTAAATAAATGTCTAGACTATTGCATGAAATACAGAAATGATGAATTCTTGACAAGGGATGGAATGTACTTAATAAGGACCAATAAAGGCATTTTTGCTGGGAGTTTTTGCAAATTTAATTGAGTGCTTTGAACTGAATAGGGAAAGGAAGAGAAAAAGCTGGAACATTTTGAGTAGTAAATACAACAAAGACAATTGAAGATAAATGCAATCCATATGAGGCAGTATCCAGGTAGCAGAAAAACAATAAAATCCATGCACTTAGGTGCTTGAATATATACTTAAAATGGATAGTAAACAGTATGAACTAGAGATTGGTATACAAGAGGACAATTTTTGACTTAATCATTTTCACTGACATTTGATTAGATTGGAGTTATTACCAGAATTTGGCACTGGAAGAGTTTAAATTATTCAAAATACAGAAAAAAACTAAAAGTGGGGTAGAATAGAATTGTATTAAATCATATATATGAGGAAAGAAATAATAATGGGAAAGAGGCAGTAAAAGAAGCAATACTGTCCCCAAAAGTATTCCATATACCACCTTAACAGATAGAAATGGACGAGGAATTTAGGAAACACATCACAAATCTAACACATGTTGTAATAGTAATGATGAACTGAGATTACCTGGGCTGTTTACCTGGGCTGCTCATGTGTTCTTTCTTTCTGCCCAAAGCAGAGAAACTGGTATTTTTTAAAACTTTCACTTACCTTAATAATAATGTCATCTTTAAAAAGATAGAGAAACCAACAGTAGAAACTTCTGTTGTGGACCTGGCTCTCATCAACTAGGAGGTTCCCAGGATGGAAATATTGAGAACTTTGTGGGGAAGTGACAGTTCCATTTTTGAAAATGTGAATGAGGATGGGAAAGTCAGACATGTACCTTCAATTTGGGGTGGGGGGGGTGTAGATTTTATAGAATTCAGAAAAAAAAATAACTAGGATTCCAGGGATGAAAATTCTTCCAGGAATGTCAGCCTGAGTGATGGGAAGTTTTAAAATACTAAATCCTGAATACATGTAAGAGAAAGACTTTCAGTTAGCAAAATATTAAAAAAAAAAAGAGGTGGGGCGGAGCTATCTCAAGAGAACTTATAGATTCACAGGTAATTTATTAACTATCTTAGATGTTAAAAAGATATCAATAGGAGATGGAAGCAAGGCCAGGTAATGGAGAATTAATACAAAATAGCAAAAGCAAATCATATGTGCTTTTTTTGGTCAACTTTTATGGCACTTGTCTTATTTCTTTTAGGTATTCTTTAAGAGATAACAAGGGTCAATTTCCATTTTATTTTTATTTACATATTTTACAGAATCAATAGCTTATTTAGATTGACTTGGAGTTATAATTATACATGGTATTATCCTCTCATCTTTATCCTTTCTTAAAATTTCATGTTAATTTCAATCTTTGCTCCAATTAGTTTGGTCAACTGACTATACACAGCTATAGTGAAATCTATTCCAAATAAGACAGTAGTCATTCAGACAATCTGGTAATGGTTTAAAAAACCCACAGAAAAAATAGATCAGTGGAACAGATTAGATAGTAGTCCATTGTTTGGTAAACCCAAGAACATAAATTAATGGGAGAAGGACTACCTTTTTGACAAGAATTGTTGGAAAAACTGGGAAACAATTTGGCAGAAGTTAGGCTCAGACCAACATTTTATGCTATGTTAAAATAAGTTAAAAATGGATATGTGACTTGAATTTAGCCAGTGAAAAATGAGAAGAAGTAAGGCCAGGTGCCTTTTTTTTTCCCAAAACTGTATTTAGACAGAGAATTTAAAAAGAATTTTTAAAGAAGGCATAGAGCATGGATGAGGTCACAAAAAAGAAATAATTTTGACAATAGAATTTAAATGCTTTTGCACAAATTAAAGTAATGAAGATAAAATCAGAAGGGAAAATAAGGATAGGGAAAATATTGGTATCAAATATTACCCCCAAAATTGCTAATCACCAGTAAATCCAAAATATAATGGGAATTAACATAAAATGCCATTTCCCAGTAGACAAGTAGCAAGAAGAGAGAGCCAGAGAAAGAGATAACAGAGAGAGGGAGAGACACAGAGGGAGAAATAGAGAGAGACAGCTCTTCAACGTAAATGTCTCAAAAGATTTGCAGATTATAAATGAATACATGCTCATGCTCTAAATTACTGTAAGAGAATTGAAAATTAAAACAACTATGAAGTTTTAGGAGACTATGCTAGTCCTAGAAATCATATCAATTTAAGTATTTAAATGGGTATTAATTTATTAGGTGAGAATTTCACAGTTGCAAAGTAAGTCACCTGATACAAGTAGAGTCAGAGGACCTGGATTTAAGCCCCACTTTCTGATGTATGGTCTTGGACAAGTCACTGACATTCCCTGGGCCTCCATTTCCTCATCTTTAAACTGGGGGCTGAACTAAATAAGAAGCCCCTTAAGACCATTCCAGCTCTTCATCTATTATCATATGATCTCTTAAATAAAATTTCACATTAAAGAAGAATCCACTTAAGCTGAATGTTAGTCAAGTAGTCAAAGCCCCCTCATTTTGTACCTGAGTCAGCTGTGTTCCAGAGATGCTGACTGACTTGTTGAAGGAAAGTTCCAGCAGTAGTTGAATGTAGAACTATATTATATCATAAAGTTCACTACACCATCACTTAATCTTTTTCTGTTTAGTAGATATAATGAAAAATCAGTAATTTAAAGGAGCATGATGAATATTTCAAATAACCTCACTAAGTACATGCAGTGAGGCCCCAAAGCAAAAAATGTATCTTAGTAACAAAAACTTAACATGAAAAGAAAGGAAGTGGGAAGTTGCTATGCAGTGATTAAAATGCTGAGTCTTTGTTTGTTCCTAGAACCAGAAGGGAAAGCGCTTTTTTCTGTGAGTTTTGTTTCTTAAAGCTAGTTAATCTCCAAAGTTCTCTCCAGCCCTCATTCCATGATATGTGCTGTGCCAGGGAAAACAAACATAATATTTAATCTGATAGAGCAATTTAAATTAAATTGAAAGCCAATAAATGGCTGTGACATTTGTTGTTTGTTCAGTTTAGATCAGTCATATTTTAAGTACTAAACTTTGTAAATGTATTTAGCCAAGCTAAAACTGACTAAAACTGAACTAAGAGTTGCTCTTGATTGAATTTGCCATAGAAGATTTTTAGCTGAAACTAAATTACAGCACATTATTTGTCAGCGAGGATAAAGTGATAAAATAAAAAAAGTACAATGTTTTGCATGAGGAGTTTTTAGTTACAGATTATTTGCTTTTTGCTGTGGACCAAATAAGATTTTATACACACACACGTGTGTGTGTGTGTGTGTGTGTGTGTGTGTGTGTGTGTGTGTGTGTGTATAATATATACACACACACACACACACACACATATACATAAGTGTCTGGCAAACCTTAATGCATCATTTTAAAGTGCACCAAATGTTCTTTTATTCAGAGGAACACTTGATACTTAGGCATTTTGGGTTTGTGACTAATGTTTCACCTGGCAAACTCACAGTTGCAAGCAAGAAATGGCCAACTGCAAAAAAAGAAATTCAAATCTGCTCCCAGACCTCTGGTATCTGCATTTCTTGGGCATAATTGTCCTGTAAGGTCTTGCCCATGCTGAAAAATGTATTGTCATTCAGCCTTGAAAATTAACATAGTAGTATTTCTGTCTTTGTACCCTCTTGTTGATCTTAACACAGTGGTACCATTTGTATGTTGCTCACTGATGGTGTTAAAAACACACTGGATATTTTGTGGTTTCCTCAACTTTACAGGTTTAAGGTTAAAATAGAGATGATAATTCATTATCTCATTTCTGAATGAATACTATTTCTGCTATTTTGTTATTTTTTTAAAATGCTTCTGTATCAGTGTTCTCCAGAGTGGGGTATGCGTGAGATTGAGTTTCAAAAAGAAAATATTTAAATGTTAATTTATTTTTTTAAGCTTCTGTTTAACATATAGAGTGACACTGAGACTGTCTCTAAGTCTGTATGTTTGTATGTGATTATCTTGTGTTAATGTACAATATGCTGGGCATCCTGAGGAAAAATTATGAATCACAGCATTGTTTGTCCTCTGTTCTCAAAGAGGATTATGACATCAAGAAGGTGATGTCATGACTTGCAAGTGACTTGGATTTAAGTGAGGGAGGGCTGTGCCGAGTCACCAGCCTCACTCTTTCCTCCAGAGCCATCTGAGTCCAGTGGCAAGATATAGAGATCAGGACAAATGGAGGTGGCACTGGATGCAGTGGGAGACCTTGGCCTTTTTAAGCTAAGGCCTTAAGTCCTTAAAAAAAAAAAATTTAGCCCATAAACCTCAAGATGACTTGCAAGGTTGTAATGATCAAAATGTATATTCCTTTGGGCAGAGTACCTGCAGGTAAGAATATTATTCCCTTTGTGGACAGAGGGAGAGGACAGAAGGAAGGAAGGAGCAAGCTGCATTGCCCAACTGGAACTGGCTAGTTGGGTTTCCAGTGGGCAGGTTCCACATCCTCAGTCATCTATTAGCTTCCAGCATATTTTGAAGTATTGCTATTTATAAGTGTGATTCCATGCCTTTCCAGGCTTCTTTATATGGGTTCAACTATACTCCCCTATGGAAAGTGACTTTAAAACATTGTGCAGTGAAGCCATGGATTGGCAATGAACACAAGTGAACGAAAAGAAAATGATAGGGCTGACACTTCTCATGTTCTTTGTATGAGCTCATTCTCAGCCACACTATGAGGTAAAATCAATGGTAGATTAATCAGATTTGGCAAGAAGGTCACCAGAACATTTGAAATGACCAAAAAGAGTATTTGAAATATGGATTTACATTAACTATCATTAACAGTGAACTGCAGCCCAAGTGTATATTTTGCCTTCAGATAATAGCTAATGATAGTATGAAGCCATCATAATTAGTAAGACATTTATAAACTCAGCTTCATGTTCTGTATAAATATGAAAATCATCCTCTATAATTATTTTTTCAACACTCTTTGAAGTCAACCAATACTCAATTTAATATATTTGGATAAATTTGGCTTAACTGAATGATAAATGTTTAGAAGAAGCCTCTTTTATGGTTTTTTAATAACAAAAAAAGTACATGCCATTGGGGTGTTCATTTTCCCTTCCTGCCATGGCCTTTTTTTTAAAAAATAGTTTGAAATAATACATGGAAAACAATATGGTAACAAATTAAAATTCATTCCTTTGTCAGCAAGTATTATGGGAAGATGTAGAGAAAACGTTACTATCAAAAATATTAGAGGGGCGGCTAGGTGGCGCAGTGAATAGAGCGCCGGCCCTGGAATCAGAAGGACCTGAGTTCGCAGCCGGCCTCCAACACTTAATCCGCACAAACAAAAACCTAGCCGTGTAACCTTGGGCAAGTTACTTAACCCCAGTTGCTTTAAAAAAAAAATATTAGAGAAATTATACAACATAGGAAGTTTGCTTTATAGTTACTTGAGGACACAGGTGTTCCTAATGTGTTTCAGCTTATGGCATTTGCCAGATCTGTTTCAGTATTGGAATACACTATTGCGAGCAACTAAAGGAGAAATGTACCAGAGAAGATATATTCTCAATGATAAATGACTTACTTATTTAAAAATAGTGATGGGGTGGCTGCTTTGATTGAAATTTTAAAATAGCAATCAAGTTCTAGGTTAGCATCACATAAACTTGATTCACTGCATCACTTATAGACAAGCCATTGCAGCAGATGGAGCAAGAAATGCACAGGATATCATCAGGGTGGCTAATTTTATTTAAATTATTTAAATCAAATATTTACAACCCTTGTGAGAGGAGACCATGAAACCCTTTTGTATTCACAGACACGTGTCCTCTTTGTCTCATAGCCAAGTCCTTCAAAGAATTCCCAGACTTAAAGATGAGTCATGCATTTTTTTCTTTTACAAAAAGATGAGTATTCCAAATTTGTCAGCCTTTTCTGTGATGGTGAGTGGTTGACAGTGCTGTGTTCCCAGAAGGTAGTTTAAAAAAACAAAAGCATAAAACCCTAATCTGCCCCTTCAAAGTAAAAGTGATGTTTTAACATGAAATAAGAAAGAAACTTATGCTAAAGATTATGCATTTTGAAAGTCGATGTTTGGATATGTTTCCCTCATTAAATGATTTGGGGGCAGAAAATGGTGTGTAAAAAAAATCCATATCTGTAAATTTTTAAAACTTGGAAACAAAATTTTCTAACCTGCTTAAAAACTTTCAAATAAGGAGTTTCAGTGGGTTTTCAATCCATTTGACAAAAAATATAAACAAGCATGCAATATCTTTCAGTTAGATTATAAGAATGATTGACAAGAGGGGAAGTAGGCAGAAAGAATTGAAAAATTAGTAAATTTAGGTAATGATATACTTTCCCATTCATATTGCATATCTTTGTGAGTTGTCTTTTGTCAGCTATGACAGTCATTAAAACTAGGTATCAGAATAAACTGAACTTCGACCCAGACTATCAAATTACAGTATCTGAGTGTTAAACCAGGATTAAAAAAAAAAATAGTGAAACATATGTATCACATTGTTCTCGTGCAATATTACTATTAATAATTAATTTTAAATATTATTTATTTCATTATTTCATTCTCTTAAACCTTTAATTATATAAAATTTGTACAGTGCTGCAAGTATATAGTTTGTAAATATATATACAGGTATATACAAATACGGATATGGAAGCAAATAATACATATATGCTTATCTATTTTCACATATATGTAGGTATATGTGTGCTTATGCATATGTGTGTTTTATACATAAATATAAATCTATTTCTCTGGGTTAAAATCTTTTTTTGTGCTATTGTGATATACACACTCAAAAAAGTTGGGAAAATGTTATTCCTTTAAAAACTTCAATGAAAATGTAAAAGATAAAGCCTTGAAAGATTGGTTGTTAAAGACAATAGAAATATTTTCTCTGGAGAGGACTCATAAATGTCAAGTATCTTCATCCTCAGTTTCTCTAGGTATCCATGGCTTGGATCACAGTCATGATCATAAATCTAGAACTGCAAGAGACCTCAGAGGTCTTGTAGTCCAGTGGCTTCATTTTACAGATGGGAAAACTGTGTCCCATGTAAGTTAATTGACTTTGTCAAGGGTCACACTGGGCATTAGAAGCAAAACTGGGATTTGAACTCAGATCTTTTGACTCTGAGGTTAGTATTCCATGCTCATCACTCTTTCCATTATACCACTATCATGTTAAAATTTATTTCCATGGAAACATTGTATTTCTGCCTATCAAAAATTTGCCCTTAACCTCAAATGGAATAGGAGAGTAGGTTTGTTAGATACCTGTTGGAAATTATAATGGTTTTCAAGCAATGATAGAAGCCATAGATAATTAATAGTAATAGTAGCTAGCATTCAGTGCTATAAGGGTTTTTTTGGTTGGTTTTTTGGGTTTTGTTTTTTTTGTTTGTTTGTTTGTTTTTGCTGTAAGGTTTTAAAGCACTTTACAAATATTATCTCATCCTCACAACCCTGGGAGATAGGTGCTGTTATTATCCCTGTCTTACAGATAAGGAATCTAAGGCAGAGATTAACGTCTGATGCCATGTTAGGTAATCCCCTTATGTTACAGATGAGGACACTTAGGCCCAGGAAGATTAAATTACTTTTCCAAGGTTTATACAAGTCATAATTATCACAGGTGAAACTTGAATCCAGGGCCTCTGACTCTAGAGCCAGTATATGTAACCTTATAGGAGACTCACAGAGAAATACTGACAATCTGGGATAACTGAAAATTATTCTGTAGATAAGGTCAGATTTGCTATTTAAACATTGTGTTTAATTTATCCTTTATCATTGAAAAAAAAATTTAGTCTTATTGTGGTATTATTAGTATAGGGCAGGGTGGAGGGTTGGGGACCTGTGGCCTTGAGACGACACATGGCCCTCTAGGTGTTCAAGTGCAGACTGAATTCAAACTTCACAGAACAAATCCCCTTAATAAAAGGCTGCAGGTTCCCTACCCCTGATTTAGGGTATACCCTCACAGAATGTTCCCTCTCTTCCAGTGAAGATCAGCTACTCTTCTCTAATATCTACTCTTATAGAATTACCTGGCTTAGGGTCACACAATCAACACCTGTCAGATACAGTATTTGGAGCCAGATGTTCCTTCTAAACCTCTCTCCACTATGACATTATTGAAATATAGATATTTAATTTGATTTGAGTATTAAGTCCCTTATATATAAAAGGCCTTTGTAAAGGTGTTGATAAAATGATGAAAAACAACACTTCATGCCTTCAAGTTACCTGCAGTCTAATTGGATAGAACATTTAAAGTATAAGTATGGTATAGTACAAGGTACAATTTGACAGGCAAAGGAAATCTCTAAAAAGATTTCTCTAGAGAGTATTCTAGAAAAATTGAGGGAGAGACCACTTTCAATTGGGAAGGATCAGGACTTCATGGAGAAAGTCACATGAACTGGACTTTGAATAACATCTTGATTGCTTCTCAAATAATCATATGCATGAAAATTGAATTTTCCTGTGTTCGTTTCTCAAGGGAGAATTATTATCATTTTGAAATAGTGCGAGACACTTCACTGTAATGAATAGAGTAGACTTGGAGTCAGGAAAACCTGAATTCTAATCTTACCTCATTTATTAGCTACGTGATTATGGGCAAGCCATTTAACTTCCATGAATGTTCTACATTTAACAATAACCATACCAAATAAAAAAGCAAAAAAAAACCAAAAAACACACCCCAAAACAAACCAATAACCATAGTACCTACAGCACAGAGTGGTTAAAAATAATATACATCATGCTTTGCAAGCCTTCACTCTATAAACGTTAGCTGTTTTTCATTGCCAGAGTACATATGCCTCATTGGTGTTGATACAATGTCAAGAAGCAAGAAGTTTGGAGAAAAGCACCCACCCATGTTTGTGGATGGCACCTCCATCCCTATCCTCACCCCCCGGGGAGATTTTTAAAAGTACATAGCTAAGAGTGGCTACAGAAGTTAGGAAAGTGTGAATGGATGACCTGTCTAATTGGAAAAGCAAGTACATATATAATGAGATTCCATCCATTTATAAGTATTATTTGTAAATTTGTCCTTATAAGGATAAAAGTAGAACTTGGAGGTCACTTTTCAGATTCCAGCATAAGTTGGGGAAGTATTTTCCTTCCTTGATTCTACAAGAATCTACTAAGTACATCAGGGAGAGACAGTTTATGACAGGAATGATAAAAATTAAAAGCATTTGAATTCTATACATGTCCAAACATGCAGTTCTTACAAGGTTCTTAGTGTGGGAAGACTGCCCTTAATTCATTCCAGAAAAGCCTGTTAGGCTGCTGAGTGACCTGGTTTGGAGGTAGCTACATGGCTGAAAAAGAGACACATGCTTGAGACTTGGGGTGGGGCAACTGGGGCACTAAACCCTCAAGGGAAATTTACCTGGCCATGATTTAAAAGATCATCTCTATCTTCAACTTCCTGTGCAGCAGATTCAGCTGCAGGTGACTACCCTTTCCTGAAGCTAGAATTAACCATTTTATTATTGAACCTGCTTAGAGCTAAAATCTGTAGGAGAGCCTACACTCTTGGTTTCATTTCCTCAATTAACAAGCACTTACTAAGCCAGGTACTATGCTAGAGACAAAGCTCAAGAAACTCAGTTGGGAAGAAAATATATACATATATATAAGTATGTATATAAAAATTAAGTCTTCACGTAAGAATAGCACTTGAGTTTGCGGTAGCTAAGAATTTTATGGAGTAAATAGGGAAGGAGAGAGTGAAAAGAAGAAAAAAGAGAATCACCCCTTGTCCAGCAACTACAAGATTTCGTTTGTTAATTATAAAATTGCCAAGAATGGCTCACATAACAAAACCTTGGAATGCCTTCCCACCCGTTGGTGAATTGATAATATTTCCCATCTTCAACATCATCTTCATGCCTACTCCATCATAACTGATCTGGCAAATTTAATTTAGTCTGGTAAAAATCTTAATCACTCTGGACAATATCATTTTGTGCCCCCTTGGTTTACATTGCCAGATTACATTCAGTTATATGGTTATTAAGAATCAAAATCAAATACGTGTTGGAAAAATATTTGGATAACTGATTTTTTTATTATATCTTTATTTTTTGTCTTTTTGAAGGGGAGAAGGAAGGGCAATTGGGATTAAGTGACTTGTCCAAGGTCACACAGCTAGTAACTATATCAAGTGTCTGAGATCAGATTTGAACTTAGGTCCTCCTGACCCCAGGCCCAGTGCTCTCTATTCACTGTGCCCTGTTAACTGGTTTTTCAAATGTGACATTTCTCTTTAAATTTTTTTGCTATTCAGTTACATTTTAAAGTATTTTAAAAATTCAATTTTTTAAAAAATTACCAATCTTTTTTTTTAAACAAATGCTTTATTAACTTCTGTTTTACATCATTCATTTCCACCAGGTTTTGAGTTACAATTATTTTCCCCCCTGTTTTTCCCCTACCCACTCTCCCAGAATAGCAGTCCCACAAGATATCGCTTCCTCCCATCTGCTCTCTCCCATATCTTCTCCCACACCCCCTTTGACTTCACCATTAGGGTGAGGTGAGTCTCTGTGCCCCAATGCTTGCACATCTTATCTCCCAACCACAAGCAAAAGAGTATTAATAATAGTATTTATATATATTTGGAACATTTAATTTTAAGACCTCAAATTTCAGATCCATTCCCTTCCTCCCTTGTCACCCATTCCCTCTGGGAAGATAAGTAATTCAGTATATGTTGTATATGTCTAGCTATGCAAAACATTACCATAGTAGATATATTGTACAAGGCTGCTTATAATTCCCTCCCACTCATCCCACCCCCCACCTGGTCCATTCCCTACTTGATCCTGTCCCTCTTCTATAGTGGGTATTTCCAACTTCCCCTCCCCCCAAGGATGCCCTCCATCCATCATCCCTCTTCTCATCCCCCTTCCCCCTATTCTGCTGCAGGTTGAGATATCCCATTTAGTATGTATGTCATTCTCTCCCTGAACCAAATTCAATGAGAATGTGGTTTTGCCTTTTTGCCTTCCTATTCTTCCCCTCCCTTGCAACCACTTCCCCTTGCTTCTTCTACATGAGATAGTTTACCCTACCCTGTCTCTCCCCATCTCCTCTTGCCACTTTCCTCTCTCACCTCATAATTTCACCCCTTGAGTATCCTCCCTTCCCAACAAATTCAACCTATACCCTCTATCCATATATAACTGTAAACATATATACACACATTCACATATGTATTCATATGACCATACACCCTTCTTCCATTATTTTCATACTGAGAAAGATTTCATCAGTCACAGTTATTGTTTTTCCATATAGGAATGTAAATAGTTCAACTTTGATAAGTTCCTTTTGATTTCTTTTCCCTGATTACCTTCTCAGGCATCTCTTGCTTCTTGTGTATGGATGTCAGATTTTCTATTCAACTCTGCTTTTTTCCTCAAGAATGCTTGAAAGTCTTCTATTCCACTGAATGACCATATTTTCCCCTGAAACAAAATACTCAGTTTTGCTCGGTAGGTGACCCTTAGGTTCAGTACCAGCTCTTTTGACCTCTGGAATATTATATTCCATGCCTTTCCATCCCTCAGTGTAGAAGCTGCCAGGTCCTGTGCTATTCTGATTGTGTTTCCACAATATTGAAATAGTTTCTTCCTGGCTCCTTGTAGTATTTTCTCCTTGATCTGGGAATTCTGGAACCTGGCTATAATATTCCTAGGAGTTTTCTTCTTGGGATCTTTTTCAGGAGGTGATCTGTGGATTCTTTCAACCTCTATTTCCCCCTCTGGGTTTAAAACATCAGGACAATTTTCCTTGAGAATTTCTTGAAGGGTGATTTCTAGGTTCTTTCTTTGATCATGGCTTTCAGGTAGTCCAATAATTTTTAAATTATCTCTCCTGGATCTATTTTCCAGGTCAGTGGTTTTTCCCATGAGATATTTCACATTGCCTTCTATTCTTTCAATTGCGTGGATCTGTTTAACAGCATCTTGATTACTCATAAAGTCACTGGCTTCCATTTGCTCTAGTCTAACTCTGAGGGAATGAATCTCCTCAGTGAACTTTTGAGATTCTTTTTCCATCTGGCAAATTCGACTTTTTAAGGCGAATTTCTTCTCCTCATTGCCCTTTTGGGCCTCCTTTGCCATTTGAGTTAGTCTATTTTTTAAGGTGTTGTTTTCCTCAGTCAGGCTGTTAACCCTCATTTCATACTTTTCCTGCATCCTTCTCATTTCTCTTCCCAATTTTTCCTCCACTTCTCTGATTTGATTTTTAAAGTCCTTCTTAAGGTCCTCTGTGGCCTGCAACTCACTCATGTTTTCTTTTGGGGCTTTTGGAGCAGGAGTTCTGACCTCACAGTCCTCTGACTGTTCCATGCTTTGATCCTCTTTGCCCCCAAAGTAGGAGTGTAAGGTTGCATTTTTCTGTTTAATTTGTTTCCTTTGCCTTGGCATGTTGCCACTTAATTACTTGACTTTTGGGCTTGTTGCCACACTATGGCTCTGCCACCAGCCAGGGGAACTTTCGTCCCGAACGTGTGGGGGACAACTTCCATTTCTGGCAAGCTGGAAACCCACCCACGACCTCCACCCCAGATCATAATCCAGATCCAGGGAGGTTATAGCAAGAGCGATTACACCCCAAGACTAATCGCTGGATCTCCCTACAGTTCACAGGCCAGGAGCTGGAGCTGCCTCTGAAAAGTACAAAATGGCATGTCTCCTCATCGGCTTCTAGCCCCCAGGGGAGGAAGCTGATGCGTTCCCCAAATACTGGTCCCAAAGTCCATAGGACACTAACCCCTCACTTTGTCCTAGGCGTGTGTATTTTGATAATTCTGGAATCGCCACAGCTGCTGGTGTTCTGGGGTCCCTCCAGCTGGCTGCTGACCCTGCCGCCCTGGGGCTAAAACCAAGACTCAGGCGGACCTGTGCTCGGCTCCCTGCGCGCTGCGCTGTGCTGCCGGTTCCCAGAGCGCTGCGCTGGTCCTTCCTGCAGGGCTGCTGAGCTGTCCTCAGCAGGAGGTTAGCTTCTCTGTGTCATTCTGTTGGTGCTGGGGCTCCAGAAGTTGTTCAGCGTCCCCTTTTACATAGTTTGGAGGTGATCTGGGGGGACAGTGGTTTGGACGCACTGTTTCTACTCTGCCATCTTGGCTCTGCCCCGCTAAAATTACCAATCTTATCAAGAAAACTAAAAATTAGTGATAGAAAAAAAAAGGCAACTATCTGGAATTCATACCTGTAGTCAATATGGAATTGTTTCCATAGGTATTCAAGTCCTTTGTTTTGTTCCTTGAAAATGTAGATTTAACTACTTCTTTTAATAGAAATCATTTAGTTTTGTGCCATGGTGACAATTTAGGTTTTTGCTTCTGATCTTTCCATTAATAATGTACTTGGAGAGATAAATGTGATAAATTTCCTTTATTTTTCAGGAAGGACTGATTGAAAATTCAATTAAGCAAACAAGGAATTACTTGATAGATAAGATAGCTTTGTTTAGAAAAACTAAAATCTGCATGCTATTCTTGAATAATCCTTGCATTTGCTTGTATAAACATGTATGGATATGTGGTCTGGAGTGTCATGATGGTCTGTCAGTTGCTGTTACTGCCAAGTATGCCATAGCCTCACCGCCCTCATTCCACCCATAGACATTCCTGTTGAATTTTACATATCCTGCATAGTATGATCATGTATGTATGTAATTGTTGTCAGAATTTAGTGGATTGCCTTGGTTCAGAGGTTTTGGTTCAGAGCTGCAGTAGGTCTGATGCTGATTGGATTTCCACACTGCATCAATATGGTGAGACCCTGGGAGCACAGAACCATTAAACCAACCAAGGAAGGGCAAAGTAGACCAAACTGGAAAATCAGGACAGGTTAAAGTTGAGAGAGAGAGGGATAGATAGACAGACATGGAAGGAAAAAGTTCACCCTTTGTACCTCTTACATGATAAACTATGCTACCTTATATTTTGTATTTGTCTTGTTACCCCATAATGGATTATAAAGCTTCAATAAGAACTGGGACTGCTTTAGAGGGTTTTTTTTTTCCTATCCCCCAAACCTCAAAACGATCCCTTTTACTAGACAATGCTCAATAAATGTTTAATGAGTGATTGGAATGTTTGCTGATTTTACTCATTCTGTGCCTTGGAACCTATTTTTTTGCTTCCTATACATACATATGGTATCTCACTCTGACTTAAAATCCAAAAGTATTCTTGACTATATCCTAGTCTGTGTGCATGAAACAGCTTGTCAGTAGCTGTGAAGAAAGCTGACCTTGCCACAGGATAATCAGTGTTAGAGTTGTACCCCCTGAGTAGTTGATGTCTGTGCCTCATGCTTTAAAATATTCCAGGACTATGTATTGGGATGGGTAGGAAGTGAGATTGTTTTTATCTAAGCGGTTGTTCAAATCTCTTATTGACACAAGCCAAAACTGTGTTATCTATATTTGTTTTGGGGAAGTTCTTTGATTTCTGCCTTGCACATGCCTGTGCCTACTCATGCACACACATTACACACCATTGAATGGAGTAGCAGAAGTCACTTTGGTCTTGCTCTGACAGATATTATTTTAATTGCTAAAGTAAAGTGCTATGCTTAATTAAGGGGTAGGGATAGATAATCTGTCAGTCTTGCTGCTATTCTGGTCAGTTTAACTTCTTTGCTATTGTCGTTTCTAGACTTGCATTTGAGATATGGAGGCCTTTAGTCTTGTTAACATCTCTAAGCAGTGTTGCCAAATTGGAAAGGTAACACATACAGGCATAATTGAAACTAACACATTACAACTCATGTGGGAAAATATTTTGACAAAAATCACACTGGGAGTGGTTGTTCCTTGTCCATAGGTTTTAATCAGTCAATTTGAAGGTCAGTTTTTAAGAAGTACATTTGTATGTTTACTGTAGGAGGTTTGGGGGCAGTGATGGCAGGGTTATGTCCTTGCCCAGGAGGTGTAGAAAGAAGGAAGGGGAGCTTTTCTCACTTTCCTACCCCCACCATACTGTGAATATATGTTTTTGTACGTATGTAAAGAGTAGGTCATCTCAGAAAGCTGCTATTTTTCTTAGCACTTTTTTCATTTAGAGATAATACTTTTGGGAAAATGAGAAACTGGTATTAACCTTCTTGGCCCAACTTTTTCTAAATTTCCAAACTGTTAGCTTTTTGTTTTCCTTACAAGAAGATACTTCAGCTTTTTTTTTTTCTTATTCTCTTAAATGAGACTAGCCTAAACACAGTCCTGCAGACCAAGGAATCTGTTGGATTCAGAACTCTAATAGCCATGATTTTTTTTTTTCTATTGCTACGTTCTTAGTATTACAGAAAAGTGGTAGGATTCATTTTTGCAGACAGAAGTTGGGAAGTCTTAGAGAACATTTGGTATAAGTTATTTTACAAATATTTAGCTATTTCTTGTCCAAATTTTAAAAGATGTAAGAAGGGAAATTTCTGAAATGAATGCTAAAACATTTGAAAAATTCCTTTTTGGAGGCAGCTAGGTGGTGCAGTGAATAGAGCACCAGCCCTGGAGTCAAGAGGACCTGAGTTCAAATCTAGCCTCAGATACTTAACATTTGCTTGGGCAAATCACTTAATCCCAATTGCCCTACCTTCCCCGCTACAAAAAGCAAAAAAAAAATTTTTTAATTCCTTTTTTGCAGTGATTAAAACACTATTAACAAATGTTTATATTTACTTCTATTAGAGCATCTCTGAGCACTATTTTTAAGAGTCTTATTACTCTTTTTACATCACCTTAATTTCTGAATATGTCCTTTTCCCCTTCCCTTCTAAGTTGGTTGTTTCTCATAACAAAAAAGAGAGAGAACCAACAATCAACTTTATCTGACAGCATATTCCATATCTGTAGCCCCCCACTTCTCCAAAACAAGAAGGTATATTTTTTCAACTCTTCTCAAGGACAAACTTGGTCATTATGCTGTCATTCTGTCATTATGATGTCATTATGAGTCTTCAGTTTTGTTGTTATTCTTTCCTTTTTCAGTATTATAATCATATTATGACTGTCCGGGGGTTTTGGTTACTCTGATGCATCCAGGTGCTTTCTGGAAATACCCCCTTCCACTTTTTATCTGGAAATAATATTCGTACTTCTTCCCCTTGTAACAAAGAAAACCATTTAAACTAAAATACCCTTACACAGTGACCTCATCTACCAATTTTTATAAAATTCTTCCCACACAGACCATCCTCTCCCCCCAATTCTTCCTAGAGGAAGAAGACATTCTTTATCTCTACCATGGAGCCTTATTGTTCTGTTAATTACTCGGGCTTCAGCTCCCTTTTAGTGATCTTTTCATTTACTTTGTAAAAATGTTCCTTTACATTCTAATTATTTCATCAGTTTTCTTTCCCCCACAACACACTTTGGTTTTGATAAATCCCATAGCTCTGAAGTGGACAGAATTTTCTGTAGGTAGATGATAACTCGCCCCCCCCCCCCCAAAAAAAAAAAGAGGAGGAGGAGGAGGAGGAAAAAAAAAAACCACAATCTTAATTCCCACAACTCTCTGAGATTTTTAGTAGAAGTGTTATTCCCATTTTGTAGACGAAAATACTGAGAATCAGAACACGAAAATGACTTAAACATGGTCACATAACTAGTATCAGTCCTGGGATTTGAATCCAGGTCTTTAATGATGCTACTGTACCACATTATATAAGACAACCATTTCAAGGTTCAAAGAAAACCAGAAAGGGATATTATATGACACTGAAATTCCCTCCTCTGTACAGATTTTACATGATAGTTCCAGCATTTCTTTTCTTTGTCTTTTTTTGAGCTTCCTTCTGCTTTCATCTATTTGTGTTTTTAACGATTCATGGACACTTTTTTTGTTTCCATTCTTCTTTTGGTATCACTTTCTGTCCCTTGACTTCCCCCCAAATTTCTTTGCCACAAAAAAAAGAAGAAGAGCGTTCATTGTAACAGATTAATAGTCATTATGTCAGAGCACTCTTCACAATCCAACCACTACTCAGAAACTCATCTAGTCTGGTTCTTGATATTTGGAAGTTGGGTTCCGCATAATATGGAGTAAATATTTAGATAACTAGAACATAAATCAGGCTTTGACTTCACAGAGATGAAATGGGCTTCTTTCTCTTGCTCAGTCTGCATCAGATCATGTCGACAACCTTTGTGTGTGCCAGTAGTGTGCCAGTTTTCAACTTGTATCCTTTTTGTTTTTGGTAGAAGAAGGGAGAAGTGTATAATGTAATGGTGCTGACTCCATTTTGATTTCTTTTTTTTTTTGGAGGGCAATTGGAGTTAAGTAACTTGCCCAAGGTCACACGACTAGGTTTTTGTTTGTGTGTGCGTTAAGTGTCTTAGGCCTTATCCGAACTCAGGTCCTTCTGACTCCAGGGCTGACACTCTACTCACTGCGCCACCTAGCTGACCCTCTCCATTTTGATTTCTGATGAAAGTTATTTAGGTGTGTGGAGGAGCTGAGAAAATCCTGGCTACCAATTTTTAAGGTGACTCCAGGAAGTAATAGGGAGTCTAGAGCAGCTTTGACAATCAGTGGATATACCAGTGAAAACCAACTACATACCATCTTGGGTGGAAATGTCATAGATTGCTGATATGTGGTCCATCCATCAAACACCCTGAATTAAATGCCTGAATTTTTCCAGCTCTAAAATTTGTCAATGTCAAAATCAGAGCCTTTTAAAAGAGACCAGATAATCATAAATAAGGATTAATATTGGAACTTGCTACATGCTGCAGATCAATAAAATTATCATGATTATATTGTTATTTTCTATTTATGTGTTTTTTGTATTCACAGTTAGAAAACAAAGCCACTATTGAGTTTTATGAGTACAGAAAAGGAATGAATGCTGATCATCTAAAAAATGTCTTTTTTCCTCCCTTTGGGATAATTCCAGTGACCAAGTGGAATTTTCTGAAGCACTTGCCAAATAAAATGAGCTACAGCCAAAGTCTAGCATTAGGCATTTCAGCTGAATGTAGAGGATTTTGGGTGCTGGGGATAGAGGGAGGATTCCTTTTTTCTTGTTTTTGCTTTTTAAACTTATATGTGGCACGTATAACTCTTGGAACACTGCAGTAGGGTAAGCAGCCTACATTGGCTCATGTGCTGCCTTCCTTATATCTGCAGAAAATGCTGTATGTTACTTTATTAATTATCCAAAAAGGGAGTGCAGTATCTGAATTATCCTCCTAGTTGTTTATATTCAAACCACCCTACATACAGTCCATTTACTTTCTCTATATGCAATAACTGCAGTATTCACACTTGCTACTAGAGAGCGCTCAGCCTGAAAACATTCCTTATTTCCCAACCACCAGATTGGGTCCTAGAACTTCATGTAGTAGCACTGGCTAGGTTATGATTTTAAACTAGGATAATAATATGGAATAATGACTCAGAATTACTAATACTTCTTAAATTGAAGGTTTTATATTCAAACAGTATTTGGAATCTCCTTTCTCAGACAAAGGCAGTCAACATATACTTTACTTAACTTCACAAAATTGCACATACAGTTTGGTGCCCTTACCTGGGGTGCCCCATCTCCAACTCTTTACCTAAAAGTTCCTCCTGTTTGCACCTCCAGCCTTTCTTTTGGGGATGTTAGAACAACAGTCCCAAGTTATTTGCTAATCAATGGGAAAGATCAAAGCACGAATTATATTTCTGAAACCCTTATGTCCTGTGAGCAGGAGAAAATGGGCAGTACACAGAGCTAAAGCATTTTTCTCACCTCAACAGCTGTAAGATGTTACAGTTTTGCCTGAGTATCTTTTAAAGGGTTGGATCTGGATCACCTCTGCATTGGTAGCCTCAAGCAGTTTGCTCAGCTGGCATTTAGCATCTTGGAACTGCTCCTCTCTCCAGCATGGCAAACTGGAACTATTCTCAAGGACAAAGAAGATGAGGAACTCTAGAAACCTGTGTACCTATGCCCAGGTCTTGTAACTTCCCAATATCTCACTGATCTCTTCAGACTGTTGGAATTTTAGAAGCCCCCTCTGCTCCTAAGAGATGAGCTCCAGTTTGCTACTTAAAAACACCTGCTAATACCTTGAATAGACTGGACTTGGTTCTAGTCAATGCTGATACTATAGAAGTGGTTGGTGTTTGTGGACGTGACTGAACCCTGGAGGCTACTTTCCTATTGTCACCAACAACAGGCTTACTCTAATGTATCTCACATATTAAAAATCTTTGTTAGTCTGTTTTGGCACAGCTTAAGACTGGAGTTTTTTCCTCATATGCCTTTTATAGAATGATTAGAATAAAATGGTTGCTTAAGATTCACTATCAACACAGCAGAACACTCCACATGTCCAGTCTTTTTCATCTTCTCTCCATGAGCACCTTTTAATCTAAGTGGAATGTACCCATAAGCAACTAATAAGGACATTAGGCTCAATGAGGGAGGGGTTCTGGGGTGTCAAGTGTATCCCTCATTCTTATTTCCATCCAGGCCACAGTTATGACAGTGGATAGTTCCGTGTCTGCAGCTGGTGTTCTTGCATAAAACTATTGTGACCTTTTGATTCTTTGTCTTTTCAAGTGAAATGCTTTTGTTCAAAGATATAGTTTTCATCAGACTGTTTCTAGTCTCCTACCTTTCTATCCAGATGACCAGTGGAGCCTTCTTATTTTTGCCTTGGTGCCTAATTTGCAAAAAGATGTTCTGGAATTAGTTGAAGTTGAATTTTCCTTTATATGACCATTCTTTCCACACTATCCCTTCTACAAATAACTTTACTATTTCTAGCATCTGCTCATAATTCAGCCATTTATTGTTTCCCACTTATACCACTCCTCTCTGTGGTATCACAAGTCAGAGATCTTTTCCCCTTTTTCGTGTTGAATAATATTGTTAAACTTGGCAAATACCTCCTCTGTGTCCTGGGCACTCTTATAGAGTTACTCTAGGTTTCAAAAACATCCTAACTACAAAATTTGTTAGGGTAAATGGAAAGTAACCTTAGAGGAGAAGGTGAATCCAGACTTGCTGGGTTTGAAGAAAGCCAGGGATTTTAGGAGGCATAGATGAGGAGATAGAGCACTCTCCATGGGGGGTAGCCAGTGCAGTCATACGGATGGGAGAGATCAAGAATCACATGTGAGATACAGCTAGTATGTCAGGAGGGCTGCGACATGTAAAAAGACTGGAAAAGTAGGAAGTGGCCAGGTTGGGAAGAGCTCCAAATGCCTAACAAAGAATTTATATTTGTTGATCCTAGAGGTAATAGCGTGCCACTAGAATACGCTGAATAGGTAGAGGACCTCCCCTTTAGGAAAATCACTTTGCTGTGTGGAGGGTGGGCTGGAGCAGGAAGAAATTCAAGGCAGACAGACCAATTATAAAGTTGTTGAAATAGTCCAGGTGACATGATGAGGACCTGAACTAGGCAGGTGACAGTGTGGAGAGGAGAGAAGGAGAGAAATTCAAGAAATGCTATGGAGGTAAAAACAACAGGAGAATAAGAAATCAAGAATGGCTGGAAGTATGGTGGTGACCTCAGCAGTAATGGGGAAGTTTCCAGGAAGAGTATTTGGTAGTAAAGATAACTAATTCTGTTATGAACATGTTGAGTCTGAGATACTTAGGGGACATCTTGTCGAAATGTCTACTAAGCATTTGGTTACTTGGGAGAAACTAGAACTAGATATATAAATCTAGGACTCATCAGCTCATAGATAATTGAATATTTGGGACTTCAGGATGAGATTAGGAAGTATGGTAGTACCAACAGAAATTAGATTACTCACAGTCCTGCATCTAGGAAGCATAGGAGCTGGTATTCCCATTGATTTAGGTCCCAAATTCCCTGCACTGTCAATGCTGCTTCTTGCATATAATAATCAGTCACATTCATAGAATGCTATGATACTTAACAGGGTATTTGTATACACATTTCTTCCTTTGATTCTCAGTATAATCCCATGTGGTATCATTACCCCCATTTTAAGGATGAAGAAACTGATTCAAATGAAGTGATTTGTGCAAGTTCCAACAGAGAAAATATATTTTAAATGGCTTTTAAAATTTTACCTAATGAATTTGTATTTTAAACTTTCAGCCAGGTATTCTTTACCTTTTTATTCTGACTCTTACTCTTTTACTTTCTCCTGCAAAAAGTAATTGTTGACCTCTGCTTTTTTTTTCCCATATGAAAGGATTTCCTCAGTTTCCTTCCCTTCACACCACAGTTCCTGGCTCTGAAACCCCTTGAAGGGAACCTGCCATAGATTTAGCTGACTCCAGAAATTTGATATATGGTATCAAATACCTTTATATTCAGAAAATGTCATCTAAAGCAGTTTATGCTTCAGTTAAAGCCTCTGTGATGGAAAAGAGAGAATCAGTTTTGCAGAGTGGATAGAATGCTGGAGTTGGATTCAGGTTGTAACCTTGACAATTTCTAACTTGTTAGCCCATCTAGGCAGTTACTTAGTCTTTCTTGGCCTCACTTCTTCATCTGTAAAATAAGGGAGTTGGACTAGAATGCTTCTAAGGAGCCATCCAACTTTAAATCTGTCATTTTATTTTTCTACGAAAAATAACTTAAGGTTTTTATGGATATGTCAAAGTACTATTTTTAAAGTTTTTTTTTAAATACATAAAAGTTGGTATTAATTAAATCAGTCTTTTTTTCCTTTCAAGGGCAATAAGTATAGAACACTTTCCAAAGTTTGAAACTCTAGTTCTAGAATGCATCACAAAGGAAAATGTTTCTTCAGATTAATCAGTAAGCATCAATTATTGTGTTTGACAGGTGCAGGCCTGAAGAGTATAAGGTGGTAGACTTGCTAATAGATAAAGGTCTGGTCCCTGCCCTTGCAATAAATCCATACTTTTTATCTTGAAATCCAGGAAGCAAGTTATGATGCTCTAAACTCAAGAAGAAGTACTTTAAATGAATATTTGCAGAATTGTAGCCAAATGCAAATTATTAAGATCCTGACAGAAGTTATAAGAATTTATTTTTGTTGTTGAGTTTTTTCAGTCAGGTCCAGCTCTTTGTGACCCCATATGAGATTTTCTTGGCAGAGACACTAGAATAGTTTGCCATTTCCTTCTCTAGTTCATTTTACAGATGAGGAAATGGAGGCAAATAGGGTTAAGTGACTCACCCAGGGTCACACAGCTAATAGACATCTGAGGCTGAACTTGAACTGAAGTCTTTCTGCCTCCAGATCCAGTGCTCTATCCACTGAGCCACCTAACTGACCCATTATAATGATTATGTACGTGTTATTGTTATCTTTTTGATAGCTGCTTTTTCACATACCAGGCTTATGAACAATAGAAATTGAGTACATAATCCAAATTTTCAGCAACATAGATTAGGTAACAAAGAGGCCCTTGCAAACACTAGTGTCAGTGGTTAAATTATTATTGCAAGGGAAAGGAATAAGTATTTCTATAGCACCTTCTTTGTCCCAAGCACCATGCTAATATTCTACAATTTTAGCTACAATCTTCTCTCATTTAATACTCTCATCAGCCCTGGGAGGTAGGTGCCATGAAGTGCCCTTTCCTCAAGCAGTTTGCCTGCTGTAAAGGACAGTTTTCATCAGCTGCCTTCATTTTTCACTGTCCCCGTGAAAGCCCAGTCCCTGCTGATATGGCAGTTCCTGTAGCATCATACATCATGCATTGCCTTGGGATGTTCTCTTTTGAGTTGTTGACTTTATATTTTTGGTTTGCATACACAGGTTATCTCCTGGTTCTGACGTCTATGTGACAGTTTCATCCATTGCTTTAGCAAGATCACAGCAATGTCGTAACTCCCCTAGCAACCTTTCTTCATCTAGTGAGACTGGCTCTGGTGGGGGCACTTACAGACAAAAATCCATGCCTGAAGGGTAGGTATGCTATTTGCACCATTTTATCAATCAATGAGCAGTTATTGAATACCTTCTGTGTGCCAGATACCATGCTAGATGCAGGGGTTGCAAATAGAAAGAATGAGCCAATCCCTACTCTAAAGAGGCTCATATTCTAATGGGGGAAGATTAGAAAGCTATATACAGAATAAGCATAAAAGAAAATTAATTAGAGAGGAAGGGCATTAACAATTGGGAGATAAGAGGAATAAAAATGTACAAAGTGGTGCTTGAGTTTCATCTTGGGAAGAAAAGCTTTCTGTGAGACAGAAGCAAAAAGGCATGGAGAATGACCAGTACAAAGGCAGCCAAGCCAGAGCTGGACTGCTGGCTGCTAGGAGCAGAAAGAAGGCCAGTCTGGCTCGGTTGCACAGTATAGGAGTGGCAATAAGGTTGTGACCAAGCAGTGAGAACCATCAGAAGGAAGCAGGAAGGGAACGAGCACTGACATGGCGCCCGTTCTGTGCCAGGTGTTGTGCTGAGCCTTTACAGACCTTCTCTCATTTGATCCTCACAACAACCTTCTGAAATAAGTACTATCATTACCCCATTTTACAGGTGAAGAAACTGAGACAAACAGAAGTTAAGCTACTTGCTAGGAAGTGTCTGAGGCTGGACCTGGAGTCAGGATGACCCAAGTACAAATCCAGCCTCATCAGGGTGGGGGCGCTTTCCTTCATCACAGGACCTAATCCTTCAGAAACTTAATAGACATAGATTATGACTCAAAAAAATTCTGGTGAAGTGTACAAGATGTCTAATTTTTCTTTATACCATACTAAAAGTTCTTCCATCTGCTAAGACCCAAAAGCACTTACGTTACACTGTTATATCCTTCAGCAACCCAAATCACAATGAGGCAATCAGAATAAGACTTTAGCAGGGGTGTGTGTGGATGTGTGTAGATATATGTGTATGTGGGTGCACATATGCATACGTTAAGCACGAAATGAAACATGTTCATATTCCAAAAGGGAAAATGTTTTGATGTCTGCTTAAAGCCTCTTCTTGAGAAGTTTGCCCTTCAGGAGTCTCTAAAATACTCAGGGAATGCTGAATTATCACATGAGCTGAATTTCATCCACTTTATTGAATCCATTAATTTCATGTGCCACATTTCTTCATAGTATTAACTTCTTTGGTGGATTTAGTAGGAACTGCTCTCATTGTTTGCAACATGCATTATTGTGGAAATAGATAAAGGCTATTCACATCCCAGATGTTGACTTGATCTTTTCAAATGTTGCAAGTTTTCTGTAACCTTTCCCTGACATCTTTCTTCCTTCTTGAAATCACTGAGCCACCTGAAAGCCATTATTTGCCTTTGGGTAAGACTCATAAAATAAAACATTTAAGCGGGTGGCAATTCCCAAGAATGTGAAAAAAGAAATAAATTGGAGTCTCTGAAGCTGGGAAAGTAATTAGCAGCAGTAACATTACATGACATACACTGAAGTATCTTTTGCCCAAGGAAAGAAGTAAAAGATAATTATCAAAGAGTTTTTGCTATGACTTCCCTTTTGGAGATATAACTGAGAACTTAAACCGTGTGAAACATTTATAGAAGCTGAAGTTCCTATTCACCCAAAATTCCTTTCTTAAGTACATTTTTACTATGTGAATGTGTTTCTTTGGTAATTTTGTTGACATTTCACAAGAAGTCACAGACTGAGCACAAGAGCTAAAGTTTCCATCTCTATTTACTTAGAATTATTCTTTACCAAACCTTTCTTAGGTCATGCAAACCATTATAGATTGTACCTTTTCCCTTCTGAGAATGCTTGAAATGAGTGCTTTATTCATTAATATGAGAATAAGAAACAAATTTTAGCTCTTTTCAAACGATTGTATAGAGTAAGTATTAATGAAACAATACGCCATACAGTATTGAACATTTCTATTTTAGTTGTGGGGTAAGGACTGGAGCTCTGCTTTTACTGGTCTAGGGAACTCCCAGGAAAGGAAACTCCCTCTTCCAATGCAGGGCGGTCCCTTCTCTGCTTCTTGAGAATTGCCTGCAGCTCTGAGATCTTAAGTGACTGGCTCAGGATTACTTGTCCAAGATACCAGCATTGCTTCAAGGCCAGTTATCTCATTACTCACACCTCCCTCTTTCTGCTGTCTTCTATTTTAATTGTTTGGTTTAAAATGGCCTGGTTAGTCTTTTTTTCTTTTTAAAGAGCTAATTGCATCTTAATTATTAAGATGGTGATTAACATAAATGAACATGAAAGTAGAGTGCTATCTGTGACCCATGACAGAGTTCACCAGAAATTAATCAGCTGTGTTATATGGCCTCCAGCTCTAAAATCTACAGAACAATGACCCCATTACAATGACTGTTTTATAAATAATAAGGTTCAAATGAAAGACAGCATGGCACATTGACTAGGAGCTGGACTTGGAGTCAGGCCTGGATTCAGGTTTTGCCTTTGACTCACTAACTGTTTGTTCTTATGCAAGTCATTTACCTTGTCCCTCTCGTCCCAGGAGGCTCTCTGGCTATAAATAACAATGCGTCCATGGAAGGAGCTTCCATACTGGTGAAATTATGTGAAATCTACATATGCAGTTTGTTAAAGGAATTTCTTAACTATTTGATTCAGCATTTAATCTCTAAACCAACTATATTGATAATATATATCCTTTTTTTTTCCTGCCTTCAAAATAGTATCTCTAACATTTTATGACTTAATGGATGTTAGTTCCTTTGTTGGAACTAACTGATAAGACCAGGAGCCTAAACTTGATTCTTCTTTGAGCCAGATAGTTTTGGGGATTTAAAGGGTAGAAGAGACCTTAGAAATAACTAACCAGTTTCCCTCCATTTCTGAACTCAGAGATGTTCAGTGACTTGCCCAAGGTTAAATCAGTCACAGAATGTGAACAGGAAGGGATCCCAGAGGCCGTCTCAGAAAACTTTTCCTTGTAGTCAAGTCTAACTCTCCTCCTCTTTGAATGCTGCCTTATTTTACTTCTTTCCTATGATTTCATGGTCCTTAAAATTGTTTTCTAGCGTTATTGGCAGAGGCAAAGAAGAATTTTGACCTGTGTCAGGGGATTGGAGTGTAGAAGAGAGGCACACAGAGAAGAAAGGGCAGCAGGAACACTGAGCCTAAATCTTGATAGGACTTCTCACCACTATTTTTAAAACAATCAAAAGTACATACAAATTACGATCAATATCAGCTTATGATATGATCCAGTAAATATCTAGTACATTAAGAATGAGAAGACTGGGGGTGGCTAGGTGGCGCAGTGAGTAGAGTGTCAGCCCTGGAGTCAGAAGGACCTGAGTTCAGATCTGGCCTCAGACACTTAATGCACACACAAACAAAAACCTAGCCGTGTGACCTTGGGCAAATTACTTAACCCCAATTGCCCTCCAAAAAGCAAAAAAAAAAAAAAAGAATGAGAAGACCAAATTTTTTTTTCCTTCTGACTCTGCTGTTTCACCTATTTTTAACAAGAATGTTGAAAATATTCAGAATGATATGATTATTTTAGCTCTTCAAAGAATTGTGGTATATTAATGTAAAATCAAATTCGAACATGTTTATTTTTTTAGAAGTTAGAGAAAATGTTTTTTGTTTACAATGCTATTTAAAACAATACAAGGCAAGTTTCTTAACGTGGGGTTCATTGATTTTTTTTTTTATAACTGTATTTCAGTTTGAGTTCCTTTGCAATTCTTTATACAGGATGTTCCAAAAGTCTGTGACTTTTTTTTACAAATTTAAAATAGTTATTCTGAAAATACATCCATATACTTAGAGTACCAAAGGGGTTCATGACACGAGAGAGGTCAAGAACCCCTGTAGGAGACAAGATAATCTGTACCTAGATTTAGATTCTTTAAATCTACAACTTTTAGGAACAGTCTTTTTACTGGTAGAATTCATAAAATGCCATTAGAAAGTAAAAGCACAATTATACTATGTTTAACTCATTCTTTTGGGGGTACTAAAATTTGCATTTCAAGTCAAGTCACATACAAAAACTTGAATCATTTCAGCAATGAAAAATTAAATAATCTTCATTTGTGATTTCATTCAGAATGTAAATTTTGAACACTGCCTAATTTCAGTATGGTTGACAGTTTCAGAGCTGGATGTCTTGTTTGAGTAGGTGGTAGCAAAACAATCTATGGGTTGAGCCCTTTGTTAGCAACTTTTCTTAAACACTTTTATTAAACTTGCAGAAGACCAAGTTTTCAGATCAAATGAAAGTTGCCACATTATCTGTTGTACCTCCTATAGTATAATGGGAAAGTTAAAATCCTTCTTCTGCCACTTATTACCTATATGACCCCAAGGCACTAAACTTGTCTGGACCTATTTCATCATTTGTAAGAAGTAGTTAAACTAGAAGAGGAATTCTTTGGTCATGGACACTTTAGGCAGTCTAGAGAAACCTGTTTCCCATCTTACAATAATGCCTTATCAATAAGTATTTAATAAATGACTACTTCTGGCACATAGAGCACTGGCCCTAGAGTCAGGAGGACCTGAGTTCAAATCTGGCCTCAGACACAATACAAAACTAGTTGTGTGACCTTGGGCAAGTCAATTCCCCTCACCTTCCCCCTTCCAAAAAAAAAAAAAGGGGCAAAATAATAATAAATAAATAAATGACTACTGGACACACATACTGAGCACTTGAGATACAAAGTAAGGCAAAAATGGTTCCTTGCTCTTAAGGAGTTCACAATCTAATGGGGGAGCAAACATACAAACAACTATGAACACACAAGATGTGAACAGGATAAATTGGAGCCAGTCTTGGAGGGAAGGCAGTACTATTATTAAGGAGAATGAGGAAAAGCTTCTTGTGAGGGGTGGAATTTTAACTGAGGATTTAAAAAAAAAGACAGGAAAGCTAGGAGATAGAGATAAGCAGGGAGAGAATTCTCTGAAAATGTCCAGAGTCAGGAGATGGGGTATCTTGTGCAGATCAAAGTGACCTGAGTATCTGGATCACACAGAATATATGGAGAGGAGTAAGTTGTTAGAAGTTTGTGAAAAAGTAGTGTTTTTAATGCATAATTTTTTTTTAAAAAGCAACTGGGGTTAAGTAACTTGCTCAAGGTTACATGGCCAGTCATTATTTGTGTGTGGGGGCTCATTTTCTGAGGCCGGATCCGATCTCGGGTCATCCCAACTCCGAGGCCGGTGCTCTTACTCACTGTGCCACTAGCCACCCCAATTTAATGCATAAAATTAAATATAAAGGATTACAAATGAAACCAGTTAGAATAAATATTATTATCAAAATCCATTTTTTAAAAATTCATAAATCCCTCAGTAAGAACTTCTGGACTGGAAAATCCCAGAAGTCCCTTCTGGTCCTGAATATGTGGTGGTAGGAACCATATTGTAAATGCACTATCCTCTATAAGAGGATAGTGTTAAGCAGGCAAAAGCTCTGATGCTATATGCACTGCTGAAGATTCTTCTTGCATCAAAAACAATTAGTGGGTGCATTAATCAGGGTGTTTTTGTGCTTCTCTTATCTGGATTTCTTATTTGTTTATTTTAAAGGAGATGAATTTCTTTCATTAAAGTCATTATAATACTAGTAAATCTGTACATTTCCACAAACACTTTTGGATTTTATAGTCTTCCATTTCATGGAAAGGATTGAAGCTTATTTGAAAGTTTCCTTTGTTGCTATTTTAATAGAAAAATAAGGTTGTTTTTGAACTATATGGTTATCTTTCACATAGGAAGAAATCAGTGGTACCTTAATTTACTAATTATTACCTGATAGGTTCATTTGCCCTCATATGTAGAAAAGCTGCCCCATTGGAAATAGACTTAAACCATAATCTTATACTTAATTATGGCATGTCCTTGAAACCATTAGGAAAACAATTCTTTAAGTTCTGAATTTAAACATAAATTGGCTTTAAACACTTATTCCTACCCTGTGGCATACCTACATTTTTTAGAGATCACTTAAGTCCATTTAAAACAAATGAAAATTACAACATACATTGAAAGAAGGCCATTAGTAATATAAATATTAGGTTTTCTCTGACCTGAGCTAAGCAACCCATTAGAAAACATAGGCTGATAGTGGTGGTGATGATAACTAGCATTTATAAAGCACTTGCAGAGCTCTTTATGTAACTTCCCTCATTTGATCCACACAGCCCAGTTGGGTAGGTGCTCATCCTCATTCCCAGATGGGAATGCTGATGCTGAAAGAGCTAGTAGGTGCCCTGGGCGGGATCCTGACTTCAGAGCCAACACTCTACTGTGCTGCTCCGCTGCTTATATTTAGCATATTTGGCCTTCCATAATTTTATCTCGATGGTTTTGAAAAGCAGGCCTGCCCGGTTATTTAACTTTATCTTTTAATTCAGATTAGAAGTCATGGTCATCAATGGTACCAGCGTCTCATATTTATTTACAGATAGAGCAGTACTCTAACATATGTAGCTACAGATAGGTTTCACATATATAATTCCATTTTTCTCACATTCTTGGACATCACATCATGACCACCTTCTCTTTATATATGATGTTAATGAAATCTTTGCTTTTGTTCTGGGGAATTATCCTAGGTTTGGGATGAGCCGCAGATCCCCAGCCTCCATTGACCGGCAGAACACTCAGTCAGATATCAGTGGCAGTGGGAAAGTCACACCCAGCTGGCAGCGCAGTGAGGAGAGCATTGCCGACCAGATGGGTAGGTCATTCATTTTTATAGAAAGAAAATTATTCTCACCACAAGATGAAGGTCACCAAAAGTGGCGGGTGTCTGGGAGATGATTCTTTAAAAGTGAAGTAAAAGTTCTGTCTTCCCTCAAGTAGTTTAACTTATTAAAGTGAGTTAGAATCAGGTCCCTGACGTATGGTCCCAGACACTCTTCCTGGAAAGCAGTGAGGAAGACAAAAAGGGTTTTAAGACTGTCTTTGCTTGAGACCTCCACTCTTAGGGTACACAAGCAGACTAGCAAATAATCAGCATCTTCAGGACCAGGAGTAGTCACCTGAGCCATGAATATACATGTAGGCCAGCCGCTTTTCTTTGCTTTGCTTTACTTTTTGCTTAGTTTATTTAATATTTCCTTGTACCTTTCCAGATGGTGACACACATGTCATATATATATGTATCGGAACTATAGGCTTTCTTTTTAATTTTTAAAAAATCCTAGTTCAAAATAGAAAAAAAAATCCAGAGGTTTAAATCATTAAATAAACCTGTAACTTGATTAGACACTTTTTCTACCATTGTATACATTTTCATTGCTGTCTACAATTAAGCTGTTGACTAAGGAAATGTGTTCATAGCATTAAACAGCTGGGTACAGCAAGTTTGCATCATTGAGCTCTCATGTGGGATTTTCAGCATATTGTCCCTTCCCCTATCTGCATTGTACTTGCTTCACAATGACATGATGACACCGGTTGGTATCGGTGAGACCATGCCACAAAGTTATTCTATTTTAACCATCAAATATTTCTGTGTAGTTGTTTCACCAGAACTAGAATTGGTCTAGGCTGCTAGATTTTACTTTTCTGTCTCCATCAGCAGTAATGGCAGAGTCACTATCAATATGGGATGCGATATAAGGAAATTTTGTGGCTAAAAAAAGCTTAACTTTTTATAAGCTGAAGACTCATAGTTTTATCATTACTCAAAAAGCAGCTCTTGTTACTATTCTACATCTGATTACTGTCCTCACATAATTGTGTTAACACACAATGGAGGATGGTATGAGGGCTGTGGAAGGGAGTTTCTGAAGTGAAATGTAATTCTCGGGTTCTGAAGACATGCTTTATTCCAGTAACTTCAGAAACTCAGTGTGCTGTGCCTGCTTACTGAATCCATCTGTTCTCCACTCTCTCCCCCACCCCCATTTTTACCCCTTTTTAATATGAAAAAACTTTAGATTGTATGGATCTTCAGTTTTCCTTTTGACAGACTAAGTTTAATCACATATGTTTGATACCATTGTGATAGCAACAATACATGTGAAGCTGATTCCTTGTTCATCATTATTTCTGCAGCTTCTGGGGGCTATGTCCAAGCTTTGAGCAAAGTTGCTGGCAGACCAGGCACTTTTTGTGTGATAAAAGCATAGTTCCTACAATCTATAAAATCAAGGGAGGGTGGAAGTAAGGAAGGGGAGATGGTTGCATATCTTGAAACTAATAAGCATCATGATGAGATTCCTCATAAATTTATATTTATTCTTTAACATAAACTTAGATTTGGTCTTTTTTCCGCATGTCCCTTTTAATTCAGTGCCATCACTTTACTTGACGAATCAAACCTTAAAAGTTAATGCTGATGAAGGATTTTGATAATCTGTTCATTACTTTAGTAAACTGCATTTTCACACACTCTTTAGGAATCTATCTTAATGTCTGTCTGAAAAAGGATTTTTCATTGCAGTTTGAGAGGATACATACAAGTGATATCTTCCCTTCATTCCAAAACTCAAGGTTTTCTTTGAGCTTGCAACTTAAAAGAGAGTTGAGATCTTTAAGAGCTGTTTTGTTCATGGCATACAAACAGTCACCTGTTATATTCAAAGGGAACATAGGGACTTGAAAAGTAGAAATAATAATAGGGAGGGTTTAGTAGTAATAGCTGTATAATGAAGTATATTTTTCCCTCATCTGTACTTAGGTACAGCTATAGTCAGTTATAGGCTCAGTTTTGCAAGAATGGCATTCTCTCACAACCCAGGTTTCACTAATTCACAATATCTAGAAGATTTTCCTATCTGCCTCGTCTTTCTCTGTATGTGAATATGTGCTACTGAAAAAGAAATCAGAGGGCTATAAACTCCTCTTGCCAGTCTTAACAGCAGAAAGAAGGTGATCGTCCTTGCTTGACTAGATCCGTCCATAGGGTAGGGTTTTTTGGGTAACATTTTTTTTTTAGGCCAATCATCTTTCAGAAATGGTTAAGAAGAGCAGTAAAGAGAATAGATTACAAAATGCCTTAATCCTTCAGGAAAAGCTCTGTATTATTTGTACCATTTTTGGGCAATATTCTATTAAAGAGAATACTGATAAACAATTGATCTTTACCTTTGGAACCCCACTTTAATACCAACTTGGAGTTCAAAAGGAAGCCAATGTTTGAAGTAAACTAGTTGCTATGTGTCTTTTCTGTTGTGCCTAGCTTACAGTTATAGAGGACCTCAGGATTTCAATTCTTTTGTCCTCGGGCAGCATGAATATACAGGTAAAATATTTCCAAAGTACCATGGTAAGTAATATGTAACTGCACCCATGCCTGTCCAGGTAATGTAGCTCAAGCTAGGTTAGCCAAATGTCACAATTATTTTCATAAATCCAACCCATGTATCCTAAATATATCCCCCAAACTAAAAGTGGATTACAAACTTTGCCCTGTTGCTCATGGCCTTTTTCTTTCTTTTTCTTTTTTCTTTCTTTTTCTCTTTTTTGGTTTGGTGGTACTTGGCTATGCTACTGTGTCTGATGTGACAAACTGTCACCAGCTGCAAGCTTTATCCATCAACCACTCAGTTTCTGACATGCTGTCTGTCATGTCAACTCTCAGTAAGCTTTATTGCTGAAGTTCCAAGTTTGCCGATCAGTGCACTGAGAGATACCATGCCAAGCCGTCTTCGTATGTTACCCATGCTCTTGCCTTTAACTGTGCTTGTACCTAATACATGTGTCATATTCCAGAGCCAACATGCCACCTCCCAGCTGTGTCAAAGGTGTTGCCATCTTTCCGAGAGAGTCCTAGTGGGCGATTAATGCGGCAGGATCCAGTTGTTCATTTGTCACCAAACAAACAAGGGCATGTAAGTTAGCCTAAGAAGCAGTAAAAGGCCTTGGAATGTTCTCCTTCCTAGCCAGGGAAGTGTATATAACTCAGTGACTCAACAGTACCTTTCAGAAATGTCATTGTAGAGTCAGCTCAAGGTAGGATTTCTTTGTTGGAATGTAAAAGAGGTATCAAAGCAGGCCTCTGTTACCTTTTCAATTTTCTAAAGCCTTAGTGAAGTCCAGCAGTGAAGGTATTCACGGAAATGTATTCCATCCAGTTGAATAAGTGATGTAGGGTCTGGCATGAGAATAAACAAAGGACCTCTGGGAATATTGATTACAGTAAAATATTCATTATGAATTCCTATATTTAAAGTTGTTAATTTCTGAAGTTTTAGCTTATGAGATTTGCAAAGAGTTCTACTATTAAAAAAATCATTTCCAGTTTTATTCCTACTCCTGTAAGTCATAGAGCAAGATATGTTTTCACACTTTTTCCTATTTTATTGGGAACTCAGCCACATTGTTAGTCATCAACATTTGTGAAAAACCTAGGATGTTCAAAGTATTTTGGAAAGTTCTTTAAGGATAGTCACTTCTCCATTATTTGAATGTGAGTTTTATCTAAGTAATTAATCTTTAATCTCTCAAGGCCAATTTATGAACTTTGTACATTGGAAAGAGCTTCAGATTTGGAATGAGAAGGTCTGTGTTCAAATCCTAGCTTTGCCATTGCTAATACTGCTGAAAGGAAAAGCAGTTACCGGTTATTTGCAATTTAGTCTAAATTGGTTTCAGTTCCTTTTCATAAAAACACATCACCCTGAAGGAAAAATACATATTAGTGATATGTATGGTGATTTAAATCAGCACCAATTGTCTCTGAAAGATAGACCTATCCCTTAATGAAATACCTTCCCCAGGACATCAGCCAAGTGAAGAATGTATTGTTTCCCTCTTTAAACAAATATAATGTATGCATGTTTCCTTCTCTCCCCAGCCTACTTTTCATCTCCACCAAAAAGCAGAAACCTATCTTAATTGAAACACTATTTTAATTGCATGTGTGTTTTGAATCTCATTTCTTCTTTCTCCTTTTCTCTAGATAATGAATTAAATGATTTTCTATGGATTCTAGAAAATGCCCCTTTTAAACAACATAGCCATTGCCTAGGACATGCTTCTATGAGTAAAAATCATCCAATGGGAAGGTGTCACTCCCAGGAAAGTGCTTCCTAAATATGGGGGAGTTGGGGACTGATGGAAAATGAAATTTATTTGGGAGTTAGTCTTTCATCTGTTCTGTTCTTCAGGTTACTATGAGTAATCAGGCCTTCTGGAATAATGAATTCTTCTAAATGACAAATCCTTTAGAAATGGCATCCCCATTTTTAAGAGTAAATGAGGTACTTAATACTTTTTAAAGACACTTTTTTTTTTATATGAACTCTTAACAAGTAAGGGAAAATGTTCTTAAAAAGACACACACATACACACACACACACACTCTATTTTGTCATGGATCCCTTTAAATAGGATGGAATTGTGGGGGTCTTTTGAGGTACCATCTCTCCAGCTTTGATTTGTTACTGTCCTTGATCAATTGAGAACATAATTATAAAAAGACTTCCAGTCGTCGTGCTTTGTTCCCTTACCTATGCTTTCCTTGTAGACACAGAGTAAAAGCCTGGCTTTATCTTTTCAGTCTGATAGTCATTACTCAAGCCACTCCAGCAGCAATACTCTGTCCAGCAATGCATCGAGCGCTCACAGTGATGAGAAATGGTACGAGGGCGACCGCACCGAGTCAGAGCTCAACAGCTACAACTACCTTCAGGGCACCTCTGCGGACAGTGGCATAGACACCACCTCCTACGGCCCCAGCCACAGCAGCACAGCCTCTCTGGGGGCTGCCACATCGTCCCCACGCTCAGGACCCGGAAAGGAGAAGGCCCCGCTATGGCACAGCTCCAGCGAAGTTGTCTCCATGGCAGATAGAACCTTAGAAAAAGAGAGCCATGGAGCAGACCGGAAGGCCGAGTCTTCCCTGAGCCTGGACATCCACAGCAAGAGCCAGCCCACCTCGAATCCTCTAACGAGGGAGAACAGTACTTTTAGTATTAATGATGCTGCTTCCCACACAAGGTAATGGTCCTCCCCAGATACCATTTCCTTTCCAATCCTCCATCTAGTACCTCCTTCTTCCATTCCATAGCCTACCAAATATTTTAAAAAGTAAAGGAAACTACCTACTTTATTCAGCTTAGCAGAGTATCAAAGGAAGCATTCAATGTAGTAAAGAATATTATTGTGCATTTAATGCCTTGTTGATCATAAAATACTTAATGGGAAGTCCTGTAATCATAATACATTTTAAAACTGGAGGATTCTTACACATCTATCCTTTTTAAAATTATATTTGAATTATATTTATTTTTCTTTCCTAATGTGCTCATTACTTCAAGCTACCGGGAACTTTTAAAGAATCACAGAGAAAAGGCAGTAATTTTGCATATCATTTGATGATAGACAATGCAAAATAGGACAATCTCTTATTTGCAAACCTTTTCAGGAAAAAAAAAAACACCAAGTTTTAAAGGAAAGGGGTGATGATGTGCAAAATGCTTTCATAGTAGTTTTTTCAGCTTTATCTCACAAGAATGGAAGAAGAGATCCAATAGAATGGATGAAGTAATTTAGAGGGAGGGTGTGTGTGTGTAAATCCACACATACATATAGATTACACATGAAAGGCAGCATGTTGTAGTAGAGAGACAGCCTCAGCCCGGAGAACTTGGATTCAGATCTTCCCCTCAGAAGCATAATGGCTGTGTAGCTCTGGATAAGTCACGTACCCTCTCTATCTCCAGGCACTGATTATGAATTCCAGAATCTACGGTTATAGATCCCAGAAGAGAGTTTTATCCCTGAGGGTTTCACATACTAATGAAATCATAGACCCAGACAGGGAAAAAAAACAAAAAACAATTCAGTATAAATGTCCATACATAGACTTCTCAGAGTGAGAAAATCTACATTTCCTAATAAAATTGGAGAGTGCTCAGCTGGGCAAAACAGGTGCCACTTTTCTTTTCCTCCCTTGGCTTTCAGCCAGAAGCCAAAGATTAAGACTTTACCCATTATTATAAGTTACCTACTCTGTCAGTCTCTTTATAAAACTGTTTATCTTAGTACTGGTTTCTCTTTTTCACTCTTCACTTTCTTTTTTAAAAAATGATAGTTTTTTTTTTTTTCAGATCACTTCCATTTCCCGCTTGATAGATTAATTTCTTTTTTTTTATCCCCTCCCAGAGAATCTTCACTTATAATAAAGAGGAGGGATGGAATAAAATTCTTCAAAACTAACATATCAGAAAATTGACGTACATATTATACACACCCATGGTTCCTTCCTTCTTCAGAGAAGCAAGGGGGCCACCCTTATCCTTTCATTCTATAGTCAAGTCCTTTTCTTACCTCTCATATCTTCATCTATGTTCATGAAGAGAAAGAGCTTACTAAGTGAGGCTTAGTCATGTTCTATCTAGTATTAAGTGCAGATTGATTTGTGCATATCCTTCACTAGCTCACTAGACTCAGGGAAGTTTAATCATTTACCTTTCATTTGAACCAGTATAGAAGTAATCACTTTCCCTGTCTGCTCAGTAGAATCATAAATTTAGAAGTGGAAGGAACATTAGGAACACATGCCTAGATCTGGGGCTGGAAGGGGCTTGAGAGGCCATCTGATCTGACCCACTCATTTTCTAAGGGAGGAAATCTGAGGCCTAGGCAGTGTCAGATCTTCTTCCAAATCTCTTAGTCTTTTCAAGGTACCTGGTAGAGGACATAATTAATGGGGGCATCATGGAGGTGTCCTAATCCTTTAGAAGGAGAAAAAAAGCTACTTGAGCATCAGTTTGGCTTTCCCATTCTTCATATTGATTCTAAGTTGTATTCAGTCATAGAACGTATTTTCCAGTTGGGTTATTTTCTCTGTAGTTCAAAAGATTATCCTCATCCTCTCTTTCTTTGGTTTTCCCGTAAGTTTTTTGTCTTAAAGCACTGCAGTATTTAGTTTTTGGCTTTTTCTGAGGACTGGGCTATATTTTGGAGACAGGGCTCTGTTCCAGATTCTCAGGCCTTTTTCCTAATTTAAATAACATAATGGGCAATAAGTTGAGAGGCATAATAGCATAGTGGATAATGGTCTGGCCTTGATCCTGTAGACCGTGTGACCCTGGGCAACTCATTTAGCTTTTTATTGCCCCAGGCAGTTCTCTAAGGCCATAAGTTACGTAGCAGGTGCCCATCTGCATTGGTAGAAGAAATTCTATACTAGGAACACCTTATACTAGTGACATCGTAGGTCCAGTCGCTTGGTCAAGGTTTGAATGAAATCATCGTATGATGAGGCTGAATATAGCTAACTCGTTGTACCCAAAACACATCAGGGTTGGGCCATTCGGTGTTGATTGAATTGCTTCTATATATCTACTCCAGGATAAATCCCACTGAAAAGATATATCTTGACTTTTATTTTGATTGAATGCTTGCATGGTGCTGAATTCATCATATATTATCTTAACATTCTGCTTTATAGTAGCTGTATAGAGATAAGTTTTTTAATTTGAAGGACATTTTAATGCATTGAAAATGAAAATATTTTGAAGACTAAAGATTATGGGTCTTTAGAACACAAATTTTAGGGGGACAATGACAAGGCCTGCTTTCTCGCCCCCAATACCCTAACTGATGTGTTGAACACCATTAGTTCTAGGATTTTGATAGCTTGAATGCCTTGTGATTTGGGGGTTGGTATAGGGGAAAAGATCTGTAGAATGAGAGGCTTAACAGCTGCTCTCTGCTAGAAGAGAAGACCTTGGTAGCCAAATGAGCATTGCAGTAAGAGCTAGAATCACTGCGAACCAGAGTGTCTGTGTCCCCGGAAGACAGGAACAATGAGTAACATGGAGATCACTTGGCAGTGCCTGAAAGAGTTGGTACCTGAGGTTCGGTGACAGAAAGCAGATTATAGGGATAAATTCTGCTGCAGTATTTCTGGCTGGGTCCTGCTCCTTTCCACTATCCCTATTGATGATACTGCAGGTTTCTTGTGGCATCCCATAAGAACTGCATTAAAGAAAGTTGGTAATTACATAGTATTTCTTATTTCTGAATGTCATTAAGAGAAACCATAAGCACTAATAACTTCTCAGAACTGTTTTTTTAAGTTACCCTATTAATTCTTATAAACTTTTTTTAGCTAGGTAAAAGTCATGTTATTTGTGACTGCTTTGTTTTTTTAAACCATTTTCAGTGAAATATAGGAATCTAATACCCCATGGTATCATTCAACTTCATTGGCTATCTCATTTTTGGATTTTAATGTAGAAGTTCTTCAAAATGATGCTTAATGGTCAGGATAAGAGATTGCTCTATTAAGGCATGGCTCCTTCCTATTATAATTTGTCATTCCTTGGTTTACTACTCCTTCTTTGAGCTCTGACCTTGCCTGCAGCATACTGCTTTTCTATGTTTACAAAGGGCTTTCACAATCATTGTTAAATAACCCTAGTCCTACTACACCATGCCAAGGCCAGCCACCCATGCAAACTGAGAAGAGCCCTTCTGTCCTTACACTCCCCTTGTCCACCACTATTGGGCACTGAATTGTACTGATCAAACATTATAACCTCTGAATTGCCCTTTCTGTCACTTAGTCAAGAAGAAACCCCTAGAAAACGAATTCAGAAACTTTGTGCAAACTTTCTCCATCCCTCCCCACCCCCATTATCCCCTTAGGTTCCCCAGACCTTGCTTATGTCCTTTACCTTTAGGTCAACTGAACAATTTCTTTTCCGATTGAGCTTTTTGTGGGGAAGGGGAGGCTACTGTTGGCCTCATAGACTGTTGACTGTAAGCATCACCCCCACAGTCCTCCCACCTTTTTGACTAACTGGAACTCCAAATTGCAGAGGCACTTCTGCAGTGATACTGCCAGTTTTTGTAGGTTCACATTGTGCATTATTTTATTTTCAAGATCATTGAGTATATGTCTAGAGTAATATAAAGCTATTATGCATGTGTATGTAATGTTTGTGTGTATGTGTGTGTATTTGCAGCTGATCTTCATCATCAGGCCAAGGTTTAATATTAGCAGGTTAATGCCTTAATGATGTGAGAGACTGGCTGACGGGTATAAAACAAATTCCATGGGAAAAAGCCCTCACTTAAATTTTCTGTGCACAGTCATTTGCATAACTGTTATTTTCTGATTGATAAATTAATGTCACTGTCCATACCTGAAGGAGTGTGTATATAGGGAAAGAGGGTAGGTTTTTCTCCTTTGGTTATAAAGACCCTTCAAACTGCTGCTGGTGGACTGTATCTGTAATACAAATACAGATATATAAAATATTCAGTTTAAAGCATATTTGCTATAGCATACAATCAATCAAGAAGCATTTATAAAGTGTCTATTGGTCTTAGGCACTAGGAGTAAAAGATGAAAGTGAACCAATCCCTGCCTTCAAGGAGCTTACATTCAGTCAGCTCTGCTAGACCATATATACATATATAGATATGTACAAAATAGATGCAAGATGATTGGGGGAGAAGACAGAGCAAAGAGTCACTAGGACCTGGGGGGATAGTGGCAGGTGACACAGTAATGGAGTAGGGTGGGGCAGATTTTGAGGGAGATTGGGTCTATTGAGAGTGATATCAAAAAAGAGGAAAAGGAATCACCGAAGCATTTTATTTTATTTTAGGAGGGCAATTGGGGTTAAGTAACTTGCCCAAGGTCACATGGCTAGATTTTTGTTTGTGTGTGCATTAAGTGTCTGAGGTCAGATCCAAACTCAGGTCCTTCTGACTCCAGGGCCGGCGATCTACTTACTGTGCCACCTAGCCGCCCCAAAGCATTTTTTTTTAAATAAATGCTTTATTAACTTCTGGTTTACATCATTCATTTCCACCAGGTTTTGAGTTACAATTTTTCCCCTACCCACCACCCCAGAATAGCAGTCCCACTAGATATCCCCTCATCCAATCTGCTCTCTCCCATATCTTCTTCCATACCCCCTTCGACTTTACCATTAGGGCAAGGTGAATCTCTGTGCCCCAATGCCTGCATATCTTATCTCTCAATTACATGCAAAATAGTGTTAATAATAGTGTGTATATATATATATATATTTTTTTTTTTTTGAAGCATTTAATTTTAAAACTTTGAATTTCAGATCCATTCCCTTCTTCCCTTGTCACCCACTCCCTTTGGGAAGATAAGCATTTCAGTATGTGTTGTACTTACATAGCTATGCAAAACATTACCATAGTAGATATATTGTAAAAGACTGCTTAAAATTTCCTCCCACCCATCCCACCCCCCACCTGGTCCATTCCCTACTTTCATCCTGTCCCTCTTTGATAGTGGGTACTTCCAACCTCCCCTCCCCCAAGAATGCCCTCCCCTCCATCATCCCCCTTCCTCCTCTGCTGCAGGGTGAGATATCCCATTTAGTATGTATGTCATTCTCTTCCTGAGCCAAATTCAATAAGAATATGGTTTTGCCTTTTTGCTTTCCTGTTCTTCCCCTCCCCTGCAACCACTTCCCCTTGCCTCTTCCACATGAGATAGTTTACCCTACCCTGTCTCTCCTCATCTCCTCTTGCCACATTCCTCTCTCACCTCTAACTTCACCCGTTAAGTATCATCCCTTCCCAGCAAATTTGACCTGTGCCCTCTATCCATGTATGTCTGTAAACATGTATACACACATTCACATATGTATTCATATGCCCATATACCCATCTTCAATTATTTTCATACTGAGAAAGGTTTCATCAGTCACAGTTACTGTTTTTCCATGTAGGAATGTAAACAGGTCAACTTTGATAAGTTCCTTTTGTTTTCTTTTCCCTGTTTACCTTCTCAAGCATCTCTTACTTCTTGTGTCTGAATGTTGAATTTTCTATTCAACTCTGGTTTTTTTCCTCAAGAATGCTTGAAAGTCCTCTATTCCACTGAATGACCATATTTTCCCCTGAAACAAGATACTCAGTTTTGCTAGGTAGGTGATTCTTGGTTTTAATCCCAGCTCTTTTGACCTCTGGAATATTATATTCCATGCCCTTCGATCCCTCAGTGCTGCCAGGTCCTGTGCTATTCTGATTGTGTTTCCACAATATTGAAATAGTTTCTTCCTGGCTCCTTGTAGTATTTTCTCCTTGATCTGGGAATTCTGGAACCTGGCTATAATATTCCTAGGAGTTTTCTTCTTGGGATCTTTTTCAGGAGGTGATCTGTGGATTCTTTCAACCTCTATTTCCCCCTCTGGGTCTAAAACATCAGGGCAGTTTTCCTTGAGAATTTCTTGAAGGATGATTTCTAAGTTCTTTCTTTGATCATGGCTCTCAGGTAGTCCAATAATTTTTAAATTGTCTCTCCTGGATCTATTTTCCAGGTCAGTGGTTTTTCCCATGAGATATTTCACATTGCCTTCTAATCTTTCGTTTGTTTGGATCCCAGCGCACTGTGCTGCCTGCTTTCAGAGCTCTGTGCTGGCCGCTTCCTGCAGGGCTGCTGGGCTGTCCTCAGCAGGAGGTTAGCTTCTCTGTGCTGTTCTGTGGGTGCTGTGGCTCCAGAAGTTGTTTGGAGTCCCCTTTCACATTATTTGAAATTTGTGTGGGGCAGAGCACATTGGAAATGCTGTTTCTACTCCGCCATCTTGGCTCTGCCCCCCTCTCTTCCCAGTTTTTTCTCCACTTCTCTTATTTGATTTTTAAAGTCCTTCTTAAGGTCCTCTATGGCCTATAACCCACTCATATTTTCATTTGGGGCTTTTGGTGCACGATTTCTGACCTCACAGTCCTCCTCCTGTTCTATGGTTCAATCCTCTTTGCACCCAAAATAGGAGTCTAATGTTGAATTTTTCTGTTTATTTTGTTTCCTTTGCCCAGGCATGTTGCCACTTAATTACTTGACTTTTGGGCTTGTTGCCACAGTAGGACTCTGCCACCAGACAGGGGAGCTTCCCGTCCCAAACGTTGGGGTCTTCTCAGCTGGCAGAGGTATTAGTTGGGTGGCCTCTATGAAGCCTCCACATGCTCTGGCAAGCTGGATACCCACCCCACGACCTTCACCCCAGACTGCAACCCAGATCCAGGGAGGTTAAAGTAAGAGCGATTACCCCCCAAGACTGATCGCTGGATCTCCCTACAGTTCGCAGGCCAGGAGCTGAAGCTGCCACTGAAGCTGCAAAATGGTGTCTGTGCCGCGTCTCCTTAGCCTCTTCTAGCCCCCAGGGGAAGAAGCCTGACGCATTCCCCAAATACTGGTCCCAAAGTCCATAGGGCACTAACCTCTCACTTTGTCCTAGGCATATCTGTGTTGATAATTCTGGAATAGCCACAGCTGCTAATGTTCTGGGGTCCCTCCAGCTGGTTGCTGATCCAGCCGCCCTAGGGCTAAAACCTGGACTCAGGGGGCCTGGGCTTGGCTCCCAGAGCCCTGCACTGTCAGTTCCCAGCACGGTGGGCTGGCCGTTCCCTGTCAGGCTGCCGGGCTGTCCTCAGTGAGAGTTAAGCTTCTCTGTGTTGTTCTGTGGGTGCTGGAGCTCCCGACATTGTTCAGAGTCCACCTTTTACATGGTTTGGAATTGGTGTTGGGGAGAGCACCTTGGAAGTGCTGTTTCGACTCTGCCATCTTGGCTCTTGTCCCCGAAGCATTTTTAAAAATGCATCAGAGTATAAAAGAAAGTTCAGAGGAAATCATAGACAAGCAAGATGGCTTTAAAACTAACACTGTTGAATTTGTGACATGGTTTTTTAAAATGGCAAACTATAATATAGAAATTTATAGTTTCGCATACAGTCCTGTTTTTTGCATACAGAAGTGTTCATGTTAACTGATGTTTATCAAGTATAGACTAACAAAATTTTTTTTAATTACTTAAAGACTATTCTACAAATAGAGGACAGATAGTGCAGATACATAGACAGCAATTCACCTTGTACATCTATGAGGAGCAATAAGAAGACCAGGGAAGAAATATATAATAAAGCTAAACAAAAAGTAGGTTAGGACCAGATTGTGAAGGATTTTAAGTGCCAAATGTAAGAAGTTATCTTAGATCCTAGAGGTAATAGAGAAACATTGAAGTTGATTGATGAGGGGAGTGACATCATGATCAGACAGACTTGTGTTTTAAGAAAAATACTTTAAATGCTCAATTAAAGTTGAAAGTGAATGAAAATTAAAATGTAATTTTTTTTCCTCATCTAAGTCCACAGACCCGCTGAAATCTACCCACAAGTCATTGAATCTCAGGTTAAAAACCTCTAACAGGAAATGGTCTGGGACTGAATCTTGGGGTATACATACACATTTAGGACATGTGACGTGCATAGTGAGCTCCCCCAAAGATACTGAGAAGAAGCAGAAAGACATATGAGTGGAAAACCAAGAAAAAATAGTGTTGTGAAATCCAAGAGAAAAGGGTGATTGAAAGTGTTTAATGTGGTAGGGAGGTCAAGAAGGATTAAAGACTGGAAAAGCCTCTCAGATTCCATCATTAAGAGATCCTTGGTATCCTCATAGAAATCAATTTCCTACTTCAAAGAGGTAGGAAGCAGGATTGCAAGGATTGAGGAGTGTGAGAAGAAGAAGTAGAACTATCAAAGGTAGACAGTTTTTTCTAGGAGTTTTGGCTGAGAAAAGGAAGAAAGATGTCTACAATAGATTCAGTAGCTCACAGTGACTTTTCTCAGGAATATAACATTTCTTCCTTGCTTAGAATATTAAATCTTTTTCATCTGTACCAACATTTTTTTCTATAAATTTCGGTGAAACTACCTTATTTTTATTTTTAAGGAAGAATCTGTACTTTATTTCTATTTTTTAGGAACCTAGAAATATAAATTTTTTTAAAAAACTTACAGTTAGACTTTTTTTAAAGCTTTTGTTTGTGGAGGTATGTTATTTTAAGTTTTTATTAAAAGTTGCTTTCCAGGGTCAGCTAAGTGGCACAGTGAATCGAGCACTGGTCCAGGGGTCAGGAAGGACCTGAGTTAAAATCTGGCCTCAGACACTTGATATTTACTAGCTATGTGACCTTGGACAAGTCACTTAACCACAATTGCCGCACTTCTCCCCCTCAAAAGAAGAAAAAAAAAATAAAACACAACTTTTGCTTCTTTTATAGAGGAGAAACACCCCAAGATTTTAGTTTTTACATTGATATGTAATCGAAGCTACCGGTGATCCAACCCCCACACCCATAGCTTCCTCAACTGTAAAATGGGGATAATTAAAGTGCCTTTCTCAGGATTGTTGTGAAGATCAAATGAGATTAACTTTTGTAAAACACTTAATGTATTGTCTGGCCCATAGGAGATGCTTAATGAATTCCTTCCCACCTCCTCTTTCATGTATGAGGTGGGCTTTCTAATCAATGATGCCTAAACAAGTATAAATACAGTAAAAAACAGAATTCCAGTGGTTAAGATTGCAAGTAGATATTTTAAAAAGTTATCCCTCTTCAGATCACAAAATTAAAGTGAATGATTTCAGTCATTCAGCAAATGTCAATGATTGATTTCTTCCCAGTCCAATTAATCCAGCTAAATGACTTACTGCTAAAGGCACAGCATTCTACAAGTGTCATGGAGTCAAGAGACTGGAAATGAGAACAGGGGTCACTCAGTTCATTAGGTAGAACCAAACTTAAATAATACAAAGATGAAAATGTATCCCAGTAGGTTTTTTTTAAACCTCTAAGGAATGAGACTCCACACCTTCCTTGGTAATTAATTTCAATGTTTAATTACTCATTATCAGGAAATATTCTTCCATTTCTAACTTGAATTACTCCTGCAACAGTTTAAATGTTTTCCTTTTGTTTAAGAAAGTGAAGTCACTTTGTCTAGCCACCTACTTCTTCTAAGCAGCTAAATTGCCCAAGTCGAAACATGTAAAAAAATTGCATTATTTTGTTTTTGTTTTTTCTTTCTTTCTTTTGGTTTTTGTTTTGTTTTCTTAAAAAAGTTTCCAGGGAGAAATCTTTTATCACTTCCCTTGGCATATAGCTTCTTCCAATATTTACTCAGTCTGAAATTCCAGAAGTTCTTTCTTAACATCTAGATTAAATCTCTTCTGCTACAATTTGCCCACTTCTCTTCACATAGTCTTCCAAGTAGACAAATGGCATAAAATTCCCCATCATATTAATCATTCATACATTTGAAGAAAGCAATTACCTTTTAACTATCTCAAGTTTAGGCTGGCCTCCCACCATTCTTCTGATTTTCCATTCCTATAAACCCACTTTTTTGATTATGATCTTTGGGTCCTCCAGATTTCTTAACTGCTTTGTATAAATCAAATTCCAATATAATATTCTACTAAGGTTCTTAACTATGTCAACATACTCAAAGTGTTCTTCATATATGCCAACGCCTTCTTTTTAAACTAATAGTTCATTGTTGATTTATGTTTAGCTTGTACTCCCATTAATGACTCCTAGATTTTTTTTCCTGCTTGATGTATAGTTACTGAGGCTTCTCCTCAAAACATATGGGATGTTTTTTTTCCTTAGCTACCACGTACTTGTTAATAGCGTACTGTTTTCAAGGATTTTTTTCCTCTATTTTGCTGCAATTACTCAAAACGTCTACACAAATTCAACATAACAGTTGGACAGATACTTATTAAATTCCTGCTCTGTTTGATGTACTTTGTTAGATAGTAGGGTTGCAAAAATAAGAAGAGCTTGATCTGTGCCCTGAAAGGAACTTATAAATCTTGATCCCCTTAGTAGGTTTTTCTTCTCTGACCTTTTTTACTCTCAGTGACTGTTCTCTGAACACTCTCCAAGTTTCTCTTAAATTGTGACAGTCATTCTTAGCCACAAAACTATGTTAAAAGGCCAATTTGTGCTTAACATGTTAGGAATATTACTTAATTAGCATCCTTTACATTTGCCATTATTTGTCTACACAACTTGTATTATCCCAGCATTTAGCCTGTTCTTTGATTTTCCTACACCTGTTGAACAGGGGGCTAAGTGTATCACCTTCCTAAGTATCATAATAGTATGCAGTCTGTCTTAAGCTTATCCCTGCCATGCCTAATCAGGAGATGAGTTCCAGGTGTTTTCCTGCACTAACTAATAATAGCTAAAATTTATATAGAGCTTACTATGTGTTAGATACTGTTCTAAGTGCTTTGCAATTATTATCTCATTTGATCCTCACAGCAATCCTTGGAGGTAGGTGCTATTATTATCCTCATTGATGAGGAAACTGAGGCAAACAGAGCTTAAGTAACTTGCCTAGTAAGTGTCTGAGGCTGGATTTGAATTCAGGTGCTGGTAGCTTTATCCACTGCGTTGCCAATCTGCCCCAACATAAAGAAGAAAGAAATAGTAGAAAATTGCTTTTGGTTTTTGTTTATAATCCTGTTTGTAAATCTTATTGTTCATGTTGATTCATAGTTGATATTGTAGTGGCCTAGAGGCCAAGGAAGACCTGGGGTCAGGTCTCATCTCTGATGCATACTAGCTTTTGTGGCTCTGGGTAAGTCACTGAACCTCTCAGTGACTTGAAAAAGGTGTCATGCTCCCTTGGTAGAGGAGTTTCCTCCCCTGGAAATTCCACATACCTTTGAAATTACATGTTTAGTTCCCATCTCTATTTATTGTTCACTTAAAAGATAGAGTTTTGATGACATAACTATTTGTAGAGTGTATATTGTGATCATATGTTTTGCATTTCACACTTTGAGCCAGTTTCAGCCAACAATTTCATGTATTAAAATATCTATTCAAGGATGAATATCTCTCTTATATAATTACTTTTGATAATGAAGAGCATGAGAAGACTAGTTTAAGCAGGACAAATTTATTCCTTCTTTTCTACTGTGAACTTGAGTGGGATTTTATCCTCACCCCAGTTTATGAATTAACTTGAATGATGGAATATTCTTTAATATTTTCATTATTCTTCCTTATTGTAGCCTTTATTCAATGTTCAAGCCTCATGCACATATATTTGCAATAGCTAATGAATGGTTCGTTAATTATTAGGCAGCAGGTGATTCAGTAGATAGAGCGTTGGACCTGGAGTCAGGAAGACCTGGCTTTAGATCTGGCCTCAGACACTTAATGGCTGTGTGACCCTAGGTAAGTCACTTAACTTCTGTTTGCCTCAGTTTCCCATTTGAAAATGGGAATAGTAAGAGCACCTACCTATCATGGTTGTTGTAAAGCTCAAATGAGATAAATTTCTAAGAAGTCCTTAGTGCAGTGGCATGTCCATTTCCTTCCCATTATTAGAATTACTAGTTTGGGTCTAAATGTGTGATTTCAGCAGTTTAAGGAACCCCCAGAATGAAAACTACTTTTACTAATGGAAGTCAGTAATTTATCTGGCAATTTATAATCTTAATAACTTGCCTGGGACACTTAACACTGAGGGGCTGAGTGACTTGCCCAGAGTCACACAAGCTAGTATGCATTAGACACCAGACCTGAACTTAGGCCTTCCTTGCCTGGGACATTGCCATGGCATATATTCTAGCGTGAGTCAGAAGCAGTACGTGAACCAAAGGCTTACTAACAAACTAATACCATGCCTCAAGATTGTAAACTCATTTCTATAGCCTAACATAGGGGTAAGGGACCTCAGTTTAATTTTTTTCTGGATCTCAAGTACCTATACATATATGTGTGTGTGTGTGTGTGTGTGTGTGTGTGTATCTTCACAAATTACTATGTGTTTTTCTCTCTTAGTAACTGTGATTCACAGTGCATCATTTTTTCCTCCATGTAAGGACTGTGTATCTTCTCTGTCCCTCTTGGTGTTTCTTCTTTCCCCCGCCTCTCCCTTTCAGTCTCTCTCCTCTACATATCATTTTCTATTTCCATCTTTTTCTGCTTCTTCCCTCTTTGGAATTTCATCTCCCCTGATTTTTTTTTAACTTCTACTAGCTCTCATGTAGACTTGTTTTTTTCTAGGTGTTTTAACTATTTAACAGAATCTTATGTTCTCTGTTCTCACTTTAAAAGCCAATCAATGAGGCATAGATATCATCTTGTACAAAAGTCAGTTTATTTCTTTCCTATATAACCCTCAGTTGAATAGTTTCCCCGTGCTTGGTAAGAGGGAAAAACTGACTAGGATTTGGCCAGTTACTTTTGAAGAGACTCTGAAGCAGGGATGAAAATTTGCTTTTCTTTTTATTTATCTTGGTCTTCAGCCAAGTGCTTTATCTTTTGCCAAGTTTTAGCCTAATTACTTCTTAGCAGTTATAAGAATGAGGGAAGCTTTGCCATCTCCGTAGTCTACAGGTAGCCCATGGGTTTTGTTTATTGTTGTAAAGGCTCTTTGTTGTCAAAGTGAATCTAGGTAGAGTTTGAATTAATAGGACTAACCCTCCTTCAAAAAAAATCATCTTTTTTAGTTCTATTTTTATCTCCTAAACTTCTCCTGAATCTTTTCTTGGGGCCGTTAGTTGACTTGAATTTCTCTTCCTCTACCTTAGTTCACTCACCATGCTAGTGGGAATGATAATGAATCGTGGGGGAGGAGAATAGCAGAGAGCATGACCAATCTAAATACAGATTTTGACTCTCTGAGCATCTTGGAAGTTAGAATTCATTTTAATCTGTCATTGGTTCTTTCTTAAGCTAGTCATGCCAATAGGATTCTATATTGTGCAAAAAAAAAAATCTGAAGGAACATGGTACAGGGCAAGGTCTTGACCATTAGGAGGTGCTCTGCAGTCCTTCAGAATTCTGTATGAAAAGAACCTTCTCTTAGTCACTAAGCACTTATGAAGGGCCTTTTACAGGCCAGGCACTGTGCTAAAGTGTTGGAGTTATGAAGAAAGGCAGCAGACAGCCTCTGCCCTCAAGGAGTGCACGACCTAATGGGGGGGGGGGGGGCCACAAACAAACTACATACAACAGAGGTGTCAGAAACTCTGATCCTTGATGCAGAAGCAGTACTGTGGAGAGCCCTGAACCCGATTAAAGTATAAATGAGAAGGATTTAGAAAAATAAAGTGGAACATAGATAAAAGTAATCTGTGGTTTTCCAAGTCTGTGATACACAGCTGACAGGAGTCCTTGTGTATGGTTTAGTGGCCCCTGTTTTTATTTGAGTTGGGCACCACATTATAGGAAATGATTAAGGAAGGGGAAGCATTAAGAGAGCTTGTTAAAGACATCCTGTAGAAGGTAAGATTGGTGAATTGCAAGTCTCATTGACCAGTTTTTAAATACTATTTGAGTCTTGTTTTTTTTAGATACCACATGCCGGGAAACTAGTAGGTATAAGTAATGAGAAGGAATTTTGGCATGTTTCACCATTCTCTTTGGGTAGTTCATAAGTTCAAAGATTTAGAACTATAAAAGGACTTTTAAAGCTCATTTGGTTTGACAAATGAGGAAACTGAGGCACAGAGCATGTTTTGCTCAAGGTCATACAAGTAGTAAGTAGCAGAACTGAAATTTGACTTCCCCAGCCACCACAGTTTACCATAAGACTACCTAGAGCTCTTTGAGTTCCATTTTCCTGGGATAGATTCTTCAGACAGTAAGAACTAAGGATGAAATGAAGGGAAAATGTTACATGTAGCAAACAATTCACTTCTTGGAACTGTATACTGTAGCGTTTTAACCTGGAAGCAAAAGTATTCATGATAAGCAACCTTCATATGAGAATATAGAGGCCTGAACCTAGACCAAGAGTTGAATTCACTTTTAAGTGTCAGCATAAAGAGGACACACAGTATCTCCACCCTCCTCATCTGTGATCATCATAGATGTGGATACTCATCCCTAAAACCTCAAAACCATCACCTCTCCTTCCAGGCTAGACTATAATGAACTTCAGCAACTGACTTCTAAATAAAAAGCTTCTTTGGCATTCTCCTATATTTTTTGTTTTAGTCTAAAATGCAAAGGGAGACCCAGGTTAGCACTTATTTCAATGGACATTTAAATTATAGGCTGTAATGAACAAGAAGGCCAGGAACCAACCTCCTTAGGATTACAACCCTCAGCTATGGCAGGCTTTTTCCACTAGCAGTAATTTTAACATTGTGTTCCCGGTGACAGAATGTGGCTTTAATAAATAATGATATAAGATGCAGACATACAAACTTAAGTCAAGTTTTGTCTTTGTCACGCTTCTCTCCCAGTACCATGAGTTCACGACACTCTGCCAGTCCAGTTGTTTTCACCAGTGCCAGAAGTTCACCCAAAGAAGAGCTTCATTCTGCCACTTCCCCGCAACTTGCACCTTCTTTCTCCTCCTCCTCTTCCTCCTCTTCTGGTCCTAGGACTTTCTACCCTCGGCAGGGTGCTACTAGCAAGTACCTGATTGGATGGAAAAAACCTGAAGGGACAATAAACTCTGTGGGGTTTATGGATACAAGAAAGTAAGAGCATTTTTTGCTTCTATTGCTTGGTTGTTCATTTTAAACGTGAAGACAAGAAAATCCAAAGCTGCTGCTTTAGAGAAAACAACATAAAGGGGGGTGGGGGCAACAACAAAGAATGTACATACTTATTATTCGTGAGCTTTATTTGTGTACATACTGATCATGTCATCACGATCCTCTTTCTTGAATGAGCAATGGCGTGGACATTAGGATTTAAATCTCAAATCTCCAAAGATAAAAAGACATACTTCAGAATAATGGCCAACTGGTATACACCTGGGCCATTTGATATTCTTACAAATGTTAAGTGCGCTATTCTCAGCTGACAATAGCAACTGTACATGCAGCTGAATACCAAAGGGAATACCTCAAAGAGAATCCCTGAACACACAGAGACGTGTATGTATGTATAGATTTTAGTTCTTTTTACACAATAGAAATTGAAAGATATGTTGAGTCCTCTGTTTTTATACAGAAAATTTTGGGGGTGGATAACCAGCATTTTTTCCCCAATGGATTTGGTGTAATTTTTTAAATTTAACTTCCACTCTTATATTGATTTATTAAAGTGATTAGTCCTTTAGTATTTAAAGAGTTGATTATTTAAACATGATTTCATTCCTTTAACAGGTGCATATTTAAATAAGATCTTTAATTACATAAAATTCTCCTACCTCCCTCTTCCACAACCTTCTCCCCTAGTTTAGGGTACTACATTCATTGTTACTGATTTTAGTTTCTGCTATCTCTATTTCTTTTAAGACGCCACCAGAGTGATGGCAATGAAATAGCTCACACCAGGTTGCGTGCCTCTGCCAGGGACCTCCGGGCATCCCCAAAGCAAACATCTAAATCAACAATTGAGGAGGATCTAAAAAAATTAATCGACTTTGAAAGCCCAACTCCTGAATCACAGAAAAATTTTAAGGTATGTGAAAGGAGTTTTCTTAAGAAATTGTGATTTGTCAGTCAACAAGCTTTCATTAAGAACTTTAAGACAGTCTCTACCCTCAAAGAGCTTATATCCTCATGGGGGCACATAATTGTATACAAAATACATAGAGAGTAATATTTTTTTTGGGGGGGAGAAGGGCATAACAAGCAAGAAGGAAGACTAGGACAGTCTTCATGTACAAGGTGGTACTTGAACTCAGTCATGAAGGAAACAGTCAAAATACATTTATCAAGGATGTACCATGTTCCAGGCACTGTGCTATGTGCTGGAGATACAAAAGGGGGTGTGTGGTTAGAAGCACCGTTCCGGTCTCTAGGAGTTCGTGTTCTAATGGAGCAGACAATATAAATATATAAATAATTCTGTATGTACATACATAGAGTAGAGGGAAGGGAATCAGGAGGAAGGTACTGGTAGGAGATGGAGCCTGTGAAGGGGCAGGGCAGGGCAGGAAAGACCCTTTGCAAAAGGTGAAATTTGAGCTGAATCTTGAAGGAAGCTGTAGTGGCTAAAAAGTGGAGGTAACAGAGGAAAGCATTTCAGGCCTGGAGTCGGGAGATTGTGTGTGAGGAATGGCAAGCAGCTATGTGCAGTTGGATTGTAGAGTGCATGAAAGAGAGTAAAGCATAAGATCAGTGAAAACCCAGGAAGGGACCCAGTTGTGATGGGTTTTCAGTGTCCAGCAGAAGATTGTATTTGATCTGGGAGGTAACAGGGAACCACTGAAGCATATAGAGCAGGGCTTATTGAAGGCATGAGTACAAGGCCACACCTGGTCTTTAGGAAATGGGGGAGGAGGGGACCCAATTAGACTGTTACTTAAGTGGTCCAGGTATTAGGTAATGAGAGCCTGAGCCATAAAGTTGTGTTTGGGGGTGGAGGGAGGGGTGGACAGACCGAAAACATACAGAAGATTTTATAAAGGTAGAAATGACAAGTGAAAGGGATGAGTCAAGGATGATAACAAGATTGTGAGGTGGTAGCAGGCAGGGTGGTAGTACCCGTCAGGTGTAATGGGAAAATTGGGAAGAGCAAAGGATGTGGAGGAAAAGATGATTAGTACTGTTTTTATCATCTTGAGTTTGAGGTATCTACAAGAGATCTAGTTATAGATGTCTGAAAGACATCTGGTAATGACATAGCACTTCAGCTCAGAAGAGAGAATTGGGTTGAATATATGGATGCCGGGAACCATCCAATGGTAAGTAAATCCATGGGAGCTGATAAGCTCACCACATGTATATAGAGGGAGAGGAGACACAGGTCCATGACAGAGCTTTGGGGCACACCCAGAGTCTATGAGTGTGACCTGGGTACAGATCCAGCAAAGGAGACTGATGAGGAGTAATCATATGGGTAGGAAGCGATCGAGAAGAGAACAGTCATGAGAGAATATGCAGGAGAAGCTGCTGATCAACAGTGCCAAAGATTGCAGAGAGCCCACAGAAGGTGAGGCTTCAGAACAGACTGAGCTTAGGAGAGAGAAGTTTCATTTAATTGCTAGAGATCAGAAGCTAGACTGCAGAGGATTTGGAGGACAGTGAGAGGCGAGGAAATGAAGGCACCTAGTACAGACAGGCAATTTTTCTTTAGATTTTAGCCTAAAAAGGGAGGACCCGTATAGGACAAGAACTTGTTCCACAGGGATATGGGTCAAGAGGGCCAGCCTATATGGTTGGATCAAGAGAGGTCAGTAAGTCTGGGAGAAACATTCACATGTTTGTAAACTTTGGAGAAGGAGCCAGTAGAAACTAAGAATTCTAAGAGGCAGAGGTGAGGTAAAAGTATTTGGGGACTTGGGGAACAGCCATGTTTAAGGACATGGAGATAGAAGATGAAGTGTCTTGTGAGGAACAGTAAGAGTCCCCTTTGGGTGAACTGTAGAGTGTAAGAAGGGGAATCATGTATTTTCAGATTGGAAAGGTATGTTAGTGGTAGGTTGTGAAGGGCTTTAAAGTTTAATCAGGAAATGTATAATTTATCCTAAGGGCAATAAGGAACCACTGGAGTTTATTGAGTGGGGGAGGCACCTGATTAGACTTGAGCTTTAGAAAAATCACTTTGTCAACTTTATGGATAATAGGTTGAAGAGTAGGTTTTTGCACTAGTTTAGGTAAGAGGTGGCGAGGGACTGAACTAGTGCTGGCTGCCTGTGTAAGTGGAGCAAGAAAGGACAAAATTCTTCTCAGCACCGTTTAAGAAGTGCTAAAAGATAGCTTATTAAATACCAGAAAATCTTGTTGATGTTTTTTTCTTACTTCATCCTTCCAGATCCTGCCATATAAGACTGGAATAATCTTTGACACTCCTCTCTCCTTATTTTCCCCAAATCAGGTCATCATCAAATCCTTCTTATGTTTTCTGAACTTTTAAAAAACAATTGATAAAGAATCATATTATAAAAGATAGGTAAGAGGGTGAATAGGTGGAGCAGTGAGTAGAGTACCAGCTCTGGAGTCAGGAGGACCTGAGTTCAAATGTGGCCTCAGACACTTAACACTTACTAGCCGTGTAACCTTGGGCAAGTCACTTAACTCCAATTGCCCTGCCTTCCCCCCTCCAAAAAAGGGGGAAAAAAGTTTGGTTTTGGTCAGTTACTTTGGAAGATTCCCTAAAAGAGACTGAATTACAATGACTCCTTAAGTAACTTTATCCTGATTTAGTCAAAATTGATTTTTCCTTTTGTATAGAAACATACATGGATGGGTTTTGTCCTTCTTTCCTCATTGGAATAAAAGGTCTCAAGGTCATGAATAATGTCTTCTGAACTTTTATGATTTTCCAATAGCATGTTGTATATAATATTCTTCATAAAATGACTACTTAGCAAACACTTTATTAATGACTCGAATGAGTGCGTACACAGCAGGCACACTAACTGTGATCATGTGAGAAAATGTCCATGATGAAGGCTTGTGAGAATTTTGAGGGAGATGTTTATTATACTTTATGCATAGAAATTGATAAGTAGAAAATCATTAAGTCAATTTTGGTTTGTTTTTATTGCTATTAAATATTAAGTTTCTAATAAAACATCTGATTTCTTTTTTTTAATCTAATATGATCTTAGGAGTGTTGAGAGAAGCTTACTATCCAGAATGAGCGAGGTGATAGTCCCTCTGTTCTCATGTCAGATCACATATATGGTATTATGGTCAGTACTGGATACCACACTTTAAGAAGGTCATTGACCAGCTGGATGTTATTCAGAGGATGACCATGATGGTGGGCAAATCAGAACCCATGATATGCAAGAGATCAATTGAAGGAAGTAGGGATATTTAACCTGGATAAAACTTGGTGCAGGGATAGGGAAGGGCAGGGAGGCAAGAAAAAGTCCTGATTGTTTTTGAATATTTCAATGGTTATTGTATGGAAGGAGGGGTTGTCTTCTTTTTTCCAACAGGTAGGAACCAAGGGTAGAAGTTTCAAAGAACAAAATTTAGGCTCATTGTTTAAAGAAATTTTTTTTCTAAGAACTTAAACTATTCAGAATTGGAACAATTTGTCTTAGAGAGGTAGTGGGCTCCTCGGTCACTGAAGTTCTTTGAGCTGAGGCTGAGGCCACTTGCTGAGCAGGTTATAAAGAGCTAGAGGTTTTGTCTAGATCGCTCCCAAAGTCTCTCCCAGCTCTGAGTCTGTGATTCTGCACTTCTGCTGATACTATGGACTGACAGATATAATTTTGCTCATTTATCTCCTAGAACAATGACAAAAGAAATCTTCATGGTCAAACATGTTTTTCCCCCAGTTCTAATACAGGCAGAATATATAGATACCGGGCTCTATAGAGAACTGAGATTTTGTTAGCTGGACATTTGGATCCTGTGTTTAGGCTAATAGGAAGGGAAACAAATCTAACAATAATAATTCACATTTATATAACACTCAAAGACTTTAAGAAATCACTTTTTCCCCACAAAGCCTATGGAGTAAGTAATGCAAAAAGTATCTCCAGTTTACTGATAAATAAGCTGACACCTGAAAAGCTTATAGTCACACAACTAATAAGTCTAATGACCACCTACCCTGAAATTTTTTAGCACACTTGATTTCTTACTTTAGAGTAAATGTTCTTAACCTTTGTTGTATCCTGGACTCTTTTGAAGCCTGTGAACCCTTTAAAAGACACTGCTAGGATTGGTTGAAAATAAAAATTATAATATTCCCTCAACTGCCAGTGATACTCCTAGTCTTGATTAAAACAGAAGGAGAGTTGATGTTGTCACAATATATGCTTTTAATATCGCCCTAATCCTATTGCTGGGGTGGAATGGGGCTCTTTTTTTTTTTTGTCAAAAATTGAAATTTGCTTCATGGATATTTACATAGAATAAATACTTTTATAAGATTTGACCAGAATCTGTTGTAAGATTTTATCAGAAATGATTTATTATTATAAACATTTACATAATTACTTTTTAGATGTATAGGTTCTTTATTTCCATAATTTCTGTTTTATAAGCCAGCCAGTTCAGATTCATCACCCAGGGTACAAATGGTTTCCCTGGCAACCTTTGCAAAAGCAAGTGCTTGCAGCTCCTTTCTGTGTTTGTCAAAATGCAAGGAGGCCTATTAAAAAATTTAAATACCATTTCCAAATACCAAATTATTTCATATCTTGTCTTGGTGGTCAGAGGAAAATGAAATTTGTTCTGATGGGAACTTTTACTGTGATTTCTGACTTAAAAGTATTTGGGAAATGAGGGGGGGGTAAGGTTCTGAGTCTTGATTTCTTGAAAAGTTTCAGTATAGCAGCATCACCTTGAACATACTCCTGACAGCTGGCAGAGAATTGATGCTATTGTAGTATCCAAGCTATGCTGGGCTGGATGTCTAATTGTCTGTACAAAGAATGGAGGATGGAAGGATTCCATAAGAAAAATGGATTCTGGCCAGCTTTGGTCAAGTGAAGTGACATAGCCGTGGAGTGCTGGAAAACACCCAGTCACGGTGGGTATGCATGGGTAGCCTGTGAGATGAACAGTGCCGTTGTAGCAGTGGCAAGCTTTTCAAGCGTCAGCCATATCTACAGACAAACCAAAGGCTAGACTTTGAAGGTGGGAAAAGATGGCCATGCTGCTCACTAAATACAAGATGATTTTAATTTGTATTAGTAATAAGCATCCCTGTAATGGCAAAAGCACCACTCTGGAAATAAGATGACCTGGACTCTCATCCCTGTTTCACCATTTACTGTGGAGCTCCAGAAAAATCACTTAACTTTCCTGAAGCTCAGCTTCCTTGTGTAAAGTAAGATAAATTGACCAGAGGATCATTAAGATCTCTTCCCATTCCAGTATTTCTAAGTTTTTGTAATTTTCTTTTAAATTAAGTATGGTTCACATTTCCGTTAGTCCTCTATAACATTTGATGTTTCTCTCCTTTGGGCAGGACTCACCTGCCTGTCCACAGTTTCTTAAGTATTCCTGGCTAGAAGTGATCTAGTTTCCCCCAAAGAGCCTTGACAAACACAAATGTGAATGGCATGGTGAGGATGGGTATGAAGATAATAGCAGCTGACATTTATATGCTGCTTTAAGGTTTACAAAGAGCTTTTCATTTGATCCTCACCACTCTGGGAGATAAATGCATTTTATCCCCATTTTACAGAGGAGGAAAATGAGGAAGGCAAAGGTTAGGTGACTTGCCCAGCATCACATAGCTAGTGCCTAAGGCTGGATTTGAACCCGTAGGCCTTCCTGAGTCTAGCTCCAGTGTCCTGTCAAGCACACCACGTCTTTTAGGATCTGTCCTAGAACTTTAAGTGAACTCGGATACTCCGGGAATGACACTTTCCATCTCCTAGCCTCTTCCTGAAATGTGCAGCATTTAGCCTTTTAATAAGCATTCTGATAGTAGTATATCATAGTCAGGAAGATAGACAAATGAAGAGGAACCGTTAGCTCCCAAGGCAACACATTCCACTTTTGAATTGGTCTGCCAGAAGGTTTTTTCTTAACATGAGTCTAAATCTGCCTCTTTACAATTTCTGCCCATTGCTTTTAGTTATGCTTATTGGGTTCACTCAGAGTAAGTCTGATCCCTAGGGCTTCCACATTGCAACTTTTCAAATACTTGAAGGCAGCCAACTATCATATTACCTATGAATTTTTCCTTTTTTCAAACTAAATAGTCTCGGTTCCTTCAACTTCATATGACATGATCTTGAGGCCTTTCATCACCCTGGTCACTCTCTGGATACTGAAGTTTATCTGGGCCCTTCTCAAAATCTGGTCCATACAACTGAATACAGTGTTTTGGATATGTTTTGGCCAGAGCAGAATGCAGTGGGACTATCACTTTCTTTTCTCTTTTTTTTTTTTTTTAAAGCAATTGAGGTTAAGTAACTTGCTCAGGGTTACACGGCCAGTCATTATTTATGTGTGGGTGCTCATTTTCTGAGGCCAGATCCAATCTCGGGTCATCCCAACTCTGAGGCCAGTGCTCTTACTCACTGCGCCACCTAGCCGCCCCTGGGACTATCACTTTCATAAACCCTGGGTATTATGCCTCTAGTAAGGCAGCCTCAGATCACATTGCCCTTTTTGGCTTCCATTCTTAAACAAGTATTTCAGACCACTTGATTTAACATACTGAACTTAAACACAGTTTTGTATCATTGGATTTATGCTCATGAATTTGTCTCTTTTGCTTTTATACCAACCCTTCAATGAGCCATAGGATCCTATTGTATTCTCCTACCAGAAGAGCCTTGAACTACCTCCTGCCCTTTGGTGCTTCTGTTCTTTTATTCTTTTTGACAGGTTGGGTGATCAACTATTGCTTGGAACAAATGGGCATTTAAATGCTATTAAGTTTCTATTGCTCACCAGTGGATCTCCTGCTTGCAGAAAGTTTTCAGATTATTTCAGATTTGGTCACAAAAAAGCTAAAGGTACCATAGTCAGAGAAGCACATGCCTTTTTAGAAAAGAATTTCACCAAAACATTATCCATTTAAACAGCCTGCCTTCTCAGAACTTTCTTATGTTTATTTTCTGGACAAAAAACCCATTTCCATGAGCTTCAAGAAGCAGATCTCCATGCCTTTAATGTATCTGCTACAAGCCACTGAATAGATAGAAATTTAATTGAACAAATCTTAAACTAACACCAAGCAATTGTCTTGATGCCCAGCAAATACGTCAGGAGGCGGTAAGAAAGAAGGGTCAATCACCTGACAAGCTTCTGTGTGAAGCATTCATACCACATGTGTCTCCAATATACTTGGAGATACAGTATTTGATGATAATGAAATATATAAGGGATACTTCCTGAGATTTCCAGCCAGGAAATGTCAGTTTGTTTTGAAAATGGCAGAAACTTAGGGGTGGCTAGGTGGCACAGTGAGTAGAGCGCTGGCCCTGGAGTCAGAAGGACCTGTGTTCGGATCCGGCCTCCGACACTTAACACACGCAAACAAAAACCTAGCAGTGTGACCTTGGGCAAGTTACTTAACCCCAATTGCCCTCCAAAAGGCAAAAAAAAAAAAAAAAAATGGCAGAAACTGGCTGTCTCTAGTCTAATGATCTTACTCTCTTCCCCCAGCCCCAGTCCCTCAAGTTCCATTCCTCTGTGTACTCTTCCCTAAACATCAGTGTTCAGTTCCTGAACAGATGATTTACTTTCACTTGTGTTGACATTATTTTCCAGTTCCATGGGCTTTCCTCTCCACAGTCTCCTTTCCCTTCTACTCCTCCCACACGGCGGACCTTACACAGAACTTTGTCAGATGAAAGTATTTACAGCGGTCAAAGAGAGCACTGCTTCACCTCAAGAACCTCGATTCTGGACCAAGCTTTGCCCAATGATGTTCTCTTCAGCAGCACATACCCCTCCCTCCCAAAGTCTCTGCCTTTGCGGAGGCCATCATATACATTAGGAATGAAGTCATTACATGGTAAGTTACAGTTCTCATAATGATGGCCAGTATAGCAGTAGGTGGCCTGATTTTTAACACAATTTAGAAAATGAAGAAGCTACAACAACAAAAAACACCTTTGCCTCCCCTAATGCAGTGATGTGACTCCATTTGTACCTCTGTATTAGTCCTTTCTTGGCATATTGTTGGCTAAATCATATATGGTCTCTAATAGGAAGAACTAATGCAATGTCTAACCACAGGATTGGGAGGACAGAAGAGACTTGTCTCTAGCTGATCTTTCTTTTTCCTCTTCTAGACATTAGTAGTAGTAGTAGTAGTAGTACTGGTATTAGCACTAGTAGTGTCACTAATATTGTGACCATCACTTGAATGTTTCAGAATACTCCTATGATTATGATGCACTTCTGTAAGTATGTCCTTGACTTTTTTCCTAGTCTATATTACATTTGCTATGACTGGCTGGATCTCCATATCATTTGGTACTATTCAGTGGGACTATGGGGTATATTCCTTTCACTTTCCAGGAGGACTACTTGCTCTTCTCCCCTACTCTGATTTTACTTTAGGGTTGTTGTTTTTTTTTTTTTTCTCATAGAGGGCTGTATATGATGGACCATCAATATGGATGGACCACTGTCTGTCTGACAATTCGGGAAACATTTATAAAGTCCTTACTAAGTTCAATAGATTGTGCTAGATTGGGGTGGGTCTGTAAAGGTGATTTGAAATACACTTCCCTACATTAGTTAACACCCATCAACCTAATTCTCTTCCTCCCTTTATTCTTCCATGTGAATGCAATTGGATTTTTTTACATTCTTTTGAACTGCTGTATTTTCTCATTCTTCCAGATCAGCCTTTCCCTCTATGTTTCTCTTCTGCTTTTTGGCAGTATTGTATCCTACTCTGATCCCTTTCTTTATTTACATCCATCTCCAGCTGTATGTATTTTAACCCATTACCTCTGTCCTATTCTTTGCTTAACAGGGCAGGACCCCATTCCTCTGTAAGAAACTTGTTTTTCAGTAGATAAAGCATTTCTAAACTTTTCTGCTATTGCTTTCTTCATGTTTAGACTATTATCCCTGTTAATAGGGTGGCTTCTCCATTTTCATGCTTGTCCTTGGGTATTTCTCTCATCTTCATATATCTTTGGAACTACCAACCTTGACAGTAATCACATCATCATGAATTAAAGGATTTATTAATGCTTATTGTAGTCTGTAGGGAGACAATAGACATGGCCCTGTTTTAGGGGAACTTAAAAATTAATTGCCATGTAAACCTTCTTCCCATACTGTGGGGCCACCATAGTACTCTCTCCCATACCATTCATCTCTGAATGGTTTCCAGTTGCCCATGTAGTGTGGTATATTCTTCCCCTCATTCACAGTTTGCCATCTCTTTTGGAAAATATTCTCCATCTTATTTGCTCCTCTTACTTTCACCTTCTAGGAATAGACGTGCAGAGATTGTGTACTGCAGGTGGTCAGAAGAGCTTGGTTTGAATTCTGCCTTTGTGGCAGCCATGTGATCAAGGAAAAGTACTTTAGATTCTCAAGAGCCTCTTCTGTAAAATGTAAATAGTAGTGCTTATCCTCCCTCTCTCTCAGGGAGAAAATGTGAAGAAGATGCTTTGTGAGCCTTATAGGACTAGAGCCTTGTGCGTTCCTCTTATTGTCTTCTTGTTCATTTCCTTCCATCCTCTTCCTCTCGGGGCCAGGGGGGGAGGGGAGGGGCGTTTCTTTAGAACTCGAATTCCCAGAGAGAAGTGGTTTATTCGATGTCGCCTGTATCACACCTTAAACGCAGTTCATACTTAATGAATGTTAAATCACTTGGCTTCACAGTGACTTCAGAGTACTAGGCAGGCACAACAAATCCAGCAATATTCACATGCTGAGCTATTTCCTCATGATCAGTGTCAAACAGAGAGAGCCTGATGGTAAAACCACAGGGACTGAATCAAGTCTGCACGGCCCTGCATCTTTTCTTAAGAGTCTTTCTGGCTGCACATGATTGTTTTTTCCCCCTTCAAGCTGCTAACATTGGGGATTGTGCTGATGTTTGATCATCACTTTGAAGGGCTGTTCAAGTCAAGAGGTTAATGAACCACGTCTGGCTTCTGTGCCTTCTCCAGGCCAAAGGGGAGAGGCCACACTGTCCTGGATCCTTCCTCTCCCCTCTGCTTTTGAGTTTTTTTCTGAGTGGCAGAGAGTAACATGGCTGGTTATTTAACTCAATTCAGCCAACATCTGTGGAGCATCTGTTTGTGTGCAAGGCACATAGTGAGCCAACAAAAACTAAACAGGCCTTACCCTCCAAGGGCCTATGTTCTGCCAGCACTGAAGTTCTTGTGCCCTCTCCTGTGCTGGGGATCCCTGTGGCAGTCTGGGGACCCAAATACATAAAACAAAATATATAAATTTATAACAGAAAGAAGTTACATTGGACACTTTAAAAACATTTTTAACAAGTTCTAAATAAATTCACTTCAAATTAAGAGCCCCTGTCCTAGGGGGATACAGCATGTACACAAGTATGTTCAAAGTAATGAAAAATATTTTCAAGATAGAAAAAGGTGCTAAGAATTAGGTGTGGGAGGTGGAGAACGGATCAGAAAAGGGAGTTGGCACCTATGTAGTACATGTTCCCAAATCAAGTTAGACCTCTACCATTTCTAATTATATAGCCCAAAACCTAGTTGGCTATGAATATCACTAAACTATTATTGGGGGGGGGGGTGAGAGAGGTGGGTATGTGTGGAGAGGGCAACATTGATTTCCTTTTCAGAAGCATCTGAAACTGGGGCCCTGGATGTAGTTTTGAGTGGTACATAAAAATGTCTATTCTACCTACTTGCATTTGGCGAAAGCCAGTTTAAATAGAACTCAGTATTCAATATCTCCCAGTATTTGTTGATTTCCATTTTCTCATAATTCTGCTAATTTTAAGCACATTAATAACTAGCAGCTGCACTTCAAAGAAGTGTGCTTTGGAAAGGAAAACAACTGCTAAATATATTCTGTTATACTAGCTTATCTTAATTGACAAAACATTTTAACTCCTTGCAAACAGGTATTTCTAGAGATGCTTATAGATTTGCACTAACCATTTTTCCTGCCTTTTATTTTTCTTGCGTGATCATATTCTGTAGACTAATCTCCCAGAATTGCATATCCTGCCTTTGCATCTGCCCTGTGTCAGGAAATAACTTTTCAAGAGCCACAGTTTCAGATGACCCTTACTAGCCCTCTTTTTCAGTTTTCTCCATCTGTATAATTTGGTGCTGGCTGTCATGCCCTGAAATGCAACAAAGTGGCTAATTTCATAACCTCAAATATGGAAATTGAACTCCTTCTTCAAACACCCCCCCCACCCCGTGTTCATTTGAAGCTTTGCTTGGCTTCTTTCACTGGTTTTGACAATGGTTGAGTATTTATAAAATGGCATTATGTCACTTTGGATTCTATGTGTGTGGCTTCAGATTCAACCCAAAGATGGTTCATAGTTATTTACATAATCCTTGAAAGTAAAAATAAAGGCTAGTGGGCACATAAGTCATTCCATATGTATATGAAGAATTCTAAAGCCTAGCTATCCCACTTTTTTGGCTCGTCCTCCTTTATTTTCTTCTCCTATTAAAAGAAAATCACTAAAGGAAAATGGCCTCTTACTTCCCCACCTCTATTCCTACTTGTGCATCTTCTCCTGTACGTAACGTTGCTGTTAAATTATCAGTGCTAGGAGCAAAAAGATTAGATCTTTGGATCTAGAGCTGGGTTGTAGGTTAGAAGAGGATAGAGTTTCTTCAGTTGCTTAATAAATTAAAGTTTTCATTCTCATCACTTGGCCACCAATTCAGGATCTGTGTTGGTGCATAAGCAACACCAACAGAAAATATAAATTTGTTTGTTAAATTTTACAAAATGGAGAGTGGTTTAAAATTATGATCATTATGGCTGATAAGACTAGAAGTCTAATAAGCATACAGTCTTTTTGCTGAGAGACCTAATCATTTGGAAGGCATCTAAGGGTGAAAGTAGGAAGAGGACAACACAGGACAAATGCAAGCATTCTTGCATTTATAAATTTGTCACTCATTCTTTTCTCTATCATCAACATTAGAACCACCACATTTGGACTCTTAGCCTCACATTTCCTGATGTATTAAAAGAAGAGGTAGAGATGTCAGTAAAGAAAACAAAGATGGAAAGAGTATCCAGTAGCCAGGCAGTGCGGTAGATGGAGCATTGGGGACGTGGAGTCTGGAAGACCTGACTTCAAATAATGCCTCAGATACTTACTTGATGTGTGACCCTGGGCAAGTCACCTCTGCCTCAGTTTCCTTATCTGTAAAATGAGGGTAATAATATCGCCTCCCCTTCCAGGGTTACTATGAGAATCAAATGAGATAATATTTATAAAATGCTTTGCGAACCTTAAAGCAGTGTATAAATGCCAGCTATATACATGACTAACCCATGTCTTCATTTTCATTTCTATGAAATATTTATGAAAGCAATCAACATGTGTGTCTTTCACAAATTATATTCTGTAATAGGCCGTGTAGAGACATCTTAGGTGGCACAATAGATGAACTCAAGCACATTCATCTTCCTGAGTTCAAATCTGGCCTCTGACACTTACTAGTTGTGTGAGCCTGGGCAAGTCACTTCACCCTGTTTGCCTCAGTTTCCTCATCTGTCATGAGTTAGAGAAAGAAATGGCAAACCACTCCAGTATCTTTGCTGGGAAAACCCCAAATGGAGTCACAAAGAGTTGAACAACAAAAGTAGGCCATATCGTCACAGTTGCCTAATTGGTTGTGCATATTGTTTTTTAAGAAAATGTATTTGATTCAGTAGGTCTGAATCACTTTTGGGAGAAAACTCTGCAGTGCTTTTGATGACCCCAAGCTTCTCTCTCCAACAAAGATGCATTTTTTTTAACATTCATATTCTTCTGCTGATTGTGTATGGCTTTGAATCAGTGCTACATCTCCCCAAAACTAGTGCACATGGCAGGCATGAGTATGCTGGAATATACAAGTATTATGATCACTAAAGAACTGCGCCACAGAAACAACAGAAAACAGTATCATCAGAGAGATGCGCTGCTGAAGAGAGGCGTGTGTCCGCCCACTCACAGTGCCCCACTGTGTATCCTTATAACATCAAAAAAGTCAGTGGGAAAATTCCAGGAGTCAGGTGGCCTTCTGAAGGAAGTATACAAGATAAAAAGGTGTAGTAGGTTATGAAGACAGGGACTCCATGCCTCATCCTCCCCACGTCACTGTCTGCCTTGTAGGGAGTGCTGATGTCTTGATCACACATTCCTCCAAATAAGTATTTTCTCATCAAAAGGTTCTGACCTTTGGTAGCTCCTAGGCCACATTAGAGTCCCCAGCTACCTACAACAAACCAGGATGGTGTGAGCTAACTTACCGCCGGATAGATGTGATTAGGCTGCTAGATGTCTTTGTCCCCTGCAGTCAGTATGGGCTTTAGCTTTGGTGTCTCCCTGGATGAGTCAGATCTGGGGCAGTATAAATATAGAGATGCAAGAACTTCTAGGATTTGAATAACAATGTAATTGTCACATTCATTCAGCAAAATCTTAATTAAAATGTTCTTAGTAATGTTCTCTTCTTTACATTTCCTCATTCCCAGTTATACTCCTTATCTCTTCCCTTTTCCTCTCCCTCCAATACAATCCTTCCTGGTGATCAATAAATACAGCTTAAAATTAACCAAAAGTCAACATATGCACTCTTTTGGAAAGGTAAGTCTCATTACTCACCAGTAGCCCATCATTCCCCTGCCTGTGATTCATCATTCAAACAAATATTGTAAACAAACACTGCAGAGAACTGTGGTAGGCACTGACCTGAGGAGCGTGCCAAATGTAGATACAGCATGCTCTCTGTCCTTATAAAGTTTTGCAGTGTGGGAGAGAAATAAAAGAACATAGATAGCTATAATATACAATTTTAGATGATAAGTATTGTGGTTATACAACAAAATATTATGTGTTGTAAAAAAAGGAAGGTTATTACCAAGAGGGACAGTCGGGGAAGAGGTGGTGCACAAGTTGCATTTTAAAGGATGTCTGGGAGGCAGCTAGGTGGTGCAGTGAATAGAGCACCAGCCCTGGAGTCAGGAGGACCTGAGTTCAAAATAGCCTCAGACACTTGACACACTGGCTGTGTGACCTTGGGCAAGTCACTTAACACCAATTGCCTTGCCTTCTCCCCCCCCCACACCCCCAAATGCCCTCCCTTCTTTTAAAAAAAAATGTCTGGGAATTCAGTAAGTTGGGATGGGAAGATTGGGTAGAATAAGGAAGAGGACATTCTAGACAGAGTGAACAGATGGAGCAAAGGCAGCTGCAGTGCCCAACTGGAAGGCAGAGTAGTTAGTTTTGGCTCAAGCATAGTGTTGGAGAGGGGAGTAATATTAGTGACTGACAAGGTGGGGTGAAAGGCACCAAATTCAAAGGAATTCAGACTTTATTTAGTAGGTATAAGGAACCATTGAAGCTTTTTTAGCATAGTGGTGACATGACCAGTTTTGATCATAGGATTGATTATTCTGTCTACACTTGTGAAAGATGGACTTGTGGGAATTGTTGGAAGGATTCTGAGAAGTCCTCCAGTTTTACCTGGGAGTGCACCTGGCATTGCAGGAGGCAGATCTATTACTCAAGTTTCTTCTCCAAAGTATAAAGGCAAATACAAGCAAGGGGACCCTGGAGTTGGTCATCACAATGTTTTTCATTTATTTCAGAGGAGTCCTGAAGAGGTTGGGACAGAGTGAACGCCTGTCCTTTTTCAGAACATATCAGAACAAGTTCCCCTGGCTTGACTCTAGGGAAGATCAGTTAGGGATTTGGTGATTGGATGAGATCCATCAGGTTTCCCTGATAGAATTGAGGTGTTCTCAGGTATTTTAAGAAATCTGAAACTGTCCCAGGCCAAAAAGTTTGGGCAAGATGTTCCTTTAGCCCTTCAGTTTTATATAGCATGCCTTGTATCAATAGTAACTTTTCCACAGCTTATGCCACAGTAAAAAAAAAAAAAATATGGTCACAATTTGGAGCATTTTCTTTGGCCCTCAGTCTGTTGAACAGACCATCTGCAGAGTTTATTAGGAAAACTTGGATGAAAACTGCACAAACAGTGAAGGCATAGAGGGGTTGTAGTATGTACTTGTGGAAAGAGTGTCCACCCATCTCCTTAATCATAAAAGTACCAAATCTTAATTCTTTGTAAAAGAAAGTACCTGAATATGAATGAGCAAAGAATTAATTCTTATTCCTAGTTCCTGGCCAATAATAGTTAACAGTGAGCTGTTTTTCTTCTGATTAAAGGTAGTAAGCATAAATGTTTCATTATTTTCTTATGAATGTCACATTCCTTCTACTTCCCTACAGGAGAGTTTTCAGCTTCAGACAGCTCCCTCACTGATATCCAGGAGCCAAGAAGGCAGCCTATGCCTGACCCTGGTCTTATGCCCCTGCCAGACTCTGCTTCTGACCTGGATTGGTCAAACCTGGTAGATGCTGCCAAAGCTTTTGAGGGTGAGTGTACTGAACCCCTATGCTGGAAGGAACCTGCATTCCCTTAAGTATCCTGCTGCAATAGACATAGTGATGTTTGAACTCGGGGTCAGCTGACATTCTCAGTGACATAACAAGAACATACACATTTTCTGGACATACTTCAGTATAATGAATTGGCTTTTCATGAATGTAAATCTATGACAATAATGTCTTGCTGAGTCTCCCATCTGTCATACGAAGAAAGGAGGGGTGTAGCAGAATCGCACTGGTTATTTGGTTGCAAAGAACATAATCCAAAGATGAACACTCACCACATTATCAAAACATTTCCACAACTTGGCTAAAATATCTTTCAGTATAACATAGGAACTCTGTCTTCTGTAACCTCTAGTTCTCACCACCATGCCCTCCCTCTTCCTTGCTATATGCATAGTCCTTTGGATGCTTTATATCTTACTCTTGCCCATTTTAATACTGACCAGGTGACCAGCCCACTGGTCAACTGGCTACCTTTTTTTAATGTTTGCTGAGCTAAAGTAAACCCCAGATTCTTGGTCCTTCCTCTTTACACATGTGGGGGGTGACAGATTATGATAAGAATGTTTTGATTTCTCTTGCTGGCTCAGATTTTAAATGTGGATGTTTTTAGTTGAGGAGGGATCGATTTTTAACTGCCTTTTGAGTCTTTGATACCAAGACCAGTTTTCTTATGGAGTGATATAAATAAGTAGGCAGGAACCCCTGATGGCTAATTAGCTCTAGTTTCACTGATTTGAAAGTATTGATCATGTGCCCTTCTTCAGATTATATGCCCTTTCCCCCACGCAGGAATTGACCTCTTATGGAAGCTTGAATTAATGCTAAGAACGTTTTGTTGCCATGTCCTCTAATTCATTAGACAGAAAAAAGAAGAGCCTTTAATGTTTTGCAGATGACAAAGCTGTCCCCATTTCATTATAAAACAGAGTAAATAATATTTTTGCCACTTCTGAACACAGAGGTTCAATAAAGATTCTTCCTTGTTATAAGAGTATGTGTATGACAGCCCATGGGGCACATTGTGCATGGGGCACAATGCCCATGCCCCATGCCTTTTATCTCTTTCACCTGTTGTATTTTTCCCAGAAGAGCATTATTTGGCTTTATAGTACACACAGGGACCTGACTCATTTCATTTCCAAAGGGAAAGAATGAGTATCTTCTCATTTCCTCTCCAGTCCAGCGAGCTTCCTTCTTTGCTGCTAGTGATGAAAACCACCGACCCCTGAGTGCTGCATCCAACAGCGACCATCTTGAGGACCAAGCCATGGCCCAGATGAAGTCTTACGGAAGGTTGGTCTCCATGGGCATGTGTTTTACTTTCTATACTCTTTTTTTCTAATGCAGTTAAGCAGTGTGAAAGGGTGGGAACATATATGACACCTTTACATTATTAGAGATTGAGATTATTCTACATAAAGCTTTTCTTATAATAAAGCTTAATTATCTACCCAAAAGGACCAAAACCTTTTTGTCTTTAAAGTTTCACCATTTTGAATGAAATATTTCCTAAAATATTTTACCTACTTTGTTGATTTTTTTTTTAAAGCAATTGGGGTTAAGTAGCTTGCCCAAGGTTACACGGCTAGGTTTTTGTTTGTTCGGATTAAGTGTCTGAGGCTGGCTCCGAACTCAGGTCCTTCTGACTCCAGGGCCGGCGCTCTATTCACTGCGCCACCTAGCCGCCCTGTTTGTTGATTTTTTTAAACAGAATGTATCACATGTCTGATATGATGATACTCTTTGTCCCCACACTTAAATGACATCACAGTGCTATACTTTTGAATTGCCATCTTTGCTTTTTAGAATCATTTTCCCACCCACTTCATTTTCAGGCTGTGATGCCAGTGTGCCTGTCTCTAGCCCTATCTTCTTTCCTCCCTTTATCTCTCTGATTTGCTGTTTCTAATCTGCCATAGACTAGGAAGCCAGGTGTTCAAGCTTATTACAGTTGTGTCTAATACAAAAGAGAGTGGCCTTTCTATCAGGACGGTGGGGGGGGGGGGTGTTCTTTAAGTAGAATACACACTCTTTTCTGCTTGTTTCCTGGCTTTTGGCTCGGGTCTGAGTACTTAAGGCTGTTCCTATAAAAGAGGAGTCCATCAGTCAATCACATAACATTTAGTAGACATTACAAGTGTGAGAAGTGCTACATTAGGAGGCAAGTAGTTATCACTAGGCCAACCTATACCTGAATAAGAATCCCATCTACAACATTCTCAACAAATGATCTCACCTTTTCTTGAAGACTTTTATTGAGAGCCAAACATCCTGCTCAACTTCAGAGAAGCCGTAATTGTTAGGAAGCTGTTCCTTTGTATCAAACCCAAGTCCTGTTTCCTGACCTTCTGAGTTTTACTCCTGATTCTACCCCATGGGCCAAGCACAACAAATATAATTACCCATGATATCCCCTTCAATTATTCAAAGACAGTGACTGTATTAAGTATCTCTTCATATTAAGTGTATTTTTATCATCCCCAAAAAACCAAACTTATCCCACATCCTTGCCCCACATGTTCTTACAATTTTATTATGTTATGAAAAATTTTACTAATTTACCAAAAAATGTAAAACATGGCATCTTTGGAACAGCTCATCCTTGAGCAAAACTTAGCAGTTCAGAACTTCAAGAGTGCTTGGGCTAGAGGGAGGACAAAGAAAAGTCTAGAGGAGATCATAGATGTCATCTTTCTTTGGGAAAAGGTGTGTGAGGAAATGTTAGTATTACTTTATTTAGGATGGAGAATAACTTGTGGTTGTCATGCTGTGCTCTCTCATGTTCAGAGAGAATTGAAGCCTTGGTACTTAATTTCCATTCTCCTGCTCCATTACAGACACATTCAGTACCAGCTTAGTACCACATGATGCCGTCTTAGTCGGCTGTAGTCCATGAATTGCAATTGGTGGTATCTTTGCAAAATCATACTCATTTGCTGCTTGTGGTAGATGAACAGGCAAGATTTTTAGCTAATGAGTTTTTACAGGGGACAGTGGCAGACAGTCTAGTCTTCCTGTTCCCATGTGAGGTGGTTATTTTTATTATTTCCTTTAATTTGGCAAGTTTATTACATAACTTATCACTCTGGTATTTGCTTTGTGGTGCTATGGATGAACCAGAAGCGGAGATCTTCATTAGCCTTCTCTAGGACGGGAACTCTAACTTGCACTTTGATTAATGTCTCTTCTCACTTCTATGCAAATAGGCAAATGGGTTAGACATCTTCTCCCTCATGCATAGTCTTAGCTTACAGAGATTATGTGACCAAAAGTCACATGAGAAATTTATAGAAAGAACTAAAGAACTACTGTGTAGAAAGAAGTGAAAGGTGTTCTTCTTGGTTTCACAAAGCAGAATGAAGAAAGCTGGATGGGCGTTGTTGTAAAGACTCCGGCTGTGTTAAGATTGAGCTTGCCACTTCTATAAGACATAGGCTAGTTTTGAAGATACTTCAGAGAGTTTAGCCTGGTTTTTAGGATGTGATTAGATAACTGGCTACAGAAAGTGATTCTCTAAGAATCACCAATCTGCATAGCCTCTCCCCATTGTCTATGTCCAAACCATTTCTCACCATTGGGTAGCTAGCTGTTCTGTCTTGAAAAGGCACTGAAAGCTTCTATAGTTTTCCTGAGAAATTATTTCATTGTTTAGTTATCATTATCAGATAGTTTCCCTCTTTATATGTTGCCTCCACTTTATATTACTAAAGAATATGTTTTTGCTTATTATCCTTTCTTCTTTGAAAACAAAGATATGGCATCCTCAGCAAAGGCTGTTATTGACTGTAGCTAAAACATGTATGGCTTTTGTTATTGAGGTTGTCATTCTGAAAAAAATGTATATTACATGGACCATACTGAGCAATTTAACATCATGAAAACCCAGTTACAAAGGCAGTTTCACATTGTGAGATGTAAAATGGATCATTTTGATTCCAGGGCAGCCAGGGTCAGAAGGAAAGCAGAAAAAGGTGAGGGGGTGATGGTGGAATTTTATAGACAGCTCTTAGATAAAGGTCTCATATCTTAAATATGTGGAGAACGTTGTTAAATTTAGAAGACCATGAGTTACTCTCTAGTTGATAAATAGTCAAAGGATATGAACAGGAAGTTTTTGGATAAAGAAATCAAAACTATATATAGTTGCATAAAAATGTTCTAAATCATTATTGATTTTGGAGAACAAACTGGAATTATGCCTTAAAGAGTTATAAAATTGTGTATACCTTTTGACCCAGGAATACCACTATTAGGTCTTTTTCCAGAGGCAATCAGGGGAAAAGGAAAAGAACCTATATATTTGTATTAAAATATTTAGAGCAGGGGCGGCGAGGTGGCGCAGTGAGTAGAGCGCCGGCCCTGGAGTCAGAAGGACCTGAGTCCTGAGCCGGCCTCAGACACTTAACACACATACAAAACAAAAACTTAGCTGTGTGACCTCGGGCAAGTTACTTAACCCCAATGGCCCTCCAAAAAGCAAAAATATATATATATTTAGAGCAGTTCTCTTTGTGATGATGAAGAACTGGAAATTGAGGGGATACCTGTCAGGTGGGGGATGGCTAAAGAAGTCATAGTATATGACTGTGATAAAATACCATCATGCTCTAAGAAAAGATGAGTAAAACATGATTTTAGAAAAACATGGATAGACTGGCATGAAATAATGAAAAGTGAAATCAACAGGACGAAAAGAATAGTGTTTGCAGTAACAGCAATATTGTTTGAAGAATAACTGTGAATAACCAAGCTATTCTGAGTATTATAAATATTCAGATCAACTACAGAGGACCTATGAAGGAAGATACTCTCCACCTCCAGAGAAAAAGCTGATAAGCAGAAGTATGCATAGTATATTTTTACCTCGATATTGGTAGATGCAGATATAAGTATATCTGTGTCAAACGGTGACCTTCTCTAGGATAGGGTGGGGAGGAAGGAAGACAATTTGTAACTTAAAATGTAACATAAAAAAAGACACACACACAGAGTTGCAGAAATTCCTACTAACAGGGATCCTGGTCTTTTTTTTTTTGTTCTCTTTCTCAGCAGTAAAGATTCTTCTCCTACACTGGCTTCTAAAGTGGACCAATTGGAAGGTATGCTGAAGATGCTTCAAGAAGATTTGAAGAAGGTAAACACTTATTCTAAAAGCAAATATCCCAATCTCTATCTGGTGCCAAGGCCAAAGTAAGCATTGTTGAAATATTGTACAAGGTTATTTTCCCCCATTTTAGTTGTAGGTTAAAAGTGTATCCTAGTGCTCCCAAGTTTAGATACCATGGGGCAGGTTTAGATGAATGCTCAGGGCAGAGCTGGCTATTCAGCCTAGTACCCATCATCCAAAGTATAACCAGAACAAATATTTGGTGCAATGCACAAAAAGTGTTGTTGTTTTGGTTTTTTTTTTTTTTTTCATGAGACTTATTGAGTCTCAGTCAGCAAATGATAAGAGGGTATATATCAACAATATGGATAAGGGACTTGTTCTCATATGAAGGGGCTCTCGTGTGTTTCTATATTGGAATTTTTTCTCAAGTTGAATTGTAGTGATTGTAGCCCAAAAAGAATGAATATTACTTAGTACCACCAAGGTTGGGAATTCCTCAATTCTGAGCACCCTTGGACATTTATCTAAGTATCTAGTGGATGTGAAAATAAGGGGCCCAATATGACCCACATCTAGTCTCTTTCTTGGCCATAAGCCTATACTTTCTACTTCTTGGGTACTTGCCCTCTGAGAGTTCCCCCCCCGCTTTGTCACCTCTCAGGAAAAAGAAGACAAAGCCCACCTTCAGGCTGAAGTCCAACATCTTCGGGAAGACAACTTGCGTTTACAGGAGGAATCCCAGACTGCATCAGACAAGCTGAAAAAATTCACTGAATGGGTCTTCAACACAATTGATATGAGTTAAAGACTGATAAAACATGCAGGTGGGGGAGGGAAGGTGTGGAAAGGGACCAAGAGGGAATGTTTCCTTTCTCCTGAGACTGCTTTAATGCCCCGTATCATGCTATTGAAAGCATCTTCAGAGCACTTTCCCCACCTTTCTTATAGATATCCCCTTTTTTTGCAAGTGCACTAACAGAACAATTGCAGATCAACAATCAATATCTGCCTTTTGTAGAAAAACAAAAACAAAAAAATAAAGAATTTAAAAAGTAAAATAAAAGTTTAACTGCTAAAATGTGAATGTCTTTATTTTTTTGCACAGTATCTTTCTCTGTAATGTATAAAGAAAAAAAATGGGGATTAGACTAGAATGATCTAGTCCATCTGCCTCATTTACTTCCCATCAGCTCTTTCCTTTCTGTTTCAGGTAATCCAAGCTTTTTCTTGCTCTCCTGGCAAACATGATGATTACTAGAAAACTAGTACATGTTTATTTTGGATTGTTTATTGAGGGTGAGGGTTGGGACCACGGGAGCACTATGTTCCTTACCTTCTTTGTTGAAGTAACTAGCCATGAGGAGTTGTATCTCCCTTGAATGCATGAGTCAATGCTGTTTTTCCCTGTGTTACCCAGAACAGTAAGATTAGGCCAATGGAACAAAGGCTAAAGACCATGGATGGGACATGTTATTCATGAACTTTTCCACATTCCACATTACTACATGACTTGTCACCTCTGGTTTCCTGTGGACACACTTCCACCTGCTTTCCACAGGGCAAATATACTTCAGTAAAATCTTAAGCAATCTGTCCTAATGTAGATTGACCTCTAATAATCCACCTGGCTATAAACAAAGATTGCCTCATGCCACATCCATTGAATGACCCATCCCAACACTTCCAGACTCCATTTTACATAATCGAAAAGTGATGGTTTTTCTTTAGTGGGATATAAGGGAAAAGATTCACAAGACCAAAAGCTGGCCTACCTATCCTTATTAAAAGTATCCAGAGAAGATTTAGGTATTAGTCTTTGCTAGGGGACAGTTAGGAAAATCTAGTTAAATTATAAAATGGTAAAGATCTGTTGCTATATTTGGTGATATATCTAGAATTGAGTTTTCCCCAATGTGAGATCAAATCATGGGATTATCCAAATCAAGGCCATCAGAGCAGTTTCATTGAAGACATGATTGATTTGCTGTTTAAATTCAAAAAGTCCAAATAGTTTGGGTGTTATAGGACACCATTAATGGGCCCCAATACTGCTCTAAATCATGTTTAGCCTTCTGGAGGAAAGCAACCCAAGCCTTTTTCTCCAAGCCTTCATAATCATAAAATTTGTGTCATCATCTCTGTGATGGAGCAATTGACCTACCACAATTGGTCATCATTTTTATATCTTTCAAACTTTTTCTCATACAGTTTCAAAATAATTTATTCCTCCCCTGACCCCCAAAGAAGCCATATACATTCATATTCTCTTTCTTCCTCAAGTTTTTACCTAAATTTCACTACATGTTGTGATTTCCTCCTCCCCTCATGAAATCCTTTTTTAATAATACTTACATAATGGGAAAAGGAAGATTTCCAAGTTATTTTGTAAAGATTGTGACTCTTTCTCTTTGATTTGTATGAAGGAGGTTTGTACAGTGCCTGATATTATTTGTAAATGGGAAATATTGCTAACATCCAAGCATTCTGAAGTCTTGCTTATCCTAAGTTTGTTCTTTATTTTGTTTTAGATTTTGTTTTAGGACTTGGAGCAGACTATTTATTAGAGTTTTGCAAGAGAATTCTTGTATGAAGCCTCTAATGGCTACTTGTAAAATTCAGACAATAAAACTGACTTTAAAGGCTCTTCTAAAACCCTTTGGTATTATTTTTTGAGGTTTTCTTATTTTGAAAAACTACATAAGAATTTGTCTTGCTACTTCACTTCCTTTTCCACCACATTTCTTTAACATCATAAAATACCAAAGTTTTATTCATGATTAGATTATATATCTAAGAGAATGTATAATGAACCTTCTATGTTTAAGTTAACATTTCTATACCACTTTATATTTTCAGAATGCTTTTATAATGGAGCAATTCTCGATTATTCATATGTGAAATTTTCATAGGGAATTTTAATTCCCTGAGATGTGGCACATTGTTCATCCCAATATGTTACTATATGCTTGGAGCATGCAAATTAATATTGCTGTTAGCCTGTGTAAAATATAACTAGAAAAGGTAATCTGCTGCAAAACAACAAAAACCATAATGCATTTCGAAACCACATAGATTTGATTTTTTTTTTTTTTTGGATTATTCACATAACTTTTCTCCTCCAAAAGTGCAGCTAATTAGGAGTTGACTGTACTTTTATCCTTTATTCCTCTCAGCAACCCTAGAAATTCTGGAATCATAGAGTTACACTGGATCACAAGATGTCATCCCACATAGAATTCTGATAAACAACTTACAAAGATTACATGGAGATGAATACTCTCAGACATACAGGGTGTCCCAAAAGTTTTAGTTCCATTTTAAGCTATTAAAGCTGAAGACTTTGGGATACCCTGTGTGCAGCACTGTAGCTATTGATGACATGCCAACTAAAGTGGTATTCTGGAGGAGATGGTCCTGAGGGTGGAAGTATTTTATGAAACTTATGCATCTAACTTAGGAAGTCTATGAAACTCATGGCACTAAGATGGACTATAACTTAGGATAGGACTTAAGATATATTTTAGGCCACCTTTTACCCTCAGAGGGGAGGAATATGAGTCCCAGGGAAGTTTTGATTTGCCTAGAGACAGCACTAATTAATAGCAGAACCAAGAAAATAGCCCAGATCTCTCTCCCTGTGGAAAGTTCATTTTCCTGCTTCACATGGCCTCCCCTATATGGAGAGAGATTCAAACACAAAATAGCCAACTTTGAGACTCAAAAAACCCAACTTGTATACGCAGGAAAAAAACAGCTGTCAAGTGTCATCCTTGCCCAGGAGCTGAGTAGTGAAGTGGAGGTGTTAAATAGTAAAGATCTGCTGTGTGTCTTTTTCATATGTGAATTAGAATGCTATAAACCTAATCACCTATATCCAGAAGGATGCTTTGTGTTTTCCCCCTAGTGCATTGCTGAGAAGTCAGAAGGTCAGTTTCAGAGCTGGAAGGAACCACAGAATTCAGCTAGTCTAGGTCTCTTATTTAATAGAAGAGGAAACAGGACCAGAAATGCAAAGGCCGATTTCACATGGTAAGCAGCATAGTCAGGATTTGAGCCCATATCTTCTGCCTTCAAATCCATCTTCCTTCCACTCACCCACACTTCCACCATCTTTGACTTTGGCCAAATGCTTGTTATTTAGCCAAAACATTTCTCCACATTTAAGAGATGTAGAGGAACTAGGAGATCCAGAGAAAAATAACCATGATGGTTAGAAGGAAATGGTGGGAGAGAACTTACTGTCTCCCAAGTATATCTACTAACCAATCAGCAATCATTTATAAAAAGTCTATGGATCTTATTGTGACAGTGGTTGCTCATGATCTTGGTGAGATGATATGTATACATATGGATATACATGGGCTGCTAAGGAGCCCTGGCATTGGAAGGGTAAGGGGCACCAGGAAAGGCTTCATAAAGAAGCTAATACTTGAGCCTGATCTTGGAAAAAAAAACACACCAGGGATTCCAAGAGATGTAGGTAAGGAGGGAGAGCCTTCTCAGCATAGAGATGGCCAGTTCAGAGGCCCTGTAGACAGAAGAGGGAACATCATACATAGAGAACAGCAAATAAGCCTAAAACACAATTCGTGGAAGGGTGTAAAATGCAGTAAGTGGAAAGATGGTGAGGTACCTGGCTGAAGGAGATAAGCGAGCCATTAGAATTTGTAGGAGAAGGGCCTGGTGACATGATACTCACACTTCAGGAAAATCACACCAACAACTGTGGGGAGGGCAGGCCCTCTGGTGGATCCTGGGGAACCAGGCACTGATGGCCTACCAGGGAAGTGCTGGAGATAAACTGTGTCAAACTGTACTCTGGGTCCAGCCCAAGTCAAAAAAGCCAATCTTGTTTTAAATGGTTCTTTTCAGCTTCCTTCAGGAATCCAAGATCCACCCCTCTCCATTCTAACATCCCCAGTGGAGAAAAAGACCTTTCTCAAAACCACTTCTTCAGCACCAGCTAATTTTCTCTTGATCTGCCCTTACCAGATAGTAAAGGTTGGTAATTCTCCAAACAATACTACAAAGGCGCCTTCTCGTCTCAGTAGTAACCAACCCAGTTCCTATAGCCTATTTAGGTTTTATTTGCTAAATAATTTTTCATATTTCTAATTCTTTTACTCATCCCTTTTTAAGTTATGGAGCTGGTAAAGACTATACTGTATTTAAGCAAATAGATCTCTTTACACCTTCCTCTTAACATCTTAAACCTTTTACTTTTTGAAATTGTTTGCTTTTTTTCTGCCTCTCATTATATCCTTCTAATAATAAATCAGGGCAGCTAGGTGGTGCAGTAGATAGAATCCTGGCCCTGGAATCAAGAAAACCTGAGTTCAAATCCGACCTCAGGCACTTCAGCTATGTGACCCTGGGCAAGTCACTTAACCTTGTTCCCTCAATTCATCTATAAAGTGATCTGGAGAAGAAAATGGCAAACCTTTCCAGTATCTTTGCCAAGAAAACCCCCACAATGAAATCATGAAGAGTTGAACACAATGGAAATGACTCATCATCAACAAACTAATCTATCTGATTACATCATTTCCTCTGTGTATTTCATTCCACCCCCTCAGACATCTCATTATAGTCTTTACATCACATTATGGAACTTCCATGTGAGCATCACATCACACCTTTCTATTCCAGAATTGATTTATACCCTTTCCCCTAGTGTCTTGTTATAGCCCTCCAGTGTTTACATCTCATTATACCCCTTAAGCATGCATATTGCATCTCACATTCCATCTAAACCTCCCACTACTGACTGAAAGTGCACAGGTTTCGTTTCTCCTTTTAAACAGGCTCTTGCCAAGCATCTGTCTCTACCTTTAAACATATGCAGTTCATTGCCACCTTCCACTTAGACATACTTCATTATTCATTTTAAACCTGCGTGTTCTTTTAGACATTTTACACTCAATCCTATGTGCCTCGCATTCTACCTTTTAAATAGGATGATTTTTTTAAGCAGCTTATTACATATTCCACTGTTATAGCGCTTACCAGAATGGATTACATTATCATTACACACCCATGTGTGCCTTTCATTTTCAGTCATATTCAGTTGTGTCATGACACCAGTAGGGGTTTTCTTGTCAAAGATACTGGAGTGGTTTGCATTTTCCTTCTCTAACTCATTTTATAGATGGGAAGACTTAAGCCAACAGGGTTAGGTGACTTGCCCAAGGTCACACAGGTATTGAGACCAGATTTGAACTTACAAGGATGATCCTTCCCGATTCCAGGCCCAGCATTCTATCCATTTGCATCCATGCCTTTCATTAGTTTTACCTTTTAGAGGTACTGATTTGAGCTATTTCTTATCTCTTGTGATCACTCTTCTCCCCACACCCCCTTTTCCTGGGATTTTTTGTTAGGACTTTAGAAATGTGTTCTATCATCCAATCAGCCAAAGGAAGCCATTCACCTACCTTTCTGTGAACCCCCTGAATTTTACTGTAACACCTCTCTAAATTTTATTTGGGGGAAAGGTCAATCTCAATTAGTGAAGAACCTTAATAAGCAAATATATTTAAAGGACTACAACTTAACTGTGATATAGTAGTAAATCAGAAAGGAAGAAAATGTAACAAAGTGTTAACTCAAATGGCAGTGCTTAAGGGACTTGCTTTAAGGAATAATTAAGAATGATTTCTAATTAGCCTCTTTTGCTTGTATGTAAATGGATGCTTTAAGCCTGAGGGGACTTAAAAATAGTTTGTTCTCTTAAATTTAAGTGTGCTTACACTGTCTCCACACCATAAATTTGCTTACTAAAAGTTATTCTTTATATATAGATATCAGGGCCTTGTCAAATTAACACAAATTCCAAATTAATGAGTTTTCATGTGCTAAATATTTCTTTCAAAATTAAACTGAGGTTATCATTCCAGATTGGTGTAGGAGCCAGGAATAAATTTACAAACACAGAAAAAAGCACATCACCCCCTACCACCCCTCAAATATGTACCAAATGCTTCCTATGTTCAGTGAACAAGGCTAGGTAATGGAGGAAATAAAATGTTTAAATTAGAAGAGTCCCTGTCCTCATGGAGCTTACAATCTAGTAAAAGAATATGGTTCATATGCATCATAATGATGAGGTCCTTGGGATGTATATATGTTTGTAACATCAATCTATGTAACATCAGTTTGTAATATCAATCTGTAACATCAGTTTGTAAATGGGGTGCTTTGGTATCTATGTCTGTAAAATCAATTTGTAAAAGCAGTCTGTAAAGTCACACTTCCCCCTGCCCCAGTCTCAAAGCATTAACTTTGCCCCTTCCCCATGCCAGCACTCTGTCCAGCAACAACTCATGAACTGTTTATCTCTGCTTGAAACAATAAGCTACTTTTGAATCCTTCACAAAACTATCTATAAACATTTTTAGCTTAGGCAAATGTTATCTCCCTTAGTTAGAGTGGCCAGGTGCACCATGAATTCTTCAGTATCCTATCTATAGGGTAACTCCCTAGCCAATTATACCCACACTGTGTCTCTGATGGCCTTGGTCCCAACATCTATCTTGTCAAGCTTGACATTGAGGGGTAGCAGACTGGGCACTCCTTAGTGGCCCTGACCAAGGATAGACTTTAGTGACTTGTCAGGCCTAAAACCACACCTCCATGTAGCCCCCCCTTGGGCTATTTCCCAGTGAATCATGGGCAATACGCCCGTGCAGTTGATATTAAAAGTGCATGGTCCTTTAAGCACTGACCACTCCTTAACTCCTCCCTGATCCCACCCTTATTCACCTAGTTAGCATAATTGGCACCTGATTTACTGTCTTGACTCCATAAAACTATGCCTGTGATCTCTGGAAGTTTGCAGGTTCCATAAGAACCTAGCCCGCTGTCCTTGTGCAGCTTAACAATAAACTTTACAATCTCGACTCCAAGTTTGCTTGAGCCTGGTGAATTCCTTCCAGACTGGATGCCAGGGTGGGTCCCTGGCAGAACCACTTACCCTTCCCTACCCTTATACCCCTTTTCCTCTTTAATAATATACAATAATTGCATGCAAAAAGTTCATTCAGGAAATGTGAAACAAGATCTATATGGGGTGAATTTTACCTTGAAGGACTGGAATTCTTTTATTTTTAAATTTGAAAAATACTCACAGATATGAACATTTCCATCCACAAAGAAGAGAAAAAAGATCAGGAATGAAAGCAGGAATCTCCATTGTTGATATCTTGGCGTTTTCTTCTAAGTGCGTGGTCACATTCAGGACACGGCTTCAAAGTTGTTCTACTTGTCCGTGTTTACCTCTGACCTTCCTTCTGTTCTGATCTTTTTTAAATGCTGCTTCATCATTGCTTATAATTAGAAAAATATTATGTGATCATTATCCCCCCCTTGCAAGCCGCCAAAAAGGAAGAGTTCACGTACTAAAGAACACAAGAATATGCAGCATCTACTGTAAAAAAGAGACAATGTTGGAATACAGTATTCTAATATTCAAAAGGCAATCATGAAAACCTTACCTGGCAGGACAGTATAATCCTACAGGGGGAAAATGAACCTTTAAGAAACAGTCAGGCATTCCTGATGAAAAGACGAGAGAGAGAGAGAGAGAGAGAGAGAGAGAGAGAGAGAGGAGTAGACAGACATAGATAGATATGTGTGTTTACCTAGTAGCTCTGGTTGTTTTCAATTTGGGGATTCATTTAAGAAGTAACTATTAGGTTCTTTCTATTTTCACTTTACTCATTCATTTTAATAGATATGGGGAATTTTCATTTATGATTTCCTGAAATATGGAGTCCAGATTTTTTGTTTGGTCATGGTTTTCAGAAAGTCTAACCTTAGATCAACTATCCTTGATCTATTTTAGTTTTTCATAGTTAATATTATGTATACATACATACATACATATATATATATTTATACACATACACACAAGTGTGTGTATGTGTGTGTGTGTGTGTGTGTGTGTGTGTGTGTGTAATTTCAACCCTTTGATTTAGATTTTTGTTTGTTTTTTTTTTCTGCTTTTTTGGAGGGCAATTGGGGTTAAGTAACTTGCCCAAGGTCACACGGCTAGGTTTTTGTTTGTGTGTGTGTTAAGTGTCTGAGGCCGGATCTGAACTCAGGTCCTCCTGACTCCAGGGCCGGCGCTCTACTCACTGCGCCCCTAGCGGCCCCATTAGATTTAGTTTTAATATTCCTTGTTGTTTCTTGGAGTCAGTAAGTTCTGTTTGCCCCATTCTATTTTTCAGGGAGTCTACTACTTGGGTTGGGTTTGTTGCATTTTGTTCTAACCTTCCCATTTTTCCCCTCCAAAGCTCTTATTTAATTTTTTAAAATCCCTTATTTCATTATTTCTAGGTATCCTTGTAGCCAAGTAATTTCCCACTCTCTGAAGTCCTGTCTGTAGTTGTGGAGTTACTCTCTTCTGGATTCATGTCTTGGACATCTCAATCCAGAGTATTTTTTCATTGTATTGTATGTTTTCTTTGGTTTACTCATAACTCCAGCCTCAGTTCCTGGCTCGGAATTTTGTTCCAGGGTTAGCAGAAATTTTTCCCTTTCTTACATTCTTGAAAAGAGTCGTTGAGTCCTGTTTGGTCTTGTCCCTGATTTCCCGGGTTCCTGCTGCTGCCTTCTATTTCTCCTAATGTGTACAGTTCAGTGTACTGGCAGGATTTAGGCTCCCCAGCATGTCCCCAATCAAAGTATCTTCCAGACCCCCTGGATGATCCCCAGAGTGTGACAAGCTTTGAGGGCCCGTGGAGCAACTCTCATCAGAAAAATGACAGTTTTCAAGTTTTTTGGGTTTTTTTGTTTGTTTTTTTGCCTGAGTTCATGGTGGCTTCCCTGGATGAATCCATTTCTCAGTTCTTGAAGGGTTTTAGCTTTTTTTCTTCAGTCCTGGACAGGATGGAGAAGATTACTATTGGTTCTCTTTCAATTTCTTAATTGTTATCAAGAAATTATTTAATCTGGTTACATTTTGAGGTCTTTGTCAAGTACATATAGGAGAACTAGGCTCTTCTTAGACCTTTCATGTCATTTTAACTGGAAGTTCTCTTTTCTCTCTAAACTCTTTTGGTGAACTTCCTGGCTCCCATGGGTTTTGTTATCATTTCTTTGAAGATGACTATCTATCTATCTGTCTATCTATCTATCTATCCATCTATTTATCTAGATATCTATCTACACATAATATATACATATTTATGTACACATAAATATATACATATTTATATATTTACATATATTCATACAGACATACATATATGTATGTCTGTATGTATGAACACAACCTCAGTCCCAAAGCCCCTTGGTATGGGACTCTTTTCTCATTGGTGGAGATCAATATTTTGTGTCTATGTGAAGGGTGGTGTGAATGTAACAGAGACAGAGAGACAGAGAGAGACAGAGAGAGACAGGGGGACAGAGAGAGAGAGAGGGACGGAGCAGAGAGAGAGAGACAGAGAAATAGTCTCTTCAGACTCTTCAGCCTCTGCAGGTTCTTTGGGAACTTTTAGCTTCCAGTTTCAAGAGAGAAGATGGACAATGCCAACCCCATTTCAAGTTGCTGAAGGGAAAATATATACAAGACAACACAGAGTGATGGAGTTGCACTCTCTCACTGGGAATGAGGTGATTTAGCTCAACCAAGAGAGAGTGCTCAATCTCACTCAAGGGGAAATTCCAGTCTTTAGGGGACAGGGACATGATGGAGAATGCCAGCTCCTCTCATGTTGACTTCTTCCCAGAGTCTTTTCTTCCTTTGGCAACCTGACATGTTCTTTTTGTTCAAAGCTGGAAGCCAAAAGCTCCAGAAGAAACTCCTGAACTTGAAGAGTTTGAAGAGACCAGAGTTCTCTTCTCTCCTTTGATCTCACCAACTCTATCCTACCCCTCACACAGACAAGGGATATTGATCTCTTCCATTCAGACAAGAGTCCCAAACTAATGACCTTTGTGTTTCAGGTTTTATACATTAAGATCTGTAATTAAGTCAGATCCAGATATCCAGCCCTAGCATCTCTCAATTTTGGTCCTCCATTACTAACCCCCTGTTGGTTATTTCAAAATGAATGTCCCATAGTTGAATTCAACATGTCCAAAACCGAAAATGTTTTTCCTCCACGCTACCCCTCTTCCAAAATTCTGTTTCTGTTGCAGTCACCCAGGTTCAACACCTTGGCCTCATTCTCAACTCATTCTCCCTCACCACCAGCCCCATGTGCCATCAGCAGCTAAGTCTTGCTGATTCTGCATCAAGAGCATCCTGAATATGAGCCCCTTCTCTCCACTAACCACACAACTGCCTGCATTCAGAAGCTCATCATATCTCACTTGGACTTTTGCTTGGTCTCCTTGGTCTCTTTGGTCTCTTTGCTTCAAGTCTTTTCCCTCTCTAATTTATATCCTCTACACAACTCTCAAGTGATTTTTCTTTTTTTTTTCTTTTTGAGGGGGGTAAGGCAAGGCAATTGGGGTTAAGTGACTTGCTCAAGGACACACAGCTAGTTAAGTGTCAATTCTCTAGGGCTGAATTTGAACTCAGGTCCTCCTGACTCCAGGCCCAGTGCTCTGTTCATTGTGCCACCTAGCCACCCCCCAAATTGATATTTCTGAGCTCAGGTCTGACCTTAACTTACCATCTCTATACCTCAGTCTCCTTATCTGTAAAATGGAGATGATAATAACCCCTGTCTCACAGGGTTGTTAAGACCAAATAAAGTGCTGTATAAATGCTGGCTATTAAACCCCACCAGTGTTACTCCACATGACTCCCTTGCAAGTATCTTAAATACCAGCTATATCTGCCTACTTGTTGTTGTTCCTACACAGCATTCCATCTCTTATCTTTGTGCCTTTGTCCAGGCTGACCTCCAGGCCTGGAATGGCCTCCCTCAGCCTCTTCACCTCGGCCTCTTTCTTAGAACCCTAGTCTCCCTCACAAGGTCAACTCAAGTGCCCCCTTCCTTACAGGAGGCCTTTTCTGATCCTCTCATCTACCAAGGAACCATCCCCAAATAATGCCTTGTCTTTACTCTGCACATGTGTTGTATATAATTGTATTATGCATGTTATTTCATATAATGTCAGATGTTTGAAGATGAGAAAGCTTTTGTCTTTTTATTCCTGTCCCTGGCAACAGTAGGTCACTATCCCCTGTGTTCCTTAAAGGATTATGAATCAGTGTTTAAACCCTCTGGGATGGTGCCAAAGAGAGATGGTATTTATATGCAAGGACTGACTACTTAACCTCACCCCCCTTGGCAATCAAAGGGTGGTTCTTTACTCTTCCGTTACATCCAGTTTTTAAAAGTATCCTCTGATCTATTTGTTCCCTTTATTCTGGATCCTGCCACAATAGTTAAGACATCTTAGTAATTGGAAAGAGTTAAGGATTTGTATGCCCTAAGCTCTCAAAACCCCTACGATAAGCCTTTTTGGGTGCAGGCCATAGCAATGAAGTTGCTATTATTGTAAAATAGATAGATGGGCAGTCAGGAAGACTTATCTTCCTGAGTTCAAATACAGCCACAGACACTGAGCAATTCACTTCACCCTGTTTGCCTCAGTTTCCCCATCTGTAAAATGAACTGGAGAAGGAAATGGCAAACCCCTTTAGTATCTTTTCCAAGAAAAACCAAATGGGATCATGAAGAGTCAGGCATGACTGAAAAGCAACTTAACAAGATAGATAGATACAAAGAAAGAAAGATAGATTAGATAGAGAGACAGACAGAGAGACAATGAGAAAGACAGACAGATAGATAGATAGATAGACAGACAGACAGACAGACATCCAATTGGCTATTGATTGCCTTCAGTTTTTATCAAGCAGTAGATGTACAGTAGGAGCCAGTTAAATATTTTTCTGCCCAGGGTTCTGAACTCTTTTTTGTCTCTTAGGCCCCTTAGGCAGTCTGGTGAAATCTATTGACTTCTTGAAATAGTGTCTGTAAATAATTGAAGTGAAAGCTAAATCTCAGTTAGTGAAAATAAAAGGTGCAAGTTTTCCAATTCTATTTCACAGAACAACCCCTCCCCTGCCACAGACACACATTCACTCAATGAAATCTATCCTTGGGGGGTGGGAGGTTCTGTGGGTCCCAAGTTAAGAACTCTTATTCAAAACAAATTTCTGAAATTTTGACTTACTGCTCAGCCTCATTTAAAGCCAGGGAAACAATAGGAATTTCACCTTCTGGTTAAACAGATCTCATTATTGAATTCAATCATCTTAGTCATTTGGATCTGTGGAGTTCCTCAAAGGTGAGGCTGCAATTAGAAGACAAAGCAAAGTCTCCTGGTAGATATAGCTCAAAGCCCATTGGTTACAAGACTTCTCTTGTACTAGGCCTGCAACCATAGATTGAGGGAAACAGAACAGGCACAGTTCACAAGTGTGAGCCACAGCAAACGCCCAGCTGGCTGATGAATGCTTCCTAGTGAACCAGGAGCCCCGGCATGGGGATGCGAGGACAAGAGGGCTCTGCATCAAACGCTTGGGCCGTTCACTCTATACTGCATCTTCCTAGTTTTTTTTAAAGCATCTTTCAGGAAGATGAAGGAGAGAACAGGAGAAATGCATCTCCCTCTGCCCCGACTCAGGGTTACTCAGTAATACTCTGAGAGAGGCCAAATCACAACCCGCTGCTAGCCCTTAAGGGAGAACACTTCTAAACTCTGAAGGGAGGGGAAAGGTAAAGCGCTTCTTTCTTTCTCCCTCACAGGGTCAGTGTTTGGAATGTCCATTAGCTATATAGATCCGTGTGTCACTAGGCCAGTTACTTAACTTGTGTCAGTCAATCAGTTGGCCAGTCAATACACATGCATTAATGTGTATTGGAGCAGCTAGGTGGCACAGTGAACGGAGCACTGGAAATAGAGTCAGGAAGACCCGAGCTCAAATCTGGCCTCAGATACTCGCTGTGTGACCCTGAGCAAGTCACTCAACCCTGTTGTCCTCCATTTCCTCATCTGTAAATGAGCTGGACATGGCAAACACTCCAGGATCTTTGACGTCAGGGCCCCATTGATCTCTCTGGGATACAGTCCTAGAAGTGGTATTGCTGGGTCAAAGGGTATGCACAGTGTGCCCTTTGGGCATAGCTCCAAATTGCTCCTTGGGGGCCATGAAGAGCCAGAGACAACTGAACGACAACGACGCAACCAGCAACCCTGGCTCCTCTGTGCCAGGGACTATGCTAAGGCTCGCCCCCGTTACCCTGGGTAAGTCACTTAATCTGTATTGGCATCAGTTTCCTCATCTTTAAAGTGGGAATAACAATGACACCTACCTCAGAGTGTTGTTGTGAGGTTCAAATGCTATAACGTAACAATCTGCAAACCTATAATCACTACAGAAATGCTGGCTATTATTGTTTTATTATGTTCTGTACCCTTGAAAGGAGACTCCTCATTGATTAGCAGTTGGCTTCCTGAAAAGGGTGATGAGAAATAAATACCAACAATGATGTAATAAAAGCCCTGGCTTTCATTCCCCAATTGATTATGAACAGGCAGTTTTCAGATAAAGAAATCAAAGTTAACTATAGTCATATAAAAATGCTCTAAATCACTTGTGATTAGAGAAATGAAAATTAAAACAACTCAGAGGTACCACCTCACACCTCTCAGATTGGCTAATATGACAGAAAAGGAAAATGATAGATGCTGGAGAAGATGTGGGAAAATTGGAACACTAATGCACTGTTGGTGGAATTGTGAACTGATCTAACAACTCTAGAGAGCAATTTGGAGCTATGCCCAAAGGGCACACTGTGCATACCTTTTGACCCAGCAACACCACTTCTAGGACTGTATCCCAGAGAGATCATGAAAGGGGGAAAGTACCTACATATACAAATATACTTATACTAGTTCTTTTTGTTGTGGCAAAGAATTGGAAATCGAGGGGATGCCCATCAATTAGGGAATGGCTGAACAAGTTGTTACATATGAATGTAATGGAATACTATTGTTCCATAAGAAATGATGAGCAGGTTGAATTCAGAAAAACCTGGAAAAACTCACATGAACTGATGCTGAGCGAAGTGAGCAGAACCAGGAGAACGTTGTACACAGTAATAGCAGCATTGTATGATGATCAGCTATAATTGACTTAGCCCTTCTCAGCAATGCAACGATCCAAGACAATTCCAAAAGACTTATGATGGAAAATGCTATCCACATCCAGAGAAAGAACTATGCTGCAGATGGCAGCATACTATTTTCAAGTTCTTTGTTTTTTCTTTCTTGTGATTTTTCCCTTTTGTTCTGATTCTTCTTTCACAACATGACTAATGTAGAAATATGTTTAACATTGTTGTACATGCATAACCTATATCAGATTGCTTGCTGTCTTGGGGAGGGGGGAGGGAACAGAGGAAGGGAGAAAAAATTTAGAACCCCAAATCTTATTTTAAAAATGAATGCCAAAACCTTAAAAGAAGGAAGAGGAGGAGGAGGAGAAAAAGAAGCAGCTGCTTAGGGATTTCTGTTGTAGGTTTTACCTCATACAGGTAAAGAGTATATTGTAAAGCATTATATAATTTGGGATTCAGGATTAAAACCCAAGGCCATACCACCGAATGCATCTCTCGTCACCTCTCTGACTGCTCCTTACTGTTCTTCAATAGATCTTTACCTGGCTCTGTAAGTATAAGTGTGGGCAAAAAAATAATAATGAACAAGAAGAAGGAGGAGGAGGAGGAGGAGAAGAAGAAGAAGGAGGAGGAGAAGGAGGAGGAGGAGGAGGAGGAGGAGGAGGAGGAGGAGGAGGAGAAGGAGGAGAAGGAAGAGGAGGAGGAGAAGGAGAAGGAGAAGAAGAAGAAGAAGAAGAAGAAGAAGAAGAAGAAGAAGAAGAAGAAGAAGAAGAAGAAGAAGAAGAAGAAGGACAAGAAAAAGAACAAGAACAAGGAGAGGAAGAGGAAGAGGAGGCGAAAGATAGAGATAAGAATAAAGAAAATGCAATTAGAATACATAAGAAAAAGGCACAGTTTCTTTACAACATCTAGAATACAGTGCTTTGTCTATACATCATTTTAAGAAAAATATTAATAAATTCAAGAAAGTCCAAAGGAGGGTAACCAGAATGGGGAAGGGTCCATGTCATATAAAGACCATTTAAAGGACCTGGGGGGTGGGGCGGCATTTAGCCTTTAGAAAAGAAGATAGGAGAAACACAACAACTGTTTCCAAGTTTTGGAAAGTTTTTTTTTTTTTACACAGAAGAGGAATTTGACTTGTTTTGCCAGACCCCAGAAGGCAGAACCTAGAGAAATGGATGGAAGAAAAAAGACTCGAATTTATTCTTGATGTTAGGAAAAAGCCCTTCCTAAGTAGAATTCTCCAGAAGTGGAATGGTGTGACTCAGGAGATAGTGAGTTCATCCTCTCTGGAAGTCTGAAAGCCTTGTATGACCACTGCTCAAGTGTATTGTAGAGAAAAGCCTTCCTCAAGTCCAGGTTGGACTAAATAAATAGCTTCTGAGGTCTCCTTCTCTGATTGTGATTCTGTAAGCTGGCAATCAGGATAAGGAGTTGGCTGAGACAGTGATGCCCTCTGCCTGCCACCCAAAGGTACTGAGAAAGATTCGCCAGCATATTTTGTCTTCTCAGCCGGTTATTCTTAAGATTTGAGGGTAACTCTTGTTATTTGAAAGATATTCTTGCTTCAAAAGGCTCACAAATCATTGGTGGCGGAATCACTCTCTATTAGCTTGAGCCCCAAATCAGAAACCAGAAATACTCATTACTGGGTTTACCAAAAGAGACCAAAGGCAGTCAGGCTGCTCTCAAGGAGATTGCAATGTCACGGAGGAGACAATACGTAAACAATCCTGTGCAAAGGTATATTCAGGATTAGAAATTACCCAAGGAAGGACCCGGCATTAAGGGGGCTTGGGAAAGGTGTCTTGTAGAAGGTGAGATTTTATCTGGGATCTGAAGGAAGCCAGGAGGTAGAAATGAGGAGGGAGGGGATCTCAAGCATGGAGGACAGCCAGTGAAAAAGACCCAGAGTTGGGAGACAAGAGTGTCTTATGTGAGGAATAGGAAGAAAGACTGTCATTGGCTTGCAAAGTACATGGAGAGAGAGTAAAGGTAAGAATATTATAACAGATGAGGGAAGGGGAGTGTTACAAAGGATTTATTGAATAGAGGATGCAGAGGGTGGGTGGGGGCGTAGGGAGGAAGGGGAGTTCATGGATCTGAGCTTTAGGAAGATCACTTTGACTGTTGAATGAAGAATGGGCTGTAATGTGGGGAGACTTGTGTCAGGGACACCAATCAGCAGATTACTCCTAGGTGTAGGTTTCTGGTTAGTGCCTTTCATTTAGTTTGCTGTAGGCTAACCGGAGTTCATTGTTCTCCTAGTTGCTTGCCATCTGGTCTTGAAGCTTTCCTCCCTTTATGGAACACCCACCCAAGTATCTGTGGATACAGCTCAGAATGTACAAAAATGTACAACACCCAGGTCCCATGATGAATGAGTCATCTTATCCTTTATAGGGGAGGTGGGGGAGACTCCCACAAAACTTCCATGGAATTTAGAAAAATTTTTGGTTGAAAATAATCTCTTTTGATCACTGGTGCTTCTCTGTCTATCCATCCTCCCTTTTAATTAAAGGTTAGGAAGGTTATAGGGAATAACACACTTGGAGGCAAGAGAAGAAGGTAGGAGGATAATGTCTCAGATCCTCAAGAAATGTGAAAAGCCTTTATTGCTCCTTTCGCCCCCAACAAGTTAAGTTTTCCACTCAATATTGAATGTGCAAACTACTGGAAGCAGGGACTCAACATCCAGCAGTCAGTTTATTTGAGAGAGTACTTTGATGATCAATTTTGACAAAATCATCTTTGACACTTATGGGAAATATATAGGCTTAAGTTTATTCTCTAGATTGTTTTGATGAATTTCAGTTGGCAGTGGGTATGAAAAAATGAGTAATTGGGTTTGGGATTGGTTTGGTTACTGGAGGTCAGCTAAATAGTACAGTTCATTTCAGGTTTACAGAAATCATGGTGTGCTGGAGATAGAAAAGGGATAGATTAAGAGTTAGGAAGATCTAAGTTAAAATTCTACCTCTGATACTAATTAGCTGTGTGACCACAGGCAAGTCCTTGGATTTCTCTCAACTCTCTAAGTATTGTCTGTCACATTAATATGCTTGCCATCTGCATCTCTTGAGAATTTTCTTCCTTGCTTCCTTCCTTCCTTCCTTTCTTCCTTCCTTCCTTCCTTCCTTCCTTCCTTCCTTCCTTCCTTCCTCCCTCCCTCCTTTCCTTCCTCCTTCCCTCCCTCCCTTCCTTCCTTCCTTCCTTCCTTCCTCCCTCCCTCCTTTCCTTCCTCCTTCCCTCCCTTCCTTCCTTCCTTGCTTCCTTCCTTCCTTACCTCCTTCTTTCCCCTCTTGATATACTGACATCTATGTTTAGGTTCATAATTTGGCTAAGTTCAGGTCACTAGTTGGAAACACCATTACAAGAAGAGCAAATACAGTTTTGTCTTTCTTTCTTTCTTTTTTTTTTTTTTAAAGCAATTGGGGTTAAGTAACTTGCTCAAGGTTACACAGCCAGTCATGATTTTTGTGTGGGTGCACATTTTCTGAGGCCGGATTCGATCTCGGGTCATCCCAACTCCGAGGCCGGCACTCTTACTCACTGTGCCACCTAGCCACCCCCAGTTTTGTCTTCTTTTGTTCATTATTGTTGTTCAGTCATTTTTCATTAGTGTCCAACTCTTTGTGACCCCATTTGGGGTTTTCTTGGCAAAGATAATGGAATAGTTTGTCCTTTAGTTCTCCAGTTCATTTTATACATGAGGAAACTGAGGTGAACCGGGTTAAGTGACTTGTCCAGGGTCACATAACTAATAAGTACCTGAGGCCACATTTGAATTCAGGTCTTCTTGACTCCAGGCCTGGTGCTCTATCTACTGCACCACCCAATGGCCTTTTCTTTGCTCAGATGGTCAGAAATTTGAAGTTACCAGACATATGACAGGTCTGGGCTCTGGACTCATGCTCCCTGGTGGACATTATTTCCCCAGGCTACAATTCTTCTGTAACATTCTCCTAACCTTTAATTCTTCTGTAATCTTAAAAGTTGACAGGCTTTCAAGGGCCACCAAGTACAGTAACAAATTAATGATCACACTACTGGTATGAACTAGAGGCAGGATTAAAATTCAGATCTTCCTGGTTGCAAGACCAGTCCTCTATCCTTGACTCTCTTTTTGTTGATGTTCAGTCATTTTAGTCGTGTCTCCATGACCCCATTTGGGGTTTTCTTTGCAAAGATACTGAAGTGGTTTACCATCCCCTTCTCCAGCTCATTTTTCAGATGAAGAAACTGAAGCAAACAGGGTTAAGTGACTTGTTCAGGGTCACACAGCTAGTAAGTGTCTGAGGTTGGATTTGAACTCAGGACTTCCTGACTACTGGCCCAGTGCTCTATCCACTGTGCCACATAGCTGCCTCTGCCCCCATTAATCTCCGCTGTCTCCCAAATAGAGAACCAAAGGGTTCATTTTCTGCATTACCAGGAAACTTTTCCACAAGAAGTCATTTTTTCCTTTAAAATAGTATTTTTCCAGTTACATGTAAAGACAATTTTTAACAATTTTTTAAAATTAAATTTTGAGTCCCAAATTTTCTCCCTCCCTCCTCCCTAAGATGGTAAACAATTTGTTATGTCATGTAGTCACAAGGAGTCTTGAGTAATTGAATTCTTTAGCGCATGTATAAGCCTAAAAAAGAAATAAGGACAAAAAATTGTTTTGGATCATGGTGATTAAGAGCTAAGACCCATCTAGTCTTATCCCTTCCTTTCACAGGTGAGGAAACTGAGGTCTAGAGGAAGGAAATGATTTGCTCAAAATCGCACAGATAGTAACAACACAAAGCTGAATTTGAACCTCAGCCTGACTTTGGAGACTACTCTACCAGACGGCACTAACAAGTATTAGGCAGAAGAGCTGAGATTCAGACCTAGCCCCCCCATTTCCCCTTTCCCCCTCCCCTTACTTTTTCCTCCTTTCTTCCCTTTCCACCTTTCTCAACACTGCCCCCCTCCCCCCCCATTCACTATTCACAGAGTTTAGGAGAGTAGAGAAGAGAGACATTTGAAACTCCAGAATGACTAGGCAAATGATCTATCCTGGGAAATGAAGACCCATGATGCTGTGATTTAAATCAATGGGAAAGCAAGGTTTAACTCACCTCCCTGACCCTTCCTCGGCCAGTGTTACCTTGGGGTGGCTACAGCACTCCCCAAGTAGTAGTAAATTTAAAGGATTTTTGATAGCCTAGAAGGCCTCTAAAGTCTCTACCAAATCCAAATCCACTATCCTATGATTCATTGGCAAGGAATACATTTTTAGTGAAATGATACTTAGTCTGGTTTGCTTTATGCAAATGTCTTTCTGAGTCTGGGGTTTTGGGGGTTTTTTGGAGCATGGGCTACAGTTTGAACAATAGGTTGCTGGCTCCCTCTAGTGTCTGCCTGCTGTCTTTGCATGCCTGCTAACCGGGAGCCATACTATTTCAACTGGACAGAAGGCACAAACCGGTTATGCTCAGGAAAAAAAAAAAGGTCTTTTCATGCATTTCAGATTTGAAATAATGGGCTGTTTTCTATGACAGCACTCCCAGCTCTTGTAGGATGTGTGTAATCAGGGTTGGGGAACTGGAGGTATCAGACTGGTCACACGGATTGCTTCCTGAGCAAAATTTCTTTTACAAAAATTTCAGAGATGCTCAGGGAGCATGGTGACATACTGGAGACCCAGTATGAAAGTCACTTTCTAGGCGTCAGTGGGTATAGGAAGCAGAACACCAAGCCGCCTGGATTTTGTTATCTGTTTTTACAATGGAAAGGTTGGACTACAGCAGGGGATTCTTTTATTTGGTGGGGGTGGGGGTAGGGGGGGGTTGGAGGTGGGAGGACGAGGACCAGCATTATTTTATTTTGCAATTTGACAAATCAAAAATCTTTGTTAAGCATATGCCAATACCCTAAATTCCAGTAATACTTAAATATTAAATACTTACTTAAAATATCTTATGGTAGAGCAGGGATTCTTAACCTGGGGTCCATGGATAGATTTCAGGGGGTCCATGAACTTGGATGGAAAAAATGCACCCTGATTTTTACTAACCTTGACTGAAAGTTACCATTTCCCTCAATTACTTAAAAAATAATATTTTGAGGAGTCCATAGAATTTGATTAGTCAATAGAAGGAGTTCATCACACAACAGATAAGAACTCTTGAATTAGAATTCAGTGCTTATTAAACTGTGGGTCATGACCATATATGTGGGAGTTTGTAATGGTGATGGAATTTAAAGATCCCCTTGTATTGGCTTGGTTTTGGGGTTAAATGTTAAAACCCAGAGCTTGTGATTGTGGGATGGACTTGTTGACACGAAGAGAGGGGGCTGAACTGAGAGGAGCTGGTGCCGTGGATAGAAAGGCCTAAGCAGAGAGAGGCCAGAAGAACTTTTGGGAGCAGCATCATGGAGGCAGAGAGAGAATTGCTGGGGTGAGAGTTGCTGCAAGAGAGAGAGAACTGCCAGCCAAAGCCACCTGGACAGCTGAGGGCCAGTTGGAACTGCCCAGGACTTTTGAGAACTGCTACCAAGAGCTGCCAAGAACTGAGGAGGCATGACTGTGATGCTGGTATTTTTTTCTGTCTGTTTTTATGTTACTTTGCCAGATTTGTCTGCTGGTAAAGGACAGTGCTGTTGTTGCAGAGGTCCTGTTGGTTCAGAAGCCCTGAAGGGGAATTTTCTTGTTGTATGTTTACAGAAATCCTGGAGGAGGGTCTTGCTGATGTTTTCAGGGATCCTGAGACTGTTCTGTAGGCAGAGAGTGAATTGATGAGGATGCTGGCAATGTATCTTGTGGTTTTGTTAAGCTTTGTCTCCCAAGGAGCAGAGATTGCTGAGAACTTGCCTCGTGTCAAGATGAAGAAAAGACCTCTCCTTGGGCATTGAATGCTGTGATGATATGATGATAACCTTGTTGTGGCTCAGGGGTAGATGGCCTTTGTGCTCTCCACTGCCCCTTTGAAAAGGTGCTTGGTGGTAACTGATGATAATTGTAATTCAGTTGTGATCCAGGGTTGGAGTACTTTGATTTTTGTGTTTTGTGACTGACCAAATGAATGTACTGTACCAAAATGAATGTTTATGATTGGAAACTAATCTCCAGTTAATAGAAAACTTTGTGATTTTTCTTTTGCTTTTTTTTTTTTTGGAGGGGGAGGAAGGTCAGTTGCAGTTAAGTGACTTGCCCAAGGTCACACAGCTAGTAAGTGTGTTAAGTGTCTGAGGCCATATTTGAACTCAGGTCCTCCTGACTCCAGGGCCGGTGCTCTATTCACTCTGCCACCTAGCCAACCCAAGACTTTGTGATTGACTAAATGAATGTACTGCCCAGGGGTGGAGTACTTGGGCCTTATTACTTTGTGATTGAATTGAGGACTTACTAAATTATTGAGTTACACATGATGAATGCTGTATTTTGATTTTCTGTCAATGTTTTGCCTTAATCTGTCACTGAATAAATGGAGTTTGCTATGCTCATAACCTGAACCTGTAAGTTGCTTGTGCTTGGCATTACAGAGTTGTGAAAAATTTGGCAATAGTCAAAGGTTTCTGAATGTGCAATGACTAAAAATTAATTCAAAATCAAAGGCATAATGAATCTAAGCTGTTTTTCACAGTGCTTACCAATGTTGCATTGCACGACTTCATTACAGCCTTGGTTCTGAACACAAAGCATGTGCACTTTGCCTTCGTATCACTCAATGCCAGCTAATACTGCCAGAAATACCTTGGTTCAGATTCGAGTGTTTCTACAGTGTTTTTATTGTACATACAAAGTTTTCTGCTTTTACAGAAGCATAATAACTTAATTTCAGAAAATAATGGCTTTTAATATTTCCCTACCATCATTCCTCAGCATTGAAATACCAATTTAGGATATCTTTGGGTTATATTGTGCTAGAATGTTTGATTCAAAAAATTTCTGTTATCTCTTTCTTCTACAGAAATGTGTTTAATTGCAGCAAGTAAAGACAAATGCCCTTTAATAATATTTCTCCATCAACGTTTTATGTGTATGTAAGTATGACTACCAATTTTTAAAATTAAGTACAAACAAATGTAATTTCATAAACTAAAGCTAGTATTTATTTGAGAAAGTATTAGCAATGTTTATTTATATTTTAAGACAAAAATATTTTTTGGTTATGAATAAGTGACTAAATTTAGCCAGAAGAAGTAAAAATACTGATGACAATGTGGCAGAGTCTCCATTACCAGGTTGTAGTCTGCCTGAATTGACAAAAAAAAGAAAATGTGGTGAATAATTTTTACAGTATAGATTTACTTCTAATAATGATGATGGTGTGGAAAAATCTCTTTGCTTAATTTGTAGTGAAATTTTGGCTGTGGAGAGAATGAAACCAGCCAAACTAAAATGGAATCTACCAGGCATGCAATGTAGTTCAATAAATCAAAAAATATTTTGAATGACTTTTAAAATCTTCAAATAAAGAAAAAAATGCTTTAAGAAATTTGTTACTGTCTGTGAAAAGTATTCACTTATGAAGTTTCTTATTTAATTGTAAAAAGTAAAGCTCTGTGCAATAGGAGAAGATCTCATGTTACCTACTGCTATTAAAATATCAGAAATAGTTCATGGGAAAAAATATGGGGATGAAATTTGTAAAATTCCTTTATTGAATGATGCTATTTACAAAAATATTACTGAAATTAGTAATGACCAATTCCAACAGCTTATTACCAGGCTTAAGGGCAGCCCAAAGTTTGCAATTCAGTTAGATGAAACAACTGATATTTCTAACATGGAATTGTTGTTACTTTATCTAAGAAATGTTCATGAAGGAAGTATACATGAGAAATTGTTTTGTCGCCCTTTGGAAGGACACACAAAAGGGGAAGATAAATATCTTTTTTGTTGTTGTTGTTATTAAGAAATCAATGTTTATTTTCAATCAACATTTTTCCAACACTATTAGAGCATCTTGGTTTTAAGACCACTTTGGTAGTTCCTACCCACTCAGTGGCCTGAGCAGTAGGAGCAGAAGACCAGTCCTCAGTAGCTGACTGAGCACTCCAGTCTTCAGTGGGGAACTGCTGAATGGGCACAGATGGCACTTGTACTCTCTCGGACCAATTAGCCACCTCTGGTTGAGTAGCAGTGAATTCTGGGGCGGGGCAGTCCATTCACATGAAACTCCTCTTTTGTAGCCTTCTCAGCTACACTCTGCTTTTCCTTTTCAATCTCCTCTGGATCCCTGTAGAAGTAAAGAGTAGGCAGAACCTCCCATGGGTGTTCCCAGGAGATGGTACCACCCATCCTCAGGACTTCATGGGCTAGTATCCACCACATCAGATCCACAGAGTGAGCTCCCTTGTTGTTACATGGAATGGCGATGTCCACATAGGGAAGTGGGGAGTCTGTGTTGCACAGGGCAATGGTTGGGAGGTTAACATACGATGCTTCAGTCAGAGGCTGGTGATCTGCCTGAGGATCAGTGACCATCAAGAGGAGAGGCTCCCTGAAAGCTGCCTGGATCTGGTTGATGAAGGTGCCTGGTGTGAAACGTCCAGCAATAGATGTGACTCCAGTGGCAGCAGCAAATTTCAGAACAGCTCATTGGCTAGTGTTCCTGAATGAGATGACACTCAACACGACTGGGTTTTCAATAGCATGAGCTGCTAGCAGAAGTTTTTCCCAAGTTCTCTTCAAATTAATGATGTAGATGCCATCACTCTTTCTTTTGTAGATATACTGTTCCATCTGGAAGTCCAAATTGGTGCCACCCAAATGGGTTCCTGCAGCCAGGAACTTGAGGACATCCTCCTCCTTCATCTGCAGGACAGCTAGGGCTCTGGACATTGTGAAAGTTTCCCTTTAAAGTTATTACAGAAACTGAGAATAATGCTGTGTGGAACCCTCCTTGGGTCAGCGAGGAAAGGGGGAAGATAAATATCTTAAAGTGGTTGAATTTTTCACAAATGAAGGTTTATAGTGGAAAAAATGTGTTGGAGTCTGTACAGATGGTACTGGAGCAATGATGAGTGAGGATGTTGGATTTGTAGCAAAAGTTAAAGCTGATGGCAAAATATCACTTACTCGCTGTGTGATCATCCATCAGGAGTCACTTGTAGCCAAAAAATTATCACTAGAGTTAGCTGTACTTCATGATACCATCAAAATCATTAACTTAATGAAAAGCTGTGCCCTTAATAGTTGTTTGTTTTCAAACCTTTGGAAAGACTTGGACTACAAAAAGACTTGGATTACAAAAGCTTATTACTAAACAGATTATTGAAATTGAAAGATGAAGTTGTTATATTTTTGACTGAGAGAAATCTGATTTTGTTCATTTTTTTCATAATGACTTATGGCTTTCAAAACTGTTATTTGTCAGATATTTTTGAAAAATTCAGTGATTTAAATGTGTCACTTCAAGGAAAGAAAATTGCAACATATTTATGTCAAAAGATAAAATGGAAAGTTTTACTAAAAAAGTTAACATATGGAAGAATAGGGTGGAAGATGGTTCTTTAGAAATGTTTACAGCTACAGATGATTTTGTGATCGAAATTAACCTTCCCCAAGATTTAATTGTAAGAGTTATAATTGATCATATGAAGTGCCTAGAGACACAGTTTTAGAAATACTTTCCTTCAAATTTTGATTCTAAAAAACCAAGTTGGGTTCATAAACCAAACTCAATTAAAACCAAAAAACCATCAGTTATCTGCCATTAAAAGTTCAAGAAGAATTTGCCAAGTTATCAAGTGACAGAAATTTGGAACTTTAAGTTTCCTAAAAAATTGTTAAATGAATTTTGGCTTGAGATTAGAACATAATTTCCAGCAATTTCTGAAATGGCCATAAACATACTTCTGCCCCTTTATATTCCATATTTATGTGAAGTGGCATTCTCAGCATTGACAATTATAAAATAAAAATATCAACCAACTCTGAAAAACATTGAAAATGCTCTGTGTCCTGCAGTATCAAATATTCTGCCAAGATTTAATTCTTTATGTAAAAATAAACAAGTATATCCATCTCATTAGTATGCAAATTTGTTTTTGTCTTTAATAAGTGGTAAAATCATATGTATACCAAAGATTTGTTTTAAAATAATTTTCTTTATGATTTATTATCAACAAATGTTTGAGTAGACCTATTTTATATACTTACATATCCAGGGTCGTGTAAAAATTTCTCAGGTGAAAAGGGATCATGAGTGTAAAAAATTTAATCTAAGGGCCTCTAGGTGGCGACATAGTGCACAAAGCACCAGGCCCAGAGTCCAAAAGACTCTTCCTGAGTTCAAACACTAACAGTGTGACCCTGGGCAAGTCACATCACCCTATTTGTCTCATCTGTAAAATGAGCTGGGGAAAGAAATAGCAAACCTCTCTAGTATCAGGTCACAAAGAGTCAGACATGACAAACAGCAAGGGCATCTCATTTAGCTCTAATGTTCTATAATGACTGTGATAAGAACTTTGGACTATGTCAGGGCTGAGTTTGGATTGAATCATGAAATTCCGAGATTTTCCTGCTAATCTCCTTCTTTTTCCCTTCTGATGTTTCCACTCCAAGCTTTCAGTGTCGGTGTGATTCTCCCTACCCATTCTGGCATTGCACCTAGTTCCCCTCCTCCTACCTCCCTAGGGTGTGCTGGTAAATATTTAGCAACCAATGCTCCAGGGAGAAAAAAAATGTATGCAGGATACACTTTTTGAATTTAATCTTCATTATTAACATTTTCTCCATCACTTTCTAAAGTCTAGAAAATCAACAAAACAATAACTCAAACCCTGATTTGTGGCATTTGCCAATTTCCAAAATGTAAATGCTCATGCTGAAAATTTAACAATTGATTTTTGATTGGAGCTGGCTCTATCATATCCTGGATGTCCCTGACCTTCTTTCCCTTGCTCCTTTTCAAAATCTGCCTCTGTCTTCTTTGTCCCCTTCTCTCTGTGCTCTCCTCTGTTGAGAAAAATGGATAAACTGGTCCATACATTAAAGCGATAATAGAGACTAGTGAATTGATGGGCTCACCCAGTTAAAATATCTGCATATTAAATGAAACTTTCTGGGGACAATTACTGTAAAGTTATAAAATGATGGAAATGTTAGGTGGAGTAGAAGGCTGGCAAGGGAAGCATTTTGGAGCAGGTGGGGCCTTCCAAGAACTTTGCAAGTGTGTGGGATAAAAAAAACCCATTGAAAATTTAATAAAAAAAACTCAGAGCCTTCTCAGAATAAAGACAGGAAATTTTTATTCTCTTCCCCCATGGAAAGAGGGCAGTCCTCTCCATGATAGATCAGTGAGAGGAGGCATGTTACAGAAGACAGAACAAGAATTTATACCCTAAGGAAGTCAAATCCCCTCCCCCCCAATCCCTTCTCCCATTGGCTGGGAAGTGGGCAGGGAAACAGGGTATTGTTCATGTCCTTCTTTGGCAAATGTTAAATCGTGGGGGGGGGGGGAGGTTGCAAGTAAGGGTGGAGGTCGAAAACCCCTAAAGGGCCTAATGCTGATAAGGGTGTGGCAAACAAGGGTAGAGGTCTAAAGACTCCTGAAAGTGGCCTTACTGCTAATGTGGTGGTAGCAAAGAAGGGGGAAGGGTGAAACCAAAACTCAAGCCTGCCACTAGATTCCAGGATATAGTCTGAGAAGTTTTGCACATCCCCAACTCATAAGTTATGACAAGTGGGCAAATCCACCTCCACATAGGAGTAATTCTATCCATCTAAATGTAGCCCAAACCCCTTTAACTGGATTGGTTTCTGCTTTCAGAGAAAAGGCTACAGATCTGGGTGTCCGAAGGTGAAAATTAGGATATGCTGATTGAATTGAGGACATGGAAGGACAGTGACAGATTTAGATGATTTTATTAAGTATTTAAAAGTCTTTTTTCATTACTAGTAAGATATTATTAATGAATTATCCCACTATTATATTTGCATTGCTAATATGCTAAAATAATACCAATATAGTAATATATTATTATGTTTGTGTTGATATATCCACATGCATATAGAGAACTGTGATTAGTCTTATCATTTTCAGCTATCTCAATCCTGGCCAACCCAACTGGTAAAATTAAAGTAGTAGTAGTAGTAGTAATAATAATAATAATAATAAGAAGAAGAAGAAGAAGAAGAAGAAAGCTACATATAATGTTTTGCAGTTTGTGATATATTTTCAGTTATTAATCTCTTGCTCTAAAATCCTATGAGTCTATGATAACAACTTTGCAATAATAATAGAATTTACATAGAGCTTTAAGATTTGCAAAGTACTTACAAATATTATCTTATGTTTTAAATTTTCACAAATACCCTAGGAAGTAAGTACTAATGGATGAGGTGCAGGCTCTGGGAATCCCCTTGAGCTCTCCTTGAATCTTTGAGGTACAGGATCTGGAAACCCCCCTTGAACTCTGATTAAATCATCCCATTTGATGAGGCATTTGCATGAGGTCATAAGCCTTACATTGTGGCTGGGCCCAGACCTCTGTTACTAGCCTCCATCTGTTACTAGGACTCCATTGTCCATCTACTTCCCACCCTTGGACCCATCAAAATATCAATCCACACTTGAACTGGCCTAGACCACCACTCTCTATAGTTTCTAGGTAGCCTCCAGCAACTTCCCACCCTTAATCACTCATTGACTTCAACTGACTTCTCCTGAAGACCTTCCCCAAACTCCTCTAGACCACGCCTAGATTCCTCCCACAACTTTCTGTATATAAGATCCCATCTTCCCTCCATGTATGTGAGAGCATCGTAGAATGACCTAGCACAGACTTACTCTGCGTCCAGTATAAGCAAACTTTAATAAACTTTACTTTTCTTTGGCTGAGAGAAGACTTGAGTAAGTCTGTGCTAGGTCATTCTATGGCAGCCACCACCAGCTGGAGGGACTTCAGATCACCAGCAGCTGTGGCAGTTTCCAGAATTATCAACCCATAGATGCTAAGGGCTGAGCTTGGTTCCCAGAGTGCTGTGCCTTCCCTTCCTCCCAGCCTGCCAGGTTGTCTTCAGTGGGAGATTAGCTTCTCTGTATCATTTTGTGGGTTCTATAGCTCCAAAGTTTGTTTAGAGTCATTTTTTACATGAATTGCGGGAAGTGGGAGCGGGAGTCCTGAGGAAGTACTGTTTCTATTCTGCCATCTTTGACTCTACCTGGGTCTTGACATTTTATTATGGGGAATTTTGAGTCTAAAGGTATTTTAAAAATTATTTGCCTCTAAATCAAAGGCTTAAACATCATGTGTCATACCCTCCTTTGGCAGTGTGGTGAAGCCTACGGACCCTTTTCAGAATAACAGTTTTAAATACATAAAATAAAATGCCTAGGATTGCAAAGGAAATCAATTACATTGAAAAATACTTAACAGAATATATTTTCTAAGGTTTATGGGCTCAAGGTTAAGATCTCCTGTAAGTCAAAGGCTATGAAGAGGCAGTTTTCAAAGGAAGAAATCTAAGCTATCAACAACCATTTGAAAAAATGCCCCAAATCACCAATAATTAGAGAAATTCTAATGAAAGAAACTCTAATATTCCACTTCACATCCATCAAATTGACAAAGATGACAAAAATAAAAAACAACAGTTGTTAAAGGGATATGAGAAGGCAGACACACTAATGCATTGTTGGTGGAACTATAGATTTGTCCAACTGTTCCAGAAAGCAGTTTGGAACCATGCCCAAAAAGTCACTAAACTCTACTAGGCCTATACCCAAATGAGATCAAAGAGGGGACAAAATATTCATCCATACGAAAACATTTATGGAAGCTTTTTATTATAGTAAAGAACTGAAATCTAAGATGGTACCCATGGATTCGGGAATGACTAAATAAATTGAGGAATGGAATATTATTGCATCATTAGAAAGGATGAAAATGCAGCTTCAGAGAAACTTTGGAAGATTTGAATGTAATGATGCAAAGAGAAGGCAGCAGAACTGTAAGAATAATTAATACAAAGACAGAAACTATAAGGAAAACCAATTTTGAAATCTGTAAGGACTTTAATCAATGTAATGACCATCCACTATTCCAGAGGACCTTTGATGAAGCCTACTAACCACAAGAGGGGATGGAGTCAAGATGCAGAATAAAATACACATTTTAAAATAAGGTCAATGTGGGCATTTGTTTTTCTTGACTGTACATTTGTTAAGAAATTTTTTTTCTTTCATTTTTGGAGTGGGAAGAAAAGAGAGGGAGACTCTTAGTAAAGAGAGCTTTAAGGAAGTCCCTCAAAAAGAAAGGAAAGGAGTCACTGACGTTTTTATTAATGCACAAAAAAGAAGAAAGGAAGACCAGAAAGAATCATAGACATGCAGTACAGTTTTGACAGTTACATGCTGAATTATCATATATTTTTGAAGAAAAGCAAGTTGTACATGATAGAGATTCAGTTTTATGTACAATCCTCTTTTTATGTACTGTAGTATATATGGAAGTGCTCACTTTTATTTGGTGTTTAAGTTCAGAATAAGAAAATAAATTTAAATGAAAAAATAAGTGTTATTGGATTTGAAGTCTGGAGGGACCTTACAGGTCATTTAATTTAATCTCCTCTGCTGTAGAGATGTGGAAACTAAGATCCAGGGTTTTCTGATTTGCTTAAAGTAATATAGGTATTAATAATAGAGTCAAGTTTTGAATTCAAGTCCTCCTATTCTAAATCCACCACCTCTGATGGTGACATTTCAGGCATGGTAAGTAGGGCAGTTTTGAGTAGGGGGAATGGTATTATTGAGAGTGTTATCAGAAAAAGAAAGTCTGAAAATGAAGGTGGTAAAGGTATCAGAGAGGCAATTAAAATAAAGTGCTAGGCCAGGAGTCAGAAAGAATCGTCTTTGTGAGTTCAAATATGGCCTCAGACACTTACTAGCTGCATGACTCACTTCACCTTTTTTGCCTCAGTTTCTTCATCTGTAAAATGAGCTAGAGAAGGAAATGGCAAACCATTTTAGTATCTTTGCCAAGAAAACTCCAAATGGTCATGAAGAGTCAGACACAACTGAAATGACTGAACAACAACAACAAAGGTATCAGAAATAAATTTAGTGCTATTCATAATTTTGCTCCTCACTAGGCCTTATCTGCACTGATGGATGGGCCAGTGGTCATCAGTCTCTTCTGCCCCTCCATACTTTACTAAATAATTAAGTAACTCTCAGTCACCTGATGCCTTCTCTGATAGTCTCTTCAACTTTTTTTCATTAATCTGTTCTGTTTTAACATTGTTCAAGATGTTTTACATTGTACAAGACCACCTGATCAGGAACAGCTAAGTATCGAGTCCATTGAAGTGACTCTTAAGATAATTCAATAAATGTTTACTCCTTTGTTTCAATCCAAATATTCCCTGCTTCCTGGCTTTGTCTGTATTGGACCACAAGGACCTACCTGGACACCACAGAGGTCATTCACCATGTCCTTATTTTCCCTACCCTCTAGGTTCTTATCACTGCTGGTGAGGCTCCATTAAATATTTTCTTTAATGGAGTATTTAGAAATTATTTTAATTTCTTTTGGTAATGGCATCACTGATGTTTTCCCTCCCTCTCACCTCTTCCCTTTGCCTATCTCTTTGCTTTACAGGGCAGTTAGATGGTTCAGGGGCTTTTTGTTTGTTTGTTTGTTTTGTTTTGTTTTTAAGTCCCAAATTCAAATCAGGCCTCAGACACTTACTAACTGTGTGACCTTGGGCAGATTACTTAGCCTCTGTTTCCTTGACTGTAAAATGTAGACAATAATAGCACCCACCTCCCAGGGCTGATATTTATAAACTTAGCACAATATCTGGTGAAGAGGTAGAGGAAGTTTGGGGTTGGGCTGTCCAGAAAGAATTCAGGGGGCAGATGTTCTCCTGTCAGGACTAGCTATTGTTATTATTATTAATTCTATTATCTCAGTTAATCATGTAACTTGAGAAAACAAGATCCCAATTTGAAAAATAATTGCTCCCAGGTGGACAGACTCAAGATGGCAGAGTAGAAACAGGACTTCCTCGTGGCACAGGCTCCCACCCCTTCCAATTCATGTAACAGGGGACTCTGAACAACCTCTGGAGCTACAGAACCCACAAAATGAAACAGAGAAGCTAATTTCCCTCTGAGGACAGTGCAGCAGCCTGGCAGGGAATGGCCAGCCCAGCACTCTGGGGGCCAACCCCAGCCCCACTCGAGCTGGAGGTATTAGCCCCAGGGAAGGCCTGACCAGCCACTGGCTGGAGGGACCCCAGAACACCAGCAGCTGTGGTGGTTTCCAGAATTGTCAACCCATAGATGCTAAGGACAAAATGAGAGGTCAGTGCAGTGTGGACTTTGGGATCCAGTAGTTTGGGAGTGTGGTTGGCCTTTATCCCTGTGGCTGAGGTGCCACAGCCATGCAGCTGCTGCCATGTGGCAGTTTCAGCTCCTGGCCTGCAGACTGTAGGGGAACCAAGCAACAAGTCTGAGGGGTAATCACTCTTGCTTTAACCTGCTTGGATCTGGATTGTGATCTAGTGTGGAGGTCCTGGGGTGTGTGACCAGTTTGCTAAAGCATGTGGAGGCTTCAGAGAGGGCACCCAACTAATACCTCTGGCAGCTGAGGAAACCCCAGCAATTGGGATAAAGCTCCCCTGTCTGGTAGCAGAGGCCTACTGTGGCAAAAAGCCCAGGGGTCAAGTGATTGAGTGGCAACATGAGCAGGCAAAGGAAGCAAAGCAAACAGAGCAACCCAACTTTACACTCCTATTTTTGGGGACAAAAAGGATCAAATCATGGAACAGGAGGAAGACAGTGAAGTCAGAACTCCTGCACCAAAAGCTTCCAAGAAAAATACGAGCTGGTTACAGGCCATAGAAGACCTTAAGAAAGATTTTGACAACCATATAAGAGAAATGGAGGAAAAATTGGGAAGAGAAATGAGAACAATGCAAGAAAATTATGAAATGAGAGTCAACAACATGAGTGAAGAAAATAATACCTTAAAAAATAGACTAACTCAAATGGCAAAAGAGGCTCAAAAAGGCAATGAGGAGAAGAATGCCTAAAAAAGCCAAATTTGCCAGATGGAAAAAAAATCTCAAAAGCTCACTGAAAAGAATCATTCCTTTAGAATTACATTGGAACAAATGGAAGCTAGTGACTTTATGAGAAATCAAGATACTATTAAACAGATCCAAACAAATGGAAAAATAGAAGGCAATGTGAAATATCTCATTGGGAAAAGCACTAACCTGGAAAATAGATCCAGGAGAGATCATTTAAAAATGATTGGACTACCTGAAAGCCATGATCAAAAAAAGAACCTAGAAATCATCCTTCAAGAAATTCTCAAGGAAAACTGCCCTGATGTTTTAGAACCAGAGGGCAAAATAGAGGTTGTAGGAATCCACCAATCACCTCCTGAAAAAGATCCCAAAAAGAAAACTCCTAGGAATATTACAGCCAGGTTCCAGAATTCCCAGATCAAGGAGAAAATATTACAAGCAGCCAGAAAGAAACAATTTGAATATTGTGGAAACACAATCAGGATAACATAGGATGTATTGAAGGATTGAAGGGCTTGGAATATGATATTCTGGAGGTCAAAGGAGCTGGGATTAAAACCAAGAATCACCTACCCAGCAAAACTGAGTATCATGTTTCAGGGAAAAATATGGTCATTCAGTGGAATAGAGGACTTTCAAGCATTCTTTTTTTTTCTTTTTTTTTTCCTATTCTTTATGTTTATTTATAAAGTAGTTTTTAGTACAATTTACATGTATTAAATACTTGTCATTTAAAATTCATCTGCCACATTGTTAAACTATTGCTCATTAGCTATATTCATGTTATTTTATGAGTGACTATCATCTTCATCTCAGTTAAAAAAAAAACCAAAAGGAGAACTGCTTATCAGGTATATAGTTTATAATCTTTGGATCAAAGAGCTAAGTCAATGCAATTACAAATCTCATTTACACTGATGAAACTGTAGCTTGAGCAGCTAGAAATATACCTGTACCTATGTTAAAGTCTCTGCATTTATTTGGCATTGAACACTGCCAAATATTTGTACTACTAAACCAGTAAAACAAAAACTCTATACACACAAATATGAATTGCTGAAAAATGATACAGAAATAATAATTTAAAAATACAAACCCTTTTATATTTGGAGAAAAATATAGGAAACTTTACTGCAAATTTGTATATTCATTATATGTATGATTCCATTTTAGTTATTTGAATTTTTCTAAATATTAATGTTATAATTTTATCATTTGTACTCTGCATTATACTCCAAATGTAAGTTATGTGTTAATGAAAACCTGAATCATTTGGGCATTTAATGAAATGATTTTGAGGTACTTCTAAAGCCTACTCAATAGTAATGCAAAACAACTTTCCACAGCTATATGACAAATTGTCAGCCTTGAATACTGTATTTTTCTTTTAACTTCTTCTCGTGCTCTGTCACCTCTTAGCTCTTCAGAAATTACTTAATGAAGAAAGGTCTTTAAGTGCGTGCGTGCGTGTGTGTGTGTGTGTGTGTGTGTGTGTGTGTGACTGATTCACTTGAAAAACATATATTTGATAGTAGTGGCCACTTGGATATAATCATAGAAAGAACAAATAGAGAAATGAGAGACCTATACTTTGTTAAACTTTTTAATAGAATGAATGTTTTCTAGATAAGAAACACTGTGCTACCTTGTTCTTCAGTCTTACTAAAATTTTATCTCATACAAAAATATATGGAGAATTTTTCAGTTTGTCTCATCCTTATTTAGAGTAAATTAGATTGTTCCAGTAGAATGCAAACTCATTGAGGGCAGGCAGAGGCTCTTATTTCTTTTTGGTTTTTGTATCACTTGCAACCTAGGTCAGTACCTGGTACACATTCAGTGTTTAATAAATTCTTGCCTGCTGTTGTTGCAGTAACATCTAAGTTTATTGCAATAACCTATTCATCATGAAGTCTGCACTGATTACACGCCTAATCATGTTCACTGAACCTTCACAAAAAAATTCAGCACATTAACCCATGTGATGCCAATAAAGAAAAGAATAAAGTAGTTTTATAAAAATCTCAAATAGCTCACTTCCAAAGTAACTTGACCTATAAAAACCAATAGCAGAGGTTATTTTTAAGTACAATACTCTGAAAATAAGTGCAATAGTTTTAATATGCAATCCCAAAATTTTAGTTTTTCAAAACATGTAGAATAATAAATATGGTCCTGTTCAGTTCTGTCATAATGATGAAATAATCACTAATTAACCCTGTATTTTATTAGCTAATTGCTCAAAAATTCCAACTGTCCTATTAAAATGACTTTCAGAAAAATAGGACATCCCAAATTTTAAGTTTGAGCAGACAAAAAAACTGGAAGGCAATGTGTTCATCAAAAATAGATCTGTGAAAAACCTACATAAAATAAAATTTTATGTAAATTTCTTTTTCTTATGAAAAGAGGCACTTAGTGTATAGAACTGAAGTTTCAGTACAATAAACATCCTATGGACTTTCCTATTATGCAAAAGGCATTTTTTACAGTTTCATCACAAAAATACAATTTTTTTGAGCAGTCAGTTGAGATGCAGTGGTGACTGATGATCTATAGCTTGAGTAAAACACAATTCTTCGGAAATCACAAAAGCAATATGGAGTCAGAATATTTCTGTGCCATCAAGGCCATTCCAAATGACAAAACCAACACTTCCAAGTATAGCTTTTAATAATTGGTCCGAAGTTTTTTGTTCTCTTCTCGTAGTCTCTCAATTTCAGCTACTAAACTTTCATTGACTGAGTACCGTTCAAGTAAGGAGTGCATTTCATTCAATTGCATATGGAACTGTTTAATCATCTCCACTTGCAAATTTACAATGTCACGATGACATGCTTCCCTAAAGTCATCCAATGTGTCCTGTATCATGTTCTGGATAAAATGGATTTGAACATATGTCAGCGGCATATTTGATCTGTTGTTACCAATAGTATCTGCTATTTTTTCTGAAAGTGAATTGGCAACTCCAGAAGTTACAGAAGATGTTATCTTTGGGTTAGCTATGGTAGTTCCATTGATTGGGGATTCATGTGTCAAATGGCCTTGAATTTCTCTGTCTGGCCGTTCTGTTTTCTCAGGGCTTCTTGTTGCATTCAATATTGGGGAGGTATTCAAATTTCCAGATTCAGCACCAGAGGAGTTGAACTTGACAAGCTGTTTTAAGGGTTCCCTTGATTCCTGTTTTCCCAGCTGTATCCTCTTACTCTCAGCTGCTATGTCTTGAATTTCATTCTCTTCTGTAAGTGGGAATTCCACTGAGCCATGAAGAGAGCTAAGATGTGATCCTGGTGCGTTAGTACTTGATGGTTGTTTTCTTGGTGGAAACATTGCATTTAACTGTGGGAGAAAGTCTAGTCCATCTCCTCTGGCAACAGAGTCCTCACTTGCCTTGTGGACAACAGCATCATCTCTCACTGGTGAGAAGAGGTCCCCTAAACTACTTCTCTCTCCAGAATCATCAAAGCTGGAGAGATCTGAAATTTTTCCACATTCTGTGTCTCTAGATGGAATGACATCTGGATTTGTGCCACGAGGCAAGCCTGATTTGTCTGGAACAGCCACCGATCCTTTCCCTTCAACTGTGGTCATGAGCTGAGATAAAACAGCAGTACCTGATACAGAAGCTGATTCTCTGACAATTCCAGGATTTTGGACTGGTGTGCTGCTGCTCACTTTACCCGTTTTTTTGTTCAAGACAGATTTATTTGAAGATCCTTTATTTAAACTCGACTTAGAAAGGGCAGAAGAGCACTGAAATGTTATACACTGCACAGATGTTTTGTGAGCAAGGACAGTCTTTACTGGAGAATTCAACATCCTTAAGTCATATTGGTATATTTTCCCACGGGAAGATCCAATTGCCAATGTGGCTCCATCAGGCATGAAGTCTACTGCAGTTAGGGGAGCCTCAGCGACTAAAGTTCTTAGTTGTCTGGCCATCACCATGACCAAAGGGAGTACTGGATAAATTGGTAGTTAGGCTGTGCAAAATAATTTCACCACTTATAGATCCAGAAGCAATGTAGCAATCATTCCAATTAAACGTTACACAAGTCACGTCATTTTTATGATCCTTAAGAGATCGATGAAGTCTCTTTGATTTTAAATCCCAAATATTAACAGTGCTATCAAGGCCTCCGCTTACCAGATACATAGATGTAGAGTTTAAGTTTATACATGTCTGCTTTTGCCCTTCCGCCAGCTCTAAAAGTGGAACTGGTTTACACTTGCAACTGGAAATGACTATTTTATCACCACTGGCAGATGCAGTCACCAAAAAATTATTATTGCTACTCCAACACAAAGAGCTGATTCCAAGGGATGATGAATGGGGGTTGAACTGCTCCATCACAGTCATAGAGGATGAGTCCCATATTTTAATATCGTCCCCTGATGAGGCAAATCTGATGCTTTCTTGCATGACTGCACCTTTCCGTCGCCGGGGGTGAGAGTTAGGAAGCCGGCGACGGAGTCCGCGGTCCGGGACCCAGCTCCAGAGCGCGACCGACTTTCAAGCATTCTTGATGAAAAAACCAGAGTTGAATAGAAAATTTGACATTTAGATACAAGAAGCAAAAGAAGCATGAGAAGGTAAACAGAGAAAAGAAATCATAAGGAACCTATCAAAGTTGAACTATTTACATTCCTATATGGAAAAACAATAATTGTAACTTATGAAACTTTTCTCAGTGTGAGAATAATTGAAGGGAATAGTAATTTATATATGTATATATATACATGTGTGTATATATATACACACATATATACCTACATATATACATATATATGTCTATATAGGAGGGTATATGGGTGTATGAATACATATGTGAATGTGTGTATATATGTGTATAAAGGATACATAGAGGACACAGGACCAATTTAATAGGAAGGGATACTTAAAAGGTAAAATTGAGAGGTGAGAGAAGATTATAATGAGAGGAGATGGGGGGAAACAGAATGGGGTAAATTATACCACATAGAAGAGGCAAGGGAAAATGATTACAATGGAGGGGAAAAACAGGAAGGCAAAAGGGAATGGGTCAACCTTATTCTCATTGAATTTGGCTTAGGGAAGGAATGACATACACACTAAATAGGGAATGACATACACACTAAATCTCACCCTACAGGAGAGTAGGGGGGAAGGGGATGAGAGGGGGGATAATGGAAGGGAGGGCAGGCTGGTGGAGAGGGAAGTTGGAAGCACCCACTTTTGAAAAGGGACAGGATCAAAGTAGAGAATAGAACAAGTGGGAGGTGGGATAGGAGGGACGGAAATATAGTCAGTCTTTTACAATATATCTACTATGGAAATGTTTTGCATAGCTACACATGTACAACCTATATTGAATTGCTTAACTTCCCAGTAAGGGTGTGTGACAAGGAAGGAAGAAAATTAATCTGGAATTCAAAGTTTTAAAATCAAATGTTTAAAATATATATACTATTATCAATATTATTTTACTTGTAACTGGGCAATGAGATATACAGACACTCAGGCATAGAGATCCACCATGCCCTACTAGAAAGTTGCAGGGAGTATGGGGGAAGATAAGGGAGAGAGCAGATGGGAGGAGGGGATATCCTGTGGGATCGCTATTTTGGGGTGGTGGGTAGGGGAAAAACGGGGAGAAAATTTGTAACTCAAAATCTTTCAGAAATGAATGATGTAAACTAGAGCATTTGATTAAAAAAAATAATTGCTCCCAAAGTGTCTTCTACAATTTCTCTTATATTCTTTTTCAGGCCCTTATGTCTTCACCTGGATTATTGTAATAACTTCTTTTTTGTTGTTGCTGTTTTTTGTTTGTTTGTTTTTTGAGGGAGGAAGGCAGGGCAATTGGGGTTAAGTGACTTGCCATAGGTCACACAGCTAGTAAGTGTGTCAAGTGTCTGAGGTCACATTTGAACTCAGGTCCTCCTGACTCCAGGGTCAGTGCTCTATTCATTGTGCCACCTAGCTGCCCTGGTAATAACTTCTCAATTGTTCTTGCCTCCAATATCTCCTTTTCCCAATCCATTCTCTGTCCAACTGCCAATTTGATATTCCTAAAGCACAAACACTCTCCTAAAGTGATCTTTTGCCTTTAAGACAAAATATAAGCACTTCTGTTTATCCTTTGAAGTCCTCCATAATCTCCTTCCTACATACCTTCCTAGATTGGCTGATCTCTACTCTTCCTCACACATTCAGTGTTCCAGGTGATTTGTCTAGTGTAAGGCATTGCATCTCCTCCCAGGGGCCCTTTGCAGGTTGTTGACAGGACAAGGATACACTTCTTCCTCACCTCCATCTCTTAGACTCCTTCAAGGCTCAGTTCCAGTGCAACTTCCTATGAGAGGGCCTTTCCTGACCATTCCCCAAGTTGACAGTCTGTCCCATTCCCCAAATCACATGGTATTTTTTTTTTTTTGGTATTTACTTTGTATAAATATGTAATGTTGTTCATGAGAACAAAACCCAAAATCTAAAATAGCTTTAGAAAGAAATTTATTAGGTCATTTGGTAGAGGAAAGAAAGCTAGAAAGGTGTGTCTCCCTCTCATCCGGGCTCTGAAGGGTTTACATTATATAAGATTTGGACAAGGGTGACTGGACAAGAATCATGAACAAGAACTGTTACTGAGAAGGAAACTTGAAAACAAGGTCAATTTAGATAGATATGAATAACTGGAAAGCCAAAACAAAAGAAAGCCCAAAACACAAAGTTGGAAAGATCCATCATAAGTCCTGGGTATGGAAACTAAAACAAGAATGCTTTGGTTGTGTCCTGGACTTGGGGGAACCTAAAATTTCTCATAACAATCTCCAGTATTTTAGAGTTACTGGAATCAGGTGACATTCTGGGAGCAGACAATCTTTAATCACATAGGGTTAGATTTAAACAGTATAATAATTTTTCCCAACAATATAATAAATCATTTTCCCTACAGTAACCAATAGGTGTCACTGTGGATGGTAGAGTTTGAATGAGGAGGACTTTCTAGGAAAGGGAGGGCATGATTTCTCCCATCCATACCTATTTCCTTTCCAAGGGGTGTAGCTTCGTCCTAGTCTTCTCCTGTCCTTCAGAGGGCAGAGAGGTTTTTCCCTAGCCTAAGTTAAAAACAATCCAGCTTGTAGAGATAAAGAGTTCAATTTTAGCCTAGATGGAATAACCCAATCAGGACTGTACTTGTATATGTTTAACAATTGACTCCCTCCCCACCAAAAAAAAAGTATACATGACAAATATTTAAGTTAAATCAGCATTATTAACATTTTCTTCATCACTTTCTTAAAGTCTATAAATCAACAAAACAAACTCGAATATGGATTGACTGATTTCTAAGGTATAAACACTTACACTGAAAATTTAACAATCAGCTCTTGTGACCCAGGACCGAGCCAGCTCCAACACATCACTGACCCAAATCTACATGAATTCTTTTCTGTGAAAATTTAGAGGTCCTAAAAATATAAATTATTGATTTTTTAAAAATCACATACATATAGAACTTAGGCCTCCCAACTATAAAATTTAACCTGCAAATGAATTTCTGACCTATTCAAATTCTTGTGTATTTTTATTTCCAGATCTTTTCCTCCAGGGATTCCTACTCCCTATATTCAAATTAATATTTATTTTAAAAAACCTGAGTTCAGAGCCTATCTTTTTCTATAGAAACTAAAGTTAAGAAATATTAAAATAATAAAAGAAAGGGTAAGTTAGGTGGCACAATGAATAGAGCACCAGTCCTGAAGTGAGGAGGACCTGAGTTCAAATTTGACCTCAGAGACTTGACATTTAACTAGTTGTGTGACCTTGGTCAAGCCACAATTTTTGATTTAGATTTCTCTTCTTTTGGATGAAAAACAGAGAGGAAAGAAAAAAAATATCAAGGAGAAGAAGGTACTTCCTCAGCCATCTAGAATCCAGGTCAGGGGAAAGTTCACCAGTGATTGGTTTTGTCTTATATTCTGGTCATCAATGTCCTGTCTTAGTCTGGTGGCCCAAGATGCTGAGGGTTCTGCTGAAGAGCAGCAATGTTCAACACTATTCTTTTCCTGATCACTGTGCATTTTTTGAAACACAATTCCGAATAAACCCATTTAAGCAGAAAAGCCCCTTCCCTGTTCTGTCACTGAGAAACTGGACTACATTTCCCAGAATCAAGTCCACTACTCCACTTCCCAGCCATCTCCAACCTCTGCTGCTTAGACTCTGGTCATCTTTCTCCCTTTAGAACTCAGGCACCTACACTTGGGACCCTGGTCTCTGAGCACTTAATAAAAAGACTTTTAAAATTCATTGATTTCCAGAGACCCATGCAGCTACTCCTTGGAGATTTCCTCTGTCTATAGAGATTTGTTTCCAAGAACACACTACATATATTTTTGTATCTGTGTGTAAACCAAGAGTTTAGCAGGGCTTATCTTCTCGAATCATGAGACTGTGACTGAAAGCTCAGCCTCTCCTTTTCATAAGGATGAGGGGAAGGACAGAAGATGCCTCGTGAGAAATGATATCAAAGTGTGAGAAGATGGGGGATGCCAAGGAAGAAAAAAAGAGATGAGAGCCAAGGCCATCCCTACTGCCTGTTTCACCCTGGCTACTGAAGGTGAAGGCAAGAGCGAAAGGAGATTTCCAGGAGGCTACAACTTTACAGGCAATTAAAAGGAGGACTAAGAGACTGAGACCAGAAGAATCCAGGAAGAAAGAACAGTTGCTATAAAATTGGGAGCACAGCTGCAGAGATGAGACCAGGTTCTGGGGGTCAAGAGCAGTGTCTGGGCAGATTCTGGTTTATGGATGTGCCATATTCTAATCCAAGATTGTGATTACATTTCCCCTCTCATTCCCCAGGAGACCACATTTCCATTCCAAAGACCATCTCTTTTCTTTAAAATCTATTTTGTGTTTCTATCCAGCTGGTCTTTAACAGCCAGCATTAAGATAAAACTGTGGTTAACCAACACATTACTGGTTTGTATGTATTTCATTTGCTCTAAGGCAGCTGAGAGAGAGGCTGTTGATGATTAGATAAACAGAGAATGAGATATAGAAAAAGAGAGAGAGGGAGAGATGGAGAAAGACAGAGACAGAGAGAGGGAATAAGAAAGAGAGAGAGAGAGAGAGGGAATGAGAGAGAGAGAGAGAGAGAGAGAGAGAGAGAGAGAGAGAGAGAGAGAGAGAGAGAGATTATCTAATCCAAAGATTGGAATGGTTTATCTTTTCCTTCTCCAGCTCATTTTACAGATGAGGAAACTGAGGCAAACAGAGTTAAGTGACTTGCCCAGGGTCACACAGGTAGTACTTGTCTGAGGTTGGACTTGAACTCGGGTGTTCCTGACTCCAGGCTTGTGAATGTTGGTTGTTTTGAGGTTTGAAAAAAACAACCCTTTTTCTTTCTTTCTTTCTTCATGATCTGTTGAAGGTGACAGGTGAGCAAAGAATAGAAACTTCAGAAAGAAAAAAATGTCCAGGACCAATCCCTCTAATTTGTAGTATAAAGACTGAGAAGGTGAATTTCTGACCACACTGGGGAATGCTAGTCAACTGGGCAGCTGGTTGTGCAGTGGACAAAGAGCCAGGCCTAGAGTCAGGAACCCAAGTTCAAGTCCAACCTCAGACAAGCACTACCTGTATGACCCTGGGCAAGTCACTTAACTTTGCCTCAGTTTCCTCATCTGTAAAATGAGCTAGAGAATGCCTCAGAGACTTAGGGGTTTTTTTGTACATACCTATGTAGGATTTATTTTGCTTGACTATACATGTTCATGGTGGGTTTTATTTTTCTTGCTTTCTCATTGGAGGGTGGTGGGAGGCAGAGAATTTAAAATTTGAATTTAAATAAATAAATGTTGTTAACTTGTTTATATCAGCTATTTAAAGTTACATTTCAAGTGGGGGTGATTCTACTCAAGATTAGTTCTGGTAAAAGTTCAGTTTCACTCAGGATAATTCCTGTTTCTTAAAAATGAGTGAGGTTGCTTCTTTGAGCTGTATGTATTCCGGCTGACTATTGTCAGCCTGTGTTGAATTGAATTTGATTCTTCATGACCCCATGTGGGGTTTTCTTGGCAAAGATATTGGAATGGTTTATCTTTTCCTTCTCCAGCTCATTTTACAGATGAGGAAACTGAGGCAGAGTTAAGTGACTTGCCCAGGGTCACACAGGTAGTACTTGTCTGAGGTTGGACTTGAACTCGGGTGTTCCTGACTCCAGGCCTGGCTCTCTGTCCACTGTACAACCAGCTGCCCAGTTGACTAGCATTCCCCAGTGTAGTCAGAAATTCACCTTCTCAGTGTTTATACTGCAAATTAGAGGGATTGGTCCTGGGCATTTTTTCTTTCTGAAGTTTCCATTCTTTGCTCAGCCTGTCACCTTCACAGATCATGAAGAAAGAAAGAAAGAAAAAGGGTTGTTTTTTTTCAAACCTCAAAACAACCAACCCTCAGCAGCACAGAGCAGGCAATTCCCAGTCTGTCATTCAGACATCAAGTAGGAATCATATACTCACTTGTTAAAAAGCTTTAGACAACATCTTAAAATCTGTGTGTATTTAGCTTGTTCACTTTCTGATTGGTGTAATGTTTATATTTTTTAAAGCAAACACTGCAGAATTGTTTCACTAATGTTTCTGATCATTTCTCCTGTGAAGTTGTGGGATTGTGTGGGTATGAGAGGCATTTTTCATTTTCCTTTTTCAAGAAGCATCCAGGCCAACCTGGGCATGGGGAGAGAGCATCAGAAAGAAAAAAGCTGAAAACATTAGGCCTTGAAGTTTTCCTGTCAAGTCTCCTAGCAACTGATTTCTCATTTGAGGTAGAAACCAAGGTGTGTGGGACACTGGAGCTATTTAGACAGTGTATTGTGGTGGGGAACAAGGTGATTTCTGCCTCGATTGTTTCTAATTAATATAAACATCTCTTTTAAGCAGGAATCATGAAAACAGAAAGAACCCTCTGAAGAGATGCTGTCTCTGTTGCTTTGCTCTGTTTGAAGGACTGAGCAGAACCAAGGGGAGAGGCCTTTGGGGCCATTGTTTCTTTTTCAGGACTATTTGATTATTTCAGTTCCCTAAAGCTATGGGGTCAGCTATCCTTTGCTAAGATACTTAGTCCTATGGAGACCTAAAGGCTTTTGCTTTTTCTCTACCAGAGACAAGAGGAGGTGTATTCAGAAGAATAGAGAGAACAAGTGTGCATAATGTGCTTGCTATGAGATCCTGGCCAAGTCACTTGGCCTCTTGTTGCCCAAGGGAACTTTCTAAAACTAGGTGTTAATCGGTACTGATGAAGGGAGATCCCTGGCTAATTAAATCACAAAGCCACCTCTACTCAATCTCCTCCAACCCCACCCCCACCCCAGACCCTTCAAAAAAAAGACATAGAGATAGCTTGGTGTAATGACTAGAGTGTTGGATTTGTAGTTGGGGAGAGCCTCGTATCATTCTTGCCTATCACCAGTTACATGACCGTGGATGGGCAAGTCCTTGGGCTCCGATCTATCACCTGTTAATGCTTACCTCACTGATATCTATGCTTGCCTTGTTGTGAGGCTCAGATGAGATCATGTTGGTGAAAGGCCCTTTGCAAACTTTAACTATATAAATATCAGTTGTTATTATTATACAGGCATGACTGGAACATGGAATGGAGGTCCAGGGCAATGGTATTGACCATAAATGAACTGAGATGGATATTTATGATGGTGTCTTTAATAAGTTCATTGGTATGCTTTGTAATAATATTAGTTACTATTATAGGCAGGAGTTTTAGTTCTCAATTTCCATAGACCACCGTAGCAGAAGCAAAGTTTGCCAGGGATGGGCTGTTTTTTTCCTATGAGGCAGGGAGGCTGGCAATGAGACTCAACTGATCCAAGGACCTAGGACTCCAACCATTGAAATGACTGGGTTTTTGGGTGGTTGTTCTGCTTTTTTTTCTTTCTATTTTTAACAGCACAGTGCTGGACACATAGTAGGTGCTTATTATATCTTATTTACTTGTGCATAAATTGGATTTAGATGAAGCAGAATTACCCAAAGTCTTGGGCCTCAATCTTTCTTTCAGAGTGACTAGAGTCCAGTGGCAAGACAAAAGTCAAGATGCCTGGCTATGGCCCAGGATGCAGCAGATGACCGTGGCATCTTTGATGTCTAACCTCTAAGCTCTACACAGTGCTTGCTTCCTCCACCTTCATGGCCCATTGGAACAAATTGTTCACATCTGCCTATTCTGCCAGGGAAGTCTTCATATGCTTGGGGTTAACATTCCTAAGTCATTGATAGGTCTGAGTCCCATCAGTTACTTTCAGCCTGGTTCAGCCTATCTGCCAAAATGGTTTACCAAGATGTGATCACTGCACGTGCCATAGATTCTTGGAGCTACCAGTGAGAGTTGGGTGGCAGGGAACACCAAAGGTGGAAAGCAGACCTCACTTCAGAGGTGCTAGTCTGTATGCCCCAGATGCTTGATAAATGCTATTTAACTGACTAACTTCCTGGTCTCCTAGGACTTAAAAAGGTCAACTAATGAGGGGTCAGTGTCATTCAGACTTGACAGATGTCCCACTACCTTGCAAGCCAACACATTCTTCTCTATGGAAATGAGGGAGCTGAATCTATCTAAATTAGGGCCAGTTCTTTGCTGAGCATTCTTTCCATGTTATTGTTAAATCAACTAATTTCTTTTATTTTTTAAATTTTTTGGAGTTTTTTTTGGAGGGCAATTAGGGTTAAGTGACTTGTCCAAGGTCACACGGCTAGTTTTGTGTTAAGTGTCTGAGGCTGGATTTGAACTCAGGTCCTCCTGACTCCAGGGCTGGAGCTCTACTCACTGCACCACCCAGCCGCCCCAAGTGAACTAATTTTTTTAAGTGTCGGATGGTCTACAACAAGTGTATCATTTGGTTCCAGTTGTGATGGTGAATGACCAGTTTGCTCTGAGTTAGGTCTGGCCCTAGCACCTAGTGGGGTAGGATGAAGACTGAAACTAGCTCCGATATGAACACTTCAAAAAGTTCTGCTTAAAAAAAAAAAAAAAAAGTTCTGCTTAGCTTTTACTAATTCCAGAGAAGATCCCCTTTGTTATGGCGTCCTCTTCAGCTCAGGAGCTGCCTGGGCAATGCAGACACTCTTCTCAGGCCTGACCTGTTGCATCCACTGCATCAGCTGCATAAAAAGGCAACTCCCATGTAGTCAGACCATTGCAGAGGTGTGTCAAGAGGGACAAACACACTAACACTCTCTTTATTCCCTGAAAATATACAGCAGACGTTTCCCTTCCTTCCATTTCACACTCTCTGTGGGGGACGTTATTTCATTGCTTAAAACTACCTTAGAGAACAACTAAAAAGTATTCTTCTTAAGGAAGGCAGACAGTGAGGCTGCTGAGTACTGACAATAGGCAGGAAGAAAACAGCTTCCACAAAAGAAGATGTTTGAAACTTCCTGGCAGTGTAAAAGTAGGCAGGCAGGCAGTCCATTTATTAAGCACCTTACTGTATACCTGTCACTGTGCTGTGATAAAAATAAAAACCTGCTGTCAAGGAGTTCCCAATCTAATGGGGGAGACAACAATTAAACAAGCAAGTTGTAGATAGACAGACAGAGAGGTAGATAGATAGATAGATAGATAGATAGATAGATAGATAGATAGAAAATAAATAACAGATGGAAAGCACTAGCATTAAGAGGGGTTGGGAAAAGATTCTTGTGGGAGATGGGGTTTTAGCTGGGCCTCAAAGGAAACCAAGGAAGTCGGTGGTCAGAGTGGAGATCTCTGGAAGTCTGTTGGCACTGGAATTAGTAAAAGATAAGAAGCTTTCTAAAGTTTTCACATAGAAGGTATAGTTTCAATCTTCATCCTACCCCACTACGAGCTAGGGCCAGATGTGATTCAAAGCAATCTGGTCATTCCAGGATCAGAATTGGAACCAAGTGAGGAACTTGTTGTAGATCGTCCAACATATTTGTGTACATATGAATCTTTTTCCTTTGTCCTTGGTATCTTTGGGGCATAACTCTAGTAGTGATATAGCTGAGTCAAAGGGTGTGCACAGCTTAGTGACTTTGTGAGTAGAATTCTAAATTGTTTTCCAGAATGACTAGACTATTTTACAATATGCTTTTAATTATTATGCCTTTCTGTAGCCCCTCCATCATTGTTATTCTCCATTTTTGTCACCTTTCTTTTATATCTGATAGGTTTGGGGTAGAGTTTAGGGTTCGTTTGATTTGCATTATTGACTATTTAGAGCATTTTCTCATAAGGTTATTCATAGCTTGGATATTTTCTATTGAGTACTGCCTATTCATATTCTTCAATCATTTATCTGTTGGGAAATGGTTCTTATTATTATATATTTGAATCAGTTTTCTATATGTATTATTTATCAGACCTCTATTAGTGAAACTTGCTACAAGTTACCTGTTTCCCTTCTAGTTTTAATTGTACTGGTTTCATTTGTACAGAAGTTTTAAAATTTTATGTGGACAAAGCTTCTTTTTCATTGTCTGTGATCTCAGTCCCTCATTTAGTCAACAAACCTCCCCTTATCCACAATTGTGAACAACATCCCCTTACTTGCTCTACCAATTTTTATATGACCTTTCTGTACATAGATCACATATCCATTTGGAGTTTTTTATAGTATATATCATGTTGGTCTAAATCTCACTCCAGGCCAGAGAATTATGATAAGAAAGAAAGCAGGGCTTTCCAAGTTTCAGGAAAAGCCTCCTTCCAGTTAAAGAGGGACTTATCTTCCTGGGGGGTTTGAGCCTAGCACTGGTCCCAGGAAAAAAGCACTGGGTGTCTTTTGACCTTCGCTTTAATTGAAGCTCCCTGTGGTTTGAATATTAGGCCAAGTGTTAAGACTTCGGGGACATAGTAATATCTGTTTCTATCAATGGCTCAGAGGTTGTGGTGGTAGCACTTTTTAAAATAGTATTTTATTTTTTTCTAATTTGGTGTGAAGATAGTTTTTAACATTCATTTTCAATAAGATTTTTAGTTCCAAATTTTTCTTGCTCTCTTCCTTCACTTCCCCTTCCCAAGATGGCAAGCAGTCTGATACAAGTTACACATGTGCAATCATGTTAAACATATTTTCACAATAATATTCCATTACATTCATATAGCACAATTTATTCAGCCATTCACCAATTCATGGGCATTCCCTCAATTTCTACTTCTTTTCCACCAAAAAAAAAGAGCTGCTATAAATATTTTTGTACATGAAGGGTCTTTTCTCTTTTTCATGATCTCTTTGGGATATAGAGCTAGTAGTGGTATTGCTGGATCAAAGGGTATGCACAGTTTGATAGCCCTTTGGGCATAGTTCCAAATTGCTCTCCAGAATGATTGGATCTTTTTGCAACTCCACCAAAGCAATTGTGCCCCAATTTCCCCACATTTTCTCCAAAATTTATCATTTTCCTTTTCTGACATTAACCAATCTGAAAGGTGTGAGATAGTACCCCAGAGTTGTCTTAATTTTAATTTCTCTAATTAGAACATTTTTATACGAATATAGATAGCTTTGATTTCTTCATCTGAAAATTGCTTGTTTATATCCTTTGACCTTTTATTAATTGGTAACTAACTTGTAATTGATTATTGGTAATTAACTTGTATTCTTATAAATTTGACTCGATTCTCTATATGTTTGAGAAATAAGCCTTTATCAGCAGCACTTGCTGTAAAAATTGCTTTCTAAACTGAATGGGGATAAAAAGGAATATACTTTCTTCTCAATGGTTCATGGCACATACTCAAAAATAGACCATGAACTAGGGCATAAAAACCTCACAATTCATTGCAGAAAGGCAGAAATATTAAGCGCATCATTCTCAGATCATGATGCAATAAAAATCATATGCAATAAAGGGCCACAGAAAGATAGACTAAAAACTAATTGGAAATTAAACAATTTAATCCTAAAGAATGAATGGGTCAAACAAGAAATTATAGAAGCAATCAGTAACTCCATTCAAGAGAATGACAATGAGACAACATACCAAAATTTGTGGGATGCAGCAAAGGCAGTCCTTAGGGGAAGTTTTATATCCCTGAATGCATACATGAATAAATTAGAGAAAAGGGAGGTCAATGCAATTGAAAAAGCTAGAAAAAGAACAAATTTAAAATCCCCAATTAAATACTAAGTTAGAAATACTGAAAACCAAAGGAGAGATTAATAAAATCAAAATTAAGAAAACTATTGAATTAATAAATAAAACTAAGAGCTGGTTTTATGAAAAAACCAATAAAATTGATAGATCCTTAGTCAATATGATAAAAAAAACAAATTATGAGTATCAAAAATGAAAAGGGTGAATCTACCTCCAATGAAGAGGAAATCAAAATAACAACTAGGAATTATTTTACCCAATTGTATGCACATAAATTTGACAATCTTAGTGAAATGGATGAATATTTACAAAAATATAAGTTGCCCAGATTAACTGAAGAGGAAGTAAATTACTTAAATAACCCCATTTCAGAAAAAGAAATCAAACATGCCATCAGTGAACTCCCTAGGAAAATATCTCCAGGGCCAGATGGATTTACTAGTGAATTCTATCAAACATTTAAAGAACAATTGATTGTTCTACAGTATAGTTCTACAAACTATTTGGGAAAATTAGTGGAGAAGGAGTCCTACCAAATTCTTTTTGACACAAATATGGTACTGATACCTAAATCAGGAAGAGATAAAACAGAGAAAGAAAATTATAGACCAATTTCCCTCATGAATATGGATGCAAAATTTTTAAATAAAATATTAGCAAAAAGACTACAGCAACTTATCACAATAATACACTTTGATCATGTAGGATTTGTTCCAGGAATGCAAGGATGGTTTAATATTAGGAAAGCCAGGTGGCCAGGCCAAGGCAGGTGTGGCAGGGCTGGCAGAGGCAGCAGCTGGAGAGGGCAGCTGGAGTGTCTGGACCTGGACCCTGGAGCCCCGTGTCCTAAGGAGCTGTCATCATGGACGACATTTTCACCCAGTGCTGGGAGGGCAATGCTATGGCTGTTTGTTTGTGTCTGGACAACAGGGGGATGACCATGGTTTCTCTCCTCTGCACTCGGTCTGCTGAGAGGGCCCCTCAGTTGTGGCTGAAATGCTGATCATGAGGGGGCCCCAAAAGAATCTGATGATACACCCCTTCACCTAGCAGCCAGCCATGGGCACCGGGACATTGTGCAGAAATTGCTCCAATATAAGGCTGATATAAATGCAGTGAATGAGTGTGGTAATGTTCCCCTTCATTATGCCTACTTCTGGGGCCAGGACCAAGTGGTAAAGGACCTTGTAGCTGGTGGAGCACTAATCAGCATTTGTAACAAGTATGGAGAGATGCCAGTAGACAAGGCCAAAGCCCCACTGTGAGATAGCCTACGAGAACATGCAGAGAAGCTGGGCCAGCTGATGGGCTGTATTCCATACAAAGACACGTTCTAGAAAGGGACAACACACACCTGACCCTGGAACAGCACCCTGAAAAAACACTCAGGCATCAACTTCAAGCAGCTCAATTTGGTGGTGAAACTCAATGAGAACCAGTCAGGAGAGCTATGGAAAGGTTGATGACAAGGGAATGACATTGTCATCGAGATGTTCAAAATCTGGGACTGGAGTACAAGGAAGAGCAAAGACTTTAATGAGGAGTATCCAAAGTTGAGGATTTTTTCACATGCCAATGTGCTGCCAGTGTTGGGAGCCTGTCAGGCACCCCCTGCTCCCAACCCTGTTCTCATCACCCACTGGATGCCTTATGGCTCCCTCTACAATGTACTTCATGGAGGGACCAATCTTATGGTTGACCAGACTCAAGCTGTCAAGTTTGCTCTGGATATGGCACAGGGCATGGCCTTCCTGCACACATTGGAACCCCTCATACCTTGGCATGCCCTCAACAGCCAAAGTGTCAAAATCGATGAGGATATGACTGCCTGAATCAGCATGGCTGATGTGAAATTCTCCTTCCAGTGTCCAGGGCACAGGTATGCCCCTGCCTGGGTAGCTCCTGAGGCCCTGCAGAAGAAGCCAGAGGAGATTAATCATCGTTCTGCAGACATGTGGAGCTTTGCAGTACTGTTGTGGGAACTAGTGATAAGGGAGGTACCATTTGCTGACCTCTCCAACATGGAAATTATCATGAAGGTTGCCCTGGGAGGCCTTCAACCCACCATTCCTCCAGATATCTCCCCACATGTGTGTAAACTCATGAAGATCTGCATGAATGTGGACCCAGCCAAGAGGCCCAAGTTTGATATGACTGTGCCCATACTGGAAAAGATGCAGGACAAATAGAGCCATGTGGGTGAGATGGGTATATCTATACCCCCTTCCTAGCAGCAGGCTCCAGGACCCTTCCCTCTCCTGGCAACAGTACAGCCACTTCAACCCTACCCCAACTCCCCAGTTTTAGGGGCTACCCTCCCTGCCCCATCTGCCAACTTTGGGGGGGTAGGAGTAGGCTCAGCTTTGTTTCACACCATGCCAAGCCCCATTTCTCTGTGTCTTCCCAATGTGGGAGGAGCAGCCACCTGCCTCAGTTGGTTTATTATGAAAAAAAAATTAGGAAAACCATCAGTATAATTGATCATATCAACAATAAAACTAGCAGAAACCACATGATTATCTCAATAGATGCAGAAAAGGCTTTTGACAAAGTACAACATCCATTCCTATTAAAAACACTAGAAAGCACAGGAATAAATGGAGCCTTCCTTAAAATAATAGGTAGCATCTATTTAAAGCCATCAGCAAGTATTATATGTAATGGGGATAAGCTAGAAGCATTTCCAATAAGATCGGGGTGAAACAAGGGTGTCCACTATCACCCCTCTTATTCAATCTGGTACTAGAAATGTTAGCAGTAGCAATTAGAGAAGAAAAAGAAATCAAAGGAATCAAATTAGGCAAAGAAGAGACCAAGCTATCACTCTTTGCAGATGACATGATGATATACTTAGAGAATCCTAGAGAATCAAGTAAAAAACTACTTGAGACAATAAATAAATTTGACAAAATAAACCCACATAAATCCTTGGCATTCCTGTATATTTCTTTCTTTCTTTTTAAGCAATTGGGGTTAAATAACTTGCTCAAGGTTACACGGCTAGTCATTATTTATGTGTGGGTGCTCATTTTCTGAGGCCGGATTTGATCTCGGGTCATCCCAACTCCCAGGCTGGCGCTCTTACTCACTGCACCACCTAGCCACCCCTTTAGGGCAATTGGGGTTAAGTAACTTGCCCAAGGTTACACGGATAGGTTTTTTGTTTGTGTGGATTAAGTGTCTGAGGCCAGATCCGAACTCAGGTCCTTCTGACTCCAGGGCCGGCGCTCTATTATTCCTGTATATTTCTAATGAAATTCAACAGCAAGAGAGAGAAAGAGAAATCCCATTTAAAGTTACTGTAGACATTATAAAATATTTGGGAAATTACCTGCCAAAACAAACCCAGGGTCTATATGATCACAATTACAAAACACTTTTCACACAAATAAAGTCAGATCTAACTAATTGGAAAAACATCAATTGCTCATGGCTAGACTGAGCTAATATAATAAAAATGACAATTTTACCTAAATTAAATTATATATTTAGTGCCATAACAATCAATTTATCAAAAAACTACTTTATAGAGCTAGAAAAAATAGTAACAAAATTCATTTGGAAGAACAAATGATCCAGAACATCAAGGGAATTAATGAAAAGAAATACTAGGGAAGGTGGACTAGCTATACCAGATTTTAATCTGTATTATAAAGCAGCAGTCATCAAAACTACCTGGTACTGGCTGAGGAATAAAGTAGTGGATCAATGGATTAGATTGGGCACACGAGACTCAGCAGCAATAGTAATCTATTGTTTGATAAACCCAAAGATCTGAGTTTTTGGGATAAGAACTCACTATTTGACAAAAACTGCTGGAAAAACTGGAATATAGAATGACAGAAACGGGGCATAGACCATTATCTAACACCATACCAAAATCAAGTCTAAACGGGTGCATGATCTGGGTATAAAGGCTGGTACTGTAAGCAATCTGGGAAAGCAAGGAATAGTATACCTGTCAGATTTGTGGAGAGGAGAAGACTTTACGACCAAACAAGAATCAGAGAGCATTATAAAATGCAAAATGGATAATTTTGATTACATTAAATTGAAAAGCTTCTGTACAAACAAAGCCATTGTAATCAAGATTAAGAGGGAAGTGGGAAATTGCGAAAGAATTTTTACAACCTATGTCTCTTATAAAGGACTCATTTCTAAAATATACAGAGAATTGAGTCAAATTTATAAGAATACAAGTCATTCCCTAATTGATAAATGGTCAAAAGATATGAATAGGCAGTTTTCAGAGGAAGAAATTAAAGATTTCTATAAGCATATGAAAAAATGCTCTAAATCACTATTGATTAGAGAAATGCAAATCAAAACAACTCTGAGGTACCATATCTCACCACAAAACAGGAAAATGACAAATGCTGGAGAGAATGTGGAAAAATTGGAACACTAATGCATTGCTGTTGGAGTTGTGAACTGATCCAACCATTCTGGAGAACAATCTGGAATTATGCCCAAAGGGCTATAAGTAATTTCTTACCCGTTGACCCAGCAATACCACTTCTAGGGTTGTATCCCAAAGAGATCGTAGAAGTGGGAGGAAGACCCCTATGTACAAAAATATTTATAGCAGCTCTTTTTGTGGTGGCAAAGAATTGGAAAGTAAGGGGGTGCCCATCAATTGGGGAATGGCTGAACAAGTTGTGGTATATGCATGTAATGGAATACTGTTGTGCTATAAGAAATGAGGAGCAGATGGACTTCATATTTACCTGGAGAGGCTTATACAAAACTGATGCTGAGTGAGAAGAGTAGAACCAGGAAAAATTTGTATACGATTACAGACACAATGTATGTTTGACCACCAACTTTGATAGACTGGACTCTTCTCAGCAATGCAGGGTTATAAGTCAAATGCAAAAGACATGATGGAGAGAGATGTCTAAGTCCAGAGAAAGAACAGAGTTTGAACCCAGATTGAAGCAATCTACCTGATCTTTTTCATTTTCTTGTTTGGTTTTGTTTCCTCTTTCCCACTGTTTGTTCCATCTGATACAATTCTTCTTTATAGCTTGATTAATGTCTAATTTGAAAGTATTTGCAGATCCTATACTTGATTGTGTGCCGCCGTGGGTGGGGAGGAGGAAGGAAGAGAGGGGGAGAAAATTTGAAACTCAAGGAACTGAATCTTGTAAACTAAAAGTAAACAAACAAATTAATAAAGACCAAAAAATTTTTAAAAATTGTTTCCTAGCTTTCGGGTTTTCCTTCTAATCTTGCTTGCATTGATTGATTGTGTGAAAACTTTTAAGCTAATATAATCAAAATTATCCATCTTGCATTTCATTATGATCTTTGTCTCTTGTTTAGTCATAAATTCTTCCCTTCTCCGTAGATATGACAGGTAAACTATTCTTTGCTCTTCTAATTTGCTTATGGTATCACCCATTATGTCATATAGCCATTTTTGACCTTATCTTGATACATGGTGTAAGATGTTGGTCTATGCCTGGTTTCTGCAATATTATTTTCCAGTTTCCCCAGCAATTTTTGTTAAATAGTAAGTTCCTGCCTTAGAAGCTGGAGTTTTTGGGTTTATCAAACAGTAGATTACTATATCATTAGTGTCTTGTGTACCTAATCTATTCCACTGATAACAATTCCTTTGACCCTTTCTCCTCCCTCAAAAGTTAGTCTAATTTTTTTGTTAAATCTCAGGCCATTGGCATAGTTCCTAGTCACCTTCATATAAAACAATCAGGACACAAGGGGCTGGTGTCTCTCTATGAAGCTTCAGACTGTAGACCAGCAGCATGAGCAATGCTGTGTTCACTGCTGTAGCCTGTGTGATATTCCTTCTCTGCCCTGTATAGCCTTATCCCGCTATAGCTAAGGAAACATCCTTTGGTTGACTTTTTTATTGATTAGGAGTATCATATTTTATCCCAACTCCTTGCAAGGAATTAATTGGAGTCAGGCCCAGTCTGTTATAGAAGCCCTATGGAATCTGGGAAGAAGTTCAGCTGGGACAAGGGATTTGTACCCTCTAGGCAAAGTTTGAACATTGTATTTTCCACATTCTCAATCCCTATGTTTGAAAATTATCCTCCTAGGGTCACTTAGGAGGCACATTGGATAGAGTGCCAACCTTGGAGTCAGGAGGATCTGAATTTGAATCTGGCTTCAGACACTTACTAGCTTGTATGACCCTGGGAGAGTCACAACCCCAATTGGCTTCAAACATTTTTTTTAAAAGAATGAAAATTTTGCTCTTTGCATGTTACTAGTCACTAGAAATTTTGAGAAATTTCAGTGTAACATGTGACTAGACTTATGGCAAAATGAATACTTACATAAGATGGAGAATCAATTGTTTTCAGCATTGATAATATGTATAATTATTATTAAATGATATTAAACAGTGCTGTTTATTGCACAAGCTTCCTTTTGTATTGTATCCTAGGTGGTACTTACCTTACTTCACTTCCCGCTCTGCTCTGGGCTCCGAGTCCTTTCCCTTCATTAACTGCAAAATGCACAGGCTTCTGGAGAAGATAAGACCCAGAGGAGATGGGCTCCACCTCCAATAATGCTATCTGGGCAAGACTCAGGTGTGTGTCACCAGCACCTTTGAGGTTTCATTGGATCTGACAATATCAGAATTTCCTTCTAATCTTACAGAGGACTGAACAGGAGACTTCCTTCCATTCCCCCTGAGGATAGATAAGCCATCAGGATGCTGGGAAACACACTCACAATTATAATTGTATGTGTGAGGTATCATACCTGAGCTTGTAAACTTCGTGCATTTAGGAAGAGACCGCCAAAAAAGTCCTGAATATTTTAAGTCCTTTCATATCAGCAGTGAGAGTCTGATTCTACCCCCCCCCCCACATACCCCACTCCCTCTTCTATTCTTTTTTCCCTCTCCTGGCTCATCTTTCTGACTTTGTGTTATGACTGATTGGGGCACCATCATTTGGTAACTGTGAGTGCCTGCCCACATACAAACTCAAATCTACTGACGTTAGCCATGGACTAACCCAAGACTGTCTATTCCCTTAAATTCTCCCATTGCCATTACTCCCATCCTATTTCCTCTTGCACTTCATTTAAAATAAATGAATGTACAGTGGTCAGAATGAGTGAATGACAACTCTGGATTCCTACTCTGTCTAGCTCAAAAGGGGTCCATGCTACAAGTATAATCAAGTCAAAAAGCATTTATTATTGACTATGTTCCAGGCACTGTGCAAAGCACCCTAAATGCAAGTAGAAAGACAGCCTCTGCCCTCAGGGAGCTGGCATTCTAATGGGGCAAGATAACACATGAAGTGAGGCTGTCCCTTACACATAGCACAGGTGTTGTCACGTGGCTCAAAGGGAGACAGAAGAGATGTCTCTGGCTTCTTCTCTCCCCACTCTTCTCCAAGGGAACTTTTATTTCCTGCCAGGAGGAGAAGCAGAGATTGGGACCAGAAGCTTGCTGGTCTCTGCTCTCCTCAGAAAGCAGGGGTGCAGGGATAGAATTACATCTTCTCATCTCTTAATTTTGTTAGTCTAGAGGATGTGGTTTTCAGGTTCAAACTAAATTTATGATTGCTATTTTTTAATGGAAAAGGAGGGCCCCAAGCTTTATACTCAAAACTTGATTTCTTTCCCACCAAATACCAATTCCACATCACACACATATAGGATTAATCCAAGGTTAATAGCAAAACAGAAAACAGAGAAAGTATAGCTAGGACAATATATACCAGACAATATAGAGTGAAAGGGCTCTCCTACTGGAAATAAGGTAACAACTCCACCAGGAGAGAGGCCCAGATCTCACTTGAGAGAAAATTCCTCAAAGTCTCTAGTACAGGGCTTCTTACATTTTTTTTTTCTATTTGTGACCTCTTTTTGCCCAAGAAATTTTTACTCAGCCCCTGGGTACATAGGTATATAAAATACGTATACAAGTTAAATATTTACTGATAATAAATCATAAAGAAACTTATATTAAAACAATTCTCCACATAATTTTACCATCTATTAGAGACAAAAGCAAATTTGCATACTAATGGGATGAATGTACTAGTTTATTTTTAGATAAAGAATTAAATCTTGGCAGACTATTTGATACTGCAGGACATAGAGCATCTTCAATATTTTTCAGAGTTGATTGGTATTTTGATTTTATAATTATCAGTGCTGTGTTCAGAACCAGGCTGCAGAGAAGTCATGAGACACAACATGGGCAAGCGCTGCCAGAAACACCTCGGCTTCATTATGCACTTGAGTTAGTTTTGGTCACTGTATGTTCAGAAACCTTTTACTGCTGTGAATTTTTTCCTGACCTCCATGTTCAGTTATGCAGCCCCATATGGGGTTGGGACTCGTAGTTTAAGAAGCATTGTAAGCTGGGAATAGGGACACGATGGATACTGTCATCTCCTCTCTTGTTGGCTTCTTCCCAGAGTCTTCCTCCTTCAGTAACTTGAAGAGGGATTGGCATCATCTATCTTCTCTCTTGAAGCTAGAATCCAGAAGTGCCCAAATCAGCTGCAGAGCCAGAAGACACTCAAGAGAACTGGAGGGTCTGAAGAGACTCATCTCTCTTCTCTCCATCTCCATCCCACTCCTCACACAGGTGCAGGGCATTATCTCCACCAACAAGGAGGGAGTTCCATACCAGTGGGTACTGGGACTTGGTAATGCACAAAAAGGGAATTGAAAAGGGGGGAAGGGGAAACAAGGAGGAAGAGAGGAGGGAGAATCTGTAGGGTCATGACAAGGTAGAGAATATCCAGAGAGTCAAGAGTACCAAATAGAGAGGAACGAAGACACAGAAGAATGAAGACTTCCTCTTTGAAACAGAATGTTCTAGGGCTCCAGATCCAGAGCTCTGTCCACTGACTTAGGTCTTCCTGTTCTCAGCATCATTTGCTGCCAGATATTTGGGAACCAAGTCAAAAATCCTGATGACTACCACCTATGTCTGCTTGTACCATGATTCTTATCAAGGGGAAGAGATCCAAGGTCATTCCTGCTTTGACTTTCCCATTTCATCATAGGCCTCAATCAATCACTGAAAAGCAAATAATCCTCAGTTTCTTGCAACCTATCAATTTACAAATGATGAAATTGAAGCTCAGAGAGGTTACGTAATTTCCCAGGGTCACATGGCTATTAAGTGGCCAAGACAATATTTGAACCAAGGTCTTCTAGCCTACCAGTCCAGTATTCTATTTTCCATAGAGAACAGTGTGTCTCTATGTCATTGAACCTTTCCCATGTCTCTTAGACATGCCCATGTTAGATACTGGGAGCCTGATAATAAGAAGAATTGGGGGGATCTTTGTATTAGAGCAACATCATTGCTGAGGTGGTCTGGGTACCCCAGTATTTTTACCCTGGGTATATATATTTTCACTGCCTATCCCCAATGTCTGGAATTATGTCCTTCCCCACCTCCATCTTCCAACCTCCTATAGCACCAATGCAATATTCACAGTGCCAACAGTCACTATAAATATGCCTACATAGTTCTAAATCACAAAATATAGCAGACTATCTATATAGAAGAGATAAGCAAAACATTTATTCAGACACCAGAAAACTGAATCCCAAAACTAGTAAGCTGATTCCATCATAGTAGCAAAGAAGTTAATAAGCCATAATAGCACAGAGAGCCACAGCATCCTTTAGCCTTTCTTTTTTTTTAAAATTTATTTGTTTATTTTTAGTTTACAAGATTCAATTCCATAGTTCCTTGAGTTTCAAATTTCCCTTCCCTCCCTCTCCCCTCCCCCCACGATGGCATATAGTCCAGTATAGGATCTGCAAATACTTTCACAAAAGATATTAGTCAAGTTACAAAGGTGTATTGGACTAGATGGGATGAAAAATGGTAAAGAAGAAATAAAACCAAACAATGAAAAGAAAAAGATCAATTAGTTTTCTTCCATCATGATTCAAGCTCAGTTCTTTCTAGTTATTTCTCTGGATGTAGGCATCTCTCCCCTTCATGAGTCTTTTGGGATTGACTTATATCACTGCATTGCTGAGAAGAGTCCAGTCCAGTCCATAGTTGGTCATCACACATATGTTGTGTCTGTGATTGTATACAAATTTCTCCTGGTTCTACTCTTCTCACTCAGCATCAGTTTGTATAAGCCTCTCCAGGCAAATATGAAAACCATTTCCTCCTCATTTCTTATAGCACAATAATATTCCATTACATTCATATACCACAACTTGTTTAGCCATTCCCCAATTGATGAGCACCCCTTTAATTTCCAATTCTTTGCAACCACGAAAAGAGCTGCTATAAATATTTTTGTACATATGGGTCTCCTTTAGCCTTTCTACAAACCAATATTTACTCACAAACCTAGCTGCCTCCCTTGGATGCATCCTCTCCTCCCTCCAGTCTAGCTGCTTTCACTCCCAGCTTCCTGTGGGCTCTGCTCCACCCTTCAGCAAACTCCTTCCACCACAGGCTTCATGTGATTACATTCTGTCTATTAGGGGACAGAGTGTATCTTCAAAGCCAGAGAAGGTCTTCAAATTCCCTTAGATCTATTAAGGGGCAAGGAGGATCTTCAAATTCCCATTACAATTATACCTTTCTGGCTTCTTTCAAGTCCCAGATAAAATCCACAAAGGATGTGGGTTATCTGCAGTGACTTACACATTAGAGATGGTGCCAAAGACATACCCAAAGATGTGTCTAAATGGAAAAGAAAGTGACCTGGCTGTTGGTAGTAAGAATAACAGCAAAAAATAAACCTAAATGTTGCTCTGGTATCCACAAAAAAAAGAAAAAAATCAAAGGACAAAGGAAATCCTTCCTCTATTAAAGTCACTGACAAAAACATATACTAATATATTTGTTATATGAATATCAATATATTATATTTATAGACCATTATTCGTAATATTCTATAAATATAATATATTAATGTATAAAAATATGTTTTTGACAGTGACCTCATCCTGTGAAATACAGAGAGATCTCTCTCTTTCTCCATATACACACACAGACACACACACATGCAGAAAGAGAGAGAGAGAAAGAGGAGGAGAGAGAGAGATCTATATATATCACAGGATGAGAGGGAGAGCATTGATGGATTAATCTTTACCAGTAGAGGAAGTGCCCACATTAATGAGGTCACAGATTTACAGAAGTATTAAATTATGTGTCCTTGTGCTCTGTTAGGAATTTCCCCTCCAGGAAGGGGAACTGTCAGGGTCATGTTTTATCTATGTCCCTTCCATCTAAGGGTATCCTGGTAAATGTTTAATAACTGGCTCTCTGTTAAAACAAAAATATATGCCTGACACACTTTTAAGTTAGGTCTGCATTAGTAATATTTTCTCCATCACTTTCTTAAGTCTAGACAATCAAAACAATGAACCAAAAGTATAAATGTTCACAGTGAAAATTTACCAATTGGCTTTCATGAGCAACTTTGAGATGGCTTCAGCACATCCAGCCTTCTGACATGTCTTCAAGCATTCAATTAAAATAGCATTAATTAATTAATCAATTAATTAATTAAAACAGCATTAATTAATTGCCTGCTATATATCAAGCATCACTCTCAGTGCTGGGGATACAGAGACAAAAATGAAGAGTTGGGGGTGGAGAGGAGAAAGAGGGAAAAAACGAATAAAATAGAAAGTGCACAGCAACAAACAAAAGAAAACTCACAAGGAAGCAAAGATGGACAACTCTGAACACAACGTGTAGTATTATATAGGCTTTCTTGAAGTGGAAATTTATTTCTATATATTTTGAAGCCTCTCTTACATTCTTCTGTGTACATGGTAATGCTTTTTTCCCTCTTTTCTTATTCTGTATTTAAGTTTTGTTATTTAAGTTTATAATATTTTTCCTTTTCTTATTGCATATTTAAGTTTTAGTATTTAAGCTTAAAAGAAATTAATAAAAAATTTTAAAATGAAGCAATCCTTACTCTCAAGGAGCTGATACTCTATTGGTGGACACACCATGTACACAGGGAGTATATGTAAGGGGAAGAGGGCTGATGTTGGCCCATCCCATTCTGCCATTACCTATATGAACAAGTGTAGTACAAAGAAAATTAAGGAGGGAGAGATCTCTGATAATCATGGAAGGCTTCCACTAGAGTGTGGCTCCTGAGTGAGACTTGAAGGAAGACAAGGCCCCTGAGAGGGAGCCCATTCCAGGCCAGAGGAAATAGCCTGCATGAATACACAGCAAGGGAAGGTATGGATGGTATGGAGGGTCGAGAATGGAGGGTACTTCAACTCGGCTGGAATATAAAGCCTGTGAAGGGAGACAATAGAAAATAAAGCTGGAAAAAATAAGGGAGCCATAAAAGCCAGACTGATGATCTTGGAGGACTAATTATGAAACACACTTCCCCTTTCTTTCAGTTATGAAGTTAGAGCACCGTTGTGGAAGATGACCTTTATGAGACAGCATGACATAACGACTAGAGGTCTGCACCCAGGGTAAGGAAAGACGTTGGTTCATATCTCACTTCCAACACTTAGTAGTTGTGTGATCTTGGGCAAATCATTTAACCTCTTTAGGTCTCAGTTTCCTATGTAAAACGAGGAGTTGGAATTAATGACCCCTAAGGCCTCTTGTAGTTCTAAATCTAGCATGCCATAATATCCCCCATAATACAGTCACAGCATCGGTTGGCTTCACTTAACTGCCATTCTTCTCCATGTTGTCAATGAGGGTTCAGGGGAGGCTGGGCCCTACTGGGGGCACTGATGTTTAAACAAAAGGCAGTAATACAGTTTTTTAAAAGGAAAAGAGAACCAAAGTTATCTCCTAGGCAATGGCGAATTGCTGACATGGTGATGTGAGGAGTGGCATGGCCAGATCTCTCTCTGCTTTAAGAAGATTATTTTGTTAGTTATGTTGTGAATGAATCAGAGGTTAGAGAATAGAGCCTGGAAGAGCAATTGGAAGGCTCTACAGTAATATGGATCAGAGGGGAGAGGACCTGAATTATGATAGTGTTTAAAAAAACTGTTGCTGTTCATCCTTTATTCTCCGACAGGGCCAGTGATGTCACAAAATGATGTGTTGACTTGCATGTGAATTGGATTTAAGTGAGGCACAGCTGGGAATTGTCCTCAGTATCACTCTTTCCTCTAGCCTTACTGAAACTCAGAGACAAGACAAAAGTCAAGATGACTGACGATGGCCCAGGACGAGTGGATGACCTTGGCCTTTCTAAATTAAGTCTTTCCCTGGTCTCAGTTTGTCTGAGGCAATGCCCATCCAGTGACTAAAGGTTAGGTAAGAATTGAGACAAAAGATGTTACAATTTACCATCATAAAACTATCCATCTGGGAGGGAACACTCAGAGTTTGTAGAGATGGAGAGAAGGGGAAGAATGTAAGAGACACGGTCAAAGTGTAGACTTGGAAAGGTCTGGCAACTGATTTGATGTAGGGCATGAAGCTAACTCAGAGGTTTTTGAATGTAGATGACTAGGTGGCAAAGTAGTTTGAATACTGGGCCAGGAGACAGGAAGAACTGAGTTCAAATGAGTGACCTTGGACAAGTCACTTAATCTATGTTTCAGTTTTCTCAAGTGTAAAACGTAAAATTTTCTCAAATGGGGATAATAATAGCAGCTTGGGCTATTAGGTGGTACAGTGGATAGAGCACCAGGCCTGGAGTCAGGAAGATATGAGTTCAAATTTGACCTCAGACTAGCTGTGTGACCCTGGGTAATTCATTTCACCCTGTTTGTCTCAGTTTCCTCATCTGGAAAATGAGCTGGAGAAGGAAATGGCAAACCTCTCCAGTATCTTTGCCAAGAAAACCCCAAATGGAGGAGCTGAAAAGGACTGAAAGGACTGAACAAGAAAAACAGCAATATTGCCTCCCTCTTAGAGATGTGAAGACAGATAAAATGGTCCTTGTAAAGCACTTAGCACAGTGCTTGGAACATAGTAGGCCCTCAATAAATATTTCTCCCCTTCGTTCCCTTTGACTAGGAGGGATGGTAATGCCCTTAGCTGAAACAGAGAAGTCTGGAGGAGGGCAGGGCTGGGGGAGGAGGTCCCAGGATGAAGAAGGGGTGGAGGGGAGCTTGTTAACGGTGGAGGGGTGGTTCCAAAGGGCCCAGGGCAGGGGGAGAGCATGTTGAGCATTTATACAGAAAAAAAGGTATGGGGGGCAGAGGTGCTTGGCTCTTGTGCCTAGGAAAGGATTTCTCTTGTTATTTGTATCCTAGATCAGGCCCCCTTGAAAACAATTCTGTTGTGATTATAAATTAAATAAGGACTAATCAGTCTCTGAGCACCTGTCCTATAAAGTTAAGTGTTTTTAGTTAATGGGCTTTGAGATAATTATTTTGACTGCTTAGAGGACTTCATTTGTCACTTGCTTTTATATTACATAGTTTTTAAGCTGCTGTAACCCTGACCTGACAATAATAGTAGGTTTACTATAGGTGTGTTTTTTTGTCCTCTGTCCTGGGTGCTTTGTATTAATTAACTGTATGAAATTAAAAAAAACAATAACAACCTGGGGTGGCTTAGGTGGCCCTGGAGTCAGGAAGACCCGAGTTCAAATTTGGCCTCAGACACTTGGCACACTTATTAACTGTGTGACCTTGGGCAAGGCACTTAACCAAAACTGCCTTGCCTTCCCCCTTCCATAAACAAAAAGAAATAAAAAGCAATGACAACAACAACCAGTAAACAATAGCTGGAAAAAGTACTAGGTTTAGTTTACCATTTACCCGCTATGTAATGTTGAACAGGTAAGCCACAATCTGAGACTCAATTTCCTCAACTATAAAATGGGGCTAATACCATCCTTTTTGTGCAGCTCCCAAGTTACTATGAGAGGTGAATGAGACTGTTTAAAAGTGTTTTGTAAGCTCTGATAGTCTACGCAAATATAAGATAATATTCTTATCAATCAGGTTTTAGGTGGTTCCATGGTAGAGTTCTTGCTTATCACATGGGAGCCCTAGGCTTCTTTCTCGGTCAATGAAACTGAAGATTGATAAACAATATGACAGTGGGTAGACTGCCAGACCTGGAATTAGGAAGTCCTGGGGTCAGATCCCACTTCTGATACCCTTTGTGTGACTATGAACAAGTCTTATTACTTCTTGGGACCTCAGTTTCCTCATCTAAAGAATGTGGAAGTTGGACTCAGTGACCTCTAAGTTTTCTTCTAGCTCTAAATCTATGAGCCTATAATATTGTCAGCAGTCCCTAGGGAATGTTTGTAACTGAAGATATCAGAGAATTATACAACTTTAGAGTTAGGAGGGATCCCAGTGGCCAGTTAGTCTAATGGATAACTAAAAAAAAGAATTCCTAAAACAGCACAGTCAATACATGGTCATGTAGCATCTTTTTGAAGTCTACCAATGAAGGGGAACCATGCATTACCTCCATTTTGTATATTTCTACAGTTGTGTGCAAGTTAGAAGAAAGTAAAATAATTAAGTTTATTTACATTATATAATACATATATAACTAACTTTATTATGCTCATAAAGACTGGACTCTTTGGTTAGTCCACCATTATATATGTAAATAAAATAAAATCCCCATATGGACTCGGAGCACTCACAGATAATCTGTAACAGCTTCTGGTCCATTAGGAAGGTTCCCAAATTCCCAACCCCTCCAGAGTACTCCCTAGAACCTTAAGGGGGAGATGTAGGTGGTGTCACTCTGGGAGAGTGAGACCAAAATACATTATAAAAATGCCATAAACCTTGCAATTTTTGTGTCTTAAAAAAAGCAGCATGTTCTTTTGTTTCAGTTATTTGTTTTTACATGGTTTGTCATTGAGCTCATGAAATTTCAACTCATTCTTTATCATGAAACCATTATAATTATTAACAAGCATTTATTACACACTTATTAAGTATTAGGCATTGTTTTAAGAACTAAAGATTCAAAGGAAGGCAAAAAACATTGGTGCCTACCCTCAAGAACCTCCTAACATTCTTTTGTTTTTAATTTTTATTCCCCCCCCAATTATATGTAAAAACAATTTCTAACTTTTTTTAAGTTTTGAGTTTCAAGTTCTATCCTTCCCTCTTTTCTTTTCCACCTCCCTGAGATATCAAGCAATCTGATATAGGTAATGTGTAATATATTACATATGCATATTTTGTGAAATATGAACAAAAAGAGAAAGAAAGAGTGAAAAATAGTAGGCTTTGGTCTGTATTCACATGCCATCAGTTCTTTCTCTGGAGGCGGATAGCATTTTTCATCTTGAGTCCTTTGGGATTGTTTTGGATCATTGTATTGCTGAGAATAGCTATTGCTGTTACTGTGTACAATGTTCTTCTGGTTCTGCTCAATTCACTCTGTATCAGCTAATGTAAGTCTTTCCAAGTTTTTCTGAAATCATCCTGCTTGTCATTTCTTATAGCACAATAATATTCCACAATAATATACCACAACTTATTAAGCCGTTCCCCAATTGATGGGCATTCCCTTAATTTCCAATTCTTGGCCTCTGCAAAAAAAAAAAAGCTGCTGTAAATATTTTTGTACAGTCAGATTCTTTTACTTAAAAAAATCTCTTTGGGATATAGACCAAGTAACAATGTTGCTGGATCAAAGGGCATGCATAATTATTTAGTCTTTTGAGCATATTAAGGACATCACATTCTAATGAGGGAAACAACACACAAACAACTATGTTCAATGCATACAAGATATATACGGGGAAAATTGGAGATAATTCAGGGGGAACACACTAGCAATTGGTAGGGGTAGGTGATGAGTGTGAGGGCAGATTGGAAAGGGACCCTTGAAAAAGGTGGGATTAAAATTAGTCTTCAAGGAAATCGGGGGGGGGGGGTCAAAGGTAAGGAGGGAAGGCATCCTAGACATGAGAGTGGCCAGTGCAAAGGCACAGATTTCATGTAGGCAATGTGCATTTATTAAGCTCCTACTACAATGTGTCAGTCTCTGTGCTAAGTGCTAAGGATACAAAGAAAGGCAAAAGAAAGTGCCTACACTCACGGAGGAATGACAAGAAGGCCAATGTTACTGGAGAACGAAGTTTAAGAAAACTGGAAATATAGGAAGGTGCCATATTGTTGAGAATCAAAGAGAGAATTTTGTATTTGATCCTGGAGATCATAGGGAACCCCTAGAGTTTCTTGAGTGACATTTAGGAAGATCACTTTTTCTTTTTTGGAGGGGGCAAGGCAAGGCAATTGGGGTTAAGTGACTTGACCAAGGTCACACAGTTGTTAAGTGTCTGAGGCCAGATTTGAACTTAGGTCCTTCTGACTCCAGGGCTGGTGCTCTATTCACTGCACCACCTAGCCACCCCTGGGAAGATCACTTTGGCTGCTGAGTGGAAGATAGAATGGAGTGGGGAGAAACTTGAGGTGGAAAGCTATTACAATATTCCAGGTGTGAGGGATTGAGCCAGGGTGACAGTTGTGTGTGTGGAAAAGAAACATATACACAAGATATAATTAAGGTAGAAACAACAACACTTGGTGATGTATTGGACATGTGGGGTTAGTGTGAGTAAGAAATAGGACTGACACTAAGATTGTAAAGTCAGGTGAGTGGGAAGATGTTGGTGTTCTTTTTTTTTTTAAATCAAATGCTTTATTAACTTCTAGTTTACCTTGTTTCCAAAAGATTTTGATTTACAAATTTTCTCCCCGTTTTCCCCTACCCACCACCCCAGAATAGCGATCCCACTGTACGTCCCCTTCTCCAGTCTGCTCTCTCCCATATCTTCTCCCATTCTCCCTCCGAGTTTCCAGTAGGGCATGGTGAATCTCTATGCCCAGTGCCTGTATGTCATATTTCCCAGTTAAATGTAAAACAATATTAATAATAGAATATACACACACATATATTTAAACATTTGATTTTAAAACTTTGAATTCCAGATTTATTCCCTTCCTCCCTTGTTGCCCACCCTTACTAGGAAGATAAGCAATTCAGGATAGGTTGTACATGTGTAGCTATACAAAACATTACCATAGTAGATATACTGTAAAAGACTGAATATATTTCCCTCCCTCCTATCCCACTTCCCATTTGTTCTATTTTCTACTTTGATCCTGTCCCTTTTCAAAAGTTGGTGCCTCTAACTTCCCTCCCCCCCAGCCTGTCCTCCCTTCCTCCCTCTCATCCCCTTCCCCCCTACTCTCCTGTAGGGTAAGATACCCTATTTAGTGTGTATGTCATTCCCTCCCTAAGCTAAATTCAATGAGAATAAGGTTGACTCATTCCCTTTTGCCTTCCTGTTCTTCTCCTCCATTGTAACCATTTTCCCTTGCCTCTTCGATGTGGTATAATTTACCCCATTCTGTCTCTCCCCATCTCTCATCATATTTTTCTTTTACCTCTCAATTTCACCTTTTAAATATCATCCCTTCCTATTCAATTGGTCCTGTGTCCTCTGTGTATCCCTGTACACATATATACACACATTCACATACGTATTCATACATCCATATACCCTCCTATACAGACATATAAATGTATGCATATATATATATGTATATATATATATATATATATATATATACACACACACACACATAGACATATATACATTTCTATTCCCTTCAATTATTCTCATACTGAGAAAAGTTTTATCTGTTACAATTATCATTTTTCCATGTAGGAGTGTAAATAGTTCAACTTTGATAAGTTCCTTATGATTTTTTTTTGCTGTTTACCTAAGCTTCTTTTGCTTCTTGTATCTGAATGTCAAATTTTCTATTCAACTCTGGTTTTTTCTTCAAGAATACTTGAAAGTCCTCTATTCCATGGAATGACCATATTTTCCCCTGAAATATGATACTCAGTTTTTCTGGGTAGGTGATTCTTGGTTTTAATCCCAGCTCCTTTGACCTCCAGAACATCATAGTCCAAGCCCTTCAATCCCTCAATGCAGAAGCTGCCAGATCCTGTGTTATCCTGATTGTGTTTCCAACAATATTCAAATTGTTTCTTCCTGGCTGCTTGTAATATTTTCTCCTTGATCTTGGAACTCTGGAACCTGGCTATAATATTCCTAAGAGTTTTCTTTTTGGGATCTTTTTCAGGAGGTGATTGGTGTATTCTTTCAACCTCTATTTTGTCCTCTGGTTCTAAAACATCAGGGCTGGTGCCTTGGCTGGCTGTGCAGCTGCTGCCACATGGCAACTTCAGCTCTTGGCCTGCAGATTGTAGGGGTACCAAGCAACCAGTCTGAGGGGTAATTGCTCTTGCTTTAACCTGCTTGGATCTGGATTGTGGTCTAGGGTGGAGGTTCTAGGGTGTGTGACCAGCTTGCCAGAGCATGTGGAGCCTCAGAGAGGGCACCCACCTAACAGCTCCAGCAGCTGAGAAAACCCCAGCATTTGGGATAAAGCTCTCCTGTCTGGTAGCAGAGTCCTACTGTGGCAAAAAGCTCAAAAACCAAGTAATTGAATGGCAACATGAGCAAATGAAGGGAGCAAAGCAAGCAGAGCAACCCAACTTTACACTCCTATTTTGGGGACAAAAAGGATCAAAGCATGGAACAGGAGGAAGACAGTGAAGTCAGAACTCCTGCACCAAAAGCTTCCAAGAAAAATACAAGCTGGTTACAGGCCATAGAGGAGCTTAAAAAGGATTTTTAAAACCAAATAAGAGAAGTGGAGAAATAATTGGGAAGAGAAATTAGAATGATGCAAGAAAATTATAAAATGAGAGTCAACAACCTGATTAAAGAAAATAACACCTTAAAAATAGACTAACTCAAATAGCAAAAGAGGCTCAAAAAGGCAATGAGGAGAAGAATGACTTAAAAAGCCAAATTTTCCAGATGGAAAAAAAATCTCAAAAGCTCACTGAAGAGAATCATTCCTTCAGAATTAGATTGGAGCAAATGGAAGCTAGTGACTTTATGAGAAATCCAGATACTATTCAACAGATCAAACAAATGAAAAAATAGAAGGCAATGTGAAATATCTCATTGGGAAAATCACTAACATGGAAAATAGATCCAGGAGAGATAATTTAAAAATGATTGGACTACCTGAAAGCCATGATCAAAAAACGAACCTAGAAATCATTCTTCAAGAAATTCTCAAAGAAAATTGCCCTGAGGGATAAATGCTGGGCTCCCAAACTACTAGATCCCAAAGTCCGCACTGCACTGACCTTTTACCTTGTCCTAAGCTTCTGTGGGTTGATAATTCTGGAAACTGCCACAGCTGCTGGTGTTCTGAAGTCCCTCCAGCCAGTGGCTGGTCAGGCCACCCTGAGGCTAAAATATTGGGCTCGCATGGGCTCGGTTCCCAGAGCCCTGTGCTGGCCGCTTCTTGCTGGCCTGCCGGGCTGTCCTCAGCAGGAAGTTAGCTTCTCTGTATCATTTTGTGTGGGTTCTATAGCTCCAAAGTTTGTTCAGAGTCACCTTTTACATGATTTGGAGGAGGTGGGAGCTGGAGCCCAGTTGAAGTCCTGTTTCTACTCTTGACTTCGCCCCAGATGCTGGTATTCTTGACAGCAAGAGGGAAGTTGGGAAGAAGGCAGGAAGAAAGGTAATTAGTTGTTTTGAAAGTGTTGAGTTTGAGATGTCTATGGGACATCTGGTTCAAGACTATAGGGCAGAAGAGAGGTTAAAGCTAGATAAATAGATATGAGAATCTTCTGCATAGTAATGACAGTTAAATCAACAAGTGCTGGTGAGATCATCAAGCGAGACAGTATAGATGGAGAAGAAAAAAGGATCAAGAGCAGAATTTTGGGAAACACTCACAGTTAGTTAGTGGGCATGACCTGGTGAACATCTGGCAAAGGAAAAGGAGCCAGAAAGAGAGACAGTTGGGGGAGGGGTGGCTAGGTGGCACAGTGAATAGAGCACCCTCCCTGGAGTCAGAAGGACCTGAGTTCAAATCTGGCCTCAGACACTTGACACTTACTTGCCATGTGACCGTGGGCAAATTACTTACCCCCAATTTCCCTGCCTTCCCTCCTCCAAAAAGCAAAGAGAGAGAGACATGGAGAGACATACACACACACAGAGAGACAGAGAGACAGAGACAGAGAGAGAGACAGAGAAAGAGATAGAGACAGAGAGAGAGGAGGGGAAGCAAGAAAGAGTGACATTGTGGACACCTGGAGAGGAGAGAATATCCAAAAAGAGTGATTGACAGTGTTCAAGGCTGTTGCAGAAGCATAAGTTTTGAGAAAAGACCATTAGAAATCACACTTTTATCATTGGATCATATGTGTTCATTTTTACAAATCTAAATTTCTGTTATCTGTAAGTTTTCAGTGGGATCCCAAGAAGGTGAGCTCCTAGGCCATTGGAATATGTTTGTCTCCATTTCTTAGGTACCTTCCTTAACCTTTCATGATGTGAGGCATGCTACAAGGTCATGTTGCAGTATTCCAAGTCCATTTGGGAATTGTACACACACACACACACACACACATACACACACACACACAGAGATGTATATCATATACCAGAGTTCATCATTGCCTCAGGGGGAGCAAGACTTTCAGTCCCACTGGAAATAAAAAATACCCAAACCATGTTTGGGTGATGGATTTTTTTATAGTTTAACAAATATGCCCATATCTTATAGGTTCACTTGGACTTCCAAGAATGACTTTGACCTATATTATTGCAATAAAAAGTGTCATCAGTAAAAATTATCCTTTTCTAATCTTTAGAACTTCAGTCTTTCATTATCTTTTCAATGAGGCAGAGGTTGAGTGACTTGGCCAGGGTCACACAGTTAGTAAGTATCTAAGGTCAGATTTGAATTCAAGTTTTCCAATTCCCTGCCAGATACTCTATCCACTGTGCCATATGTACACACACATACACACACACACATACATACATGCATTTGTATATATACATATTCATGCATATATACACACATAAACATATACCCACATACAGACACAGATACATGCACATTCATGTATAGATACACGCACATATGTAGACACACATGTAAATGTATATATGTATATGCATGTATATGTATGTATGCATATGTGTATGTGTACCCATGTGTGCATATGCATAGTTGTATATATGCACAAATATATATTATATGTGTGTGTATGTATGTGTATATGAAGGAGAAAGACATATTTAAAGAGATATAGATATACACACCCATATGTATGTATATATGTGTACAAACATATCTATGTGCATATACATACATCTGCAGTTAGTAGGTGGGGACAAATAGCCTTTCCAACACACGTCAGCTCAGTCCTCTGACAGATTGTCATTGACTGAAGAAGGATACTATTCCATGACCTAACAGGGATATTGGGACAGTAGGGAACCCTACTGCTATCATACCTTTAGATGCCAAAGGCCCTATGACCAGGAGGCATAGGAGCATCATAACCAACTAAAATCTCTTTAAACAGGATTATGAAAGGCAACATTTAACTTATTTTAAAAAAAAAATCTCTGTTCAGTTTGTTCCTTAGTGCAGTGAAATTTCTGATTGGGATATACTGACATCTTAAGAGTTGTTCTTTAAGAGAAAACAAAGGCTTTGATATGGATAAAAGAAAAGAAAAGCAAAAGATGTTCCTATAATGAATTTTTTGCTCGACAGGGACAATGATAGGTTCACTTTCAGATGACATCGTTTGACCTTTTCAGTGGCTGAGGTCATTACTTGGCCAGATAACTGTCCATAATGATTTGCAAACATCTCTCTGCTTTTTGGGATTTTCATTTTAGAGAAAAAGAACATAATGATTCATGGAAATTCAGAGGAATTGTGGCATAAAGAGTTCTATTTAAGCCTGCAATAAATACTATGCCAATGGCTGCCCTCTATTTTTCTGTTTTTTAAGCCTCACCAGGAGAACAAATGATAGATCTTGTAGATCTTAAAGAAGTGAGCTTTCCTACCAAGCTCACACACTTTCACAAAGATGATCTCATTTGATCCCCACCACAACTTTGTGAAATAAGCAGAACAAGTGGTATTAGCACTCATTTTATAGATGAAGAAACCAAGATGCAGAGAAAGTAAAACTGGCTTGCCTAAGGTCACTGGGGAAGCGAGATGGTGCAGCAGATAGAGCACAGGGGCTGGAGCCAGGAAGATGGGTCTTCCAGAGTTCAAATCTGGTCTCAGATGCTTACTTACTGTGTGACCCTGGGCAAGTCACTTAACCCTGTTTCCCTAAGTTTCTTCATATGTAAAATGAAGAGAAGAAGAAGGAAATGGCAAATCACTCTAATATCTTTGCCAAGAAAATCCCAAATGGGGTCATCAAGACTGAACCATGACTAAGGAACAAAAGGTCGAGTGACTTGGCCAGGGTCACATAGTAAGTGTCTAAGTAAGCATCTAACCTTTTTGTTGCTCAGGGCTGGAAAGTGGAGCTGAGACTCAGAGCAGTATCTTCACTGACTCTAGAACTGAAATGGGGTCTAGAAGTCACTCAGCACAAGACTCTTATTTGATGAATGAAGCAGATTTTTGTCCTTGTTGGTGATGTCAATGGGGAGGTTTGAGTAAAAAGCCCAAAGTCTCTTCCTTTCCCCAAAGCAATTCCCTCTCAGGGGACTGGGTTTTTGTTTTGTTTTGTTTTTGCTTAATTTGTGCTAGGTCATTCTATGGTGCTCTTACTCTTCCATGGCGCTCTCCCTATTCTATGGCATTCTATGTCACTCTCACCTTTCTATAGTGTGAGATAGGGTCTTAGATACAGAAGGTTGTGGGAGGAATCTAGGGGTGGTCCAGAGGAGGAGTTTGGGGAGGGTCTTCAGGAGGAGTTAATGAGGTCAATGAGTGACTAAGGGTGGGAGGTAGATGAATAATGGAGGGCTAGGCTAGTAGTTAGCTGTTAGTAAAATGCCTCATCAAATGAGACAATTTAATCAAGAATCCAAGGGAGGTTCCCAGAGCCTGTACCTCAAGGACTCAAGAAGATGTCAAGGGGGCTCCCAGAGTCCATACCTCATTACTATGAACAATTTTTATGATCTTGGTTTTTCCTTCTAGAGAAGAGAAACATTTTCAGCTTTTACAATCTTGAATCAGACTCCAGGAATATCACCAACAGCATGACCTTTCCAACCAAATCTAGCAACCAAAACTTCATTGTTTTCCTCAATAATATTGAAGCAGCCATTATTGGGAACAGAGGTGGTAATTTTTTTTTTTTGCCATTCTTAATCAGCTGGACTCTCACACACTTCTTTTTTTTTGTCTTTATTATTTTGTTTGTTTACTTTTAGTTTACAAGATTCAGTTCCACAATCCCTTGACTTTCAAATTTTCTCCCCCTCCCTCTTCTCCCCCCTACCCCCCATGGTGGCATGCAATCAAGTACAGGATCTGCAAATACTTTCACATTAGACATTAGTCAGGTTATAGAGAAGGATTGTAACAGATGGAATGAACAATGGGAAAGAGGAAATAAAATCAAACAAGAAAAGGAATGAGAGCAGGTAGTTTGTTTCAATCTGCATTCAAACTTTGTTCTTTTTAGTTTTTTCTAGTTCTTTCTCTGAATATAGACATCTCTCTCCATCATGAGTCTTTTGGAATTATTTTATAACCTTGCATTGCTGAGAAGAGTCCAGTCTATCAATATACATTGTCTCGCACACTTCTTTTTTTTTTTATCAATGCATTAAGTCTCTTTATTCAGTTACTTTGATACAATTCCATAATTTAGCTCTCTAAGAACTGATATGCCCAATGACCAACAATTTATTGTTATGTCCCCAAATACATCTGAATCACTGCATTCTTTTTTTTTTTTAAGCAATTGGGGTTAAGTAACTTGCTCAAGGTTACACGGCTAGTCATTATTTATGCGTGGGTGCTCATTTTCTGAGGCCAGTTTCGATCTCGGGTCATCCCAACTCCGAGGTCGGCGCTCTTACTCACTGCGCCACCTAGCCGCCCCCGAATCACTGCATTCTTTACGGTCAACTCTGATCATTTACATATTCTGTGATCCTTTAAGCTTAATTTTACAAAGATTTCAAACTGCCTGTAGGTTATGACATGTCTTCTATCAGGGTACCTATGGGGAACGAAAAGGAATCTGATTGCTTGATTTTATATACTTATTCAGAAGGTGACAAGCCTTTGATAACAATTAGAAATGAATGTGCACAGGCAGTAATTTTTCATGTATAATTCAATCTTTTCAAAAGTTCAGTTTACATGGTAACTTTTATAATTGTGAGATTACTTGTATATGGAGCTCTATGCATTCAAGTATTTTGCATGACGTCTGATGTGATCATTAACAAAAGTTGCAATGAAGTAGTAGTTATGATCATATCCCTCTTGCAATCGAAAAACAACTGGAATTTTCCGTTCTGTACAGGCAGCTATAAAGTTGTCAGGAAGTAATTGCCCATCTTTAAGGAACTAGTCATCTTTGCCTTGATCAATTAATATGTCCAACTGAGAATCTGGATAAGACCTCACAAGATGCCTCCCATTTACTTTGATCTGATCCTAAATATGCACTGAAGGCCTTTTCCCCCCAAGGACAGAGGATTGGATTGCAGATTGGAGAGAATGCTGACACAGATTTGTATTTTCCATGATTCTTCAGAGCACAAATCAGAGCTCCATGGCCTCCCATAGAATGGCCAGAGATAGGTATCTTCTCTGGGTCAGCTGGAAAATCGGCATTTATCAATTTGGGCAGCTCATCTGTTACATCAGAGTACATCCTATACTTGGTTTTCCAAGGTTCTTCAGTGGCATTCATGTAAAAACCAGCACTAGTACCAAAGTCCCAGCTATCATCTTCTCCTTTAATATTACAGCCACGTGGACTGGTATCTGGTGCAATGACAATGAGGCCATGTTCTGCTGTAGCTTGGTGATAGCCAGCTTTTGTGATAAAATTTTGTTCTGTGCAAGTTAAACCAGACAGCCAGTTAAAGTACAGGACATTTCCCAGTTTTTGCCTTTGGTGGTAAGTAGATTCCAAATTTCATTTTGCATTTTAGTTCCACACTGTCATGCTCATAAACTTTCTGAAACCCCTCAAAGCACTTGTTGCTGGAAATCTGTTTCAAAGCCATAGTTTCTTTGCTATTCAGTTGGCACTGTTTTCCCACTTACTGGCACAAAGTGATGGATAGAAGGTGTATGATCCTAGGTCAGTGTAGGCGGCCTCGCACACTTCTTGATGGCAGAATTGGGCTGCTTGGCTTCCACACCAACAATCCCTTTTTTCCAAGACAATCCCTTTTACATGAGATGCTCCTCCAAATGGGTTGGCCTTCAAGGCAGTGCCCAGATGAGCTTTCTTCTATTGTCTTTCATTCCGCTTTTGGCTTTTCCTGTGGCTGCGGAGCTTTCTAGCGGTAGGAAGACCACGGCACTCGCCCATGCTACAGTTTTCCAGGCTGAGGAAAAAGAGAGCATCATTCATAGCTCTTTGAAGCTAGGGGAGCCTAGATGACACACTGGATAGAGTGCCAGTCTTCCAGTCGGGAGGACCCGAGTTTAAATTCAGCCTCAGATGCTCATAACTATGTGAGCCTGGCTTAACCCTGCTTGCTTCAGTTCTTCATCTGTAAAATGAGCTGGAGAAGGAAATGGCCAAGAACACCCCCCCCCCAAATGGGGTCACAGGCACTCTTTTTTTTTTTTAAAGCAATTGGGGTTAAGTAACTTGCTCAAGGTTACACGGCTAGTCATTATTTATGCGTGGGTGCTCATTTTCTGAGGCCAGATCTGATCTCGGGTCATCCCAACTCCGAGGCCGGCGCTCTATTCACTGCACCACCTAGCCGCCCCCACTCTTTTGTTTTACAGGCTCTTTTTTTGTTTTTTCTCACATTTGAGTCTCGTGATAATAGTAGTTGCAGTGTATATCCTATGTCAATAATCCTATTGATTTATAGGATAATAATCCTATCAATAATACACTGCAAGTATTATTTTTCCATTTTTTTTGGAGGGGAAGACAAGGCAATTGGGGTTTAATGACTTGCCCCCTTCCTCAGCCTGGAAAACTGTAGCATGGGTAAGTGCCATGGTCTTCCTACTGCTAGAAAGCTCCAAAGCCACAGGAAAAACCAAAAGTGGAATGACTCCAGGGCTGGTGCTCTGTTCACAGCACCACCTAGCTACCCCTATAATTTCCCTTTTACAAATGAGGAAACAGGGTCAAAGAAGTCAAGTGACTTGAGTTTGGTCACATTAGTATTGGAGGCAGAATCTAAAACCAGGTCTTCCTGATGCCAATTCCAGAGCCCTATAGTAAGTTGATACGATATGACTCCCCTCCTCTAACACCCTTCCTTGAGGTCATTGGACCCCTGTTAGAAGACCTCTCAGGACCCCCTCAGGTCTACTGTATTCTACAATTATTTCTTGAGCCCTATTAACGTGGTATTTTGGCATAGGTTTTTACTTTTCCATGCTCCATGGCCACAGGCTATAACTGTAACCCTGGACAATCCTTCAGAAAATGTCTATTGTTCACAAAGGGGGTTGGTGAAAAAAATTAAATGATTCCATAAAAATCCAACATCTTAGTGTAAATGAAATGACTAGGGATGAGGCAGGGGAGATTGATGATGGAATACAAATAATTTCCTTTCTGGTTGTGATGAGGCTAAAGGGATTGTCTTATTAGGCAATTTGGATATTTAATTGTTTCCCTGTGCTCTTCTAGGAGAGAAGCAAAATCAGCTGGAAAGCAAAGCCCCCTTTCCTGCTGAGATAAAATGCACATTATAAGCCACCAGCTGAATGAGCATCTGTGGCTCTCAGTTTGGTCACATATCCTGGGGTCACATAGAAAGCCACCTTTGTTGAATAACATGAACAGGGCCTGTGAAGGCTTTCAAAGACAGCTCAGAACTTCCCAAGGTCATGGGCAGTCTCTGAGGGAAAAGACAACTAGTAAAAGAGGCTGCATATATTCCTTGAGAGACCATGGACAGAGTGAGTTAAGCAATAGCAATTTACCATTTGATTTGTATGGAGTTATCTAAGGCTCTAGTATGTCAAGGATCGTTATGGAAGTTCCATTCTCTCTCAACAACCTCTACTAAAAATGGATGGAAGTTCTCTTATTATCAATAATTCATTAGCAAAGGGGCAGCTAGATGGCTCAGTGAGTAGAGCGTCGGCCCTGGAGTCAGAAGGACCTGATTTCAGATCCGGCCTCAGACACTTAACACACACAAACAAAAAAAAAAACCTAGTCATCTGACCTTGGGCAAGTTGCTTAACCCCAATTGCCCTCCAAAAAGAAAAAAAATTCATTAGCATTTATTAAGCACTGACTCTATGCAGGTGCTGGCAGAAAGGGCCATGCAACGTCCATGATGGGAACCACACTGAACATCTGATATAGTAGCTCTGGCAAATTTTCCTGCTCCCTAAAATGAGACCATTATTGAGAAGGTCATTCCTTCTCAAGGGTCAGATATTTGTAGCTGGAAAGCCTCTCAGAGGTCATTTAATCTGACCCCCTCTTTTTATAGACAAGACAACAGAAGCAGAAGGAGGTGAAGAAACTCACCCAGTGTCACCCAGGTAAGAAGAATCAGAGGCTGGACTTGAAACTAGTCCTCTGACTAGAAAGGAAACGCTTTTTCCTTTGCACCATTTTTAGGTCTTCAAGAATACTTTGTTAGTCTGTGAAGACTGACTTTGATAGCCTGGGCTCCTCTTAGCAATGCAAGGTAATAAGACAACTCCAAAAGACTCAGGATGGAAAGGGCCATTGGATGAGGGGATATCTAGTGGGACTGCTATTCTGGGGTGGTGGGTGGGGAAAAATTGTAACTGAAAATCTGGTGGAAATGAATGATGTAAAACAGAAGTTAATAAAGCATTTGTTTAATGAAAAAAATGTTTTTTACCTGCAACTGAGAAATAAGATATATAGGCACTGGGGTATAGAAATTCATCTTGCCTTACTAGAAAGTTAGAGGGGGAACGGAGGAGGATATGAGAGGACAGATTGGGGGAAAGGGTATTCATTAGGCTTACTGTCTTTGGGTAGGGCGTAGGGGAAAGACAGGGAGAAAATTTGTAATTCAAAATTTTGTGGAAATGAATGTTGAAAACTAAAAATAAATTAAAAGAAGAGGTGCTGGAAGGGTTTGCCATTTCCTTCTCCAGCTCATTTTACAGAGGAAGAAACTGAGGTAAATAGAGTGAAGTGACTTGCCCAGAATCATCAATCTAGTAAGTATCTTGAGGTCAGATTTGAACTCAGGAAGAGGATCCTTCCTGATTCCAGACCCAGCGCTCTATCTGCTGTAGCACCTAGCTGATTTTTTTTTAAGGACTTAACAATCAAGTTGAAATGAATGAAAATTTACAAGCTGCAGGTCTCATATTTTAGTTTCCTGAGCCTGAGTAGAATTTGGGTTTTATCTGGTGGATGTCTATTCCCCTTTTGGATATTGTACATTATGCTGGTAGAGTTTGTAAAAAGGACATTTTCACAAGTCTTAAAAATAAACCAATAGTAGGATGTAATTGAAAACCATGAACGAAAATAGAGTTCTCACGAGCAGCCTAAGATGACTATTATCAAGGTAAGAGGTAGCCTTCTAGAGCAACAGCTTGAGAGCAGGATTTCAATGATCCTAGGAAATATCCCTGTTGAAAAAAGCAATCTTGGAGCTGGAAGGGGCCTTAGATATCAGAGAATCACAGATTTATTGTTGGAATATATATGTAAATATATATTTATATTTTGTTAGAATATATAAAAATATATATGTATATAGTTGGAATGTTTATAAATAATGTTTACAGGTTATTAAGTTCTAATTCCTCATATTAGAGATGATGGGAGTTGGGTGACTAGCTGTCAATGGTAGTGTCAAGATCCTAAACTGGGTACCTTGTATATATGTATGTATGTATGTATGTATTATTTTTATATTGTTCATGCCTCACCTGGCCACACCACAGTTATCCAGCTAGTTTACTTCATTGAGTTGACAAGGAAGCATGCCCAGAAATAGAAAATAACTTGCCTTGGGTTACACAACAATTTATTAGCAGAGCTGTGAGAAAAATATAGGTTTCCTGACTCCCATGTGAATATTCTCTCCCCTACCAACCATTTGTTGTTGTTCATTTGGTTTCAGTCATGTACAACTTTGTGACCCCATGTCATATGAAAACCTGTGGAGTTTTCTTGGCAAAGATACTGGAGTGGTTTGTAATTTCTTTCTCCAGATAATGTGACAGATGAGGAAACTGAGGCAAACAGGGTTAAGTGGCTTACCCATGTCATACAACTACTAAGTGTCTGAGGCTAGATTTGAATTAAGGAAGATGAGTCTTCTTGACTCCAGGTCCAGCAGTCTATCCACTTAACCCCTAGCTGCCTCTCAAAGATAATAAATTTTAATATTAATATCAAAAGTGTATAATAGTGTTGTGGAAATATGAATGCACTAGCTTATTTCTATCATAAAGTCATCATTTGATAGTCAAATGGACTAATGAATTAATCCATGTAGGAGTTGCCTCTACAGACCTTCACTGATGTAGAACAGAGTCCCTCCATGTCTTCTTGCCCTGGGTGAGGCTTACACATATATTGTTGTATAGTGCACCAAAAATGATCTACCAAAGCACTACAGGTATTCCTCTGGTTCCTTTACTAAATTGGGGGAACCAGTAAAGCACTCGAACTGTCTACTTGTTGTCCCTCACATTTGCTTTAAGGCTATTCCCAATAGAAACCTAGAAACATAATTTTGCATTCCCTGGCCTCCTTCAAGTCCCATTTAAAATCCTTCTTTCTATAGGAAACTTTCCTCAATCCTTCTTAATTTTAGTGCCTTCCCTGTGTTGATTATTTTTTATTTATCCTGTATATAGCTTGTTTGTATATAGTTGTTGGCATGTTGGTTCTGCCATTAAACTATGAGCTCTTTGAGGGCAGAAAGTATCTTGCCTTTCTTTGTTAATCCAGGTCTTAGCACATGTGCCTGGCATATATATCAATTGAATTAATGTTGGATAGGACTCTCAGAGGCCATTTCATCTATTCCACCATCTATGGAAGGCTTCATTCCTTTAAAATCTATTCACAAAAATCTCTGGGGAAAGATTCCACAGCCTCACTGGGAAGCCACTTCAATACTCATCTGGGCCTAAAAGGATACTAGCCTCATGTCTGACCAGTGGCCAGATCAAGACAACTGGAGATGGTTCAGAATGCAGAGGGAGACCTGGGCCTTTTTAAACTACGGTCTTCCTGAGTCCTCACTTTGACTATAGTGATTAGGGTTTTTTTTTAAGAAGTGAGCCAAGGGATGGCCGTTTTAATCCCGCCCCCCCCCAAATAAATCAAACTGGGAGGGGAAGACCCTCAGGGTTTCTGGCTGGATCCAGATGACTCTGGAAGAGAAAGTGAGGTTGGGGACTTTGTACAGCCCTCCCTCACTTAAATCCAATTCATTTGCAAGTCATGGCATCATCTTCCTGATGAAATAGCTCTCTTTGAGAAAGAAGGACACACTGGTCCTGAAGTCAGGAAAATCTGAGTTCAAATCTGAACTCAGACACTTAACAAGCTGTATGACCTTGAGCAAGTCACTTAATATCAATTGCCTTGCCTTCCACCCTTCAAAAAGTAAAAAGAGAAAGAAGGACAAACCACACAACACAACTGAGCTGAGTACCCTATTATTCAAGTTATTTTCTCAATGGTTAGAAGGCATTACTTCTGTGATCAACAATGTAGCACAGTGGAAAGAGCCCAGTCTTTCAAGTCAGACAGCTGGGTTAAAATTCCATTTCTGATGACTATTATTTGTGTGACTTTGTTATTCTGTAACCCCAGTTTCCTCATCTGTAAAATGAGAAGGTTGGGCCAGATGTCTTCCAAGGTTCTTTCCAGCCCTAAACTTGTGGACTAATGATGCATGTGTGTGTGTTTTCAATTAATGGTTCTGGAGTACCAGAAGCAGGGATGGTGCTGGACTTGATGAGAAGCTTATTGTGGTCCATGTTTACTTTCTGAAAGAAGACAATTAAGATACTGGAGAAAACATCTTTTTTTTCCCATTCCACCTTCAATGGTGGCCTCAAATATGGATCATTTTATCTCATTCCTAAATTGTTATTGGACATCTCCTAAGGATCAATATTCTACTATGCTCTTTGTATGCCTCTTACCATGAAACACAACATAGATTTGTATTGCTCAGGTTTAGATTGGGCTGTGTTCTTGGGCTATGTGAATTCAACTTTAGCAGTCATCCTTACCATCTACATGTCAGTAACCACATATCAAACAGTAAAGCTTTTAATTAGGACAGAATAGCAAAGTAAGAAGGGAAAATGGAAAATCCACAAACTCTCACCATGTTCAAAGATGTATACCTTCTCATGCTTTTCCATATCTTTAGTGGAAGAGAAAATTCATAGTTTGGAGTGGATGGCAACTCAGGTGTAACATCTCTTACAACTCCATCTCCCACCAACTAGCTATACTCACTGCTTATCTGCTCTGCCTCCCAACCTTCCATTCTTTTCTGTCTCCAAAGCTTTCACTTGCTGCTTTACCACTATTATCATCTGCTGTGGAATGCTTCCTTGATGAGTTGCTGCTGACTGCTATTTCTGGGCTTCTTCCTTGATGAATTACCACCATCTGCTGGAGTTGCTTTTCACTGCTTGGGCTTCATATTTCTCAAAAGGAGTATTGCTATTTTTATGTGACTGAAATTGCACAAGGCTAATCAACATATTCCAGCTCTTTTGTTAGTCAGACCCACAGCCATACCTAGGCAGAAAAGAACTCTTTGAGTTAAATTTTTTCTTTTCTGCCTCAGGGCAGCTTAGGGTATTTATATACATCTAGATTTTTTCCCCCAAGAGCTTTTATGTTTGTTTTCTCTTGTTCCTAACAATAATTCTACCAGGCAGACGGTGGTTATTCTTTTCCTCATATTACAGAGAGAAGAACTAGAGAAATGAAAGAACTTGCCCAAAGTCATACATCTAGTGAGTCAAGACAGAGCCACATCTAGAACCTAGGTTCTTATGACTTTCCTAGTTCAATGCTCTTCCAACTACCATTAGACTGTGAATGACCTGAGAGCAAGGGCTATTTTTTGCTTTTTGTTTTGTTTGTTTCCCCAGTGTTACCACATAGTAGATGTTTAATAAATGCTAGTTGACAGACTGGCTGACCATCTTGCTTTGACATTTTCCATGATGGTGGACCACAGAGCAATGTTTCTAGTAGTGGTAGGCTATTAAATTCTGTCCTGTCTCTCCTTCATAAATGGATGTGTTCCAAGCCAAAGTTATTTTACAGTTTCCTGGGCAATATCAGTTTTTTTCCCTTAGAGCAATCTGACCCTGTTAATGTGATTGGTTCTTGAGCCCTAATCTTACTCTGGAAATGCCCTTTATTTGAGGATATGCTTATACAGAACCAAAACAACTCATAACAAAGTTTTCAAAGAGTTTTAAATCAAATCCTTTATGTGGTGTTTTATAGGTAGGAAAAACAGTTGTTTGATTTCAAAATTATTTTCTCCAAAAGGCAAGTACCCCATGCCCTTCAATAACCACTTTGGTTCTCCTAAGTCACTTTATTTAGGTGCCACAGAAAGTTTTGGAGTTAACATTAGGAGAGATATGTGTTTGAGTCACTACTTTTTATTTGTAAAATGGGGATGAGGAGAGGGACTGGACCTGTGATTTCAGTGGCTTAGGGAATTCCTGGTTGAGGAAACTCTTTTTGCCAGTGTAGATTGGCACCTTCTCTGGAACCTCTATTTTTGGCAATTTGCCTGGAGCATGGAGAAGTTAAATGCTCATGGTCACACAGACAAGACCACAAGCCCAGGTCTTCCTCATTCCAAGGCCAATACTTTATCCATCATGTCATATTACCTCCCTCAATGGGGATAATACTTGTAATATCTCCCTTACTGAGTTGTCATGAGGAAAATGCATCACCAACCTTAAAGGGATATGGAAATGTGAGATATCATTTCCCCCTTTCCACTTCTTGTTCTCCCCTAGCTCAGTGGGCAAACCCTCCTTCCTTAAACAACTTTCAATCTCCTTGCCAGCTGCTTCATACAAATATAATTGTCCTTGCAGGTTGCTTCCCTGTTTCCAATCTCTCTTGAAATAATTGGGTTATTGCACTAAAAGTGATTCTGGCGATGAGAGACTTGAAAGCTAATAGAGATACGTAATACAAAAGACTCAGCATTCCCTTAGGAAATTATTGTGGAATATAGTTGAAGGAGAAAGATACTAAAACCAGGATAATGTTAAATGAGATTGAAAAGGAGACACTATAATTGGTGAGAAATAGAAAGAAAGATTGGAGAGATTTCTTTACTTTTTTATACCTCTTCTATTAAAAGGGTATCTCTGACTTGGAATAGGGCTCATACTTAGCTTATGATTGAAGAGGCAGAGGCAATGGGAAAATTTCAAATCTCAGAGTGAGCACAAATACTTATTTTTGATGACAAATTCCAAGCAGAAGCAATTTTGGTTTTGAAAAGGAAAACCAGTATGAAATGTTTCCATTGGGGTGTGAAACAAACCAACCAAGCCTGATTTGGCTGCAAACAAATCTCACACCCCTCTTAGCCAAGTACCTTCAACCTGCTGACCCAATGGCTATTTCCAGTAGATGTCCTATGTTTCTCAACTTTGTTTAGACAATTACCTATGCCTGCATAGGCATATGCCTATGCTTCTCTCCATCACCACCTTTTGAAATCTTTCTTATTTGAGAAGAGATGTAGGTCTATTGATGCCACCTTCATGAAGCCCTCCCTCAGAGAGTCCCAGTTCTATGGCGGCATAATAGTTCTAGGGCATTATATCAGGCAATGGGAGGAAGAGGGGACGTACTAGAAAGGAAGAATTATATTATTTATAGGATACTGGAACTCCTTAATATATTGTCTATGTGATAAAACCTCCCTGAGTCACCTCCTCTACCAAAGAAATTATAAAAGATCCTTTCTCCCATATACCTTACCTAATACTTTGTTCAACCTTAATATATTTATTGTGTATTAATTTTTGTTGTAGTTAAATGTGAATATGTCATATCTTCAAGTAGGTTGCAAATTTAATGAGCTAAAGAATCATGTTTAATTTATGTAATGCATAGCCCAATTCCCCATACCTTGAGCATGCATGTACTGAGTTCAATAGGATAGGGAAATCTTAAAAGTTGTTAAGTCTTTGGCTATTTTTGCTTCCACTCAAGTGTGTGCTATTAAATGTTTACAAACCAGTTCTCTAGGGGAAAACATATGTGCCCATGACACACTTTTAAGCTTAGTTTGCATTAGTAACACTTTCTCATCACTTTCTTAACTTTAGACAACCAACAAAATAATAATTCAAGCCATGATTTACAGCATTTTCCAAGGTATAAAATGTTCATACTGAGAATTTAACAATTGACTGTCCTGAGCCCATTTGAAGTGATTCTACCATATTTTTGCTCCTACCTAAATTTTTCTCTTGGAACATCAAACCAAATCTACATGTCTCAGTTTCTACAGAGGTTCTTCAGGTCTTGAACTCAGGATAACTATGTAATCACCAACAGATAGCCTTTATTTTATCCCGTAGAAAGAACGTTAAGGATTCCCAGTAGTCTATAAACAATGTAATCCTTCCTTTCTGGTAAGTCCCCTCTTCTTCCCTTGGCCTGATATAATGCCTTAGATTGGAAAGGTAGGAGTGAGCCTGGTTACGAAGGGCTTTAATGCTAATCAGAGAATTTTACATTTGTTCCAGAAGGTAATAGAGAACTACTAGACCTGCACAACTTATAAACTTCTTCCGGCTACAGAGAGGTTAAACTAGAGACAGTCTGACAATGGTTGATTGCTGAGGGTCACGTGCCAAATAGGAGAACGTGTAGGGGCAATCCTGCATTTTTTGAGGGTCACCTGAAATACTTTGGCAGGCTATTATGTTGTGCAGGCCTGCCTTGAAACATGGGTTCCCAAAATGTGTGATATCACCCCCTGGGGGGGTGCTGGAACAATCTAGGGAGATTGTAGTAGCCTCATGTGCAATTGAATAAAAATAAAGGGGAGATGGAAGCATAAAGAAAGAAGAGAAGAATTTTGAAATTTTTAATTTTGAAGAATTTTGAAAAAGAAAAATTTGAAAAACAATTCATTCATGTTTCATCTGTTGGTTAATAAACACTCAAAATGTAAGTAATAACCTAACAGTGGTCAAACCCATCCACAAGTCAGCAGATGAGTGTGTGGTGCATTGTTGGATAAGTCCAGCATGCATTGGCAGGAATATGTACATGTAATGACTTGTTTATAATATGATACCATACAGTTACATGATGCAATGTTGCATCATCAAAATTTCATTGGAAGAAAAAACCCATAAATTTACAATAAATTATTAAATTTAAGATGCATCATTTAAAATATATTTTTTAAATAATGTAAATTAAAAAAAAACTTTAAAGGGTTAAAGAAAGTAGATTTCCAGGGGGCCACTGAGTAATTTTTTTTTTTAAGGAGTGGACAGTAAGTCGAATAAGTTTGGGAACCTCTGCGAGGCCTATCATGATGCCCTATGACTTGATATCTCTATTCAAAAGGTAAGTGAACTTGGGGTTGCTAGTCCCTTAAAATTCTGGTTAGTCCTACTTTTTTTTCTCTTTTCTGCATGTCTTTTTTTTTTCCAAATGCTTTATTAATTTCTGGTTTACATCATCCATTTCCATCAGATTTTGAGTTACATTTTCCCCCTGTTTTTCCCCTACCCCCCACCCCAGAATAACAGTCATATCCCCTCATCCATCTCCCATATCTTCTCCCATACCCCCTTGAACTTTTCCACTAGGGAGAGGTGAATCTCCCCCCACCCCGCCCCATTGCCTGCACATCTTATCTCCCAATTATATGCAAAATAGTATTAATCATAGTATTTACGTATTTTTTAAAAAATTGATTTTAAAAGGAAGATAAGCAACTTAGTATATGCTGTACATGTGTAGCTAGGCAAAACATTACCATAGTAGATACATTGTAAAAGACTGACTATATTTCCCTCCCTCCCATCCCAACTTCCACCTTGTCCACTCCCCATCTTGATCCTGTCCTTTTTCAAAAGTGGGTGCTTCCAACATCCCTCCCCCCCAGCCCGCCCTCCCCTCCACCACTTTCCCCCATACCCCTCCCCGCCATGCTCCTGTAGAGTGGGACATCCTATTTAATAGGCATGTCATTCTCTCCCTGGTCCAAATTCAATGAGAATAAGGTTTTGCCTTTTTGCCTTCCTGTTCCTCCCCTCCCCTGCAACCATCTTCCCCTGCCTTCTCTACACCAGACAGTTCATCCCATTGTCTCTCCCCATTCCCCCTCACCACATTACTCTTTCACCTCTTAACCTCACCTTTTAAATATCATCCCTTCCTATTAAATTCGACCTGTGCCCTCTATCTATGTATACCGGAAAACATATATACACACATTCACATATGTATTCATATGCCCATATACCCTTCTTCAACTATTTTCATACTGAGAAAAGTTTCATCAGTTACAATTATTGTTTTTCCCTGTAGGAATGTAAATAGTTCAACTTTGACAAGTTCATAGTGATTTCTTTTCCCTGTTTACCTTCTCAAGCATTTCTTGCTTCTTGTATCTGAATGTCAAATTTTCTATTCAACTCTGGTTTTTTCCTCAAGAATGCTTGAAAGTCTTCTATTCCAATAAATGACCATATTTTCCCCTGAAACAAAATACTCAGTTTTTCTGGGTAGGTGATTCTTGGTTTTAATCCCAGGTCCTTTGACCTGTGGAATATCATATTCCATGCCCTTAGATCACTCAGTGTAGAAGCTGCCAGGTCCTGGGCTATTCTGATTGTGTTTCCACAATATTGAAATAATTTCTTCCTGGCTGCTTGTAGTATTTTCTCCTTGATCTGGGAATTCTGGAACCTGGCTACAATATTCCTAGGAGTTTTCTTTTGGGGATCTTTTTCAGGAGGTGATCTGTGGATTCTTTCAACCTCTATTTTGCCCTCTGGTTCTTAAACATCCAGGCAATTTTCCTTGAGAATTTCTTAAAGGATGATTTCTAAATTCTTTCTTTGATCATGGCTTTCAGGTAGTCCAATAATTTTTAGATTGTTTCTCTTGGATCTATTTTCCAGGTCAGTGGTTTTTCCCATGAGATATTTCACATTGCCTTCTATTCTTTCATTTGTTTGGATCTGCTTAATAGCATCTTGATTTCGCATAAAGTCACTAGCTTCCATTTGCTCCAGTCTAATTCTGAAGGAATGATTCTCCTCAGTTAGCTTTTGAGATTCTTTTTCCACCTGGCAAATTTGGCTTTTTAAGGCATTCTTCTCCTCATTGCCTTTCTGAGCCTCTTTTACCATTTGAGTTAGTCTATTTTTTAAGGTGTTATTTTCCTCAGTCAGGCTGTTGACTGTCATTTCATACTTTTCTTGCATCTTTCTCATTTCTTTTCCCAGTTTTCCCCCACTTCTCTTATCTGCTTCTTAAGGTCCTCTATGGCCTATAGCCAGCTCATATTTTCATTTGGGGCTTTTGGTGCAGGAGTTCTGACCTCCCAGTTCTCCTCCTGTTCCATGCTTTGATCCTCTTTGCCCCCAAAATAGGAGTCTAATGTTGCATTTTTCTGTTTATTTTGTTTCCTTTGCCCAGGCATGCTGCCACTCAATTACTTGACTTTTGGGCTTTTTGCCACAGTAGGACTTTGCCACCAGCCAGGGGGACTTCCATCCCAAATGTTGGGGTCTTCTCAACTTCCGGAGGTACTAGTTGGGTGGCCTCTGTGAAGCCTCCACACACTCCGGAAGCTGCTCACACACCCCAAGACCTCCACCCCAGACAGCAATCCAGATGCAAGAAGGGTAAAGCAAGATCACTCCCCTCTCCCCCCACCCCCCCGCCCACTGCAGACTGGTCACAGATCCTCCTACAGTCTGCAGGCCAGGAGCTGAAGCTGCAATGTGGCAATGTGCCGCAAGCTGCACTGGCTTCTCAGCAGCTTCTCACCCCCAGGCAAAGAAGCTGAGGCATTCTCCCAACCAGTTCCAATGTCCATAGGGCACTAACCTCTCCCTTTGTCCTACACATCCATGTGTTGATAATTCTGTGATCCCACAGCTCCTGGTGTTCTGGGGTCCCTCCAGCCAGCTGCTGGTCTGGCGGACTTCAGGCTAAAACCAAGACTCATGGGGGCCTGGCCAGAACACTGAGCTGGCAGGTCACAGAGTGCTGTGCTGGTAGCTTCTCTGTGTCATTTTGTGGGTTCTGGAGCTCCAGAGGTCGTTCAGAGTCCCCCTTTTATATAATTTTGAAGTGGTGTGGGTTGGAGCTCCATGGAAGTGCTGTTTCTACTCTGCCATCTTGACTCTGCCCCTGGTTAGTCCTACTTTTAACACATTTTGGCCCCCAATCAAATGGTACAGCTTTTTGCACTCATACTCGAGTAAAATAAACTTGGGGCTTCTAGAGAAGTAGCTCCCTTTCCGTTGGACTTTTATGAATAATTCCCAATAATAGTGGAGGGCAAATACAATACTTTTACTCTTCTTTCTCTTAATTCAGTCCCTTGATACTCCTCCAGCTTCAGGTCCATGCACTTGTTCCTCTTCTGCCCAAAGACTGGAGCTGCTCGCCAAACTCTGCAGTCACTTAGCATTGCTCAGGAAATTCCCTGGTCTGCTATCATGGGTTCACGTTCTTATGTGGGAAAGAACACAAAACTAACTATGCATATGCAATATACATACTGTGAAAATGGAATTTAATGGAAGTTAATGGGAAAAACCTCCTGCAGAAAATGAGACTTGACTAGAACCTTGAAAGAAACCAAAGAAGCTGAGTTGGAGATGGGGAGGAAGAGTATGCCAGGTATGGGGAACAGCCAGTGCAAATAGATGGAGATGGGACATGGAGTGTCATGGGCAAGGAAATGCAAGTAGGCCAGATTTCAACAGGATTGTAGAGTACATGGAGTTTAGGGGGAAGAGTACAGTGTAAGGAGATTGGAAGGGTAGGAGTGAGTCAGGTTATGAAGGGTTTTAAATGCTAATCAGAGAATTTTACATTTGATCCTGAAGGTAATAGGGAACTACTATAATTTATTGATTGGGGTTGGGGGGAGGTCGTATGGTCAGACTTGCAGTTCAGGAAAACCACTTTGGCAGCTGAGTGGAGAATGGATTGGAGTGAGTAGAAAGGAAAATTCCTGAGACATTTTGGCTGCCATCCTGGGAGAAATGACTGGTTAGATTTCAGTTTCAGTGTCTATAGAAGAGTCAGCAGTTGTAGTTAATATTTAGAAGTGACTCTGACTTGCTTTTCTTTTTTTTTTTTTAAACAAATACTTTATTAACTTCTGTTTTACATCATTCATTTCTGCCAGATTTTGAGTTACAATCATTTTCCCCCCATTATTCCCCTACCCAACCTCCCAGAATAGCAGTCCCACAAGATATCGCTTCCTCCAATCTGCTCTCTCCCATACCTTCTCCCATACCCCCATCGACTTTTCCATTAGAGGAAGATGAATCTTTGTGTCCCAATGCCTGCACATCTTATCTCCCAATTATAGGCAAAAGAGTATTAATAATAGTATTTATATATATATTTGAAACATTTAATGTTACGACCTTAAATTTCAGATCCATTTCCTTCCTCCCTTGTCACCCATTCCTTCTTGGGATATAAGTAATTCAGTATATGTTGTATATGTCTAGCTATGCAAAACATTATCATAGTAGATATATTGTACAAGGCTGCTTATAATTCCCTCCCACTCATCCCACCCCCCACCTGGTCCATTCCCTACATGATCCTGTCCCTCTTCTATAGTGGGTACTTCCAACCTCCCCTCCCCCCAAGGATGCCCTCCCATCCATCATCCCTCCTCTCATCCCCCTTCCCCCTATCCTGCTGCAGGTTGAGATATCCCATTTAGTATGTATGTCATTTTCTCCCTGAACCAAATTCAATGTGAATGTGATTTTGCCTTTTTAGCCTTCCTTATTCTCCCCCTCCTTTGCACCCACTTCCCCTACATGAGATAGTTTACCCTACCATGTCTCTCCCCATCTCCTCTTGCCACTTTCCTCTCTCACCTCATAATTTCATCCCTTGAGTATTCTCCCTTCCCAACAAATTCAACCTATGCCCTCTATCCATATATAACTGTAACCATATACACACACATTCACATATGTATTCATATGACCACACACCCTTCTTCCATTATTTTCATAGTGAGAAAGATATCATCAGTCACAGTTATTGCTTTCCATATAGGAATGTAAATAGTTCAACTTTGATAAGTTCCTTTTGATTTCTTTTCCCTGATTACCTTCTCAGGCATCTCTTACTTCTTGTGTCTGGATGTCAAATTTTCTATTCAACTCTGGTTTTTTCCTCAAGAATGCTTGAAAGTCCTCTATTCCACTGAATGACCATATTTTCCCCTGAAACAAAATACTCAGTTTTGCTGGGTAGGTGACCCTTGGGTTCATTCCCAGTTCTTTTGCCCTCTGGAATATCATATTCCATGCCCTTCGATCCCTCAGTGTAGAAGCTGCCAGGTCCTGGGCTATTCTGATTGTGTTTCCACAATATTGAAATTGTTTCTTCCTGGCCACTTGTAGTATTTTCTCCTTGATCTGGGAATTCTGGAACCTGGCTATAATATTCCTAGGAGTTTTCTTTTTGGGATCTTTTTCAGGAGGTGATCGGTGGATTCTTTCAACCTCTATTTTGCCCTCTGGATCTAAAACATCAGGGCAGTTTTCCTTGAGAATTTCTTGAAGGGTGATTTCTAGGTTCTTTCCTTGATCATGGCTTTCAGGTAGTCCAATAATTTTTAAATTGTCTCTCCTGGATCTATTCTCCAGGTCAGTGGTTTTTCCCATGAGATATTTCACATTGCCTTCTAATCTTTCATTTGTTTGGATCTGCTTAACAGCATCTTGATTTCTCATAAAGTCACTAGCTTCCATTTGCTCCAGTCTAACTCTGAAGGAATGAATCTCCTCAGTGAACTTTTGAGATTCTTTTTCCATCTGGCAAATTCGACTTTTAAGGCATTCTTCTCCTCATTGCCCTTTTGGGCCTCCTTTGCCATTTGAGTCAGTCTATTTTTTAAGGTGTTGTTTTCCTCAGTCAGGCTGTTGACCCTCATTTTCCTGCATCCTTCTCATTTCTCTTTCCAATTTTTCCTCCACTTCTCTTATTTGATTTTTAAAGTCCTTCTTAAGGTCCTCTATGGCCTGCAACCCGCTCATGTTTTCCCCTGGGGCTTTTGGAGCAGGACTTCTGACCTCACAGTCCTTTTCCCGCTCTATGCCCCCAAAATAGGAGTCTAGGGTTGCATTTTTCTGTTTCCTTTGCCTTGGCATGTTGCCACTTAATTGCTTGACTTTTGGGCTTGTTGCCACACTATGGCTTTAAGGCCAGATAGAGGAATTTTCGTCCCGAACGTGTGGGGGGCAACTTCCGTTTCTGGCAGGCTGTAAACCCACCCACAACTTCCACCCTAGATCACAATCCAGATCCAGGGAGGTTAAAGCAAGAGCGATTACCCCCCAAGACTGATCGCTGGATCTCCCCACGATTTGTAGGCTGGGAGCCGGAGCTGCCTCTGAAAACTACAAAATGGCGTGTCTCCTCAGCGGCTTCTAGCCCCCAGGGGAGGGAGCTGACGCATTCCCCAAATACAGGTCCCAAAGTCCATAGGACACTAACCTCTTACTTTGTCCTAGGCAAGTCTATGTTGATAATTCTGGAGTCTCCACAGTTCCTGGTGTTCTGGGGTTCCTCCAGCCGGCTGCTGGCCCTGCCGCCCTGGGGCTAAAACCTCGGCTCACGTGGACCTGGGCTCGGCTCGGCTCCTGTGCTCTGCGTGCTGCCGGCTCCCAGACCACTGCGCTGGTCCTTCCTGCAGGGTGCTGGGCTGTCCTCAGCGGGAGGTTAGCTTCTCTGTGTCGTTCTGTGGGTGCTGGGGCTCCAGAAGATTTTCAGAGTCCTTTTTTACATAGTTTGTGGAGAATCTGGGGGCAGAGAGGCTTGGAGGAGCTGTTTCTACTCCGCCATCTTGGCTCCGCCCCCCTGACTTGCTTTTCTTACAGCTGATATATATTGTGTATATATACATATATAGCCAATATATGACTATATACATGCATATATAGATGTATATATGTAAATTATTACCTGGAACAGAAAATATAAATGTATACATGTTGATATATAAACCCACATATATAAATACACACATACATATATACACACACATCCATACATATATATATGTGTGCATAGATCTATGAGTATATAGGTATACATTAGATATACCCATATATGGGCATACTTGCATTGTCTGCTACTTTTAACAATTTAGATGACTGTCCCATTTATAGGAAAAAGAGATTTTTCCAGCTTTTATAGATTAGTATGGGGGCTCAAGGTTAATTAAGAAATTATTTAGTTTTTGTATTTGTGGTGATGCATTAGGCAATATCATGCCTTGATTGTCTTTGAACTCAATGTGAGATAATTTATGCAGCAATGAGTTACATAGCAGGCCAATGGGTGAAGGTGAAGGCTTGGTGCTCTGATCTTGTAACAAAATATCCACATGCTTATCTATGGGATTTGTACAAAGGGACGAACAAAAAGCCTGCTACACAAGATGACCCCCCCAACAAAAAAATGCTCATTTTTGTTACTTCATTAAATTAAGGAACTACCCTGATCAATCCTCTTAATTTATCTTTGTCATCTCCTTCAGTACCTAGCACAATGTTCTACACATAGTAGGTGCTTAGTAAATGTTAAATTGAATTCACCTACTTTCAAACAATATTTTCCCCCAAACTCTATTTTATAGTTCCAAAAATTGGAGGTTTAAGCACTCTTTATTGGGTTGGCAACCTTATTTGTTTTGACATCTCCTCAAGTAGTACAGATGAAAGCCTACTTACCCCAGTAAGGAGGACAGTATATTTAAATTAGAATTTGTCTTGCATCCCAATATCTTCCTTGGGTGTATGAATTGCTCTTCAATGGTGGTATAGTGTATTGCAAATTACTCTGGCTGTCAATTCCAGAGACATGTATTCATGCCCCATTTCCATTATTTATTAGCTTAAGAGGGCAAGTCACTTCTCCTTTCTGAGGATCTGTTACCCCATATGTTGAGCAGAGATAATAATACTTCTCTATTTAGCTTATAGGGAAAGCCCTTTGTAAGCTGTAAAGCTCTACACAGATATGTAGCAATTCCTTGAAAGTCAACCGCAATGCAGAAAAAAAAAAATGACTGCTTGCCAGAACTCTGACTAGCAGGCTCTTAGGCAGGGGATCATGGGAGTGGGAGAGTTAATTATGGGAATAATAGCATTTAGAGCTAGAAAGACCTTAGAGATCATCTAGTCCAAATACCTTATTCTACAGAAGAGGTAATTGAGGTCTAGAGACTTGTACTGATTTGTCCAATATCGCACAGTTAGTTAATAGCCTAATTTGGATTTGGACTCAGTTGTGCTATTGAATCTTTAGAGATATGTTATAGGTAGCTATGTTTTTGAGCCCCTGACAATATGTTCTAGCCATAAGGAAATTGAATTCTTTTCTTCTCTGCTCTTCCCCTATATTCCTCTTTGCTCCCCTGTTCTCCCCTCCTTTCCTATGTTCTTCCTTCTAGTCTTTTTTGCCTAGAGACAAGTTTATTGAGTGGCTGTCACCAACTTCTTAAATAACTGTGGAAATAGGCAGAACTCACCCTGACTCCTGGGTAGCTTTGAGAAGTTAAATTTTGCCATTTTAATTAAGAAGGATATGCCTCTGCAAGTGAAACACAAGATCACATTTCTCAAGGGCATTCTTTGGATTACATTTTCGTCTAGGTCCTTGGTATTAACAAAGCCTGCTGACGGTGAGAGGAAAAAAAAAACAAAAGCAGGAGCCAACAAATTCTTGTTGTTGTTTGGTGACTTTAGTTCTGTCCAACTCTCCATGCCCCTTTTGGGGTTTTTTTTTTGGCAAAGTGGTTTGCCATTTCCTTTTCTAGCTCGCTTTACAGATGAGGAAACTGAGGCAAGTAGGGTTAAGCCCAAGGTCAGACAATTAGTAAATATCTGAGACTGGATTTGAACTCATGAAGATGAGTCTTTCTGATTCCAAGCCCACTGCTTTTCCAAATTCTTGACTTGTCATAATGGTAATTTATTCTTTGAAAGGCAGAAGAAGGAACAAGAAGAACAACTATTCTGGATATGCATCTTCTCCAAAAGAAAGAACTGGTTACAATAGTAGAAAGGATGGGAATTTTGAGGAAAATCAACTACTCTATAAGGAGGCACTTTCTTGCAGCAGAAAAAGTCCTAGATTTGGAATCATGGGATTTGGGTTCAGATTCTGGCTTTGCTACTTTTTTGTGACCCTAAACAAGTTGCTTTACTTTTTTTGGCTTCAGATTCCTTATATGTATTAAAAGATTGGATTAGATGATTTTTTTAAGGTCTCATCTAATTAAATCTGTCATCTTAATGTGGCTGTACATTGGAGATACTTACACCTTCACTCACATGTAAAGGTTGGGACTACTCCACTAGGTTCAAAGTAATCTGTGAGCTCACATTCCTAAAACTATAGCTCATGTGCCCCAACCAATGCATCAGACTTTAACAATGAGCCAGTTGACACAACTAGTTCAGAGATAAGGTATAGCATCAATAGTAACAACAAAATATTTCCCTTGTAAAGTTGGGTTATGCTTTCCCACAAATATACACAAAATCAACGGGAAGAAAGAACACACAGAGAATATTTTCATAGAGAAGCATGCATACTTACAGAACACAACTCATATAACTCACACTTTTTTTTTTTTTTTTGGCTCGTGGTGTCCTAGCTCTTTCTCCTAGATGCAGCATCTATTCTAGACATGTTATTCTGCTGGGCTCCCTAAGACTGTTCCTTTGAAGCTCCACTCAGGTCCAGATTTGTATTCTCTGGGCTCTGTGGGTTCTCACAGTGTTCTCCTCTAGGCACTATGTGTCCAATGGGGCAATTACTCTATTATAAGCTACCGTTATCAGGGTATTCCTTATTCCTCAGCGTACTCTGAAAGAGAAGCAAGGGGAAAGGGCAGAAAGGGATTCTTTCTTAACAATTAGGTTCTCTTAGCATAGCAGTCTCTCTCCTGGTATTCCAGATATGACTGACTCTTCTGAAATTTCTCTTGTTATTTTATTAAAGATCACCAAAGGTATGTCCAATCCACTAATCAATTAACCACCCTATAATTCCATCAGTTTGATTAAAGAACTTCATCATACTTCTTAAATGAATAAAGAAATCTATAAACAAAGGGAAACACCCTTTATAAGGTGCAAACAGGCTACTTTAATGTCAGAAAGAAGCATTCTCTTATACCTCACTGTTTCTGTTACTTGCTCCTACATCTTATACATATAAATACTCAAAATTTTATACCTCATTATCTCTGTTATCTGCTCTGTTTAATTGATCAAGGATCTCCTGATAAATTCCCTATTACATTAGAATTTGTAACAGAAAAGGATAGGATATCTGGGTATAGTCTGACATGTACCTGAGATTTTTTGTTAGGTGAATTTCAAAGGAGTCACAAAGGTAAGATATAGATGGACAAGGAATTCATCAACCAAATGAAATTTTTGAAAGACATGTACAGAAGATGGAAGACCGTATAATGAATGGAGAATCAATACTAAAGTGTGGCACTGTCTTAAGAATAGTGTCAGATGCACTAAAATTCAGAATGAATTGAGGCTAGCAAGGAAAGCTTAGGACACACACATGAAAAAATCCTTTTAAAAGTCATATTGGGGAAAAGAGTAGGATCAAAAAAAGGATAGAGTCACTGTGTGGGAGTATAGCCAATGATAATAATGAATGATGGAAAATATAACTGCTCAACTCTTATTTTGTTTCTATTTGCTCTGCTAAGGGAAATTGTTGTTGTTGTTTGTCCTTTGTTCTGGAAGAGGACCACGGCATTAGGAAGGTAATGTCATGATCTATAAGTGAATTGGATTTAAGTAAGGGAGGGTTGTGCAAAGCCAATAGCCTCATTTTCTCCACCAGAGCCATCTAGGTCCAATGGTAAGAAGTAGTTCAGAATGACTGGAGATGGCCCTGGATGTAGTGGCCATGGCCTTTTTAAGCTAAGGTCTTTCCCAGGTCTCAGTTTGTCTGAGGCAATACCCATTCAGTGATCAAGGCCAGGGCAAGAAATGATGCAGAATGAACTCTTTCACTAAACAAACAAATAAAAAATCCCCCAACAATCTGGGAGGGGAAGACCCCCAGGATTTCTCACCAAAAAAGAAACACTTGCTATTTACATTCACTCTGAGTCATCAAAATCCAAACAATGACCAAGTAAGACTAAGGTGGGGAACTATTGTTGACTAATCAATGAAAGCCAGAGTGATTTTGGGTTTAAAGCATGGTCCTTAAAAAAGGAATCTAGCCCATATACCCCAAGATATCTTGTGAGGTTTCAGCAATAATAATAATAACGAAGGATGGAAAGTATAACTGCTCAATTCTTATTTTGTTTAAGGAAATAATATTTAGTGAAACATGGAACATTTTATTGGGGCAAATCATTCCTGGCTTTACCGGACATCTTATCTTCTGCCTTGAGAGTGCCCCTACCTCCTCACAGCAGCTACTCTCTAGAACTGACCTACAGAGATTTTAAACACTTTATAATTTCATTCATTCATTCATTCATTCATTCATTCATTCATTCATTCAATAAAATTGGTTTATTGGATTGATAACCCAAATGAGAAGAAAAATAGTAAAATAATACCTAGGTTCTTAGTGAACTCAAGTCATAGTCATATGATCAAAGGTTTAGAATTGGTAGAATGACTTTAAAGCTTATTTACTACAACCCTGTCTTTTATGGATGAAAACTGATGTATAGAAAGATTGAATAATATGCCCAAGATCATAGAAGTTGTATATGGCAGACCCAGGAGTCCTCTATTCCAAATCCAGTGCTCTTTTCAGTATGCTATGATGGATCATGATAGATTATATCTTCAGGTACAGAAAAAGAAAAAAAACAACAACCTGCAATTCTACTACAAAGACATAAAAAAAAAAACCCAGGGAAAAAACTTATTTGTACAAAAATAATTTTTTTTGTGGTGGCTAAGAATTGGAAATTGAAGGGATGCCCACCAGTTGGGGAATGGCTATGGAAGCTGTGGTATATGATTATGATAGTCTATTATTGTGCAATAGGGAATGACAAGCAGGATGATTTCAGAAAAACCTAGAAAGACATATATGTACTGATGCAAAGTGAAGTGAGCAGAACCAGGAGAATACTGTACACAGTAACAGCAATATTGTAAAATGAAAAAATGTGAATGATTTAGTCTCATAAATACAGTGATTCAAGACAATCCCAAAGGACTCATGATGAAGCATACTATCTACTTCTAGAGAAAGAACTGATATTGTCTGAATATAGATTGAAGCATGCTATTTTTCACTTTCATTCTTTTTTTTTAATTAGGGTCTTCTTGTATAAAATGACTAATATGGAAATGTTTTACATGATTGTACATGTATAACCTATATCTGATTGTTTACCTTCTCAAGGAGGGATAAGGGAGGGAAGAGAGGGGGAATAGAATTTGGAATTCAAAAATTTTTTTAAAATGTTAAAAAATTGCTTAAACATGAAATGGTGGAAAAATAAAATATTATATATATATATATATATATATATATATATATATTTAAAAGATCATGGATAGGTGAGAAATACTTAAGGACTTGAGAAGGGTTAAGTTTTGCCCCAGCTTTTGAAAAATGGAAGAAAAAGGAGTTTACAAATTCTAGTTCAGTGAACTTGACTTCCATTCACAGCAAAATTTGAAGGCATTAAAGAAATGGCTAATGGACATCTAGAAAGGAAGACAGTAATCACAAAGACTGATTATGTAGCTTCATCAAGAAGAGATGATGTCATACCTCACAGGTTAACAGACTGGTATTTGAATGATTTATTTGTTCTTCAGTTGTTTTGGTTGTGTTTGGCTTTTAATAACCCCGTTTGGGATTTTCTAGGCAACCTTACTGGAGTGGTTGCCATTTCCTTCTCCAATTCATTTTACATATGAGGAAACTGAGGCAAACAGTGTTAAGTGATCTGCCCAGAGTCACATAGTAAGTGTCTGGGGTCAGACTTAAACTCAGGCAGATGAGTCTCCCTGGCTTTCTACTGTACCACTTAGATGCCCTAAATGAATGATAATTTCCAATATTCTTACTAGCAATTATTCACTAATTTTCTTCTTATTCATTCACTGACTAATTAACCAACAATTATTAGCTAATATTTCTATTAGCACTTTAAAATTTACAAAGCACTTTTTACAGATTATCCTATTTGATTCTCAGAACAACCTTGACGGGTAGGTACTATTATTATCTTAATTTTTAGACGAAAAAAATTGTGTCAAAAATTGCTAAGTGACTTACCCAGGGTCACATATTTAGTAAGTTTCTGAGGCTAGACCTGTCTCCAGGTCTAGCATTCTATCCAATATGCCACTCATAGCAATATTTTCCTTGGATTCTGGAAAAGCATTTGACAAAGTCTCTTATGCTAATCTTGTGTTCAAGATGGAGAAATATAGACTAGATTATAGTATAATTAAGTGGATTTGTAACTGGTTGAATGGTTGGTCCCAAATATTAGTCATTAATGACTTAGTGTCATTTTGGAAGGAGGTAGAATGGCCCAGAGATTTGCATTTAGCCTTGTCTAGTAAATTTTTTTTAAAAAGCAGTCACTTAGATAAAGAGATAGGCAATCTTTTTTTTTTTTTAGAGCAATTGGGGTTAAATAACTTGCTCAAGGTTACATGGCTAGTTATTTATGTGTGGGTGCTAAGTAACTGAGGTGGGAACTGATCACAGGTCCTCCCGATTCTGGGGCTGGCGCTCTTACTCACTATGATACCTTGATAGATGGTATTCTAATAAAATCTGAAGATGGCATAAAGGTAGGAGTAGTACCTACCATGTTTTTTTTTTAAATTAAATTATTTGTTTTTAGTTTTTAACAATCACTTCCATAAGTTTTAAATTTTCTCCTCTTCCCTTTTCCTTCCCTCCCCAAGAAGGCTTGCAGTCTGATATAGGCTCTATACGTACATTCCTTTTAACCACATTTTCACATTAGTCATGTTGCAGAGAAGAATTATAAAGAATGGAGAAAACCATGAGAAGGAAAAAAATAAAACAAACAAAAAAAGAAAATAGCCTGCTTTGCTCTGCATTCAGACTCCATAGTTCTTTCTCTAGTTGTTGATGGCATTTTCCATCATGAGTCCTTTGGAAATGTTTTAGGTCCTTGCATTGCTGAGAATGGCTAAGTCTATCAAAATGTTCTTCTGATACCCAGCATGTTTGATGGAGGTAAAATCTTAGAATATCTTAATAAGTTAGACAGAAGGGCAAATCTAATAGGATGAAATTTTGGGGATGATGACGACGACGATGATGATGCTAACTAGCACTTCTATAGCACTTTTAAGGTTTTCAAAGTGTTTTACATATGAACTCATTTGAATCTCACAACAACCCTGTGAACTGGGTGTAATTATTATTCCTATTTTACAGAACAAGAAACTGAAAACAAGCAAGGTTAAGTAACTTATTCAGAGTCCCATAGCAAATAAGTGTCTGAGGCAGGATTTGAACTCAAGTATTCCTGATTAATTATAAAGCTTCATATTTGGACTAAAAAAAATAAACATCACAATGAAAAGTTTCATGTGAAAAGGATCAAGGGTTTTCAGTGGATCACAAGTTTGGTAAGAGACAATGGTAGCAGGCAAAAGCAATTAATGTGATTTTAGGGTACACAAATAGATATAATGTCCAGAATCATGGGGGTGAGAGTCCCACTATACACCGCCCTCATCAAACAATATTTGGAGCCCTGTGTTCAGTGGTGGGTAGGAAAGACGTTGACAAGCTTCAGAATCATTCAACTATTTCTAAATTCACCTAACTGTATTATTATCTATTATTAATTAAGGTAAATAGGGATATTTAGTATGGAGAAGAACCAGGAGACATGATAGCTGTATTAAAGTATTTGAAGAATGAGCATACAGATAGTAGATTAAATCTGTTGTGCTTGGCCATAGAAAGGAATATTTGGAACAATTGTTGAAGCAAGATTTTCACTTGATCTGGAAAAATTGCTCAGCACTTGGAGTTACTCTAAAGTGGAATGGACTTCCTTGAGAGGGTTCCTCACCCCTACCTTTCCCCTACTTCCCCTGCCCCCGCCTTGATATTCAAACCAAGATAAAGAGTGAATTCCTTTTTTTTTTTTTTTTTTTGCTTTTTGGAGGGAGGAAGGCAGGGCAATTGGGTTTAAGTGACTTGCCCAAGGTCACATGGCTAGTAGGTGTTAAGTGTCTGAAGCTGGATTTGAACTCAGGTCAAATTTGAACTCAGGATTTGACTCCAGGGCTGGTGCTCTATTCACTGTGCCACTTAGCCACCCCTACAGAGTGAATTCTTATAGAAGTACATATTAGGCTTCTGAGGTCCCTTCCAACTCTTAGATTCTGTGTAAGTAGATTTACTACTTTTTGCATACCACAGTGTAGTTCATTATCTTATGAATGACAGAAGATCTTCCATCATAATTCATTTATGTCTGAGATCTCCACACAGTTATTTCTTCTAATGACATAGAATTCAAATAATCCAGCCCTTTATATCTTGTGCCCATCACCTCCCTTATGCCTTCTGCAGGAGGTCCCACCCAACATGTTGGCAGCTTTCCTAGACTTCTCCCGGCAGTGAGGATACCACTGGAGCACTTGGGCTATCCACCAGGTATTGATGGCTATAGACATATGACTGGCCCGTTATCTGTTTTTTTTTTCCAGGGATTTGAATGGTATTTTATTTTTTTATTTGATTATATTTGCATACAATAAATATCTAAGTTTCCACATTCCTTAAAAAAATAATCATACTTAGCCTGAGATCACTTATAAAGAAACATCATAATGTACAAATGAACCACCATCATTTGTGTCATCATCTTTTAACTAGAAAGACCAGAACTTAAGCATATCTCAAAGGATCAAGAAAGTAAATATATAGTTAGATTTTTATATTTGTCTGGTTTTTATAGTGTTCAAGCCTACACTTTCCTGATGACATCCTTTATTCATTCAATTTACTCATTGATGTAACCCCTTTTCAATCTATTATGTGACTCTTGCTGCAGAGACAGCTATGTGGTACAGAGGATAAGGCTCTGGGCATAAAGTCAGAAAGACCTGAGTTCAAATGTGGTCTTGGACACATTTGTATGTGTATGACTCTGAGCAAGTCACTTGCTCAGTTCTAAAGTGAGCATAATAATGATAGCACCTACTTCCTGGGGTAGTAGCTATGAGAACCAATCGAGATAATATTCACAAGACCCTTAGCACATGCCTGCCTATAGTGGGCACTTATGTGTCCTTAAAGATACTCCTGCTGCTATGGAGGGTAATACCAATAACACCGACGATTTTTCTAAAGGAAAGTCAGCCTAGAAGGGGTCAACAATCTTGCTTTAATTAAATAATATAGACTGATAAATAGAAAGAAGTAAGCATCCAGAAAGAATCTAATTGATAGGGCTCCAACTGTCCAGACAGAGTCATAGTCACCAGACCAGGGAGAGCCAACATCTGGGCTCACAAAGACCTTAACAATGGCTACCAAGAATCTCCTCTGGCCAAATCACAAAGAAACATTCTTCCCATGAGAGAGCCCCAAAGTAAAGAGCCCCAACCTCCTAGTATAGATAGTTTTCAACTAATAGGCTCAGAGCCAGAAGGCATCGAAACCTTGTGACTCAGTGCCAAAAGGTATGAAAGCCTTCCTGCAAGCAAGCCTCCCCATAAGCAAGCTTCCCCCTAAGCAAGCTCCTTCCCCAAGGCAATATAAATCTCCCTGAATATATATATGAATTCTGTGACTCAGAATGTGTCACATCTGTGAACTGGACCTGAGCAAAAAAGCAGCAAGACATTCATGATTGAAATACCTGTGTACCTTTAGAACTGGGAACACAGCCCCTGTTCCAAGGGAAAAATGGAACGCATGTGGTCACATATGCCTACTGATGGATGGGGAAGATCTTATGTTCCGTTAACTCTACAGCTTAATAAATATTCATTTTCTTCTTCCCTTCCTTCCTCTTCATTGCCTTCTGTGTGAAACTCATTTCAGTTCTTTGAGGCAATAATGTACCATATGTTGAAACACCATACTGATATTGGTATTAAAAGATGTGTCTCTGTTTCAAGAAAGAATCTAGAGATATTAAAGAAGATTTTCAGTTTCCTAAAGATAACCCAGCTCTCCCTTCTCCTCTTATTAATTGTGAATCCAACTCATTGTACATTTGTGCTGTTTGTCTGAGATGGAGATAAACTCTAGGTTGAACTTTCTACTTCATATCATAACCTTGGCAACTGATAACCTTCATGCATTTGTGATGAATGAAAGGTTTGAGAGACATAATTTCTGGGTAGTAAATAATTTTATTAATTTTTGTTAGTGAATAATTAATGAAAGGGTAGTCACTTGACCTTTTCTTGTAAACCAAAGACTCCTGGAGTCCTCTTGATGCTTATATACCCTTGGAAGAGTACGTGTTCCTGATAGGGTGGCAATCAATTCTGATTTGTTAGCAATTAATGAGAGAATGAATATTATAATGACAGATGGACCTATTCTAATGAAGGTTTGGGGGATGTGGGTCTGATTGGTCACTCTTGGACAAAGAGACTTATTTCTTCCCACACCTCCTCCATCTAGGGCAGTCTAGACAAAGGGGGTCTACCTTTTCTCAGACCTGTCTGACTAGAACACAATAAGCCCAAATTCACCTACATTAGAATCACTTTACCTTTTGGTCTGATCTAAGCTTTCCCAGCTGGGTAAGTCTCACCCAAGATTTCATCTCATCATCAGCCCTGCCTACCAGAGAACTAAGTTTTGACTTAATCTTCAAATTTTTAGGAAAAAGGAAGTGAAAAAAAATCCTGGATCTCCCCAATATTGACAATAATTATTTAATAGCAATTTCTTTCATGCTTGACTCTCTATGTGGATACTAGACCAAACTCTTTTGAGTGGTTACAGATCTCTTCCAGATAACTTTGAAAAACTCTGGGGCTTTATAAAATCAACATGTTGTCATGGATAAACAAAAGTGGCTAGAAGACCTCACCATCCATAGGGACTCCCTCTCCAACTTGGACTCTGCTCCAGAATTCCTCCATCACAGTGATGGACTGTAATGTCAACCAAAGGAGTATTTAGCTCCTTGTTTCAGTTATTCAAGTATTTAGCACCTTGTTTCAGTTCAAGTGTCTTTGAGCCTTACCTTTGATTATATCAAGTCTTTGGTAGAAACAGAACCTGTGAAGCCCACAGTGGGAGGGGCTAAGTTACTTTGTCAGATCTGTCTGCTGATAGAAGACGTTGCTGTTGTTACAGAACCCTGGGACCTTACTGCCGGTTCAGAAACTCTGAAAGAGGATTTTCTTGCTGTTTACAGGAGTCCTGAAGGAGGGTTTTACTGACGTTTTCAGAGGTTCTGGGACTTTATTGATGATTTGTGTTGATTTCTCTGACCCTGTTTGTGGGTCTGTGTTGATTTCACAGGCAGAAAGTGAATTCATGACAGTGCTGGCAATGTGAATTAATGTTATTGTGGCTGTTAAGCTTTGTCTTCCCAGAAACAGAACTTCAAAGGTCTTGAGATGGACTGGTTACCATGAGCTTCAATATGGAATGGGAGATGGACATGGAACTGGATGCGGAGCTGGACAAATTGCTGAGAGCTGCCTACCTGTAAATCCAGGTGACAGTTGGGTGAATTCAGGCAAGAGCTGGGAGCATGGCAGAGGAACCATGGAATTTGGGAGCCAGCCTCAAACTAAGATGAAAGGACCTTTCTGTTAGGTACTTAGTGCTGACTGAAAAGATCATGATTGTGTTCTGGGAATGGGAGAACTTTGTACTTTGTATTCTGAATATCTTTTGTTTAAAACTATGTGGTCACTTTAATAGTAAGTTGTTATGTTATATCACTGTGAATGTTGAACTTTGGTTTATGTGAACGTTTTGCTTTAGTTTATTGCTGAATAAACAGAGAGTTTACTATACTATATGATTGGAACCTTAGAACTATTCACAACAGCAGTCCTCTGGAGAGCAGCTCATGCTCAGCTTTACACCAACACCTTCCTGTCTTGTGTTTCACCTTATATTTATGATCAAATGTTTGTGGACCAACATTATCTTTATTGTATCTTTCATGAAATCTTGACAGTGATTTTCACATATGGATGGGAGTTAGCTTGTTGGAAGAGAATCTTAAAGGTTACATTTGCACTACTGAATCATATGCCCAATAGTGTCTCATATACTCTATATCTTTCAGCCAATTGTATGATGGAAAAGATGAGGTCTACTGTGGAATGTCACTGGTGAGAGCCATTCTGTTCTCTAATAAGACTCTCATTTGGAATGCCCTTAATAAATGTATAGGTCAGGGGTTTTTAACTTTTGGTTCAAGGACATACAAGAATTCTGTGGATAGATTTTGGGAGATGTCTACAAATGTGGAATTAAAAGCAAAATTATATCTTTATTTCCACTATTTTCACTCTAACTGAAATTAGTACTTCCTTCAAATATTTGAGAACATTATTTTGTGAAAGAGTTCATAGGTTTTTCCAGACTGATAAAGGGGTCCATGATACAAAAAAAAAAGTTAAGAGCCCCTGGTGTAGATGATGTTCATAAAAATTGTTTATAGATGGGAAAGTAGATATATAGGTTATGAATTGGTGATATTTTGTTTCCTCTTTTTCATAGTAATAAGGTCTGAAGCTTTTTTCCCTACACCTTTGATATCTTCTCCAGATATTCTGTGGATTGACTCCTCAATGTCTTAATCTTACCTCAGTCACTGACTACCTGTGACCTTGGGAAGTCATTTCACTTTCTGGACCTCAGTTTTCTAATTTGTAAAATAATTGGGATAAACTAGATTCCCCCTGAAGTCCCCTTTAACTCTAAATCTATGATAACATTTCTTTACATCTGAAAATGTGATGTTAGAATACAAGGGTGGACATTTTTACTATCCTTTATGGCAAAAAATAATTTGTCCTAAAAATCTTGGCTGATCTTTTTTTCCCTCCATTTTTCTTTAGTTTGTTTTCCTCCTTCCAGTTCTTTCTTTAAATGCCATCATGACGAGTTTGCTTAGCTGAATCTTTCACCAAACTTTTTTTAAGTCAGGAGTTCTTAATCTGAGGCCTTTGAATGTCTCTTTAAAAAGTATATTGATAACTATGTTTGACTATAATTGGTTTCCTTTTTAATCTTACATATTTTATTTTATGCATTTAAAACATTCTAGGGCAGCTAGGCGGTACAGTGAATAGAGCACCAACCCTGGAGTCAGGAGGACCTGAGTTCAAATTCAGCCTTAGGCACTTGCTACTTGCTAGCTGTGTGACCTTGGGCAAGTCCTGATTGCCTTGTCTCCTCCCCCTCACAAAAAAAATTACACAAAAATTTTTAAAATTCTGAAAAGAGTGTTATCAAAACCATTAAAGGGGTGCACAACACAAGAATGGTTAAGAAGCCTTGCTTTAAACTGATTTCACTGGTCTACTGCTTCTCTTTATGTGATAATATCACTAACAATTTCATCATTCTTCTCCTTTCTTCACAAGACTGATGTCTAGTGTATCTCTTAATAAAAGCTTATTGATAAGATTTTTAAAAATTAGCTTATATTCTGAGTGCTTTCAAATTCAAATAAAAACTAGAAACAAATCACTGCAGTCCACATATTGGCTTAGAAAACCACAAGTTAACGTGATCTATGTTGTATAATATTTGTATTTATTTTGTTAATTATTTCTCAATTACACTTTAATTTAGTCTGGTCCCACTTGGGAGAATTGTGGACCACACGAGGTTGCTAAGTCACTGTTGCCTTTAGCTAGCATCTCTCTATATTCTTGGCAAGGAAGTTAAGTGTTTGCTGACTAATACGCTTTTTAGGGCCTTTTGGTCTCCTTGTGGTGGTGATTGATTTTCACTGGCTATGCTTCCATATGAGCTTCTAATAATCGGTGTCAGTGTCCTTTCTGTTGTAATTTGGTTCCTAAAAATAGCAATTGCAGATTATCCTGATCAATATGGAAGAAGTGAGGAAAAGTAGTCAGTTCTTATCAGAATGAGACACACTCCTTCAATTTACTCTTATTTCAGCAATTTAATCAATATTCTAAAGATAATCTGGACAGCTAGGAGGCTCAGTGGATAGATAGAACACCAGCCCTGCAGTCAGTAAGCCTAATCTTCAAATGCAACTTTAGACACTTACTAATTGTGTGACACTCAACCCCCTTTGCCTCAGTATCCTCATCAGCAAAATGAACTAAAGAAGGAAATTACAGACCATTCCAGTGTCTCTGCTAAAAAAAACCCAACTTGGATCAAGAAGAGTGGAATATGACTGAAAAATGACTGAACAACAAAGATTATCAACTGTGAAAGATTTAGGAACTCTGATCAATACAATGACCCACCACAATTCCAGAGGACTCATGATATAAAAAGCTATCCACTTCTAGGTAGAGAACTGATGGACTCAGAGTACAGATTAAAGATTTTTTTCTTTATTTTTCTTTCTCTTTTTCTCAAAACATGGTTAATACATGTTTTGCATGATTTTGTATGAATAATGGCATTGCATTTCTTGCCTTTTCAATGGATGGGGAGAGACTAGAGGAAGAGAATTTGGAACTGAAAATAAAAATAAAATTGAACTTACTTCAGGTCTCATCTTGGCTGTCCCTGTCCACTTTGAGAACCAGTTTGTGATGTGTCCAGAAAGGACCATCTAATCCCTTTAGAGATTTCTGTTTTTGATATGAGGAGGGGTGACAGGAGAAAGGAATTAATGTCAATGATAAGCTTGGCAATTTAGTTTATCAGAAGGATGCCCTAAATACTGAAATCATTGCAAGAAGCTGTTCTCAAAGAGAGTGAAAACCTGGAAGAGGCAGGATAATTTTGAGTTAAGCTTATTTTATTCAGAGAACTTTCTCCCACTCTTTCCCCTTCTATAGCAGTTAACATTAGAATATGAAGAGGAAAAGAAGTGGTGTGTGTGTGTGTGTGTGTGTGTGTGTGTGTGTGTGTGTGTGTGTGATCGTTTTCTACTTAGACAACTCAATCATACACATAATTTTCATTAGGAAGTAGCTCTACATTTACTGAGGGCACCTAGGTGATGCAGTGGATAGAATGGCAGGCCTAGAGTCAGGAAGACTCATGTTGAATTCAAATCTGGCCTCAGACAGTGTGTGATCCTAGGCAAGTCACTTTAACCGTCTGCCTCAGTTTCCATCTCTGTAAAATGGACTGGCAAACCACTTCAGTATCTTTTCCAAGAAAACCTCAAAAAGGAGGTCACAAAGAGACTGAAATGACTAAACATGAAATGACTAAATTAGTATCCCGGCTTCTGAAAAGTACCATGGCCAATGACATTCTTTCCAACCCCATGCTTTGATACTGATATACACATCCCCTGTAATTTCCTATCTCTTTGACCATTACATGGTCCCACTGAATTTATGACTAATTTTTTCCTTTTTTTATATTTTACAAAATTTTTCACTGTCATTCACCATTATCATAACTCACACACAGCATAGTATTTTAAAGTTCACAAAGCACTTTCCCATATATTATCTCATTTAATCCCCACAACAACCCTGTGAGGTAGGTACTATTATCGACTTCATTTTATGGATGAAGACATTGAGGCACAAAGAAATTAAATGTGTAAAGAAAGAAAATAATTTGCCCAAAGTCACATAGCTGATGAATGTCTGAGGCAGGATTCGAATCCAGGTTTCACTGACTCTAAGGCCAGCACTATATCCATTCCACTGCAATGCCTAGTGAAAAGAATCCTTGAGATGTATAGTTATTATTCCTGTTTTATACAGAAGGAAACAAGATCAAAGGGACCCAGTGTCACACAGCTAATAAGGTCAGAGGTAAGATTTGAATTCAAATCTTCTTGAACCCAAGACCTGCATTCTCACCTGTCTGGATGGGAATTATTATGATCTTAGGATCATTAGTATAGATAGAAAATATTTGTTGTTGTTCAGTTGTTTTTTCAGTCCTGTCTGACTCCTCATGATCCCATTTGGGGGTTTCTTGGCAAAGATACTGGAGTGGTTTGCCATTTCCTTCTCCAGCTAATTGGACAGATGAAGAAATAGAGGCAAACAGGGTTAAGTGACTTGTCCAGAGTCACACAGATAGTAAGTGTCTGCAACCAGATTTGAACTCAGGAAGATGAGTCTTGCTGATGCCAGGCCTGGTACTCTACCCACTGCAGTTCCCCAGTTACCCAGAAGAGACTTTACAGGCCATATCATACAACTCCTCATTTTACAGATGGAGAAACTAAAGTCTAGAGAAGTTCTGTGACCTGACCATGGGGGATGCAGTAGTAAATTGAGGAACCAAGATTTGATCCCAGGTTCTCCTACTCCAAATCCAGGCCTTCTTTAATTATATCAATGTCAAGTTGAGTCAAGTCAACAAACATTTATTAAATATCTATTATACTCTGGGTATGGAGCTAGCACAATGTGTGATCTTGGAAGCTTTGGAGCCCCCCAAAGTTCTTTTTGGGTCTGACTAATTTCTTACCTGTTATGCTTTGAAGATGTCGATATTCTTTTCACTTGGACAATTACCATTTTTTTGAAACACGTAATTTTGGTTTCCAGTTTTATGAAACTGGTATTTTTTTCTTCAGCTCATAGTCATCTTGAGTTTCTGATGGATTTTTTTAAAGTCTATAGGCTTCCTATGTTTTCATTTATTGTAACTCGACCTTTTCTCCCTGACTAATGCCATCATTTTTTCATAATCCTCTTCTTAAAAACTGAATTCAAGCAATTCCTTTGGTATTCATTTTACCACCAGGGTGTTGAATTTTACTGTGTTGTTAACACAGTTACAAAATGGCACACCCACAGAGTAAAGGGAGCCTTTTCATGGGGTAACATCCTCTTCTGGTGGCCTTTAATGTATCATCTCTGAAGACATTCAAAGCTGTGTTGTGTTTCAGTTACCACAGGCAAAAATGGATTTTAAAGACAAGAGAAACAGTATCTAGCTGACAAAATTTTATCGTGCTTGTGATAGGCTGGATGAAATTAAATGTCCAATTCAGTTCAAAGGCTAGAGAGACTCCCCATTCCTGACCACATCCCTAAGAGGTAGTTACTAACCCCGTTTTCCAGATGGAGAAAGCAAGTTATAAAAGGATGAAGTTATTTTACCTTGTCATAGTTACAGTGGGCAGCTATAGCACAGGCCCAGCCCTTTATCCCTATTTGGGGTTTTCTTGGCAAAGATACTGGAGGGGTTTGCTGTTTCCTTCTCCAGCCCATCCTACAGGTGAGGCACTGAAGCAAACATGGTTAAGTGATTTGCCCAGAGTCACACAGCAGTAAGTGTCTGAGGTCACATTTGAACTCAGGGAAATGAGTCTTTCTGATTCTAATCCCAATGTTCTATCCATTGTGCCACCTAGCAGCCACAGGATAAATAGGGAAATTACTGGAATTTAGAGGGGTTGGGAAAATCCTCCTGTAGAAGGTGGGATTTTAGCTAGGATTTAAAAGAAGTCAGGGAGGTCAGTGGTCAGGGTGGGTGAGAGAGAGTGTTCTAGGCATGGGGGACAGCCAGAAAGAATGCCCAGAGTCAAGAGATGAAGTGAAGGGAACAGCCAGAAAGCCAGTGTTACTGGTTACTGGATTGAAGAGTACCATACTGGGAACTAAGGTGTAAGAAGACTATTTCTCCCCTCTAATGAGAGGGTTGGAGGGCAGAGTAAAAAACTCCTCCCAAAGCCTTGCTTTTACAACTAAACTCTTGGTTTACCATTAGCTGCTCTGCTTGGTTTTGACTCCACAAATATCATGGCCTTGTAACAGGTACCTCCTGGCTACTCCCTCCCCTCTTTCTTTCTTTCTTTCTTTCTTTCTTTCTTTCTTTCTTTCTTTCTTTCTTTCTTTCTTTCTTTCTTTCTTTCTTTCTTTCTTTCTTTCTTCCTCTCTCTCTCTCTCTCTCTCTCTCTCTCTCTCTCTCTCTCTCTCTCTCTCTCTCTCTCTCTCTCTCTCTAATTTGTTTGTTTACTCTTAGTTTACAAGATTCAATTCCACAATTCCTTGAGTTTCAAATTTTCTTTCCCTCCCTTCCCCCCCTCCCCCATGATGGCATACAATCAAGTATAGGATCTGCAAATACTTTCACATTAGACGTTAGTTAGGTTACAAAGATGGATTATACCAGATGGAATGAAAGATGGTAAAGAGGAAACAAAACCAAACAAGAAAAAGAAAAAGGTCCAGTAGTTTGCTTCAATCTGGATTCAAACTCATTTCTTTCTAGTTCTTTCTCTGGATGTAGACATTTCTCTCTCCATCATGAGTCTTTTGGGGTTGACTTATATCACTGCATTGCTGAGAAGAGTACAGTCTGTCATAGTTGGTCATCACACATATGTTGTGTCTGTAATCGTATACAAATTTTTCCTGGTTCTACTCTTCTCACTCAGCATCAGTTTTGTATAAGCCTCTCCAGGTAAATATGAAGTCCATCTGCTCCTCATTTCTTATAGCACAACAGTATTCCATTACATGCATATACCACAACTTGTTCAGCCATTCCCCAATTGATGGGCACCCCCTTACTTTCCAATTCTTTGCCACCACAAAAAGAGCTGCTATAAATATTTTTGTACATAGGGGTCTTCCTCCCACTTCTACAATCTCTTTGGGATGCAACCCTAGAAATGGTATTGCTGGGTCAACGGGTATGAAATTACTTATAGCCCTTTGGGCATAATTCCAGATTGTTCTCCAGAATGGTTGGATCAGTTCACAACTCCAACAGCAATGCATTAGTGTTCCAATTTTTCCACATTCTCTCCAGCATTTGTCATTTTCCTGTTTTGTGGTGAGATGTGGTACCTCAGAGTTGTTTTGATTTGCATTTCTCTAATCAATAGTGATTTAGAGCATTTTTTCATATGCTTATAGAAATCCTTGAAAACTGCCTATTCATATCTTTTGACCATTTATCAATTAGGGAATGACTTGTATTCTTATAAATTTGACTCAATTCTCTGTATATTTTAGAAATGAGTCCTTTATCAGAGACATAGGTTGTAAAAATTCTTTCCCAATTTCCCACTTCCCTCTTAATCTTGATTACATTGGCTTTGTTTGTACAGAAGCTTTTCAATTTAATGTAATCAAAATTATCCATTTTGCATTTTATAATGCTCTCTGATTCTTGTTTGGTCGTAAAGTCTTCTCCTCTCCACAAATCTGACAGGTATACTATTCCTTGCTTTCCCAGATTGCTTACAGTACCAGCCTTTATACCCAGATCATGCACCCGTTTAGACTTGATTTTGGTATGGTGTTAGATAATGGTCTATGCCCCGTTTCTGTCATTCTATATTCCAGTTTTTCCAGCAGTTTTTGTCAAATAGTGAATTCTTATCCCAAAAACTCAGATCTTTGGGTTTATCAAACAATAGATTACTATTGCTGCTGAGTCTTGTGTGCCCAATCTATTCCATTGATCCACTACTTTATTCCTCAGCCAGTACCAGGTAGTTTTGATGACTGCTGCTTTATAATACAGATTAAAATCTGGCATAGCTAGTCCACCTTCCCTAGCATTTCTTTTCATTAATTCCTTTGATGTTCTGGACCATTTGTTCTTCCAAATGAATTTTGTTACTATTTTTTCTAGCTCTATAAAGTAGCTTTTTGGTAAATTGATTGTTATGGCACTAAATATATAATTTAATTTAGGTAAAATTGTCATTTTTATTATATTAGCTTGATCTAGCCATGAGCAATTGATGTTTTTCCAATTAGTTAGATCTGACTTTATTTGTGTAAGAAGTGTTTTGTAGTTGTGATCATATAGATTCTGGCTTTGTTTTGGCAGGTAGATTCCCAAATATTTTATAATGTCTACAGTAACTTCAAATGGGATTTCTCTTCATATCTCTTGCTGTTGAATTTCATTAGAAATATATAGGAATGCCAAGGATTTATGTGGGTTTATTTTATATCCTGCAACTTTGCCAACTTAATTTATTGTAGTTTTTTACTTGATCCTCTAAGATTCTTTAAATATATCATCATATCATCTGCAAAGAGTGATAGCTTGGTTTCTTCTTTGCCTAATTTGATTTCTTTGATTTCTTTTTCTTCTCTAATTGCTACTGCTAACATTTCTAGTACCAGATTGAATAAGAGGGGTGATAGTGGCTTGTTTCACCCTTGTTTCACCCCTGATATTATTGGAAATGCTATCTCCATTAAATATAATACTTGCTGATGGTTTAAAATAGATGCTACCTATTATTTTAAGGAAGGCTCCATTTATTCCTATACTTTCTAGTGTTTTTAATAGGAATAAATGTTGTATTTTGTCAAAAGACTTTTCTGCATCTATTGAGATAATCATGTGGTTTCTGATGGTTTTCCTTATATTAAACCATCCTTGCATTCCTGGAATAAATCCTACCTGATCACAGTGTATTATTCTTGTGACAAATTGCTGTAGTCTTTTTGCTAATATTTTTAAAAAAATTTTTGCATCTATATTCATGAGAGAAATTTGTCTATAATTTTCTTTCTCTGTTTTATCTCTTCCTGATTTATGTATCAGTACCATATTTGTGTCATAAAAAGAATTTGGTAGGACTTCTCTAATTTTCCCAAATAGTTTGTAGAGTATTGGAATCAATTGTTCTTTAAATGTTTGATAGAATTCACTACTAAACACATCTGGCCCTGGGGATTTTTTCCTAGGGAGTTCACTAATGGCTTGTTTGATTTCTTTTTCTGAAATGGGGTTATTTAAGTAATTTACTTCCTCTTCAGTTAATCTGGGCAACTTGTTTTTTTTTGTAAATATTCATCCATTTCACTGATTGTCAAATTTATGTGCATACAATTGGGCTTTCTTTCTTTCTTTTTTTAATTTAAATTTATTTTATTTTTAATTTATGAAATAATCATTTCCAAAACAAAATTTAATAAAAAAAGATGATTGCATTTGAAACTGCAAATTTACTATGTGCAACTTGCTATTCATTGAAAATATACAACAAAGTTATTGTGTAAATTTTTTCCCTTTTTTTCTATCCCCCCCCATAGTTGGCCAACATTAGATGCAAATAGGTATATATATGTATTTGTAAAATTCTATACATACTTCTATGTATATCTTTTCAGCTTCCTTTTGTGTCTTTATTCTTTAGATTATAAGCTCCTTGAGGACAAGAATTGGCTTTCTTTTTCTCATTTGTATCTAATCTACAATGACTGGCACATAATAGACACTTAATAGATGTTTATTGACTGTTGACCTTCTCTGAACCTCATTTTCCTCAACTATGAATGCTCTGGAGCTACTTTCCTAACTCTTACTAGCCCTGGGTGGGGGGGGGGGGAGAGGAGAGGGAGGGAAGATCCCAACCTCAGGTCTCTAGGGTTAACTCTGTGTTTTTCTTAATGCTCTAACTCACAAGCTTTCAGCAATGTGCTTGCCCTCTAATTGCCTCTAATATTAATTAGTCAGCCAGACTTAATTAGGTCACAGATAGAATTATTTCCTAAAGTGGTCTAATAAGAATAGTTGGTACAAAAATTCCCTCCTAAAGTCAGCGGCATACTCTCCCATAAGCAGATCAAAATCTGGATCAAGTGAGGTCAAGCTTAGAGAGGATGTGTGGCAAAAGGGTAACTCACAGCTCCTGGAAGTCCTTTTACTGGAGCCCTCAAGATGTTGCCCTTTGGTATGACATAGCTTCTCTGCTGAGCTGTTTACAGAGCCTTGAAAGTGCTTTTTAAAAATCAGGTCCAACCTGTTCTTGGTTCCTAATTCATGCTCCCCATTGCTGACCCTAGAAACACTGCTAGCATGCTGAGGAAAGAGTCCTCTGGTTCTCTGAAGTTCATGAGGAACTCCTCCAGCCTGGGTATCCTTCCCCTCAAGCAATGCCTTCTGAGGACCTTGGATGGGGGCTTCCACCACTAATCTATTATGATGACTGATGGTCTCTGGGAGCCCCCTTAAGCTCTCCTTGAGTCCTTGAGGTACAGGCTCTGGGAACCTCCCTTAGACTCTTGATTGAATCAGCCCATTTGATGAGGCAGGTCTGTTACTAGACTTCCCACCCTTGAACTGGCCTAGCCCACCATTGTTTGTGTAACCCACACTTGAACTGGCCTAGCCCATCGTTGTTTGTGGTCTCCAGGTAACTTCCTACCCTTAAACACTCATTGACCTCATTAACTCTTCCTGAAGACCCTCCCCAGACCCCCTCCTCTGGACCACCCCTGTATTCTTCCCACAATTTTCTGTACATAAGACCCCATCTCATATCATGTGGGTGAGAGCACCATAGAAGGGGAAGAGCTCCATAGAATGCTATAGAATAGTGAGAGCGCCATAGAAGGACCTCACACAGACTTACTCTGTGTCTATTGCAAGCGAACTTTTAATAAATTTTACTTTTCTTTTGCTGAGAAGACTCAAGTCAAAATCATTAGGCAGGACCCAGTGTGTTGGTATTTTGGGGTCTCCAGAGCAACCCTAACCCTCTTAGTGGGTACCCTCTTCATTTTTATGGTTCCCTGACCAGGAAAAACTGCTAATCTAGAGTTCTTCTCCAGCCAGGACTGGAAAGTATGTAAGCCTCTCTCTTTCCCTAGTACCTTGGAAGTGCAGGGGTTTTTTTGTTTTTTGTTTTTTTTGTTTTGTGGGGTGTGTGTGTGTGTGTGTGTGTGTGTGTATTTTTTTTTTCTGGACCTGACCTCTCAGGTCCCATTAGGTCAGACAGCTAGGAGGCAGTTTTGTGCTCAGCCTGACCTCAGGTTTTTGGTCCTGTTTGGTTATTTTGGAGAACATGGATGTGCAGTTTCTGAAGAATGGAAGATAAGGACAGATGCCCTATCTGGAAGTGTAAGTCATATTCTTTTGATTCTTTTGGGGCTAGGGAACTGGGAAAACTTCAGGTACTTTTTGGTAGTGTTTTTTTTTTTGTTGTTGTTTGTTTGTTTTTCAAGACCTTCTCAAACCTTCCTTTATGGAGGAAGGGGCTTCCAGGCCCTATACCTGTAGCTCCCAAAAGTTTGCCTTTGGGGGCTGTCTTTTACAACATTGGGAAAAATTTAGTTTCTCTGGACATCTTAAAAAGGAATCGGGGTTTTTTTGCAGCACTGTTTTGCCTAAGTATAGCCTAAAGGACGATGAATCGTGGACTGTTTTTGGGACTTTAAAAGAAAATACTCTCTTGCAGTTAGAATCATACTGTTGCAGAGAAGGAAGATGGATAGAAATTTCCTACTTAATGGCTTTTGTTGAACTTTCTCAGAACAAGGTTCTCAGGAAAGACTGTGAAATGCTTGAAGCTAGAGCCCCTCCACAGAGGGACTAATTAAATGATCCCTTTCCTATGGCTTCAGCCCCAGCCCCTCCCCTCTCAGCAGCTCCTGATCAGGTCACTGAGGCAGCCCCTCCAGCCCCTTCTGCACCCCAACACTTTTCCCCTTGGTTCCCTTTCCCTTTTCCTCTAGCCCAATACCCCTCATTTCCTCCCTCCTACACCATCCTTATCTACTTCCCTGCATCTCCCAGCATGGCCCCTCTCCCCTCTGGGACCCCTGTTCACGTCCCAGCCACTGGTCAGGCTGAAGTGCCTCTTTCTGTGGCCCCTCCCCATGAAGCAACACCCACTCAACTCTCAGGCCCTACCCTTGAGGCAGTCATAGAGGTATCTCCTCTTCTGACTCCTACTTCTCAGGTACTGGCTGATCTTCCCCCTTGTCAGCCGGATCCTCCCGTCTTGTAGTCTGATCCAGTTCAGCCAGCACCCCCAAGTCACTGTCTCACAGGAAGTGGGACTTCCAATCTCCCTTCCCAAGCCTCTGTCCCCATAGAACCTTCAGGACTTTTTCCCTTAAGGGAAGCAGCTCTCTCGTCTGATAGGACAACTAGAGTGCATGTCCCATTCTCCGTTTTGGATCTCAATCAAATTAAAGAAAAGTTGGGTAAGTTCTCTGAAAACCCAACAAAGTTTACTGAAGGCTTTCGGGACTTATCTCTGCAATTTGAGCTTTCTTGGGGTGATTTGCATATCCTCTTCTCTTCCTGTTGTTCCTCTGAGGAGAAGAGGAGAATCTGGGAACAAGCCCCAAAAGTTTGGGGATCCTTTGGCTAGCACTGACCCTAGAAAATACCCCCCTAGAACAGCTGCTGTTCCCACTAGTGACCCAGGATGGGATTATCAAACCTGGGAGGACAGAGAAAAGAGAGACCATATGGTACTTTTAGAAAGTCTGAGAACTGCATTTCAAAAGCAAGTAAATTATCAGAAAGTTAGAGAAATTTCTCAGACAAATCAAGAAAACTCCACCCTTTTCCTAGATTTGTAGAAGCTATGAAAAGGTATACAAATTTAGAACCTGACTCTATAGAAGGGGTAGCCATCCTTAACATGTATTTTATTAGTCAGTCTGCCCCAGATATTATGAGGAAACTGCTGAAATTGGTAATGGGATCCCAAACACCACAGGCCCAATTACTGGAGACGGCTTTTGCAGTCTTTAATAACAGAGACATGGTTGTAGCAGAGGAGAAAGAATGAAGGGAACAAACAAGAGACAGAGAACATGCTTGATTCTTGGCTGCTGCCATGGTCAGGAAAGGGGCTTTTCCCTTTGAGGAAGTCCAGTCACTTGGGCAGTGGGGAAACCTGCTTTTGATGTCACAAGCAGGGTCACTGGTCCAAGGAGTGCCCCTCCAAGGCACCCCCTAGGAGGAAGCTCCAGGAACCAACACCTCTAGAACTGTGCCCATCTGACCAGGAGGGACATTGGAGGAAGGATGGTCACTGAGGTAAAAGTGGTAGAGCCACCTCCCAGTAGCCTGTCCTCCAGTCTTTTTAAGACTCTGAATGATGGGGAAGCTTGGGGCTTGGCAGTGTTCCCACCTTCTCCATTTCCCTCACTGAACTCTGGGAAAGCATGGCTGAGTTACCCACTTTATTATGGCTAAGTTCTCTGTTCTACCCTCCCCTTTACCAGTCAGGTGAGGGGCATGGAAGGGGAAACTAAGGGATGTCTCTAGACATACCAGTCCCCTGCCTACTTGAGGATCTGTTGTTTGAATACTCCTTCCTTATGCTCCCCTCTTACCCTGTCCCCTTGTTGGGAAGGGACCTGTTGGTGAGTTTTGGAAGCCAATTTTCTCTAGTTAAGCCTCCCCATGTTCCCTCAGAAGTGTGAGAGACAGTTGAGTCAATAGTTGGGATCAAGAAATTCCTGGGTGAGCTACTTCTGCCACACCAGCATTTGTTTGACTCCTAGATCCTAAAGTGTTCCCCCAGAGTGGTCTATATCCAATTAAGCCCAAGGCCTGGGAGGGACTGCAATAATTAATTGCTACTCAAGACCCTGACCACCAGCTGAAAGCTTTTGAGACTTTGAAAACTAAATTGACCACCACTCCAGCTTTACCCAATCTAGAAAAAAACCTTTCACTCTCTATGATGATGGAAGGAGAGAACAGGTTTAGGGAGTTACTGCCTGTTTTTGAAAACTAGTAGATTTTGTGGCTGCTATTACTTTCCTTGTGCTAAATGTCATGGAGCAATTCAGAAAGGAAAGGGATATCTGACAGGGTTTTGGCCTTGCCACGGTCATTTTTAATTCCAACCATGAAAATTGTCCTTTATACCAGGGAAATTGTCTTTTCTCTATTTTTTTGTGCCTGTTTCTTTGTTTGCTTAACCTCTTTGCCAGTTTTGTCACCTCCAGGGTTCAAGCCATCAACCTCTGGATGACCACTAAGGCCATGCAAATCTGACTGAATCCAAGTTCTCTAGCCCAGTGGACCTGGCATCATCCACATTCCAGAGTCTCACACCTTGAATGTGAAGTCTGACCCCCTTGAATGGGACCCAGAGAGGCAGGGACAGCTCTATGCCCCTTGCCAGCAGGAAACACTTTCAGAAGCTGAGACCTTTGCCCTTTTCCCCAAAGGAATTTGGGTCCCATATGTATGAGAGGGAAATGATGAGATATGGGCTCTGGGAGCCCCCTTGAGCTCTCTTTGAGTCCTTGAGGTACAGGCTCTGGGAACCTCCCTTGGACTCTTGACTGAATCATCCCATTTGATGAGGCAGGTCTGTTACTAGACTTCCCACCCTTGAACTGGCTTAGCCCACCATTGTTTGTGCAATTCACCCTTGAACTGGCCTAGCCCATCATTGTTTGTGGTCTCCAGGTGACTTCCTACCCTTAATCACTCATTGACCTCATTAACTCCTCCTGAAGACCCTCCCCAAACTACTCCTCTAGACCACCTCTGGATTCCTCCCACAGCCTTATGTATATAAGACCCTATTTCAGGCCATGTGGTGTGAGAGCACCATAGAATGACCTAGCACAGGCTTACTCTGTGTCCAACACAAGAGAACTTTTAATAAACTTTACTTTTCTTTGGCTGAGAAGACTTTAGTCGAATTCATTCAGCAAGACTGTGTGTGTTGGTATTTTGGGGTCTCCAGAGCAACCCTAACCCTCTTAGTGGGCACCCTCTTCATTTTAGACATTCAAATCTCTGCTGTCTTTGAAAGTCATTGGATGAATTGAATTGAATGACAGAGGAAGTCTTACTGATGGGGTACAGGCTCTGGGAAACCCCTTGAACTCTGATTGAATCTTCCCCACTTGATGAGGCATTTGCCTGAGGCCATAAGCCTTTCTTTATCCTAGGCCCAAATCTGTTACTCTTAACCTAGCCTAGCCCTCCATTGTCTAGCTACTTCTCACCATTGATCCTATCAAAATATCTATATACCCAAACCTGTTACCCTTAAACTGTCCTGGCCCTCCATTGTTTGTCATCTTCAGGTAGCCTTCAGCTATTTCCGACCCTTAATCCCATTCCTGGAGTCTGACCTCAGTTCCATCAAAAATCCTCCTTATACGTATCCTCAAGACCCTCCCCAAACTCCTCCATTAGACCAACCCTAGATCCTTCCCACAGTCTTTTCTGTATGTAAGACCCATCTTGCCTCCATGAAGGGGCTGAGAGTAATCTATCGAAGACTCACTCTGTGCGAGATTATTCTGACCTGCTTGTCAATACAAGCTTCACAGATACTTAAGTTCCTTAAGAGTCTACCTATTATGACAAATCTTTAATAAATTTTGCTTTTTTTTGGCTGAGAGAAGATATGAGTTTGAATTCATTCAACAGGACCTGGCATGTTGATATTTTGGGGTCTCAAGCACCCCTAAACCCTAAACCTCAACATATATGGTAAACCTCAACATTAGGATTTGGTTGAGGGACTTAGTCACCCCAGTTCATCCAATGGTTTTAAAGATCTCTGAAAGCTTATCTGTACAAAAGTATGGATATTAATAATTATACTAGTAACCTTAATCTGGGCCACCACCAGTATGTCTTGCCACTGGACCCTGATGATTAAGGTGGAGACAGTGAGGCTGATGAGTTTGCATAGTCCTGCCTCACTTAAATCCAATTAACTCACAAGTTAAGACATCACCTTCCTGGTCTTTGGCCCTCTTTGAGAACAAAGGATGAACAACAATAACAATGTTTGGGATGAAAAATCTCATCCAAAAAATTTTCATCCAAAATTTTATTAAGAACATCAAAGAGATCTCTTAGGATAAGAACAGGAATTTATTCTCTTCCCCTGGGAGAAGAGGGCAGTCTTCCCCATGATTGGCCATGAGGAAGAGGCACTCAGTGTGTGGGGAACAGAGTTTTTAAACCCTAACACAGCAGTCATGTTTCTCCCATTGTCCTTCACTCCTGTTGGTTGGGGGAGTGAGGTCTGGCTGTCCCTGACTCCCACTGGCTGGGAGGAGAGGCCCACAGAGGCAGGGAAGCAGACAAGGGACTGAAGCTAGATGGGGATCGAAAGACTCTTGAAAGGGCTTGCTGCTGATTGACAGCAGCAATGGAGGGGAAAGAGGAAAGTTAACAATCCAAAACTGCCAGAGAAATTTTCACTCTCCCAGACAATAACCTTAACAGAAATCAACTTCTAAATGTTAAACTAATAGTTGGAATCAGAGATTTGTATGTCTAAAAAGATTAGTGTTGGAAGCCTCCATCAACACATGTCTTAAGGAAGACTCATCTTCCTGAGTTCAAATCTGGACAAGTCACTTAACCCCTTTTGCCTCAGTTTCTTTACCTGTAGAATGAGCTAGAGAAGTAAATGGAAAACAACTCCTTTATGTTTGCTTTACAAATTTTGCCTCATTTTATTCTCATAGAAAACTGTGAGATAAGTGCTATTATTATTCCCATTTTTCAGATGAGGAAATGGGAGGCAAAAGAGGTTAATCCATAAGGGCCAAGGATCTAAACTTCTTGACTCAGGCCCCAAACAAAAACAAAATTTCTTCCACATTCTCCTCCCAGACAATGCCTAGCTCTTCCCCCTGGGTTAGTTTTGGGTTGTAACCCTTTGCTAACTGACCTATTTCCTTTCAGGCTGGAGATTACCCAAGGTTTCCATGTTGTAGTGACTCAGCCTTCTTCAGGGAAAGAGCTTATGGTTTTAACCCTTAGAGCCACATGAGTCCCTTCCTTTGCTCTTTCAGGGAGCTTATAAGACAAAGGTAATTAATAAATAGCATAAGTAGGGGTTCTTTCATAATAGTAGCTGGTAGTGCTCAAGTCAAGGTGAAAGTCCTATCTATCTGGATAGACATTAGCATCCCCCTTCTAGTCTTGTTTCTAATCCTTTGGCTACCACACTAATCACCATCATCCCCTATTTGTACTCAGCATTCAATTAAAGACATACAATATTCAAAAGCAATTAAGTTAGAGCTTATCTTTATCTGGAGAAAGCTGGCTTAAAAATGCTATTAAAAACAAATAATCAACTTTCTAAAAAAGAACAATAAGCTCTAGATTTAAATATCTTTTTGGATGGAAGAGAGTTGTTCAGTTGAGTGTCTTCATGACCCTTTTCCTTCTCCAGCTCCTTTTACAGATGAGGAATTGAGACAAACAAGGTAAAGTGACTTACCCAGGATCACACAGCTAGTAAGTATCTGAGGCCAGATTTGAACTCATGAAGGTAAGTCTTCCTGATTCAGTTCTGGCATTCTATCCAGTGTGCCATGTAGCTGCCCATGTGGAAGAGAGAGGGGAGGGGAAAGAAAATAACCAGCCACTGGTTTTCTCAGAAAAGGACTAGCTTACCATACTTCGGTCTTGAGAATGCCTCATCTGCCTGGTGGACCAACCTGGTAGAGTTTGGACATGCTCAACATAATTTTCCTCTGCTTCTGCTATTGACCCATCTGTGCAGTTATGTCTACCTGTTTTTCTTCTCTGTCTCTATAGCAGAAGGATCTACCACTATGGTATAATTATAGAGGTAATTTGAAGATCTTCTCTGTTCTTTAATAGGCCTAAGGGAATTTAAAGATCTTCCTTGCCCCCTGTAAAGCCAAACATGAGTAGCTTTCCAGAGGACTGCTGCTGTGAACAGCTGTCAAGGTTCTGATCACACCATATAGTAGACTATTTATTCAGTAACAAATTAAGGCAAACCATTCACAGAAACTAAAATACAGCATTTACAATGTCTTGGCTTAACAACTTATCACTAAAGTGGCTACATAGTTTTAAACAAAGTACATTCATTTAGTAACTCAATCATTCTTAAGGAGGCAGGCCTCCTTAACTGACACAAAGTACAGAGGTCAAAAGTTTTCCACCCCTAGGTCATACTGTCTTAATCTCTTCAATCAAAAAGTCTTCTTTCTTCTTAATTTGAGATTAGTTTCCAATCATTATTAATTAGCATGTCCTTAACTCAATCATCTAAATGTAGAGGTCAAAGTTCTCTCAAATACCCAAGAAGAGATCTTTTCATCTTGACTTGAAGCAGGCTCTCAGCTTCTATGGTTCCTCTTCTAAGGTCCCAGCTCCTTGTTGTCCAGCTCCTTGTCCAGTTCCTGTTCCATACTGAAGATCACAGTGTCTAGTCCACCTCAAGTCCTTCACAGTTTCTATTCCTGGGAAGACAAAGCTTAACAAAGTCACAATAACATTCATATACATTGCTGGCATCCTCATCAATTTACTTTCTGCCTGTGAAATCAACATAGACACAACAACAAGGTCTGAGGAATCAGCATAAATCATGAGTAGAGTCCCAGGACCTCTGAAATCATCAGCAAGACCCTCCTCCAGGATTTTGACACCACAGCCAAGCTGCCTCCCAGTTCTCCTCTCTTCTTATTTCTCAGTTCTTCTTAATTCTCAGTTCAGTCCTCAGTTCTCATTTCTCTTCTCTGTTCTCAGTTCAGTCCTCAGTTTTCATTTCTCTTCTCTGTCTCTCCAGCAGTAGCAGCCAGGCCTCCAAACGCTCACTCCCAGAAATTCTGGACTCTCTCAGCTTGGGCTTTTCTTTATATACAGTATTAGCTCCTCCCTGTTCCATCAACAAGTCCATCCCATTATGGGATTCATAAGTTCTGGGTCTAAATGCTTGACATGGTTATGAACTTGAAACTAAGTGCTAAGTATGTGTTAGCTAGCCAATACAAGGAGCAGGGAAGATCTTCAAATTCCCATTACCATTACACTCCCTGCTAGGCCAAATGTAATCACATGGAAGCTGTGGTGGGGGGAGTCTACTGAAAGGTTGGAGCAGAGCCCAGAAGAAGCTGGAAGCAAGAGCAGTTAGCATGGTGAGAGAGAGAGGACACAGGCAAGGAGACAGGCTTGTCAGTGTTTGTTTGTGGGAAGGCTAAGGTATGGTATGGCTCCCCACAGTGTTATGTTATATTAACTTCTTTTTTGCTATGATGGATTTGGCTTTCTGGTGTCTGAATAAATGTTTTGCTTCTATCTTATATATGGAGAGTCTGTTATATTTTGTGACTCAGCACTGTGCCAGAATATTCATAGTTGCCATTGGTGCTGTAAATGTTGTGTTGGCACTATACATGGACAACTCTGGCTTTTAGCTCAAATCTGAGGTAGGTCAATGTCTTCTTGGTTTGGGGAGACTACATATCCCAAAAGTCCATGAAGCTATTCTAAAACTTGCCCCTGATTTGCAGGATTTGGTCCCAGTGTGGGGCCACATTTGATAAACTAAGAAATAGGAATGCTAATTTCAGCTGGTTATATCTACTTAATCACCAGGCCACACACTGATCCTCTATGGGAGTTTTTGATAAAGAACTGGAAAAGTTTTTGTTTATTTTGTTTTGGTTTTCTACCTCTTGTCGAAGCCCTGGCATTATTAGTCAAAAAAGAAAAATGGTGAGTAATGAATATAGATCTTTGAACAGTTTGGTCCTGGTGGCCCCAATGTCAAGGTTGGCAATGTAACAGATGAATTCGGGGGGAGGGGTACCCACCCAAAAACAATTGGGAAGTGAGTCCATGATGGGTTAAGATTAAGGTGCATAAGCCCCAAACGTTTCAGCTGTCGAGACAATGAGGGAAAGTGTTAAACTAGCAGACAGGTAGGGAATCTGCCTGAGGGGAAATGATGTCAGACACAGGCCAGCAAGAGACTTTTCATAAGGAGAACAGCAAGAGATACTAAATCATCAAGATAATCTGAGGCAGAGAGGCAACTTGTTTGTTGCCCTGAAGCTGAATTCCCATAATAAGACTTTTAATAATGAGGAAGTTGTACCTCCTGGGCATGAGCAGGTTCAGGGACAAGCTGTGAATGTACATGGCATTGAGGAGCAAGAGGTATGGCCACAGCAGAGTGACTGTCAGCCAGCAGGGGGCAGGGATGGGAGCATTAGGACAAATAAACAGACATCCATCTGGGTTACCTGAATTATCCTTGAGAAATAAGCAGAAACCAGACCTGAGACACACTACTAACTGACTGGCATTTGACTCTTGGATAGATCTAAGCTCTGATTTTTTTTACTTTCCTGGCCATAAGGGGGAAATTTGAATTGGGAATCCTATATTATGTTTCTTTGAGATCCACTTTGCTTCTGCTACTCTGTCTGGTTTCAACCCCACAGAATAAGATGCTCCTTCCAGGATTAACTCATCACTTCTAAACTTACCACCATGTTGTTAACTCAAGTCTTGACTCCTCTTCCCTCAATCTCCTTTCCCTTATGTTTGGAGGACTGGAAGGTAGAGTGCCACACTTCCCAAAGTCTTCTTTTAAAGAAGGCAGAACCCAGGCTCTTGGATCACCCCTTTTTTATCTGCTACACTGCCTGAATTCAATTGCTTTTGTGTTTGTCCTTAATTTTCAAAGAAGACCATGGCATCAGGGAAATGATTACATGACTTGCAGTTGACTTTGATTTCAGTGAGGGAGGGCTGTGCAAAGTCACCAGCCTCACTTTCTCCTCCAGAGCCATCTGGGTCCAGTAACCAGATATTCATCAAGATGACTGGAGATGACTCAGGATGCAATGGGAGACCCTGGCCTTCAAGTTGAGGTCTTTTCACATACTCACTTAGAGTGAGGTAACATGGCTGATGACCTTTCACAGCTCTCTCACTCAAATGAAAGTCAATTGCAAGTCATGTCATCATTTCCCTGAATTCAATACCATAGAACAAGATGCCCTTATGTTGGGTTCCTTGGTGTCCTATACCCTCTTCCCCTCCTCTTTCTTGATTCCTTTTGTATGTTGTCTCTTCCTTTAGAATGTAAGCTCATCAAGGGCAGGGACTTAATTTTTATTCATTTATTGTATTCCCAGTGCTTAGCACAGTGTCTGGCATCTCATAAGTGCTTAACAAATATTTCTTGGATTGGATTAGATCATTGGGCTGCTAGATCTGGGAAGGAGTTGGGAGCTTGCAACCCATGTGGAATCTTTAACATATTTGGTTTTATTCTGTTTCTTCTAATGTTATTATTTTAAAACTGTGTATAAGTATGTTATACTTTTGTGTATAAAATTCAGTGAATTGAAAGAGGAAAAGGATGAGATGTGGAATTTTCCAGGATGTAAGGACAGTAAGCCAAAAGTCTGGTTGGGTAAATTCACATACCCTAAACCTCTAGACCAAAAGTTCTTAAACCTTTTTTTGTGTGTGCCACAGATTCCTCTGGCAGTCTGATGAATCTCATGGACACCTCAGATGTTTTTAAATGCATAAAGTAAAATGCCATACATAGGATTACAAAGGAAACCCAAGGTTAGTGAAAACAAAGATACATTTTTTTCCCATCCAAGTTTATGGATCCACTCCCAGAAATCTATCCACAGAGTCCTTGCCTGTCCAAGCACCCCAGATTAAGAAGCCCTGTTTTAAGCTAATTAAAGTAGTATTACCATACACAAAAAGAACAAAGGTAGAAAGAACAGAAGCAGCTAGTCTTTGGTCTCCATAGATAGCTTGTCATTACTCACAGAGTGCCTTCATTTGTTGGGTAGAGCATATATCCACCGGAGATGAATGTGTAGCCAAATGTCCTTGGTTCTTGTTACTGTAGAGCATCAGGCAACTTTGCTAGTAGCACCCCTTTGTTGTTAAAGTAAGATCTGCCAGATTGAGATCCCTGGGCAGGGGCATGCAGTTTAATCCAGAGATAGGTAGGTATCAAAAGGACAATGATCTTCTCAATCTAAGAAGGACTATAAGAATACTATTTTTCTTTTATGTGTAATATGCCCCCTCAAACATGGTAATCTAAGAATCACAGAAAGGAGGGAGAGTTCTAATTTATCCCAAGAATATCCTCTTCTACTTTGTGACCCACTCAGCATTCCAAATTAATCTGGTTTATAACCTCCCTCCCCCCTTTCCCTTTATTACTATAGGCTATTTGCTAAATCGGACAACTTCCAGGTCAAAGCTGATGTGGCTTAACTTGAGGACATACTTTAATGGAGGATCCCAGTATTAAGAAAAGATTCACCTAGAGCTGAATGAACCTTTCATTGTGGAGAATGTTACTATGGGAGCTGTTCCCTCACAGGTTCCGTGCCCCTCAACTACCGTACTTGTCCTCCAAGTTGAATGCAATAAGAATGCATGCCATGGTAAAGGCTGAGGTTGAAGCATGGAGGCCTCACTATAAAGGACTGTTTCCCCCCATCACTGACTGTACAAACCTGAAACATCTACAGAACTCTCAATAACTTTACCATGTCACATTGGTGGGACAAACATTTTTTAATAATGTTTCACTTTATTGTCCTCTATTTCCCAAGATGCCACAATCCATGGGCAGTTGCACGATTGTAAAAATGATCTCTGGTATACCTGATGGATCAGTCACCCTGAGGGCCAATCTTTCAAGTCAATCAGCCTTGACCTGACCTTCTAGAGCTAATCCAACACTAGCAGGCACAAGATACTTAAATATAAGCTCAATTATTTGATCCTGGTTAGTGGTCAGCTTCCAACAGACTCTTGTACCCCTTTCTGCCAACCCCTCCACATGGAGACACCCCATGTAATTGGGTCCTGGAAAATCTTCACAGAGTCATACAATCAAAGATACAGAACTGGTAGGGACCTGGCCTTCTAGTCTGACTCCCTCATTTTGAAAATAAGGAAACTGAGGCCCAAGGAGTTAAGTGGTCTACTTAAATCATGCTCATGTGACATTTATCACATAGGTAATAAGTATAAGAGCTGGATGGACAGTGGTTCATATTTGCTATCCTTATGGGCCTTTTAAAAATTCTGCACGTTTGCCTTAGATTTGAGGTGGCCACAGATAGGGCATGGCAGCTTCTGATATGTCTAGTTCTGTGCCTTGGCCAAAGACAATGAGGATAATCAAGTCTTGCAGTAACCCCTGCCAACTTGCCTCTATTATTGGTGGGTAGTTAGTAATTGGACTTTATGTTGGACTTTCGGCATTTCAAGATGATTATGAAACAATTCAGGTGATGACTCTTTTTTTTTTTTTTTTTAGCAATTGGGGTTAAGTAACTTGCTCAGGGTTACACGGCTAGTCATTATTTATGCGTGGGTGCTCATTTTCTGAGGCCAGTTTCGATCTCAAGTCATCCCAACTCCAAGGCCGGCGCTCCTACTCACTGCGCCACCTAGCCACCCCTGATGGTAGATACTCTTAATAAAGATGTCTCCTATCTTTTCCTGAGTAATACCTATAAGTAAATCACCTGATAGTCATATTTTGACTCGAAATGTTTCTTCTCTGTCTCTGTCTCTGTCTCTGTCTCTCTCTCTCTCTCTCTCTCTCTCTCTCTCTCTCTCGCTTTTTTGGAGGGAAGAAGGTAGGGCAGTTGGGGTTAAGTGACTTGCCCAAGGCCACACAGCTAGTTTTTGCGTTAAGTATCTGAGTCAGGATTTGAACTCAAGTCCTCCGGACTCCAGGGCCCGTGCTCTATTCACTGTGCTACCTAGCCACCCTGAAATGTTTCTTCTCTTATATAATTTAGATTTATATCTCATTTTTGGATTGCACAATTTACATATATCCTGGGTAAAAATTAACCTTTCTATGGCATACCTTCCTGGTCTAATGAGCAGGTAGAATGCATGGGACTTGACTCTTAAGCATTATCTCAATGAGAATATTATACTTCCAACCATCAAGGCAATCTAGGCTAATAAACATTTATGTCAACTCTGTGCTAAACATAGTATCTGCCCTCAAGGAGCTCATATTCTACTTAGCAGAGGATGTGTGAGTTAACAACAGGCAAGAATATATATGATAATTTGAGGAGAGAGAACATTAGAAGCTAGAGGAATTAGAAGAGGCTTCCTATTAGAGGGGTCACATGAACCAAGTCTTAAGAAAGTTGGATATTCTAAGGGGCTGAGGAGAAGAGGATATTCATTATAGGCACCAAGAACAGTCTGTTCAAAGCCAAAGAAGTGGGAGATGGAGTGCCTAATTTGGGGAACCTCAAGTAGGTCACTTTAACTAAAATATAGAGTGCATGCCAAATGTAAAGTAAGCCAGGGTGGGTAGAGTGGGTTGTGAAGGGCTTCAAATGCCAAGTTGGGGAATTTGTATTTTTGTCATAGAAGCAATAGGGAACCATTGACGTCATAAGAAGCAGAAGCTGGCCATCATTTCATCTCTGAGGAGTTCTTACGATGATCAGGTCTGGTTATCCTTCTCAACATTTATATACTGAGAGATCTTTCTGAAAGCTTGTGGATGCTTTCCACTCACTCAAGTAATAAGCCCTGTGGTTTACTCTTTTTACTATACTTCTGTGATTCTATGGCCTTCGTCAAATTTGAATTATAACCCCCAAATTCCTTCCCACTCCAGCTAAGTATTGGAGGGCAAGTGGAATATATAGTCAAGGAGATTCTAGTCTCAAAGATACAGTGGGACTATGTTCAGTGTCTAGTAGACTGGCAGAGTTAAGATTTCACAAACTATGCATGCCTGAGACTTGGCCTTCTAACAATGAAATCCCAGGAAACTGCAATCTCAGTGCTTTGGGAGGCATTCTAGAATTCCATTACTTATAGGTCCAATCCTATTAATAACAGAAAGTTGCTTCCTTGCTTGGTCCAGTTAATTACATGATTCATTGTTGCTCTGTTTGAGACATCAGTTGCTATCCTTTGTTCTTGAAGAGGACCAAAATGTGAATTATATGCCTTTCACTCCAACCACTATGTTGGAGTGAAACTACAGTGTGCCTGACTGTGATTGATCAGACCAATTATGAGCTCAGAATGCTCTACTGCAGGTTGGGCATAAATAGTCCACCTGAACATTTGGGTTGGAGATGTCTCTAAATTTACACATCTCATGTTTCTTTTGAACTACTGCAATTCTGCTTTGCTCATAGAGCACAGCACCTTTTTTGATGCAGGCATGCCATGCAGACCTGTTGTGCTGACCTCATTGCTGTCTGCCTCTGAAACCTGGACATTATACCAGCACCATGCCAAGAAACTGAATTGCTTCTATTTTTTTGGAGTCTCAATGATTTTGAGACATTATTTCTAAGCTGAATGACTAAGGACTCAATCACTATAATCCCCCTATTCCAAATAACATGATATCACAGGGTAATTACAATGGTCCTAAAGAGTGATAAGCAGGTGGGCTCCTATCAGCATTCCTTGGACTTTTGACTCATACTTTCTCACCAAGCTTCTTGAATTCCATAGGGAAGTGTTCTAGAAGGATAGAGAAATCTAGCTTAGTAAAGGCAGGGCATGGCTAGAATATAGCTCCCATAAAAAAATGCTATCTTGAGCAGAGAAATTTCTGAAGACAAAATGTCATTTCATTGAAGCCTCTTGTTCCCATTAGAGTATGTTTCTCTCCATATTGACCTCTCTGGCAACAGACCATTGCTATAAATTCTGTTTGGTTTTTGCCAGACCCTAAGGATTTCATTATCGCCTGAACTCTGACATAACCTGGCACCACATTATGTTTGATTTGCTGGATCTAAACTAGAAGTATTTGAGGACTGTCATGTAGAAGAGGGATTAATTTTATTCTACTTGGTCCTAGAGGTTAGAATTAAGATCAATGCATGGAAGCTGAAGAGAAATACATTCCTGACAATCGGAGGCTAAAAATAGGTTGACTTTCTCAGTGGATAATGGGTTACTTCTAGCTGGAGATCTTCAAGCAAAAGCTGGATAACCACTTGTTGGGATGTTGTAAGAGAGCTGTTGTTCATGTAGGAGTGGGGCCAGATGCCTTCTAAGAATCCTTCCAACTCTGAGAGTCCATGTGATGGGGTTATATCCTTGTTTTCTAGGGATCTGCTAAATAGAAGCCAAATGAACAGCTGGTATTTACTAGGGACAATTGATTGTCCATTAAATAAATGTTTATGGAACATCTACCATAGTCAAAGCACTATTAGATTCTGGAGGGAATATAGTGAGGGATAAGACTAGCTCTCTTCTGATTATAGTAAGGAAGGCTTTTTGATAGAGATTATCATTTTATATGGGACGTGAAGGATTGGTAAGAACTTGACAGGTAAAATGGGGAGCAAGCTGATGGGGTTGGTAGCATGTGGGGAAGCATTGGTCAAAACACAGAGGCTGGAACACATAGAAAATTTTTGGGAATAACAAGTAATCAAGTCTGATTGGGTCCTAGGGGACAGGAAGAGTAGGACAGGGTGATTTGTTTCTCTTATCATTTTTTGTTTGTTCACTTATTTTGGCTTGAATTTTTAACCACCAGGCATGTCTTCTAGTAGTTATCCATATCCTACTCGTTGGGACATATCTGAAGCTGAACTGTTCTACATCCATCCTGATGGTTAAATGTATCCCCAACCTTGGACAGAATTTCTGAAGAAGAATGGAACTCTATGATTTTCAGAGAGTGGGCAGCTTTTTACCCCCTAGTTCTGGCTTTCTTTTAGGGCAATTCTGACTCACTATCTAGGGAGCATGGAGTATAGGGGATTTAACTAGTCAGATTTAGCTCTCAAGCCCCTATCTCTGTCAAATTCTGGCTCTTTTCTGAACTTGCTCTATTTCATGGAGCCCCAAGTATGTAATCTTAGCACAACAAAAGCAGTTCCTCACAGTGATGGACAGACATGTTTGATTACAGTACTTACTCTTTGTATAGTGTGGCATAGAGGTCTGGCTTAAGAGGCAGGAAGACCTGGGTTCAAGTCCCGCCTCTGACAAATACTCGATGAGTGACCCTGGGTGAGCTACTTCTCTTGAAGACCATAAGTTGCAGATGTCACCTTGTTTTCAAACTTGGACTATTTACATAAGATTCTCCTCATTAATGGTGAAAATGAAGACTCTGTGCTGTGTGAGACAGAGTAGAATGAGAATACTGGAAGGGAGAGATATTCTCCTTGTTTTCCACTTCAAGAGTGGGCACACTCATCAAGGAGAGACCCATGGAAAGAGAAAATAGCCATTGGAAGGCAGACATGTAGGGGTAAAACTGGAGCCTTATTATGTTCCTGATTCCCAGCTCACATCCTTAGAGGCTTCAGAGAATTTCCCCTGGGGTGAGACCAGAGATTCTCTGACTAGTTGAGCTGAGATATCTTGGTCCCAGTGGGAGAGCTCATTCATTCTGTGTATTTTCTGATATAATTGCTCTGATTTCGGTTTACTATTTTGATAAATAGGTTTGCTTGTTAGTCGTTATTAGTGATGATCTTTTTTGTAACTAGCATTTGGTATAAAGGAGTCAAACTTGGGGTATTCCTTCCCCTTTAAGGTTAGTGATAAGGAATGCAGCTTGAATTTAAAAGAAATTATTCCCTTATCCCAGCATATGTATGTATATTATATATGTGTATATATATATATACATATATATACACATATGCATATATATATATATGCACACACAACTATGTATAGATGTATGTGTATATATGTGTGCACACATATATGCATGTGTATACATATATAAATACAATATATACATATATGCGCACATACAAATATACATATATTACTGTATGCTTATTTTGTGTCTAGATATATATATACATGCATATATGTATGAAGATAAAGATACATACTCATACATATATGTATGTGTATATACACACGCAAATACATATATTTCTCGTCCAATACTTCTCTCTCAGAGAATGACAGAATGGTCAACATCAGAACCCCTTCTCCTACTCCTCTCCAAGTAGGAATCCAAATCTCCCTTGAATAGAGGTGGACAAGATTCTCAAAATAGATATTCATGCTTTCCTGTGAGCTGCATAGAGACAACTCACATGAACATACACATAATTTACCTGATGAAAGTACATCCCTACACAGAGCAGCTTACCACCTTCATTGGTAAAATTCTTCCCTAGAAGCTCCCTCTACCAATGAAATCACAGGTCCAGGAATAAAACAACATAAAGCAATAACAATATATAAACCAATATATAATAAAATCCCAAGACAATATGCAATTCCACTTGCTTAGCCTCCATATCTGCTTCTTTGAGGGGGGAAAAGAATGAACACAATAAAACACAATCCTAACTGATATTGACTCGTATCCAGAAATGCCAGTCATCAGGTCACTTGGGAACTCTGGAAGAACTTTAGACTTAGGACTTAGCTCAACAGGGAGCATAGAATCAGGATGTGGTGTGAACTGGAATTCTTGTGGGGTTGGTGCTTTTCTTGGCATTGGCTATCTTGTCACTCCCAAGGACCTCTGACTGATTCTTGTTATAGCCAGCCAATTACACATAAACTTGAGAAACTATAGGCAAAAAATTGCCAAACATAGAATCTCCTTCTGTTCTGATTTCCATCTTCATCTCTTCCCTCATGCCCCCAAAACATATATGTAGCTGCTTGCTTTAAATTATTTATTTATTTTATTTTTAATTTGTGAAATAAAATAAACATTTCTATAGTATAGTAGAAAAGATGATTGCTCATGAAACTGCAAATCTGTTATGTACAACTTGCTATTCCTTTTAAATATATAATAAAGTTATCATGTAAATTTCTTTTTTCTTTCCTTCCCTCCCCCATCCCAGAAATACCATTAGATACAAATATGAATATATATACACACACACATATATAAAATAGTTCTATACATGCTTCTTTTTATCAGTTCTTTCTCTGGATACAGATAGCATCTTCCTTTATAGGTCCTTTGTAATTAGTTTACTGTATAATACCCCCATTGCACCATCCCAACTCCCTCTATACATATGGGGTTGCCTCCTCTCCCCCACTTCCTTCAGTCATTTATTTCTCACTCTTGTTGGTTAAGAAGTCACATTCCCTTTGTCCTTTCTAATCATTAGCTACATTTAGCCACCCTTTCTTCTTCCCCTACCCTATAGTTATAGAGATAAAGAAAGGGTGATGCTAGAAAGGTGCTATATAGTAAAAATCCAGAAAATCAAGGGGCTGGATAAATGCTTGAAACAAAATAGAATTTTACACAAGTTTCTAAGATATTGCTTTTCAGATCCTCAGGTATGCACAAAAGGAAGAAACTCCCAGTCAGAAGAAACGGGTCATAATGCCATAAGCAGACTAATCCTTCAGAGGTGGGAAAAACTCTAAGGAGAATCTTATTCTAAGGACAGTCACAGAAGGATGATCTCCCCAATTTTGGTGGCCTCCTTAGGGAATATCTAGGATAATTAACTCATAGACTGTCAGAGTTGGAAGACACTCTAGGGATCATCTAGCCCAATCCTTCACTTTTTAGATTAGGAAACTGAGTAAAATGGATAACTTTGAGTGCATAAAATTAAAAGTTCTTGCACAAACAAAACCAGTGCAACCAAAATTATAAGGAAAGTAGAAAACTGGAAAAGAACTTTGCAACAAGTATCTCTGATAAAGGCCTCATTTCTTAAATATCTAGAGAACTGAGTCAAATTTATAAAAATACAAGTCATTCCCCAGTTGACAAATGGTCAAATGATATGAACAGTTTTCAGACAAAGAAACCAAAACTGTCTATAGTCATATAAAAATACTCTAAATCACTATTAATTAGAGAAAAACAAATTAAAACAATTCTAAGGTACTACCTCACATTTTGAGTGTGTACTACCACACCTATCATTTGTGGCTAATACGATAAAAAAGGAAAATGTTGGGTGTTGGAGGGGATGAGGGAAAAGTGGGACACTAATGTACTCTTGGTGGAGTTGTGAATTGATCCAGACTTTCTGGAGAGCAATTTGGAACTATGCCCAAAGGGCTATAAAACTGTGCATACCCTTTGATCTAGCAATACCATTGCTAGGTCTATATCTCAAAGACATACAAAAAAAGTGAAAAGGACCTATTTGTACAAAAAATATTATAGCAACTCTTTTTTTGTGGTGGTCAAGAATTAAAAATTAAAGAGATACCCATCAATTGGGAAATGGCTAAACAAGCTGTGGTATATGATTATAATGGAATATTATTATTCTATAAGAAATGACAAGCAGGATGATTTCAGAAAAACCTGGAAAGATGTACATAAACTGATACATAGTGAAGTGACAGAACCATTAGAACATTGTATACAGTGACAGCAATATGTTTAATGATCAACTATAAATGACTTGACTATTCTCAGCAATGCAATTATCCAAGATAATCCCAAAGGTCTCATGATGAAGACAGAACTGATATCTATTGACTACAAACTGAAGCATGCTATTATTCACTTTCTGTCTTGTTTTTCTTTATTTGAGGCTTCTTATACAAAATGACTACGATAGAAATGTTTTACAGAATTACACATGTATAACCTACATCTGATTGCTTACCTTCTCAGAGGGAAGGGGAAGGAGGGATAGAATTTGGAATTCAAAACTTTAAATAAAAATGGGGGAAAATTTTGGGAAACGGAGTCCCTGAGAATCTAATATATATTATTCTCTTGTTTCCCACATATATATATATATATATATATATATATATATATATATATATACATATATATTTGTCTCTTTTAACTATTATATAGTAAAATACTTGAATGTCATTTATCTCCCACAGGCTTGATCACTAGAAATTGAAAATTTATGTATATGTATGTATACATACACATATATGCATATATGTATGTATACATACACATATATGCATATATGTATGTATACACAATACATATATGTATATACATATACACATATGTATACATATACATACAGTGTTTATGGTTGACAAAACCTTTTGATCACTGGGAGTCAGTAAGGGCACTTATAATTATAGTTTTCTGGTCTCTTTCTATTGTGGAGAGGGGAGTCTATAGGATTACACAAGGATAGTAACATTCTACTGTGAGATGTAATGGGAAAAGCTTGGGCTTTGGAGTCAGAAGGACATATATTTGAATTCTGATTCTATTATTTGTCACCTGCATGCCTTTGGACAGGGCATCCATTTTCTCCCCTGCAAAAATTATAGAGTTGGATTAGATCAGTGGTTCTCAAATTTTTGGTCTCAGGGACCTTTTACACTCTTCAAAAATGATTGAAGACCCCAAAGAGCTTTTGTTTATATAGGTCATGTCTATAAATGTTTAGTGTACTAGAAATTAAAATGTCTTAGTATTATTATGAAAATAGCTTTTACTTCAAGGACCGTCTGAAAGGGTCTCAGGAATTTCTGGGGTCCCAGACCACACTTTGAGAACCAAAGAGCCACACAAAAATCGAATTATAAAAACAATTTGTCTCTAGCTTGTTAATATGGGGATGGAAGGCTAGGAGAAACTGTGAGGAAGGGACATTTGATCCCCTTTTCATTTTGTAAGTAGTAATATAAGTCTATATTAATTTAATATTCTTAAGTTAAAGATGTCTAAGTACTTCATTGTTCTGTTCCTGCTACTAAGATATTTGTTGAGTGTTTTATAATTTACAAAGTCCTAATAACAACTTCAGGATGAAAGTAATATAAGGATCATCATGCTCATTTTACAGATAAAAAAAAATGAAGCTTGGGGTGGTTCAGTGGTTTGCCAGGTTCCATAGTTGGTAAGTGACACCTAAATATTTCTGATTTTTTGCCAGCATCCCAGGGGTATCCTCAGATAGTTTTCAGAGGTGGGAGCAGTCAGGCTTTGATAGCCAGATGACAGGGTGTCTCTGCAGTTTTATCCTGATTGGAGAGGCAGCTTTGAAGTTTTCTTTTGCTTCTGTAAGAGCCTGTATAGAATTATTTCCATTAATCTCATCCACTTATGGAAGGTAGGTCACAAGTACAACTCCTCCATTTCTATAAACCAAAATCAAATGGAGAAAGATTATAAAGGAAGGAAAGATATAGTAATAGTAATGAAATTTGAAGATCCCTTTGTATTGCCAAGCTAAGAGGTACTTAGCACCTATTTTCAAATTAAGCCTCTGTTAAAGAAACAGAAGGTATGATACCCTGTTGCTGATTTAACAGGAAGGGACTGAACAGGGAGGAGCTATACCATATTTAAGGAAGTGCACAAGCTGCACAGACAGAATTTCCTGGGGTAAGCATCATGGAGGCAGGGCAGCTACTGCTGGACTGAAGACTGAACTGAGAATTGAGAAGAACTGAGAAGAGGAATGAGAATTGAGAACTGAGACAGAATTTCTAGGAGTAAGCCATGTGGAGGCTGGATAAAGTGATTCTGATTTTGAGAATGGAACTTACGGTGCTGAGTATTTCTGAGGGCCAGCTGGAGCTCCTGAGGACTTCCAAGGGCAAGCTGGAGCTGCCCAAGACTGAGGAAGCATGACTGTGGTGCCAGTACTTGGTCTGTCTGTTTTGATGTTACTTTGTCAGATTCATTTGCTGATAGAGGCCTCTGACCTTGTTGGGCATTGGTTGATTCATAGAAAGTAAATTGAAGAGGATGCAGGCTATTGTGTCTTTGTTAAGCTTTGTTTTCCCAGGAGCAGAAACTGCTGAGAACTTTCCTTGGGTCATGATTAATAAAAGACCTCTCCTTGGGTACTGAATTCTGTGATGATATTGTAACTTAGTTGTGACCTAGGGGTGAATGGTTTTTGTGTTTTGTCCCTGACCAAATGAATGTACTTTGTTTATGATTGGAAACTAATCTCCAATTGAGACTACCCAGGGGTGGAGTACTTGAAAATTTCTACTTTATGTCCCTTACAGAGGGAAACCTCCTTAAGGATGATTAAATGATTGAATTACTAATGATTGAGTTACTAAATTATTGTACTTTGTTGAAAACTATGTGGCCATTTTAGTGATAAGTGGTTGAGTTGTGACATGGTGAATGCTGTATTTTGATTTTCTGTGATAAGTTATAACATTTTAAATGCTGAACCTTGATTATCTATGAATGTTTTGCTCTGATTTGTTATTGAATAAATAGAGAGTTCACTATACTATGTAATCAGAACCTTGAAAGATTCCATAGGAGCGGAGCCAAGATGGCAGAGTAGAAACAGCACTTCTAAGGTGCTCTCCCCAACACCACTTCCAAACAATGTAAAAGGTGGACTCCGAACAACTTCTGGAGCTCCAGCACCCACAGAACGACACAGAGAAGCTAACCTCCTGCTGAGGACAGCCCAGCAGCCCTGCAGGGAACAGCCAGCGCAGTGCAGTGCTCTAGAAGCAGACAGTGCAGTGCTCTGGGAGCTGAGCCCAGGCCCTCATGAGCCGCTGTTTTAGCCCCAGGGTGGCTGGGCAGCAGCCAGCTGGAGGGACCCCAGAACACCAGCAGTTGTGGTGATTCCAGAATTATCAACACAGATATGCCTAGGACAAAGTGAGAGGTTAGTGCCCTATGGACTTTGGGACCAGTATTTGGGGAACGCGTCAAGCTTCTTCCCCTGGGGGTAAGAAGCAACTGAGGAGACACAGCAGAGATGCCATTTTGCAGCTTCAGCTCCTGGTCTGCAAACTGTAGGGAGATCCAGCGATCAATCTTGGGGGGTAATCGCTCTTGCTTTAACCTCCCTCGATCTGGATTGTGGTCTGGGGGGAAGATTGTGGGGTGGGTATCCAGCTTGCCAGAACATGTGGAGGCTTCACAGAGGTAACCCAACTAATACCTCCGGAAGTTGTGAAGACCCCAACATTTGGGATGGTAGCTCCCCTGTCTGGTGGCAGAGTCCTACTGTGACAACAAGCCCCAAAATCAAGTAATTAAGTGGCAACATGCCTAGGCAAAGGAAACAAAATAAACAGAAAAAGGCAACATTAGACTTCTATTTTGGGGGCAAAGAGGATCGAAGCATGGAACAGGAGGAGAACTTTGAAGTCAGAACTCCTGCACCAAAAGCCCCAAATGAAAATACAAGCTGGTTACAGGCCATAGAGGACCTTAAGAAGGACTTTAAAAACCAAATAAGAGAAGTGGAGGAAAAATTGGGAAGAGAAATGAGAAGGATGCAGGAAAAGTATGAAATGAGAGTCAACAGCCTGACTGAGGAAAATAACACCTTAAAAAATAGACTAACTGAAGTGGCAAAAGAGGCTCAAAAGGGCAATGAGGAGAAGAATGCCTTAAAAACCCAAACTTGCCAGATGGAAAAAGAATCTCAAAAGCTCACTGAGGAGATTCATTCCTTCAGAGTTAGACTGGAGCAAATGGAAGCTAATGACTTTATAAGAAATCAAGGTGCTGTTAAACAGATCCAAACAAATGAAAGAATGGAAGGCAATGTGAAATATCTCATGGGAAAAACCATTGACCTGGAACATAGATCCAGGAGAGATAATTTAAAAATTATTGGACTAACTGAAAGTCATGACCAAAGAAAGAACCTAGAAATCATCCCTCAAGAAATTCTCAAGGAAAATTGCCCTGATGTTTTAGACCCAGAGGGGGAAATAGAGATTGAAAGAATCCACAGATCACCTCCTGATAAAGATCCCAAAAAGGAAACTCCTAGGAATATTATAGCCAGGTTCCAGAATTCCCAGATCAAGGAGAAAGTAATACAAGCAGCCAGGAAGAAACAATTTCAATATTGTGGAAACACAGTCAGAATAGCACAGGACCTGACAGCTTCTACACTGAGGGATTGAAGGGCATGCAATATGATATTCCAGAGGTCAAAAGAGCTGGGATTAAAACCAAGAATCACCTACACAGCAAAACTGAGTATTTTGTTTCAGGGGAAAATATGGTCATTTATTGGAATAGAAGACTTTCAAGCATTCTTGAGGAAAAAAAACAGAGTTGAATAGAAAATTTGACATTCAGACACAAGAAGCAAGAGATGCTTAAGAAGGTAATCAGGGAAAAAAAATCAAAAGGGACTTATAAAAATTGACCTATTTACATTCCTACAGGGAAAAACAATAACTGTGTCTGATGAAACTTTCCTCATTATGAAAATAATTGAAGAAGGGTATATGGGCATATGAATACATATGTGAATGTGTGTATATATGTTTACAGGTATAGGGCACAGATTTAATTCAGTGGGAAGGGATGATACTTAAGGCATGAAGCTAAGAGGAGAGAGAGGAAAGTGGCAACAGGAGATGGGGAGAGACAGGGTAGGGTAAACTATCTTATGTAGAAGAGGCAAGGGGAAGTAGTCGCAGGGGAGGGGAAGAACAGGAAGGCAAAAAGGCAAAACCATATTCTCATTGAATTTGGCTCAGGGAGAGAATGACATATGTACTAAATGGGATATCTCACCCTGCAGGAGAGTAGGGAGTAGGGGGATGAGAGGGGATATGATGGAGGGGAGGGCATTCTGGGGGGAGGTTGGAATTACACACTTTCGAAGAGAGACAGGATCAAAGCTGGGAATGGACCAGGTGGGGGATGGGATGGGTGGGAGGGAAATATAAGTAGTCTTTTACAATATATCTACTATGGTAATGTTTTGCATAGCTATACATATACAACACATACTGAATTGCTTATCTTCCCAGAGGGAGTAGGTGACAAGGGAGGAAGGTAATGGATCTGAAATTTGAGGTTTTAAAATTAAATGTTTCAAATATATGTAAATACTATTATTAATACTATTTTGCACGTAGTTGGGAGATAAGATGTTCAGGCATTGGGGCACAGAGATTCACCTTGACCTAATGGCAAAGTCGAAGGGGGTATGGGAGAAGATATGGGAGAGAGCAGATTGGATGAGGGGATATCTTGTGGGACTGCTATTCTGGGGTGGTGGGTAGGGGAAAATGGGGAAAAATTTGTAACTCAAAATCTGGCAGAAATGAATGATGTAAACTAGAAGGTAATAAAGCATTTGTTAAAAAAAAAAAGTTGTTCATAGCAGCAGTCCTCTGGAAAGCTGTTCATGGCTTGGCTTTACAGATAAGAATGGAATAAGAAGAGTGGCTGAAATGAGGGGAGTGGCTATCGGTGCCAAAACCTGGAGATGATTTTCACCAAGGAAATAATAATAGCTAGCATATACACGGCACTTTAGGTGTTGCAAAGAAGTTTACAAATATCTTTTCATCCTATCCTCATGTCAACCCTGTGAGGCAGGTGCTATTGTTAACACCATTTTTTGGTTGAGGAAACTGAGGTAAAAAGAGATTAAGTGCCTTGCCCAGGGTCACAGAGCTAGTGAGTGTCTGAGGCTAAATTTGAATTCAAGTCTTGCTGATTCCAAGTCTAGCACTTGACCCATTGCACCACCTAGCTGCAGAAAGTCCATTTAGCTAATTTCTTTCCCCTCTTTGGTCCTAATTTCAACATCTTAAGAAACCATACATAAAGGGTCTCTGTGTACAGTACCCAGGTAGACTGAATATATAATGGGAAATGAAGGATTACTTTTTAGTAGTGTTCCATGCAGCCTTGCATTTTCAACCAGCATCCCAGGGGTGCCCTCGATTTTTTTGTTGGGGGGTCACTCAGAATTTGATAGCCAGATGACAGGGTTTTGAAAAATTCTACAGTTTTCATCCTGACTGATGATCTCTTAGGATTCTGTACAGTCTTGTTTGAAAGGAGTTTTGGCAAAGGCCAGGATCTCTTTCCTCCCCCTAGTATGTTGCTGAGGCTGATTCATACTTTCATTTTGCTTTTGTGAGAGCCTAAACTCCCTGTGCACCTCTTGCCTCTTCTTAGGGCTCTGCTGATTCTGAAGCCCCTTGGAACAGATGTGGAAACCTCCCTGAAACAATTCAAATCAGAGGAAATGGAGTCCATGTTAGGAGGTCAAAAAAAGTAGCTGATGAGAGAAGGCAGGAGGGAAGCAGAGAACAGAAGTAATTTTAAAAGCAGAGGGAGGGAGGGGAGAAGGGAGAGGAAAGAGAAATCTTGCTGAGAAAGTTTAAATAAACTACCAAAGCTAGTTACTCTAAAACCCTAGAACATTCCATGATTGTGGCTCTCTTGGCTTCTCTCACATATGTGCTCGCTCTCTCTCTCTCTCTCTCTCTCTCTCTCTCTCTCTCTCTCTCTCTCTCTCTCTGAAAATCAGAAATTACTTTAGATTCACTGAATTGAAAGAATTTATTTTATTTTTTTTTAGGATCTGCAAATGCATTCATATTAGACATTATTCCAATTACAAAGGCGTATTGTACTAGGTGGGATGAAAGATGGTAAGGAAGAAATAAAACCAAACAATGAAAAGAACAAGATCATTTAGTTTGCTTCCATCAGGATTCAGGCTCAGTTCTTTCTAGTTATATCTCTGGATGGCACATTTCTCACTTTCTTGAGTCATTCGGGATTAACTTACATCACTGCATTGCTGAAAAGAGTCCAGTCTGTCATAGTTGGTCATCACAGATATGGTATGTCTGTGATTGTATACAAATTTCTTCTGATTCTACTCTTCTCGATCATCATCAGTTTGTATAAGTCTCTCCAGGTAATTATGAAATCCGTCACCTCTTCATTTCTTATAGCACAATAATATTCCATTACATTCATATACCACATCTTGTTTAGCCATTCCCCAATTGATGGGCACCCCTTTAGTTTCCAATTCTTTGCAACTACAAAAAGGGCTGCTAAAAATATTTTTGTACATATGGGTCTTCCTCCCACTTCTAAGATCTCTTTGGGATATAACCCTAGAAGTGGTATTGTTGGGTCAAAGGGTATGAAATTATTTATAATCCTTTGGGCATAATTCCAAATTGCTCTCCAGAATGGTTGGATAAGTTGACAACTCCATCAGCAATGTATTAGTGTTCCAATTTGCCCACATCCTCTACAGCATTTGTCACTTTCTTGTTTTGTCATCTTAGCCAATCTGACTGGAGGGATGTGGTATCTCAGAGTTGTTTTGATTTGCATTTCTCTAATTAATAGTGATTTAGAGCATTTCTTCATATGCTTATAGATATCTTTAATTTCTTTCTCTGAAAACTGCCTGTTCATATCCTTTGACCATTTATCAATTGGGGAATGACTTGTATTCATATAGATTTGGTTCAATTCTCTATAAATTTTAGAAATGAGTCCTTTATCAGAGACACAAGTTGTAAAAATTCTTTCCCAATTTCCCACCTCCCTCTTGATCTTGGTTGCATTGGCTTTGTTTGTACAGAAGCTTTTCAATTTAATGTAATCACAATTATCCATTTTGCATTTTATAATGCTCTCTAATTCTTGTTTGGTCCTAAAGTCTTCCCTACTCCCCAGATCTGTCAGGTAAACAATTTCTTGCTTTCCCAAATTGCTTACAGTATCATCCTTTACACCTAGATCATGCACCCATTTGGACTTGATTTTGGTATATGGTGTTAGATAATGGTCTATGCCCAGTTTCTGCTATACTGTATTCCAGTTTTCCCAGCAGTTTTTGTCAAATAGTGCATTCTTATCCCCAAAACTGTGGTCTTTGGGTTTATCGAACAATAGATTGCTATATTCATTAACTGCTGGGTCTCCTGCACCTAATCTATTCCATTGATCCACTACTCTACACCTCTGCCAGTACCAAGCAGTTTTGATGACTGCTGCTATATAATACAGATTAAGATCTGGCATAGCTAGTCCACCTTCCCTAGCATTTCTTTTCATTAATTCCCTTGATATTCTAGACCGTTTGTTTTTCCAAATAAATTTTGTTATTATTTTGTCTAACTCTAGAAAGTAGTTTTTTGGTAAATTGATTGGTATGGCACTAAATATATAGTTTAGTTTGGGTAAAATTGTCATTTTTATTATATTAGCTCGACCCAGCCATGAGCAATTGATATTTTCCCAACTATTTAGATCTGCTTTTATTTGTGTGAGAAGTGTTTTGTAGTTGTGATCATATAGATTCTGGGTTTGTTTTGGCAAGTAGATTCCCAAATATTTTATAATGTCTACAGTGACTTTAAATGGGATTTCTCTTTCTATCTCTTGCTGTTGAGTTTCATTAGAGATGTACAGGAATGCTGAGGATTTATGTGGGTTTATTTTATATCCTGCAACTTTGCCAAATTTATTTATTGTCTCTAGTAGTTTTTTACTTGATTCTCTAGGATTCTCTAAGTATATCATCATATCATCTGCAAAGAGTGATAGCTTGGTCTCTTCTTTACCTAATTTGATTCCTTTGATTTCTTTTTCTTCTCTAATTGCTACTTCTAGTGTTTCTAGTACCAGATTGAATAAGAGGGGTCATAGTGGACACCCTTGTTTCACTCCTCATCTTATTGGAAAGGCTTCTAGTTTATCCCCATTGCATATAATACTCGCTGATGGTTTTAAATAGATGCTATCAACTATTTTAAGGAAGCCTCCATTTATTCCTATACTTTCTAGTGTTTTTAATAGGAATGGGTGTTGTACTTTGTCAAAAGCCTTTTCTGCATCTATTGAGATGATCATGTGGTTTCTGCTAGTTTTATTGTTGATGTGCTCAATTATACTGATGGTTTTCCTAATATTAAACCATCCTTGCATTCCTGGAATGAATCCTACCTGATCAGAGTGTATTATTTTTGTGATAAGTTGTTGGAGTCTTTTGGTTAATATTTTATTTAGAATTTTTGCGTCTAAATTCATGAGGGAAATTGGTCTAAAATTTTCTTTCTCTGTTTTATCTCTTCCTGATTTCAAAATCAGTACCATATTAGTGTCATAGAAAGAGTTTGGTAGGACTCCTTCTTCACTAATTTTCCCAAATAGTTTGTAAAGTATTGGAATCAATTATTCTTTAAATGTTTGATAGAATTCACTAGTAAACCCATCTGGCCCTGGAGATTTTTTCCTAGGGAGTTCATTGATGGCTTTTTTGATTTCTTTTTCTGAGATCGGTTACTGAGGTAATTCACTTCCTCTTCAGTTAATCTGGACAACTTGTGATTTTGTAAATATTCATCCATTTCACTAAGATCTGTCATATTTATGTGCATACAATTGGGAAAAATAATTCCTCATTATTTTTTTGATTTCCTCTTCATTGGAGGTAGATTCACCCTTTTTATTTTTGATACTCATAATTTGGTTTTCTTCGTTCTTTTTTTTTTATCATATTGACTAAAGGTCTATCAATTTTGTTGATTTTTTCATAAAACCAGCTCTTAGTTTTATTTATTAATTCAATGGTTTTCTTAATTTCAATTTTATTAATCTCACCTTTGGTTTTCAATAGTTCTAATTTAGTACTAAATTGGGGATTTTCAATTTGTTCTTTTTCTAGCTTTTTCAATTGCATATCCAATTCATTGACCTCCCTTCTCTCTGCTTTAATTAAGTATGCACTCAGGGATATAAAACTTTCCCTGAGAACTGCCTTTAGTGCATCCCACAAATTTTGGTATGTCGTCTCATTAGTATCATTCTCTTGAATGAAATTATTGATTGTTTCTATAATTTCTTGTTTGACCCACCAATTTTTTGGGATTAAATTGTTTAATTTCCAATTAGTTTTTAGTCTATCTTTCCATGGCCCTTTATTGCATATAATTTTTATTGCACCATGATCTGAGAATGATGCGCTTAATATTTCTGCCTTTCTGCACTGGATTGTGAGGTTTTTATGCCCTAGTACATGGTCTATTTTTGAGTATGTACCATGCACTGCTGAGAGGAAAGTAAATTCCTTTTTATCCCCATTCAGTTTTCTCCAGAGATCCATCATATCTAGTCTCTCTAAGATTCTATTCATCTCCTTAACTTCTTTCTTGTTTATTTTGAGGTTAGATTTATCGAGTTCAGAGAGGGGAAGATTAAGGTCCCCCACTAGTATAGTTTTGCTTTCTATTTCTTCCTCTAATTCCTTTAACTTCTCCTCTAGCAATTTAGATGCTATACCACTTGGTGCATATATATTAAGTACTGATATTGCTTCATTCTTGATGGTGCCTTTTAGTAGGATATAGTTTCCTTCCTTATCTCTTTTAATTAGATCTATTTTTGCTTTTGCTTTATCTAAGTATTGCTACCCCTGCTTTTTTTTTACTTTAGCTGAGGCATAATAAATTTTACTCCAACCTTTTACCTTTACCCTGTGGGTATCTCTTTGTTTCAAATGTGTTTCTTGTAGACAGCATATTGTGGGATTATGATTTTTAATCCATTCTGATATCCTCCTCTGTTTTATGGGAGAGTTCATCCCATTCACATTCAAAGTAATAATGACTATCTGTCTGTTCCCCTCCATCCTATTCCCTCCCCTGTTTATGTTTTTGTTTCTTCCTTCTCCCTTCCCCTCCTTGAAGTTTTCCCTTTTGACCACCCCCTTCCTCAGTGTTCCCACCCAGTGATCCCTCTTCTTTTTTTTCTCCATATATATTTGACTTTAATTCTTTTTTAAAAAACAAATGCTTTATTAACTTCTGTTTTACATCATTCATTTCCGCCAGATTTTGAGTTACAATCATTTCCCCCCCATTATTCCCCTACCCAACCTCCCAGAATAGTAGTCCCACAAGATATTGCTTCCTCCAATCTGCTCTCTCCCATACCCCCATCGACTTTTCCATTAGAGGAAGGTGAGTCTTTGTGTCCCAATACCTGCACATCTTGTCTCCCTATTACAAGCAAAAGAGTATTAATAATAGTATTTATATATATATATTTGAAACATTTAATGTTATGACCTCGAATTTCAGATCCATTTCCTTCCTCCCTTGTCACCCATTCCCTCTTGGGAGATAAATAATTCAGTATATCTTGTACATATCTAGCTATGCAAAACATTATCATAGTAGATATATTGTACAAGGCTGCTTATAATTCCCTCCCATTCATCCCACCCCCTACCTGGTCCATTGCCTACATGATCCTGTCCCTCTTCTATAGTGGGTACTTCCAACCTCCCCTCACCCCAAGGATGCTCTCCCATCCATCATCCCTCCTCTCATCCCCCTTCCCCCTATCCTGCTGCAGGTTGAGATATCCCATTTAGTATGTATGTCATTTTCTCCCTGAACCAAATTCAGTGTGAATGTGGTTTTGCCTTTTTAGCCTTCCTTATGCTCCCTTTACTTTGCAACCACTTCCCCTTGCTTCTTCTACATGGGATAGTTTACCCTACCCTGTCTCTCCCCATATCCTCTTGCCACTTTCCTCTCTCACCTCATAATTTAATCCCTTGAGTATTCTCCCTTCCCAACAAATTCAACCTATGCCCTCTATCCATATATAATGGTAACCATATACACACACATTCTCATATGTATTCAAATGACCACACACCCTTCTTCCATTATTTTCATAGTGAGAAAGATATCATCAGTCACGGTTATTGCTTTTCCATATAGGAATGTAAATAGTTCAACTTTGATAAGTTCCTTTTGATTTCTTTTCCCTGATTACCTTCTCAGGCATCTCTTGCTTCTTGTGTCTGAATGTCACATTTTCTATTCAATTCTGGTTTTTTCCTCAAGAATGCTTGAAAGTCCTCTATTCCACTGAATGACCATATTTTCCCCTGAAACAAAATACTCAGTTTTGCTGGGTAGGTGACCCTTGGGTTCATTCCCAGTTCTTTTGCCCTCTGGAATATCATATTCCATGCCCTTCGATCCCTCAGTGTAGAAGCTGCCAGGTCCTGGGCTATTCTAATTGTGTTTCCACAATATTGAAATTGTTTCTTCCTGGCTGCTTGTAGTATTTTCTCCTTGATCTGGGGATTCTGGAACCTGGCAATAATATTTCTGGGAGTTTTCTTTTTGGGATCTTTTTCAGGAGGTGATCGGTGGATTCTTTCAACCTCTATTTTGCCCTCTGGATCTAAAACATCAGGGCAATTTTCCTTGAGAATTTCTTGAAGGGTGATTTCTAGGTTCTTTCCTTGATCATGGCTTTCAGGTAGTCCAATAATTTTAAATTGTCTCTCCTGGATCTATTTTCCATGTCAGTAGTTTTTCCCATGAGATATTTCACATTGCCTTCTAATCTTTCATTTGTTTGGATCTGCTTAACAGCATCTTGATTTCTCATAAAGTCATGAGCTTCCATTTGCTCCAGTCTAACTCTGAAGGAATGAATCTCCTCAGTGAACTTTTGAGATTCTTTTCCATCTGGCAAATTCGACTTTTTAAGGCATTCTTCTCCTCATTGCCCTTTTGGGCCTCCTTTGCCATTTGAGTTAGTCTATTTTTTAAGGTATTGTTTTCCTCAGTCAGGCTGTTGACCCTCATTTCATACTTTTCCTGCATCCTTCTCATTTCTCTTTCCAATTTTTCCTCCACTTCTCTTATTTGATTTTCAAAGTCCTTCTTAAGGTCCTCCATGGCCTGCAACCCATTCATGTTTTCCCCTGGGGCTTTTGGAGCAGGACTTCTGACCTCACAGTCCTTTTCCCACTCTATGCCCCCAAAATAGGAGTCTAGGGTTGCATTTTTCTGTTTCCTTTGCCTTGGCATGTTGCCACTTAATTACTTGAGTTTTGGGCTTGTTGCCACACTATGGCTTTAAGGCCAGATAGAGGAATTTTCGTCCCGAACGTGTGGGGGGCAACTTCCCTTTCTGGCAAGCTGTAAACCCACCCATGACTTCCACCCTAGATCACAATCCAGATCCAGGGAGGTTAAAGCAAGAGCGATTACCCCCCAAGACTGATTGCTGGATCTCCCTACAATTTTCAGGCCGGGAGCTGGAGCTGCATCTGAAAACTACAAAATGGCGTGTCTCCTCAGCGGCTTCTAGCCCCAGGGGAGGGATCCAACGAATTCCCCAAATACCAGTCCTAAAGTCCATAGGACACTAACCTCTTACTTTGTCCTAGGCATGTCTATGTTGATAATTCTGGAGTCGCCACAGCTCTTGGTGTTCTTGGGTTCCTCCAGCCGGCTGCTGGCTCTGTCGCCCTGGGGCTAAAAGCTCGACTCACGAGGACCTCAGCTCGGCTTGGCTCCTGTGCTCTGCGCTCTGCGCGCTGCCAGGTTCCCAGACTGCTGCGCTGGTCCTTCCTGCAGTGCTGCTGGGCTGTCCTTAGCAGGAGGTTAGCTTCTCTGTGTCGTTCTGTGGGTGCTGGGGCTGCAGAAGTTGTTTAGAGTCCCCTTTTACATAGTTTTGGGGGAATCTGGGGGCAGGGTGGCTTGGATGAGCTGTTTCTACTCCGCCATCTTGGCTCTGCCTCGATCCCTCTTCTTAACCTACCCTCTCCCCTTACTATTGTTTCCCTCCCTTCTAATCCCCCCCTTACCCTTCTGCTTTCTATAGTATGCAATACGTTTTTATACTTATCAGAGTGAATTACTCCCCATTTGATTCCAAACCAATGAGAGTGAATTTCAAACATTGCTTTTCTCCCTCCCTCCTTTTCCTCTATTTAATGAATTTATGTGTCTATTCACATTAAAATCTTAAACTTCACTGATTTAAGTTGATCCCTCTTTGAGCCAGAACCAGTGAGAATAGTGTTTAAATGATGTTCCTTTCCCTCTTTCTTTCCCCTCTCCTATAGTGTGTTTTAATGCCTCTTCAGATGGCATATTTTACCTTTTCCTATCTAATCCTTTCCTTTTTCCCATTACAGTCTCTTTGAGCCCCTTGATAGTTTTTTTTTTTAGACATCAGGTTAGTGCATTCATACCCACACCCTCTATCTAAGTATAACCCTTTTTTTTTTTAAAGCAATTGGGGTTAAGTAACTTGCTCAAGGTTACAGGGCTAGTCATTATTTATGCGTGGGTGCTCATTTTCTGAGGCCAGATCTGATCTCGGGTCATCCAAACTCCGAGGCCGGCGCTCTTACTCACTGCTCCACCTAGTCGCCCCTTTAGGGCAATTGGGGTTAAGTAACTTGCCCAAGGTTACACGGCTAGGTTTTTGTTTGTGCGGATTAAGTGTTCGGAGGCCGGCTCGGAACTCAGGTCCTTCTGATTCCAGGGCCAGCGCTCTATTCACTGTGCCACCTAGCCCCCCCTAAGTATAACCCTTTTGAAGGTCATGATAATCACAAAGATTTTGAATATTGACAGTTATCAGCTCCACATATAGGGATGTGAACATTTTGCTCTTGTTGCGTCCCAAGTAATGAGCATATGTTTGTGGGTGTGGGTGTGTGCACTTATGCATGTGTGAGTCTGTGTTTCTCTTGTTTACCTTTTTATGTCTTTCACTTGAGTCTTGTAATTGGAGATCAAATTTTCCATTGAGCTCTGGCTTTTTCATCAGGAACATCTGGAAGTCTCTTATTTCATTAAATGACCATCTCCTTGCCTGGAAAATTATGCTCAATTTTTCCGGGTTGTTAATCCTTTGTTGTAGTCCTAGCTCTCTCGCCCTACGAAATATCAAATTCCATTCCCTCCGCTCTTTTAATGTAGAAGCTGCTAGGTCCTGTGTGATCCTAACTGTAGTTCCTCGATATTTGAATTGTTTCTTTTTGGCTGCTTGTAGAATTTTTTCTTTAATCTTGTAATTCTGGAATTTGGCTCCTATATTTCTTGGAGTTTTCAGTTTGGGATCTCTCTCAGGAGGAGTCCGGTGAATTCTGTCGATAGCTATTTTATCTTCTGATTCCAGGACCTCAGGACAGTTTTCTTTGACAATCTCTTGGAGGACGTTGTCTAGGCTGCTTTTTTCATCATGGCTTTCTGGTAGACCAATAATTCTTAGGTTGTCTCTCCTGGATCTGTTCTCTAGGTCAGTTATTTTTCCAGTGAGATATTTTACATTTTCTTGCAATTTTTCGATCGTCTTGTTTTGTTTGATTGACTCTTGCTGCATCATAGAGTTTTGAGCTTCAATTTGATTGTTTCTAATTTTTATCGAATTACGGTCTTCAGTTATTTTTTGAAGTTCCTTTTTTAGGGAGGTATTTTCTCCAATTACTTCACTGAGACATTTTTCCAAGTTGGTCACTGCCTCCCTGATTTGGTCTTTAAAATTTTTCTTAAGCTCCTCCAGGAATGCTATTTGGGGTTGAGACCAGATCATGTTTCCTTCTGTGGTCTCAGGTGTGGGTAGAGAGTCTATATTGTCCTGTGTATTTTGTTGTTCTTGCCCTGCATAGTATGCTCGAATAGACTTTTTTGCCTTCCCCTTCTCCTTCTCAGCTTCTTTTTTTCCCATTGTGACTTCCTGTTTCTTAGTTTCTCAGGCTATGAGTTTAGGGCCTGATCCTTGACTTTGAATACCTCTGGGTGGCTAGTTTATGGCTAAGTCAGGGAAGTCAATGAGGGATGTAGATGCATAGGTGTGGGTGCCCCTGACCACTTCAGATTTCTGCCTCTATACCCCTGAGGTATAAGTAGGCTTTTGTTGGTGAGGTGAAGTGGGGCTTGTTGGGACCCCACCCTCTCCTCTCTTCAGACTCCTGGCTGTCTCAGTTACACCCCTTCTTGGAGACTCTCAAGCCTGGGGCTATTTCCATTAACTTGGGATTTCAATCTGGGTGGGTGATGTATCTTTGGGTTTTCTGCTTCATAAAGGAGGGATGGGAGGATCTGAGCAGCTAGAATTTACTTTGCCATTCCAGCCCCTGCATTATACAGGCAGGCAGTTTCTAAACTTCCAGGCTGGGGGCTGAATGCAGCCTGAGAAGCCACTCTCTCCACTGGGGGCCCGACTCTCCTACCTGGCTCCAATGATCCTACCCGTGGGAGGGATGACTGTGATTCGTCCTCGGTAAGTCTGCAGGCTGGGGCTTTTGCTCTCTCTGGTGTAGTCTGCTTGTCTGCTCTTAGGTCTGGGCTGTGCAGACCCCACACGCTCTGCGCTCGACCAGTCTGGACACACTGGGCAACCTCCTGGGCTGGACTCTGCCACACTTCATCTTCCAGTGGGCTCCGTCACTCCGGATTCTGCTCAGATTCACCCTTTGAGCCTTAGTGACTGAGGAGCTCAGCGAGGTTACTGCTTCCTTTCCGCCATCTTGGCTCCTCTCCTCTATGAAGGATTTTAAATCGAAAGAATCTTTTTAACTCTTCAATCTGCAAATTGGCTAATGGTTAAGGCTCAGGCTGAGGACAGCCTCCTTAAATGATACATTTTATAACCAGGACTTGGGGAGAGGCAGACAAAGCCATAGGTATCACACATAATCAATCCAATGGGGTCCTTTCCTTCCCACCCTGCTTCCTTCATAGAGGAAGAGAAAGACTCTTGGAAGAAATTGTTATGTAGTCTTTCCTTTCCCAAGTTCTGGCCAAGTCTACCTCTCACACAGGTGTGGAGTTTTGAGTAATCATTCTCTCCATCAAGGAGGAAATTCTTATGCAAATACCTAGGCCCAAATGACTAAATTGCCAAGAAAAAAAAAACTTTAAAAAATAGAAATAAGGAGATCAGTTATTTATAATTGTTGGGAATTGTTAAAAACTGAATTTAATCTTAACAGTAAAAAAAGACTGTTTTATGTTGGATGGACACATAACTAGTCTGTAGAGAGAATCTACTGAAACAGCTTAAACAAATATAAGCTAATTTATGTCAACCTTACAAAATTCATTCTAAGATAGACAAACAAAATTAGGCTGTATACACATGTTTATTCTCTCAAAGCAGGCTATGTGCATTTAAATGCACAGGGACTCAATTAAAAGTAGCTCAAAGAAAGGTCAGTTGAAGGAGACTTGAAGTGTTCCCTCCTCCCTCTTGACTCAGGATGCCTGTGTGATTTGTCAAATACAATGTAAAATTATGATTTACAATGTAAAAATGTATCTTACAATGTAAAAGGCCTCAACTCAGAAAATTTGACTGAGTATATTCATAACTAGGATTCACAAGTGTTAGTATTAATAAAGAAGACCACTGTTCACCTTGTACAAATGCTTTAGCTGAGGAGAGCATGAAACCTAATAAATGGTGGCTAGAAAAAATTAGATGATTTTAATAGACAAAAACAAACTAAAAAAAGTACATGACATTCAAAGTATTACTTGCATTTTATAAGGTTACTATTGGACAGGAGAGATATTGTTACCTACATCTAACAGATGTGTCATGATTTAAATCAGCAAGTTCTCACTCTTCCTTCTTACAGAGGGGACAAGGCTTGCTAATATGTTTAAAGACCTTCATAATGAATTTATTGAGAAACTAACTTCTTCCCATTCTGCTTTGAAAGTTGATGAAGCAATAGATGTAGTTAAAGATGCTCATTTGGTTACATTTAGGGTGTGGGAGTGGTGCAGCATGGTAAAGTAGATAGAATGCTAAATTTGGAGCCAGGAAGACTTAGGTTCAAATCTAAACCCAGGTACTTTCTAGGTATGTGAGTCTAAGAAAATCACCTAATTTCTCCTAGTTTTATTTTTCTGATCTGTAAAATGGGTATAAAAATAACACTTATCTTACAGAGTTGTGAGGATCAAGGAAGAATACATGTGTGTGTATACACATATATAGCTATATAAGTAAGTGTGTATGTATGTGTATATGTGGAAAGAGAAAAAGAGAGAGAAAAAGAAGAGAGAGAGAGAGAGAAAGAGAAAGAGAGAGAGAGAGAGAGAGAGAGAGAAAGAGAGAGAGAAAGAGAGAGAGACAAACTCTTGTTCTATATTGTTCAATTGTTTCGGTCATCTCCAACTCTTCATGACCCTGTCTAGGCTTTTCTTGGCAAAGATATTATAGTGGTTTGCTTTTTCCATTTCCAGTTCATTTGACAGATGAGGAAACTGAGGCAAATAGGGTTAAATGACTTGCCCAGGGTCATGCAGCTATTGAGGGCAGATTTGAACTTAGGAAGATCATCCTTCCTGACTCCCGGTCCAGTGCTCTATCCGCTGTGCCACCTGGCTGCTCCTTCATGTATTCTCCCTCTCTTTCTCCACATATATGTATATCTCATAACATACATATATATACACATAAGGCTTTACATATATATATATATATATACACACAAAGTTTCTAATGTGATATCTATATGTATGTATAGCTGTATATATAGATATAGCTTTCAATAGGTTTGCTAGTTATTATTATTATTGAAATTGATATACCGATATACTACTTTGTGACAATGCCACATCAGGAGAAAACGTCAGTATAATTGACGGATTTTAAAATAAAAATGATATAATATAGGAGAATTATATTGAACTCTGTACCAGTGGTACTCAAATGATATTAGGATGTAATTCAGATCTATAAGCCCTGGCTAAAATATGATTCCTTATGCAATCTGAACACACAGCCTGCTTCACAGAAAAACTATGTACAAATAATAGTAAGAAGCAACATATATTTTTCAAGTTGTTATTAAGAATAATTAACTTTAAAGGAAGGTTCTTTGCAAAATTTTGCATCAATATGATGGCAGAATAATGGAGAAACCTCTGTTATTGTGAAATATGCTGGTTTTCTCAAGTTAAAGGGCTAAGAATAAACTGTCATTTTCTTAGTAAAAGTAATTATTAAGAAGCAAATACATTGTGAATAATTATGAAGCAATTATGAATATTTATGAATAATTATGAAGCAATGTATAACAAAAATTTCATTTTAAAATTGTCAAAATATTAGGAGACACTGTTTTCCAGAGGTAAGGCCCAGTAAGCTATGATCTGAACTTGGCATAACAACAATCCTTTACTTTCCCCCCTCCAGCTGATCTCACCCTCTGGCAAAATCTCCTAATTATTGTATTGCTTTGACTAACACCAGGTGTTTTCTGAGCTTGGACAAGTTCTGCTTATGAAGCTCTACTATGACTCAAACTTTTCACATTGTTGCCATTACCCTTCATTGTCAGGGCTACAGCTCACTATGCAACCACTGGTATAAGTATTGAGATCTCACACTGTCTCAGATTCCCCCACTAGGGGTGGGGCTCCAGCACATGTGTCCTTGGTTGCAAGCCATTTCCCTCACTTTGAAATTAAACTTCTTTTTGATTCCTGATTCTTCTGTCTGTGGCCTGCTCTGTTTGACTCCAACCATCCACAGGTTAGAGACCAGTTCTGCCTGGTTGACAAAATTTTTGTATTTGGTGGATTAAAAAAAATCTTAATACACTTAAAAAATTAATATGAAGTCCCCAGATTTCTGTTCTGACCTAGAAAGATAAAGTGACTGTATTTATGAAAAGGAGCTCTATGTAATAAGTAGATAAGGAATCCATTTACCATGGACAAATATGATGCATTTTGTTTTACTCCATATAACCATGAGCTGTTAGTAGATTTTCCTTGTTATACCTTAAAATAAGCATTTAAACCTGAAAATGTTATTTCATTTTAGCTAAATAGAATTCTCTAGTATATGAAACCAAGTGATAAAATTATATTATCATTAGTAACATCTTATTTTTGTCCAATTAGGCTTTCTGCCATGGCTGTTAATATTTTTGAGAGAAATGGGGAGACAATGAGATCCCTTATGTAAGTAGCAATGTGGGCATATAGCAATCACCTGAGCTTTCATGTGCAATATTAATGATATTGGCTGCAGAAATAATGCATATGTGACAACATTTATGTATGTGTGCATGCACGTATGCATACAGACATGTCCATATATACACATGTATATATAAACACATAGTATGCATATACATACATTGTGTGTGTGTGTGTGTATGTACATATCTCGCTTGTGAGGTCTGATGGGGACCTGGGTTTGATGCTAGAAATCCTATCAGTGCCAGGGGTAAAATTGAAAAAAGCATCCCTCAGCAATATCACATCCAAACATTGTAGATACAACACTGCTCCCCCTCCCCCCAATCAAGACTTGTTGAGCCAATTTCTTAGGCTCAAAGTGCTTCAATGCTAAATTCCTCATTCTTCATCTCACTTGGGATTTTATCTCCTAGACTTATTTTTCTTTTCCTTAATAGGACCTCTCTTACTAAGGGTCAGTGATGATTGACACTATTGTCTCTCTCTCCTGTGGGTATTCAGGGATTCTTCTCCATTTGGCCACAGTTCCCACTGAATAATGTTTTCCATTTTTCTAAAAGCACGTCCATTTAAGGCAGAAGCAGTATGTTAAGATTGTACTTCACACAGACTAGGATAGTTTTTCCTTAAAAGGTATTGAACTCACTTTTTGGACTTAGGTGATTGAGACTCCAATCACTGACACAGTTTAAAGGTGGCCTAAATACTGAAGGCAGTCCCTCACAATTCTGACTGGCAGACCAGCATGGTCAACACAGAGACAGAGAAGCTATGCGCAACTGAATTGGTGTCCTAATCCTTGCTGAATATCCCTTTCTTGTTATGGTTAAGTCAATCTCTTTTTGTTAAGTGTTAGGTGATCTATAAAAGCTTAATTTCATTATGATTCTGAACCCAAAGAACTAGACCAGCCTAAATCACACCTAGCACAATATAGTATATGTCCCTGTACTAGAAATGAAAAACAAAAAAACCTCAAAACATTGACTCAGGAAGGTTTCAGTGGTTACTATTTTTTATGATTTGAGTTATTGTTATTGAGTCATATCAGTCTCTCTGTAACTCCATTTGGGGTTTTCTCGGCAAAGATACTGGAGTGGTTTGCCATTTCCTTCTTCAGCTCATTTTACAGATGAGGAAGTAAGACAAACGGGGTTAAGTGATTTGCCCAGGGTCACACAGCTCGTAAGTATCTGAGGCCACATTTGAACTCAGGTCCTCCTGATTCCGGGGCCTGTGCTCTTATTGTTCCCTTTAGCAGCCAAAGGGAAGAAGCAAAGAGTTCAGGGTACCCCAACAGTTAAAAACTCAATGTACCCATTAACCTAGTAAATTCCCTTAACTCTCCCTCTCCATTGTCCACAATAGTAACCTGTTTAGTACTGGGGAAAGTGCAAAGAGTGAGGAGGGAGATGCCCAGGGGGTTGAACACAATATTCTGGTTCTAGTTCATTTATTCCTCCTGTCCTCCACCCCAATTTATGCTCTGCCCCACCCCCTTGTGGCTCAGTCAGTATGGATTCCCAACATTATCCTTTTCTTTTCCAGAGTCCTCTTCAAAGCCCATGTTCAAACATCCAGGAAAAAAATCTACTTGGTTGCCCTAGATACTGGCATTCTATATCTCCTTGGCAACACTCCCAGACTGGTGAACTTAGGGCTATATATGTTTCCCAATTAAAAAAAAATACCTTCTCTGCAAATGAAATACATGAAATAAAGATGTTTATTAATCACATGACCCATCCACAAAAGCAACTCTCATTTTATCTTAAAGACATGGATCTAAATATGGAATAGGCAAAGAACCCATTTGCCATGGACAAATGATACATTTGGTCTCCTTCCATTTGACTGGGAATCATTAATAGTCTTGTGACAGTACCTTGAATGAGCATTTGAACCAGCTATGAATGGAGTTCTCTGGAGTATTAAACAAAGAAAACAAACAAAAGAAAGCAATAAAAATAAGGAAAGTGAAAAAAGCATGCTTCAATTTGCCCTCACAGTTCCCCAGTTCTCCCTCTGGAGGTAGATAGTATTTTTCATCATGAGACCTCCAGAATTGTCTTGGATTATTGTATTGTTCAGAATAGCTAAGTCATTCAAAGTTGATCATCATTACGATATTGCTATTGCTGTATCTAATGTTCTCTTGCTTCTACCCATTTCACTTTGCATCAATTCATATAAGTCTTCCCAGGTTTTTCTGAGATAATTCTGCAATTTCTTATAGCACAATAGTATCCATCACAAGAAAATGCTACAACTTGTTCAGTCATTTTCCAATTGTTGGGTATCCCCTCAATTTCCAATTCTTTGCCATCACAAAAAGAGCTGTAAGAAATATTTTTGTACATAGAGATCCCTTTTATCCTTTTCTTTGATCACTTTGAAATACAGATGATTTAGAAAAACTGAATTTCATTTGCCTTCTTACTCAGCCAGGAATCCTTCAAACCTCTAAGCTTCACTTGCACTTTACTTTTGATGGAGTTAAATGCAGCCATCTTAGAGACAGATGAATTATTCTTCTGGTAAACCCTGTAGAGTCCTAATTTTTCTTTTAGCAGCTTCTGAATTTCCCCAACATTTCAAATTCAATTTTACATTGATAGTAAACAATCTAAAGTGCTTTATGATGTTCTGAAAGTTATCTACCTGCCGAAGATCTATGGTACATCTTGGCTACAAGCCAAGACTGAAGTAGAGGGAGAGTTGGTGCATGACTTTTTGTTTGCAGATGATTGTATATTCATTGCAGTCTCTGAGGCTTAGATGCTTTAGTATTCAATTAGTATGGATTGATTCTCTGACACTTTTGCTTATTTTGACCTAACAAATAATACCAAGAAAATGGAGGTTCTCCACCAGTCAGCACCACACCATCCATATGTGGAACTATTGGTTACAACAAATAAAGAAGTTTTGAATGCTGTGGGTAACTTCACTTACTTTGGCAATATACTTTCCAGGGATGTACATGTAAATGATATGCCTTGCCAGACTTAGTTCAGCATTTGAGAGACTCTGAAGAAAGTGTAGGAGAGAAGAGGCATTAGACTGCCTATCATACTGAAGGTCTACAGAGTCATTGTGCTGTCTTCATTGTTGTATGCCTGTGAAACCTGGATAGTGTGCCAGCGCCATTCCAGGAAACTGAATTGGAAGTGTCTTAGAAAGATTCTGAAGATCACCTGGCAAGATATGGTACTGGACTCTGAGGTCCTTTCTCAAACTGAACTGCTAAGCATTCAAATTCTATTGCAAAGAGTGCAAGTCTGATGGCATGATCACATTTGAATGCCAAACATATATTTGCCTAAAGGACTATTTTACAAAGAACTCATATAAGACAAGATACTCTCAAGATTTCTCTGAAGAACTTTGGAGTCAATTATGAGACATGGGAGACACTGGCATAGGACTGACCACCATGGTGTGCCCTCATCAAAGAAGGTGCCGTGCTCTATGGGGAAAGCAAATTGCAGTAGCTCAGAGGAAAATGAGATGTACAAATTTAGAGTTATTTCCGCTCCAAATGTTTATATGGACTATATGCACCCAACCTGTGGTGGAGTCTTCTGAGCTTATATTGATCTAATCAATCACAGATGAACATATTGTTCCTTGTCCCCAACATAGTAGTGTCATTCTGGTCCTCTTCAAGAACAAAGGACAACAACCACTCAACTACTGATGACTTGCATTGAAGGATGAGTACCATAGACATAAGAGAAAGAATTGGGAGATGGAAGTGGAAGCAAGTGGACAAAGTTATGAGTTTAGCTATGCAAGGAGATGGGAAGTCAACCACATGAAAAGAGAAAGGAGTCCAAATTTATAAAGCCAAGGGATTGATTCTCAGAAGAGATGCCTGGGGTTGTGGGCTAGGTTCTAGCACAGAGTAGGTGAGAATGATGAGTTCAGACCACAGGAAGGACATATACAAATCCACATGTGGGACTGTCAGAATTCCTGGAGGAAAAGACTTTGTATGGTATTACAAACTTAGAGGGGTACCTTCCAGATGTACTCTGATACCAAGTGAGGATCTGACTGAATATAGTACTGAAACATATCAGGGTCCTAAATATGATAAGGCATTTGAGGATTTCAGGGCTCCAGGTGAAAGAAGTTTCCACCCTTCCTCCCACATTTCCTTTTGTTGCTAAGCCTCAACAAAATAATTTAATAGCATCTGACATTATCATTGCTTTCTCTCCTTCCTTCCTTCCTTCTTTTTTTCTTCCATATTTCCACCCAGGCTAGAAGTATAGCCGTCTCTCATGGGCCCAATCCCATTGCCAACTGACATGGAAGCTTTGACCTGCTCCATTGGCTAATTCCTCATTAGGTAGACTAGTGGCTCCTCTTCCTGGAAGATCACCATATTGGTGCCAGACTTAATAAGGACACTCCACTGGCTTTTACCCGACTGCACCTCAGGACTCCCAAACACAAGCAATCCATGAGCCTCAGCCTCTCCAGTAGCAAGGATTATCCATATGAGCCACCATTCTTGCTTCCTTTTATTCTCCCACCACACCACTGCACACTGCACTTTCAGGCTACTGAGGTCATGGAATCATAGAATTTGAAAGCAAGAAGGGATGTCAACAGACATCTAGCTCTATCTGTACACAAAAGGAATCCTTACTATAACATTCCCAGCAAATGGTCATCCACCTTTTGCTCAAAGACCTCCTTTGCACCCTTTCATTTTTAAAGTTTTTCTTGACACTAAATCTAAAGTTGCCCCTTTGCAATTATTTGATGTTGATTGTTACTGTTATTGGCTCAGTTAACCAATGGCATGGCTAGAAATATAAACAGTTGCATTTTAATGATCTCTATAAATATTTTTAAGGTCTCATTTGAACGAGATTCCTGCATCCAATCCTAAACACACTAGGGTGGGCAACCTGCAGCCTTGAGGCCACATGTGGCCCTCTAAGTCCTCAAGTGTGGCTCTTTGACTGAATCCAAGTTTTACAGAATGACTCTTTTTATTAAGGGGATTTGTTCTGTGAGGTTTCGATTCAGTCAAAGGACCACACTTGAGGATCTAGAGGGCCACACAAGGCTGTAGGTTCCCCACCCCTACTAGGCCTTTCTTATTTGTTTCTCCAAGAAGAATCCAGAACATGTGTACCCAGGTCCCAGAGGCTATCAAAGGAGATAGATTGAAGTTTGATGTAGCTGTGGCTTTCCCCTGCTGGCTCCATCTGGGGGAGGCCAGGTGGTCAAGGCTCCTGATCATTTTTTTCAACTTGAGAGTATAAAATTATTCTGCATGTTAATTGCTAAATCCCCTGCACTTTGTGTTAATCAAGTTAATAACAAAGCTGCAGTTTGATTCATCAATCTTGTTGGTCCCAGTGGCTCTAAGTACATTAAGAATGCTAGGTTTCCTCTGGTTTTCATGATTGTTAAGGACTTTATTGCGTCCATTGTGTTTTGCTTCCTTTTTTTCCCTCCTTCCCTCCCTCCTGTTTAAAAGCTGTCTGTGATATTTGTTGGCTATTTCTATTTTGAATGGCTATAGGCAATAAGTATTAAAAATGACTGGTATTTCATATATCATCCAGTTAGAAGAGACCTTGGAGGTCTTCTAATCAGAAGATTTCCCCCTCTGCCTAATACAAAATTCACTTATCCAAGGTTACATGGAAAGTTTGTGAAAGATTCCCTAACAAGTACTCAACTTCTATATGAATACTTCCAGTAATGGACAACTCATTGACTCACAAAGCAATTCATTTCTATTTTTAAAAAATAGATGTAACATTTAGGAAATTCTTCCCAATGTTGATCTGAAATTTTCCTGCCTTCCATTTCTGCTTTATGGAACCATCCAAAATAAATCTAATCCTTCTTCCACATCAAAATCATGTAATTATTTGAAGACAGTTATCTGTATGGCTATAAGCGAGCTGTCTTTGTGATGTGTTTTGGGGTTGCTGGGAACCCTGAAATGTTAGGGTAAAGGGGGAGTCTGCCTGGAAAGAATTCAAGTACTCAAGCCTTCTTTAAGTCAAGGTGGCAAGGGTTATTGTAATGCCAATAGTGTGGGCTAGATTCCTAATGAAACTGCAACTTCATAGGGGTAACACTAAAACTTATATACAAAAAAGGACAGTGAGAAGATCTGGAAGGAATTAAGGAGTGATCAGTAGCCTGGGGTGAGCCAGGTAAGACAGTGAAAGGAGTTAAGTGGCCTTTCATGGGTCAAGAGCCACTGTGAAAGGACTATTGAGTAGCTAGGTGGACTGGGCTGGTCCACGTTTCTAGGGTGAGCAGACAGTGATCTGGGCTGCTGAAATGGGTGAGAAAATTGAGGGACTGGGTTGCTTTCAAGGACACGGTCTTTTCCTTTTAGGGTTCAGGTCTCATAACCCACCATTTGGAATTAGAAGACCTTTTATCACCACATGAACTTGGGGACTCTGAACCCCAGTTTCCTCATTTGTAAAATCAAAGTATTGGGCTAAACTCCTCCTGACTCTGAATCTCTAATCTATCCCATATATTCTTTTAAAAACAAACTTTACATGTTTTCTCCTCTGCCCCCTGTTCTCCAAGATAACCATTCCTAGTCCTTGATGTTTCTTTACTGCCTGGTCACCCTTCATGGAATATGCTTCAGTCCACAAACATCCCTCTTAACATGCCAGGCTGAGCAGCACAAAGAACAATGAGGTTTCTTGTGGTCTGGACACCATGCTGTCCGCTATGACTAAATAGTCTTCTAGTAACAAAGTTTATTTTAATAAATTTGGTCTGAGTGTAGACCTATTTCCTCAGCTCAGTGATAACAATCGACAATGAAGCAGCTACCAAAGAAAAGTCAAAGACCAGGGAAGAATAGTCAAATCAGGACTTGGAGGTCAAGTAGGAAAGAGTCAATTAGACAGCAATGTTTCTGTCTCTGGTGCAGGCTTCTTCAAGTATACTACGTCCTAGGCCCAGCTGAGGACAGGGCTATGTTCTCATGATTTGCACCACTAAGCCACTTGGGAGTGGGGAAGATGGCATATAGTCTGTAGACATGTAGCAAATTAAATCAAGGAATCATCCTAGAAGGTCATGTGGCACAATGAACACTTGACTGGGAGTCAGAACTGGATTCAAATTTTGTCCCTTTAATAAGTATTAGTTGTAGGAAATACAGCAACTCACGTAGACTTTCTGAGTCTCAATTTCCATCTCTGTAATATGGAGATTGTAATACCTATACCGTTATCTCTTCCACATTGCAACTTTCCCTATCATGGTTTTAATATATTGCAGGTTGGCATAAGAAAATTAAATGGGAATTTTGGGGGATTTTAGTGGAAGCCACAGACGACTTGGCAAAGGCCAGAAGACAATAGAAAAAGTTTAGAAACTCAGAAATGTATAAAATAGCTCTATAGTGTTGTATAATATCAATATATTTTATCTCTTGCTACCATAATAATTCAGATTTCCCTGTACAAAGGGAGGGCCAAAATTTTTATGCAGATTAGGCACCCTAATTTGGAAGGAATAATTGTATTCCCTACCTTCAAGGCAGTCATTTGGATTGATTGTTTTGAGAGTCAAATAATACAATATATGTAGAATACTTTGTAAACCTTAGAGTTCTGTGCAAATGTCAGCTATTATTATTATTATCCTTAAAAAACACGGTAAAGGGGTGGCTAGGTGGCACAGTGAGTAAGAGCGCAGGCCTCGGAGTTGGGATGACCTGGGATCAAAACCGCCCTCAGAAAATGAGCACCCACACATAAATAATGACTAGCCGTGTAACCTTGAGCAAGTTACTTAACCTCAATTGCTTTAAAAAAAAATGGTAAAAACAACTTTGAAAGCTGTAAGAACTACATTCCATAGAATGTTTTTCAAAGACCTATGATGAAATATGCTATTCATGAAAGATACATGATAGATTTGAACAGAATGAGATATACAAATATTTTTGTATACAGTCATTGAAAGAATGTTTAATTGACTAGGCATATTTGTTAGAAGAAATTTGTTATTTTTTTTTATAGGTTGGAGGATATGTAGGAGATAAAATAGGTGTTTACTAATTTTAAAAATAGGTGGGGATTGCTACAGATAGGGAATATTGCATGCACTTTCAGATGAGGTGATATTATTAATTTTGATGAATTGTTTTGTTTTGTTACTAGAGACCTCTCAAAAAGTAGACTGTAAATGTTTATAATGGAAAAACCAAAACACATCAATAAAAATGAAAAAAGAGCCCCATTACTGCTTTATCACCCCCTACTTCCTTACTCTCTGAATCCCACAACTCGATGGAGCCATTCACTCCCTAGAGCCTTCCAAGCCCAGACTCCATCTTTATCTTAGCTCCCCCATCACTGACTCTCTTATCCCCCCCAGGTCTTAGAGTCCCTCAGTCCCTATTATTCCCTATATCCCATCAGCCTCTGGGATTTGGGTGCTTGAGAGGTCCTTATTTAAAAAATTTTAAGAAAATGAAAAAAAGGGGAGGCTAGGTGGTGCAGTGAATAGAGCACCAGCCCTGGAGTCAGGAGGACTTGAGTTCAAATTCGGCCTCAGACACATAACACAAAACTAGCTGTGTGACCTTGGGCAAGTCCCTTAACCCCAATTGCCCTACTTTCCCCCTCCAAAAAGCAAAAAAAAAAAATAAATTTAAAAAAGAAAATAAAAAAAGAAAAAGATAGAAATCCTTCTGAGGTATACAAGGAAGTCTGGGAAGCTAGTCTGTTCATGGTCCTCCAATTAGGAGGGAGGAGAAGAGGTAGAGCAGTAAGGAAATCGATCTCCTTGAGACAGTGAGCTGTAGTGGAGAGAACATTGAATTATGAATAAGGAGTCTTGGATTTCATTCTTTGTTCTGTCCCTAACTCAATGTTATCAGAGCCACCTAAGGAAAGCAACTGCATCATCAAAGCAACATGATATAGAAGGAAAGAAAACTAGCTTTGGATCTGAGTTCTCCAGGTCTTAGTCGCTACTCAATCTTTGTTTTCTCACTGGTAAGAAAGGAGATAACATTTACTTTACAACCTCACAGGGTCATAAAACAGCAACTTTGTAAATCTTAAAACCCTCCACAAGTATGAGCCGCTGTGATGGTGTTCTGGGTGTCTCCCCTCTGTTTTCAAACAATGATGAAGACAGTGTAGCTGAATTTTGGGGGCCAGAGGAGGCAGATACAGCTGCAGCTGTCAGAGACCCAAACTGCTCAGCTGATGCCCATACTTTTTAGTTCAATTCACAAAAACAGATTTTTTAGTAACTACCATGAGCAAGGTACCAACCTCAGGGTGCTGGGGATGCAGGGATACATCACAAAAGAGGGCTGGCTTATAAGAAACCCACGATGTAATGGGAGAGGTGGATGAATGCACACATAACTGAAATACAAAGGAGCAAAGGAGAACTCCAGGCAAAACTGTTATGGGAAAGTTGAGGCTTGAAATCTTGTAATCTGGCTGACAAAACCCTTTGGTTTGCTTCCTGGTTGGGTTACCATTGCACTTTCTTTTCCCAGTACGATCCAGTGACCCAAACTTATCTACCTACCTACCTCATAGTATCTGTCTTAAATAGTTTATGGATTAGATTGCCTTGGACTAGTCCCCCAAGTATGGCCTGTCAGATGCTTCTGTTTCCAATGGGACCATATCGCTCCGTCCTTAGGACTCAGGGCAGAGCACTGATGCCTTTGTTTCCCTCTGCTGCAACACTTGTCTTCTGTGATGGGCAGCCAGCAGAATAGGTTTCAAGTGCATCTCCTGTGCGTATTTCCATTGGGTATCAAGAGTCATGTGGAGAAATTCCCTAAAGGTCATAGCCTATAGAATATTAATGGCATGGGTGGGTTGGGGTGCAGAATAGTTCATTTATGAATACACAATTGCAGCATCACAGAAGCTGAGTTGGAAGGGATCACAGACACTACACAGTACAATCTATACCTGAATAAGATCACTGTCTATGGCATACCTGATGAGTGGACATCCAACCTTTGTTTGGATACCTCCAATAAGGGGAACCTCCCAAGATACTCTTTCCATTTTTGTAAGGCTATAATTTAAAAGAAGGATTTCCTTACAGTAAGCCTAATTTGCAACTTCTATCCATATTATCTCTTCCTAGTTCTTCTCCCTAGGACCAAAGAGAACAAATCTCTCATTTCTATGATGACCTGTCACATACCCAGTTGCTACCCATTTGTTACTTATCTCTGTTTTGTTAATTGTCTCTATGATTTATGTTTTTTTAAAACTCATTTATTATTGAGAATATCATTAATAAGTCATTATTTAGGTTGATAGATTTTGTTTGTGTTGCCTGTGTTAATTATTCTTTTTATTGCTATATAGTCTATAAATGGTGCTCTTAAGGTCAGGGTAGACTAGCTCTGGTTTTATGTCTCCTCCATAGCCATAATCCCCTCTCCTGGAGTGGGATGAAATCCTGGAAATCACAATTCTTACTCCAAGAAGAAAATTACAAAATAAGGGTAAATGTTTAACAATCAGTCCTCAGTGGGAAAAATGTACCCCTGTATCACCCTTTAAAATTTAATCTACACTATTCAAATTATCTCCATTGCTTTCTCAAGTCTAGACAATTAAAAAACAATAAATCAAGTTCTGATTTGTCAGATTTTCAATGTATAAATGCTCTGAAAAAACAATTTGAATTGGTTCCAACATATCCCTTCCAAGGCCCTGTCTGTGACTACTGACATATGCTTTCCTCTGATACCTACCCCCCTGCCACTTAACAAGAGAACATTCTTTAACGATACACTTTAATTTCTTCCTTCTGGGGTCAAGTCATCTACTAAGCCTTCTCCGGATCTCAGTTCCTCCTTCTTGCTTTTTTATTCTGTTCTCATTTGGCGCCCCCTCTTGCTGGGAGGCTAAATACATTAGTATCTTTGCTCTGTACACCTCCATTTAGAGTGGAAGTGCTTCTTTGTTCCCCTTATCTTTATTTGAGTAAGCTTCCCACTGGGGTAGTCCTTCTACCAATATAGGCTTTATTTCATAGGATATTTATTCAGATCTTCCTTTCCCTTTCCTGATTCATTAAGATCCTCCTAAGTCTTTACCCCTTTGATCCATTTCTCTGTCCCTTAGTATTTTCTCTTTGCTTTGTTTTTCACTTCTTGATACAATTTCTTTTATTTTTTTTAAAGAATAGTTCATAAATATGAGAAAGAGGATTTCGTTGTTTATTTTTTTCTTGATAATAATACTTATTTATTTTCTTTGTGTTTGTCCTATTTGGGGTTTTTGTAAGTCAAATGTTCTATTTGCCTTTGGTGCTTTCTTTTTTTTTTTTTTTTGCAACTATGCTTCAGATGCTTTTTTTTTGTTGAAGGCCCATTTTTTTCAATAATGATTAGGTTGAGCTTTATTAGGGTATGTTATTGTGGTTTGTGCCATGGATCTTTGGCTTTTTGGATTATTCTATTCCTTTTCTCATACAATATCTCATGGCTGCGAAATAATCCTTAGCAATTCAAGTTCTTTCTTAGCTGAAGGTCTTTCTCCTGGATGCTTACAAAGTGTGCTGTTTGTTATTAAAATTGTGAAATTTAACCACTATATGCTGTAGAGTTTTAAGGATGGCTTTCTACCTCTGGAGACAATCTGTACAGTCAATCAAACAATACTTTATTTTCTGTATTCAAAAGTTCTGCAAAGTCTTCTTGTTTTGCTTCAGTATTATTAAAGAAAGCAGTGATGTAGTAATGAATGGAGATCCAGTCTCTGAACTAGAAAAATCTGGTTTTTGAGATCCAACTCTGACACACGTTGACTCTGTGGCTCTGACCAACTCCCTTAACCTGTCAGAGTTTTAGACACAGAAGGTGCCAATTTTCATTGGTAGAAGTTACCTCATCTGTAAGTTCTCTATATCAATTAAATTAAAGGTTCAGTCCCCATCTTTCTCACCCTATATAACAATGTCTCTGCTACCATGCTCTAATAGCCTTCTCACCCTGGAAGATTCCTCCACCCCAGTGGCTCTTACCTCAGCTTGATTAGTTCTTCCAGGAAGTTCTATTTTAAGGAGCTATTTCTCTACTATTCTCACTTTTCAGCTTCCTTTTATGCTTCATCAGAACATAAACTGCTTGAGGGCAGGGACTATATTTCTGCTTGTATTTTTGTAAATGCTTGTAGATTTCCAGTGTGTAGCTGGAAGGAGATGCACTTTCCAGTCCTTAAGTGTTCAGGAAATGCTTGTTGACTTCTTAATTATTCCTATCTCTCAATGTTATATTGTGCTAAATACTAGAGATACAAGTACAAAATTAGGGCATTTTTTGTCTTGAAGGAACTTACAATATGATATGGGTGGACAACAAATATGGGAGTGGGTATATAATTCTGGTCTGGGGAATCCTAGGGATGGTTAATGAAGCCATAAGGTAGATTACTGTTTCCCGAGGTAAAAAGTCAGGAGTAGTGGGGGAAGGAGGAGGGTGGAAGGATAGATGGCAAGACCCTGGGAGTGAACAGCTAGATGAAACTTGAAGTATAATCTGGTCTGGAGCCAATTGGATATAATGGGTTAGGAGAGTTTCCACTCACTCACTCACTCACTCACTCACTCACTCACTCAGCACAGCTTAGCCTCAAAGGGAAAATTCCAAAACCAAATGTAATACTTTCCCCAGATACTGGGGGCCTGGTTTCTGGAGGTCTGGCCTGAAGGATGCTATTCCAGATGTGAAGACTACAAGTTGCATAGCCAACATGGCCTCTAGGATCACAGGTTCATAGATTTCAAGATGTGAGGAACCTTAGAAATGATCTAATCCAAGTCTCTTATTTTACAGATAAGGAAACTGAGGCTCAGTGAGTTTAAGTGACTTGCACAGAATAAGAAGTAGAAGAACTAGAATTTGAACTCAGGTCCTGTGACTTCAAGGTCGGTACTCCTACTCCTGCATCATGATGCCTGAAAATATAATGAAAAGAGCTTTTAATGGCAGCTTCAGTTGTATTTTGGATACAGTGCTTATTCTGAGATTTTGGCTTCTCACTTAGGAGGATATATTAAGAAATCCCGTCACTGCCCTGCTTTGTATTTCCAATGTTTAGCACAGTGTGTAGCACATAGAAAGTGCTTAATAAAATGTTTATAGAATACCTTACAGACAATAGCAACGTTGTCCCACAGGGAACCCTTCACCATGTCTACACAGTGTTGTTAGTGTTGATGGTTACACACCAGCTTGTAACACTCCCTTAAGTACCTAATGAATTTATAAAGACTATGCTGGGAATAGGCCCCTGTGTAAACAGATATATGTGAAAACAGAGAAGAATACCTATGACTACAGTTATGGCAGGTTCATCCTGTGGGCATGACTATCTTACTGGACACTGAAAACTAACATTTGTGTATATTATTCACTTACTTGTCAAACCTGTATTCAGCGCCACTCTGCTCGTGGTTCTTTGCTAGATACTATGGGGAATGCAAAAAAAGGAAGAGATGTGCTCTCTTACCCCAAAGAGCTCATAGGACAACAGCAGGAAAAAGAAAGAACCTCTAATCCATATAATACAAAATAGTATAAGGGAAAAGGGTAAAGCTTGGGTAAGGCTTCACAGAAGAAGCATTTGAACTCAGCCTTGACAAATGGCTAGCATTTTAACAAAGCAAGATGTCAGATCATTTCAGACACAGGGAATGACAGGAGCACACAGGAAGGAAGTCAAGGATCACTGTCTAGGAATGGCAAGTAGAGAAGCTTAGATGGGTTGAGTGGTATTACAGAGGGGAATGGGGTGAAATAAGGCTGGAAGCGTAGGGAGAGTGAGATCAGAAGGTCTCTAATGCCTAGTGCAAGGGTGGGGAACCACCTCGAGGCCACCTGTGGCCTTCTAGGTCCCTGGGTGTGGCTTTTTGACTGAGTCCAAGTTTTACAGAATAAATTCTTTTATTAAGGGGATTTATTTTGTGAAGTTTGGATAGGGTCAAAAGGCCACATATGAGGATCTAGAGGGCCACATATGACCTTGAGGCCACAGGTTCCCCATCCCTGGCCTAGTCAAATACTCCCTCTTCCATGAAGCCTTCCCCCAAGGCCTCTTAATCCCACTAGATTTTACCCTTATATTGTTTTGTATTGTATTAATTATATGTCCTTTCTTTTCCCCTCTACTACACTATAATCTCTTTGGGAAAAGAGTACATCTCTTCCTCTTTGGCATTCCCCACAGCATTAAGTAATTAAGAGGCTTTGGAGGCAGACACGGAATGCTTTTGAGCGGCGTAATGATATGATCACTGGAGACAGAAATGGCAAAGCCCTCCAGTGTCTTTGCCAAGAAAACCCCAAACGGGTCATGAAGGGTCAGACAGGACTGAACAACTGAACAACAGGAGTAATTTGGTCATACTCATTCATTCATTCATTCATTCAAATCATCTAGAGATGATTTCTCTAGAATTTTTGTGTGAAGCCTGAATTTAGGATCAGAGAGATGGAAGGTGGGTAGAGTTGCTAGGATTCTTGTGTAGTACTCCAGGTGAGAGATATCAAGGGCCAGGAGTAGGTTGGTAACTGTAGGAATGAGATTACGCAGATATGTGTGTGTGTGTGTGTGTATAGCCGTATGTATATATGTATGTATATATGTGTGTGTGTAGCTGTATGTATATATGTATATATGTGTGTATACGTATGTGTGTGTGTGTGTGTGTGTGTGTGTGCATAGCAAGTCAACAAGCATTTATTAAACCGTAGCACTGTGCTTGGCGTTGTGATAAGCACTGGAAATACAGATACAAGTAGAGATAAAGATAGTCCCTGCTCTCAAAGAGCTTACATTTTAATGTTGTTATTGTTCAGTCATTCAGTCTTGCCTGACTCTTCATGAGTCCATGGACCATACTGTTTTCTTGGCAAAGATCCTGGAGTGGTTTGCCATTAAGGAAATGACAATTGAGGAAATGGAGGACTCCAATGGATTAAGGTCAACAGAGGTCAAGTGACTTTTCCAGTCACACAGCTCGTAGGCATCTGAGGATCTGAGGCTGGATTTGAACATTTTAATGAGGAAAGACAATACATAAAAAGAACCTGAAAAGAAGGATAGGGAAAGATAGGCATCTGTGTAGGGATATGGTGGTAAAGAAAGTCCCAAGAGTCAGGATAGTAGTCTGGAGGGAAATGAAGACATAGCTAGTCTGGCTGTCTTTTCCTGAAAGTGGAAGTCTGGGGAGGAACTGGCTAATCAGAAAAAGGGGACATAAAATTAGAGGGTATTTTCAGTCTGAGAGATCCAAGGAAGAGGTCAGCTGCTGGAGTGAGGAAGTTTCTGTGGCATGGTAGAAGAATTCTAGGTAATATAGCATAAGCTCTGCGCCTACTATTTCAGCTTCCAATTGCTCTGACAGGTCAGGTCCCCAGAAGGCAACCAGTATTTCTCCACTCAGAGCTGAAGATTTGGAGGGATATCTTTCTAGTGCCATTGTCTATGGTTTCCACTGTTGTGTTTCCTCCTCATACCTATCAGCTAGTCAGACTTAATCAGCTTTTAGAAAGTGGGTATTTATTAGGGTGGATAGCTAGGTGGTACAGTAGATAGAATATAGTCCGAAGTCAGGAAGACTTATCTTCCTGAGTTCAAATCTAATCTCAGACACTTGCTAGCTGTGTGACCCTGGGCAAGTCACTTAACCCTGTTTGCCTCAGTTTCCTCATTTATAAAATGAATTGGAGAAAGAAATGGCAAACCATTCCAGTTTCTTTGCCAAGAAAACCCAAAATTGGCTCATGAAGGGTTGAACATGACTGACACAACTGAATCACAAAAACATCAATTTATTAAGGTGGTATAATGCAAATAGTTCGTACAAAACATCCTCTCAAAAGTCTGTTCCCCAAACACATGCAAAGTGGGAAAGTGAGTTCAGGCTTAGAGTGCCCATGTGGCTAAGAGATGTTCAAAACTCCTCATTTCTGGAAATTCTTTTCTCCACTTTGTTGGGTACTGATTAAATTCCCCTTAAGCTATATAACTAAGGTAGCTAGGTAGCACTGCGAATATACTGCTGGGCTGGGAGTCAGGAAGATTCATCTTCTTGACTTCAAATCCAGCCACAGACACTACCCCTGTGACCCTGTTTGCCTCAGTTTCCTCATCTGTAAAATGAGTTGGAGAAGGAAATGGTGGGTCACTCCAGTATCTTGGCCAAGGAAACCCAAATGGGGTCATGAAATGGACATGACTGAAATGACTGAACAACAACACGGTACAGCTAGTCTGTTAAGCTCCTTTTAGAGTTTCAGATCTGCCTAATCACAACAAGTAACATTTATATAGTGCTTCCTATGTGCCAAGCACTTTACAATTATTTTTGCTTTTTTTTTTTTTTTAGAGGGCAATTGGGGTTAAGTAACTTGCCCAAGGTCACACAGCTAGGTTTTTGTGTGTGCGTTAAGTGTCTGAGGCCGAATCCGAACTCAGGTCCTTCTGACTCCAGGGCCGAGGCTCTACTCACTGCACCACCTAGCCGCCCCCAGCACTTTACAATTATGATCTCATTTGTTCCGGTCCATTAAATAGAGTATCCATTTAATCTAGTCAGTCCTTCTTAGCCTCTGACATGGATACTGCTCACAGTCCCTGCTGTCTTCATGATGCTGCCAGGACACAGATGAAAAAGTTCAAAAGCTCCTCCCCATTGAAATTCACATGGTTCCTCCAGTCAGAGGGCTGGAAAATGGTATTGGGGTAGGGAAAGGAAATCAAGTACAACAAATGAGTTCTTCTCCCTCTTCCCATTGATGCCTTCTTAGGGTCTTGACTAGGGATTTCTACAACTAAGCTGCTAGACATTTGATTCCCTGGGTAACTTAACTGACAGGCTATTTTGTAGATGATCCATAGGGCATGATGTCAGTTCCTCAACTTATTAGTTTTCAAAGACATTTAAACTGACCATGTGCTTTTCACATTTAGTTTAAAATCTGTGATTGATTGATTTCCAGGCCTTCTTCACATCTACCTCACATCTCTGACAGGCGAGATTGTTCACACCTCTTATTGGTGAGATTGTTTTCACTTGAGAAAGGGAGCAGGGAAAGGAGCTTATCATTTATTTTCAATGGAATGAAGTGATTTGATTGATTGACTCAACCTCACTTTTACATATGGAGACAAAGTTATCCTGCCTTAGCTACTGCATGTTGGTGGGCATGCTGGAGGTGGGCAGCTCAAAGATGCCGAAGGATTTGAGTCTGCATGCTACAGAGGATGCTCTGCTTTCCCCTCAGCTCTCATTTTTGTACTCTATAACTCTGCACTTGTTGCTGGAGTTTGATCTGATGTCATTTTTTCTGGTGTATGAATAAATCATAAGTGAGAGAAGTCCTGCTTATTGGAGAAAATTGGCCTGACTTCTAAATTATGTCTTTCATTCTTGGTTGTATCTCAACCTTTGAACTCCTGGCAGCCACATCTGACTATGAAAAGACAAGGGGAGCCTTTGGGGTTCACATTCTCGGCCTGCACAGAGGTGGTTACAAAAATATTTTCCAATTCTTTTGGGCCAGCTGGGTCTTTCATCTATTTCATCTCTCCAGTGCCTGTCTTTCCTCATATCCACTTGGGACCAAACATAACAGATGGCAGATTTGCAATATAGTGAGCATTATTAACAAGGTCACTACTTGATTTAAAAGGAAAAAAAAACCTAAGGAAGAAATCACACAGATTTCATGCATTATTCTGAATTTCTCCCACAGTTATTCAATCAATCAATCATTGAATAAACATTATTAAGTCCTAATAGGCCCTGTGCTGAGTGATGGGAATACAAAGACAAAAATTAAGCAGTTACTGCCCTCAAGGAGCTTACATTCTATAGAGGGATATGATTTGTACATTTGTACATATAAGTATATATGAAATATAAAGTAATATGCTGAGGGAGGGAAAAAGGAATAGAAGCTAGTAGAGGTAAGGAAAGGGATAAGGAAAGACCACATGTAGCAGGTATTGGAACCAAACTTTGAAGGAAACTTCAATTTCCAGGAGGCAAAAATGAAGAAAAAGTACATTCCAGGTATAGAAGATGCTCTATGGAAAGGCACCAAAAAAAAAAAAAAAGTAGAGGAAGCAAGAGATATGCACAAACATGAAAAGGAGTAGAATTTAGGAAAGTATGTCTATATATATATATATATATGTATATATGTATATGTGCATGTATATATCTATAACTATAGAGAAATATATCGGCCTTAATTGTAGCCTTGCGGGGGGTGGGGGGGAGAGCAAAGTAAAAAAGTTCACAGTAGTAGAGGATAAAAGAAAACTTACAAGGAAGCAAAGAAAAGGTGGAGAGCTCCCAACACACCATGTAGTATTTATCACAAAGGCTTTCTTGAAATGAAAATTTATTGTTACATATTTTGAATCCTCTTTTATTTTCTGCTATGTGCATGAAATGCTTCCGCCTGCTTTCTTACTTTGTATTTAAGTTCCAGTATTTAAGTTTATGATAAGTCTTTGTTTCTTTTTTCTATTCTGTAATTGTGTTCTGGTATTTAAGTCCAAAATAAACTTTAAGGAAAAAGGAGGGGTGGGGTGGCTAGGTGGCACAGTGAGTAAGAGCGCCGGCCTCGGAGTTGGGATGACCCGGGATCAAAACACCCCTCAGAAAATGAGCACCCACACATAAATAATGACTAGCCGTGTAACCTTGAGCAAGTTACTTAACCCCCATTGCTTTTAAAAAAAAAGAAAAAGGAGGGGTGAAAGCAAGAGAACAAATACTTATTAAGTTCCTACTATGATCAAGGCATTGTATTAAATATTTTGCAAACATTACTTCATTTGATCTTTACAACAATCCTCAAAGAAAAGTGCTAGTTTTATCCCCATTTTACAGATGAGAAAATTGAGGCAGACAGAGGTTAAGTGACTTGCACAGGATCACAGAGCCAGTAAGTGTCTGAGACCAGATTTGAACTCAGGTCTTCTTGAATCTAGTGTTCTATCTGCTGTACTACCTAGCAATCTAGGGAGCATCCTGCATAATAAAGGAGAGCAAGAGAATAAATTTGGCTGAATTGTAGAATGTTATGAAGAAGAGTGGTACTAGGGCATCTGGGAAAGTAGGGTAAGGCCAGGTTGGGAAGGGTTTTAAATGCCAAGCACAGAAATTTTCTTTTTACCTTAGAGGTAATAAATAGGAAACCGTTGGTGTTTAGTGTTTGTCCTTCATTCTTGAAGAGGATCATAAAGATTTATGCTTTAGTTAGGTGAATTGTTATGGTAGCTGTGTGGAGGATGGATAGGGAATCCCAGAAAAATGACTAGGAAAATCATAAACCTGTTCTATTCACTATATCTACAGCTGCTGACTTGGGGGTATTATTTTAAGAACTAATCTAACTTTACAAGATAATATTTAGATTTTAGCAATTTATCCCCTGGGGGGAAAAACCACAAAACTAGGCTAGGAATCTCCTGGGATCAAGTCTCAAGAGGCGTGAAATTGATGAGGCTTTTTTTGCTTAGAACCAGATAGAAAATTCTGCAAGGGAAGCTTTTCTATTGGTGTTTTGACCTGAAAGCTTCCAGTCCTAGCTGGAACCTAAAAATGCAAAATCATAAATTAATGGAAAAACCAGTGACCAAGCATTTGTTAATTCTAATTCTTTTAAAGGCTTTCAGAGAGATTTATTTTAACTTGAAGGAAGTGGATTATAGTTATCTGTATTTTCATTTTATTAACACCTCCCTTCCCTGCCCCCGACTATCAATTCCTTGATGGCAGGGATAGGGATCACATCTTACCTAAATTTTATACATTAGCCAGTACAGTGCTTTACATATAGCAAGCACTTAATAAATGTATGTTGAATGAATGAATGAGAATACAGAATTTTATATTCAAATATAAGGGACCGCCAGGGCATTGTTGTTGTTGTTGAGTTGATTTAGTCATATCCAACTCTTCATGCCCCCATTTTGGGTTTCCTTGGCCAAGATACTAAAGTGATTTGTAATTTTCTTCTCTAACTAAGCTCACAAATGAGGAACTGAGGTAAACAGGGTTAAGTGACTTACCCAGGGTCACACAACTAGTAAGTTTCTGAGGCCACATTTAAACTTGGATCTTCCTGACTCTAGGGCCTGTCCTATATCCACTGTGCCACCTAACTGCCAGGAAGTCACCACCCCCTCAAATAAACACCCCCACCCCACCCCGAAAACAACCCAACTCCATTAGTTGGTAAATGACTCCTGAAATATTTCAGCATTAGAGATTCATTCCTCTAGGGTAATTCATTATCCTCAGTTAAAACATGTATATACCTGGGGCAGCTAGGTGGTGCAGTGAATAGAGCACTGGACCTGGAGTCAGGAGGACCTGAGTTCAAATCTGGCCTCAGACACTTAACACAAAAAAAACTAGCTGTGTTACCTTGGGCAAGTCACTTAACCCCAATTGCCCTCCAAAAAGCATTAAAAAAAATTGTACATTCCTGAGATGGTAGTTTCCTATGGTTATTTTTGCTCATTAACACCTTAGGCTAGAGGAATTTATATGCAGCAAAGACCTATTCCTTTGCTGATTCTACAATGTGGGCTATGGCGGTTAAGAGCAGAAGTGTCAAAAACCCAAAACACTGCCTACTGTGGTCTAAACCAGATTAAAATGTAAATATTTAACAAAATAAATCAAGATACAAGAAAACTTAGAGAATATTACATTTTGAAACTAAGACAATATACTGCTCACAGGGATCCATATGTATGGATTAGTGGCTCTCATTTTTATTTGAGATTGATACCACTGGTGAAGAGTGAAGGAGGGAAGGACTCACCAGAGAAAAGTGTTGCTTGATTATCAGCCAACCTTTGGTTCTTTCCTTCATGTTGTTGTTCAGTTGTGTTTGACTCTCTGTGACTCCATTTGGAGTTTTCTTTTTTTTTTTCAGGGAAAAAAGAAATTTCTTTATTTAAAACTGCCATTTTTTTCTGTGAAACTACAAGTTTACAAGTGAGGAGATAACTGCCCCCCAACAATCCCCTTTGCTCCCTGACTCCACCCCAGATCACCTATAGCGGGAGGAGTCCTCTCACCCCAACACACATACCAAATCCTGAGGATGTTTGAGGGGTTTAGCCAGGAGGGGAGAGGGGTGGGGATGAGACCTTTCTAATATTCCTTCCCCCAACAATTGGCTCCTGTTGTCCTCCCTCCTCCCCATAACCCCTGATTTTGGAGTGAGAACAGAAACCTCATTTCTGGGGAAACTGAGGGAGAGACCACAAGCGTACCCTCCTCTATTATATTTGGCAATGAGCCCCCCCCCCCCCCCAACCTCCCGCCTCAAGCTAGGATAACAGTAAAATAAAGAAAAATGCAAAAACAGCTATTAAGATGTGTTAGTTCCTGGGAGAGGGGGCAGGTGATTTTGCTTTTTCCTTCTTCAGTCACTAAATCCTCAACTCCGTTAACACACTCCCCAATTACTTTCCTGGGAAGGGATACATGGGAAGGTCTTCTAGTCATCCTATTACCAGGCATCTGGGATAATGAAGCAGGCTGATTTGCACATGCAAAGGAAAAGCCTCCAGTACTCAGCAAGGTCTGAAGGGTGGGTTTTATTCCCCTTTCAGTAGACCCTGCTGATCAGACTTCCTGATGGACCCATTTGGGGAGTGGGGTTGGCTAAGTCCTCTTAGATTTGTTTGTTCATCCCTCCTATAACAGGAAACTCCTGGCTATTAACCCTAATATGGGAAAGGAAGAAACCAAAAGAATCAATACACTTACCACCCACCCCTACCCCTCCCAAAAATTAAAAATTAAAAACAAAACAAAATAAAAAACAGATGAATCCCAGGTTTTCTTTTTCTTTTTTTTTTAAGAAAAAAAAAATCCAAAGCCCAGTCAACATTTCTCTAAAGTAGCAGAAACTCCCTCCGAGGTAGATATCTGAGTCAGACACTCTTGTCCACCGAGCGATTCTATTGGTTTAAGATGAGCTGCATATGAGGTAATAAGAGCTGTCTTAGGGGGCAGGGGGCGGGGTGCACAGGGGGCATGGCCTGTGTCCTCTGTCCAGAAATTTTGTCCCCATTTTTGGCGTCACTAGGCAGGCAGGGTGGCGTCTCTGCCCAGTTCTAGAGTAGATAAGTGGGGTGGGGTAGAGTGGAGAGGGCAAGAGAATAAATGTGTGTGTGGGGGGGTAGACTAAATAAAAGAAAAAAAGAAGCAGGGTAGAGGGCAGGAATAAGGGGGAAAACAGAGAAGGGTCCCTTGGGAGAGCCTTCCCACCCTGTGGTTTGCACCCCCAGCACTGAGACGTCTTCTTCATGAGGAAAAACCCCATCTGCCCCTCTGCCTTGTGCTTGCTTCTCCTCTGGGTGGGGTATGTCCACTGGATGTCTGAGGCTTCTCCAAGAGTCACCCCATATGCCCCCACCCCTGAGACAGAGACTGGATCAGTCAGACGTGTCAGAGTGAACGCTCCCAGGTCCCTCTGTTGGGGATGTCACTGAAGATGGGGTCACTGCTTCTTGCCAGCCACCATTAGCCCTCATTTCCCGGGGGCTGTACATCTGGCCTCCCCCAAGGCTATCCCCGTAGCCCCCAGTGCCCATTGAGTGACGGAGCGATTCCACCTGGGAGCTGGGGTAGGAATCTCCATTGAGCCCGGGCATCCCTAAGAACATGTCTCCAGATCCTGAGAGGTTGAAGGAACCACCAGAGCCTGCAGAAGAGGGAGGTGTAGGGGAGCTGGCACGGCTATACCCCCCTTGAGTGACATACACAGCAGTTTTCACTGCGTAAATATTTGCTTCTTCCTGGAACTTCCCAATATTCTTCTTATATCTGATCCGCTTGTTGCCGAACCAGTTGGAGACCTGGGAGACAGTGATCCCACATTTCTTGGCAAGCTCCTCCTTGGCCTCTTCACTGGGATAAGGGTTACTCAGGTGGGAGTAAAAATACTCATTTAAGACCTCAGTGGCCTGTTTGCTGAAGTTACGGCGTTTTCTTCTGGCATCCAGGAAACGTGAGCGAAGGATCATGACGGCTTCACACGTGCTCTGTTTGAGTTGCATCTGAATGGCACTGAATTTTCGGTGGATGATGCCGACCATACGCTCCATCTCCTTGCGAGCCACAGGCCGTGTACGGCTCTGCTCTCGAAGCAGGTTCATCACATGAGTAGTAAACTCATTACATGCCTGTTCATACTTCTCCAGCTCAGAATGGTAGATATGGCGGATCTGGGCCAGTTTACTTCGATAGTCGGAGTGCTCAATGGAGTTGTCAGGAGACACTCCACCCCCAGAGACTGCTGCTGCTGCAGCAGCGGCTGCAGACCCTCCTCCCTTCTCTGGTCCTGCCACCCCTTCTGCCAGAAGCATGTTGTCCAAACGCATCAGCTGGGGATCCACAGGCTCCTCCTCTTGTGAGCTTCGGATACTGAGGCCAGTCTTCTCTTTGATCTCACATAGGACACTGAAAAGAGCAGGCTTCATTCGGTGGCAATTCAGGGCATGTTTCTTGGCCTGGGCCTCATCCAGGCTTTGGTCGGTGATGGTCATGATCTGCTGCAGGATGTCCCCGATGTCCTGCTTTCCCCGTCCTCCTGGGACCCCCCCAGCACCCCCTCCGGGTTCTCCACCACCGGGAGGTTCCCCAGGTCCCCCTGGCTCTCCACCTACTAGCCCCAGGCCTCCCCGGCCCCCGCCTGGAGGGGGTGGTCCTAGTAGCCTTTCGTCCATGGCTGGGGGGGGGGCCCTCTCCCCGGAGCCCCCTCCCTGATCAGCCCCTCCTCTCTTCCGGGTTCCCCCCTTTTCTTGAAAAATTGCTTGGGCTGATGCTCCTACTGCCACCACCCCTTCCTGTCTCCCCCTCTCCTGGCTCCCTGGGGGGCCCCTGCCTTGGGGGGAGCTCTGGGATGTGGGCTAGGCCCCCCCAGAGGAGACCCCGGCCCCCGGCGGCGGAGAAAATGGAGCCGGAGAGAGAGGAGGCCCAGGCGGGGCTGTGTGTGAGAGAGAGGGAGGGAGGAGGGGGGGGGGAAGCTGGGGGAGGGGAGCCGAGGAGGAAGAGGAGGAGGCCCATCTGGAGTTTTCTTGGCAAAGATAATGGAGTGGTTCGCCATTTATTTCTCCAACTTATTTCACAATTCAGGAAACTGAGGCAAACAGAGTTAAAATATTTGCCCAAGATCACAGAACTGGGACCAGATTTGAACTCAGAAAGAGGAGTCTTTCTAGGTCCAGATTCTGTGCTCTATCCACAGAACCACCTAGCTGCCCTCTCTTTCCTTCATGGGAACCCTCTATCCCAGGTAGCATTACAAAAAAATGGATTGACCCTTATAGGTCCTGGGAAAGATGGAACCTATTTTGACTATTTATGGGTTCTGGTATGAGTCTTTGGAGTTTTCTTTGGGGTTAAATAAAACTTCTCTATTAAATGTTCTGTTAGCCTGAGTTCTTGCATGGGAATTAAAAGCCCTTAGTAAGTCGTGAGTCAAATTCTGATGTTCCCAGAGGAAATGTTTGGGGGCTCAAGCCATAGAGTAATGGTTGAAAACCTGACATTGAATTTGTACCATGTAATACTAGAGTTGAGATACATATAACTCTCCCCTAAGTATCAAGGATCTAGAACTGGGATTGCATCAAAAAAATCATCTCAATATTCCCTTCATTATGCAAATGGGAAAATTGAGATTTCAAGAAGGTAAAGGACTCCAGGCACACAAGTAGTATATGAAAAACCTGGGAATGACCCAGGTCTTGTGACTTCAGATGTTCTTTTCAATGCACAGCCTGGTCTGAGATAAGTTCGGTCTGTTCATCTTGTTCTTTTTCCCCACCCTCCTCCCCCTTCTATTTTAAGCAGGCTCTTTGAGCATAAGCATCTAGAGAGTGTGCTGGGCCTGGAGTCAAGAAGATTTCAATTCAAATCCAACCTTAGAGTTTTATTAAATTTCTGACCCTAAGCAAATCACTTAACCTCTGTTTACTTCAGTTTCCTCATCTGTAAAATGTGTTGTGGGGAGGATCTAAATAATAATTGTAAAGTACATAATAGGAACTACATAAATGTCAACTATTATTATTATATAAAATTTTCTATGTGAACTGAATTACAACCTAACTTACCAGATAGAGAATTTGCTTGCTACAGGGAAATCTGAATGTAAGGATGTTTCCTACTCCCTTTCAGGGCTGAGAGAGACCTCAAATCATAAAGGTGTGAAGTAGTCAAGAAAAATAGTAGCATCTAGCCAAAGACTTCCTCATTAGATAGGGAAGACACAATACAGCAGATTAGGGAAGAGTTTCAGCAGGAAAAGGAGCAAATCACGTGGGGGCATGAATCTCTAACCCTGAGTGATCCCATTTACAGAGAAGTGACTTTGAAAGGAGCAGAGGTTCACTTAACTGCTCAGAAACTGAATTAGTGTTATACATATTTTTATTTTTTTTAACTGCCACAATAGTTTGTGTTCCATTTGTTTTCATTTTACATCGTTGTGGGGGATCCTTTTGGAAAAAATAAAGGCTGAGGACTTTTTTTCACCCCTTAAAAATAACACAAACAACTCTTGAACTCTTGAAATTTTGGTTTGCCAAATCAGTTCCACAGCTTAGGCCTCTCGGAGGCAGCTGGTTGGGGCAGTGGAGAGAGAAGCCAGACCTGAAGTCAGGAAGACCTAAATTCAAATCCAACCTCAGACATTTATTACCTGGATGACCCAGGGCAAGTCACTTAACCTCTGTTTGCCTCAGTTTCCTCATCTGTCAAATGAGCTGAAGGAAAGGGTAAAACACTCCAGTATCTTCTCCAAGAAAACCCCAAAATGGGGTCACAAAGAATCAGACATGAGTAAATTGAAATGGGTCCTAATTTATTTTCTGGGTCCTAATCTAATTTCTGCCATGGATCTTGGACAAACCTCAGCCTGCTCATCGGCAAAGTGGTATAGTATAGTGTAGAAGTATGAGTCCTGACTCTGGAGTCAGAGAAATGTGGGTTCAAATTGTGTTTTGGTTACTTTACTATCTCTCTGTTTCTCAGTCTCTGTCTCTTTCTGTCTCTGTCTCTGAGTCTCCATCTCTTTGTCTCTCTGTCTCTCTGTTTCTTTGTTTCTCTTTCTGCCACTCTGTATCTCTCAATCTTTCTATATCTATCTGCCTCTTTCTCAATCTCTCTCTTAATCTGTCTCTCAATCCTTGTCTTTCAAACTCATTCTCTCTGTTCTTTCTGCTACTCTATCTTTCTCAACCTTTCTATATCTCTGTCTTTATCTCTCCTAATCTGCCTCTAAATCTGTTTTCAACCTGTCTTTCAATCTCTCTGATTCTGTCTTTCTATACCTCTCTATCTGTCTCCCTCAAGCTCTTTTAATGCCTCTGAACCTGTCTTTCCATCTTTCTCTCTGTCTCTCTCCCTTCATAATGAAGATTTTTTGAGAAGAGATGGAAGTATTGCACCATGACTCTGGAAATGTGGGTATTATTTCCAGGATCCCTTTTATTATTTCTAGCATTGTTGTGTGTGAGTCCCCTGCCCAGGTCTTTTCAGTCTTCATAGGGTCATAAATATAAATGTGCCTTGGAATCTCAGGATTGTATATCTGGAGCTAAAGGAGGCTTTAGAAGTCATTTTATTTTAGAGGACTTCTAATTTTATACACAAGAAAACTGAGGCCTGGGAAGGTCCAATGGTACTCAGGCAGTAAACAATATAACTGGGATTTAAGCCTCTCTTACTCCAGAACTAGCATTCTTTCTCCCATACAATGCTGCCCTTTTGCCTTTGAATATATTTCTAAAGAGCAGCCAATCTAATTGGCATCTACCTATCTGTTTTTATTGTTGTTCAGTTGTTTTTCAGTCATGTCTTCCTCTTTGTGATCCCATTTGGGGTTTCCTTGGCAAAGTCACTAGAGTGGTTTGCCATTCCCTTCTCCAACTCATTTTACGTATAAGGAAACTGAGGCAAACAGGGTAAAAGGACTTGCCCAGGGTCATACAGCTAGTGAATGTCTGCGGCTAGATTTGAACTCAGGAAGATAGGAAGACTCATCTTCCTGATTCTAGGGCCAGCACTCTCATCTACTGTGCCAGCTAGCTGTCCCACTTATACGTTAGGGATACTCAAAATATGAATAGAAAACATGCAGAAAAAGCATGTGATAGACTAGAAATAAATGAGTATCAAGGGAATTGAATTCTAATTCCAGTTCCATGACTAAGTAATTGTGTGACTTGTGTCAAATCATGTGACCTCTCTGGGCCTCAGTTTCTTCCTCTGTAAAGTGAGGAGATTGGACCAGACAGTGGTTCTTAAAAAGGATTTCTGAGATACATTCAGAGGGTCCATGAGGCCAAAACCACTTCCATAATAATGCCAAGTTGTTTTAATTTTTAATATGGCAAATATAGATATGACACATTAAAATAGCTCTTTGGAAAGGCTTTGATGCCAAAAAGTTTGAGAACTACTAGACCAAATGGACTTTCTACGGTCTGGCCTCCGTGGGCCTCATTTATGGACATACCTGAAGTGTCTATGGTATGCACAGCACTATTGAAGGTTATACTTGGGACTACAAGAAGAATAGAAAAGAACAGAAAATTCATCCCCTGATTTCAGAGGGCTTATAATCTATGGACTTTGCAAGGTCACAGGTTCTCTCCTATGCAGCTCTTGCTTTTGGTAGTAGTTAATTAGGGCATGGAGAGAAATGGAGGTTGAAACTGCCCCAGAAGAAATGTTGGTCCATTCAATGGAAAAAATTTGAAAATGACTGCCAGTGGAAATTCAGGGTCTATCTGTTGCCAAGGTCTTTGTGTCAGGGGATGGGGGGTGGATGGGAGAAAAGAGAGTTTAGTTTCCTTAGAATTTATCACTCCTTTCAGAAGCTGGTGAACAATGGTGGCATTTCCATTATTAAGTACTAGATAGAAATTTCAAACTTTTAACAACACCATTGTTAGCTGTTTCCACAGAGACTGTTACTCACAATGTCCAAAGGGCTTTGTCCTCTTTCCCAGAAAGCATCCAAATGTATCTTTCAGTCAATCCACCTGTCTTAATTGATTGACTGTATGAAGCTCCAATCCAGGATTTAAAATATCCCAAGAGCCACATACAAAGCAATTTTGGCTTTGAAGATAATTTAGAAGCCTTGGGCAGAAGGTCACTTTGAGCATGGTGACTCTACTTGAATATCTTTTTACTTGGAAAGGGGTAAAAATACCAAACCTTCATAATGTCTCTGTTAAGGCGTGTATGTGTGTGTGTGTGTGTGTGTGTGTGTGTGTGTGTGTGTGTGTGTATGTGTCTCCCTGTAGATGTGATTTGTGTCATATGCCCAGAAAATACATAGGGTGTCTGTAAAGTCTGGACACATAGGAAATCTCTTTAACTTATGCATATTTTCAAGAAATGAAATGAATGAAATTTTCAACAACATTTTATTTAATTAGTGACAATTTCATATGGAATAAAAGCTTTCATTAGCTATTGGGGACTATTTTCCATATTAAAGAGATTAATTTAATTTAATTAATGAGATTTCTTATATGAGATTTCCTATAACTTCCTATGAAATCTCATTTATGCCACACCCTGTACATAATCCTCCATAAAAATATTTTGCAATAAAGGGAAGGTAGGAAAGGAGAGAATAAACATTTATTAGGTGACTACTATATGTCAGGCACTGTGTCTCATTTGATATAAACAAGGCATGCTTGGTGATGGATTATTTTTTCATGGCAGAGTAAGGAATACATACATGAAAAGCTTAGAATGAGTGGATTACATAGACACCAACTTGTGTATACAAACATGCCATTTGGGGATCAGGCCCCCCAATAAAGCCTGACCTGATGTGTAAGAGTTATGTTCCAGATAACTTTCTCTCTTTTTCCTTTTATTAAAACATATTCTTTTATTTATTTATTTTTAATTTTTTTTTAAAGCAATTGGGGTTAAGTAACTTGCTCAGGGTTACATGGCTAGTCATTATTTATGTGTGGGTGCTCATTTTCTGAGGCCGGATCTGATCTCGGGTCATCCCAACTCTGAGGCCGGTGCTCTTACTGTGCCACCTAGCCACCCCTTTAGGGCAATTGGGGTTAAGTAACTTGCCCAAGGTTACACGGCTAGGTTTTTGTTTGTGTGGATTAAGTGTCGGAGGCCGGCTCTGAACTCAGGTCCTTCTGACTCCAGGGCCGGCTCGCTCTATTCACTGAGCCACCTAGCCGCCCCAAAACATATTCTTAATTAGTAGCCACTTGGATAAGGATCTTATATATACTGAAGAGTTAATGATGAATATCTACCAAAGGAAATTACCCTTTCAAGAGGTATTTAGGGTAGCTAGGTGGTGCAGTGGATAGAAAACCTGAGTTCAAATCTAACCTTGCCAAACCTGGAGTTAGGAAGACCTGATTCAAATCTACCCTTAGACACTAGCTGTGTGATCCTGGACAAATCACTTAACTCTATTTGCCTCAGTTTCCTCCTCTATAAAATGAACTGGAGAAGGAAACGGCAAACTACTTCAGTATTTTTGCCAAGAAAACCTCAAATGGGGTCATGAAGAATCAGAACCTACTGAACAATAAGCTGCCAATGGAAATTACACTCCCAGATGGTGCTTATTAATTGTTCTCAGATCAAACTGCTTTCCACAGTATGCCTGAGCTGTATCTGAATGACCATATCATTGCAGACTTTTCAAAACTATAAATTTATCTCTATTTGGGGACTGTTGTAAAGTAAAGACACAATACATGAAGTGTTATCTCAGTAGGTAAGTGCACAGAGTACACAGAAATTTACGCATTTTAGAGAAAATTCTTTGGAATAGCCATGCTATACCTTCTCTTGTGAAAAACTTACTCGGGTTGGTTCTTCTATTTATAAAATAAAACATTTTGACCCCAAGGCAACAGTGCTGTTATTGTTCTTATTTATATATACTATTCATCTGTCACTTTGGGTACTCTCAATAAACATTGCCTCTGTATACACAGCAAGGTAGGACATCCTCCTGTGGTATGGAGCAGTCCACCTGTTCCTTGTGGCACTTATGCTTTTCCTAGTTACAGTGCCAATACAGTGAATGCATACTGCAGATGATTCCAGGAAGGAACATCAACCAGTTCTGGTTTCTGTGAAGAGGGGTATTTATTTCTGTTCTGAGACCACAGGGATTTGTGGAATTAAAACACTGAAAAGGTGATTCAAGGTAGAGTTGAACTTCTTACTTTTTTTTCTCATTGTTCAGTCATGTCTGACTCTTTGTGACCCCATTTGGGGTTTTCTTAGCAAAGATACTAGAGTGGCTTGCCATTTCCTTCTCCAGTGGATTAAGGCAATCAGAGGTTAAATGACTTGCCCAGAGTCACGAAGCTAGTGAGTGTCTGAGGCTGGATTTGAACTGAGGTCTTCTTGACTCCAGGTCTATCACTCTACACCTGAGTCACCTAGCTGCTGCCTCCTACTTCCTACTACTCTATTTTATTTCTTAGGCTATTTGCTGAGGCTGGATATTCATTCTGGTTTTCATTGTGTGTTACTTTTGCATTTATGGTATCAAAATGGTGTCTCTACAGTGTTTTTTTGGTAATGCAGAGAACAGGCCTGAACTGTCACCTTCTACAAAGATGAAAGTGACCCTTTGGGCAAGGATTCAGGAAGGGAGAAGAGATCTCAGACAGAATGTGCATTTAGGAAGAGAAGTTATCAGGTCACCTAAGGACTTTCCCCATTAGTCTTAGCTGCCAGTGGTCCCAGCTCCCTGAGAGTAATAGCAATGGAAGAAGCAAGGGCAGAAATTGATGGTCACAGGGAGACCAGGAAGACTAAGTGAGTGGTTATGATGACAAATATGAAAAAGCTCTATTGCAGCTGTTTGACTTCCAAGGTAGAGTCACATTGGCTATGTACAAAAAAGTGTTCTAGCTTACTCTTTCATACTAGTATATTAATTAATGTAATTTATCTAATTAATTAATTAACATTTGGTGGGGCAGCTAAATAGCTCAATAAATAGCTGGGCCTAGAATCAAGGAGACCTGATTTCAGACAGCCTCAGACACTTACTAGCTGTGTTACTTAACAAGTCATTTAACCTCTGTTTACCTCAGAGGTTATCTGTAAAACAAGCTGGAGAAGGAAATAGCAAACTCTAGTATCCTTGCCAAGAAAACTCCAGACAGTAGGGTTCATAGGGTCACAAAGAACCAGATACAACTGAATGATTAAAGGATAACAATAAGCATTTTGTAGCCAGTATACTCTGACCCTCCCTCCAGAAGTTACAGTATCTCTCAGGGTTCCATGGCACCTGAAGGGTTTGAGGTTATTTTGTTTATATTGCCATTGATTCAAGCCCCTACTGGCTGAGTTTTCCCTGTTATTAGGTGCCAATGATTAACACCTCATTTCCACTTACCCATTTAACACCAATTAGCTTATATAAGGATATATTTACTTCTAAGATATAGCAAGAACAAAGGTCTTTTCCCCTGATGCTTTGATGCACTTTCCCTCACGCTACCTCAGTTTGAAAGGCGAGCAGGCTCACTCTTAGCTCATTTTCTACATGGAATTTTTCCTGTCAAGTTCATGTGCAAAGGTAGTATTGATGCCAGATGAGTAGGATGGGGTCTCAAAGGTCACCTCCAAAGGCTATTCCTTATATCTTCAGGGCATCAGTGCTGTAGTGATTGTAAACTGGAACTCTGTAGCACCGGGATTCTAAGGCACATTTCTGACCCCTTGAAACTCAGATTTGGAGACTGGATGGAAGGCTTGGATCTACTCCCTTAACTTAGAATGGAGATGAACTGCCAAGGGCAAAGACTGAAGTTCTTTCATTGGTCCACATTACCTACAATAACAAAGAAGACTTTTTGACTGCTTCTACTGCTAATTGATCAGTCAGTAAACACTTATTTAGTGCCTACTATTGTGTCAGACACTGTGCTGAGCACTAGGGATGCAAATATGAAAAAGTCCCTGCCCTCAAGGAGATTACAATCTAATGGGTGAAGCTAACATACAAAAGGAAACTAGAAAGAGAGGGAGAAGGAAAGGTACGTGGCATAGGGCATGATGAAGTCTGAAGGAGGGCAGCCAGCACTCAAGGTCTCTTTAAATAATGTAGAGAAGATACCAAGGGTACTCCTGAGGTCTGAATACCAAGGCTGATGCAATCGTGCAGGATAGTGGAATTCCTAATGATGATAGTTTCCTTTTCATCAAGTGGTTAGCCAACCAGAATTAACTACCGAATGTCCACTCATGCCCTATGATCTCTCCAAGGTACTTCCATTTCACGTCATCACAACTTTCCTAGAAGGATGTTCCCCAGTATCTCCTTCTGGGCATGCCATTAGAAGTACTCTGGGCATGCTCCAGATCTTCCCCTGGGGCCTAAAAACGCTTTCTTCTTTTTTTAAGTCTTGATAACTATATTTCAATATAATTGATTTTCCTTGTAATCCCATGTGTTTTATTTTATAGACTTAAGAACATCATTCTGACAAGGAATCCATAGATTTCACCAGATGCCAAAAGAATCAATGATGCAAAAAATGTTATGGACCTTTGTTCTAGACTTACAAGTGGGTTAATTAGACAGAGAAACTACATTATTCATCTCAACCCTAATTTGGAGCACTGGGCCCATGGCCAGAAAGATTATTGGATCCTTTAATAATACCCAGGAAGGAATATAATCACATCACTAAGACTTCCTGGCAAGGGTTGATTGCTAATATCTTTCTCTTTTTCTTGTTTTAATATACTCTATAATCTAATAAAATCTGAGTTTATTTATGCTTTTAAATAACACCTCGAACATGCAAAAACTCCAGGAGAATATTGTTTTAAAATTAAGTTTGGGAAAAAGGTGAATGGATATGTTTTTTTTTTCTCCCTATATGAGGACAGAAGGAAGATCCTTGAATTGAGAAGAAACAACCTGCTTTGTTTGCCTGGAAAGACCCAATGGTTTTTCAGTGAGTCAAAAATGTAAGTACCTACTATAAGCCAGGCCCTGTGCTAAACCCTGGGGATACAAAGAAAGACAAAAGACTGTCCCTGCTCTCAAAGAACTCGAAGACTAAGGTGAAGACAACATACAAACAAAGATGTATAAACAAGATATAAACAGGATAAATTGGAGAAAATCAACTGAGCAGTAGTTTCTGGGTAAATGTGTTAAACACACAGCCATGCAAACAGATAGAGATTGTTCAGTGTAGGATAATAGACAAAGTCCTAGACTAGAAGGACAAGGGACAGCTGGTGGTGCACAGGTGGTAGTGCATAGGTCTGTAGTCAGGAAGATATCTTCCTGAGTTCAAATCTGGCCTTAGATGCTGCCTAGCTGTGTGACCCTGGGCAAGTCACTTATACCTGTTTGCCTTAAGTTCCCCATCTGTAATCAGTTGGAGAAGGAAATGGCAAAACCCTTCATTATATTTTCTAAGAAAACCCCAAAAGAGATCATGAAGGGTCAGACACGACTGAAAAATGCCTGAACAACAGAAGGGCAAAGACTTGGTTTCAATCCTTAGTCTCTGAGTCTCGATTTCACAGTATTGGTAGGAGCATGTGAGATAAGATGTATAAAATACTCAGGGACCAGAAAGGGCTACATAAATGTAAGCTAGTAACATGGGATTTGTGGCTGGAAGAGGGCTTTTTGTTGTTGGGTCATTTCAGTTGTGCCTGACCCTTTTGCGACCCAATTTGGGGCTTTCTTGGCAGAGAGCCAGGGTGGTTTGCCATTTCCTTCTCCAGCTCATTTTACATATGAGAAAACTGAGGCAAACAGGTTTAAATGACTTGTCCAGGGTCACATAACCAGTAAGTGTCTGAGACTAGCTCTGAATTCAGGAAGATGAGTCTTCCTGATTTCAGGCCCAGCACTCTGTGCACTATGGTGCCACCTAGTGTCCCAGAAGAGAACTTGGTTCTAGTTCAACCCTCTGACTATAGATGAGGAAACTAAGAGGTCAAAGGACTTATTCTAGGTCATCTAACTAGTAAATGGATGAGTCGGGATTTGAATTCAGGTCTCCCCTCATGTGTGCACTGTGCATATAGTCAGCATTCTCTGCTGCAGTAACCTGAATTGAATGTCTCTGCCCGGGAAGACGCAGAGCCTCAGCCTTTACTCTGGAAGTGCTTTGGGCAGAAGGAAGGACTCATCCTTGTAGGATGCCTTTGAGCAGCCACACTGGACTTGCTCAGGAGCAGTAGCCTGGGCTCTGCACAGGGGCCTCTGCTGGGGATGGAGGACAGGCCAAATCATTGCTCGGCTTCTGCAGAGAGAGCAGCCAGGCTCGTCCCTCTCCGGCTACCAAGCAGACCTGGCAGCTTCTCTGCAATGGCCTTCTATCTGGCCAGCAGCTTGACTCACTGCCTGTCAACCCTTGCTCCATGAAGGCATCTTTCACATCTCAATTTCTGGGCACGTTTCTCTAGGAATGGGCTGGGGGATTGAGTTCAGTCACAGAAGTTCCAATATGCTCTTCTCAGCCTGGATCTATGGACTACATCACCATCCCCTGTAATCTCCTCTATGATGTATTCTGTATCTGGGCTCTGGATAAGAAATGAAGGAAGTAAAGAATACAATGTTTATGAAGCATCTCCAGTGTGCCAGACACTGTGCTCTCAGCTTTATAAATATTATCTCATCTGATCCTCACAACAACCCTGGAAGGTAGGTGCTGTTATTATCCCCATTTTACAGTAGAGGAAACTGAGGCAGAGAGGCTAAGTGACTTGTCCAGGTTCACAAAGCTGGTGTCTGAGACTGAATTCACACTCATATCTTTCTGATTCCAGACCCCAAGGCCCCATTCTCTATCCCCTGAGTCATCTAATTGAATAAGACTGTTCTGCAGACCTTCACACTGTAGAATTCACCCAGGGGAATTAAAATGTTTCACATTAACTCTTTACATCTCTAAGAAGAGTCTTGTGATGTAGTGGAAAGAATTCTAGACTTAGAACTAGGAGACCTAGGTTCCAGTCCTTCCTCTGCCACTTACTAGATGTGACTTTGACCAAGACAACTCCCTTATTTCACCTCAGTTTCCTTATCTGTAAAATGGGAATAATAATCCTAGCTGACCTATCTCATATAGTTGTCTTGAGGAAAACATTTTGTAAAGTGTGAAATGCTATAGAAATGAAGTGTTAGTATGATAACAATTAGCAGCCAATGACAAGAATCTAGGGCAGGGCAACCAGGGCTTTGTCTCCAGGTACTGAATTGAGACCACTTTCATCAAAAGCCAACTCCCCACTCCAAAAATCATGGGAAAAGACTGTGGGTCTGTGCACAGGAAGGTGCTAGAGGGAATGGTAGGACCCCTAACATGCCTTTTCCTTATGTGATTATAAAATTTCTTTTATAACTCACTTCCAAACTTCTACCTGAGTTGGTGATGGCCAGTTCCTCCAACAAACATGATTTCCTTGCTAGTGCCAGCATTAGCATAGCCCTGGGTTTAAGGAAGTTGGAACCAGCCACTTCTTCTTCCTGAGGTTCACCCCTGGGAAGGGTATAGGGATAGGAATCACTATGTGAACTCATCCTAGGTACCTTGGAGGGAGAGACAAGAGAAAGAAAGGGGAGTATTTATATCACTCATATATTTGTATGTGCTAAGTGTCTTTAAAATATTATCTTATTTAATATGCAGGCACAAGTATGCGGGAAAACATGGATTTGTTCCACCTCCAGGACCGAGCTCCTTGGCCTGGCCCTACCCTGGATCTCCCCTTACAATGGGAAAGCTCACAGGGTTTGTGGTGGAGAAGAAGGCAGGCCTGGAAGACCCACAAAGGGTCTAGAACCTGGCACACTAGGGACCCTCTGTGGGTCCCCATGTCACAATGTCTACATGGATTTTGGATCCATTTGCCAGAGGTTGGGGCAGAAAATATCGCCTGATTGGCTTTTTGGGTATCATTATTATAGACTCCCAGACCCATAATTCCTACATGTCAGGACAATGCCTTACACATAACAGGTGCTTAATAAAGGTTCTTTGTCTGTTGCCTCCTTCTTATGCCTTGTGAGAGTCCTGGGCCTTTCCTCATGTGATTGGGCCAACCCCAAACGGGACTGAGGAGAGTGGAGAAGGATGAAATAGATGTTCGGTGCATTTAAAGAAACCAGGGAGTGGGTGGGGTCTGGTCCTTCCCCTACTCAGGATCACTTCCTTCTGCCACTTCTTCCCTAAGTCAAAAGATCTCACTTCCTGTCCTTAGCAGAAGGTCCTTTCTGCCCTGCCTAGGCTGTGGTCCAACTACCATTTGCACACAGAAAAGCCAGGGCTTGTCTTCCCACCTATGTGTGGTGTTGAAGGGAAATGGTAGCTGCGCTCAGTAGGTATGCTGATAAATATTTAGCAACTGAAAATAGGCAAGACAAACTTTTCAACTAAAGCTTATTATTATTATTATTATTATTATTCACTTTCTGAAATTTAGACAATCAACAAAACAATAAATCAAGCCCTGATGTGTGGTGTTTGCCAATTTCTGAGGTGTAAATGCTCACACTGAAAATTTAAATATCTTCTGAAAGCTGTTTACAGATGACTTTAGTGCAATCCTTGTTGGGAAGAAAAGGAAAATTAGGTGGGTGGGTGTGAAAAAGGGTGTGACTTTTCCTCTCCTTATGCCTGAAATGAGTCCTCCTGGAGCTCTTGGATTAGCTATGAGCAGTCAATTGTGCTAAGCACTGAGGAGAAAAATAAAAATAAATAATAAATACATAAATTAAAATACAAAAACAAATAAACAAAAAGCTTAAAATCTAATGAGCAGACCAACTAGCACTAAGTAAGTAGTTAGCTAAGAACAACTGATTAAAAGGGAAACCTACCAGAAGGGCAGCCGAGGTTAGAGCCCCACTTTCATAGCTGGTATCCTAGAGTTTGTCTTCCCAGTAGAGAATGGTGATACCTTTTATACTTCTTGTCTCAGGTGCAAAAATTCAGGTAACATTGCATAGTGGAAATTGTACAGGATTTAGAGTCCTGGGTTTGAATCCTAGTTTTCCTGCTTATTATTTGGACAAATGTGAACTTTCTGAATTGCAGTTTCCTCATCTGTAATAGCTAATGCTGGTGGTAATAATGATAATATAATACATTATTTTATATTATGTTATGTAATATGTAATTATTATAATATAATATATTATATTATAATTATATTATTATAGCAAACATTTATATAGCATTTATTCTGGACCAGACACTGTGTTAATCAGTTTACAAATATCTCATTTGCTTCTCCTCATGACAACCATGGGAGTGTGAGAAACAATTCATTTGGACCCCTACTCTATTCTAATCAGTATTAATCAATTTGCAATTTTATATAAATCATATGGGATAATTAAATAAGAGGTTCTTAGAGTAGACCTTGGTACAGTAGGCCTCAAACTTCAATGTAATATTCACTACTTGTTTGACAAGTTAAGAAGCTCACTTGTGCACTGATGAGAATGCTGACAAAGATATTTTCGTCCTGTTTTATTCAAATTCCATGTCCAAACTCAGCATGGGTGGGACACCTTGAGTCTTTGGAAAGTCTCCCAGCTTATTTTTGTACCTCTGGAACAATTCTTTCTTGACATGAGCAAGTGACCATCTTATGACCATTTTTTGACCACTTAGTAAGTGGAGATGCCAATGCTTCTTCCAACCTGTGGAACTCCATCCCCCCAGCCCCATACATCATTTTTGGCCCTCAAGAGCAAGGTCTGTTGACCAATGAGATTCTGTGTTTTGCTATCCCTCCTTTGCATATTTGCATATCAAACCCTAAAAAAACAAGGTCCTGGGGACCATGGGCATCTCAAACTGTAAGGAATATCTGGGGTCCTTTTTGTTAGAGAGGACCACAGACCCTTTAATAAAGTGCCATTATCTCAGAGCTCTGCCTCAATGATTTTTTTTTCAGACTGGGCAATTATAATTCCCACAGGAGGTAAGGGTTGCTATCCCCATTTTACAGATGGGAAAACTGAGGCAAACAACAGGGTCTTGCCCAGGGTCACTTTATTAAACTCACAGGTCCACTATACTCACAGAAACTCTCCAGAATAAAGTTGAAAAGGTATTGGGGATGATGGGGTACTTGCATTACTGATACAAATGTTTAGATGCCTTAAGAGTTTGGCCAATATGGTGGATCTTTAAGAAACCTTGTCTTTGACTGAGAGAAAGCTTGGGTTGAATTCATTTGAGCAGAACCCACATGTTGTGATTTTAAGGTCCCAGAATCCCTAAAACTCAACAGAGAGATGACAAAATGGGTCTGTTGACCCTTTATACCGACTCTCATAGGTCAGTATAAAAGGTGGCCACTTCCAAAATAAAACATTCTAAAACAAAAGCGTATAAACAAATTCTCTTAGGAGTAGCCCCCATTAGTGAAATCCATCCTCTAGGAATCAACCAATTCATCTTAGGTGCAAGCCCAGTCACTTGAGCAGTATTTAAGGAAAACCTCCACTATACATCCCTCATGACTTTCTTGCTATCTCCTTTAGGTGTCCTCACCAGCCACCTTCTTGACCTGGAGAAACTTCTACACTGGGCCCCCACTTTCCTGTTTGGTGACTGCTTCCCCTGGCCCACAATTACAGGAAAAGCTTCAATTATAGTTTACTCCAAATTTTCTACTCTTTCCCTCCATAACCTCATCAGTTGCCTTGCTTCCTCTACATTTTTTCCTCCCCCTCTCCCATTTCTGGAATCATGGACCATTATCAAATGAACTCTGCCATTGTTCCTGGATGGACTGTGTCAATCTATTCCCCAATCTAGTCAGCATTCCTGTAACTTTCTGGACCAAGATACCCTTCTTTGACCACCATTCCAATTTGTACAGTTGTCTTCTTTAGAATATAAATTCTTTGCTTTTTGAATTTGAATTCCAGTACTTAGCGCTTACAATGGTTGGAATATAGTAACTGATTAATAAATATTTTATTTTTACTTGCTCCCTTCTTTCTTCCTTTTCTTAGTCCTCTCTAGAAGATGACAATATGGTATCCACCCTCTTTATAAAGAGATCCAATCAGAAGTCCCAAATGAAAGTTTCCAGCCCTGCAAACTCATCAAGCTGACTAGAGAACTTGTTTGATCAGCCCCCCTACTCAAATATATATGAGTGACATCCTTTCAATATGACACGAACTACAATAATTCTAGTCCATGTTTGTAGTGGCAATAGTTTCTCAATACTACAGAGGCAATATACTTTTTTTTTCTTTAAGCCTGTTTATACCTATTAATTCTCAGGTCCCTAATGAATTTTTTTTTTGAAGATTCAAAGGTGAGTCTGATCTTTACTTCCAATATCAAAAACCAACATAATAGTTAATGAACGGAGACAATATTGATATGGATATACTTGTGTAATGGAAGCTTGTTTCAAATCAGCCTTAGAGGGAAGCTCTATTGAATTGGATTATTTTAATTAAGTTATTTTTTTAAAATTAAATTTTATGTTTATTTTTAGTTTACATCATTCATTTTTTTTAAACAAATGCTTTATTAACTTCTGGTTTACATCATTCATTTCCGCCAGATTTTGAGTTAAAATTTTCCCCCCATTTTCCCCCTACCCACCACTCCAGAATAGAAGTCCACAAGATATCCCCTCATCCAATCTGCTCTCTCCCATATCTTCTCCCATACCCCCTTTGACTTTACCATTAGGGCAAGGTGAAGCTCTGTGCCCCAATACCTGCACATCTTATCTCCAAATTATATGCAAAATAGTAGTAATAATAGTATTTGTATATTTTTGAAACATTTAATTTTAAAGCTTCGAATTTCAGATCTATTCCCTTCCTCCCTTGTCACCCACTCCCTCTGGGAAGATAAGCAATTCAGTATGTGTTGTATATGTATAGCTATGCAAAACATTACCATAGTAGATATATTGTAAAAGGCTGCTTATAATTCCCTCCTACCCATCCCACCCCCCACCTGGTCCATTCCCTACTTTGATCCTGTCCCTTTTCAAAAGTGGGTACTTCCAACATCCCCTCCCCCCCAGAATACCCTCCCCTCCATCATCCCCCCTCTCATCCCCCTACCACCTACTCCCCTGTGGGGTGAGATATCCTATTTATCATGTTATGTCATTCTCTCCCTGAGCCAAATTCAATGCCTTCCTGTTCTTCCCCTCCCCTGCAACCACTTCCCCTTGCTTCTTCTACATGAGATAGTTTACCCTACCCTGTCTCTCTCCATCTCCTCTTGCCACTTTCCTCTCTCACCTCTTAACTTCACCCCTTAAGTATCATCCCTTCCCACCAAATTCAACCTGTGCCCTCTATCCATGTATACTTGTAAACATATATACACACATTCACATATGTATTCATATGCCCATATACCCTTCTTCAATTATTTTCATAATGAGGAAGGTTTCATCACTCATAGTTATTATTTTTCCATGTAGGAATGTAGTTCAACTTTGATAAGTTCTTTTTGATTTCTTTTCCCTGATTACCTTCTCAAGCATCTCTTGCTTCTTGTGTCTGAATGTCAAATTTTCTATTCAACTCTGGTTTTTTTCCTCAAGAGTGCTTGAAAGTCCTCTATTCCACTGAATGACCATATTTTCCCCTGAAACAAAATACTCAGTTTTGCTGTGTAGGTGATTCTTGGTTTTAATCCCAGCTCTTTTGACCTCTGGAATATCATATTCCATGCCCTTCAATCCCTCAGTGTAGAAGCTGCCAGGTCCTGTGCTATTCTGACTGTGTTTCTACAATATTGAAATTGTTTCTTCCTGGCTGCTTGTAGTATTTTCTCCTTGATCTGGGGATTCTGGAACCTGACTATAATATTCCTAGGAGTTTTCTTTTTGGGATCTTTATCAGGAGGTAATTGGTGGAAACTTTCAACCTCCATTTCCCCCTCTGGGTCTAAAACATCAGGGCAATTTTCCTTGAGAATTTCTTGAAGGATGACTTCTAAGTTCTTTCTTTGATCATGGCTTTCAGGTAGTCCAATAATTTTTAAATTCTCTCTCCTGGATCTATTTTCCAGGTCAGTGGTTTTTCCCATGAGATATTTCACATTGCCTTCTATTCTTTCATTTGTTTGGATCTGTTTAACAGTATCTTGTTTCTCATAAAGTCATTAGCTTCCATTTGCTCCAGTCTAACTCTGAAGGAAGGAATCTCCTCAGTGAGCTTTTGGGATTCTTTTTCCATCTGGCAAATTTGGCTTTTTAAGGCATTCTTCTCCTCATTGCCCTTTTGGGCCTCCTTTGCCATTTGAGTTAGTCTGTTTTTTAAGGTGTTGTTTTCCTTAGTCAGGCTGTTGACCCTCATTTCATACTTTTCCTGCATCCTTCTCATTTCTCTTCCCAATTTTTCCTCCACTTCTCTTATTTGATTTGTAAAGTCCTTCTTAAGGTCCTCTATGGCCTGTAACCCGCTCATGTTTTCATTTGGGGCTTTTGGTGCAGGAGTTCTGACCTCAAAGTTCCATGCTTCGATCCTCTTTGCCCCCCAAATAGGAGTCAAATGTTGCATTTTTCTGTTTATTTTGTTTCCTTTGCCTAGGCATGTTGCCACTTAATTACTTGACTTTTGGGCTTGTTGCCACAGTAGGACTCTGCCACCAGACAGGGGAGCTACTGTCCCAAACTTTGGAGTCTTCTCAACTGCCAGAGGTATTACTTGGGTGCCCTCCCTGAAGCCCCCATACACTCTGGCAAGCTGGACACACACCCCAAGACCTCCACCCCAGACTGCAATCCAAATCCAGGGAGGTTAAAGCAAGAGTGATTACCCCCAAGACTGATTGCTGGAACCCCCTACAGTCTGCAGGCCAGGAGCTGAAGCTGCAACTGAAGTTGCAAAATGGTGTCTGTGCCAAGTCTCCTCAGCCACTTCTAGCCCCCAGGGGAAGAAGCCGATGTGCTCCCAAATACTGGTCTCAAAGTCCATAGGGCACTAACCTCTCACTTTGTCCTAGGCATATCTGTGTTGATAATTCTGGAATTGCCACAGCTGCTGGTATTCTGGGGTCCCTCCAGCTGGCTGCTGGCCCAGCCACCCTGGGGCTAAAACTGCAGGTCACTTGGGCCTGGACTAGGCTCCCAGAGCGCTATGTTGGCCTCTCCCTGCAGGGCTGCTGGGCTGTCCTCAGTGGGAGGTTAGCTTCTCTGTGTTATTCTGTGGGTGCTGGAGCTCCAGAAGTTGTTCAGAGTTCCCTTTTACTTGATTTTGAAGTGGTGTGGGAGAGAGCAACTTGGAAGTGCTGTTTCTACTCCACCATCTTGGCTCTGCCTCCCCTACATCATTCATTTTCACAAGATTTTGAGTTACACTTTTTCTCCCCATGTTTCCCCTACCAACCACCCCAAAATATTTATCCCACTGTATACCCCCTCCCCCAATCTGCTCTCTCCTATATTCACCCCCCCTTATCCCCTCTGACTTTCCAGTAGGGCAAGATGGATTTCTATACCCCAGTGCCTGTATATCTTATTTCCCAGTTGCATGTAAATAATAATAATAACTTTTTAAACATTTTATTTTAAAACTTTGAATTCCAGATTCTTTCCCTTCCTCCCTCATCACCAACCCTTACTGGAGAAAAGCAATTCAATATAGATTGCATATGTGTAGCTATGCAAAACATTTCCATAGTGGATATATTGTGAAAGACTGACTATATTTCCCTCTGTCCTATCCTGACCTCCACTTGTTCTATTCTTTACTTTGGCCCTGTTCTTTTCCCACTTTTGAAAAGGGCCAGGATCAAATTAGAGAATAGAACAAATGGGAGGTGGGATAAGATGGAGGGAAATATAATCAGTCTTTCACAATATATCCACTATGGAAATGTTTTACATAGCTACATATGTGCAATCTATATTGAATTGCTTATCTTCCCAGTAAGGCTGGGTGATGAGGGAGGAAAGGAATGAATCTGGAATTCAAAGTTTTAAAATCAAATGTTTAATATATATACTCTTATCAATATTATTTTACATGTAACTGGGAAATAAGAAATACAGGCACTGGGGCATAGAGATCTACTTTGCCCTACTGGAAAGTTGGAGGGGATATGGGAGGAAATATAGGAGAGAGCAGATTGGAGGAGGGGATACCCAATGGGATCACTATTTTGGGGTGCTGTGTAGGGGAAAAACTGGGAGAAAGTTTGTAACTTAAAAATCTTGCAGAAATGAACAATGTAAACTAGAAGTTAATAAAGCAGTAGATAAAGAAAAATAAAAACAAAAGTGCATGCTTCCAACTTCCCTCCCCCTCCCCCAACCTGCCCTCCCTCCCATCTTCCCCCCTCTCATCCATTTCCCCCCTACTCTCCTGTAGGGTGAGATACCATATTTAGTGTGTATGTTATTCCCTCCCAAAGCCAAATTCAATGAGAGTAAGGTTGACTCATTCCCTTTTGCCTCCCTGTTCTTCCCCTCCATTGTAACAGGTTTCCCTTTCATCTTTTATATGAGATAATTTATCCCATTCTGTCTCTCCCCATCTCCTCTCATTATATTCCTCTCTCACCTCTCGATTTCACCTTTTAAGTATCATCCCTTCTTATTCAATTGGGGCTGTGCCCTCTGTCTATGTATACCTGTACACATATATACACGCACTCAATACATATTCATATGCCCATATACCCTCCTATATAGACATACATATGTATACATACATACATATATTTATTTATATTCCCTTCAATTATTCTCATACTGAGAAAAATTTAATAAATTACAGTTATTGTTTTTCCATGTAGAAATGTAAATAGTTCAACTTTGATAAGTTCCTTATGATTTCTTTTCCATATTTACCTTCTCATGCTTCTCTTGCTTCTTGTATCTGAATGTCAAATTTTCTATTCAACTCTGGTTTTTTCCTCAAGAATGCTTGAAAGTCCTCTATTTCATTGAATGACCATATTTCCCTCTGAAACATGATGCTCAGTTTGCTGGGTAGTTGATTCTTGGTTTTAATCCCAGCTCCTTTGAACTCAAGTATATCATATTCCAAGCCTTCAATCCCTCAAGGTATAAGCTTCCAGATCCTGTGTTATCCTGATTGTGTTTCCACAGTATTCAAATTGTTTTGTCTTAGCTGATTGTAATATTTTCTCCTTGATCTGGGAACTCTAGAAACTGGCTATAATATTCCTAGGAGTTTTCTTTTTGGGATCTTTTTCAAGAGGTGATTGGTAGATTCTTTCAACCTCTATTTTGCCCTCTGGTTCTAAAACATCAGGTGATTTTCCTTGAGAATTTCTTGAAGGATAATTTCTAGGTTATTTTTTTTCAAATGCTTTATTAACTTCTGGTTTACTTCATTCATTTCTGCCAAATTTTGTGTTACAAATTTTCTCCCCATTTTCCCCCTACCCACCTCCACAAAATAGCAGTCCCCCAGGATATCACATTCTCTTATTTCCCAATTACATGTAAAATAGTATTAATAATAGTATATATATTTAAACATTTGGTTTTAAAACTTTGAATTCCAGATTCATTCCCTTCCTCCCTTGTCCCCCACCTTTACTGCAAAGATAAACAATTCAGTATAGGTTGTACACATATAGCTAATGCAAAACATTACCATAGTAGATATATTGTAGAAGACTGATTATATTTTCCTCCCTCCTATCTCATCTCCCACTTGTTCTATTTATTCTCTACTTTGGTTCTGTCCCTTTTCAAAAGTGGGTGCTTCCACCTTCCCTCCCCCTAGCTTGCCCTCCCTTCCATCATCCCCCCTCTAATTCCTTTCCCCCTTACTCTCCTGTAGGGTGAGATACCCTATTTCATGTGTATGTCATTCCTTCCCTGAATAAAATTCAATGATTATAAGGTTGACCCATTCCCTTATGCCTTCCTGTTCTTCCCCTCCATTGAACCCATTTTCCCTTGCCTCTTCTATATGAGATATTTTGGCCCATTCTGTCTCTCCCCATCTCCTCTCATTATATTCCTCTCTCATCTCTTAATTTCACCTTTAAAGTATCATCCTTTCCTATTAAATTGGTCCTGTGCCCTCTATCTATGTATACCTGTATACATACATACATACATATATATATATATATATATACATATATATATATATATATATATATATATATATATATATATATATATATATCCACATTCACATATGTATTCATAGGCCTATATACCCTCCGATAAAGACTATATATATTTCTATTCCCTTCAACTACTTTCATACTGAGAAAAGTTTCATCTGTTACAATTATCATTTTTCCATGTAAGAATGTAAATAGTTTAACTTTGATAAGTTCCTTATGATTTCTTTTCCCTGTTTACCTTCTCATGCTTCTTTTGCTTCTTGTATCTGAATGTCAGATTTTCTATTCAACTCTGGTTTTTTCCTCAAGAATACTTGAAAGTCCTCTATTCCACTGAATGAGCATATTTTCCCCTGAAACATGATACTCAGTTTTTCTGGGTAGGTGATTCTTGGTTTTAATCCCAGCTCCTTTGACCTCTGGAATATCAGATTCCAGGCCCTTTGATCCCTCAGTGTAGAAGCTGCCAGATCCTGTGTTATCCTGATTGTGTTTCCACAGTATTCAAATTGTTTCTTCCTGGCTGCTTGTAATATTTTCTCTTTGATCTGGGAATTCTGGAACCTGGCTATAATATACCCAGGAGTTTTCTTTTTGGGATCTGTTTCAGGAGGTGATGGGTGGATTCTTTCAACCTCTATTTTGCCTTCTGGTTCTAAAACATCAGGGCAATTTTCCTTGAGAATTTCTTGGAGGATGATTTCTAGGTTCTTTCTTTGATCATGGCTTGCAGGTAGTCCAATCATTTTAAAATAATCTCTCCTGGATCTATTTTCCAGGTCAGTGGTTTTTCCCATGAGATATTTCACATTGCCTTCTATTCTTTTGTGTCTTTGAATCTGTTTAACAGCATCTTAACAGCACTCCTCATAAAGCCACTAGCTTCCCTTTGCTCCAATCTAAATCTGAGGGATTCATTCTCCTCAGTGAGCTTTTGAGATTCTTTTTCCATCTGGCAAATTCGGTTTTTTAAGGCATTCCTGTCCTCATTGCCTTTTTGAGCCTCTTTTGCCATTTGAGTCTTTTTTGTTTTTGTTTTTGTTTTTGCTTTTTTGGAGGGGGAAGGTAGGGCAATTGGGATTAAGTGACAAGGTCACATGGCTAGCTTTTGTGTTAAGTGTCTAAGGCTGTATTTGAACTCACTGCCTCCTGAATCCAGGGCTGGTGCTCTATTCACTGTGCCATCTAGCTGCCCCTGAGTTAGTCTATTTTTTAAGTTGTTATTTTCCTTAGGCTGTTGACTCTCATTTTATAATTTTCTTGCATTGTTTTCATTTCTCCTCCCAATTTTTCCACCACTTCTCTTATCTGCTCATATTTTCTTTTGAAGCTTTTGGTGTAGGAGTTCTGACTTCACTATCTTCCTCCTGATCCATGCTTCGATCCTTTTCGTCCCTCAGATAGGAGTCTAATATTGGATTCTTCTGTTTGTTTTGCTTCCTTTGCCTGGTCATGTTGCCACTCAATTACTTGACTTTTGGGCTTTTTGCCACAGTAGGACACTGCCACCAGACAGGGGAGCTTCTGTCTCAAATGCTGAGGTTTTCTCAGCTGCTGGAGGTATTAGTTGGGTTCCCTCTCTGAAGCCTCCACATGCTCTGGCAAGCTGGTCACACACCCCAGGACCTCCACCCCAGACTGCAATCCAGATCCAAGAAGGTTAATGTAAGAGCGATTACCCCTCAGTCCAGTTGCCTGGTCCCCCCACAATCTGCAGACCAGGAGCTGAAGCTGCAACATGGTGTCGGCTGTGGCGAGGCATCTCAGCTGCTGTTCTCCTTGGGAGAAAAGCTGATGCTCTCCCCACTACTGTTCCCAAAGTCCACAGTGCATTGTACTCACTTTTTCCTTTGCATCTATGTGTTGATATGTGTTGATAATTCTGGAAACTGCCACAGCTGCTGGTTTTCTGGAGTTCCTCCAGACAGTATTTGGTCAGGCCTGCCTGGGGCTAAAACCACTGGCTGATGTAGGCCTGGGCTTGGCTCCCAGAGTGCAGTGCTGGCTGCTTTCTGCTGGGCTGCCAGGCTGTCCTCAGTGGGAGGTTAACTTCTCTGTGCCATTTTGTGGGTTCTGTAACTCCAAAGTTTGTTCAGAGTCTCCTTTTACATGAATTGGGGAAGGTGGAAGCTTGAGCCATGCAGAAGTCCTGTTTCTACTCTGCCATCTTGACTCCACCCCCTCTAGGTTCTTTTTTTTGATCATGACTTTCAGGTAGTCCAATAATTTTTAAATGATCTCTCCTGGATCTATTTGCTAGGTCAGTGGTTTTCCCAATGAGATCTTTCACATTGCTTTCTATTTTTTCATTTGTTTGGATCTGTTGAATAGTATTTTAATTCCTCATAAAGTCACTAGCTTCCATTTGCTACAATCTAATTCTGAAGGAATGAATCTCTTCAGTGAGCTTTTGAGATTCTTTTTCCAACTGGCATAGTTGGCTTTTTAAGGCATTCTTCTCCTCATTGCCTTTTTGAGCCTCTTTTGCCATTTGAGTTAATCTATTTTTTAAGGTGTTATGTTCTTCAGTCAGGTTGTTGACTCTCTTTTCATGATTTTCTTGCATCATTCTCATTTCTCTTCCCAATTTTTCCTCCACTTTTTTTTTTTGCCTTTTTTTAGGGGCAATTGGGATTCAGGGACTTCCCCAAGATCACACAGCTAGTTTTTTTGTTAAGTGTCTGAAGCCAGATTTGAACTCAGGTTCTCCTGACTCCGGGGCTGGTCCTCTATTCACTGCAGCACCTAGATGCCCCCCTCCACTTCTCTTATTTGGTTTTCAAAATCTTTTTAAGCCCCTTTATGGCCTGTGACCAGTTCATATTTTTCTTGGAAGCTTTTGGTTCAGGAGTTCTGACTTCATTGTCTTCTTCCTGCTCCATGCTTTGATCCTTTTTGTCCCCCCAAAATGAAACCAAAGTTGGATTGCTGTGCTTGCTTTGCCTCCTTTGCTTGCTTGTGTTGCCACTCAATCATTTGACTTTTGAGCTTTTTGCCACAGTATAAATCTGCTTCCTGAAAGGAGAGCTTTGTCCTAAATCGCTGGGGGACTATTAGTTGAGACCTATTATTTGGGTGCCATCTCAGAAGCCTCCACTGGCTCTGGCAAACTGGTCACGCACCCCGGGACTTCCACCCAGGACAGGGATCCAGATCCAAGCAGGTTAAAACAAGAGCAATTACTCCTCAGACTGGTTGCTTGGGCACCTACAATGTGCAGGCCAGGAGTTCTGAAGCTGCCATGCAGTGGCCACTGTGCCTCAGCTGCTTCTCCCTCTGGGGGCAGAGGCCAGACCACACTCCTGGACCTCCAATTCCCACAAAGTCCACACTGAACTCTCACCTTGTCTTTGGCATTTATGGGTTGATAATTCATTTTTTTTGCTTTTTGTAGGGCAATTAGGGTTAAGTGACTTGCCCAAGGTCAAATGGCTAGTTTTCTGTTAAGTGTCTGAGGCTAGATTTAAACTCAGGTCCTCCTGACTCTAGGGCTGGTGCTCTATTCACTGCATCACCTAGCCTCTCCTATTGGTTGTTAATTCTGAAAACCACCACAGCTGCCAGTGATCTACTCTCCCAAAGTCCCTCCAGCCAGCGCTGGTCGTGGCTGTCCTGAGGCTAAAACCTTGGACTCATGCTGGGCTGGGCTCAGAACCCAGTGTGCTGCCCTAGACCTTTCCTGCCAGCCTTCTGGGCTGTCTTCAGTGGGAGGTTTGTTCCTCTCTGTCACTTTGTGGGTTCTGTAGCTCTAAAGTTTGTTTAGAGTCATCTTTATAGGTGTTTGAGGTGGTTATGGAGGGAGCATACAGAGTTTTTCTGCTTCTACACTGCCATCTTGGCTCCACCTCCAACTTAGTCATTAAGTTATTGTAAGGCTGTCAGAGCTGATGCTGTCTTGGGATGAAAAAAAAATTCAACAGGCTATTATTATTTGGGAGAGTAGTGCCTAACTAGTATATTTCTCCATTTAGCTACAAATATAAATTAATATAGAGAGTCAGTGTGGTGTAGTGTGTAGAGGGAAGGTTTCAAAGCCAGGAAAATCTGGGTTAAAGTCCTGCCTCTGACTGGGCTGTGATGAAAGCATTTTGTAATGAATCTTTTGCTCTCAATTTCATTAAGAACTGAATAGAGGCCCGATTTTCTACAATAATTTGTAAAAAGCTAAGGATCAGGGTATGAATCAACTTACTCATCAATCACTTCTGGCTAAACAAAGATTTCATTTGATTAATCAGGAAATTTTAAAATTTTTGAATAAGATAACATTCTTTTCTAAACAGAACTCACCCATCAGTTCCTGGAGAGACAATGGAGAAAACAATGAAAGATTTAGTTTTTGAGGCATAGAGTTATTAATTTCAAAATAAGACTAGAAAAGGACAAGGAGAAAGTAGAGGGCAGACTTTTTGAAGATGGAGGTGGGGGATGGAGTATGGGAAGAGCCATCCCATCCATGCCCTCTCTCTACCCTATCTTCCCCTTAGGACTTATTTAACCAACCAGGTCTCTTAAAGCAAATAGAGTTGTAACAAGTTTTATGTTTCCATTCTCTGAGTACCAATGGACGAAGAGGTCAGTTGGAAAACTCTGGTAGAAGTTTGTCCTTCATGATGAATATTTCCTTGAGCAAGTTGTGAAGGGCTATTTGCTGAAGTATTTTGCTAGGAGGAGATTACTCTTTTATGTTTGATCTGAACAGGAAAACAGACTCACTCCAATCTGCCACAAAATACAGTTGAACATCTTCTGTCTGTGAAAGTATAGAAGACAAACTTTTTAAAAATCCAGTTTTAACTCTATCTTGTTCAAGTATTGCAAAAGCTTAAGGTACATTAAGGTTTGGGGTCTTGATGAAATTTTCTTGTTTTTAATCCTATCCCAATATTATCTATCAGATCTGTTAGGAATGATTCTCCCATGGAGGTGTGTGTTTCTTTTACGTAATTTTTTTTGGACGGTGTAAGGCAAGGCAATTGGGGTTAAGTGACTTACCCAAGGTCACACAATTAGTAATTGTGTCAAGTACCTGAGCCCAAATTTGAACTCAGGTCCTCCTGACTCCAGGGCCAGTGCTCTATTCACTGCACCACCTAGCTGCCCCAATGTGTGTTTCTTTTACACAAGTTATAAGGCTCATGACCTTGAAGTCTTTTAGCTTTGGGAACAATTCATCTTTTCAGATTGTACCAGAAACTCATATTTTTACAGGTCCTTCTTTCATAACTATATGGTAGCTAGATGGCGCGGTGGATAGAGTACTTGGCCTGGATTCAGGAAGACTGGAGTTAAAATTTGACCTCAGATACTTACTAGTTGTGTGACCCTGGGAAAGTCACTTAATCCAATTTGCCTCAGTTTCCTGATCTGTAAAATTAACTGGAGAAGGAAATGGTAAAGCACTCCTGTATCGTTGAGAAGAAAACCTGAAATTATGTCACAAAAGTTAGGCAATGAGAGAAATGACTGAATAACAACTTTGATAACTATGTGCCAGGCGCTGTGTTAAGCAATAATGAGACAAAGACAAAAGTAAAACTGAATCTGCCTTCAAGAAGCTTATATTTGAATGGAGGTATGCACATGTACATTATATAAGCTTACACAATAAATATAAAATGATTAGCAGTTGGAGGGAATCAGGAAAGGCTTCAGGTAGAAGATGGTGCTTGGACTGAATTTGAGGAAGACCAGGGATTGCAAGAAACAAAGATTAGGAGGTAGTGAATTCTGGGCATGGGTGAAATAACCACTACAAAGACAAGGAGAAAAGAGATAAAGTACACGGTGTGAAGAACAGCAAGAAGGCCAGAATGGCTGAAATGGAAGGATAGGAGAACCCCAGGTTGTGAAGAGCTTTAGATGTCAGGAATAGTAATTTCCATTTTATTCTAGAGGGAATAAGGAGCCACTAGAGTTTGTTGAGTAGAGGAGTGAAATAGTCAGATCTGTGCTTAATGAAAATAGACTTGCTAGCTATGTGGATAATAGATTGGAGTGGGGGAAAAACTTGAGGTAGAGAGAGCATTTAGAAGGCAATTGCAATCCATGCCTGAACTAGATTTGTGGCTATTTGAGTACAGAGAAGGAGACTTAGACAAGAGATGCTGAACAGATAGGAATGATAACATTTGACAACTTATTGGATACATTGGGTGACTAAGAATGAAGAGTCAAGGATAACACCAAGGTTGCAAACCTGTGTGATGAGAACAATGATACCCTTGGCAGCAAAAAAGATTATTGAAGAAGGGGTAGGTTTGGGGAAAATGATAATAAGTTCTGTCTGGGACAAAGTGAATTTGAAATGCCAAAGGGATATCTAGTTTAAAATGTCCAATAGGCAGCTGGAGAAGCAGGATTGGATTGGAACTCAAAAGAGATGCTAGGGCTGGAGATACAGTATATAGATGATAATTGAACCCACTGGAGCTACTGAGGTCACCAAGGAAGGCAGGAGAAAGAAAAGAAAAGGACTAGTCAAGAGCCTTAGGAGATACCCACAGTTATTGGGGATGACATGGATAACAGTTTCAGCAAAGAAGATTCAGAAGGAGTGGTTAGATAGGTGCGAGGAAATCTAGGAAAGAATGTGTCATAAAAACCCAGAGAAAAGAGAGTGTTCGGGGGTGGGGAGTGTGGTTAGCAGTGTTAAATACTGCAAGATAGTCATAAAGACTGAAAACCTCCATAAAATCATGAAACCATCTTGAAAATAAGTAGCAACAAGAGAAAAAGAAAGTACCCAGTAAAAGTGAAACCAAAGAAGGCTTGCATCTGTCTTTCAACTTCACACATTTTTCTAACTATAGAATACATAGAAATCATGGGCACCCCTACTTTCATATGGTAAGGATGTGTTAGAAGTATTTCTTTGTTCTATTCTAGCTCTTTCTGTTCCACTTAGGATTTGCAATCCCTTCCTTCCTTCCTTCCTTCCTTCCTTCCTTCCTTCCTTCCTTCCTTCCTTCCTTCCTTCCTTCCTCCCTTCCTTCTGTGCAGTGATGGAAAGTGAAGTGAGTAGAACCAGGAGATACACAATATCAGCAACATTGTACGATAATCAATTATAATTGACTTAGCTCTTTTCAGCAACACAATGATTTAAGACAAGTCCAAAAGAATTATGATGGAAAACGCTATCCACATCCAGAGAAAGAACTGATAAAGTTTGAATACAGATCAAAGAATACTATCTTTACTTTTTTCATGTTTTTTTTTCCCTCTTTTTTCTTTCACAACATGACTAATATGGAAATGTTTTACATGATTGCACATATATAACCTCTATCAAATTGCTTGCCATCTTAGGGAGGGGGGAGGGCAGAGAGGGCAGGAGAAAATTTGGAACTCAAAATTTAATATAAAATGAATGTTAAATTAATTTTAAAAAAGAATCTTTCAATCCAAAGAAATTGAGCATTTGAAATACTCTCTAGAATTGAAGTTTTGTGTCCATATCCACAATGACAATATTTTTCCCTAACCAAATGCTGCTAGAGAATTTCTATTTCTCTGAGATTTCATCAAAATGTCTTTGCCATCTCCATGGTTTGCCCCTGGATGCTTGCACTCTTTTAACTTTAAGATAGGTCATTTGGGGTCAACGTGGATGCTATTTTCCAAGTTTTCTTTGGGCAGAAGTTTCATTTAAAACAGTTAATCCAAGATCCCAAAATACAGTCAGATAAATAGATAGGTGGGATTTTGCTGACTGGTTTAGCATCAGCACAGCTGAGACAGCCTGATGAATAGAAGATCGGATCAACTCTTTCAGCCATGACCCCTGCTCCCCTATATCTTTGCAGAGACCCTCAGATAGCAGGAGTTAATGAGACAATATCCAGGGTTTGAGGAAAGATGACAATGGGGCCTTCCCTGCCTGTTGCCTGTGTGAAGTTATTTTTAACTGCTCAAAGAACAGTCAGGAAAAGACCGTTGGAGAAATTATTTCAGTGTGCTTGACCAAGGCAGGTGATATTTAATTTAGCTTCAGAGAAATTTAGAGAAAGGCTGATGTGACCCAGAAGTTAGTCCTTTGTTGGAAGAATAAGAAACTAAGGAGACAGTATAAACAGAAAACCTACCAGTACCTGGTAATTAAGGCTGTGGAAGTTATTAACTGTATGCTTAAAGAATGTTGTAGTGCCTCTAACCTTTAAATTCTTTTTTTAAAATGAGGCTCACACACATATTTTAACCAAATTTAGTATGTAAAACAATATTATTATAAGGTGCAACAATGATAAATAACAACACCAGCAATAATAATAATACCTCACACTTAGCAAGAGGGTGATAGAGTTAGCTTCTAGCTAACCTATGGAGATTGTTAAATTTTCAGTGACCATTTGTACCTTGGAAATAAGAAAATGGTGCAAATCAGGGCTTGAATGATTATTTTGTTGATTATCTCTAGACTTAACAAAGTGATGGAGAAAATATTAATAATGCAGATTAAACTTAAAATACATGCACATTTTCAGAAAGCTGGTTGTTAAACATTTACTAGCAAGCCACTGTTTACTTGGTACTTCATAGATTATTTCATTTAAACTCACTATAAACCTTTCACTTCTTTATTTCCTTCTTTTTTCTTTCCTTCTTCCTTCCTTCATTCCTTCCTTTCTCTCTCTCTTTCTTTCTTCCTTTCTTCCTTCCTTCCCTACTTCCTTCCTTCCTTCTCCTTTCTTTCTTTCTTTCTTTCTTTCTTTCTTTCTTTCTTTCTTTCTTTCTTTCTTTCTTTCTTTCTTTCTTTCTTTCTCCTTCCTTCCTTCCTTTGTTTCTCTTCCTTCCTTTCCTTCTTTTTTCCTTATTTCCTTCTTTTTTCCTTTCTTCCTTCCTAAACTGAGATAATCACAGGATCATTGATTTAAGGTTGAAAAGGATTTTAGAGGTCATCTAGTTCGACTCTCTCATTTTACAGACATGGAAAATGAGGCCTAAAGAAGTTATTGAGTAGTATCAGAACCAGCATTTGAACCTAGGTCCTCTGAGTCCAAAATCAGAACTCTTTCCTCTGTAAACTGGTTGCATAGAATTTAAGTAGATTGTCCCGAGTCACCTGATTTGGTAACTGACAAAGCTGTGATGCAACCCTAGTTCTTTTGATATTAATTATCCAGTTTGTTATGACACAGTCTTCCACTGGAAGAATGTGTTTTACTGAAGGTCTGCTTCAAATCGCTTTAAAGGGCTCAGTTATCAAAATGTCTAATGATCCTCAACACCAGGCAGACACATAGCATGAAATATGAAGGACAGTGGTAAAGCCAGAGTTTGGAGTAGAATGGAACATGCTCAGTGTTCTGAGATTATTGCTTCTTTGGTTTCTGTGGTTTGCATACTTAACAAATCTTGTCTGAACAATGGTTAGTGTAAGCTCTAGAAGGACAAAAAAAGAAACAGGTTATTGATCTGTTCATTATCAATAAGGTTGTATGCTAAGTGGCTGGAAAAAAAAAACAGGATTGCATATTTGAAAAGCTATCATGGGAATGAGAGATTAATCTTTTTCTGCCTGATTCCAGAGGCCAGAACATGGACCAATGTGTAGGAGGTACAGGGAAGCAGAATTTGTCCCGTCAACTTTACCATTAGCTCTATGACTTCTAGCTGAAACCTTCTATATGGGCTGTTACCCCCTATTTGAATGGGAACTCCTTGAGAAAATGGACTTGATTTTTCTTGGTTTTCCTAACTTAGCACAGTCCTTTGCACAGAGTAAATGCTACATAAATGTTTTTTGTTCTCCCATTGTAAGGACAAACATTCTACCTGACCTATCCCAAATGGAACAGGCTACTTTGGGATATGGTCATTTCCCTATCACTAGTCATTGTCATAGGCTGAATGACCACTTGTTCTGCACTCTATAAACTCCATGAGGTCAAGGTCAATGTCTTAGTTGTCATCTCTCAGGACTGTATTCTGTATTCTGTATATCTGTATTCTGTACACAATAGGTGTTTATTAGGTGCCAACCCAGAGGTGAGTTTTTTCCTTAGGCAGGACCAGTCCACCAATCTTCAAACCATGTCATCCTTTCTCAACCTATCCAATTCCAGTTCCCCAATATGTATTGTTTTCCCTATTAGAATGTAAGTCCCTTGAAGGCATGACTTTGTCTTGCTTGATTCTATTTGTATCGCTAGTGTTTAGTACAATACCTGGAACACAGTAAACACGTGAAGGCCTTTTTTCACTCATTTGTATTTATCATTGAATAGTTGCTGAGAGAATGGATGAATGAATGGATTCAAACTTCAGATAGGTGTCGACTTTAGTGACTTTTGTGTCCCCTTCTTACCAAATAATCTATAATTTCAAGAACACACTTCTAAGTGCCAGGGACCTATTTTCTTTTTTTTTTTTTAAACAAATGCTTTATTAACTTCTGGTTTACATCATTTATTTCCATCAGATTTTGAGTTACAATTTTTCCCCCATTTTTCTCCTACCCACCACTCCAGAATAGCAGTCCCACAATATATCCCCTCATCCAATCTGCTCTCTCCCATATCTTCTCCCATACCCCCTTCGACTTTACCATTAGGGCGAGGTGAATTTCTGTGCCCCAATACCTGCACATCTTATCTCCCAATTACATGCAAAAGAGTATTAATAATAGTATTTATATATATTTGAAACATTTAATTTTAAAACTTCGAAATTCAGATCCATACCCTTCCTCCCTTGTCACCATTCCCTCTGGGAAGATAAGTAATTCAGTATGTGTTGTACATGTATAGCTATGCAGAACATTACCATAGTAGATATATTGTAAAAGGCTGCTTATAATTCCCTCCCACCCATCCCACCCCCCACCTGGTCCATTCCCTACTTTGATCCTGTCTGTCCCTCTTTGATAGTGGGTAGTTCCAACCTCCCCTCCCCCGAGAATGCCCTCCCCTCCATCATCCCCTCTCTTATCCCCCTTTCCCCTACTCTCCAGCAGGGTGAGATATCCCATTTATCCCATTTAGTATGTATGTCATTCTCTGCCTGAGCCAAATTCAATGAGAATATGGTTTTGCCTTTTTGCCTTCCTCTTCTTCCCCTCTCCTGCAACCACTTCCCCTTGTTTCTTCTACATGAGATAGTTTACCCTACCCTGTCTCTCCCTATCTCCTCTTGCCACTTTCCTTCCTCCCCTCATAACTTCACCCCTTATGTATGATCCTTTCCCACCAAATTCAACCTGTGCCCTCTATCCATGTATACCTGTAAACATATATACACACATTCACATATGTATTCATATGCCCATATACCCTTCTTCAATTATTTTCATACTGAGAAAGGTTTCATCAGTCACAGTTATTGTTTTTCCATGTAGAAATGTAAATAGTTCAACTTTGATAAGTTCCTTTTGATTTCTTTTCCCTGATTACCTTCTCAGGCATCTCTTGCTTCTTGCTTCTGGATGTCAAATTTTCTATTCAACTCTGGTTTTTTCCTCAAGAATGCTTGAAAGTCCTCTATTCCACTGAATGACCATATTTTCCCCTGAAACAAAATACTCAGTTTTGCTGTGTAGGTGATTCTTGGTTTTAATCCTAGCTCTTTTGGCCTCTGGAATATCATATTCCATGACCTTCAATCCCTCAGTGTAGAAGCTGCCAGGTCCTGTGCCATTCTGATTGTGTTTCCACAATATTGAAATTGTTTCTTCCTGGCTGCTTTTATTACTTTCTCCTTGATCTGGGAATTCTTGAACCTGGCTATAATATTCCTAGGAGGTTTTTTGGGGGATCTTTTTCAGGAGGTGATCTGTGGAGTCTTTCAACCTCCATTTTCCCCTCTGGGTCTAAAACATCAGGGCAATTTTCCTTGAGAATTTCTTGAAGGGTGATTTCTAGGTTCTATCTCTGATCATGACTTTCAGGTAGTCCAATAATTTTTAAATTGTCTCTCCTGGATCTATTTTCCAGGTCAGTGGTTTTTCCCATGAGATATTTCACATTGCCTTCTATTCTTTCATTTGTTTGGATCTGTTTAACAGCATCTTGATTTCTCATAAAGTCATTGGCTTCCATTTGCTCCAGTCTAACTCTGAAGGAATGAATCTCCTCAGTGAGCTTTTGGGATTCTTTTTCCATCTGGCAAATTTGACTTTTTAAGGCATTCTTCTCCTCATTGCCCTTTTGGGCCTCCTTTGCCATTTGAGTTAGTCTATTTTTGAAGGTGTTGTTTTCCACGGTTAGGCTGTTCATACTTTTCCTGCATCCTTCTCATTTCTCTTTCCAATTTTTCCTCCACTTCTCTTATTTGATTTTTAAAATCCTTCTTAAGGCCCTCTATGGCCCGCTCACATTTTCCTTTGTGGCTTTTGGAGCAGGATTTCTGACCTCATAGTCCCCCTCCTGTTCCATGCTTCGATCCTCTTTGCCCCCCAAATTAGAGTCTAATGTTGCATTTTTCTGTTTATTTTGTTTCCTTTGCCTAGGCATGTTGCCACTTAATTACTTGACTTTTGGGCTTGTTGCCACAGTAGGACTCTGCCACCAGCCAGGGGAACTACTGTCCCGAATGTTGGGGTCTTCACAACTTCTGGTTCTGGCAAGTTGGATACTCACCCCCAGACCTCCCCCCAGATCACAACCCAGATCCAAGCAGGTTAAAGCAAGAGCGATTAACCCTCAAGACTGATCACTGGATCTCCCTACAGTTCGCAGGTCAGGAGCTGAAGCTGCCACCGAAGCTGCAAAGTGGCGAGTGTCTCCTCAGTAGCTTCTAGCCCCGAGGGGAGGAAGCTGACGAGTTCCCCAAATTCTGGTCCCAAAGTCCATAGGGCACTAACCTCTGACTTTGTCTTAGGCATGTCTGTGTTGATAATTCTGGAATCACCACAGCTGCTTTTGTTCTGGGGTCCCTCTGGCCGGCTGCTGGCCCAGCTGCCCTGGAGCTAAAACCGTGGCTCATGTAGACCTGGGCTCAGCTCTCCTCTCGCTGGGCTTTGGGCTCCCAGAGTGCTGCACTGGCCTTCCCTGCAGGGCTGCTGGGCTGTCCTCAGTGGGAGGTTAGCTTCTCTGTGTCGTTCTGTGGGTGCTAGGTCTCCAGAAGTTGTTCAGAGTCCCCTTTTACATGGTTTTGAAGTGGTCTGGGGGGAGAGCACCTTGGAATTGCTGTTTCTACTCTGCCATCTTGGCTCTGCTCCCCCCCCCCCCCCCACGGACCTATTTTCTAAGGTCTTTTTGTCAAGATCCAGCGATAGACATAGTATTTGAGCTTTTAAAATTTAAGACTAATTTTAAGACAACATTCCTTGGAAGAAAAATATCTCTCTAGATTTTATTGCTCTAAGCTGAACTTGACAAGCTTTCATAATACTAAAGAGTTGACCATCAACTTGTTCAATTTAAGAAGAGAAATGAAAAAAAAAGTTTTGGAAAAAACAAAGAAAATCATCTTTAGCATGAAAATTCCTGTTAAGTGAACAAAGCCAAACATTTAGGGCAAAAACTCAAAAACATTTGACAGGCCAAATGAAACTTGGTGCATTCATATACATATATATATATACATACATGTATGTACATAAAATATATATTTATATACATATATATACATATATGCAAATATATATATATATATATATATATATATATATATATATATATATATATATATATATATATATATATATATATATATACACACACATATATATGACTTGCCCAGGGTCACACACCTAGTTTTTTTGTGTGTGTTTTAAGTGTCTGAGGCCGGATTTGGACTCAGGTACTCCTGACTCCAGAGCTGGTGCTCTATTCACTGTGCCACCTAGCCACCCCCATGCATTATAGTTTTGATGCTGAGAACAGATAGTCTTGAAAATTGTGGGCAAGGGGATAGTATATATGAATGAAATCTGACACAGTCAGAAAGAAATGCAGGTACACATTACTTTTGGTAAATAATACCCAAATAAATGCTTTAAAGGGTGGTTATTAATAATGCTCCACATATTTTTTTTTCAAGTAGTTTCCCTGACTGGCCAGATGTTCCATTCCCAGTGTTGCCCATCTTTTCTGGCCTGGTCCTGACTCCTCATAGCTTAGGTGACATATTGGGACAAAATGAGACTCATTAGTCATTCAATAAGTCAACAAAAGAGTTAAAGACCTAACTATAGAAGGAGATCAAGGGAAGGATAATCAACAAGGATAGGCACTGAGGACTTCTCAAGTTGATGCAGGTGAGTGGAGCTTCCTTGGCTGAATTATCAAATTGCAATCAGCCAGCTAAGTGCTAGTGTCCCTGGAACCCCTCAATGTTGGCTTAGTACTCAGGTGAAGAGGAAGTAATGTCAACAGCCTGAACCTTCAGTCTCTTGAAAGAATCAAGTGTTGAGTAATGTCTCAATCCCTTTTAAGGAAAGAACTGACTTAATTTGCATGGGGGGAGGGTTTAAGATATTTCTTCTACAACATCATCCATAAGGAGATTCTGAGAGATCTAGGATACAGAAGCTACTATTGCCCTGAAGAGAAAGCATAGGGCCCAGGATGCCCAAAGTAGTGCTAGCAGATATGATGTTAGAGTAAGTATTCTTATTAACAATAATGCTGACCTGCATAGGTGGAGGGGGTTCCCCATCAAGGAATTACCTATATCAATGAAATTATAGATTCAGTCCCTATCTCTAATAATAGTAATAGGAACAGTAGTACTAAAAGGCAATAGTAATTGCAGCAAGGATAATGGTCAGGAAAGAGAAAACCCCTCTCTCTCAATCTTGCTGCAACTTAGTATGGAAATTCAAGGGAGAGAAAGACTTGGAAAAAGTTTTAAAAAGAACAGAGTTATTTCATACTTCACCATGATAGACAAAATCGGGGTGGGGGGGGAAGAGAAATTCTTTTGACAGTTTATCCCCTTACTCTCAGTGTTTCATTATTAGGATGTAGCCCCTGTCATTGGGGATCAGTCAGAGCTGACTGGGTCTTTTCATCAAGGGACCAGGGTGCATGTCTTTTAGCAAAGGGCTAGGGAGCATGGCTAGATCCCTAGGAAGTGTATCTTCAGACATTAGGTTTTTTTTAATGAATCCAACAGATTGCTTTTAAGAGCACCAGTCTCCTAATTACCTCTGCTGCATAATAATGATAACAGCAACAATTAAATAGCGCTTTCAAATGCATTGTTTCATTTCTTGCTTTTATCATCTTTGCCAAACTGGCAGATGTGAAATGGAGCATCAGATTTGCTTCAATTTGCATATTATTATAGTTGTTAATACCTTGCAATCAAAGGAAGAAATCCAAGTTATCAACAGTCTTAAGAAAAATGTTCCAAATAACTAATAATTAGAAAAATGAAAAATTAAAGTAACTCTGAGGTTCTACCTCAAACTCATCAGGTTGGCAAAAATTCCTATCTTAGGAACATGATGTATGTTGGAAGGGCTGTGGGAAAGCAGTCATACTTATGCATTGTTAGTGGACTGGTTTAGCCATTCTGGAAAGCAACTTGAAACTGTCCTGCAAAGTTATTAAACAGCACATACTCTTTGACTCAGGTATACCACTAGTAACCCTATATCACAAATAGATTAAAGAAAGAAGAAAATATTACATATATATGCGTATATGTATACATAGATATACACACAGACATATAAATTTCTTTTGTGGTAGCCCCCAAACAGGGAATTAATGGGGTGCTCACCTTTTGAGGAATGGATAAGCAATGGCAGCTAGGTAGTGCAGTGGACGGAGTACTGAGCTTGGAAGCAGGAAGACTCATCTTCATGAGTGCATATCTGGCCTCAGACACTCACTAACTGTGTGACCCAGGCAAGTCACTTAGCCCTGTTTGCCCCAGTTTCTCCGTCTACCAAATGAGTTAGAGAAGGAAATGGCAAACTACTCTAGTATTTCTGCCAAGAAAACCCCAAATAGGATCACAAAGAATCAGACCTGATTGAACACACACACACACACACACACACACACACACACACACACACACACACACACACAGAGAGAGTAAGTAGCACACATAGGATTTCAAACTCTCTGACTCCAGTTAAGTGGCAAAGTAGAGGCAGCACCTGACTTGGAATCAGGAAAATTTATCTCCCTGAATTCAAATTCAGCCTCAGACACTTACTAGCTGGGTGATCCTGTCCAAGTCACTTAACCCTATTTGTCTCAGTTTCCTCATCTGTAAAATTAGCTGGAGAAGCAAATGGCAAACCACTCTAGTATCTTTGCCAAGAAAACTCAGTTGTGAAGCATTAAATATGACTGAAACAATTGAACAACAACAAGAAGCAGCAGCAATCTGTGGTATATGAATGTATTGTGCTAAAAGAAATGATAAAATAGACAGTTTCAGAGGAAAGTGGGAAGACTTCTTTGAATTAATGCAAGGTGATATGAGCAGTAAGGAAGAAAGGAAACAAACATTTATTAAGTATATACAATGTTCCAGACTCTGTGCTAAGTGCTTTATACATATTATTTTATTTTGGTTCTTAAAACAGCCTCGGGAGGTAGATGCTATTATTATCTCCACTTTATCATTGAAAAACTGAGGCAGAGAGAAATTAATTGACTTTTCTAAGGTCACACAGCTAGTAAGTGTCTGGAGGAGGATTTGAATTCAGGTCCTCCTGATTCCAAGTCAAGTTCTCTATCTACTGACTGTGCTGCTTACCCACATCCAGCAAAATGAAAAGAACAATTTCTACAATGACAGTAACATTACAGAGGAAAAACAACTGTAAAATGAGCTGCAGAAGGAAATGGCAAACCACTCTTGTATCTTTGTCAACAAAACCCCAGATAGGGTCACAAAGAGTCTAACATGCCTGAAACATGACTGAACAAATACATATTCACGGTGGAGCCAAGATGGTGGATAGGAAGCAGTAACTTCGCTAAGCTCCTCCATCAATAAACCTTAAAAAGTGAATCTGAATGGATTCTGGAGGGACAAAAATCCACTTGGAGATGGAGCGTGGCAGAATCCAGCTCAGGAAATTGCCCAGTGTGTCCAGACAGGACGAGCGCAGAGCATGTGGGGTCTGCAGTTCAGACTTAAGAGCAGACAAGCAGACTACACCAGAGAGAGAAGAAGCCCCAGCCTGTAGACTTACCAAGGGACAAATCCCAGTCATCTCGCCTTCATCTCACGAGGGGACAGGAGGAATCATTGGAGCCAGGTAGGAGAGTCAGGTCCCCAGTGAAGACAGCAGCTTCTCCTGCAGTGTTCTGTCCCCAGCCTGGAAGTTTAGAAACTGCCTGCCTGTATAATGCAGGGGCTAGAATGGCAAAGTAAATTCTCCAATCCTCCCATCCCTCCTTCACGAAGTAGAAAACCCAAAAATAACTCTCCCACCCAGATTGAAATCCCTAGTTAATGGAAATAGCCTCTGGCTTGGGAGTCTCCAAGAAGGGGTGTAACTGAGACAGCCAGAAGTCTGAAGAGAAGAGAGGGAGGGGCCCCAACAAGCCCCACCTCACTTCACCAACAAAAGCCTGCTTATAGCCCAGGGGTATAGAGGCAGAAATCTGAAGTGGTCAGATCAATTCACTTCCACAGACTACTCAGTGTGCATCTACATTCCTCTCTGACATTCCTGCATTAGCCACAAACTAGACACTCAGAGGCTACAGCATTCAAAGTCAATGACCAGGCCCTTAGCTCATAGCCTGAGAAATTAAGAAATAGGAAATCACAATGGGAAGGAAGGAAGCTAAGAAGGAGAAGGGGAAGGTAATAAAATCGATCCGAGCTTACTATGTAGGTCAAGAACAAACAAATACACAGGACAATCTGGAATCTCTACCCACACCTGAGACCACTGAAGGAAATATGAACTGGTCTCAAGCCCAAATAGCATTCTTGGAGGAGCTTAAGAAAGATTTTAAAGACCAAATAAGGGAGGCAGTGACCAACTTGGAAAAAAATCTCAGTGAAATAATTGGAGAAAATACCTCCCTAAAAAAGGACCTTCAAAAACTAACTGAAGACTATAATTCGCTAAAAATTAGAATGGGGGGGGGCGGAGCCAAGATGGCATAGTAGAAACAGTGCGTCCAAGCCACTCTTCCCCCAGATCACCTCCAAACTATGTAAAAGGGGACTCTGAACAACTTCTGGAGCCCCAGCACCCACAGAACGACACAGAGAAGCTAACCTCCCGCTGAGGACAGCCCAGCAGCCCTGCAGGGAAGGCCAGTGCAGCGCTCTGGGAGCCGGCAGCTCAGTACGCAGTGTGCGGGGAGCCGAGTACAGGTCCACCTGAGTTGCGGTTTTAGCCCCAAGGCGGCCAGGCCAGCAGCCGGCTGGAGGGACCCCAGAACACCAGCAGCTGTGGCGATTCCAGAATTATCAACATAGACATGCCTAGGACAAAGTGAGAGGTTAGTGCCCTATGGACTTTGGGACCAGTATTTGGGGAACGCATTGGCATCCTCCCCTGGGGGCTAGAAGCCACTGAGGAGACATGCTATTTTGTAGTTTTCAGAGGCAGCTCCAGCTCCTGGACTGCGAACTGTAGGGAGATCCAGTGATCAGTCTTGGGGGGTAATCGCTCTTGCTTTAACCTCCCTGGATCTGGATTGTGATCTGGGGTGGACGTTGTGGGTGGGTTTCCAGCTTGCCAGAAACGGAAGTTGTCCCCCCCACATGTTCGGGACGAAAGTTCCCCTGTCTGGCTGCAAAGCCATAGTGTGGCAACAAGCCCAAAAGTCAAGTAATTAAGTGGCAGCATGCCAAGGCGAAGGAAACAAATTACAAAGAAAAATGTAACCTTAGACTCCTACTTTGGGGGCAAAGAGGATTGAAGCATAGAACAGGAGGAGGGCTGTGAGGTCAGAAATCCTGCTCCAAAAGCCCCAAAGGAAAACATGAGCGGGTTACAGGCCATAGAGGACCTTAAGAAGGACTTTACAAATCAAATAAGAGAAGTGGAGGAAAAATTGGTAAGAGTAAGAAGGTAAGAAGGATGCAGGAAAAGTATGAAATGAGGGTCAACACCCTGACTAAGGAAAACAACACCCAATTGTATGCACATAAATATGACAATCTTAGTGAAATGGATGAATATTTACAAAATTACAAGTTGCCCAGATTAACTGAAGAGGAAGTGAATTACCTAAATAACCCCATCTCAGAAAAATAAATCAAACAATCCATCAGGTGGTGCCGTGAATAGAGCACCTGTCCTGGAGTTAGGAGGACCTGAGTTCAAATACGGCCTCAGACACTTAATACAAAAACGAGCCATGTATCTTTGGGCAAGTCAGTTAACCCCAATTGGCCTCTAAAAAGCAAAAAAAATGAAAAAAAGAAAAAGATTACCAGGATCACTTTGATCCCTACACTTATAGCAGGTAAGTCACATATTCTTCCATAACCCATTTAACTAGAGTGAAATCAGGCATTTCTGATGTGCCTCAGTCATGGTTCTGAGCACATTTATAAAGTGGTCCAAAAATAATAAATAATTTTATTTGAGTACACATAAAAGGTCTACTCCTGAAAAAAATTATGGGGTATGTGAAAATGTTGTGCCCATCAAAAGTACAATGTGCTCACAGAATCACATATCCATTTGGAGTTTCTAGTGGTTTATGAAAGAGAAGATATAAATCAAATTTGAGCCATGGTCTTCCAGTTTTCCCAGAAATTTTTATCAAAGACTTTTTCTGATGATGTTTTATACTGTAATTTGTTATCTGGTACTACTAGACTCTCTACATTTTCTTTTTTTCCCCAAATGCTTTATTAGCTTCTGGTTTACATCATTCATTTCCCCCAGATTTTGAGTTACAATTTTCCCCATTTTTCCCCTACCCACCACCCCAGAATAGCAGTCCCACAGGATATCCCCTCATCCAATCTGCTCTCTGCCATATCTTCTCCCATACCTCTTTCGACTTTTTCATTAGGGCAAGGTAACTCTCTGTTCCCCAATGCCTGCACATCTCATCTCCCAGTTACATGGAAAATAGTATTAATAATAATATTTATATATATTTGAAACATTTAATTTTAAAACTTCAAACCCCAGATCCATTCCCTTCGTCCCTTGTCACCCACTCTCGCTGGGAAGATAAGCAATTCAGTATATGTTGTACATGTATAGCTATGCAAACCATTACCCTAGTAGATATATTGTAAAAGAATGACTATATTTCCCTCGCACCCATCCCACCCCCCCCCCCCCAACCTGGTCCATTCCCTACTTTGATCCTTGCCCTCTTCAAAAGTGGGTACCTCGAACCTCCCCCCAGCATGCCCTCCCCTCCATCCTTCCCCCTCTCCCCCCCCTACTCTTCTGCAGGGTGAGATATCCCATTTAGTATATATGTCATTCTTTCCCTGAGCCAAACTCAATGAGAACATGGTTTTGCCTTTTTGCCCTCCTGTTCTTCCCCTCCCCTGAGACTACTTCCACTTGCCTCTTCTATATGAGATGGTTTACCCTACCTTGTCTCTCCCCATCTCCTCTTGCCACATTCCTTTCTCAGCTCTTAACTTCACACCTTACGTATCATCCCTTCACAGCAAATTCGACCTGTGCCCTCTATTCATGTATACCTGTAAACATATATACACACATTCACATATGTATTTATATGTCCGTATCCCCTTCTTCAATTATTTTCATACTGAGAACGGTTTCATCAGTCATAGTTATTGTTTTTCCATGTAGGAATGTAAATATTTCCACTTTTATAAGTTCCTTTTGATTTCTTTTCCTTGTTTACCTTCTCAAGTATCTCTTGCTTCCTGTGTCTGAATGTCAAATTTTCTATTCAACTCTGTTTTTTTTCCTCAAGAGTGCTTGAAAGTCCTCTATTCCACTGAATGACCATATTTTCCCCTAAAACAAGATACTCAGTTTTGCTGGGTAGGTGATTCTTGGTTTTAATCCCAGGTCCTTTGCCCTCTGGAATATCATATTCCATGCCCTTCCATCCCTCAGTGTAGAAGCTGCCAGGTCCTGGGCTATTCTGATTGTGTTTCCACAATATTGAAATTGTTTCTTCCTGGCTGCTTGTAGTATTTTCTCCTTGATCTGGGAGTTCTGGAACCTGGCTATAATATTCCTGGGAGTTTTCTTTTTGGGATATTTTTCAGGAGGTGATCTGTGGATTCTTTCAACCTCTATTTCCCCCACTGGGTCTAAAACATCAGGGCAATTTTCCTTGAGAATTTCTTGAAGGATGATTTCTAGGTTCTTTCTTTGATCATGGCTTTCAGGTAGTGCAATAATTTTTAAATTGTCTCTCCTGGATCTATTTTCCAGGTCAGTGGTTTTTCCCATGAGATATTTCACATTGCCTTCTATTCTTGCAATTGCTTGGATCTGTTTAATAGCATCTTGATTTCTCATAAAGTCACTAGCTTCCATTTGTTCCAGTATAATTCTGAAGGAATGAATCTCCTCAGTGAGCTTTTGAGATTCTTTTTCCATCTAGCAAATTCGACTTTTTAAGGCATTCTTCTCCTCATTGCCCTTTTGGGCCTCCTTTGCCATTTGAGCTAGTCTATTTTTTAAGGTGTTGTTTTCCTCAGTCAGGCTGTTGGCTCTCATTTCATACTTTTCCTGCATCCTTCTCATTTCTCTTCCCAATTTTTCCTCCACTTCTCTTATTTGGTTTTTAAGGTCCTTCTTAAGGTCCTCTATGGCCCGTAACCAGCTTGTATTTTCATTTGGGGCTTTTGGTGCAGGAGTTCTGACCTCAAAGTTCCATGCTTCGATCTTCTTTGCTCCCCAAATAGGAGTCAAATGTTGCATTTTTCTGTTTATTTTGTTTCCTTTGCCTAGGCATGTTGCCACTTAATTACTTGACTTTTGGGCTTGTTGCCACAGTAGGACTCTGCCACCAGACAGGGGAGCTACTGTCCCAAACTTTGGAGTCTTCTCAACTGCCAGAGGTATTAGTTGGGTGCCCTCCCTGAAGCCCCCATACACTCTGGCAAGCTGGACACACACCCCAAGACCTCCACCCCAGACTGCAATCCAGATCCAGGGAGGTTAAAGCAAGAGTGATTACCCCCAAGACTGATTGCTGGAACCCCCTACAGTCTGCAGGCCAGGAGCTGAAGCTGCAACTGAAGTTGCAAAATGGTGTCTGTGCCAAGTCTCCTCAGCCACTTCTAGCCCCCAGGGGAAGAAGCTGATGTGCTCCCAAATAGTTGTCTCAAAGTCCATAGGGCACTAACCTCTTACTTTGTGTTGGAAATTCTGGAAAAGCCACAGCTGCTGGTGTTCTGGGGTCTCTCCAGCTGGCTGCTGGCCTGGCCACCCTGGGGCTAAAACCTCCGACTCACATGGTCCTGGGCTGGGCTCCCAGAGTGCTGTGCTGTTGGCTCCCAGCATACTGCGTTGGCCATTCCCTGCCGGGCTGCTGGGCTGTCCTCAGTGGGAGGTTAGCTTCTCTGTGTCATTCTGTGGGTGCTGGAACTCCAGAGGTTTTCAGAGTCCCCCTTTTACATGATTTTGAAGTGTTGTGGGCTGGAGCACTGTGGAAGTGCTGTTTCTACCGATTCTACATTTTCACACTTTTCCATTATTTCCCTTGAAATTCTTGTCATTGTGCTTATAAAATAATACTTTGATTGCCATGGGCTGCTCAGTGTCCAGCACTTAGCATGATCCAGAGATGTGAATAAGAAATGACCAGGCCATGTGGGTAGTTCAAGGACGAACCATGAACTCCATTTATTGATTGCCGGGACAAGGTTTTTATAGAGCAATGAGACAAAGGAAGGGAAGGAAGGGATCTCAAATATTCTTATCATTATCTTAGTCTGTCATATCCTGGAAGTAGCATGGCAGTAAGGCCTTTTGTTCTCTAGGTGCCAGAAAGTCTTAGGAAAAGTCAGTTACCACCTTTCATATGCAGTCACATCACAAAGGATGCTCTTGAGAGCTGGCTTCAAGGCCTGAAGCCAAAGCCGTATCATCAGGTACATCTGCATAGAAACTGACCACCTAAGGATTCAAATATTTAGGTTTTGAACAATTAAAGTTTTGGGACAGAGCCTTAGATCTAGGCCTCAGGTACCTCTTAATGCAGCCACAGTCATAAACTGATACAGTTGAGAGCAGACTTCAAAGTTGAAGCGCAATCCTCAAAAGATATCACTTTTAGAGCTGGCCACCCAAAGATACCAGAGTGCAGAATCAGATAAAAGTCCTGGCTCAGGCCTCTTTGGCTCCCAGCATTTGATAGCTTGGTATTTTATGTATTCTATAATTATTTTGAATTGAGTTTAATTTTTTATCTCTTCTTGCTGGATTTTGTTAGTAATATATAGAAAGACCAATTTTTTTTTGTAGTTTATTTTATGTCCTGCTGCTTTATTGAAGATATTGATTTAATTATTTTTAGTTGAATCTCTGAAGTTCTCTAAGCCATATCTATCATCTACAAAAAGCAATAATTATGCTTTTTCTTTGCCACTGTTTATTCCCTCAGTTAAAAAAAACATTTTATTGTAATAGGTATAATTTCTGGAGCTGTGTCAAAGAATAATTGTGATGATAGACATCCTTGTTTTGCCCCGATCTGACTGTAAAGGCCCTTGGTGTTTCTCTATTACATTTAATACTACCCTTTTGATTTCAGATAGATATTGTTTACTAAATTAAGGAAAGGTATATTTTCCCTATGCTTTTTAATTAAAAACATAAGCAGATTTTGTATTTTGTCAAAAATCTTATTTTTATTGCATTTGTTATTAATGTGGTCTATTATGCTTACCATTTTCCTAATATTGAATCAGCTTTATATTGATGGTATTCAATACAACCTGGTCATAATGTGTACTCTTATAAATATATGTTGTCTTAGTCTCTTTGGTAGCATCTTATTAAATATTTTTGCATATGTAGGCATTATAGATAAGAATCTATATTTTCTTTTTCTGCTTTATTTCTTCTTGTTTTTGGTATGAGGATCATATCTTCCATAGAGGCTGACAAGATGTACTCTTTATTTTTGCTGACAAATTCTATAGTATTAGAATTTATTGGTTTTTGAAAGTTTGCTAAAATTTACCATCAGAAATCCATCTGTTATAGTGTTTAAAAATGTGAATTATTTTTTGCTTTTACTGGTTTCTTTTTTTGTGTCTGAATTTGTTTAAAATGTCCATTTTAAATTTTATTAATCTGTGTACTTTTCTCGGTAAATACTTAACTATTCCTTTCTTTGGGGGAGGGGCGTATAATTGAGCAAAACATTTTCTTTTTTTTTTTAAACAAATGCTTTATTAACTTCTGTTTTACATCATTCATTTCCGCCAGATTTTGAGTTACAATCATTTTCCCCCCATTATTCCCCTACCCAACCTCCAAGAATAGTAATCCCACAAGATATCGCTTCCTCCAATCTGCTCTCTCCCATACCTTTTCCCATACCCCCATCGACTTTTCCATTAGAGGAAGGTGAGTCTTTGCATCCCAATGCCTGCACATCTTATCTCCCTATTACAAGCAAAAGAGTATTAATAATAGTATTTATATATACTTGAAACATTTAATGTTACGACCTCGAATTTCAGATCCATTTCCTTCCTCCCTTGTCACCCATTCCTTCTTGGGAGATAAGTAATTCAGTATATGTTGTACATGTCTAGCTATGCAAAACATTATCATAGTAGATATATTGTACAAGGCTGCTTATAATTCCTCCCACTCATCCCACCCCCCACCTGGTCCATTCCCTACATGATCCTGTCCCTCTTCTATAGTGGGTACTTCCAACCTCCCCTCACCCCAAGGATGCCCTCCCATCCATCATCCCTCCTCTCATCCCTCTTCCCCCTATCCTGCTGCAGGTTGAGATATCCCATTTAGTATGTATGTCATTTTCTCCCTGAACCAAATTCAGTGTCAATGTGGTTTTGCCTTTTTAGCCTTCCTTATTCTCCCCCTCCTTTGCAACCACTTCCCCTTGCTTCTTCTACATGGGATAGTTTACCCTACCCTGTCTCTCCCCATTTCCTCTTGCCACTTTCCTCTCTTCACCTCATAATTTCATCCCTTGAGTATTCTCCCTTCTCAACAAATTCAACCTATGCCCTCTATCCATATATAACTGTAACCATATACACACACATTCACATATGTATTCATATGACCACACCCCCTTCTTCCATTATTTTCATGGTGAGAAAGATATCATCACTCACAGTTATTGTTTTTCCATATAGGAATGCAAATAGTTCAACTTTGATAAGTTCCTTTTGATTTCTTTTCCCTGATTACCTTCTCAGGCATCTCTTGCTTCTTGTGTCTGGATGTCAAATTTTCTATTCAATTCTGGTTTTTTCCTCAAGAATGCTTTGAAAGTCCTCTATTCCACTGAATGACCATATTTTCCCCTGAAACAAAATACTCAGTTTTGCTGGGTAGGTGACCCTTGGGTTCATTCCCAGCTCTTTTGCCCTCTGGAATATCTTATTCCATGCCCTTTGATCCCTCAGTGTAGAAGCTGCCAGGTCCTGGGCTATTCTGATTGTGTTTCCACAATATTGAAATTGTTTCTTCCTGGCTGCTTGTAGTATTTTCTCCTTGATCTGGGGATTCTGGAACCTGGCTATAATATTCCTGGGAGTTTTCTTTTGGGATCTTTTTCAGGAGGTGATCTGTGGATTCTTTCAACCTCTATTTTGCCCTCTGGATCTAAAACATCAGGGCAGTTTTCCTTGAGAATTTCTTGAAGGGTGATTTCTAGGTTCTTTCCTTGATCATGGCTTTCAGGTAGTCCAATAATTTTTAAATTGTCTCTCCTGGATCTATTTTCCAGGTCAGTGGTTTTTCCCATGAGATACTTCACATTGCCTTCTAATCTTTCATTTGTTTGTATCTGCTTAACAGCATCTTGATTTCTCATAAAGTCACTAGCTTCCATTTGCTCCAGTCTAACTCTGAAGGAATGAATCTCCTCAGTGAACTTTTGAGATTCTTTTTCCATCTGGCAAATTCGACTTTTTAAGGCATTCTTCTCCTCATTGCCCTTTTGGGCCTCCTTTGCCATTTGAGCTAGTCTATTTTTTAAGGTGTTGTTTTCCTCAGTCAGGCTGTTGACCTCATTTCATACTTTTCCTGCATCCTTCTCATTTCTCTTTCTAATTTTTCCTCCACTTCTCTTATTTGATTTTTAAAGTCCTTCTTAAGGTCCTCTATGGCCTGCAACCTGCCCATGTTTTCCCCTGGGGCTTTTGGAGCAGGACTTCTGACCTCACAGTCCTTTTCCCGCTCTATGCCCCCAAAATAGGAGTCTAGGGCTGCATTTTTCTGTTTCCTTTGCCTTGGCATGTTGCCACTTAATTACTTGACTTTTGGGCTTGTTGCCACACTATGGCTTTAAGGCCAGATAGAGGAATTTTCGTCCCGAACGTGTGGGGGGCAACTTCCGTTTCTGGCAAGCTGTAAACCCACCCACAACTTCCACCCTAGATCACAATCCAGATCCAGGGAGGTTAAAGCAAGAGCGATTACCCCCCAAGACTGATCGCTGGATCTCCCCAAGATTTGTAGGCTGGGAGCCGGAAATGCCTCTGAAAACTACAAAATGGCGTGTCTCCTCAGCGGCTTCTAGCCCCCAGGGGAGGGAGCTGACGCATTCCCCAAATACCAGTCCCAAAGTCCATAGGACACTAACCTCTTACTTTGTCCTAGGCATGTCTATGTTGATAATTCTGGAGTCACCACAGCTCCTGGTGTTCTGGGGTTCCTCCAGCTGGCTGCTGGCCCTGCCGCCCTGGGGCTAAAACCTCGGCTCAAGCGGACCTGGGCTCGGCTCGACTCGGCTCCTGCGCTCTTCGCGCTGCCGGCTCCCAGACCACTGCGCTGGTCCTTCCTGAAGGGCTGCTGGGCTGTCCTCAGCGGGAGGTTAGCTTCTCTGTGTCGTTCTGTGGTGCTGGGGCTCCAGAAGTTGTTCAGAGTCCTTTTTTACATAGTTTGGGGGGAATCTGGGGTCAGAGAGGTTTGGATGAGCTGTTTCTACTCCGCCATCTTGGCTCCGCCCCCCGAGCAAAACATTTTCTAACAATTTCTTTTATTTGTTCTTCATGTGTTGTGATTTCTCTTATGTCACTTTTTATTCTGGTAATTTAACTTTCCTATTTACAAAAAGCACAAATTAGCTGTTTGCTTTTCTATTTTGTTCTTTTAAAAATTCCTACTTCTTATTAATTCAATTTTTGTTTTTAATTTTTTCTGTTTTTCAGAATTTATATTTTGGTGTTTACTTAGATTTTTTTATTTGTTGTTTTCTAAGTTTTTAAATTGTGTGCCCAAGTAATTGAGCTGCTGTTTTTCTCTTCTTGATGAAAGTGTTTAGAGATAAAAATTTTCCTTTAATGAAGGCTTTTGTTGCATCCCACATGTTTAAGATTTCATCTTGTTATGACTTACTTTGGTAAAAATTATTTATTGTTTCTTTGATTTAGGATCACATTATTTGATCTCCACCTGAATACGAAAGTTTTCCTTAATTTTCCATTATTATGATTTTTATTGTGTTTTGGTTAGTGAAGGATGTGTTTAGCATCTTTGATTTTCTGTATTTTTAATGAATTTTGTGTGTTCTAGCACGTGGTCAATTTTTGTAAGGTTTCCATGCACAGTTATAAAATATGTACATTTGTGATTTCTTTACAGTAGTCAATAGAGGTCAGTCATATCTCAATAAAGTTATTCATGTGTGGGTGAGATAGGTTCCCATCAGGAAACATCTTGGAAACCAAAGGGAAAGACAGTTATTGGCTTTGATCATCTCAGAAACCAGTTCTGCAAGTTGTGGAAAGTTCAGGTATAACAACAGATTCTTTTTCTTTAACATAAAACAGGTCAAACAATCAGTACTTTCTTGTTCTTTACACTGAAACATCTTTGGACATTGAGTTAGTCTATAGTCAACATAGAGAACTTAAAGAAGTAACTAAATGCAAAAGCAGATAAGGCAGATTTTAGGTATAGGCTTGGCATTTTCTCATCTCACTATGTGATCCTGAGGAGATCACAATATCTCAGAGCCTCTTCTCCTTTTCTCTTCATTACAAGACTCCTTGACATCATTTCCCACTCTCTCTCCTTTCTCCTGCTTTCTGACAAAGAAGTAGCCCTTCTCTTTACCAAAGCCAATACTTATACATTTTCACTTGATCTGATCCCTTCCCATCTTCTCCAAAAGATTTCATTCTCAATTATTCTCTCTCTGCTTCTCTCTCTGTCTCTGTCTCTGTATCTCTGTCTCTCTCCCCTCAACTCTCCCTGTCAGCCAGTTTTTTCCCTACTGCATTCAAATATGCCCGAATCTCCCCTACTCTTAAAAAAACTTCCTCTAGATCCTACCATTCTCTTCAAGCTATCATCCTATATCTCTCCTTCCTTTTTCGGAAAACTCCTTAAAGATGGTGTTCATAAGCAAATCATTTAATCTCCTTTTATGCACAGTGAACATAATAATATTTGTATTACCTACCTCAAAAGTTGTTCTGGATCAAGGCTTCATAAACATTGAATATCCATATAAATTGGAGCAGTTATTATTATTATCTTATTACTAATTCTACCAGTTTCCCTGGGATGGAAGTGTGCTATTCATATGCTTGATTGACATGAAATCTTTGACTTGCTTGCTCTGTTTCCAACCTGGACTGGTCAGTCCCTCCTTAGGCAGCTGATGGCTCCCCACCCCAGAAAACTCATTATATTTGTCCCAGACTTACTGTGGACTTTAGCCCTACTGTAGCTTGAGCTCTTGGGACCCTCAAGCTCCCTCTTGAGCTAAAGGGACCCACCAACCTCAGTCTTTTCAATAGCACAGATTACAGGTGTGCACTGCCATGCCAGGGTATGAATCTTATTGCAGAGGAGGCAGCATGATACTGCTGAGGTTTAAACCCAGAGACACCAAAAACTGTTGAGGTAGGGCTCTGCCCACTCAAAAACTGTTGGGGTTTCATAATGTGCTGCAGTGGAACTGTCTCAAAGAATTCAGTCAGACCACCTCTAATCCAAGCATAGGCATTTATTGAGATTGACGCCTCTCATGAAGCGGGTTAAATTCCAAGAGGTAGGAGAAACTTCAGAGAAAGCAAGATGGATTTTTATAGGGTAAAGATATAGATCATGCAATCAAAATTTACATAGAATATAGGAATATGATTAATATTAAAAAGTCAGGAGGAGTTTGTTAAGAGATTAGTCAAGATAGATAGATATTATGGTCCTGTCTTGGGTTAGATGGATCATGTGATTGTGGTTGAATACAAGAACACACTTGTTTCTGTGGGAATGAGTCTGGGGGCAGTGACTAGGTAGAGGCAGTAGCTAGGTTCGTATCACATGGACACACCTGCTGTTTCTGTGGGAACTAAAAGTTCAGGGACACACCTGTTGTTCCAGTGAGCAGTGAGGCATATATGAAGAAGTTAGGACATTGGTGGGGGGTGGGAAGAGGCTAGCTAGGTAGGGACAGTGGGGCCTGTGATGAAGTTAGAATATTGGGTCTGGGGGCAGCTTTATTAGGATTCCACCAATACAATGGAATAAAGACTAGCTCTTGAGTTAGGGGACTTAGTTTGAAATTTTATTTCTCATATTACCTTGTAATATTCTTTTTTTTTTTTTTTTTTGCTTTTTGGAGGGCAATTGGGGTTAAGTAACTTGCCCAAGGTCACACGGCTAGGTTTTTGTTTGTGTGTGTTAAGTGTCTGAGGCCGGATCCGAACTCAGGTCCTTCTGACTCAAGGTCTGGTGCTCTACTCACTGCACCACCTACCCGCCCGACCTTGTAATATTCTTATATTACAAGTAGCTTTCCCTCCCTCTCCTCAGTTTATTCATCTGTAAAATGAGAAAGTTCAACTAGATGTTCTCTGAGGTCCCTTCCAGACCCAAATCTATGATCCCATGACTCTGTGATCCTGAATCAAGGGGATATTAGTGGACCTATGTCCTGCCTCAGTGGGCCACATAAAAAAAAAATCAGAGGCAGCCAGGAATGAAACAGTACAATATGTTATACAGGCCTGTTGCCCTAGGCAACCACAGAGGTCTCTGAGCAGTACCCAGAAGAAGCTTGGTTCCCAGAGAGGTCTGTGTTACTCTAATTGTAATAGAAGTTTCAGGAAGGGACAGAGGAAGTTCTCCAGAGACCCTGGAACAGAGCAGCAGAAAAATGGCTAAAAAGGAAAATTACCCTGAGAGAACAGATTGGCTGCTTAGACCATAAGTTACAGAGCTAGAAGGAGCTTTCAAAGTGATCTAGTACAACAACTTTGTTTTATTGATGAGCTAACCAAGACTCAGGGGGGTGTAAAATCACATAGACTGGCAGAATTAGAATGAGGCTCCAGAACTTGGGATTCCCCATAGACTACTGCTTGTTTTTCCCCACTAGAACCCTATGAGTATCTGAGATACAGGACGCAGCTCACAGGATACAGGATCTATCATCTGGGGTACAGGAACTGCTACTGCCCTGGGGAGAATCCCCAGTGGTCAGGAGCAGTGGAAGGGAGCACCAGATATGACATTGGCTAAAGAAGATCTCTGTTTTTAAGAGCTGGTGTTTCTAAGTAGTCAACGGTGTTGTCAAGAAAGAGAGTAAGAGAGCCAAATGAGACGTGCATGTGGCAGGACTACATAGCACTGGGGCCTTGGGTCTGGTTTCCTTGGAGGCCTTCCCTGTGTACCTATGTTTGTGTTTTCTAGGGCCACGTGTGTCCTTGGGGAGCATCTTGTACAATGTGCTGCACTGTAAGCTACTAGAAGTCTAACTGCTTAGCATAGGCAGCTTGGTGACGGCAACAAGGCATAGAGTTAGGAAGACTTGAGTTCAAATTCTGCCTCAGACACTTACTGGCTGTGTGACCCGAGCAAGTCATTTAACCATTTCCCTCAGTTTTCTCATCTATAAAGTGGGGCTAATAATACCTGGATGTCGTGAGGATCAAATAAGAGAATGTTTGTGTTTTTCTAAACTTAAGTGTTGTTATTTTTATTACTGTTACCATTATCACCACTGTTGTTGTTCAGTCATTTCAGTCACATTTGATTCTTCATAGCCCCATTTGGGGTTGTCTTAGCAAAGAAACTGCAATGGTTTGCCACTTCCTTCTTTGGCTCATTTTACAGATGAAAAAACTGAGGCAAACAGGGTTAAGTGACTTGCCCAGGGTCACACAGCTAGTGTTTTGAACTCAGGAAGATGAGTCTTCCTGACTTTAGGCCCAGTACTCTATCCATGGTGCCACCTGGCTGCCCTATTGTCATTGTCCATACACCAAAGAGTCAGGCAGTAATGATACCGTTTCACAAGGCCAGTGATAACTGTTGCCTTCAAAACACTTTCTGAGCCCTTCCCTGACCTCTCAGGTAAACTTATGCTAGAGATTATAAGTCAGAAATTGCAGTGTAAGGGGAAAAAGCCAGTTAATGTCATCTTTCTTGGCCTATCTACAGTCTCTGAGATTGTCAATTATTCTCTTCTCTTTGATATTCTTTTCTCTAGATTTTCTCTCTTGGTTCTCCCTTTACCTGAATGATCACTTCTCAGTCTCTTTTGCTGGGTCTCCATCTAGGTCAAGCCTAGTAACTATGGGTGTTCCCAAAGGCTCTGTCCTGGGTCCTCTTCTCTTGTCCTTTTCTTAATGATCTCATTAACTTCCATGGATTCAAGTGTAATCTCTCTGAAAAGGATATTCAGATCCATATCTAGTTCAGACATCTCTCCTGACTTCAAGTCTCAGATCTCCAGCTGCTTTGTGAGCATCTTGAACTGACATCCCTTAGACATTGTGAACTCAACTGAATTCATTATCTTTCCTCCTATAGAGTCTTTGCAGCAGCTCTTTCATATGTTCCCTTCTCTGCTTTGACACAGTTACCACTCTAGTTTAGGTCCTTATCACCTCACACTTAGATTATTGCAATGGCCTCCATACCTCAAGTCTCTTTCCTCCTTAGACCATCCTTCACTCAACTGTCAAATTGAGCTTCCTAAATTACCGGTCTGGCTATATTAGTCCCCTATTTGATAAATTCCAGTGGCTCCCTATTACCTCCTGGATTAAATCCCAAACCCATCATTTGGTGTTCAAAGACCTTTGTTACCCGGACCCTTTCTATCTTTCTAGTCTTACACTTGATATGCTCTCTGTACTCCATTATCCAATGTCTTCTCCATGCCTGGAAAGGTCTCCTTCCTCATCTCCTTCTCCTGGCTTCTCTGGCTTTTTTCAAACTACAACTTCACCTTCTACAGGAAGCCTTTCTAAAGTCCCCTTAATCCTAGAGCCTTCCCTCTGAGATTGCCTCTGATTTAACCAGTATGTATCTTGTTTGTACATAGTTGTTTGTCTTTTGTCTCCCTTACTAGAATATGAGCTCCTTAAAGGGAAAGAATATATTTGTTTTCTTTTCTTTGTAACCCCATCTCTTTAGCACAGTGATTGGCACATAATAGATGCTTTAAAAATGCTCTTTGATTTGACTTGTTAAGTCAAAAGACCTGGGTTTGAGTATTGACTCTGCTTATTCTATGAATGTTCATATAACCACTAGCCTCTATTCATACTGGGGCTGTGCTGGAACCAGGTTGAATTAGCTCCTAAGACCTGATTGTTAAATTTTGAGTGTGAGCATTTATATTTTGGAATTAGGCAAATGATGCAAATAAGGACTTGATTTTTTATATTGTTGATTGTCTAGACATAGGAAAGCGATAAAGGAAACATTAAGAATTCAGGCCAAACTTTAAAGTGCATTATGTGTATATATATTTTTTGGAGAGACATTTATTAAACATTACCAGACACTGTTGATGTTAGCACCCCACAACCTTTAAGTGCCACCCAGGGTTCAGAGAGTCATGGAACATTAGAGCTAGAAGGGGCTTTACAAATAATACCATTTTATTTTACGTGTAAGGGAATTGAAGTCCAAAATGGTGAAAAAAGATCATTTATTTGCTAAGTTACAGATGCCCACAATAGATAGCAGTCTGACATTTTCTCCTGAGTTTCCCCTATGGGATCATTGTTCATATTATTCTTCACTTACATCTATGTGTATGTCCCCCAGAGTTCTCTGCTATGTTTTCTGTACTCTTTTTCTTAGCAATTTTCAACAGCTCCTATGGATTCAAATATCATCTCCATGCAGATGACTCTTAAATCTACATACCCATCCCTCATCTTTCTCCAGGGCTACATCACTATGTAGCCCTCCTTTCCAGGGCTACATCACTATGAACCTAGTAGATATCTCTACTGAGATGTCTCATAGGCAACTCAAACTCAACATTTCAAACACAGAACTCATCATCTTTTTCCTATGTTGCGGTGGGCTTAAGGCCAACACCCTGTTTAGATTCAGTGTCAGCATGAAATGAAGCACTTGCAAGTCATTGCAAGTTAACTTGCAAGTTAACAAAAGGAGGTTTACTTTGCTTTACTATGATAAGGATGTACAACAAAGATGCAGAGTTCCTTAGTTTCTCTAGAGAGGATCACCCTCATCTCCACATGGAAATGCATCTGGTAACTGGGACAGGTATGACTCAAGTGGTGCTCAGAAATAAAAAAATTTGGAGGATCCCTGACTTCATACGGGAAGGGCTTTTTATGTCTTTAGATGACCTTAGGAATATGGTTAGTTGACCTTTTGGTTTATATTTGCTTGGATGCCAGGTCAGACCCCATTCATCTCCAGAGTAGGAGGATTGGTCAAGGAATGGCTTGTGCCCTAATCACCAGGTAGCTCCATCCATGGCCATGATACAATGAATGCAACCTAAGATCATGCTCCTTTTTTGACTATTCACATTCATTGTTCACATTTTGACTTATCACATTACTGATTTTTATTGACTTTACCTCCAGATTTTGGCCCTCTGAACAGCTGTCAAGTCATTTCTCCCTTATCTTGCAAAGTTCATATTAGTAAACCAGGGGAAGCATTTTTTTTATTAAACAAATGCTTTATTAACTTCTGGTTTACATCATTCATTTCCACCAGATTTTGAGTTACAATTTTCCCCCATGTTTTCCCTACCCACCAATCCAGAATAGAAGTCTCACTAGAAATCCCCTCATCCAATCTACTCTCTCCCATATCTTCTCCCATACCCCCTTCGACTTTGCCATTAGGGCAAAGTGAATCTCTGAGTCCCAATGCCTAGACAACTTATGAAACATTTAATTTTAAAACTTTGATTTTCAGATCCATTCCCTTCCTCCCTTGTCAGCCACTCCCTCTGAGAAGATAAGCAATTCAGAATGTGTTGTACATGTATAGCTATGCAAAACATTACCATAGTAGATATATTGTAAAAGACTGCTTATATTTCCCTCCCACCCATCTCACCTCCCACCTGGTCCATTCCCTACTTTGACCCTGTCCCTCTTCTAAAGTGGATACTTCCAACCTCCCCTCCCCCTAGCATACCCTCCCCTCCATCATGCCCCCTCTCTTCCCCCTCTCCCCTACTCTCCTGCAGGGTGAGATATCCCATTTAGTATGTATGTGATTCTCTCCTTGAGCCAACTTCAATGAGAATATGGTTTTGCCTTTTTGCCTTCCTGTTCTTCCCCTCCCCTGCAACTACTTCCCCTTGCCTCTTCTGCATGAGACAGTTTACCCTACCCTGTCTCTCCCCATCTCCTCTTGCCACTTTCCTCTCTCACCTCTTAGCTTCACCCCTTAAGTATCATCCCTTCCCGTCAAATTCAACCTGTGTCCTCTATCCATGTATACCTGTAAACATATGCCCACATACCCTTCTTCAATTATTTTCATAATGAGAAAGGTTTCATCAGACACAGATATTGTTTTTCCATGTAGGAATGTAAATAGTTCAACTTTGATAAGTTCCTTTTGATTTCTTTTCCTTGATTACCTTCTCAAGCATCTCTTGCTTCTTGTGTCTGAATGTCAAATTTTCTATTCAACTCTGTTTATTCCTCAGGAATGCTTGAAAGTCCTCTATTCCACTGAATGACCATATTTCCCCCTGAAACAAAATACTCAGTTTTGCTGGGTAGGTGACCCTTGGCTTCAATCCCAGGTCCTTTGACCTCTGGAATATCAGATTCCATGCCCTTCTATCCCTCAGTGTAGAAGCTGCCAGGTCCTGTGCTATTCTGATTGTGTTTCCACAATATTGAAATAGTTTCTTCCTGGCTGCTTGTAGTATTTTCTCCTTGATCTGGGAGTTCTGGAACCTTGCTATAATATTCCTAGGAGTTTTCTTTTTGGGATCTTTTTCAGGAGGTGATCTGTGGATTCTTTCAACCTCTATTTTGCCCTCTGGGTCTAAAACATCAGGGCAATTTTCCTTGAGAATTTCTTGAAGGATGATTTCTAGGTTCTTTCTTTGATCATGGCTTTCAGGTAGTCCAATAATTTTTTAAATTATCTCTCCTGGATCTATTTTCCAGGTCAATGGTTTTTCCTATGAGATATTTCACATTGCCTTCTATTCTTTCATTTGTTTGGATCTGTTTAATAGTATCTTGATTTCTCATAAAGTCACTAGCTTCCATTTGCTCCAGTCTAACTCTGAAGGAATGAATCTCCTCAGTGAGCTTTTGAGATTCTTTTTCCATCTGGCAGATTTGGCTTTTTAAGGCATTCTTCTCCTCATTGCATTTCTGAGCCTCTTTTGCCATTTGAGTTAGTCTGTTTTTTTAGGTGTTATTTTCCTCAGTCAGGCTGTTGACTGTCATTTCATAGTTTTCTTGCATCTTTATAATTTCTCTTCCCAATTTTTCCCCCACTTCCCTTATCTGCTTCTTAAGGTCTTCTATGGCCTGTAGTCAGCTCGTATTTTCATTTGGGGCTTTTGGTGCAGGAGTTATGACCTCATGGTCCTCCTCCTGTTCCATGCTTTGATCCTCTTTACCCCTAAAATAGGAGTCCAATGTTGAAGTTTTCTGTTTATTTTATTTCTTTTGCCTAGGCATGTTGCCACTTAATTACTTGATTTTGGGGCTTGTTGCCACAGTAGGACTCTGCCACCAGACAGGAGAGCTTCCACCCAAATGTGGGGTCTTCACAACTTCTGCCAGTTGGGTGGTCTCTGTAAAGCCTCCACCCGCTCTGGCAAATTGGATACCCACCCCAAACCTCACCCCCAGACCACAATCCAGATCCAGGCAGTTTAAAGCAAGAGTGATTAACCCCCAGACTGATTGCTGGATCTCTCTACAGTTCACAGACCAGGAGCTAGAGCTGCCACCAATGCTGCAAAATGGCTTTTGTGCCGTGTTTCTTCAGCAGCTTTTTGCCCCCAGGGGAGGAAGCCTACATGTTCCCCAAATACTGGTCCCAAAGTCCATAGGGCACTAACCTCTCATTTTGTCCTAGGCATATCTGTGCTGATAATTCTGGAATCGCCACAATTGCTGGTGTTCTGGGGTCCCTCCAGCTGGCTGCTGGCCCAGCAACCCTAGGGCTAAAACCGAGGCTCATGTGGGCCTGGGCTCAGCTACCAGAGCCCTGTGCTGTCGGTTGCCAGCGTGCTGTGCTGCCTGCTCTCAGATCCCTGCGCTCCTTGCTCCCTGCAGGGCTACTGGGTTCTCCTCAATGGGAGGTTAGCTTCTCTGTGTAGTTCTGTGGGTGCTGGGGCTCCAGAAGTTGTTCAGAGTCCCCTTTTACATTGTTTGGAAGTTTTGTGGGGCAGAGTACCTTGGAAGTGCTGTTTCTACTCCGCCATCTTGGCTCTGCGCCCCCCCCCCCAAACCAGGGGTGGTATTTTCCATTTGTTTCTATTACATTTAATATTAGATTAGGCTTATTATTCAATTCTATTAAGGGAACTTTTTCATCCTTACTCTCTTCTCTAAAGGGTTGGCTGTATCTTCCATTCTGTGTTATCTACAAATTTGACAAAAAAGTTATTTTTGCCTTCATCTAAGTCACTGAAAAATATAATATATAACAAGGATCCCATTTAAAACCTTTGAAACCCTATGATAATCCACATTAATTCTGGGGTATTTTGGATCAACACACTTGAATACTCTTCAAGCTTCTATCCAATGCCTTCCTTAGCAACAAAGTATTTCATTAAGCAAAAATAGCAAAGTAAATAATGATGAAAAATCAAGTAGCAGAATATTTTTTGTACCCCTTATGCAAAGAAGTATTACCTCCCACATATTCCAATGATCCAGAGGAATGTTCTCTGGATGATTCATTCATGTTGGTAAGAAAGGGTTGGACAATGATGAGAAAACACCCAATAGCTCCATTTCCCATGAACTGGCTGTATTTCATTGTGGCTCCACTTTTGCCTTAGATGCTATCCATCTCTGCTTTTCTATTTTCAGCTTCTCTACTCAGCTGCTGTTGCTGCTTTCTGATAGTTACTATCTGCTGCTGTGGACTGGGCCAACATGCTTGGGGGCTAATCAGCACCCTTCTGCATCTTTTCTTCATCAAACATACTATATATAACTGACAGTCAAGTGCTATCAAAACTTCATCAACAATCCCCTGCCTGCATGGAAAATCTCTCTGTACTCCCTTTACTTGGATTAGGGACAGTGAATGCATTCAACTTCTATTATGACTGTGGTAGTTAGCTTCTGAGTCATGGAAATTACTTTGAACCTTGATCATCCTCAATTTAGTACTTAATAACACTGAAATGGTAGGAGCAGAACTAGTAATCCATGGTCTGTCTTACTATGGCAAAAGTCCCTGTTCTTCTTATAGATAAAAATATTAAACACCTTTTGATCAAGGCTAGATCATTGAACAAAAGCAGATCACTGGGACATTCCACTAAGGATCTCCCTTAAGGTCGACTTTCCTTGCTTCCTTTAAGTCCCAACTAAAATTCTGTCTTTTACTGGAAGCCTTCCTCAACCCCTCTTAATTTTAATGTCTTCCTTCTGTTAATTGTTTTGTATTTATCCTATATATAACTTGCTTCAGATGTATTTGATTGTATGTTGTCTCTTCCATTAGATTGTAAGATACTTGAGAATAGGGACTGTCTCTTGCCTCTTTTTGTATCTCCAGAGCTTAGCAGAATGGAAACATACATGTTTAGTAAATGTTTATTCATTGAGTGATTCATGAATTACTACTCTTTTTTTTCTTTTGCTTTTTTGGAGGGCAATTGGGGTTAAGTGACTTGACCGAGGTCACAGCCGAGGCTAGTTTTTGTGTTAAGTGTCAGGTCCTCCTGACTCCAGGGCCAGTGCTCTATTCACTGTGCCACCTAGCCACCCCATGAATTACTACTCTTTTTTTTTTTTTAAAGCAATTGGGGTTAAGTAACTGGCTCAGGGTTACACGGCTAGTCATTATTTATGCGTGGGTGCTCATTTTCTGAGGCCGGATCTGATCTCGGGTCATCCCAACTCCGAGGCCGGCGCTCTTACTCACTGCGCCACCTAGCCGCCCCTTTAGGGCAATTGGGGTTAAGTAACTTGCCCAAGGTTACACGGCTAGGTTTTTGTTTGTGTGGATTAAGTGTCGGAGGCCGGCTCGGAACTCAGGTCCTTCTGATTCCAGGGCCGGCGCTCTATTCACTGCGCCACCTAGCCGCCCCTATGAATTACTACTCTTAAGAGAGTTCTAAACTCATTTAAAGTTCTACTACTCAGTCCACTTTCATCCATCTTGTCCACAAGGACTCTAATATACTTCATCTATAGCATTCTCTGATTTATTGACTTATTGTTCATGTGAAACACACCAATGAGGGCTCCTGAGCTATAATGTTGAGTGCATAGCCAAAGGATCACCCCTAGAACTCAAGGGAGCTGCCCTCTATGCATCGAATCTGTAAATATGAGTGCAAGTCCGCAATAACCTCTTAATTAGACCCCCTGCTTGCTGTCTCTTCTCTCTTCAGCCTCCATCCAACTGCCAAAATGATGTTCCTAAAACAAAGATGTGAGCAGATCACTTTTATTAAAAAATCTCCAGTGGCACCTTTTGTTTCTAGGATACTGTCTGTAACCCTTGACTTTCCATTCAAAACTCTATATGTCTATTTCTCACCTGCCTTTCAATTCTTATTTCATATTTATCTCATTTTCTCACTCCATTCAAGTCAAACTGGCTCTCCATTTACCACATTCTAGCTCTCTCCTCCAATGTCTGGAATACACTCTTCTTCACTCCTACTTTGTAGAATCCCTTGATTCGTTCAAAACACAATTCAGGAGGTTCTTCCCAAATAAGGATTTTCCCAGTTTTAGGGATTGGCATCCCCTAAAATCATAGTTTATAAGCCCCCACCAATGTGATTTGCCTTTAACACTCAACCAGAGACATTAGTAAAAAGCAAAGGCATTTGATGAAATGGCATAGTAAGAAAAGCAGCAGAAAATTATTCCTTTTCATAAATGTTGGGCAGATTCTTTCACAAATATATGCACTATCAATAGGAAGAATGCAAATATATGGGAATGTGTATAGAAGTGCACATACAGGAGGAACATATGTGTCTAGGACAAATATATGGAAGGACAACTCATTCTTATGGATGCCGTTTTCCCTTTCCACTTGATGAGCCTATTCCTGCTTTTGTCATTGTATCTGTTAACTACTTCCTGACTGGATGCATAGTCTCTGCTGGGCTCTGTTCTGCCATAATCTCTTCTAGATACTGCTTTTCTTCACCCCCTCAAAAAAGAACTAAAGTAGCTTAAAGAGAATGAGATTAAGAGGTAGATTTACTCTCTGCTCTGTCACTGATTAGCTGGGTGATCTTGGATGAGTCATTCAACCCCCTTGACTTTAGCATCTTTATAAAAAATTAAAATCTTTATAAAATGACCTTTAAGGTCAACTTTGAATTTCTGTGACTATGACTTAATTCTAGATTATCTCATCTAAAAGACAATCTCTATGTGAAGAACAATCCAAACAGTGAACAAATGCGGCCTCAGGTTAGATTCTATGGCTCTTATGAAGCCTAGGATTTCAGCCAATTTAATTTTCTAATATTATTTTTATTTAAGTTAATCGTGGTATTCGTTTGCATTCCTTGGGTAGACCTAAGGCAACATCACTAAAAGAATGTATAAAGGCTATTACTGGTCCTCAACAGTAGCACCTTGCAGTCATTGCCTCACATGCTAGTGCCAAGCTCTAGTCCCAAATGGAGGAGAGAAACTACCTCACTGAGCTAGATAAAGGAAGAATTTCATTTTCAACTGAAATAGAAGAATTAGTGTCCTGGATCTATCAAATGAAGGGGCTGAACTAGATTAGTTGATCTCTGAGGTGCCTTCTAACCCTTGTTATTCTGGACAGGTCCAGCTAGATAAGGCAAACCTCATGTCAAGCAATATTTGAAAGGGGTAGAGGGTGGAGATAATTAGTGGGAGAAGAATCTCTTGAGTCACTGAATGAGTGCTCCTTTTAAACAAAGCTGTAGGTGGAAGTGTGGAACACTGTTCATTTTGCAGAGGGAAGGTAACATGAGTTAGTGGCTGAGGACTGGGGGCGGGGAGGGTTTTGTTTGAGAGGCTGCATCTCTAGAAGGAATATTGGACTTGTAATAAAAAGATCTGGGTTAAAAGTTGGGTTTGAACCCCTTGCCAGCTCTGTGACCAATACAGTAGGTAAGTGCCTACTGCTTCAGTGCGAAGGTTAAATGTGCCTAGAACATAGTAAGTATTACAAAATATTAGTTATTACTATCATCATCATCATCCCTATTTGGGCCAAACTGCAAATCATCATTACATTGGGAAGCCACACTGACCAGTGCCCTAGCTCAGAAAACCCAAAAAGGAACCTCAAGATGTTGGGGAGGTGTTATGCTATGATTAAAGATGTCCTACCTATCTCCTGATCCCTTTATAGAATGTAAACACTTTTCTCTGATTAAGTTAGAAGGACACAATTTGACTGGCTGAGCACATGAGTTAACTATACATTTATACGGTCAGAATTTAATTATTCAATATTCCTTTGAGTTTCTATGGCTATTGCAGCCTTTTAAAATTAAGTTTATGTTGCCATCCTATTCAAAGTACAACAACGATTCCTAAAATAAAAAGAAATTAGAGATTTCTTCAGTAGGATTTGAAAATAAAACACATTTATTAAGGACATTACACTATGTATAAGGAAGGCATTCTGCTTTTGTTCTGGGTATACAAAGGCAAAAATGAAATAGTCCTTGCCCTCAGGGCTTACGTTCTAGTAATTATAATTAACAATTGTGTAAAACTTTAGGTTTGCAAAGCATTTTACAAATATTTTCTTATTTTACCCTCACAACCATCCTGGAAAGTAGGTGTTATTATTTACCCCTAATTTACAGATTAGGAAACTAAGGCAGGTAGCAGTTAAGTGACTTGCCCATGGTGACAGAGTTAGTAAATGTTTGAGTTGGGATTCTACCTGGGGTCTTCTTTATTTCTGGTCCAGTGTTCTATCCAGTACTGCAACAGGCCCTTTAAAAATAATAACTAACATTTACATAGGGCTTGCTATGTGCCAGGCACTGTGTTAATCATCTTACAATGATTATTTCATTTGATCTTTATAACCCTTGGCAGGTAGGTGCTATTATCATCCCCATTTTACAGAAGAGGAAACTGAATCAAATAAGGATTAAGTGACTTACCCAGGGTCACTAGTAAGTGTTTGAAAGGGGATTCCACTTCAGGTCTTCTTCACTCCTGATCCAGCATTCTATCCAGCACTGGAACAGGTCCTTTTCTTCAAAAAAAAAATTCTTTTTTAACATTCAATGTTTTGTTGGTTTGTGTTGAATTTCAAATTCTATACCTATCTTCCTCTCCTCTTCCCTCCTTGATACAGTAAACAATTGGATATAGGTCATACATAGGCACAATCATGAAAAATATATCTGTATTAGTAATTTTGTACAAGAAGACTGGAACAAAAAAAGAGAGAAAAGAAGGGAAGGAAGGAAGGCAGGCAGGAAGGAAGGGAAAAATAGTATGCTTCAGTCTGTATTAAGACAAAATCAATTCCCTCTCTGGAAGTGGATAGCATTTTTCATCATGAGTCCCTTAGAATTGTCTTAGATTGTATTGCTGAGAATAACTAAATCATTCACAGTTCTTTATCATATAATATTGTGGTTACTTCTATACAATGTTCTCCTGGTTCCGCTCACTTCACTTTGTATCAGTTCATGTAAGTCTCCAGGTTCTTCTGAAATCATTCTGCAGGTCATTTTTTATAAGACAATAATATTCCATTCCAACCACACACCCCAGCTTGTGGAACAGGTATTTAACAGTTATTTAAAAAGCTAATACCTACATAGTGTTTACTATGTGACAGGCACTGTGCTAAGCATTTTACAATGGTTATTTCATTCAATCCTCACAATAACCCATTTTACAGGTGAGAAAACTGAAGCAAGTGACTTACCCAGGGTCACAAAGCTAGTAAGTATCTGAAGTGGGATTCCACTCAGGTCTTCCTCACTCCAGATCCAACATTCTACCCATTACTACAAGTTCTTTCACACCTTTGCTGATTATATCAGCATAAGAAAAGGCTAAGAATATGGCTGAGCAGGCTCCAGAGACTAAAATGGCAAAGTATAGAAATATTTAGCATAAACTAGGGTTAGGCCTTGAACTAGGTCTAAAAATATCCTGTCATTCTAGTGTTTGTTGGTTTGGAGACTATGATTAGCGTAAATGAAAATAACATTAGGGAGATAAATTGACTACAGTCTTAGGCTACATAAAAGTCATGGAATACAACCCAAAGCCTAAATATCCAGAGGTTGGGATTCTTTTACATAATGACTCCCCTCTTTTTTTTTATTAGTTTATTTATTTATTTTTAGTTTTCAACATTCATTTCTGTAAGTGTTAAATTTTCTCCTCCTCATGACTCTTCTCTTTTAGGTGAGATAATCTAAAGTTAAGCGATAACAATAGACTGCCAAAGTTTGAAGGGGCTTTAGGGAATCATGTAGTCAGTCAGTTGATAAACATTTATTAAGTGTTCACTACGTGCCTCTACTGTAAGCTGCATAACCCACCTCCCTCATTTTACTAGTGAAGATGCTAAAGGTCAAAAAGATTTCATGACTTGCCCGAGAAAAGACAGTTAATTAGTGGCAGAGAATAAGCAACTAGATAGCAGAGCAGATAGAGTACTGGACTGGGAGTTGGGAAGACTCATCTACCTGAATTCAAATCCAGCCTCAGACACCTACTAGCTGTGCAACCCTGGGCAAATCACTTAACCCTGTTTGCCTCAGTTTTCTCATCTGTAACAGGAAATGGCAAACCATTCCAGTATCTTTATCAAGAAAACTTCAAATGAGGTCACAAAGAGTTGGATGTGACTGAACAACCACCACCACCTAAATCTTGACTTCCAGTCTGGTGCTCTTTAAGTCCCTTCATTTCTCTGAGACCCAATTTCCTCACCTGTAAAATGAAGAGGGAAAACTAGATGGTCTAAGGGTCTTTTCCAGTCCTGACTTTTAGGCTATGATTTCATCTGCTTTCACAAATCCCCCTGCTTTTGTTTCTGGTTTTTTTTCTGGGTTTAATCAGATCTTGATTTTCAAAATACTTTTTCATGGATTTGTGCTCAGACTATTCTCTTTTCTGTTTGACTGTATTTACTCCATGCTTGGGTTCTCAATAACAACAAATACCAGGATCATAGGATTTAGAGCAAGAAGGCACATTATGACTCATCCCTCCTTTGACAGATGGGGAAACTGTGATTTGGAGATGTTAACCGATCTACTTTTCCGAAATCAAGTAGTGTCAGAGCCAGGATCTGAACATCTGAAGTCCTTTGACTCTAAAGTACTCTTTTGAAATAAACATTCATTTTTGTTTTATTTTCGGTCTGCATTCTTTCTCTCCCACTCCCCAGAAAGCAAGGTAAATGAAAGCATTTGCAAACATATATAGTCAAGCAAAACAAATTTCCCATTGGCTAAATTTGCTCCCTTCCACTTTTCCAGAAAAGTAATCTGCCTTAATCTATACTCTCTCTTCTACCTGGAAGTGGGCACAATGAGTGCACAATGAGTAGGCATCCCGAGTGCTTCGGATGCTGTATGGTTGGTCGTTGTGTGATAGTTTAGAGTTCCCAAGTTTTTCAAAGTCATTTGTCTTCACAATATTGTTTTGCTATTTTATGACCTTAAGTGCTCTTACCACCATAACACACTGCCTACTTTACATATATGTAATATTCCATTTAATAAAACTAAAAGTAGGCACTTTACCATCAAGGAAGTCCTATCTAAGACTTACTCCAATAGCAGTGTCAATATGCTTTGCAAAGAGACTTGAGAAAAATACAAAGGTAAAGTTGTCTGGTGACTAGTAAAGGGGAACTAATCTAGAAGGAAAAAATTAACTCTTAAGCCTGAAGTAGAAAGCAGGTGGTAGAGTTGATAGAGTGCTAGGCCTAGAGTCATCTTCTTCCTGTGCTCAAATCTGGCCTCAGACGCTAGCTGTGTGACTCTGGACAAGTCACTTAACCCTATCTGCCTCAGTTTCTCATCTGTAAAATGAGCTGGAGAGGACATGGCAAACCATTCCAGCATTTTTGCCAAGAAAACCCCAAATGGGGTCATAGAGACATATATGATTGAAAAATAATTGAATAACAAAAAAGAAGAAAACATTTCAAAAATTATAAATGACAAGTATTTAAAAACAACTTTTTCTTTAGAAATATAATTAGAATATGTATTATGTATTCTTGTATATAAATTTACTCTATTGTTGTTGTTCAGTCATTTAAATTGTATCCAATTCTTTATTACCCCATTTGGAGTTTCCTTGGCAAAGATACTGGAGTGGTTTGCTATTTCCTTTTCCAGCTCATTTTACTGATGAGGAAACTGAGGTAAACAGGGTTAAGTGACTTGGTCAGGATCACACAACTAGTGAGTGTCTGAGGCCAAATTTGAACTCAGGTCTCCCTGATTACAGGCCGGGTGCACTTGCTTAGTTCTATGTTTTTTTGTTTTTTTTTTACAGAAAGTATTTTTATTTTGACATAGGATTAAATGTTGACTCCTCAGGACATGGCCTTTGGCATCTTTTCCAACTTATTCATTAGCTTGTTGCACTGTGCCTTTCTTAGAAACATAGATGCCATCCCAAAATTTTCTGATATCCTTGTTTTTAGTTGTAGTGGCCTCTTGGATCAGGGCAGCTGAGTTTGAAAGTTCAATATCATTTCCTTCAAGAATTAACTCATCTTTTTAAGCTTGAGATACAGCACAAGTAACACCTGATCTCATGTGCACTCCAGAAATATTTTTCACCCAAGAAATTTCTGATTTCAACAAGTGAGCCATTCTCTTTGAATAACAATGTTGATGGGGAAGTGATCATAGACAGACCTCATCTTGTAACGAAAGCCCAGGGTTATGCCTTTGATCATGCTTTGTACATGGCTACAGATTGTGCACACAGCCGAAAGTTCTTTTCAATTTTCTTACCACTTGTCTACCTGAAGCCTTTTTTTCTTCTTCCCAAGGAGACTGAGCTCATATGGTTGAAATTCCTATGGAGGATTCCTCTGGGCCCCTTCACAATAGCTGTCTGACCCTTAAGAGAGATGTCAACATTTTCTGGGTTGCTGACAGTTTGGTTGCTAGAATGGTCTTCATTCTGGTAGCAAATGGGCCAAAGAGAGGCAGTTCTTTCTATGTTATATATAATTATAAAAGAAATGGTGGATAATTAGAAGAAATTTATTCTTGCTAAACGTTCAGTTTTAGAGAGGTCATGCAAAGTCATGACTCATACAAAAAATTCAAAGTATCTTTGTTGTTCCCCCTCAACCTGTTCTCGAGCGCTCGCACGCGCGCGCACACACACACACACACACACACACACACACACACACACACACACACACACACACAGAGTGTGGGGAGTCAATCTTAAAATCAATACTGATGAGGAATTATAGTTGAGACCCTCGTCATCTGCCTCTCAGTGGGAAGGTAAATAGTGCACTGGGCCTAGAGTCAGTAAGACGGGAGTCCAAGTCCAGTTTCAGACACTTACCAGCTATGTTACCCTGAGCAAGTCATATGACTATTGCCTGCCTCAGAGTCCCCATATGTAAAATGGGGATAATTATAGCACTTATCCAAGGGTTTTGTGAGGGTTACATGAGATAGCACTTGTAAGTGCTTTGTAAACTTTAAAGCTACTAATAGCTACTCATTAATTGATTGATACATTAGACTCTAGAAGATAATTTATTTAATTTAAAGATAATTTACTTCAACCTTTCACTTTGAAGTTGAGGAAACCCAGGAGGCCCAGAAAGAAGTGACTTTCTCAAAGTCATACAAATGGGTGGTTTTGAATATGGGGCTGAGGCTATTTCTGCTACAATAAGCTGACTGTCTACTTTTGGGCCCAGCTACTAATTATGTTACCAACTGACATGTTCTCTGACTATCCTTACCTTATCCAGAGGCAAAATTATAAAGTAGCTCAAGATGGTGTCCTTTGTGGTGGTAAAACTGATTTTCTGTAAAGGATCTGATTGCCAGTTATTCATACCTGAATCAGGCTGTCACCTAATTCATGTGGAACAAAATTCCCAGAGCTGTTTCCATTTTTAAGCCTAATTCAATAACTTGGAATAAAAAAACTTTGACTCATATATGCTATGTCCCTAAAGTATAAGTGCAATTCTAAGCTTAAAACTGAGACTTAAGACATCCAATATCTCTCCTGTTTTTGCACCCTTCACCCCCCTTTTTATTTATCTGTTACTATCCTGTTGCTAACACCATCAATAGAATGTAAGCACTTTGAGGGCAGAGACTAGTACATTATTACTTTTGAATTAGCAGCACCTATAGCAAAGCAAAATACAGTAGCTATTGGTGGAAAAAAAAGATTTCTCAGGTTATTTGGATCCATTTCCTTTTGATAGAAGCTGATTAGGTACCCATTCTCATTCAGAGAAAGTCACCCTAGGCTAATCAAAGATTGACTTTGTTCTCAGTGAAATTTTCCTCCAAAACATTTTTTTTCCATGTAGGAAATGGATTACCCAAATCTTTAGCAGGTCTGCTTTTCATCTTTGTATACCAATTTGTCATTACTAAGAGAACTCATGATCAGAAGCAATTGAGTTCTTGATTGGTCCTCTGAACTCTCTGCCATTTTTCTTAGTGATACTTCTCTAAACCAATGAATGGTGTCAAACTCAAATAGAAATAGGAACCACTAAATCCTATGTAAGGATCCCTATGGGCTCTGTCTTGACTTAGAAAATTACAAATTAACATAATCTATGTTTTATGGCTCAACTGATGGAGTACTGAACCTGGAATCAGGAAGACCTAAGTTCAAACATGGCCCCAGATACTAACTGTGTGACCCTGGGTAAGTCACTTAACCCCTGTTTGTCTTAATCCATAGGAGAAGAAAATGGCAAATCACTCTAGTATCTTCGACAAGAAAACCTCCAGGGCAGTATGGTCCATAAGGTCACGAAGAGTTGGGCATGACTGAGCAACTGAACAACAAAAATATTTTATCATATTTGTATTTATTTTGGTTAAATTTTAATCCAGTTCTTTGGTACTCCTGAGTGACATCTCTATTCTAATCCAGGCTGGTAATCACAGTCCCATAATATCTGCCTACTACTCACCCCTTTGCATTAAAAAAACTTAATCTTCTTAGTCCACATGCTGAAAGGGATAAATAAGATTTTCATTCCTTTTCTTTTTCTACCAAGATGTTGCCAAACCAACTCATGATGTATAGATGTGTGACATTAATTTCTGGAAAGCAAGAGGTGTGTGGGACTGCATTCATCTCTGCTAAATGACTATTTTGGAAATTAAAGGCATTTTTCATTCTAGTTCTGACAAAACCTCATTTCTAAGTAGGCCTGTCCCTGGAGTTTGAATTGTGAAAAGAAAGCAGACTGTACCAGGACCTTCTTGGCTATTCTCCCAGGACTCCAGGAGACCTCATTTGACATGTGGTCAGTAATTACACTGCGGAGTCCAAAGGGAGATTGGAAAAATAAAAATGGTGGTGGTTGTGAAAGAATTTGAATCAGAAGGAGGGGGCCACAAAATGATTAATATGGTCTGTATTTTGTATCCAAGATCCTCCACAGAGCTGCTGCTGAAGGCTCAGTTGAGCCATTTTTGTGGGATGCTGTATCAACAGTGCAGTATTCACAATGCCTACGGTAACTGTAAATATGCTGATATGGTTATTAATTGGTTATTAATCACAAAATCTAAGAGGATTTCTACATGGGGGACATAGCTAGAACATTTATTCAAATACCAGAAAACTGAGTCCCCAAACCAGAAAGTCAAAGCAGTCACAGTAGCCATGGAGTTGGCACACATAGTTAATGCAGTAAACACCCACATTCTCAAGCCTTTAAAACAGAACAGGCTACCTCAGGCAAAGATCCTCCTCTTCTCACTCATGGTAAACTCACACACAGCCTCTATGCAGCTTGCTCCCAGCAGCTCCGGCCCCCCGCAGTTCCCATCCCTAGCAGCCCTCAGCAGGAGTCCTTAGCAGAAGTACTGGCTGGCTCAAAAAAAAGGAGTTCTCACTGCCATGCTGCTTCCAGTTACAGTGCTGTCTCCTACTGGGGTCTGGCTCCTTCCTGCTAAATCAGCAAGTTCAAGGGTCATTGAAGATCTTCAAATCCCGTTACCACTGCAGATGCATTGCCCATCCTCATATAGCAGACTCAGTCTAGGTACTTGGGCCATGTGGTTGATCTTATCCTTGTAAGGACCTTGTAGGAAGAGGACTATCAAATAGAGAGGTGAGTTCAATCCAAGGGAAACTGTGGCATCCTCTACTTCTAAAGTTGTTCAAAACAGATAATATTCCTGGGATGGGCTGATTAAGTGTCAGATGTCCATCTGACCATGGGGAAATGGATATGAAGCTAGCACTGGAGCAAGCAATGAAGCCTAGGCAGACTAGGCAGTTGCCTATGTGGTATAGTTTGAGGTGTATCCAAGAGTTGGCTTGCCTAATATCAGTAACTAGCATTTATATAGTACTTCAAAGTTTGCAAAGCACTCTACATATATTATCTTATTTGTTCCTCACTACTACCCTGGGAGATAGGTGCTATTGTTATTATGCCCACTTTAGAGACGAGGAAATAGGCTGACAGAGCACTTGTCTAGGGTCACACAGCTAGTAAGCCTCTGAGGTCAGATTCAAACTCAGGTCTTCCTGACTCTAGGCCCAGTGGCTCTATCCACAGTTTCAACTACTGCCTAAGGTCTTTATTAGCTCTATATGTATGACTCAGGGGCAGTTAAGTGGTTCAGTGGATAGAACACTGGGCCAACCTGAGTTCAAATTTGGCCTCAGACACTAGCTGTGTGACCATGGGCAAGTCACATGACTAGTTAATTGAATAACAAAAATGATTCCATGACACTAATTGAGATTTAGGATGCTGAATTCAATGGTTTCCAAATGGTCCTTCCAGGTCTCTCTCTAATTTTTGAAAGATATTTTTGGTATGTCCATGAGCAGCCTGTTTGGGCCATATGATGAAAGAACTATTCAGGTTAATTCCTTTTCCAAACCTGGACCCACCAATAATCAAACTCCTTCATCATTGTCAGTTTTAGGACTGCCTGCTGATAATGTCATCATTACTTTCTACTTGTAACAACTTATTTTTTTAGACTCTCTGGGGATGTTTTCCCCATAGTAACTCACCCTTCTCAAAACCTCTAACTGCTACCCACTCTCTTGATGAGTCACAGTGTAATTCGATTCATTGCTAGTGGAGCCATGGAGCATAAAACAGTTATTAGTGAGCCTTGGAAAGGAAGGCTCGATACAGTTTGGGATTAAAAACAAAGAATCATTTTACACTGCAGTTTTTCCCTGTACCTCCCAAGTCCATATAGGTTTTAAGAAAAAATATCTTACACTGTATGTGGCTTTCACTAAAAAATAGACTTGTCTTTGACTTTGGAGTTTGTTTTGGGGGGGTTTCCCACTATTTTAAGGCCCAGAATAGGATTGTGTACATGTGTAATATATGTACATATATATATATATATGTATATATATATATATAAATAATACACACACATCTGTATCTATCTATAGAGAGAGAGGGAGGGAAAGAGGGACACAAAGAGGGGGGAAGAGAGAGAAATAGAGAGGGAAAGAAGAGAGAGAAAGACATGGAGAGGGAAGAGACAGAGAAACAAAGAGGAGAAGAGAAAAAAGAGAGAGAGAGAAAAAGAGAGAGAGACAGAGAGAAGCTAATCTGCCACATTTCCTGGAAGGAATCCTGTGGAAACATGAGGCTCATCAGCCAGTCCCAGATCTCCCTAAGGAACCATATGCATTAGTAAAATACACATCCACAGGGGGAATGAACTACATGGTCCCAAAGGAAGAAGCAGTGGAGCCAACTGATTTCCAAGGCCAAGTAGAGGAGTTCCTGGATTCATCATCATCTTTGTTGTCATTGTTGTCATAATCATCATCACCACGATATTTATATAATGATGTAACGTTTGCCAAACACTTTGAAAATATTATCTCATTTTGTCCTCATGACAACCCTGGGAGGTAGGTACTATTATTATCCCCATCTTACAGGTGAGAGATGTTAAGTAAGTTGCCCAGGATCACACAGCTAATGAGTATAAAAAGTTGGGTTCAAACTTACATCTTCCTGACTCCAGACCCAGTCCTCTAGTCACTGGGATGCCTCAATCTGCAGTCAGAGCCAGTGTGTAGCAAGGGACAGAGCCACAATCTGAAGAAACAAATTTGGATCTTACAGTTCATTGGTACTGTGAGTTATGTGGATTATGAAGGTCTAAGACTTAAGATGTCAGCTCCTTACTGACTCTAAAGTATTTTTTCCTTATAAGGAAGCCTCAAATTTAGGGTAGTACTTTAATGCTAAAAATTATATATGTCCTTGGAATAATTAGGAGTATTGTAAGGGTGGGTTGCTTGATTCTAACAACCTTAAGTATTTTTCCTCTGGTAGGACCTCATTTATTGGGTAGTACTATAAATATGGAGCCATGCACAGGTTTCACACTGCCTCTTGTGTCAAAGGATCCCCAAAGGACAGAGAGATCTTTATGGCAGAGAGAAAACACTAGTCATAGGACAGTACTAATCCCTGAAAATCAGTCTTATTGCAAAGATTCAGAGCTGTAGTCCAGGGCAGAAATATATCATTATAAGAAAAGTTATAACACAAGGCAAATTACTTTCCATTAGTGTGATGGCCCCAATCTCCTTTTGATACTTAGAGTTTTTTTTCTTTAATTTTAAAATTAAGTTTGAATTTAAATACAAAAAGACAAAAAAGAGAACATTTCCATGTACACAGTACAGTATAGAAAGAGGATTTGGTATAAAACCATGAGTTTTCATTTTAGGCTCTTTGTTTTTTAAAAACTTTTTAATAAACAATACACATTGTTTTCAAAGCCATCCTGCTTTTCTGTGCTTCCTTTTAAGAATTATTTTGTTCTCTGCTGTGTACTTTTTATTTTTTTCTCCCTCACTCCCCACCCTGCCCTAGAGGAGGCTACAATTAAACATGGATATACAGATATAGATATATACATATATATATATAGATATATGCATATATATATATATACACACACACACACATGCAGAGATTTAAATATTTAAGTATTAAATATTTAATTGTAGCCTTTTCTAGGTTGGGGTGGGGAGGGAGGAAAATTACATATGCAAATATATATAATAAATAATGTATATGTAAATATGCTTTGAGTTTCTTGATATCTGCCTGGGGCTGTACATCAGCTTGGAATATTGATGTTAAAAAGTGGCATTTCTCATGCTGGAATGTGACTTTCACAAACTACCCAAGGTGATTCTCTTCCAAAGATCCTGAATGCTTGGCGACCCTCATAGTGTAGCAGAAGGCATGCTTGATTTGAGTGTTTGAATCCCTGCTACCTGTGTGACCTTGAGCCTCTCTCTGGCCCTCAGTTTCCTCATCTGTAAAATGAGAAGGTTAGGCTAGATCAGTAGTTCTCAATGCAGGGGTTTCACAAAGTCAAAACTATTTTCATAATAATGCTAACATGTTTTCATTTCTATGATATTAAATATAGAAAGATTTAGCCCCAAGCTAGCTGGCATAATGGCTAGAATGTCAGGTCTGGAGTCAGAAAGACTCATCTTCCCAAGTTCAAATCTGGCCTCAGACACATACTAGCTGTGTGACCCTGTGCAAGTCACTTGACTCTCTTTGCCTCAGTTTCCTCATCTGTAAAAGGAGCTGGAGAAGGAAATGGCTAGCCACTCTAGTATCTCTGCCAAGAAAATCCCAAATGTGGTCACAAAGAGTCAAATATGACTGAAAAATGACTAAACAACAGTAACCTACATAAACAAGAATTCTTTGTGGTGGGGATCCTTATTGAATTTTTAGAGTGTAAAGAAATTCTGAGATCAAAAAGTTTGAAAACTGCTGGATTATATGATCTCCAAAGTTCCTTATGACTTTAAATTCTGTTTCTTTGTCTTTTTCAGTGGCAGTTAGGTGGCACAAGGGATAGGGCACAGGGCCCAGAGTCAGGAAGATCTGAGTTGAAATATGGTCTCAAACCCTTACTGGTTGTGTGGCCCTGGAAAAGTTATTTAGGCCCTATTTGCCTCAGTTCTTCATCTATAAAATGGGGACACATTGGAGAAGAAAATGGATACTCAAGTATCTTTGCCAAGAAAATTCCATGGACAAAGTTGAACATGATTAAATGATAGAACAACAAAAATGTATTTTTCCTTCTTTCTAGTACCTTTCTTCCATAGCATCATGTTCAGTTAGTTATTGCTTGTGCCAGAGTTATTTCTACAATGTGTAGGAGTTAGCTGGGTAGTACAGTGAGTAGTGCCCTGGACATAAAACCAAGAATACTTGAATACAAATCCTGCCTCAGACTCTTACTAGGTGTGTGACCCTGAACAAGTTCTATGACTCAATTTCCTCATCTGAAAAAATAAAAGGGGTCTTGATTTTGATAGCTACTAACATCCCTTCCAGGGCTAAATCTTGGAGTGCAAATTATATATGGTAGAATAAGATAAAGGTATACAGCTTTATTACTTCAAACAGATTAATGGAGTCCATCATGTTTGTTTTGCTCTTAACACTTCCAAACTGGGTCTCCCCCAGACCAACTGGCTCATTCTTATGGAATAACCTGTCAGGTTATTCAGCCTTTCTGCTCTCAGATTCAAGTCCATCTTTCAATTTCAGGTGTAATTTGAAATCCCCAGAAACCCAGTTTAGTGTTTCAGTCTTCCCCTGGATTCTGCCCAGTGTCTATATATTAAATCTGCTCACTTGAACAAATTATTGCACGTATCTACTCTTTCCTTGCAAGAGTCTTCCAGCTGACTCATTCCTGGTCAGTTAAGGTACTCCTGGACATCCCTGTAGTGCTCACCTATATCAGATCACCCTAAGGCTTTTACAGTTCCTCTAGAAGCTTCCTTTTTCTTTTCTTCCTTGTCCCCTCACCCTCCAACTACAACTCACACATCTGTGTCCCTGGGTCTCTGGCCTCTACTTTTCAAATAATTCTTGCTTTGTAAATTTTTTAAAAATTGAATATATACAAGATTCACTACCTCATTTTGACTGAAATACATCCAGATTCACTTATATTTCCAGGAGGGTGGTGGTGCCCTGTAATTGTAGCCATCACTGTTTTATGCCTCACTATGGATGAGCTCCCTGACTTGGTTGTTCCGGTCATCACAGTCATCTGAACTCTTCATCCTGATCGTTGTAAATTAAGTTGAGCAGGCAGTGGTCCTAATCATTGCTTAATATGGAAGAAGGAAACATATTTGTTGTGCCTTGGTCCCTACATGCTGCATATGTAGACAGAATTAGTGAGGTTGGGTCTGCACAAAAAAAGATTTCTACTTTAATCAAAACACACTACTCTCAGATCTTGAACAATTTCTATGCTCTTACTGTTACCGGCACCTGGAATGCTCTACTTATCCTCTCCCTCTTCCTCCTCAACTATTGAATTTCAACTTCCAACTTTCAATTTCCAAACTGGATTTCCCCCTGACCAACTGGCTTATTCTTATGGAGGGTTTTAAAGGCTAACTCCAACATTACTTTCTCCATAAACCTTCCCTGATTCTTTTCCGGATGACCTCAAAGTGCATTGTGTTTTGTAACTCTGATGCATTTATCATATAATAATGTCCATCACAGTCATCCATATTACAGGTCTTTCTCTATACTAAAGCATTATCTATTTGAGGCCAGGGACATGGGATCCAAGCCTTGGTTAGTATAATTTCACCATGGAGGTATGGTAGGCAATTAATAATTGTTTGCTGTTTTTTGAGGTTCCCTGAGAATCCAAAATATGTGTCATGTGGATTCACTTATATTTGCTCATAAGAATTATTTGTAGATTGGAACATAGGATAATTTTTTTGGTATATGTTTCCACATTGATGAGATCCACATCTATTCAAAACATTAATTAAGCTTTTCAGAAAAAAAGTATATGGAAATCACCTATCTACCTGACTATGACGTGTAGTTGGTCAAGTGTTCCATGGAGTTAGTTTATTAATACCTATAGCTGATATAGACACTAAATATGCACAGTAATCTGGGTCCAAAATTGAATGAGGGGGAAGCATCAGGCTACATCATATCTGGAAATCTGCTTGTTGCTGTCAATTATCTGAAGCCTGCTACTGCTGCCAAAGCCCATTTCTTTGATGGGTCAAACAATCAATAAATATTAATTAAGTATCTACTAAATGCTAGGCACTGTGCTAAATTCTGGAGACAAAAAGAGAAACAAGACAGTCCCTGTCCTCAGGGAGCTTACAGTAGAATGGAGAATACAACAAGCAAACAAATATGTACAAACAAGCCATATACAGGACAAATACCAATATTCTCACAAACAAAACTAAATGGCTTCAAATCATGGAATAGCATAATTTCAGAAAAACTTAATGGCAAAAGGCAATTAATTGGTGGGTATAAGTAGACTGCAGTGTGCTACCTATGATTACATTCATTCAACATGCATTCTTTTCTTTAGGTGCCTCTGATATACCAGTAACCATGCTAAGTGTTAGGGATATCAAGAAGAAAAAATGAAATAACCCCTATCCTCAAGAGACTTACATTTTATTGTTCATTGGAGAAGCGTGTGTGTGTGTGTGTGTGTGTGTGTGTATTCAAATACAAAGTATGAACAAAATAATTTCTAGGGTAAGGGGGATAAGGATCTTCAATACTGTGGGGATTAGTACAGGTTTCCTGTAGAAAGTTAGTGAATGAGCATTTCTTAAAGGCTCACTATGTGCTAAGAGTTGGGAATTCAAGGAAAGACAAGAACAATTAATTCCTATCCAGAAGGTGCCCACATTCTTTTTTTTTAATGCTTTATTAACTTCTGGTTTACATCATTCATTTCTGCCAGATTTTGAGTTACATTTTCCCCCCATTTTTCCCTACCCCTCACCCCAGAATAGCAGTCCCACAGAATATCCCCTCCTCCAATTTGCTCTCTCCCATATCTTCTCCCATACCCTCTTCGACTTCTTCAGTAGGGCGAGGTGAATCTCTGTGCCCCAAGGCCTGTATATCTTATTTCCCTATTATACGTAAAATAGTATTAATAGTATTTATGCATTTTTAAACATTTGATTTTAAAACTTTGAATTCTAGGTTCATTCCCTTGTCACCCACACTTACTGGGAAGATAAGCAATTCAATATATGTTGTACATGTGTAACTATGCAAAACATTACCATAGTAGATATATTGTAAAAGACTGACTATATTTCCCTCCCTCCTATCCCACCTCCCACCTGGTCTATTTCCTACCTTGATCCTGCCCCTTTTCAAAAGTGGGTGCTTCCAACTTCCCTCCCCCCCTTCCCTCTCCCCCTCCCTTCCATCATCTCCCCTCTCATCCCCTTTCCCCCTACTCTCCTATAGGGTGAGATATCCTATTTAGTATGTATGTCATTCTCTCCCTGATCCAAATTCAATGAAAATAAAGTTTTGCCTTTTTGCCTTCCTGCTCTTCCCCACCCTTGTAACCATTTCCCCTTGCCTCTTCTATATGAGATAGTTTACCCCATTCTATCTCTCCCCATCTCCTCTTGTTATATTCCTCTCTCTCCTCTTAATTGCACCTTTTAAGTATCACCCCTTCCTATTAAATTTGACCTGTGCCCTCTATCTATGTATACCTGTAAACATATATACATACATTCACATATGTATTCATATGTCTATATACCCTTCTTCAACTATTTTCATACTGAGAAAAGTTTCATGACTTACAGTTATCATTTTTCCATGTAGGAATGTAAAAACTTTGATAAGTTCATTATGATTTCTTTTTCCTATTTACCTTCTCAAGCATCTCTTGCTTCCTGTATCTGAATGTCAAATTTTCTATTCAACTCTGGTTTTTTCCTAAAGAATGCTTGAAAGTCCTCTATTCCACTTAATGGCCATATTTTCCCTAGAAACATGATACTCAGTTTTGCTGGGTAGGGGGTTCTTGGTTTCAATCCCAGCTCCTTGGCCCCATGGAATATCATATTCCATGCCCTTCCATCCCTCAGTGTAGAAGCTGCCAGGTCCTGGGCTATTCTGATTGTGTTTCCACAACATTGAAATTGTTTCTTCCTGGCTGCTTGTAGTATTTTCTCCTTGATCTGGGAATTCTGGAACCTGGCTATAATATTCCTAGGAGTTTTCTTTTTGGGATCTTTTTCAGGAGGTGGTTTCTGGATTCTTTCAACCTCTATTTCCCCCTCTGGTTCTAAAACATCAGGGCAATTTTCCTTGAGAATTACTTGAAGGATGATTTCTAGGTTCTTTCTTTGATCATGGCTTTCAGGTAGTCCAATAATTTTTAAATTATCTCTCCTGGATCTATGTTCCAGGTCAGTGGTTTTTCCCATGAGATATTTCACATTGCCTTCTATTCTTTCAATTGCTTGGATCTGTTTAACAGCATCTTGATTTCTCATAAAGTCACTAGCTTCCATTTGTTCCAGTATAATTCTGAACGAATGAATCTCCTTAGTCAGCTTTTGAGATTCTTCTTCCATCTGGAAAAGTCTGCTTTTTAAGGCATTCTTCTCCTCATTGCCTTTTTGAGAGTCTTTTGCCTTTTGAGTTAGTCTATTTTTTAAGGTGTTGTTTTCCTCAGTCAGGCTGTTGACTCTCCTTTCATACTTTTCTTGCATCTTTCTCATTTCTCTTCCCAATTTTCCCTCCACTTCTCTTATCTGCTTCTTAAGGTCCTCTGTGGCCTGTAACCAGCTCGTATTTTCATTTAGGGCTTTTGGTGCAGGAGTTCTGATGTCACAGTCCTCCTCCTGTTCCATATTTAGATCCTTTTTGCTCCCAAAATAGTAGTCTAATGTAGAATTTTTCCGTTTATTTTGTTTCCTTTGCCTAGGCATGTTGCCACTCAATTACTTGACTTTTGGGCTTGTTGCCACAGTAGGACTCTGCCACCAGCCAGGGGAGCTTCCATCCAAAATGCTGGGGTTTTCTCAGCTGCTGGAGGTATTAGTTGGGTGCTATCTCTGAAGCCACCACATGCTCTGGCAAGCTAGTCACACACCCCAAGACCTCCACCCCAGACTGCAATCCAGATCCAAGAAGGTTAAAGCAAGAGTGATTACCTCCCCCTACCCCCAGACTGGTCGTGAACCCCACCCCAGTCCGCAGGCCAGGAGCTGAAGCTGCAACATGGCGGGCTACACTGCAGCTAATCAGTGGCTTCTTGCCCTGAGGGGAAGAGGGCTACATGCTCTCCCACCTAGTAGTTCCCAAAGTCCATACTGCACTGATCTCTCACTTTGTCCTTGGCATCTATGTGTTGTTAGTTCTGGAAACGCCACGGCTGCTGGTGTTCTGGAGTCCCTCCAGCCAGCTGCTTGTCTGGCCACCCTGAGGCTAAAACCTCCAACTTGTGACTCACATGGGCCTGGGCTTGGCTCCCAAGTGCAGTGCTGGTCGCTCCCTGCCTGGCTGCCGGGCTCTCCTCAGTGGGAGGTTAGCTTCTTTGTGTCATTTTGTAGGTTCTGTAGCTCCGGAGTTTGTTCAAAATCCCCATTTACATAAATTTGGAAGTGGTGGGAGCCAGAGCTGTGCGGAAATGCTGTTTCTACTCCACCATCTTGACTCCACCCCCCAGGAGCTCACATTCTAATGTGGGAGATATTATGTAAACAACTAAGTATGTGCAGTATATGATATATACAGAGTAGGTGGAAGGTAATCTCAGGAGAGAGCAAGAGCAACAGGAAAAACTGGGAAAGGTTTCCTGCAGAAGGTGGCATTTGAGCAGTGCTCTAAAGGAATCTAGGGAAGATAAGAGACAGAAATCAGGAGGAAAGCATTTAAGATATGGCAATAGTCAATAGAAAGGAACAAAGATGGCGATGGGCTGTCAGGTATAAGGAACAGCAAATAGGTCGGTGTTGCTGGTTGGTAGGGAGACTCCTCTTTAGAGGAGACTAAGTATGAGAAGATTTGAAAGGTAGGAAGAGGTGAGTTTATGAAGAATTGTAAATGCCAAATAGTAGAATTGATAGTTGACCCTAGAGGCAATAGGAGTCACAGGAGTTTTTTGAGTAATAGATGGCACAGTCAAATCTGTGATTTAGGAAAAAAAAATCACTTTAGCAACTGAATGGAAGATGAATTGGATTAGAGAGAAATTTGAGGCATTGAGACCACTCAGGAGGCTATTGCAATAGTGCCTTGAAGAGGTGGTGAGAGCCTGAAATAGGGTTGTGTTTGTATGACTGGAGCAGATAGGATAGGATATATAGAGAGGTTTTGGGGGCATAAATGGTACAATGTATTGGCTATGTGGGGTGAATGAGAGTGAGGAGTCTAGGACAACACTGGAGTTGAAAGCCTGGGTGAAAGGGAAGATTGTGGAGGATCTAGGAAAATTTGGAAAATGGGAGGGTTTTTTTGGGGGGTGGGGTAGAGATAATGAGCTCTGCTTTGGACATGTTGAGTATGAAATGCTCTTCAGGTGAGGTTTGTGGAGGAATCCAGAGAGTCTATGAAGTAGAAGTAAAGGAGAAGATTCCAGGCATGGGGAACAGCATATGCAAATGCAAGGAAATCAGAGATGGGAGGTGAAAATATTTCATAAGCATCAGTTGTGTGCAAATACTAAATCCAGGATGGTGAAGAATTAGATACTTCCTTGGAGAAATTGATAGTGAACCACAGATTTGTAACTTAGAGTCAAGAAGGGCCATATTGTCTAATACTTTCACTTTATAGATGATGGAACTAAGTGCTGGACAAGTTAAATGACTTGCCCAGTGTCATTCAGGTGGCAGAGCTGAGATGACAACTCAGGTTTGGTGACTTGAAAGTTCAACATTCTTTCCATTAAAATGATGCTGCCTCTGTTGGAATGTGAACACATTTAAAGAGAAAATCTCTTGAGAGCTATTTCAACAGCTGAGTAATTGTGTTCTGTCTAAAAATTCTCAAACAATTAGCTACCAAACAACCTCACAGAAATAGATTCTCTCCAGCTTTCAAAACTGGATAATAGCCAATAATTTTCAGTCAGATGGGCACAATTTGACCAAAAGAAACTTTAGACCTATTTCTATACCTCCACATAATCTTTCCTCCTTAGTCTTAGAGATGCAGGAGAATTCTTCTCATGCATGAATAAACTCTAGTCTTAAGTTATATAGAGCACCGGTGTCAAATACAACAGGCTCTGTTCATTATGGATGGATTGTTGGGAAATAGAATATGCCTGAAGATAATATGCCTGAAGAAAGGAACACTATTGCTTGGTATCAGGAATAGGATATACAGTGGACTTTTAGTGACAACTTTCTTGGAAATTTAGTGTTTTCATAGGCTTACTGACTTACAACAAAATGTGACCAACTTTTTTTACATGAGATAGAGATTAAGTAATTTGCCTAGGGTTACACAGCTTGTATATTTCTGAACTGGGATTTGAACCTGAGTTTTCCAGGTCTTCTAGTTCTCTATACACTATATTGTATAAGCAAACTGTGAAATGATGAAAACTGGTTGGATTGGTATGACCCCAGCCCTCCATGATGCATGTATGTTAAAAAAATATACCTAGAGACTGTATTACCTCTCTTTCCTCAGTTCCCAGCCTCTTATTGGATGGCACAATTAGAATTAACTTTCTTGCACTCTGGCTCTTTTATTCTTCATTCCTTATTAGGCAATTTAGAAAACATTCTGTTTACTAGCCCTGACTATACTATCTTTGTCTACAGATAACATGGCAATCTTCTATTGATTTTAGCCATCTTTTTGTTTAAACCCCCATGGAGCTTTGAGAGGCTTTGGGCTTTTAACAGGAGTGCAAAAGCTATTGCCAAATTTCATCTCTGAAAGTCACCCCACTGTGTGCTGTTGGCCAAGGGCAACAGGAGCCATAGACTGAGACTATTCCCTGTTGGCACCTATTTTGTTCCTTCCTCTGTGAGGAGTAATCAAGTTTTCTTAACTGCTTTTTCTATGTAGCTCCGATGTTATTCCTCCAAATTCTCCTGAACTACATATATTGATTATTTTTCCTTTAGGCATATGTGCCTTGCATTATCACTGGAAGAATAGTATTGTTAAAAAGACAGGTCCCTGTTTCAGGAAGGAGCCTGAGGTCATTAAATGACTGCACAATTTCCCAAAGCCAATCCAACTTGCCCTTCTCTTTCTATTCAATTCTAGGTCCAGTTCATTGGACATCTATTATGTCTATTCACTATGTATGTACTGATGGATCAACTCTATGGGTTATCCATCTACCTGTATGTCACATTCTAGACAACTTTCATCTACTTGGTTTTTCTTGAGTGACTAGTTAAACCAAACTCTTATGAGTGATTATGGGCAACATTTTGGTGGTTCTTCAATGTCCCTGGACTTGATACAATCAAACAGTGTCATATACAAATAGCATTTGGGGGGCCTTACTATCTATAGGAAAATGCTATATATCTTCTATAAGAAGATGCAATACATTCTCCACGATGGTGATAAATTGTTTTAGCGAGCTCAAGTCTTTCTGTTTTATATCTTACTTGAAATTAAGAATCAGAGAGCTGTCAAAGTTATCTCTGTTACCATGTCTTTCAAGGAATCTCATATGACATTGACATATACTTGGAGACATCTGGTTTGGGGAGAGCTTTTAACTCTAACAAATTAAATACTTCAAAAACAACCAATAAACAATAAGAACAATGACATAACATGAGATCTGCTTTGTAATATTGTTTGTGAAATTTGTGAATTGCAGAAGTAGGCACATATCTGACCATGAGAATGGTTGGAACACACAATGAAAGGAGAGAAGAGGGAGCAGCAAGGTACTGTGGAGAGAATTGAAGACATTACTTCTCTTACAGTTTTGTCCTGGAAAAGTTGGGCTACTGACTGACCAAGAACAAAGTCTGTGTCTTGAGTTATTTTCCAGTCAGAAGCAGGGTTATATTTTGACTGATCCCCCCTAACCCTCTAGTCCTTGTCTACTTTTAAGCAATAGTGTGGATTTTGGAAACAGGTGACTAGAGTGAGGCAAGCCTCTTTTCTGGGAAAGAGATTGTGTCTTTGCGTGCATTTAACCTCATTAAGGCCGTGGGATGATGAGCTAAAGAGGATCTTAAAGATGACATTAACTAACTCCCTCATCATTTCAAATGAGGAAACTGACACATAAATTTTAAGTGGTTTGTTTGAAGTCACACATATAGCTGCTGGCAGAGCTCATATTGGAGCTAGGTATTGTGACTCCTCATACAATGGGGTTGCCTTAAGCTAAGAGTCAACTGTCAGGGATGAGCTTTTTTTTTGTACAATGCAAAATAGAATGGAACATTCTATTTTTGAGGTGATGGGGACATGTTATCTGTTTTTATACTGTTGTTTCCCCCCCCCCCCCCCCGCCTTGGTTAAAGAGAGGGAAAGTTAGATAAGAAGTCATCACATAATGTTCAGAACTTGGGATGTGATAGCTCCTCTGTATTCTGCTCAGGACAGACCCTGTCTGAAGGAGGGTATTCATTCAGGGTAGCACATAGTAGGAAAGTCATTGATAAGTTGGAGAGTGGACATACAAGATCAACTAAATCAGCTGAAGTGTGACATTTAAAAAAGAGTTTGAGAGACATTATTTCTGGGTAATTTAATTGTTTTATTAATAAGGCCAGCATGTTTATTAATAAAAGGATGGTCATTTAGCCATATCTTTTAGACCAAAGACCCTTCATGGTGGTGGGCTCACAGTTGATTTGCTCTTGGAAGAGTAGATATTCCTCAGGGTGGCAATCAACTGATTGGTTAATAATTAATGAGAAAAATTAATATTACAATGAGAGTACAGGCTATCTTACAAAGAGGGTTTTGGGGCACATGACTCACATCATCCAAATCTTGGTCAAAGAGAATTATCAATTTCATGCCACCTGTCTGACAAAAGGGAGAATCAATAGTTTCCCAGATCTGTCTGAGCAAACTCAATGAGCAGGAATGCATCCATTAGCCCAAACTCAGAATTTCTTTTACTGTCTGATTATCCAGGATATTGAGCTGGGTAAATCTTTGAGAGAGATTTCACACACTGATTGGTTTCTGGATGAGGAATTAGAAAAGGTGAAAAATATTGGTTCTAATACAATAATCTCTAATGTAATATGACAGAAATAATAATTTCTCACAAGAAGAACTGGGAACATTCAGCATGGAGAAGAGATGCCTCAGTTACTGAGAATATAAGAGTTTTCTCTAAGCATTTGAAGAGCTGTCATGTAAAAGGAATTTGTCTTGTTCTATTTGGCCCCAGAGGACTGAAGTAGGAGCAATAGTGCAGGTTAAAGAGAGAAGCAGATTGTGTGTGTGTGTGTGTGTGTGTGTGTGTGTGTGTGTGTATGTGCATATGTCCATAGATAGAGTAGATTTAGATATATACATATACATATATATTGCTATAGACATTATTTCTCTATAATACTTCCAGATAATATGTGCGTGTTTTTCATATTAATTAGAGCTATCCAAAAATGGAATTTCCTGCTTCCAAAAGTAGACAACTTCCCTGGATGTATTTAAGCAAGGGCTGTATAACAACTAGCTGGTTATATTGTAAAGGGAATCTTGTTCAGGAACTGGTTGAACTAGATGGATTTTGAAACGCCTTTAAACTCTGAGATTCTATGATTCCTCCCCCTCTGCCACTCTATCCAACTGCTTTTTTTTAATCTTATCTTTTTTCTTATTGTTTTTATTCTGAATTTAACAAACACCAAATAAAACGAGCATTACTACATACATAGAAGAGTAAAAAAAATATTATATGGGAAATTCTTGCTTTACTTTTTTCCTTTTTTTTAAACAAATGCTTTATTAACTTCTGTTTTACATCCCGCCAGATTTTGAGTTACAATCATTTCCCCGCCCTGTTTTTCCCCTACCCACCCTCCCAGAATAGCAGTCCCACAAGATATCGCTTCCTCCAATCTGCTCTCTCCCATATCTTCTCCCATACCCCCTTCGAATTTTCCATTAGAGGAAGGTGAATCTCTGTGTTCCAATGCCTGCACATCTTATCTCCCTATTACAAGCAAAAGAGTATTAATAATAGTATTTATATATATTTGAAATATTTAATTTTAAGACCTCGAATTTCAGCTCCATTCCCTTTCTCCCTTGTCACCCATTCCCTCTGGGGAGATAAGTAATTCAGTATATGTTGTACATGTCTGGCTATGCAAAACATTACCATAGTAGATATATTGTACAAGGCTGCTTACAATTCCCTCCCACTCATTCCACCCCCCCCCCACCTGGTCCATTCCCTACTTGATCCTGTCCCTCTTCTATAGTGGGTACTTCCAACCCCCAAGGGTGCCCTCCCATCCATCATCCCTCCTCTCATCCCCCTTCCCCCTATCCTGCTGCAGGTTGAGATATCCCATTTAGTATGTATGTCATTCTCTCCCTGAACCAAATTCAATGAGAATGTGGTTTAGCCTTTTTGCCTTCCTATTCTTCCCCTCCCTTGCAGCCTCTTCCCCTTGCTTCTTTCACATGAGATAGTTTACCCTACCCTGTCTCTCCCCATCTCCTCTTGCCACTTTCCTCTCTCATCTCATAATTTCACCGCTTGAGTATCCTCCCTTCCCAACAAATTCAACCTATGCCCTCTATCCATATATAACTGTAACCATATACACACACATTCACATATGTATTCATATGGCCATACACCCTTCTTCCATTATTTTCATAGTGAGAAAGATTTCATCAATCAATCACAGTTATTGATTTTCCATATAGGAATGTAAATAGTTCAACTTTGATAAGTTCCTTTTAATTTCTTTTCCCTGATTATCTTCTCAGATATCTCTTGCCTTATGTCTGGATGTCAAATTTTCTATTCAACTCTGGTTTTTTCCTCAAGAATGCTTGAAAGTCTTCTATTCCACTGAATGACCATATTTTCCCCTGAAACAAAATACTCAGTTTTGCTGGATAGGTGACCCTTGGCTTCAGTCCTAGCTCTTTTGCCCTCTGGAATATCATATTCCATGCCCTTCAATCCCTCAGTGTAGAAGCTGCCAGGTCCTGTGCTATTCTGATTGTGTTTCCACAATATTGAAATTGTTTCTTCCTGGCTACTTGTAGTATTTTCTCCTTGATCTGGGGATTCTGGAACCTGGTTATAATATTGCTGGGAGTTTTCTTTTTGGGATCTTTTTCAGGAGGTGATCTGTGGATTCTTTCAACCTCTATTTTGCCCTCTGGATCTAAAACATCAGGGCAATTTGCCTTGAGAATTTCTTGAAGGATGATTTCTAGGTTCTTTCTTTGATCATGGCTTTCAGGTAGTGCAATAATTTTTAAATTGTCTCTCCTGGATCTATTTTCCAGTCAGTGGTTTTTCCCATGAGGTATTTCACATTGCCTTCTATTCTTTCATTTGTTTGGATCTGTTTAACAGCATCTTGATTTCTCATAAAGTCATTAGCTCCCATTTGCTCCAGTCTAACTCTGAGGGAATGAATCTCCTCAGTGAGCTTTTGAGATTCTTTTTCCATCTGGCAAATTCGATGTTTTTAAGGCATTCTTCTCCTCATTGCCCTTTTGGGCCTCCTTTGCCATTTGAGTTACTCTATAGTTTAATGTGTTGTTTTCCTCAGTCAGGCTGTTGACCTTCATTTCATACTTTTCCTGCATCCTTGTCATTTCTCATCCCAATGTTTCCTCCACTTCTCTTATTTGATTTTTAAATTCTTTCTTAAGGTCCTCTATGGCCTGTAACCCACTCATATTTTCCTTTGGGGCTTTTGGAACAGGATTTCTGACCTCACAGTTCTCTGACTGTTCTGTGCTTCGATCCCCTTTGCCCCCCAAAGTAGGAGTCTAAGGTTGCATTTTTCTGTTTAATTTGTTTCCTTTGGCATATTGCTACTTAATTACTTGACTTTTGGGCTTGTTGCCACAGTATGTCTTTGCCGCCAGACAGGGGAACTTTCATCCCGAACATGTGGGGGGACAACTTCCGTTTCTGGCAAGCTGGAAACCCACCCACGACCTCCACCCCAGATCACCATCAAGATTCAGGGAGGTTAAAGCAAGAGCAATTACCCCCCAAGACTGTTTGCTGGATCTCCCTACAGTTTGCAGGCCAGGAGCTGGAGCTGCCTCTGAAAAGTACAAAATGGCGTGTCTCCTCAGTGGCTTCTAGCCCCCAGGGGAAGAAGCCGAGGCGTTCCCCAAATACTGGTCCCAAAGTCCATAGGGCACTAACCTCTCACTTTGTCCTAGGCATGTCTATGTTGATAATTCTGGAATCGCCACAGCCGCTGATGTTCTGGGGTCCCTTCAGCCGGCTGCTGGCCCTGCCGCCCTGGGGCTACTCAGGTGGACCTGTGCTTGGCTCCCTGCACTCTGCGGGCTGCGCTGCCAGATCCCAGACCACTGCACTGGTCCTTCCTGCAGGGCTGCTGGGCTGTCCTCAGCAGGAGGTTAGCTTCTCTGTGTAGTTCTGTGGGTGTTGAGGCTCCAGAAGTTGTTCAGAGTTCCCTTTTACATAGTTTGGAGGTGATCTGGGGGGAGAGTGGCTGGGATGCGCTGTTTCTACTCCACCGTCTTGGCTCCGCCCCCCTATCCAACTGCTTTTCATTAGCCTTGAGTTACATCATTAAATGCATGCACTCTTTCCTATGCCCTGTTTTATATACATATACATACACACACACACACAGACACACACACACACACAGACACACACACACATATATATATATGTATGTATGTATGTATAATACACTTCTCTCAGGAGCTGCCAGCTACTCAAAGCCAACATGCTTCTTTTATAAAATTATAGAAGTTGTGCTTTGACAGCATCTGTGAGCACTGGATGTGATGTGTGAGAAGATTTGATCTCTCATTAGGATCAAATGTTCTAGAGACTAAGAATGAGATTATTCCTAGAAGAGAAAGAAGGTTCAAGTGTTTGTAAACTGTAGGCATTTGGATTAGAGGCATACCACTTTATGTGATAGGTGTATCCTTGTTTAGTTTTGTCTAAAGGAGATTTTTGTAAATCTAATTATATTTTTAAAGCATGAGAGAAGAGATATTTTAAGAAGAATTGTGTATTAAATCCTTTTGTAAAATGATTTTTTTGTTTAATTGGTTAATCACATCCTGATTTATCTTCTATGTATGTCCAAATTTTATATATCTTATTTATTTTCACATCTCTCTCAGAGTCTAACCTAGTGTTTATGCCAAGAAGGCACTTGGTAAATGTTTATTGAATTGAATCTAAAATTGAAGTGAAGTGTTCCTCTGTGACAGAGTTGATTCTGATTTATCCCATGTGATTATTAAAGGTGTTTCTGGTCATTCTACATCTTCAGAGAATCCCCATGCAACCTCCATTACCCCTAGAGTTTCTTCAAGGGAATATAGAAACCAATCCCTACTCAATTTCATGGACTTCTTTCTAGTACAGCAATATATCGTAGTCCTTCAGAGCAAGAAGTGAAGTTCCCAATTTCCTTTGCAACTGCTTCTTACAGGAATTCTGAGTCAGCACCTTGGACAGTATTCTGTGCCCAGAACTCAGTGATGGTTTTGGCTTCCTTTTCCTTGGTCCAAAAAGTCACCAAATCTGTTTGATACTGTTTTCCAAATATTTCCCACACATAATCCATCCTTAACTGTGACCACCACAACCACTTGAGTTCATGCTCTTATTACTTCCATCTTGGAATTTTGGCAAGAAGCAGTGTGGTATAGTGGGAAAAGTTTTGGGCTTGGAATCAGGAGGGAACTGGGCTTGAATCTGGTATCAGATGCTAGCTGTTTAACTCTGGTGAAGTCATTTACATCTCTGAGATTCAATGTCCTCAAATGCAAAATAGTCATGGGAATAATATCTTTATAAAAATAATCTTTTATTTTTTCCCAATTGCATGAAAAAATAATTTTTAACATTTGTGGTTTTTGTTTTTTTTTTTTTTTTTTACAATTTTTTAGTTCCAAATTCTCTCCCTCCTTCCTCCCCTTCCTTCCTGAGACAGTAAGCAATTTTATATAGGTTATACATGTGTAATCATGCAAAGTATATTTCTATATTAGTCATACTGTGAAGGAAAACACAGACCAGAAAAAAAGAAAGCAAAAATAGTATGCTTCCATCTGCATTCAGAGTCCCTCAGTTCTTTCCCTGGAGGTGGATAGCATTTTTCATCATAAATTCTTTGGAATTGTCTTGGATCATTGTATTGCTGAGAATAGCTAAGTCATTCATAGTTGATCATTGTATGATATTGCTGTTACTGTGTACAATGTTCTCCTGGTTCTGTTCATTTCACTTTGCATCAGTTCATATAAGTTTTTCCAGGTTTTTCTGAAAGCATCCTGCTTGTCATTTTTCATAACACAATATTTCATTATAATAATATGCCACAGCTTGTTCAGCCATTCCCCAATTGATGCATATCCCCTGGATTTCCAATTCTTTGCTACCACAAAAAAGCTGTCATAAATATATTTTCCCCAATACGTTGCCCCCGGTTCTTTTTGTCTCTTTGGGATACAGGGCTAGTAGTGGTATTTCTAGGTTGAAGGGTATGCACAGTTTTATAACCCTTTGGATAACATTTCAAATTGCTCTCCACAACAGTTGGATCAGTTTACAACTCCACCAACAGTACATTACTGTCCCAATTTCCCCACAACCCCTCTCACATTCATCATTTTCCTTTTCTGTCATATTAGTCAATCTGATAGGTGTGAGGTGGTACTTTCAGAGTTGTTTTAATTTATATATGTATAAGCAATAGTGATTTAGAGCATTTTTATGTGACAGCTTGGATTTCTTTATCTGAAAACTGCCTGTTCATGTATTTTGACCATATATTAATTGGGGAATGGCTTATATTCTTAGAAATTTGACTCAGTTCTCTTTATATTTGAAGAATGATACTTTTACCAAAGACCTTTGCTGTGAAAATTCTGCCCCCCAACACTTTTTACTTTCCTTTTAATCTTGGTTGCATTGATTTTGTTGGTGTAAAACCTTTTGTAGCAGCAAGCACCCCAACATCCACAGGGTGGCTGCCAACACAGGTTCTTAGATCTGCTTTTCAAAAGGAAAGCAACTCAAAATTGGTTAACAAGCTTACTTTAATCAAACAAACACATATTACCTAGTTCAGGGGGAAAAGGTCAGCACCCTGAACTTCAGAGTAATACAGCCAGAAGTTTCAAAACAGAGAAATAGACAGATCAAGCAGACAGGCTTCCAAACTGTCCCAATATTACATCAATACCAAATCACAGTTACCAGAGAAGGAAGTATCAACATCTGGGTTTTCAAAGTTGGGGGGCTCTCAACAGCTGCCCAGAGTCTCATCGTCAAATCACACAACACTTCTCAAAGTGAGCCCCAAAGCAAAGCCTCCCATCAGAGTTTATATAGCCTTCTCCTAGCTCAGAGAATATAACAACCTTCTTGACCCACTGCCCAATCACAAAGTATCAAGGTGTGGGCTTTCCTGAAAAACAAGCCTCCCACAACAGGCTCCAGGTGCACTTAACCTAGGGGCAGGGATGATCTTTAAATTTGCATTTCCATTACACCTTTTTAGTTTAATATAATCAAAATTATCCATTTCGCATCTCATAATGTTCTCTGTGGGCAGTTAGGTGGTGCAGTAGATAGAGTGCTGGGTCTAAAATCAGGAAGACATGATTTTAAATTTTGTTTCAGACACTAAATAGCTGTGTGGTCATGGGCAAGTCACTTAATTGTTTGCCTCAGTACCCTCACATGTAAAATGAGTTAGAGAAGGAAATGGCAAACCACTCCAATATCTTGCTACGAATTGCTAAGAAAACCCCAAAAGGGGCCACAAAGAGTCAGACATGACTGAAAATGACTCAACAACAACAATACTCTCTATTTCTTATTTGGTCATAAATTCTTCCCCCTAGCCATAGATCTGACTGGTAAACTATTCCATGCTCTCCTAATTTGCTTATGGTATCACCTTTTATGTCCAAATCATGTGCCCATTTTGACCTTATCTTGGTTATATTGTGTGAGATGTTGGCCTATACCTGGTTTCTGCCAAACTGTTTTCTAGTTTTTCCTCTGTTTGTCCAAGTGAGTTCCTGTCCCAAAAGCTTAGATCTTTGGGTTTATCAAAACTAGATTACTATAGTTATTTACTACTATGTATTGTGTACCTAATCTATTTTACTGATCCACCACTCTATTTCTTAGTCAGTACAAAATTATTTTGATAATTACCACTTTATAATTCAGTTTAAAACCTGGTATAGCTAGGTTACCTTCGTATATATTTTTTCCTTAATTCCTTTGGTATTTTTGGCTTTTTGTTCTCCATATGAATTTTATTATTATTTTTCCTAGCTCTATAAAATAATTTTTGTTAGTTTCGTATGGAACTGAATGAATAAATTAATTTAGGTAAATTTGTTATTTTTATTATATTGGCATGGCCTACCTATGAGCAATTAATATTTTTCCAATTGTTTAGATCTGACTTTATTTGTGTGAAAGATTGTAATAATATTTTTAGTACTTACCTCACATGGTTCTTCTGGGGAGCAAATGAGATAATACATGCAAAATGCTATATAGATGTCAGCTACTTTCATAACCTTCCAACAAGTCTCTCTGCCTTCTTATTCCTCTTCCCACCTCCTCCAATTCAATCTCTCTAAATACCTGTACTAGATAAATATTCCTAATGCTCAGATTATGTTGTTCAAAAACTTTTAATGATTCTAAATCTACACTTCTTAGTCTGGCACTCAAGGTTTCATACAATCTAGCTCCATCTCACCTTTATAAATCTATCTTATGTGAATCACAAATTACCTATTTCACACTTTCCTAGTACCATAACTTTGCTGTCATTTTCCTCTATTCCTAAATATAGCCTCAATATCATTCAGATCTGTTGATGCCCCTTCCAAGCCAAAACTTTCTTGTTCTCTATTCTTTTATTTCAAGAGAATTAATCAACTACTTAGGCTGTATATCTGTTTTCTTTTAATCTTGCTATGTGACAATCTGGCCTTTTCAATCATGTATGAGTCCTTAATGTGACTTCCTGTGAACAAGTCATCATTGGTTAGGTGTTATGACCTATTTACATTCATTATATGTCTTGAAAAGACATTGCACGTTTGGTTCCATAGACTTTTGATTCTTCTAAGAGCATAATGCTTCATAATTTAAAGTGATATAGCATTTTACTTCATGCATCAAGGACCTGTGACAACATTTATGTGACCACTCTTCAATATGGATTATGTTCTCTTTCATTTGGTAGATCATCATTGTGAGTTTCTGTGGCTGAAAAAGCTCTTCATTATATGGCTAACCTGGTGATCAGTCTCTCTGAACTTAGCTATGCTGGTCCTTGTATGACAGTCACACATAAAGCATAACCAAAATTATGCCAGTATTAAATGAGTTCCATTCTTATGGTAACTAGCAATTTATGATCATAGAAAGCATTGGGCAATTTCCCAAATGAAATCCAACCCATTCTCCACCCTGTCTCTAAATTGAGGTCCAGCTCATTGTTCATCTGATGTGCCTGTTCATTCTTCATCTCTATTTCTGTCCCTGTGCCCATCAGCATCCCCACCCTACACCCTAAACCCCATCTCACTCTGTCTCTCTCTGTCTCTGTCTCTTCTGTCTCTGTCTCTCTCCATCTCTGTCTCTGTCTGTCTCTGTCTCTGTTTCTGTCTCTCTGTCTCTGTCTCTGTCTGTCTGTCTGTCTCTCTCACACACACATGCACACAGACACATACACACACACTCATGCTTCTCCTCAGGCTACTATCCAGCTTCCTGAAATCGAGCATATTCATTTATCATACAATGTACTTTTTGGGTGGCAACTAGGTGGTACAGTGAATAGAGCACCAGCCCTGGAGTCAGGAGGACCTGAGTTCAAATTCAGTCTCAGACACTTAACACTTAGCCGCGTGACCTCAGGCAAGTCACTTAACCCCAATTGTCCTGCCTTTCCCCCTCCAAAAAGCAAAAGGAAAAACAAAACCAAAACCAAAACCAATGTATTTTTTTCCCCAGTATGAATGGTTAGATCAAAATCTTTATCATTACTGTGTGTTTCACTGATGAAACTTTGTAATGTGCTTAGACTCAATGTAATTAATGACATCTATAAACCGGAACCTTTGGAGAACCTTGCCATCTACCATCAATAGAGAATATCTCTTTTGTTTTGACTCTGTGCAGAGTAATGACCATGACTTTAGGTCAGCCTATGTACTCCAACTAAGTACTCATATTATTTGAAATATATTTATCTGTAAACATATCTTATCACCTATCTAGATTGTAAGCTCCTTGATGAAAAGAAGAGTGTGATATTACTGTATCTATTTTAGCATCTACGCACAGTACCTTGCATATAGAAGGCATTTAATGGGTATTTATTGAATGAATCAGTGATGGATGGAATGTGACCATCACCCAGCATAACAATGGGAGAATATACAAATATTATTAGATCCTTGCTTCCTGGACACCTGAAATCTAAAGTCTTTCATAATAACCAATTCAAATCCATACAGCTTTAGTAGCTTTTATCCTCTAATAGAAAATAATGTCCTTGAAAGCAGGGACTGTACAGTTTTTGTCTACATATTTCCAGCATCTAATACAATGCCATGTATACACAGTAAGCACTTAATAAATGTTTGTGAAATTGAATTGAATCAAATGTTGGATATGTTTTGACTCACAGTTATGCCAAAAAGTAGAAGTTAAAATTAATCACTAAAAGGTGTGAACCTTGGATGAAAATCAAGAATGAAATACATGAAACCAGAAATCATAATAATAGAATCTATGGCATGGTATTAAAATGCAAATGGTCACTGAGCTCTCAATGTCTCAAACTAGGTTTCTTCCCCTAGGAAATAGCATGCATATCTCCAAGAGCAAGGAAGCAATTTATTTGGCTTCCTCTTAACTTCTTGCAGATTGACTGGAACAAAGAGCCTGAGAATGAATGACTCTGTATACACTCCCCCCCCCCGCCGCCCCCGCCATTTTCATTCAGTTTTAGCTTAGTCTTACAGTAGAGGAAATTAAAGTTGGAGATTGACAATTCCATTAGGTACTGTAAGGTACTAGGGTTAAGGATAGGCATTGGACCTGTGATTTCACTGGCATAGAGAACTCCTGGGTGAGGAGACTGTAATGGTAATGGTAATTTGAAAATCTTCCCTGACCCTTAATAAGCCTAAAGTAATTTGAAGACCTTTCCTGATTTGAAGATATTCCCTACTTCCTAAGAGGCTGAATGTAATGTGGTGGGAGGAGCTTGTGGAAGGGTGGAGCAGAGCCCACAGGAAGCTGGGAATCAGAGCAGCTAGATGGCAGAAGAGAGAGAGGACACACACAGTGAGACAGCTAGGCTTGTGAGTGTTGGTTTGTGAGAAGGCTAAAGGATGGTGTGGCTCTCTGCTACTTTGTGGTGTGTTAACTTGTATGTTGCTATGATGGATTAAGTTTCCTGGTGTTGGGATCTGGTTTTCTGGTATCTGAATAAATGTTTTGCTTCTTTCTTTTATATGGAGAGTCTGTTATATTTTGTGATTGAGAACTATACTAGAATATTTTACAGTTGCCATCAGCACTGTGAATATTGTGTTGGTGCTACAGAGACTTCCTCTACCAATTATAAAAGTAGAAGCACTACTGAAGTCAGACCCACTTTCCTCCCTTGTCATCTTTCCTTCCCACACCTTAGCCTACCTTATTGTCATTCTCATCAGAAAAGTAGATAGGAAATAACCTCAAGGCATTTTTGTGAAGTAAGGCAAAACTTGTCTTTGATGGCTCCAATTTTGTCCAATTTTGTTTTTGGGTCCTACTTCTCCTTTTGACTACTGATTTCACAAGTCCTCAACCAAATGTTTGTTTCTCTCATGCTTCCCCACCTTGGTCAGACTTTCCTAGGGGCACTGTTCCATCCCCTACAGATTATCAACCAATGATAATTGATTCTGCTAATGAGACACCTTCCCCAGCTGACTTCCTCAACCTTAGAAGTGCATGATCACAAGGGTTCTTGAATGAAACCCTCTTCCACCAAGAAACAAACAGAACGATCCTGTTTTTAGTCAGTGACTCTGGGCAAAATTCACCAACTCAGAATCACAAAATCCCAGAGCTGGAAGGAAACTCAGAGGTATTCTAGCAGAAGCTGAATGAATGAATGAATAAAAAAAGTAACTATTAGATATTTAATATGTATAAAACACTGTGATATATTCTGGTGATAAGACTAGAAAAATATCATAATCCACACTTTGAAGGAGCTCACATTCCAAAAAGAGGGAACAAAATACATAAGGGTTCAGTGGAAGGCTAGATGGAAAGGTGGGGTGTTTCTTAGAGTCCAGAGGCAGAACATAGAAACACAGCTTATTTTTTAAAGTGTTATTTCCATTGATAAAATTGTATCTATTTCTGACCTTGGACCACTTACCTGTGACAAATATTTTAGTGGTGAGATCTTTCTTTTGTTGGCCTTCTATATATGGCTATTGAGGTGGTGGGGGCTCCAGAACCTACAGAGGTAGTTGCCAGGTTGCAGCTCTTTAATTGAATCTACCAGTACTTCCTAGGAGAAAATGGAATAGAGAAACCAACAGAACAAGGGGATCAGATTAATCCAGGCATTCTGGAAGTACATCACTCTGCCATGTTGTAGTTGTTTCAGTGATCCCGTTTCGGATTTTCTTGGCAAAGATACTGGAATGGTTTGCCATTTCCTTCTCCAGTTCATTTTATAGATGAGGAAACTGAGGTAAATAGAGTTAAGTGAATTATGCGGGATCACACAATAAGTGTCTGAGGCTGAACTTGAAGTCAGGAACATAAATCTTGATTCCAAGCCCAGTGCTCTATCCACTGTACCACCTAGCTGCCTTCACTGTCATAGACATTCTAAAACTTGGTACAGCCATATTAGAAATAAAACAAATTCAGCAAACTAGTGGATCAGAAGTCAGAGGGAACATGGTTCACTTCAAAGTTGGCTTGGGGTCAGAAGACTCATGTGTGAATCTCAGTTCTGGTACTTAGTAGGTGTCTAACCTTGGATAAGCTACTTCTCTCTGGGCCTCAGTTTCCTTACGTATAAAATGGGGAGTAAAAACAGAAGAGGCAGCTTTTGTCTGTAACATCTTGGAAGTTTCATCAAGATGGTGACCAGAAAAAGAAGTAATTCTCCTTAATGGTTCTCATAGTGATTGTACAACCTCAATATATTGACAGCATTTTCCTTGGTGATTATATCCATTCCATTGTAAACCTATCCATGTCCATAGGCTTATTAATGCTGTTGTTGCCCTCAGTGCTGATCACTTTCAGTTTCAGTATGGGTGATAAACCTCTTCTCATGTAACCAGATGACCAGTAGGTCTCTGTGGTCACATACTGCTCTGAATATATATCCTTATATGGTGGTGCTTGAAACATATTCCAAGTCACCCTCCAATCAATGCTTTCTTCCTGCTTTCCAGGGTGATAACTAGTGATTCTGATCAGCTATGTACAACTACACACCAATGAGAAATGGTACTTCCATCTCCTCCCAGGTAATATGGGGACTTTAATGGAAATCTAGGAGAGACAATGTTATTGAATCTAAAAGAGAAGGCCTCCAAAACTGGGTGGGAAAAAGACCTTGTTGCTCATCAGAAATGTAAACACTGTTTCCCCAAGTAAAGAGAGCAGTAGAACTAATTCCATGTGAATTAGTAGAACTAATTAGGCATGGAAGTTTGCAAAACATCTAGACTAAAATGGCATGGTGAAAAATTAAATGGACACAAAATCAGAAGGATGTGGTTCAAATCCAGGCTCTGATATTTATTAAACAATGTGGTCATGGAAAAGGCACTGAAACTCTTAGATACCAATTTCTTCCTCTGTAAAACAAACATAATAAGTATAGCCATATGCCCACTCTGGTTTCAATGATTCAACTTTATGAAGAATTTCGTTTAATATCCATACTTTGACCTACAAGGAAGGGTGCTGCAGTAGATAGATTGCTGGTCTTGAGGTCAGGAAGACATGTTAAAATCTATCTCAGACACTTCTTAGTTGTGTGACCCTGGGCAAGTCACTTAACCTATCTGCCTCAGTGGTTGTGAAGATCATGTGAGATAATATATGCACCGTGCTTTACAAACCTTGAAGCACTACATAAAGGTAGTTCTTATTATTTATGAAACCCAATTTACATTTCTTTCACCTTTAAAGCAGAAGTTGTAAAGTTGCCATGAGCATTAAGTTTTCCTTTGCGAGTACTTGTGGTTTGTAGGTTGAGCAAATGAATAAAAAATATCAAGTCCTTACTATGTGCACTGGGTTAAGATCCAGAGATACAAGTAGAAAGGCAATATATTTGCTGCTCCGAAGGAGCTCATATTCTTTTTTTGGGGGGGTCAGGCAGAAGGCAAGGCAATTGGGTTGTGACTTGTCCAAGGTCACACAGCTAGTAAGTGTGTCAGGTGTCTGAGGCCATATTTGAACTCAGGTCCTCCTGACTCCAGTGCTGGTGGCCTATTCACTGTGCCACCTAGCTGCCCCAAGGAGCTCACATTCTAATAAGGTACCTTACATAGGTTTTAGCTGCAAGATGGATGGGAAGATGGTCTCTGTGGTACAGTTGCACAGCAGATGGTAATTCATATTCTTTAATTTTATTTCTATTGAGGAACCATGTAATTTCTTATGTTGAGCCACATGACAGTACCCAAGGACTTTGGTGGCAAGAACTTTATTCTCTTGGTCTTCAGTAGCTATGGTTGCAGAAGCAATAATCAGGTTATATCTCCACAAGGGTTACTTCCTGGAATAATGGCTGTGGGGACTGGATGGAAGAAGGGTTCAGGGTCTGAGAGGTGTTACCACTCAAGGCTCGTAGGCTTACCTGCCCAATGGTGGCAGATGGTCAACAACTGGTATTGTTGGAGTGGGGAAAATGGACCACTTCTCCACAGTAATTGCTCCCATCAATAACAGTTCAATTAATGCCAGTATAGTGATAATATTAGACATCATGCCCCCTAAAATAAAGTGTTAAGGTAACTCTCCTCACCTTGCCACAGGATACCAACTTAAGTGAGTGCGAAATTATTTAAATTCTTTTCATTGATTCCCTTTGTCTTTACTGCTCTCTTTTTGCATTAAAGGTTCAATGATATCAGCACTGAGTGTCCATGAGAATTAAATGGGTATTATTTTGACAACTCTGGAAAGCACAAAAATTTGGCCAACTGAAAATTAATGGCAATCACTTTTTGTCCCATAATAATCCACCCCAACAAGATTTTTCCAGGAATAAATTATCCTTGTAAGGTGGGGGTGGGAGGGTTGTTGAGTATAGAAGATTAATATGTGTACTATATAACTCAGGATTATTGTGAAGCAAGAACTTTAAAAACCTTAGAGTTTTATGTCAGTATGAGTTATTATTGGTTGCATAACCTAATGGAATGACTCTTATGGTGGGATTTTCAGATTGGATAGGAAGAAAGGGAAATGCCATCTGTAGCAATCTGGTGAACAATATTTTGGGGCAGATGGGCCTTGTGGCTCCCTCATAGGGCATTGCATAAGTGGTTGATTCTCCTGCCTTCCTATAGGATAGAGGTTCTTAACCTGGGATCCATGAACTTTGAAAAGACCTTTTGGTAACCCCCCCCCCCACACACACACACACATTTATTTTTTTAATTTAATTATATAATAAAACAATTATTTTCATAACATAGTACAGCAAAAAAAGATGATTGCAGGTGAAACTGCAAAATCTATTATGTACAATTTGTTATTCCTTTAAAATATACAACAACGTTATAGTATAAACTTCCTTCTGCCCCTTTTTTTTCTTTTCTATCTCCCTGCCTCAGAGATGGCTACCATTAGACACAAATAGGTATACATATGTGTGTGTATGTGTGTATGTGTGTATACACACATACATATGTAAAATTATTCTATATACATTCCATTTATCAGTTCTTTCTCTGGATGCAGATAGCGTCTTTCTTCATTTGTCCTCTATAGTTAACTTGGGTATTTAGAATCGTCAAAATGAATTATTAACTCAAAGTCATTTTAAAAACAGCATTGCTATTACTATGTAAACGTTCTCTTGGTTCTACTTATTTCACTCTTCATTATTTCATGCAAGTTTTTCCATGTTTTTCTAAGATCATTGATCTCATCATTTTATAGCACAATAGTATTCCATCACAATCATATACCACAACTTGTTTAGCCACTCCTCAATTGATGGGCATTCCTGTGATTTCTAGTTCTTTGTCACCATGAAGAAAGCTGCTATAACATTTTAGAACATATAGGTAACTATACTTTGATATAGTTGATTTCCTTTGTGATACTGTGTGTTTTTATGCATTTGTGCACTTTTATATCTCAGTAGGAGTCCATAGGGGTTTATTATTTATTTCTCATTTAGTGAAAATAGGCTTTACTACACTGTGAAAAGGTCCATGATACACAAAAAATTAAGAACACTTGCTATAGGACCCATCCTTATCTGATTATGAAAACTGGACATCTCTTTTTTCCTCCTACGCCTTCTTCTTTTGGTTCAGTTTGACAAATACAAGGAAGAAACTTGAGTTGCTAGTTACTCTGGAGCTAGCAAATTGGTCCACATCCTGGATTTAGCAATTCTCATCTCTCATAGCCACTTAATAACTACAAAGCATATTAGGTATAAAAGGAAAAAATTGTTCTTGTTACCCTGGGAGCCTTATACACCTACAAAAGGCTTCCAAACACCTCTGGTGACTCTACCATTTTGTTGTTCAGTCTTTTTTAAGGTTTTCAGATCAGATCCCACTTGGGGTCAACATTTTGTTAGGAGGGTTTTTAAAAGTCTGAATGCTCAGATACAATGTTTGGGTTATTTTTAAGGTGTGTTCCTGGGAGAGGTATAAACCTTGTTAGATAAGAAAAGGTTCTTGGTGAGGAAAATTACAGGTGCCATCTTGGAGAAAAGCAGCAAGGAAAATTCTCTTAACAGCTAATACTGGCAAGTCAATATATTTAGTAAGAAAGGACAAAACGGTGTTGCCACCCGACCAACTCATGACCAGGGAATAAATCAAGCATAGACTTATTTGTTTTCTGAAAGCAAAAAAATTGTGTGGTATTTATTTAAGGATGGATCAATCCTTCTCTTAGGGTAAACAAGAAAAAGATGAATAGAAATCTTAATGAAACATACAGTCTATCATTGGGTACATATTGCTTTAGTCCATTTCAGGGCATGAGGTTGGGTCTGATGGATGAATATGCATGTGGGTCCATTTAGCAATCTTTATATCGGAATGAGGATAGCTAGGTGGTACAGTGGAGAGAATGATGGGAATCAGGAAGACTCATTTTCCTGAGTTCAAATCTAGCCTCAGACACTTACTAGCTATGTGACCCTGGACAAGTCACTTAACCCTGTTAGCCTTCATTTCCTCCTCTGTCAAATGAGCTGGAGAAGGCAATGGCAAACCATTCTGATATTTTTGCCAGGAAAACCCCAAATAGGGTCACAAAGAATTGTAACTAAAGAATGACTGAACAACAACACTTTAAAATGAATATTGAGGTTCAGCATCATTACAGTGAAAAATCCTTTGATCCTCAGTCTTTTCTGATATTACTGACAGCCTGAGTTTACTGACTCATTGCACAGACCTTGGAATCTCTCTCCTTTGCCTCAGTATTTCCATCCTGGGAAAGAAAATAATACCATCAACCACAATTTAAGTCTAACAGATTTTTGGAAAGAATTTGTGGAGCCTTGGATGGAGATGGGATTGAAGTGAAAATAATATTAATAACTGCCTTTAATACAGTGCTTTAAAGTTTGCAAAGCACTTGGCACAAATTACCTCATTTGAACCTTTCATCCACCTTATGGAGTAACCGACTATGGGTTTCATCTTCATTTTATAGATGAGAAAGAAACAGTGGCTTGGAAAGATGAGATGATTTTTTCTGGTTTTTGAACATATAGTATTTGCTAATGATTTGAGTGTAGGTCTTTGGACTCCAAGTCTAACACACAAACCACTATTCTGCCCCTTGTCCTTGGAAGCAAAGATTCCCATAAAAAAACTGCAAGAGGGAGAATGCCTTGATACTATCCCAGTTGGGGTATTCCCTGCTTGAATCTAATTCGTTTCAAAAGGTGTCAGTACCAATTGCCTTCACCACCTACACCATCACCACAACCTCCACCTCCACCTCCACCTCCACCTCCACCACCTCCACCTCCACCACCACCACCACCTCCACCACCACCTCCACCTCCACCACATCCACCACCTCCATCACCACCAGCACCACCACCTCCACCACCACCATCACCATCTCCACCACCACCATCACCACCTCCACCACCTCCACCACCACCACCACCTCCACCACCTCCACCACCTCCACCTCCACCACCACCATCACCACCTCCACCACCACCACCACCTCCACCACCACCACCTCCACCACCTCCACCACTACCATCACCACCTCCACCAACACCATCACCACCTCCACCACCTCCACCACCTCCACCACTACCATCACCACCTCCACCAACACCATTACCACCTCCACCACCTCCACCACTTCCACCACCACCACCTCCACCACCTCCACCACCACCACCTCCACCACCACCACCTCCACCACCTCCACCACTATCATCACCACCTCCACCACCACCTCCACCTCCACCACCACCATCACCACCTCCACCACCTCCACCACCACCTCCATCACCTCCATCACCTCCACCACCTCCACCACCTCCACCACCTCCACCTCCACAACTGCCATTGGATACCAATGTTTCCCAAGTACTTCTTAAAAGCACTTCTAGGAATGTCTTGTAGTGGTGCTATACTTCTTAGGAAATCCCATGGCAGGGCACTGCTGTTCCCAAGCCTCTGGGAATACATTTGGGAGCCACATTTGTTCTTAGGCACAATGCTACTTACTGTCTGAATGGATTGATCTATGGCATAAGAATAGAAGGTAGGGGAACAAACAAAATATAAAAAAAATATGTTATATGGAGGCAGGGGGGTAGGGTAGAGTAGGGAGTAGTAGCCGGAGAACATTGGGAAGAGCCTCATGTGGAAACTAATATTTGAGTTGAGCTTTGAAGGAAACAAGGGATTTGGGAGGTGGAGGTAAGGAGAAAGCATTCCAGGCATAGAGGACAGCCTGAGAAAGGAATGGACTTGGGAGATGGAGTGGCATGTGTGAGGAAAAGCAAACAGGCCATTTAGGCTGGGCTGAGGAGTGTGTAGGTGAGGAGCACATGGGCATACTTCATTTTGTTGCTCTTGTCTTTATTGTGCTTCAGAGATATTGCATTTTTTTTTTTTACAAATTGAAGGTTTGTGGCAACCCTGCATCAAGGAAGTCCATTGGCACCGTTTTCCCAATAGCATATGCTCACATCATGGTTTTGGATAACATTTTGGTAATTCTCACATTATTTCAGACTTTTTTCATTTTTATTATATCTCTTATGATGATCTGTGATCAGTGATCTTTTTTTTTTTTTTTTTTGGAGGGCAATTGGGGTTTAAGTAACTTGCCCAAGGTCACACGGCTAGGTTTTTTGTTTGTGTGTGTGTTAAGTGTCTGAGGCCGGTTCCGAACTCAGGTCCTTCTGACTCCAGGGCTGACACTCTACTCACTGCGCCACCTAGCCACCCCGATCAGTGATCTTTGATGTTGCTATTGTAATTGTTTTGCCCATATAAGATGGTGAACTTAACTGATAAAAGTTGTGTGTGTTCTGACTTTTCCATGACTGACCACCCCCCATTTCTCTCCCTCTCCTTGGGCTTCTCTATTCCCTGACACACGACAATATTGAAGTTAAGTCAGTTCATAACCCTACCCCACCCTCTAATCCTTCAAGTGAAAAGAAAAGTAAATCCACAAGGCAAACTTCATCGCCACAATCCTTCAATTTGTAAAAAATACAATATCTATGAAGCACAATAAAGTAAATTTAAGAAATTGCCTCAGCCACCCCAACCTTCAGCAATCACCCCCCCCATCTGTCAACAGGCATCAACATCAAAGCAAGACCCCCCACCAAGCAAAAAGGTTACGAGTCACTGAAGGCTCAGACACTAGACACCTAATACACAGCGGAACGGGGGACCGAAAACATTCATGTGACTCACTTTATTGCAGTGCTCTGGAGCCGAACCCCCAATAGCTCCGAGTTATGCCTGTGCAGTATAGTTGGGAAGGCAGGTTGGAGTCTGCATTTGGTGCTGGAGACTCTAGGGAGCTATAGAATTTATTGAATAGAGAAGTAATGTTCAGACCCGTTCTTTAGGAAAACCACTTCTGTAGCTGTGTGGAGGCTGAATTGTATAGGAAGACCAAGGCTATTGTAACAAAATAGGTGAGAAATAATAGGAACCTAAACTAGGATGGTAAACAGAATGAAGGGAAGAGATGGGAGGGATGCCCAGAAGGTGAAATTAATAGAACTTCGCATCCGATACAGGGTAATTGAATAATATAATAACAGCTAACATTTATATAATGCCTACTATGTGCTGAGCACTGTGCTAAGTGCTTTTATAAATATCTCATCTGATCCCCCAACAACCCTGGGAGGTAGGTGTTGCTATTATTCCCATTTTACAGATGAGGAAACTAAGGCAGACAAATGATTAATAATAATGATAATTAACATTATATAGCACTATGTGACAGGCATTGTGCTAAATGCTTTACAATTATCATCTCATTTGATCCTTACTACAATCCTACAATTCCCAGTTTACAGATGAGAAGACTGAGGCTAACAGAAGTTAAGTGATTTACTTAGGGCTATATACCCAGTAGCTATCTGAAGCCAGATTTTAATTCCCCTCCCCCTCTTCAAGATGGTAAGCAATCTGATATAGGTTATACATGTACAGTCATATTAAACATATTTCCTCATTAGTTATGTTGTGAATGAAGAATCAAAATTAGAAGGAAAAACCTCAAGAAAGAAAAAGCAAAAATAAAGTGAAAACAGTATGCTTCAATATGCTTTCAGACTCCATAGTTCTTCCTCTGGATGCAGATAACATTTTCTATCACAAAAAAGTTTGGAATTGCTTTAGATTATTGTATTGAGGAGAAGGGCTCAGTCTATCATAGTTGATCATTGAACAATATTGCTGTTAGCTGTACAATATTCTCCTGGTTCTGCTCACTTCACTAAGCATCAGCTCATGTGAGTCTTTCCAGGTCTTTTTGAAATATGTTTGTTCATCATTTCTTATAGCACAATAGTATTCCATTCTATTCATATACCACAGTTCGTTCAGTCACTCCCCAATTGATGGGCATCCCCTCAATTTCCAATTCTTTGTTACCACAAAACATCTTACTATTTTCTTAAATTGTAGTTCTGTCTCTTGAAACCGACACTTCTATTTTTTTAAAAACCAGTGATGTTGACATAGAATTTGTTCCTTTATTAAACAATGATAGATCTCCTGCAGTTTTTACCACATGGCATTGGGTTGGCACAGATTCTATTCTTTTAAGAGAACTTGGGGTTGCTAAAATCCACCTGGCATCGGAACTTAACATTTTAAAAATGTGTTTAGACAAAACATGATGGTGTGGGATCAATTACTGTTACTATGGAGAATAAAGAAGGCAATAGTAGCAGTGGCAGCCTTGGCCTCTCTCCCTGAGGGATGGTGGGAACACCTGTGCATGAGATAAGTGCTCCTGGACGAAGCATCACAAATGGAGAATATTCCTTGTCCAGTTTGACATCCTGCCATTTGCTTAACAGCAAACTATTGTAGTCTGAATCCTGGTCCTGACTTCTCATTCTCTTTCTGCTTCAGAAAACTGCTTTGGTCCTTCCAGGTAATCAACTAATTAATTTACTTAATTCCTCTGTAGGGTGATGGACCTGAAAGCAGAAATACATGAGTTCGAATCTGGCTGTTGCCACCTACTATGTTCCTGGCACATAGTAAGTAATAAATATTTGTTGACTTGACTTGATCATGAACAAGTCATTCAACTTCTCTGACTCTCAGTTTCCTTATCTGTAAAATGGAGGGGGCATGTAGGTAACACAGTGGCTTTGATAATAGATAATGAAATTCTTTGTAAATTGCTAAGTGCTAATATAAAATCAGTTATCAATTGCCATTGATCTTCCATTATATTTCTGATTCTTAGCTGTGAAAGAATCTCAAATAAAGTACTAGTTCCAACATGAGGCCTTTCTTGATCCCTCCAAGTTCTGGGCCCTCTATCTCTGGAAATCACCTTGCATTTATTTGTATATATCTTGTCTGTACTTGTATGGATACATGAAGGAATGTAAATGCCTTCTTCAAGTGAATGAGTGTGAACTCACAGGGTTCATCAGAACTACAATTCCAAGAAATCCATGATACCAGGTACTAGAACCTTTCTTTGTCCCCAGGGAAAGTCTGAATAGCACATTTTTATTTTATTTAATTTTAATTTTTTTTTTGCTTTTTGGAGGGGGGAAGGCAGGGCAATTGGGGTTAAGTGACTTGCCCAAGGTCACACAGCTAATAAGTGTTAAGTGTCTGAAGCTGAATTTGAACTCAAGTCCTCCAGACTCCAGGGCTGGTACTCTATTCATTGTGCTACCTAGCTGCCCCTCAAATACCAGGTTTTTAAAGGAAGAAAGTAAAGAATGTCAATGAAGCATTTAAAGAAAATGCACAGAAGAGATAAGGAACCTCAAAGGGTTTGCAGGCCTGCCGGCCAGCTTTGCAACCATTAAAAGAATTGAGTACGTACTTAGAATAAGCCATATTTAATGAGGTTTGAAGTTCCATATACATTTTTTATGTTCATTTCTGTATGTGAAAACATTTATGTTCATTGCTGTTCGTCACATTCAGAATAACTTTTTTTTAATTTACAAAAGATATGGGTCATTGAGGTCATTAACTGTCTCCCCTCTATCCTGCCCCCTACTTTTTTTTAATCCCCAACATGTAGTGCAGTGCCTAGTATAGAGTAGGCATAATATATGGTTATTAATTGATTGACTACAAACCATTCCAAATCTTGCCTTTCCCTATTCTCCCCAATCTAGGGAGGGCCCAAATAGCAGAGTGGATCCTGTCCTGGTACAGCCCTTCTTGGGTCCATACCATATCCCTACCCAGAGGAATAGCAGAATGATATTCTTAGGTCTTAAAACCAAGATATCATGTTAATCCATGACACACTTATCGATAACTATAGTGTTTAGTTATGAATAGGAAATTCTGGGACAAGTATGAAAGCTTATTCTGAATTATAAAACTTTCCCATGCCCTGTGCCCCCAAAATAGTATTACCCTCTGCTTGAAACCACTTGAAGCCTTAATCTGACCCTACCCAAAATATTTGGTATGTGGAAGTTGGTCCAGCTGTCACACAATCAGCAGATAAATTTCCCACTGCTTAAAGCCTTCACATGAACTTCTGTGTGCTTGTGGTAAGCACTGTTTAAAATACACCAGATAAAATTCAGGAATGTGACAATAATAACTCATTCGTCAGTAGCTGGGTTGTAGATTTCCAAAGCCTTTTATCCAGGATGACATTAAATTAGGAAAGAAATCTCCCCTTGGGATAGTGAGGCACCAAGCCCTTTAGGCACATAGGTGGTCTAATGAGCCATAGAAATGGCTACTGAGGTTGGGGGAAGAAAGTAGGCATTTCTGCTTCTGTTCTCTGCATCTTTAACCCATGAGAAGATGAGACTGAGCAGAGGCGGGTGTCTGGTAAATAAATACTTATGCATTTATTTGCATGGCTAATTCAACTCTGTCTGGGGGCTGGATTCTCTATGTGAAAATGAGACAATTACCATGGCACTGAACTGTACTGCAACACATGTGGCATGAATTCTCTAGATATTTGCCCATTCCTCTGGTGGTTTTTTGAAGCCATGTTTAGAAGAAGCTAGCAGAAGGAAATAGGCATTAGGAGAAGGTAACGATGTTAGAAGGAATATAATGGGGTGGAGGAGCCAGCAAAAATCTAATCATATAGGGTCTATATTCTGGAGAAAAGGCTCCCAGATCCCTACTAAGATGTTCCTAGACTTCAGAGAACAATCCCCACATTGAAACTACGGTGACAACTAGGGTTTGCCATGTAGGCAATGCAAGCTTTGAAAATATATAATGCCCAGAAATTCTTGAGTAAATAGGTATTCCTATCAGAATCTATTGATTCTACCTGATACTACGGCAACTCCCATAGTAATTATAATTATTGATAATGATAAATAATAGTAATAATTATATTTATATATGTGGTGGTACCTCCTCCTCCCCCTCCAGAGTGGATTCCTCAAGTTCTTGAACAGCACTCTGTGTATCTTCTAAGAATTTTTGGTCACAATTCTCCACTAATACATTCACTTTTAATAGCCAAATAGAGGATGTTATTAATTTAAAGCAAGTCATTTAATAAAATGGCATGTTTAAACAAAGGAACAGCAAAGTATTTCCCTGTAAACCTAGGGTAAAATCTCCCAAAAATACATGCATAGGTGGGAAGAATACGTGTATAGGAAATATACATTGAGGAATATATACATAAAAGGAACACATGTGACCAGGGCTCGTGAATGGAGGGGTAATTCATACCTCCAATGCTACAGGGATGCTACCTTCTAGTGATCTCAACCAGTCACCAGACATATGTTGAAGCATTTACTATGTGCCAGAAACTGTGCTAAGCCCTGAGGTAACAAAAATATATGCAAATAACCATGGGTACACTGGTAAATATTTAACAATGGGCCCTCTGGGGAAAAAGAAAGATACATATGCATGCCAGGGGGCAGCTAGGTGATATAGTGAAAAGAGTATCAGGTCTGGATTCAGCAAATTCATCTTCCTGAGTTCGAATCTTACCTTGCCATCTGTGTGGCTCTGGGCAAGTCTGGGCAAACCCTGTTTGCCCCAGTTTCCTCATGTGTAAAATGAACTGGAAAAGGAAATGGCAAATCACTCCAGTATCTCTGCCAAGAAAATCCCAAATGAGGTCACAGAGAGTCAAACATGATGAAAGAACGACTGAAAAACAACATGTATGCCACGTTTGATGTAGATTAAGTTCAATCTGAAAGTTTAGTGATTATTCTCCTGAGTAGGTCTGAGCTGGTTCCAGTAAACCCTTGGCAATAGCTCTGTACATATAAGACTTATATTTATATTTAGAGGGTAAATGGAAGCCAGTCTCAAAGTGAAGGCACTAATAGTAAAGGGGACTGAAAAAGATCTGTAGAATATGGGATTTGAACTGAATCCTGAAGGAATCCAGGAAAGCTAAGAGGTGGAGATGAGGGAGAGCATTCCAGGCCTGGACAGCCAGTTCAAAGGAGCTAAGATGGGAGATGGATTGCCTTGTGTTGGGAATGTTGTTTTTCAGTACTTTTTCAAATATGTCCAACTCTTCAGGACCCCTTTTGGGGTTTTCTTGGCAAAGATAGTAGAGTAGCTTGCCATTCCCTTCTCCAACTCATCTTGTAGATAAAGAAATTTAGGCAAAACAAGATTAAGTGACTTGCCCAGGGTCATACAGCTAATAAGTGTCTGAAGCTAGATTTGAACTCAGGAAGAAGTCTTCCTGACTCCAAGCCCAGAACTCTGTGCACTATGGTACCACCTAGTCACCCTGTGTGAGGAATAGCAAGGAGGCAAATGTAGCTAGATCAAAGAGTAGGCAGAAGAGTGTCAAATGAATAGAAGACTGGAAGTGCAGGAAGGGACCAGGTTGTGAAGGACTTGCTCTTCTTGCTAGACCTACTCCCTGTTGGTTTTCTACTACATGCTGCTCAGCCAGACATGTAGTTAACACCACAGAATTCTGGACAGGGATCAGATGGATGCTGATCAATGGTTCCAGTTTCTGGCATAGCTGAATACCTTAGCTTATCTTCTCCTCCAAGGAGGAGAGTAAACATACTCTTAGCACAAGGCCCAGGTTTTTTCTTGCAATAGTTCTCTCTTTTTTTTTTTTTTTTTACAAAAAGGCAAAAACCCTTACTAAAGGCTAACAAAGCTTCCCCATTGGGTTCTCCTGGCTTATTCCATCAGACTTTTGTCTACTTTAGCCTCATCTCCAGAACAGGAGAGTCTCAGAAAAGGGCTTAGCCTAATGAATAATTTCAGGCTTCTCTTTGAGTTACTCTCCCTGTTCTGGGAACTTGGGTCCCTCTGCCAGAGATTCAACCCTAGCTTATAGTTAACATTTCACATAACTCCAAATTTTAAACTCTGCAGGTGAGATTATTAGACAGATAATGGTTATTAGTTCAGTGGTTATTATACCAAACCAAACTGGTACTCAGAGTTCCTTATTTTTGAACCCTATGTCTTTTTAAGTTTTCCATATAGGTAAGTGGGTGAAAAAAGGCATGGAAACAAATTTTAAGCTTAGGCAGCAAGTTTCTTCTTCTTTAGCTGTATTTTTCGATAGGGGCAGCTAGGTGGCAAAATGGATAGAGCACTGGATCTGAAGTCAGGAAGACCTGAGACCAAATCTGGCCTCTAACACTTACTAGCTGTGTGACCTTGGGCAAGTACTTAATTCTGTTTGCCTCAGTTTCCTCATCTGTAAAATGAGCTGGAGAAGGAGATTCAAGCCACTATAGTATCTCTGCTGAGAAAACCCCAAAAGAGGTTATAAAGAGTCAGACACAACTGAAAGACTGAACAGAGCCTCAGAGGGGCTTTGAGGAATGTTCTCATTGAGTACTTTTAATCAATCAATCAGTCAAAAAGCACAGTGACTTAAGTGCAAACTAATTGTCAGACACTGTGTACTTTAAGTTAAATGAAGTGTTTAAAATATACTATCTCATGTGATCGTTACAATTATACTTCCCTGTGAGGGAAGTGCTATTATTCTCCCCATTTTATAGATCAGGAAACCGAGACTAAGACAGATTAAGTGACTTTGTCAATAATCACACAGCTAGGGGCGGAGCCAAGATGGCGGAGTAGAAACAGCTCGTCCAAGCCTCTCTGCCCCCAGATTCCCCACAAACTATGTAAAAAAGGACTCTGAACAACTTCTGAACAGCACCCACAGAATGACATAGAGAAGCTAACCTCCCGCTGAGGACAGCCCAGCAGCCCTGCAGGAAGGACCAGCACAGCGGTCTGGGAGCCGGCAACGCGCAGAGCGCAGAGCGTAGGAGCCCAGCCGAGCCGAGCCCAGGTCCCTGTGAGTCGAGGTTTTAGCCCCAGGGCGGCAGGGCCAGCAGCCAGCTGGAGGAACCCCAGAACACCAGGAGCTGTGGCAACTCCAGAATTATCAACATAGACATGCCTAGCACAAAGTAAGAGGTTAGTGTCCTATGGACTTTGGGACCTGTATTTGGGGAATGCGTCAGCTCCCTCCCCTGGGGGCTAGAAGCTGCTGAGGAGACACGCCACTGTGTAGTTTTCAGAGGCATTTCCGGCTCCCAGCCTACAAATCGTGGGGAGATCCAGTGATCAGTCTTGGGGGGTAATCGCTCTTGCTTTAACCTCCCTGGATCTGGATTGTGATCTAGGTGGAAGTTGTGGGTGGGTTTATAGCTTGCCAGAAACGGAAGTTGCCCCCCACACGTTCGGGACGAAAATTCCTCTATCTGGCCTTAAAGCCATAGTGTGGCAACAAGCCCAAAGTCAAGTAATTAAGTGGCAACATGCCAAGGCAAAGGAAACAGAAAAATGCAACCCTAGACTCCTATTTTGGGGGCATAGAGCCGGAAAAGGACTGTGAGGTCAGAAGTCCTGCTCCAAAAGCCCAGGGGAAAACATGAGTGGGTTGCAGGCCATAGAGGACCTTAAGAAGGACTTTAAAAATCAAATAAGAGAAGTGGAGGAAAAATTGGAAAGAGAAATGAGAAGGATGCAGGAAAAGTATGAAATGAGGGTCAACAGCCTGACAGAGGAAAACAACACCTTAAAAAATAGACTGACTCAAATGGCAAAGGAGGCCCAAAAGGGCAATGAGGAGAAGAATGCCTTAAAAAGTCGAATTTGCTAGATGGAAAAAGAATCTCAAAAGTTCACTGAGGAGATTCATTCCTTCAGAGTTAGACTGGAGCAAATGGAAGCTAGTGACTATGAGAAATCAAGATACTATTAAACAGATCCAAACAAATGAAAGAATAGAAGGCAATGTGAAATATCTCATGGGAAAAACCATTGACCTGGAAAATAGATCCAGGAGAGATAATTAAAAAATTATTGGACTACCTGAAAGCCATGATCAAAGAAAGAACCTAGAAATCATCCTTCAAGAAATTCTCAAGGAAAATTGCCCTGATGTTTTAGATCCAGAGGGCAAAATAGAGGTTGAAAGAATCCACCGATCACCTCCTGAAAAAGATCCCAAAAAGAACACTCCCAGAAATATTATAGCCAGGTTCCAGAATCCCCAGATCAAGGAGAAAATACTACAAGCAGCCAGGAAGAAACAATTTCAATATTGTGGAAAACACAATCAGAATAGCCCAGGACCTGGCAGCTTCTACACTGAGGGATTGAAGGGCATGGAATATGATATTCCAGAGGGCAAAAGAACTGAGAATGAACCCAAGGGTCACCTACCCAGCACAACTGAGTATTTTGTTTCAGGGGAAAATATGGTCATTCAGTGGAATAGAGGACTTTCAAGCATTCTTGAGGAAAAAACCAGAATTGAATAGAAAATTTGACACCCAGACACAAGAGGGAAGAGATGCCTGAGAAGGTAATCAGGGAAAAGAAATCAAAAGGAACTTATCAGAGTTGAACTATTTACATTCCTATATGGAAAAGCAATAACTGTGACTGATGATATCTTTCTCACTATGAAAATAATGGAAGAAGGGTGTGTGGTCATATGAATACATATGTGAATGTGTGTGTATATGGTTACAGTTACATATGGATAGAGGGCATAGGTTGAATTTTTTGGGAAGGGAGAATACTCAAGGGATGAAATTATGAGGTGAGAGAGGAAAGTGGCAAGAGGAGATGGGGAGAGACATGGTAGGGTAAACTATCTCATGTAGGGAAGTGGTTGCAAAGGAGGGGGAGAATAAGGAAGGCTAAAAAGGCAAAACCACATTCACATTGAATTTGGTTCAGGGAGAAAATGACATACATACTAAATGGGATATCTCAACCTGCAGCAGGATAGGGGGAAGGGGGATGAGAGGAGGGATGATGGAAGGGAGGGCATCCTTGGGGTGAGGGGAGGTTGGAAGTACCCACTATAGAAGAGGGACAGGATCATGTAGGGAATGGACCAGGTGGGGGGTGGGATGAGTGGGACGGAATTATAAACAGCCTTGTACAATATATCTACCATGATAATGTTTTGCATAGCTAGACATGTACAACATATACTGAATTACTTATCTCCCAAGAAGGAATGGATGACAAGGGAGGAAGGAAATGGATCTGAAATTCGAGGTTGTAACATTAAATGTTTCAAATATATATATAAATACTGTTATTAATACTCTTTTGCCTATAATTGGGAGATAAGATGTGCAGGCATTGGGACACAAAGATTCATCTTCCTCTAATGGAAAAGTCGATGGGGTATGGGAGAAGGTATGGGAGAGAGCAGATTGGAGGAAGCGATATCTTGTGGGACTGCTATTCAGGGAGGTTGGGTAGGGGAATAATGGGGGGAAAATGATTGTAACTCAAAATCTGGCGGAAATGAATGATGTAAAACAGAAGTTAATAAAGCATTTGTTTAAAAAATAAAAAAAAATAATCACACAGCTAATGTGTCTGAAACAGAATTCTAACTTACAGCTCTCCATCTTCCATGACATGCTACCTCAACAAGCAGTTGCTGTGACGCCAGCTTGGCAATTTAGATAATGATTTTGGTCTTATTCCCTCTGAATATTGGACCAAAGTTATCCTTCCTAAGATGAATGGCCTGAATCCTTGCAAAAGACCTTGCTAGACTTGGTAATGCTTTGATGCTGCTCTCGCTTGGTACTGTTTATGATTCTCCTCCTTGCCCCCACCCTGCCCCACATTTATATCTGGAGATAAACTTCCTAATTCCTGATTCTCACTTGAAATTAAGTTGCCCTGTCCCCCAGTTCACACTAGTAACTAATCAGAAAAATGGTTTTACTTTAGCCAGGGGATAAATATACAACAGTAGATGATAAATCTGTTGAAAAATGCCTTAGGAGGTGGTGGCTTCCCCTAACTGGAGGCTTTTAAGTAAAAACTGCATTTTTTTAATTTAAACAAATTATTTATTAACTTCTGTTTTACATCATTCATTTCTGCCAGATTTTGAGTTACAATCATTTCCCTCCCCCCTGTTTTTCCCCTATCCACCCTCCCAAAGAGCAGTCCCACAAGATATCACTTCCTCCAATCTGCTCTCTCCCATATCATCTCCCATACCCCTTTGACTTTTCCATTAGAGGAAGGTGAATCTTTGTGACCCAATGCCTGCACATCTTATCTCCCAGTTACAAGCAAAAGAGTATTAATAATAGTATTTATATATATTTGAAACATTTAATCTTAAGACCTTGAATTTCAGATCCATTTCCTTCCTCCCTTGTCACCCATTCCCTCTGGGGAGATAAGTAATTCAGTATATGTTGTACATGTCTAGCTATGCAAAATATTATCATAGTAGATATATTGTACAAGGCTGCTTATAATTCCCTCCCACTCATCCCACCCCCCACCTGGTCCATTCCCTCCTTGATCCTGTCCCTCTTCTATAGTGGGTACTTCCAACCTCCCCACCCCCCAAGGGTGCCCTCCCATCCATCATCCCTCCTCTCATCCCCCTTCCCCCTATCCTGCTGCAGGTTGAGATATCCCATTTAGTATGTATGTCATTCTCTCCCAGAACCAAATTCAATGAGAATGTGGTTTTGCCTTTTTGCCTTCCTATTCTTCCCCTCCCTTGCAACCACTTCCCCTTGCTTCTTCTACATGAGATAGTTTACCCTACCCTGTCTCTCCCCATTTCCTCTTGCCACTTTCTTCTCTCACCTCATAATTTTGCCCCTTGAGTATCCTCCCTTCCCAACAAATTCAACCTATGCCTTCTATCCATATATAACTGTAACCATATACACACACATTCACATATGTATTCACATGACCATACACCCTTCTTCCATTATTTTCATAGTGAGAAAGATTTCCTCAGTCACAGTTATTGTTTTTCCATATAGGAATGTAAATAGTTCAAATTTGATAAGTTCCTTTTGATTTCTTTTCCCTGATTACCTTCTCAGGCATCTCTTGCTTCTTGAGTCTGGATGTCAAATTTTCTATTCAATTCTGCTTTTTTCCTCAAGAATGCTTGAAAGTCCTCTATTCCACTGAATCACCATATTTTCCAAATACTGAAACAAAATACTCAGTTGTGCTGAGTAGGTGACCCTTGGGTTCATTCCCAGCTCTTTTGCCCTCTGGAATATCATATTCCATGCCCTTCCATCCCTCAGTGTAGAAGCTGCCAGGTCCTGGGCTATTCTGATTGTGTTCCCACAATATTGAAATTGTTTCTTCCTGGCTGCTTGTAGTATTTTCTCCTTGATCTGGGGAATTCTGGAACCTGGCTATAATATTCCTGGGAGTTTTCTTTTTGGGATCTTTTTCAGGAGGTGATCAGTGGATTCTTTCAACCTCTATTTTGTCCTTTGGGTCTAAAACATCAGGGCAATTTTCCTTGAGGATTTCTTGAAGGGTGATTTCTAGGTTCTTTCTTTGATCATGGCTTTCAGGTAGTCCAATAATTTTTAAATGGTCTCTCCTGGATCTATTTTCTAGGTCAGTGGTTTTTCCCATGAGATATTTCACATTGCCTTCTAATCTTTCATTTGTTTGGATCTGCATAACAGCATCTTGATTTCTGATAAAGTCATTAGCTCCCATTTGCACCAGTCTAACTCTGAAGGAATGAATCTCCTCAGTGAACTTTTGAGATTCTTTTTCCATCTGGCAAATTCAACTTTTTAAGGCAGTTTTCTCTTCATTGCCCTTTTGGGCCTCCTTTGCCATTTGAGTTAGTCTATTTTTAAGGTGTTGTTTTCCTCAGTCAGGCTGTTGACCCTCATTTCATACTTTTCCTGCATCCTTCTAATTTCTCTTTCCAATTTTTCCTCCTCTTCTCTTATTTGATTTTTAAAGTCCTTCTTAAGGTCCTCTATGGCCTGCAACCCACTCATGTTTTCCCCTGGGGCTTTTGGAGCAGGACTTCTGACCTCACAGTCCTCTTCCCGCTCCATGCTTCGACCCTCCTTGCCCCCAAAGTAGGAGTCTAAGGTTGCATTTTTCTGTTTAACTTGTTTCCTTTGCCTTGGCATGTTGCCACTTAATTACTTGACTTTTGGGCTTGTTGCCATAGTATGTCTTTGCCGCCAGATAGGGGAATTTTCATCCCAAATGTGTGGGGGGGCAACTTCCGTTTCTGGCAAGCTGGAAACCCACCCACGACCTCCACCCCAGATCACCATCCAGATCCAGGGAGGTTAAAGTAAGAGCAATTACCCCCCAAGACTGTTTGCTGGATCTCCCTACAGTTTGCAGGCCAGGAGCTGGAGCTGCCTCTGAAAAGTACAAAATGGCGTGTCTCCTCAGTGGCTTCTAGCCCCCAGGGGAGGAAGCTGACACATTCCCCAAATACTGGTCCCAAAGTCCATAGGGCACTAACCTCTCACTTTGTCCTAGGCATGTCTATGTTGATAATTCTGGAATCACCACAGCTGCTAGTGTTCTGGGGTCCCTCCAGCCGGCTGCTATCCCTGCCGCCCTGGGGCTAAAACCACAACTCAGGCAGACCTGTGCTTGGCTCCCTGCGCTCTGTGGGCTGTGCTGCCAGCTCCCAGAATGCTGTGCTGGTCCTTCCTGCAGGGCTGCTGGGCTGTCCTCAGCGGGAGATTAGCTTCTCTGTGTCATTCTGTGGGTGCTGGGGCTCCAGAAGTTGTTCAGAGTCCCCTTTTACATAGTTTGGAGGTAATCTGGGGGCAGAGTGGCTTGGATGCATGCTGTTTCTAATCTGCCATCTTGGCTCCGCCCCCCAAAACTGAATTATTACTTGTTAGGTATGTAATGGTGGGGATTCCTTTCTTGTATGTGTTGGACTAGAGTGGTCACCAAAGTCCCTTCCAACTCTTAAATTCTGTGAATTTTTGAAGCACTGGTAAGATGGTTGAGGAAGGAAATTCTGCACTTTGAAATCTTTTCCTTTCCCTTCATTATGGAGCCCTTCTCAGCTTTCTTTTCCTCTGGGATCAGATAACCTGAAGCATTTATCCAGCAGTCTTTTACTTCTCCTCCCTTGTCTCTATTACTTCTCCCTTGCCCTCCTTCCTCTACAATCTTCTCTATGGTATGCTACCACTTAATAGCTTCCATCTGGATTGAGTCACACTGAAAAATAATTTTACCTAATGAGAAGAAATGATGTATTAGGTTTTCCACTGCAAATTTAATAACTTTGAAAGGCAGTACAAAGTTCATTTGGGTGCCTTCCCCTCAGAGGAGCTTGCTCAGGAATCAGAAGTGTTTATGCTGAAAGATAGAAAATAACTTGTTTGTGATCACAAAACACATAAGCAGAATTCAAATACTATGCGACCCCCTGCCCCTTAACCCTTACCCTTTTCCTATATAGAATATTTTACAGTTAGAAGGTGAATATGAGATTTATTTTTTTAGAGCTGATATATATATATATAAATATAAATTATTGATTTGTTTGTTTATTTTTAGTTTAAAAGATTCAATTCCATAGTTCCTTAAGTTTCAAATTTCCCTTCCCTCCTTCACCCCGCCCCCCATGACGGAATATAGTCCAGTATAGGATCTGCAAATACTTTCACATTAGACATTAGTCAGGTTACAAAGGAGTATTGTACTAGATGGAATGAAAAAATGGTAAAGAGGAAATAAAACGAAACAATGAAAAGAAAAAGATCAAGTAGTTTGCTTCCATCAGGATTCAGACTCAGTTCTTTCTAGTTATTTCTCTGGATGTAGGCATCTCTTTCCTTCATGAGCCTTTTGGGATTGACTTATATCACTTCATTGCTGAGAAGAGTCCAGTCTGTCATAGTTGGTCTTCACACATATATTGTGTCTGTGGTTGTATACAAATTTCTCCTGGTTCTACTCTTCTCACTCAGCATCAGTTTGTATAAGCCTCTCCAGGTAAATATGAAGTCCGTCTGCTCCTCATTTCTTATAGCACAATAGTATTCCATTACATGTATATACCACAACTTGTTTAGTCATTCCCTAATTGATGGGCACCCCTTTAATTTCCAGTTCTCTGCAACCACAAAAAGAGCTGCTACAAATACTTTTGTACATATGAGTCTTCCTCCCATTTCTATGTTGTCTTTGGGATATAATCCTAGAAGTGGTATTGCTGGGTCAAAGGGTATGAAATTATTTATAGCCCTTTGGGCATAATTCCAGATTGCTCTCCAGAATGGTTGGAACAGTTCACAACTCCACCAGCAATGCATTAGTGTTCCAATTTGCCCACATCCTCTCCAGCATTTGCCATTTTCCTGTTTTGTCATCTTAGCCAATCTGACTGGAGAGATGTGGTACCTCAGAGTTGTTTTGATTTGCATTTCTCTAATCAATAGTGATTTAGAGCATTTTTTCATATGCTTATAGATATCTTTAATTTCTTCCTCTGAAAACTGCCTGTTCATATCCTTTGACCTTTTATCAACTGGGGAATGACTTGTATTTGACTCAATTTGATTCAATTCTCTGTATATTTTAGAAATGAGTCCTTTATCAGACATAGGTTGTAAAAATCCGTTCCCAATTTCCCATCTCCCTCTTGATCTTGGTTACATTGGCTTTGTTTGTACAGAAGCTTTTCAATTTAATATAATCAAAATTATCCATTTTGCATTTTATAATGCTCTCTAATTCTTGTTTGGTCCTAAAGTCTTTTCCTCTCCACAAATCTGACAGGTAAACTATTCCTTGCTTTCCCAGATTGCTTACAGTATCATCCTTTATACCCAGATCATGCACCCATTTAGACTTGATTTTGGTATATGGTGTTAGATAATGGTCTATGCCCAGTTTCTGCCATACTGTATTCCAGTCTTCCCAGCAGTTTTTGTCAAATAGTGCATTCTTATCCCCAAAACTGGAGTCTCTGGGTTTATCAAACACTAGATTACTACTTCATTAAATACTGGATCTAGTGCACCCAATCTATTCCGTTGATTCACTACTCTACACCTCTGCCAGTACCAAGCAGTTTTGATGACTGCTGCTGTATAATACAGATTAAGATCTGGCATAGCTAGTCCACCTTCCCTAGCATTTCTTTTCATTAATTCCCTTGATATTCTAGACCGTTTGTTCTTGCAAATAAATTTTGTTACTATTTTGTCTAACTCTAGAAAGTAGTTTTTTGGTAAATTGATTGATATGAATATGAGATTTAGAGAAGAGAGTGGGGGAGAGATCAAAATCAGAGGATAGAATTTGCAATAAACTGTTAATTCTTTGAGAAACTGGGGGTGGGCTTGGAGCATAGTAAATAATAAATAGTAAAATAATAAATAGTCAACTGCAATAGTCATTGGGTTTAGCTGATGTATCCAAGATTTGAGACTTTGTAGAGAGGAAGAGAAAGAGGAGAAGGAACAGATAACATAGAACTAGTCAGGTCAAAGAGGCTTGCAGGGTTGGGGAACCTGCAGCCACATGTGGCCTCGAGGTTATTCAGGAATAAATATGGGATAAAGCAGGAAACCAGGGCAAGTGAACAGGGAGTATTCACATGGAGCAGCTGGGTATAATGAAAATTCTAGGTGGAAAATTCTCCTGATTGCCTTTGCTGGTTCCTTGGTGGTAGTTATTGAGATTTCCAATTGAAACAAGAGATGGTAACTAACTTGTGTTTGGGTAGCCATATTCTTCAATATGTATCCATATTTCCTTCCTTCCTTCCTTCCTTCCTTCCTTCCTTCCTTCCTTCCTTCCTTCCTTCCTTCCTTCCTTCCTTCCTTCCTTCCTTCCTTTCTTCCTTCCTCTACACTTATGATTTAATTGGTGCAGGGTGAGGAATTTCCAGGGAGGACTTTCCTTTACCAATGAAAATGGATATTTTTTGGTAATATTTAGTCTTAGATATGGGGGCACTTAGAGGTTAAGTGACTTGCCAAGGTCACACAGCCAGTATGTATTGGAGGCAAGACTTGAACAAAGGTCTTCTTGACTGAGAGTGTAGCTCTCTAGTCACTATACCATGCTACATTTCTGTATTTATTTGTACTTATTTTTAGTGATATGGGCTGATTGCATAAACCCCTCTATGATACATCTCTCTCCTGTGTGCTCTCTCTCCCATACAATGTAAATTCCTTGAGGGCAGAGATTGTTCTATTTTTGCCTTTGTATCTCCAATGCCTAGCACAGTGCTTGGTACATGGTAGGTGTTTAATAAATGCTTGTTCACTGATTTTTGAGAGAGAACTTTATGAAGGGAACACAAAAGGCAGGGATCAGACAGGATCCAGGGGAACAATGCAATAGTATGGCTGGGTGGTCTGAGGATGCTGTGTAATTTCTTCTTCTCTAACATGAGTAATGTCTGTATACCCTTATGGGGTTGTCTTTGTGAGTCTGTGACTATAGTGCATGTGGCCTCAGAGGTTATATGATACAGATCACCTCCATGAAGGAGATGGTTAGGAACGACTTGTCTCTAAAGTTTCGCTATAGCTATGTTATTTTGGCAGACCAACTGTGCTATATCCCAGTACTTAGAGAAGTGACATGAGTAACAGGAGGACCTCTCAGCTGCAAAATAATCTCCAGCAGAAGAGGGAAAAGAGGTCAAGCTGCTCCACAATGTCACATCCTTCTGGGATGCTTCTCTTCAATGGAGCGTGTCAGTCGTATTTCCTTTTGTACCTTGTAGAAACTGCCTTAATGGAATTCAGGACCTGGACAGTTCCTTTGGAAGGCTCTAGTACAGAATAGTGGAATGAAAATAAGCTCTGTAATAAAGGTATTAGGGTTCAACTCTCCCCTCCAATGTTTACTATCTTGGGCAAGTCACTTAATCTCCCTATCTGTAAAATGAGGGAGTCATTTGGCCCCTTCTATGGTGTCTGAGGTCCCTTTCAGCAATAAAGCTATGCTGATATGCACTTCTCAAGGATACTAGACTAGAGACACAAGTCACTACAAACAGCATGGCCTATGATTATTGAACTGCTATTAGGAATCATAAGGAAGAAGAGAGGATGGAGCCTAACCATGACAGAGAACATTTGAAAGGTTCAGTGAGACAGCAGGCTATGAACCCATGGCTAGGCAGTGTTGATATTTCTTCCCAGCAAACCAAGACAATTCGCAGGTTGCTGAGCTGGTGGGTGCACAGTCCAGAAATGAGTTTTCTAGGGAATAGTCATGTCCATCTTGTCCTTCATGCCATTATTGAGGGGAGTACATGGTATGTGTGTACAGAGGCTAGATGTTTTCATCATTGCTCTTTACCCTATTAAAGGCAGCCAGAAAGACCTGAGTCAAAATCTGGCCTCAGATACTTACTAGTTGTGTGACCCTGGGAGAGTTATTTAACCTCTGCCTCCCTCAGTTTCCTCAAATGTAAAAGGAGATCATAATAGTACCTACCTCTTAGGATTGTTGTGAGGATAAAATAAGATAGTATTTGTAAAGTGCTTTGCAGAGTGCTAAGCACATACTAGATAGGAATTTAATAAATATTTATCCCCTTTTTCTTTCCCACCTTATACTAAAAAAAAGAATGTTCCCCTATGGGCAATTAAGGAAAAAACAATTGCAGCAGGGATAGAAATAGTACTACTGTCTTCAGTAGCTGCCTATATCAGTGCTTCCTACTCTCTGACCTTCTCCTTCACCAAAATTTGTACCCCTGCACATGGAGCTTGGGATTCTAATTTCACTTTATCTAGCCCAGACCCCAGCCCACAACTCAATTGCTGGACATCACCAAGATATGTTATCTGCACTCTGGACTTCTCTTCCCACTTGAACTCAAGTTTCCTACCTTGGGGCTTTGGGTTCTGATTGGTAAGTCTTCCCCTTTTCTAGCCTGATAGGTTTAGTAGACCTGTTACACCCATGCCATGTCCACAGGGCTGGCTCAAGCCTGCTTTCCCCATCCTGCTTTGTTTTGTTTTGTTAAACCTCTAACTCCCCTTTATTTGTTATTATCCCCATTAGAATGTAAAGGACTATCCTGCTTGCTTTTGTAATCTTAGTGCTTAGCAAAGTTCCCAGCATATAGAAAACATTTCATAAATGCTTATTTACTGACTGACTACATACAAGCTGGAAGGAGAAAAATTCAGTTGGAAGAATTCAGAAAATTAAATGCATATTCATTTATTCATATGTATTTGGTAAAAGTAAATTTGATTACAATAAGAACAAGGCAGGAACTATTGTTTTGTGTTTTGAAAATGAACTTGAAATATTCAGAGAAAGCAACCTTTTACATTGTTTTTCCTTATTATCTTAGGTGTGTCTGTAAGAAGTTAGAGGACCTTTGCAGTCTGTGACTGTATGACTCCGACATTTAGGGATATGGTTCTTAGAACTGAAATTGTCTAAAAATTGGAAGCAAAGCATGTTCAAAGGAAGTTGGGTCAAAACCAGAGGTACAAACCTGGGGGGAGAAGAGTAGGAGAGGAAGCATCAGGATCAGAAGTTCAGGAATCAAAGGTTTCATATTGGGTAACATTATGTAGACTTAGACCATTCTACCTGGTGAGTTCCTACTGCTAAGTTCTGTAGTAGGTGGCACATCTGTGATGCCTGATGCTAGGGAGGCTGAGGCTGGTGGATTGCTTGGGCTCAGAAGTGATAAGCTTTTGTAGGATAGAGCTGATCTTAAGTCTGTGCACCAATACTATGAATGCCTGACAACAGAATAGTTTGAGAAATGAATACTTCTCTCTTGTATTTAATAACTAATTATTGAATCTGGACCATGGCTTTTTCCCCTTTTCTACTTATTCAGAAGCCAATTAGTGTGAGAAATCTCTCTTAAAAGATTTACCCAGGCAAAGATCTAATAAAACAATAAAAGACATTGTAAGTTTGGGCTAATGGGTGTATTTCTGTTCATTGTGTTTGCTCAGACAGGTCTGGAGAAGTGTTGATTTTCCATTTTGTCAAGATAGGTGAAAAGGAAATTGAAGTCCCTTTGACCAAGATTTGAGTGACCCAAGTCATGTACCCCAAGATGCTCATTTTAATATAGCCTACTTCCCATTGTGTTAAACAATCATAATTGATTGGTACCCCTCAGGGACACCTACTCTTCAAAGGGTATATAAACTGTGAGCCCACCACAAGGGGGTGATCTAAAAGAGATGGCCAAATGACCATCTTTTTTTTTCTTTTTGGAGGGGGAAAGGCGGGGCATTTGGGGTTAAGTGACTTGCCCAAGGTCACACGGCTAGTAAGTGTTAAGTGTCTGAGGCCAGATTTGAACTCCGGTCTTCCTGACTCCAGGGTTAGTACTCTATTCACTGTACCACTTAGCTGCCCCTCCCCCATTTTATTAATAAATGTGCTGACCTTATTAACAAAAATTTTTAAATTACCCACAAACTATGTCTCTCTGAAATTTTTAATCCTTACAAGAGAATAAGTGGGTGGAGCACCAGGCAGTCTAAGGAGGGATAAAGCAAAGCAGAGCAAAGCTCTTTGCTGTTGGTGAGATTGGGTCCCATGAGTGGTCACTATACTGCCAGCCAGGGTGAGATAGAGAGACCCATTTAAAAAAATCCACATCAGCTTTTGGAATCAACTTCTAGGCCAGGTTCCAGGGTTGATACAAAATTTAATGATGTCAATGGCAAGAAGAAGAGTGGGAACTAGATTTGTTATTGTTGTTCACTTATGTCTTCATGATGCCATTTAGGGTTTTTTTTTTTTTTGGCAAAGATACTGTAGTGGTTTGCCATTTCCTTCTCCATATCATTTTACAGATGAGGAACTGAGGCAAACAGGGTTAAAGTGACTTGGCCAGGGTCATATAGCCAGTAAATGTCCGAGGCCAGATTTGAACTCAGGAAGATGAGTGTTCCTGACTCCAAGTCCAGCACTGTATCCACTGTGCCATCTAGCTGCCTTATGGAATCTGATAGCTAGAGTGAATAACAGAGAAATTAACAAGTTCACACATGCCTTATGGACTAGAGAATGTGGGAAGTTATAATTTTCTGGGATTTCTTCCCTTTAAGTCCTGTCATTGTCCTTGGTGATGCCAACATTTTAATCCTTAAAATACCCTGGGCCTCAAACACCTCAATCATGGTGATTCACTTTTGCTCTGAATAAAGCTTTATGACAAGCATCACCACTCAGAATCCCTCTACCTTCAATACACTGAAAGGGAAAACTCCCCTGTCACTACAACTTCTAATCTTCTGATCTATCCCATTTTCTAACTCAATTGAATTCAACATTCAAACATTTATTAATTGCCAATTTGTGACTAATTATGCTAGGTACTGTGGATACAAAAATAACACTAATACTAACAATAGCTGGCATTTCTATAGGAACTTAAGGTTTGTGAAGGGCTTTACAAATATCTCATTTGATCCTCATGACAATCTTGATAGCTAATAATAACAATAATATTTATACAGCACTTCCTATGTGCCAAGCACTTTACAATTATCTCATTTGATCTTTACATAAGGTTGGGAGGTAGGTGCTATTAGTAATGATGAAGCAGAAAGGAGTGCTTGAGATATATGGTGCAAACAGGATGCAGGATGTGAGATATTCGATAAGATGAAGGTTGATTATGTACCAATGCCCCCACCATGGACTCATCTGTGTGTTTTCACAAAGCACTCCACAACATTACATCTGGAAGCATCTCTTTCCCTCCCTTGCTTTTCTGTATGACAAAGACACCTCCAAAGTATCTGATATCCCAGGCATTCCAGAGTCATGCTTGCCCCTCCTCCTTTCTCCTGCTCCCCTTCTCCCCATCCCATCAGACACCTCACCTGGCCAATTGCTCTGCCTCCTACGGGAATCAGGGTCACTCTGCCTCCCACAGGTGAGCAGGGCCCACTCTATCTCTCCCATGTGGAAGCAGGGCCCACGGAGTGCATTATTCCAATAAAAACCTTCTAACTTGGAGACTGTCTGAGTAAATTCTTTCAGGACACTAAGACTCATCTATCTATTCTTCATTATTATCATCCCCATTTTACAGATGAGGAAGTTGGGGCAAACAGAGATTAAGTGACTTACCCAGAGTCACATAGCTAGAATGTGAGAGAGACCAGATTTAAACCCAGTTTTTCCTTGCTCTATCTACTGTGCCACCTAACTGAAGACCAGGGGCAACATAGTCCCTGACCTTAGAGATCTTGTAGTCTAATAACGAAGATCAAGGCATGATCAGAAATGAATGAAATAGAAAACAGGATTTGATATCATCAGGAGATATGAGAAAGACAATATATCACTTTAATCTGGGATGATTAGGAAAGGCTTCAAAGGAGAATTGACATTTGAGAAGGGTGTTAAAGAATGAAAAATATCTCAGTGGGTAAAGATGTGGATGGAGTGTGTTCTCTGAGTGGACACAACCTGTGCAAACTCATAAAAGCAGAAAGGGGCTGAATGAGATTGAGGAAGTGCTAGTAATATAACCTGGTTAAAATGTATAGTATATGAGGTGAATAGACTGAAAGAAGACTGGAAAAGCAGAATGAAGGCAGACTGAAGAGGGACATTATGGCCAGGTTCAGGAATTTACCTTTTTTTGGTCTTTTTTTTTGGAGGGGGTAAGGCAAGGAAATTGGGGTTAAGTGACTTGCCCAAGGTCACACCACTAGTTAAGTGTCGAGTGTTTGAGGCCTGATTTGAACTCAGATCCTCCTGACTCCAGAGCCGGTGCTCTATTCACTGCACCACCTAGCTGCCCCAGGAATTTATCTTTTATCTTAATAAGCATTATAGGATCATTAAAGATTTTTGAATATGGGAGTAATACATACTAGGGAGACTTTTTTTGTGGGGACAGGGTATAAACTCTGCGAGGAACAGAGACTGGAAGCAGCAAGACCAATTAGCTAGGAAGCTATTATAACAGTTGTTGATAAATAGATCCATGATTCTCAATGGACATAGGCTTGGAAGGGGACCTTAGAGATAATGGATACTAACTAACCCATTCAATTTATAGATGGGAATACAAGGTCCAATCTGGAGAAATGATATCTGATTTACTCAATGTCATACAGTTAATGTCAAACTCAAGCTCAAAAGTCATTGAATCATGCTAGAGTATAGCAAAGAAAGTATGGGAATTTCTATTAGAAAGGCACAAGTTGTGTATAGATATAAGGGCTGAAATATTTGGACAGCTAAAGTATAAACGAAAGGTTAGATTTCTTTTTTTAAATCTTTTTTGATATTTTGTTTTTTCCCCAATTACATGTAAAAAACAATTTTTAATTCATTTAAAAATTGAGTTCCAAATTATCTCCCTCTGTCCTACTCCTCCACCCCACAAATGGTATGCAATTTGATATAGGTTATACATGTGCAATCATGCAAAATATATTTCCATATTAGTCATGCTGTGAAAGAAAACACAGATAAAAAACTGAAAAAATTTAAAAAGTGAAAAATAGTATACTTCCACCTGTGTTCAGACTCCATCAATTCTTTCTCTGGAGGTGGATAGCATTTTTCATCATGAATCCTTTGGAATTGTCTTAGATCATTGTATTGCTGAGAATAGTTAACTCATTCACAATTGATCATCGTACAATGTAGCTGTTATTGTATACGATGTTCTCCTGGTTCTACCCACTTTGCTTTGCATCAATTCATGTAGGTCTTTCCAGGTTTTTCTGAAATAATTTTCTTTGTCTTTTCTTTTAGCACAATAGTATCCTATTACAAAGATATGCCACACTTGTTCAGCCATTCCCCAATTTATAGACATCCCCTCAATTTCCAATTCTTTGCTACCACAAAAAAGCTGCTACAAATATTTTTGTACAAAAAGGTCATTCCCCTTCCCCTTTTTAATCAGGCTATAGACCAAGTAGTGATATTGCTGGGTCAAAGGGTATGTATAATTTTATAGCCTTTTGGGTATAGTTCCAAATTGCTCTACAGAATGATTGGATACATTCATAACTCCACCAACAGTCCATTAGTGTCCCAATTTTCTCAGTCCCCTTCAGGATTTATCATTTCCCCTTTTTTTTTTGGTCATATTTACCAATCTAATGGGTGTGAGATGGTACATCAGAGTTGTTCTAATTTACATTTCTTTTTTTTTTATTTGGAAGGGGGAAGACAAGGCAAATGGGATTAAGTGACTTGCCAAAAGTCACACAGCTAGTAACTGTGTCAAGCGTCTGAGGCCAAATTTGAATTCAGGTCTTCCTGACTTCAGGGCCAGTACTGTATTCACTGCACCACCTAGGTGCCCCTTTAATTTACATTACTCTAATCAATAGTGATTTATGACTATAGATAACTTTGATTTCTTCTTCTGAAAACTACCTTTCACATCCTTTAACCATTTATCATTTGGGGAGTGACTTGCATTTTTATAAATTTGACTCAGTTCTCTAACATATTTGAGAAATGAGGTCTAATTTTTAAGATACTTGCTGTAAAATCCCCCCTCCCCCAGCTTTCCGTTTTTCTTCTAATCTTGTTTGTATTGATATTGTTTGTTCAAAACCTTTTAAATTTAATATAATCAAAATTATCGATCTTACATCTCATAATATTCTCTATCTTTTGTGTGTTCCTAAATTCTTCCCTTATTCATTGATATGGCAGGTAAACTATTCCATACTCCCCTAAATATATAAGGTATCACCCGTTATGTTTAACTTTTGTGCCAATTTTGACCTTATCTTGGCATGTGGTATAAGATGTTGGTTTATACCTAGTTTTCACAAGAATGTTTTCCAGTTACCTCAGCAGTTTTTGTTAAATAGTGAGTTTTTTTACCCCCAAACTTGGGTCTTTGTGTTTATCAAACATTAGATTGCCCATCTATGAAATTATGGTATTAAATTAGATGCACTTGAACGTCCCTTCTAGCTCAAACCTTCTACAGTGTTATCTTATATCCCCATTCCACTCAGATCACTCACTTTGTCTATTGTATTTGATCCAACATCTTTGCATTTTGATCACCGCCCCCCCCACCCTCCACCACCCTTCTGGACAGATCTGTGACTTCATCAGTGTAAAAATAACTTTAGGGGTTAGGGCTAGAGTCAGAAGTGAAGACAGAGTCAGAGTTAGTGGTAGAAATGAATGTAGAAACAAATGTAGGTTTAAGGTTAGAAATTAATTAAAATTAGGGTTAGGGTTAGAAATGAATTAGGTTTAGAATTAAGGTTATGGTTAGAGTTAGAGTTGAAATTAGGGTTAGAGTTGGAACTGGTTTGTAACTTCTTCTAATATGCAGACTGACACTTTCTCTGCAAATTATAGTCTAAATGAGCTGCCTAGAACATTGAGTTACCAAAGGATTTGCCTAAGCTCCCCTGGCCAGTATGTGTCCAGTTCTTTCTATCTACTACACTACCATGTCTATGTTTGCATATGCTACTTATGAAAATATATTCTTTTTTTTTCCTTTGACACACTTACTTTCTCTCCCTCCTACACCTGCACCTACTGAGAAAGAAAAAAAAAGAAAAACAAAACTCATAAAACAAATAATCTCAGGCAAGCAAAACAAAATATCCACATTGACTATCAAAAAATGCATGTTACCATTTCTATATTGGATCTATCCCCTTTCTATCTGGTAGCAGAGAACATGCATCATTATTGGTCCTCTGCAGTTATAGTTGGTCATTACATAGCTCTGCATTCTTAAATCATTTTTTTTTTTTGCATTTTGGAGGGTGAAGGCAAGGCAGTTGGAGTTAAGTGATTTGCCCAAGGTCACACAGCTAGTAAGTACCTGAGGCTGGATTTGAACTCAGGTCCTCCAGACAACAGGGCCAGTGCTCTATTCACTGCACTACCTAGCCATACCCATTCTTAAATTAGTAAAGTTGTATTTGTGTTTCCAGTATTTTTGTTAAGGTATAAATTCTTCTGGTTATTCTCACTTCATTCTGCTCATATATGAATTTCCAGGTTTCATTGAAACAATCCATTTTATCATTGCTTATGGCACAACAGTATCCTATCACATTCCTTATACCATAATTTGTTCAGCCATTCCCCAAATGATGTGCACTCCTTTACTTTTCAGTTCTTTGGCATCACAAGTAAAGTTGCTAAAATATTTTTGTATTTTTTGGTTTCAATTTTTGATTTTTACTTTTTTGATCTCTTTGAGGAATATGCCTAGTAGTGGTTGAAAATAAAAACCTAAGGCCTTTATATCCATATAAAATGTCACAGTCTTTAGGATATGTATATGATTATGCATCTATTTAAACAATGAAGGCCTCCTCAGACTGGGCTATGCTTTTCAGGAGATCCCCTTGTTTAATAAGTAAACAAATAGAATACAGGGAACTTAGAACTGGTGCTCAAAAACTGACAAGACACAGAAACAAGCCAATTTAAATTTCATTGTCCCACTTGAATTAAATTATAGGACTGAATTTATATTGTGGCAGACAGAGCCACATGAAAGAAATTCATATTCTAACTGGGAAAAAAAGAGACAAAACAAAGCATCCTCGACTGATATTTTACTTTCCTTCAAGGAATTTAACATGTGTCAGCAAGCCTCTAGATATCCTAGAAGACTGCATTTTTAACATTAAATGTTTTTTCCAGTTTGGAAACCTCTCCCACAACTTGAGACGTATGCTACAAGATTTGACTGAGTAGGCAGTGGTTGAAAAGCAGAGTATTGAGATTCAAGGATCTCTTGAAAGGATGTCAGAGACTCTTAGGCATCCCTGACTGCATTCACTCTACTGTCTCATATTGGTGATGAGAGTTCTGAATTTTTCTTTCCATTTCATTTTCCTTTACATTATTGTAGGCATTGTGGAAATTATTGTCTTGGTTTTGCTTCAGTCCGTATCAGTTTATACAAATATTCCCAAGTTGCTCTGAATTCTTTATATTTATCTTTGGTTAGACAGTAATAATCTATTACCTGATATACCACAATTTGTTCAGTCATTGCCCAGTCAACGCCCACCCATTTTCCTTCCTGCTCTTTGTTCCTACAAAAAGTGCTGCTATAAATATTTGACTTTGAACCCAAGGCAATAAAATCAATACATAAATAAATTAAGGAAAATACAAACCTAACCATTATAACCTTAAATGTAAATGTGTTGAATAATACAAAACAAAAGACAATGGCAGAATGAGCAAGAAAATGGAACCAAAAAATTTACTGCGTATGAGAAACATACCTAAAAAATAAAGGCATATACATAATGAAAATGAGATCCTCAAACATAATTTACTATTACTTAGATGATTTAATCATACTATCAGAAAAAATTAATGTCAAGAGAAATAAACTGGGAAATTATATGATCCTTAAAGATACCAAAGATAATGAAAGCATATTAAATGTTTATATACCAATGATATAGCATCTAAGTTCATAAAGGAAAAGTTTACAGTTACAAAAGTATATATATATATAGTAATCCCAGAGTTGTTGGAGGCTTTAATGTTCCTTTTTCAGAACTAAATAACTCTAAAGAAAAGGTAAAGAAAAAAGAAAAAATTGAAATGAAAGGACTTTCAGAGAAGTTAGATTTTAAAGACTTATGACATTTTCTGAATGAGACTATCAAAAACTGTGTATATTCTTAGCATTATAAAGGACTTTTACAAAAGTAGACCATATACTAGGGAAAAGAGAACTCATAAATAAATGTAAAAGGCAGAAATAATAAACAATCCTTTAGATGCCATGTCTGATTTATAGTGTTTGCTGATTTCTGAGCTGTAAATTCTCCTACTAAAAATTGAATATTTGGCTTTGTTCCAGAGAACTCTAGCACACCTCTACATTTGTCCCATTAAATTCACTTCAGCTGAGGCACAGCTGCTGGATGAGGCTCTCCTTTGCTTCTAGGACACAGTTTCTTAGATACTGGTTTGATTTATTGCTGGATTATGCTATACAGGTTGCTCCTCAGGGCTTCCAGTGGCCACAGTCTTTGGAGGAATCGGGACCTTTCAAAGCTCATAAGTTCATTCCATCTCCAATATTTATTCACTTAAGATCAAGAACAAGAGAGCCCTGCTTTCACTGGTTACATTGTGGCCCTGGTAGTGAGATATGGCAGGCAGAGTGACTGTCCCTTTCCCCCATCCCTGAGACTTAGAGCAATTCTTTATTTGAAAGGCCCCAAGGAGTGAGAACCTGTATTTGAACCTTGTGTTTGAACACTTAATCCTAGCTCACAGCCAATTAAAAGGGCTTTCATCATTGTGTAATAAGTGGAAATGAAATAATCACAGAATATTTGCACATGCTCTGAAGTAGATTAACAGGGTCCTCCATAACACATATCATTCATCTCCAGAAGCAAAGGCACAAAATATTCACATGAGTGGGTACAAGGCAGAGCAGATTCTCATTGCTCGAGGGACTGTCTTCCATAACATTTTTTAAAATTTGAAACATTTAATCTTAAGACCTTGAATTTCAGATCCATTTCCTTCCTCCCTTGTCACCCATTCCCTCTGGGGAGATAAGTAATTCAGTATATGTTGTACATGTCTAGCTATGCAAAATATTATCATAGTAGATATATTGTATAAGGCTGCTTATAATTCCCTCCCACTCATCCCAGCCCCCACCTGGTCCATTCCCTCCTTGATCCTGCCCCTCTTCTATAGTGGGTACTTCCAATCTCCCCTCCCCCCAAGGATGCCCTCCCATCCATCATCCCTCCTCTCATCCCCCTTCCCCCTATTCTGCTGTAGGTTGAGATATCCCATTTGGTATGTATGTCATTCTCTCCCTGAACCAAATTCAATGAGAATGTGGTTTTGCCTTTTTGCCTTCCTATTCTCCCCTCCCTTGCAACCACTTCATCTTGCTTCTTCTACATGAGATAGTTTACCCTACCCTGTCTCTTCCCATCTCCTCTTGCCACTTTCCTCTCTCACCTCATAATTTCACCCCTTGAGTATCATCCCTTCCCAACAAATTCAACCTATGCCCTCTATCCATATATAACTGTAACCATATACACACACATTCACATATGTATTCATATGACCATATACCCTTCTTCCATTATTTTCACAGTGAGAAAGATTTCATCAGTCACAGTTATTGTTTTTCCCTGTAGGAATGTAAATAGTTCAACTTTGATAAGTTCATAGTGATTTCTTTTCCCTGTTTACCTTCTCAAGCATCTCTTGCTTCTTGTGTCTGAATGTCAAATTTTCTTTTCAACTCCGGTTATTTCCTCAAGAATGCTTGAAAGTCCTCTATTCCACTGAATGACCAATTTTCCCCCTGAAACATGATACTCATATTTGCTGGGTAGGTGATTCTTGGTTTTAATTCCAGGTCCTTTGACCTTTGGAATATCATATTCCATGCCCTTAGATCCCTCAGTGTAGAAGCTGCCAGATCCTGTTTTATCCTGATTGTGTTTCCACAATATTGAAATTGTTTCTTCCTGGCTGCTTGTAGTATTTTCTCCTTGATCTGGGGATTCTGGAACCTGGCTATAATATTCCTGGGAGCTTTATTTTTGGGATCTTTTTCAGGAGGTGATTGGTGGATTCTTTCAACCTCTATTTTGCCCTCTGGTTCTAAAACATAAGGGCAATTTTCCTTGAGAATTTCTTGAAGGGTGGTTTCTAGGTTCTTTCTTTGATCATGGCTTTCAGGTAGTCCAATAATTTTTAAATTATATTTCCTGGATCTATTTTCCAGGTCAGTGGTTTTTCCCATGAGATATTTCACATTGCCTTCTATTCTTTCATTTGTTTGGATCTGCTTAACAGCATCTTGATTTCTCATAAAGTCACTAGCTTCCATTTGCTCTAATCTAAATCTGAGGGATTCATTCTCCTCAGTGAGCTTTTGAGATTCTTTTTCCATCTGGCAAATTTGTCTTTTTAAGGCATTCTTCTCCTCGTTGCCTTTTGAGCCTCTTTTGCCATTTGAGTTAGTCTATTTTTTAAGGTGTTATTTTCCTCAGTCAGGCTGTTGACTGTCATTTCATACTTTTCTTGCATCTTTCTCATTTCTCTTCCTAATTTCCCCCCCACTTCTCTTATCTGCTTCTTAAGGTCCTCTATGGCCTGTAGCCAGCTCGTATTTTCATTTGGGGCTTTGGGTGTAGGATTTCTGACCTCACAGTCCTCCTCCTGTTCCATGCTTTGATTCTCTTTGCCCCCAAATAGAAGTCCAATGTTGCATTTTTCTGTTTATTTTGTTTCCTTTGCCTAGGCATGTTGCCACTCAATTACTTGACTTTTAGGCTTGTTGCACAGTAGGACTTTGCCAACAGCCAGGGGAACTTCCGTCCCAAATGTTGGGGTTTTCTCAACTTCCAGAGGTATTCGTTGCATGGCCTCTGTGAAGCCTCCACACACTGTGGCAAGCTGGTCACACACCCCAAGACCTCCACCCCAGACAGCAATCCAGATCCAAGAAGGGTAAAGCAAGAGCAGTTACCTTCCAGACTGATCGCCAGATATCCCTACAGCTCGTTGTCCAAGAGCCGAAGCTGCAACTCAGCATCGTGCTCCTCAGTGGCTTCTCACCCCCTGGGGAAGAAGCTGATGCATTCTCCCAACCAGTTCCAAAGTCCATAGGGCACTGACCTCTCACTTTGTCCTAGGCATCTATGTGTTGATAATTCTTGAAATCCCACAGCTCCTGGTGTTCTGGGGTCCCTCCAGCCACCTGCTGGTCTGGCCACCCTTGGGATAAAACCACAACTCAAGCAGGCCTGGGCTCGGCTCCCAGAGTGCTGTGCTGGCTCTTCCCTGATGGGCTGTAGGACTGTTATCAGTGGCAGGTTAGCTTCTCTGTGTCATTTTGTGGGTTCTGGAGCTCCAGAGGTTGTTCATAGTCCCCATTTTACATAATTTTGAAGTGGTGTGGGCTGGAGCTCCACAGAAGTGCTGTTTCTACTCTGCCATCTTGACTCCGCCCCCGGACATAGAACTTTTGATTTAAGGGGTAAAAGAAAGAAACATCCAGCCCCCCGAACCCTGGGAAAACACAGAACATTTGTGTCTTTTGGTGTCAGCATATTGTTTCAGAGACCTTTAAGCACCACTTGACAGCTGTGACAGTTTGTGAGATGCGCAGTGTGACCTCTATGTTCATAAGCATAATGGAGCCCAGGAAACATAGGAGCTGACTGCTCCTACCCCGCATAGTCAAATAAGAGAAACTCTGATGGGCAATGCCAATGGACAAGGTTCACCTTCCCAAGTCACTAGAAGACACTCTAAAGCTGAGAAAAATAAGAGGATTATGGTTCTCCCTTTATGTAAATTTGCATTATGCAAATTTGACTTTATATAAAGAATTCTAAAGAAATCCACTTTCCTAAAAAAAAAAAAAACACCTATATTAACTCTACTGTACAGGAAGTATTGTGCTCTCTCTCCCTCCCTCACTCTCTGTCTCTCTCTGTCTCTGTCTCTGTCTCTCTCTCTTTCTCTCTGTCTCTGTCTCTGTCTCTCTTGTCCTCTCTCTCTACTTTTGCTCCTTGGTTGGGGTTAGGTGGTCCCCCCCCCAAGAAGAAAAATCCTTAAAACCCCCCTTCAAGTGAAAGCAGAACAGTGTGCCATAGCTGCTGGCTAAGTGGCTTGGCTTGAGACCTCTGTTGCCAAATAGGATTCCTTTGCCCATTGCACCACCTACCCTGTGTCTGGCCCTGTTTGTCTCTCCAACCCTTGGGTTCCCCATCCTGGTCTATTGCCAGTTCTCTCCTGTCTGTGTCCCTGTCTGGACCCCATATTTCTGCCTTACCTACCTTCTTCCTTTTGGTTAAGTCACATGTGCCTATTCCTACTCTTGCTTCTGTGTCCCCAGCCCTAATGAGTTCATTTTTTTTGCAAGGGTGAAGGTAGGGAAATTGAGGTTAAGTAATTTGCCCAAGGTCACATGGCTAGTTTGTGTGTGTGTGTGTGTGTGTGTGTGTGTGTGTGTGTGTGTGTGTGTGTTAAGTGTCTGAGGCCAGATTTGAACTTGGGTCCTCCTGACTCCAGGGCCAGTCCACTCTATTCACTGCACCACCTAGCTGCCCCACTAATGAGTTCTTTTTTTTTTTAATAAACAAATGCTTTATTAACTTCTGTTTTACATCATTCATTTCCGCCAGATTTTGAGTTACAATCATTTTCCCCCCATTATTCCCCTACCCAACCTCCCAGAATAGTAGTCCCATAAGATATCGCTTCCTCCAATCTGCTCTCTCCCATACCCCCATCGACTTTTCCATTAGAGGAAGGTGAATCTTTGTGTCCCAATGCCTGCACATCTTATCTCCCTATTACAAGCAAAAGAGTATTAATAATAGTATTTATATATATTTGAAACATTTAATGTTACGACCTCGAATTTCAGATCCATTTCCTTCCTCCCTTATCACCCATTCCCTCTTGGGAGATAAGTAATTCAGTATATGTTGTACATGTCTAGCTATGCAAAACATTATCATAGTAGATATATTGTACAAGGCTGCTTATAATTCCCTCCCACTCATCCCACCCCCCACCTGGTCCATTCCCTACATGATCCTGTCCCTCTTCTATAGTGGGTACTTCCAACCTCCCCTCACCCCAAGGATGCCCTCCCATCCATCATCCCTCCTCTCATCCCCCTACCCGCTATCCTGCTGCAGGTTGAGATATCCCATTTAGTATGTATGTCATTTTCTCCCTGAACCAAATTCAATGTGAATGTGGTTTTGCCTTTTTAGCCTTCCTTATTCTCCCCCTCCTTTGCAACCACTTCCCCTTGCTTCTTCTACATGGGATAGTTTACCCTACCCTGTCTCTCCCCATCTCCTCTTGCCACTTTTGTCTCTCACCTCATAATTTCATCCCTTGAGTATTCTCCCTTCCCAACAAATTCAACCTATGCCCTCTATCCATATATAACTGTAACCATATACACACACATTCACATATGTATTCATATGACCACACCCCCTTCTTCCATTATTTTCATAGTGAGAAAGATATCATCAGTCACAGTTATTGCTTTTCCATATAGGAATGTAAATAGTTCAACTTTGATAAGTTCCTTTTGATTGCTTTTCCCTGATTACCTTCTCAGGCATCTCTTCCCTCTTGTGTCTGGATGTCAAATTTTCTATTCAATTCTGGTTTTTTCCTCAAGAATGCTTGAAAGTCCTCTATTCCACTGAATGACCATATTTTCCCTGAAACAAAATACTCAGTTTTGCTGGGTAGGTGACCCTTGGGTTCATTCTCAGTTCTTTTGCCCTCTGGAATATCATATTCCATGCCCTTTGATCCCTCAGTGTAGAAGCTGCCAGGTCCTGGGCTATTCTGATTGTGTTTCCACAATATTGAAATTGTTTCTTCCTGGCTGCTTGTAGTATTTTCTCCTTGATCTGGGGATTCTGGAACCTGGCTATAATATTTCTGGGAGTTTTCTTTTTGGGATCTTTTTCAGGAGGTGATCGGTGGATTCTTTCAACCTCTATTTTGCCCTCTGGATCTAAAACATCAGGGCAGTTTTCCTTGAGAATTTCTTGAAGGGTGATTTCTAGGTTCTTTCCTTGATCATGGCTTTCAGGTAGTCCAATAATTTTTAAATTGTCTCTCCTGGATCTATTTTCCAGGTCAGTGGTTTTTCCCATGAGATATTTCACATTGCCTTCTAATCTTTCATTTGTTTGGATCTGCTTAACAGCATCTTGATTTCGCATAAAGTCACTAGCTTCCATTTGCTCCAGTCTAACTCTGAAGGAATGAATCTCCTCAGTGAACTTTTGAGATTCTTTTCCATCTGGCAAATTCGACTTTTTAAGGCATTCTTCTCCTCATTGCCCTTTTGGGCCTCCTTTGCCATTTGAGCTAGTCTATTTTTTAAGGTGTTGTTTTCCTCAGTCAGGCTGTTGACCCTCATTTCATACTTTCCTGCATCCTTCTCATTTCTCTTTCTAATTTTTCCTCCACTTCTCTTATTTGATTTTTAAAGTCCTCCTTAAGGTCCTCTATGGCCTGCAACCCGCTCATGTTTTCCCCTGAGGCTTTTGGAGCAGGACTTCTGACCTCACAGTCCTTTTCCCGCTCTATGCCCCAAAATAGGAGTCTAGGGTTGCATTTTTCTGTTTCCTTTGCCTTGGCATGTTGCCACTTAATTGCTTGACTTTTGGGCTTGTTGCCACACTATGGCTTTAAGGCCAGCTAGAGGAATTTTCGTCCCGAACGTGTGGGGGGCAACTTCCGTTTCTGGCAAGCTATAAACCCACCCACAACTTCCACCCTAGATCACCATCCAGATCCAGGGAGGTTAAAGCAAGAGCGATTACCCCCCAAGACTGATCGCTGGATCTCCCCACGATTTGTAGGCTGGGAGCCGGAAATGCCTCTGAAAACTACACAGTGGCGTGTCTCCTCAGCAGCTTCTAGCCCCCAGGGGAGGGAGCTAACGCATTCCCCAAATACAGGTCCCAAAGTCCATAGGACACTAACCTCTTACTTTGTGCTAGGCATGTCTATGTTGATAATTCTGGAGTTGCCACAGCTCCTGGTGTTCTGGGGTTCCTCCAGCTGGCTGCTGGCCCTGCCGCCCTGGGGCTAAAACCTCGGCTCATGCGGACCTGGGCTCGGCTCCTGCGCTCTGCGCTCTGCGCGCTGCCGGCTCCCAGACAGCTGCGCTGGTCCTTCCTGCAGGGCTGCTGGGCTGTCCTCAGCGGGATGTTAGCTTCTCTGTGTCGTTCTGTGGGTGCTGGGGCTCCAGAAGTTGTTCAGAGTCCTTTTTAACATAGTTTGTGGGGAATCTGGGGGCAGAGAGGCTTGGAAGCGCTGTTTCTACTCGGCCATCTTGGCTCCGCCCCCCCCACTAATGAGTTCTTAAACCACATGCAGCCCCCTCTCTTCATGGTCTGGGTCCCCTTCTTCCTTTCCCTTTCCCAGGTCTTTGGTAATACATAAAAATCACTTTGCAGAGAGGTCTGCCAAGTGGTCCACTTAGGTAAAGTGAGAATTGGCTATATACTTAAGCATCAAGAAGAAACAAGTGGGGGCAGCTAGATGGCACAATGGATAGAGCCCTGGGCTTAAACTGTTGTTAAGTGAGTTGAAATCTGGCCTCAGACACTTATTAGCTGTGTGACCCCGGGCAAGTCACTTAACCCTGTTTACCTCAGTTTCTTCATATGTAAAATGGACTAGAGAAGGAAATAGCAAATTACTCCAGTATCTCTAGAATCTGGAGAGCCAAACACAACTGAACAACAATAGAAAAGAAATAAGGGACTTCATAGCACTTTCTGAAAAAGCCAGAAAAGAAAGTCAGGAAAAAAGAAGGAATTCATACCATCCCCTAGATTAATAAATATTACTCAGAACATTCTCTAGCTTCAAAAACCCGAGCTGAAGGAAGCAAGTGTTGGGCCCTGAACTGCAGGCGCCAGTTCTTGATTGGATCAGTCTATTTATACATTTATGCAGCAGTTTAAAATATTGAAGGCCAAGAGGTGCTCTTCCTTTCTGTGGAAGAGAGATGAGATGAATAGTGTCCTTGGTCAGAGAGGTACAAGACTGCCAACCACCAGCTTATGGTGTCTTAGGCTGGTTATTTATGATGGAACAAGAAAGACAGCTGGCTAAAAGATCTCAATCTGCCAGAAACAAGCAATTCCAAAGGAAATCTCCACCACACAAAACCATTTCCAATTGGATAACAATTTGTTACCATTGTAAAATAACCCTCCTGAATACATCTTCTCTGGATCTTTCAGACAATCCTGAATACATTTCCTAAGTAGTAGACAGCATCTCTAGGGGAATCCTGTCTCTGTGAAATAAGTAGTCAATATTTTCTCAGTCTTTAGTATTCTAGACACCAAAGCAGTGCAGTGGTTTTCACTGTCTCACTTCTGTGAACTACAGTATCATTGTAATTGCTTCAAGGTAGCCTCATACTTTGTCTTAAAGCTGTTTTTAATCTCTTGACTAAAAACAAACCTGACAATAGCAGCCACCAACTCCAAAAGAAAATGAGAATTCAGAACGTGGCATGCTGTTTGAGAATCCATTCTGAAGCCTAGCAGGTAGCAAAATGACCAAAGGAAGTCATGAGGATAAGAGTTATGCCCATCCCAAGGAGCACATAAGGGACATTTGTGACTTTCTTATTTAAAAGGGAGAACTGCACCACTAGGTTCACCTTGCCATGAATGTCAGCTGTAATGGGGACCACATCTATTAGAAAATGAAGGTACAAGTCAGCAGGACACTCTTCAAATAGGTGATAACCAGTTTGGTCTGCAGTAGCCTGGATGAAGATATAATATCTACCCATCTTCCTGCCTGCCTGCTGCTTCAAGAAAAAGTTAGATTCCCACTCCTCTGGCTTATTTCTTTTAGCCATGTCTATTTTTATTGTTGGTTATCCTGAAATTGTGATTGCCACCCCTGCTTTTTAGGTCCATCTGAGATATGATAAATTCTACTCCAACCTCTCATTTAAAATTGTGTGAATTTTTTTTATTTCTTTTTTTTATTTTAAATTAATTTATTAGTTTAGTTTCAGTTAACAAGATTCAATTCCATAGTTCCTTGATTTTCAAATTTCCTTTACTTCCCTCCCCCCTCCCCTCATGACAGCATATAGTACAGTATAGGGTCTGCAAATGCATTCATATTAGACATTATTCCAATTACAAAGGCATATTGTACTAGGTGGGATGAAAGATGGTAAGGAAGAAGTAAAACCAAACAATGAGAAGAACAAGATCATTTAGTTTGCTTCCATCAGGATTCAGGCTCAGTTCTTTCTAGTTATATCTCTGGATGGCGCATTTCTCACTTTCTTGAGTCTTTCGGGATTAACTTATATCACTGCATTGCTGAAAAGAGTCCAGTCTGTCATAGTTGGTCGTCACAGATATGGTATGTCTGTGATTGTATACAAATTTCTTCTGATTCTATCTTTCGCTCAGCATCAGTTTGTATAAGTCTCTCCAGGTAATTATGAAATCCGTCACCTCCTCGTTTCTTATAGCACAATAAAATTCCATTACATTCATATACCACAACTTGTTTAGCCATTCCCCAATTGATGGGCACCCTTTAGTTTCCAATTCTTTGCAACCACAAAAAGGGCTGCTAAAAATATTTTTGTACATATGGTTCTTCCTCCCACTTCTATGATCTCTTTGGGATATAACCCTAAAGTGGTATGGCTGGGTCAAAGGGTATGAAATTATTTATAATCCTTTGGGCATAATTCCAGATTGCTCTCCAGAATGGTTGGATAAGTTCACAACTCCACCAGCAATGTATTAGCGTTCCAATTTGCCCACATCCTCTCCAGCATTTGTCACTTTCTTGTTTTGTCATCTTAGCCAATCTGACTGGAGAGATGTGGTATCTCAGAGTTGTTTTGATTTGCATTTCTCTAATTAATAGTGATTTAGAGCATTTCTTCATATGCTTATAGATATCTTTAATTTCTTTCTCTGAAAACTTCCTATTCATCTTGACCATTTCTCAATTGGGGAATGACTTGTATTCATATAGATTTGGCTCAATTCTCTATAAATTTTAGAAATGAGTCCTTTATCAGAGACACAAGTTGTAAAAATTCTTTCCCAATTTCCCACCTCCCTCTTGATCTTGGTTACATTGGCTTTGTTTGTGCAGAAGCTTTTCAATTTAATGTAATCAAAATTATCCATTTTGCATTTTATAATGCTCTCTAATTCTTGTTTGGTCCTAAAATCTTCCCCTCTCCACAGATCTGTCAGGTAAACTATTCCTTGCTTTCCCAAAATTGTGTGAATTTTATGTTTTAAGTGTGTTTCTTATAACCAACATGTTGGATTTTGCTTACTTTTTCCACCCTCCTCCATTCATATTCAGTATGATAATTGTTAGGTTTATTTTCCATTTCATCCCATCATGTTTTTTCTCTTTGTCTTCAAGTCCTCTCCCTGATTCACAAGGAAAAATCCATGGGAAGAGAGGGAATTAAATCAACACTAGTAACCTATAGTTATCTTCCAGGTTTGTAACCTTGACATTATTCAGGATTTATTTCTCTCATCCCACATTTCCAATTAGTTGTCTAATAATGATGATAATGTCTAATAATGATAATAATAGCTAGTATTTATATATTACCTACTCTGTGTTAGGCATTGTGCTAAATGTTTTATGAATTTTCTCATTTGATCCTCACAAATGACCTGGGAAGTAAGTGCTGCTATTATCACCATTTTACAGTTGAGGAAACAGATTAAGTGATTTGTCCGGGGTCTCACTGCTAGATAGGTTCTAAGACTGAATTTGAACTCAGGTCTTCCTGATTCCAGGTCCGTCACTCAATCCCCTGCACCATCTAGTTGCTTGCTTTCCATTTCTACCCCACAACACCTTTATTTTCGAGGGGGGAAGGCAAGGAAATTGGGGTTGAGTGACTTGCCCAAGGTCATACAGCTAGTAAGTGTCAAGTGTCTGAGGTCGGATTTGAACTCAGGTCCTCCTGACTCCAGGGCTGGTACTCTATTCACTGTGCCACCTAGCTGCCCCCATTTTATTTATTTATTTATTTTTGCATCAGAACTTTTCCTTTTACTCACACAGCTACCATTTTATATCAGGCCCTCATCACCTCTCACCTAGATTATTATAATGTTCTGTCTGCTTCAAGTTTCTCATCATTCAGGTCAATCTTCTGCCAAAGAGGTTTTCCTTAAAGACAGAGTCTGACCATGTGACTTGCCTACTCAACTAAATCACTCCCTACTGCCTCTAGGATAAAATGAAAACTTCTCTGTTTAGCTTTTAAAAACTGGCCTCAACGTATATGTCCAATCCTCAACCTTTATTTCCAGTCTGATTGGACATGATTCCCCCTCCAGCATCCTGGTCTTTTCTCTTTTCTTCACAAATAACACTCTATCTCTTATTTCTATACTTTGGTACTAGCTGTCTCTCATTTCTGGAATGTATTTCCTCCTTATTTCTGATTTACAGAATTCCTCTTCTTTCAAGACACAGCTAAAGAACATTTTACATAATGTCCTGATCTTCCTTTACCCTTATTACTGCTAGTGTCCTCATGCCCAAAGTATCTTGTATGCATTCTTTTTATATTGTATATATGCATATGTTCATATATATGTATAAATTTATGTTTTTCCCCATTAGACTATAAACTCCTTATGAGTAGGGATTGTTTAATTCTTTGTGCTTAGTTCCCCAGTGTTTAGCAATGGTTGGGCATATAGTAGGTACTTACAAAGGTTTGTTGACTGATTAGTTGTTTGGATCTATCTGACCCTCATTCTCTTCTCTTCCTAGCACCTATCTCATAGGGTTGTTGTGAGGATCAAATGAGATAATATTCGCAACAACAAAAAACCGAAGTTCTTTGCACAAAATTTTCTCTCTTAAAACACACATGCCACAAAAATAACAATACTTATGTTGTTTGTCTTGTTCCTTTTTTGATCTTTTAAGACGGCACCATGCTTATGTCCTTCCCTATCCTCTACCCATTTCATCACCTTGGTCAGATCGAGATCTTTCTCCCTGGATCTGTCCAGTTCTCTGTTCACTTGCTAGAATTTCTGTACTATACTTTCTCCCATTTCAAACTTTCTTTGCTCATTTCAGATAAGAATGAGATTCATGAATGCTACTCCTGATACCTTGTCATGTTCCAATGACAAGAAATAAAGTCAGCTCTTTTCCTCCTTATTTCTTCCCTAAATTAATCCTTTTAAACTTTTCTCTTTTAAAAAACACAACAACAAAAACATCTAAACTGTCTAAATTTTTATTGCCTTTTTGACACTTTAAGATGTTGGTGATCTAAAGATATAATTGTCCCTTCTCTATCTGTTAGGATGTAAGTGCTTTTTCAAGTTACTCAAACTTGGTTTTTCTTTCTAATCTCTCTTGTCACATATGTTTGTATGCCAGAGATTTTGCCCAGCCCTGGTTTACTTAATGTGAATATTTGGAAGTCATAAATTCTATTAAGGATCCATATTTGTCTATGAAAAATCAGCCAATAAGCATTTAAAGTACCTTTTCCATGCCAGGCTCCATGCTAAACACTGGGGATAGAAAAAAAGGTAAAAGATATTCCCTGCTCTAGAGAAGTGCACAGTCTAGTGGAGGAGATAACATATAGATAACTGTACAAATAAGATATGTACAGGACCGGAGATATTCAACAGAGGGAAGAAACTAGCTTTAAGGGGGATCAGGAAGAACTTCTTAGAGAATGTGGGAGTTTAGTTGGGACTTGAGGGGAATCAGGGAAGTCAGGAGGTCGAGATGAGAAGAGAGATTATTCTAAGCATGGGGAACAGCCAATGAAAATGCCAAGTTTGGAGATAGTGTGTCTTGGTTGAGGAACAATTAAACAGGCTGGTATAATTGAATGACAATGCACAAGGCAGGTGGGATGGGAGTAAGGTATAAGTAGCCTGGAAAGATAGCAGGGGGCCAGGTTGTGAAGGGTTTTGAATATCAAATAGAAGATTTATATTTGATCATAGAGTTGATAGGGAGCCATTGGAATTTAGTGAATTCAGGGATGGAGTGACAGGGTCAGACCTGAACTTTCAGAAGATTAATTTGAGAGGGTTGACTGGAGTGGGGAGAGACTTCTAAAAGTTATACTCAGTTTTGTAGCATGTTATTCTTGATTATAAATAATTTTATTTTTATTTTTCATACATCATATTTTCACATTTTTCTTTCCTGTCTCACATTTGTGGAATAGTATTATATGATTCTGACTGCAGTTCCTCGATCTTTTTCTCCCTGGAGGCTTGGAGTATTTTTTTCTTACTTCAAAGCTCTGGAGTTACATATGTCACATCTCTGAATATGTTAAGTTTGGAAAGCCTATGCAGTGGTGACTTGTAGATTCTGCCTATTTTTATTTTGCTGTAGGATCCCAATAGTTCTGAGTGGTTTTATTTTGTGATTTCTTAAAATATGGTATCCATTTCATCATGGTTTTTAGAGAGACCAAAGATTCTTTTTTTTTTTTTTAAAGCAATTGGGGTTAAGTAACTTGCTCAAGGTTACATGGCTAGTCATTTGATTTATGCGTGGGTGCTCATTTTCTGAGGCTGGATCTGATCTCGGGTCATCCAAACTCCGAGGCCAGAGCTCTTACTCACTGCGCCACCTAGCTGCCCCTTTAGGGCAATTGGGGTTAAGTAACTTGCCCAAGGTTACAGGGCTAGGTTTTTGTTTGTGCGGATTAGGTGTCGGAGGCCGGCTCCGAACTCAGGTCCTTCTGATTCCAGGGCCGGCGCTCTATTCACTGCGCCACCTAGCCACCCCAAGACCAAAGATTCTTAAATAATTTCTCCTTGATCTGTTTTTCATTTCATTTAGATACTTCATGTTCTCTTTTAACTTTTAGTCTTTTGATAGTGTTCTAATATTTCTTTTAATATCATTGAATTTTGAGTCCTCTTTAGCCAATCTTAAGTTTAAATTATAAACTAATTAGGTAGTTTATATCTTAGTTTATCCTTTCCCCAAGATAAACTGATCACCTGAAATCTCATCATCATGAAGATTGTCTCAGTTTTTGATAATCAATATCTTCTCAACACCTGAACCTCTCCCCTCTGATTGGAAGGAAGAGTTGTGCACTAAACTCTTCCTAAAACCTTCCTAGGATCAGAACTTTCCAGGTAACTCTCTACTTTCTATCAGCAGTTCTGCTTGGTTTGAACTCCACAGAACATTATTCCCCAGATGTCCTCTCTTCCCCTTTGACTTTCTTCTGCATGTTGTCTTCCCCTATGAAATAAGCTCCTTGAGGGGAGAGACTATCTTCAGTGCTTACACAATGTCTGGTACATAGTAGGTGCTTAATAAATATTGCATTGAACATGCTTTTCCAGTTTTTCTTCCAAGCTATTTATTCTCCTTGTAAGTTTTCCCCACAAGAGCTTTAATGTAATTCTTTATTTATTCCTTTATTTCTTTTAGTAGACTATCAACTTCTATTGGATTATTTCTGGCCAATCTATTTTTTGAAATTCTACTTGTAATTAATAGAGAAATATTTTCTTTTTCTGTAGTTTTATCTTGGGGTTTGCTTAACCCATTGTATTTCTTCTCCTTGCTCATTTCTTCAGTCTATCTGCTAGGGCTGACTGACCAAAGAATCTCTCATTCTCCTTGCAATATCTTTGGAGGTATTCTTGGCTCTACAATTTTTTTGGAGACTCTAGACTTTCAGAGCAGGACCTGGGGCATTAGCAGAGAAGATTGAGCCAAAATAAGCTCAGTCCTCAGGGTATCCTTGCCAAGTATGCTTCTCAACATTGTCCTCTTTGCATAATCTTGAACTGGAACCCCAAGGTGTGGATATCATAGTTTTTGATGAACCAAAAGAACCTGTGATCATACTCTTTGGCCTATTCTCTCTTGGGTGAGGTAGTTGAGTTAGCATCAATAATGATTTGTCTCCTGATATAGTCTTGGACTTTGACACTGATCTCTTCCATCTTTAAAAAATATACTACCAAATTACAAAAGGGAAACTAGGGCACTGAATCATCTGATTTAATCCAGGTCAAAGTAGCAGTTTTGAGGGATGGGAGGAAAAAGTGTAGTAGGAAAAGTATTGGGTTGGAAAGCAGGAGGCCTGAGTTCTATTTCTGATCTGGAATAAATTAACTCTGTGAAATGACTCAGTGATCTGTAAAGTCCCTTTGAGCTCTAACATCTGTTATACTATGGCTTCTGACTTTCAATTTCCCTCTTAGTATTCTCTCCTGAAGAGAGAATTGCTCAATTGCTCCTAGAAGAAAGCCTAATTTGATGTGGGAAAATGTGGGACACTAATACACTGTTGGTAGAGTTGTGAACTGATTCAGTCATTCTAGAGAACAATGTGGAACTATGCCCAAAGGGCTATAAAACTATCCACACCTTTTAGCCTATCCATACCACTATTAAGTCTATACCCCAGGAAGCTTTCTTAAAAAGGGAAAAGATCTATATATTCAGAAATATTTGTAGCACCTCTTTTTCTGCTAGCAAAGAATTAGAAATTGAGGGGACATTCATTAATTGGGGAATGACTGAACAAGTTATTGTATATGATTGTGATGGAATACTATTATAGTATAAGAAATGGCAAGCAGGATGCTTTCAGAAAAATCTGGAAAGACTTACATGAACTGACGTAAAGTGAAGTGAGCAGAACCAGGAGAACAGTGCACCCATCAACAATAATGATCACTTATAAATGACTTAGCTATTCTCAGCAATACAATAATCCAGGACCATTCTGAAGGATTTATAATGAAAAATGTCATCCACTTCCAGTGAAAGAAATGATGGAGTCCGAATGCAGATCAAAGCATACTTTAAAAATTTTTCTTGTTTTTTTTTCTTGGTTTGTGTTTTCTTTCATAATATGACTAATAAGAAAATAAGATTTGCATGACTGCACATGTATAATCTGTTTTAAATTGCTTGTTTTCTCAAGGATTGGGGATGGAAGAGAATTTGGGACTCAAAATTAAAAAACAAGTTAAGGATTGTTCTTACATATAATGGAAGAAATAAAATATTTAAAATAAAAAAGAAGAAAGTCTAATTTGAGGAATGCTTTTTTTCTTAAAATTTCTGGAGTCTGATGGTCTATTGGCATTGGAGGCAAGGGCATTTGAAAACCATCATTAAATGCAAATAAATAAAAAGGTAGCAGGGTGTAGTGGAAAGAAGAATGAATTTGGAACCAAGAGATCTGAGTTTGAATTTGAGTTCCAGTATTTATTGGCTGTGCCAATTAATCAACTTTTCTGGGCCAATGTTCTCATTCACAAAAGGGGATGATAATATCTTGTTAGTTGAATGATAGTTTTACCAGTGACTCCAGGAAGGAAGAAGATGTCCATGCCTAGATTAGAATAATAGGAGGGCATATGGAAGAAATCCATATAGAAGAAATGGATGAACTGTTAACAAAGACAAAAGGAACTACTATCTGATCAGTTCTGGCCTATAGCCTGGGTTAGAGACTGAGTGAAGAAAAGCATCAAGGTAGGACTGACTCCCATACACACATACATATATGTATATACATGGGACCTCAGTTCCAAAATCCATTGGTATGGGACTCTCTCCTTATTGGTATAGATGAATACCTTGACTTCTGTGAGGGGTGGCGTGAAGTTGACTAGAGTTGGGAAGAGGAGAGCTCTTCCATTTTCAGCTAGTCTTCTTCAAGTTCTGTTAAAGCTTTAAGTAGCTTTAGGTGCTTCTGACTTTGAGCTTTGAGAGGGAAGATGAAAGAAGCCAACCCCACTTCAGACTGATAAAGGAAAAATCTGTAGGAAGATATAAGAGCAGTTTCCAGAATGTCCTCCTCCCCAGTTTGCTATACCAGGGATTTGAGGGAACTTACCCTTAGATCTTGGACTTTTTCTTGGTTTAGATGAGTTATCTCACTCCTAATGGGAGAGCTCCTTCACTCTGCATATACTCTCTCATGTATAACTTCTTTGAGTTTTGTTCTGCTATTGATTTGGATAAATGGGTTATCTTTGATAGTTGCTATACGTGTTAATTTTGAAACTGGTGTTTGAAGGGAAAGGGATCAGGCCTTGCATATAAAGCTTGGGATTCTCCTTCCATCAATATTAAAACATCTATCAGAAATTGTCTTGAACATGAAAACACAATTCCTTTAGATTAACAAGATTTAAGAGAACAGATAGATATAATTCTAGACCAGTACTCTTTCTCTCTCTCTCTCTGAGGAGAGAATGGCATACTGACCCAAATTCCTGGTTCCCCTCCTGGCAAAAATTAAAAATTCTCTTGGTGAAGGGTGGGGGGGGGGGGAAGAGAAGAGGCTAGAAATGTTTATTCTGCCTTCCCTCAAAACTCATGGAGATACCTCCATGCTACATGTGGAGAATAGACCTCTCTCTCTCTCTCTTTCTCTCCCTCTCTCTCTCTCTGTATATATACACATATATACACACATATATATTCATGCACATATACATATATGTATATACACACATATGCACATATATACATCACTACCTCTCTCTCTGCATATGTGTATATATATATATATATATATATATATATATATATATATATGTAAATGAGAACGAGCACTGAATGTGTAGTCAATGGGTCCAATCTCATATCCCAGTTGTGCTGTTTATTATTTGTGTGACCCCAGATAAAGCACTTAATATCTCTGGGTCTAAGTTGTCTATAAAATGAGGATATTGATTGAATTAGCTACCTCCCATGGTGGTTGTGAGAAAAATAGTCTATCAACCTAAAGTATTATAGAACTCCCCTATTGTTATTATTCCTACCTGAAATAATTTTAAAATAATCCTACCCTTAAATCATGACAAGATTCACTGTTACTTATCATTTCCTTCTATTATCTATGTCAGAGAAAACAGAGATTATGATTTATAGTCCTAAAGCAGCTAAGTAACTGATCATGCTAAGAAGTCCATGTTCAGCCAGTTTCTGTCTTGTTGTCTGGTCAACTTGTAATTAACAATACTTCTGTCTTAGCCCTGTCCCACCAATTGCACTCCTCTTCAGCCCAGACAAGATTAATCACGTCTGTTCATTCTGAGGGTAGAAACTTGAAATGCCAATGATAGAATAAACATTGATGATAGAAAGGAGACTGACAGGAAAGCAGACATGTTGGAATAAGATAACTATATCAAAAAAAGAAAAAAAGACAATAAAAAATAAAATCTAGGGGCAGGTAGATGGTACAGTGAATAGAGCACCTGAGTCAGGAGGACCTGAGTTCAAATCTGTCCTCAGACACTTGCTAGCTGTGTGATCTTAGGCAAGTCACTTAACCCCAATTGCCTTGCCTTCCCCCCTCCAAAAAAGAAAATAAAATCTAAAAAGGAGTAATATGAGTCAAGGGTGGATTTAAAAAAAGTTAATTGAGAAAACACGGGATTTCTGGGCAGAAGAATCAATGAAGAGAGCAAAACCAGTTTGAATGGTGAAGGGCTTTGTAGAGTGATGATCTAAGACTGGGTTCACATATGGATCATCAAACAGAAAAATCATTTTCTTAAGATGAGTTCTTAGATTGAAGGAGAGTCTACTTAGCCTGGAATGTAAAGCCAGCAGAGCTAAAATTTGTCTGTGAAACTGGACAAATCTGGCTCCTCTAATCACTTTGTGTGCCTATAATTTGTCTATTTGTCGTATCTGTAGAACACCGGATTTAGAATGTGAAAGGACTTTGGGGATTATCTAGTCCAATCCCCTCACAGGATCACACGGGTATTAATGGGCACCATCCTCAGGACATGAATTATGGGAGCATAGATTTAGATACATGCTAAGTGGCAGAACTTGGAATTAAGCCTAGATCCTCTGACTCCAAATCCAGTGTTCTTTACATCGAGCCATGCTGGCATGCACTATTTTACAGATAAGGAAACTAAGGCCAATAGAATTGAAGTAACTTGCTCAAGGTCACACAGATGCAGGATTTGAACCTGGGTCATCTGATTCCACACTCAGTAGTCTTTCCAATGCAATGTGCTACTTATAGTTCCTTGCATCTGTTAGGGACACAGTAAATGTTGGAGGAATGAACAAATAAAGAACTGTATTAGTTTCTTGCATACAGACAGGATTGTATCTCCTGGAGCATATATGGGGTTGAGCTTGTGGGGGGGCCTCTCTTATGGAACATATACTGAATTTCCTAGCTTCTTCTAGGAAAACGTTATTTTTGAGTCATTTCAGACATGTGCAATTCTCCATGTCTTCATCTGAGGTCTTCTTGGCAAAGATACTGGAATGGTTTGCCATTTTCTCCTCCAGCTCATTTTACAGATGAGAAACTGAGGCAAACAGGGTTAAATGACTTGCCCAGGGTCACAAAGTATCTAAGACTGGATTTTAGCTTTCTGGCCACCGTGCCATCTAGCTGCCCCTGGGATAACATATCCACCTCTGAAAGACATTAGAATGAGAGTTGTTCCCTTCATGGCAACTGAAGGTGTGCTGGGAAAGGATGCTTCATTAAAACTGTGTCAAATAGGTGTGTCCAGTTGGCAAGGAAGAATGCTCTGCTCAGTGGGCTTTTAAAGGGGAATGGCTCTGTTCTCTGTCTTTTTGACTCACCTGGTAGCATCATGTAACTCTGGGATACTCTGGCTGCTTGGTGATTGCTCTCAGGTGACAAAGCAAATAGTTTCCTAGGTAAGCTGATCTGGGCTTCATAAACAGTTCACCAAACCGCTGACAGTGTGATCCTGCATGTAGAGGGAAATGTCTTAATACTTCAGTGAATAAACAATGCAATCAGGGCTTTAAGGTTCTTTTGAGAATAGCATATTGAGTCTTTCTATATACATATGCCTATGTCTTGTGTGTGGGCACTTGTGTGAATTGGTTACAAACTGCTTTAGATACAGCAATGGAATGTGGTGACTAAGCCTCCTGCTACCATTTGGTGTTACTCCTGCATCTCAAATACAGTTTAGGTGGCATTGAGCACTGAGCCCGGAGTCAGGAAGACCTGAGTTCAAATCCAGCCTCAGAGACTTACTAACTGTACAAACCTGAGCAAATCACTTATCTTCTCTCTGACTCAGTGTTTTCAACTGTAAAATGGGGATAATAATAGCACCTATCTCACAGTGTTGTTGTGAAGATCAAATCAGATATTTGTAAAGCACTTAGTATAGTGCTTACCCCCTAGTAGCTTCATAAATGCTTAATTCCTTCTCCTTCACTTCAAAAACATCAGTGGTCCAGTGTCCTAAAAGAAATATATTAATCCCCCAGCAAAAATGTACACAAAACTCCAGAGCTATTCCTGGAATATTAAAATAATGGAAGGAGAAAAAAATACCAACACAACTTGCCTGACATAAATCTCTGCTGGAAAGGGTCACAGGAAGATACATTTAAAGATGGAAGAGGCTTTAGAGATCATCTAAATCTAACCCCCTGATTTTATGGAGGAGGAAAGTAAAGTATAGAGAAATTAAGTGATTTACTCAAGGTCATACAGGTAGTAAATAGCAGAGGCTGCATTTGAACTCAGGTCTAAGAAAGAGAAGTTGCAGAAATGATTCTAATTGGTATGAGAAGTTCTCCATTGGAAGTCTCTTGTATCAACAAAGTTCCATATCTGATTTTTAAAAATTAGGGAAAACTACCTTACAGACTTCCATGAAGTCTATGAGAGATTTGGTGAGAAACCAGTTTATAATCAGATGCTGTGGTGAAAACAATATACTAACCCTTCTTCTCCTCACCCTCACCACCATGCAAATTAGGCTAGGTTTTCCTTAAAAGGCAGTATTGAAAGCATCCTTGGGAACTGACTAGTTCAAGAAATTAAAGGCTCAGGCTATTGACATCACTTCCTAATTGTTTGACTAGACAATAGCCTGGTGCTATCTGATGCTTGGCTGGTAGACCACCACAGGCAACTCAGATGAATTGAATCGCAGTATCTTCAATCCATATTCTTGTTGAATATCCTTGTCTTACTATGTCTAAGGAAACCTTCTTTTGGTAACTGTTAAATGATCCATGACCTTTCATATCATTCCAATATGGAACAGAAATTACCAGGAGACTATTAGTCCAGTAAACCAGAATAGAAGCCACTAGAGGAGAAATCCTAGAGCCCTCTTTCATTTACTTCATTGCCCTAATGCAAAGAAATTGCCCTCCTATTTTCAAAAACAGCAAAAGATTCCACTAAATAGTGCGAAAGAGAAAGTGTGGGAGTTCAAGAAAGAGAATGGTAGCAGCTGCTGTTGCATCAAAAATGGACAGTCCAGGGGAAATGAGGACACATGTTACCAATGCTCATTATCTCCACAAAACCTGCTGCTGTATACACATGGACCAAAAGCACTGGCATCAACAATATTTTTTCTATCTCCTCCTGCCAATGCTGTTATTGAAATCAGATTGCCAACTCATTTCCCTTCCTTTATTGCTGTATGGTTCAAGAACTGTACCATAGCCACCTGTGCCTAAATTGTGCTGCCATTTCTCCCATCTCTTTTAACTGATTAAGAAATAATTATTGCACTCTGCATTTATCTACAAGTTGGTCTCACTTTACCCAGTAGCAATTTTCCTAAAAAGTTGTGTGGAAGTTCAATTCAATTCAATCAATGGGGTATTTATTGTCAACGTTTGTGCCCTGTGCTAGGGGCCAAGGATACAAAGACAAAACAAACAAACAAAAACACAAACCTCTTCTACCCTCAAGGAGTTTATATTCTATTAATGAGTTTTGGGATCAGCAATTTAGAAAGAAGAAGGGATCTCTGAAGTCATCTATTCTGACCCCTCATTTTATAGAAAAGGAAACTGAAGGCCAAGGAGGACTTGCCCAAAGACACATAAGTAGAAAGTATCAGACACAGTAATTGAACCCAGGGCCACTGACTTCAAAGACATTGTTTACACTGCCATGTCATTCAGTTGTTTCCTCAGAAGAATTAATATTACAAGCAACCCAATGGGCAATGGAAAGACACAAAGAGTATAGGCTTTGGGGTGTTGCTGGTGATGATTTTCTCAAAAAGGGGCATGAAAGTTCCTTTCAAGGACAAGTATACCTGGAGAATGAGAGACAACAGATGGAAAGCCAAAGTGATACATTAGTACCACTAAGACATTAAAAGAACCAGAAGAAAGCCTTCAGGCCATTAGGTTGATTCTCTATAGGGGACTGATGCTAGGAAAGCACAAGAATCACACAGGGAGGATTTAGAGAGGTGGAAAGGATGCCCACACATGATATCTAAAGTATGTGGTTTTTAAAAGTTGTGAGATACAACAATTATTGTCTTTATTTTGAGATGCTGAGTCCTTCTCCCACAATAATTCAACTCTTTTCTTCCATGATACACACATTTAAGAGAAAGGGTCTCTTACCATTCCTTTTTTTTATCACATGCTTCTCCCTCAGATGGGCTGCTTAATGTTGCAACCAACAGTCCAATTTGGATTAATCTAGATATTGAATCCAGGGATTATCTTCATGGTTAAATTTTTATGTTTTATGTTTTTTCCCCAAAACAAATCTATTTTTTAACATTCTACATTTTATTTTAAAAATTAATTACATGTAAAATATTTTAAAACACTTTTAAAACTGTGAGTTTAAAATTCTTTCCCTCCCTCCCTTCCTTCCCCCCATGGAGAAAGCAAACGCTTTTATATAGATTATATATGTGCAATCATGCAAAGCATATTAATATATTAGTCATGTTGTGAAAGAAAACACAGATACTCCCCTCCCCAAAACACATACACACACACACACACACACACACACACAGAGGAAAGTAAAAAATAGTATGCTTTCTTTGATCTGCATTCAAACTTCATCGGGTCTTTCTCTGGAGGTGGATACCCTTTTTCAGTCCAAGTTTTTCAGAATTGTTTGGGATCATTGTATTGCTGAGAATGGCTGTCATTCACATTGATCATTATGCAATACTGTTACTATTGTGTAAAATGTTCTGGTTCTACTCACTTCATGTTGCATCAGTTCGTGTAAGTCTTTATAAGTTTTTCTGAAAGCATACAGATCATCATTTCTTATACCACAAAATCATATACAACAACTTGTTCAGTCATTCCACTGTTGATGGGCATCCCCTCAATTTCCAATTCTTTGTCACCACAAAAATCTGCTATATTTTTTGTATGATATAGATCCTTTTCCTTTTTTGAAATCTCATTGCAATATGGACCTAGTGGTGGTTGCTGGGTCAAAGGGCATGTACATTTTATAGCCCTTTGGGCACAGTTCCAAACTGCTTTCCAAACTTGTTGGATCAGTTCACAACAATGCATTAGTGTCTCAATATTCTCACATCCCCTCCAACATCTGTCGTTTTTCTTTTCTGTCATATTTTTGTGGTTGTTCAGCTGTTTCAGTCATTTCCAACTCTTTATGATCCCATTTGGGATTTTTCTGGGCAAAGACACCATAGGGATTTGACATTTCTTTTTTCAGCTCATTTTATAGATAAGGAACCTGGGGAAAACAGGGTTAAGTAACTTATGTAGGGCCACATAGCTTTTACGTTTCTGAGGCTGGATTTGAACTCAGGTCTTCCTATTTCCAGAATAGGCATTCTATTCAATGTATCACCTAGTTGTCCTTTTACTGTCATATTAGCCAATCTGCTAGGGTGTGAGGTGGTATTTCAGAGTTGTTTTAATTTGTATTTCTCTAGTCAACAGTAAGTTAGAGCATTTTTCCATACGACGATAGTTAGCTTTTATTTATCTGAAAACTGTCTGTTCATATCCTTTGACAACTTATTAACTGGGAAAAGACTTATATTCTTATAAATCTGACTCACTTCTCTATATATTTGAGAAGTGAGACCTCTATCAGAAACACTGGCTGTAAAATCCCCCCTCCCCACAGTTTTCTGCTTTCATTCTAATCTTGGCTGCAGTAGTTTTGTTTGTGCAAATTCTTTTTAATACATAATTGAAATCATCCATTTTGCATCCTGAAATGCTCTCTATTGGTTGTTTGGTCATAAATTCTTTCCTTATCCATAGATATGATAGGTAAACTATTCAATGCTCCCCTAATTTGCCATGGTATCACCCTTTATGTTTAAATTATGTATGCATTTTGACTTTATCTTGATATATAGTATGGGATGTTGATCTATATTTAGTTTCTGCTAAACTTCTTTCCAGTTTTCCCAGCAGTTTTGTCAAACACCTCATCCCAAAAGCTGGTATTTATTAAATACTAGATTATTATGGTCATTACCCCACTTTGTATTGTGTACCCAATCTATTCTGCTGACCTATCACTCTATTTCTTAGCGAGTAACAGATTGTTTTGATGATTACTACTTTATAACACAGTTTGACATCTGATAGGACTCATCTTCCTTCATATTTTTTTCATTAATTCCCTTGATCTTTTGTTTTTTCCATATGGGTTTTGTTAATTTTTCTAGTGCTATGAAATATATATATGTATATATATTTATTTATTTACTTTGCTTTTTGGAGGGCAATTGCGGTTAAGTAACTTGCCCAAGGTCACATGGCTAGGTTTTTGTTTGTGTGTGTCTGAGGCTGGGATCCGAACTCAGGTCCTTCTGACTCCAGGGCCAGCCCTCCACTCACTGTGCCACCTAGCCGCCCCTACTATGAAATATTTTTGATAGTTTTATTGGTATGGCACTTAATAAATTAATTTAGGTAGAATTACCATTTTTATTATATTGGCTCAGCCCATTTCTAAGCAATTGATATTTTTCTAATTGCTTAGATTTGACTTTATTTGTATGAAAAGTGTTTTGTAATTTTGTTCCTATAATTCCTAGGTTGGTCTTTACAGATAAATTCCTAAGTATTTTATATTGTCTATAGTCATTTTAAATGGGATTTCTCTTTCTATCTCTTGCTTTTGGACTTTGTTGGTAATATGTAGAAATGCTGATGATTTGTGTGGGTTTATTTTAGGTCCTGCAACTTTGCTAAAGTTGTTAATTATTTCAACTAGTTTTTCAGTTGATTCTCAAAGATTTTCCAGTATACCATCATATCATCTGCAAAGGGTGATAGTTTTGTTTCCTTATTGCTTATTCTAATTCTTTCAATTTCTGTTTCTTCTCTTATTGCTGTAGTAGCATTTCTAGTACAATATTGAATAATAATGTGATAATGGGTACCTTTGCTTCACCCTGGTCTTATTGGGAAGGGTTCTAGTTTATCTCCATTACAGATAATGCTTGCTGATGGTTTTAGATAAATACTACTCATTCCTATGCTTTCTGGTGTTTTTAAAAATAGGAATGAATGTTATATTTTATCAAAATTTTTTCTGTATCTGTTGAGGTAATCATATGATTTTTGTTTGACCATATTGCTATGGTCAATTATATTGATAGTTTTCCTAATATTGAACCAGTCCTGCCTTCCTGGCATAAATCTCACCTAGTCATAACATGATCTTGGTGACATATTGCTGTAATTTCCTTGCTAGTATTTATTTAAAATTTTTGCATTGATATTCATTAGGTAAGTTGGTCTATAGTTTTCTTTCTCTGGTTTAGGTGTTAGCACCAAATTTGTGTTATAAAAGGACTATGCTATATTTTAAATAGAGAAATGGAACAATAGTCTGTGTGTATTTCTGAATTTCAGCTTCCTTACTTGGGAGCCCTGGAAAATCAAGTGTAGGTTGATTGGAAGAAGTATAGAGAAGTGGAGGGATCTTTAAATAGTTTTCTGGGTCTACATAAGAAGAATAAGGTCCATTAAATGCATTCATCCCCTCCGTTTGCTTATTGTTTCTGAACTGGCATATCCATACATACTGGCATATCCATACAATTACTTAAAACCACTAAAAATTCAACTCATCTTGAATTCAACTCAATTCTACCAAATTGGATAAATTTCTATCCACTTTAATTGTCAAATTTCAAACCTCCAGCATTAAAGATTGTGTAAATCCGTCTCCCTAACTTGTCCCCATCTCCAGTCTCCAATTTTCTTCCCTTTTCTCTTTTAAAGATTATCTGTTTTCCTTAATAGTCATATTTCACACTTTCTGACAATTCTTTTATAGTGTCACTCATGACACAACAGATGGGCAGCTCAGATTCTACGTTGGTAATCTCACAATATTAAAAGAAGTAGAGGGAGGCCTCTACTTCGTTGGGTAGATACTTTTTGGACAAGAATTATTTAAGAACTTATGCAATATGTTGGCAGAGATACAAACTTGAGCAAAGATACAACCTCTTGCCCTCATGTAGTTTTCCTTCTGGTATGGAAATAAGACACATCCATAGATTAAATAAAATACATAATGATACATTATAAATGCAAAGCAAAATGCTACATGAAGTTTGAGGTAGAGGTTTGAAATAATAAATCCATCAAAATATCAAGTCATTCAAAAATAATAAATGCTTCACAAAATGTTATTTAGATGTTGAATCTGTAACAATGATATGAATAACAAAATAATATTAATAATTATTTGTGTTTTGTATAATACTGGCTGTCCCCCATGCTTAGAATTACTCCCTCTTCACTTTCATCTCCTGCAATTCAGGGTTTCTTTTGTTGTTGTTAGTCCTTTCTTGAAGAGGACTACAACATCAGCAAGGCAATGCCATGACTTGCAAATGAATTGGATTTAAGTTTGGGAGAGCTGTGCAAAGTCACCAGCCTCATTTTTTCCTCCAGAGCCATCTGGGTCCAGTGGCAAGATATAGATCAGGAAAACTAGAAATGGTCCTCTGGTTTCTTTTAAGTCTCAGCCTAAGGGTTACCCTCCTGTTCATCTCCCCCTCCTCCCCAATAGTTAATGGCTTCCCATACCCCATCAGGTAACTTTGTGTCTACATGTGTTTTGTCCATACCTACATTTTTACGTGTTATATCCTTCATTGGAATGTAAGTTCCCTGAGGGCAGGAACTGTTTTAGCTTAGTCTTTATATCCCTAGTACATAGAAAAGCAGACTAGCCTCTCACTTGCTCAAGTGGGCTAGCTCCTTGTAGGACACAGGCAACTGATTGATAGAATAATCAACTGCTGAACTTGGTCAAGTAGGTTGCTCCTGAGGGTTAGCTCCTCATAGGCAGCTCCTCATAGGCTTAACTTGCTGCTGCCCAAGTTGGTTTCTGCTGACGACTGGTGGCTGAGAGAACCTTGATGGCTTTTCTGAATGTATTAACTCAAAAACAGGGTGTTCTAGAGAGAGTCAATTGCCACATTTTCTTTTTTTTTGCCCTTTTTTTTGGAGGGCAATTGGGGTTAAATGACTTGTTCAAGGTCATATGGCTAGTTTTTGTGTTAAGTGTCTGAGGCCTGATTTGAATTCAGGTCCTCCTGATTCCAGGGCTGGTGCTCTATTCACTGTGCCACCTTGCTGCCCCAATTGCTATGTTTTCAATGTAAGCAGTTACACCTCTCAAATTGATATAAATCAGAGCTCAATTTATTGTTTTGTTGGTTGTCTAGATTTTAAAAAATGTTAATAATACTAAGTGTTAAAAATAAACTCAAAAGTGTATGCATACATCTTCCCCCCAAAACATTTACCAATTATACTTCACCCTCCTCATCTTCCAAGTTTTAACTTGGTTTATTCTATTTTCAGACATGAATTCATCTAAGATCAGGAAAAAATAAACACAAAAGAAATAGGCACCATGCACTGAAGGATACATGGAGGTTGGATGGGGAGATGTCAGCTGCTGTCCCTGCTTCACCCTGCTGGGTGTTCACAGCAATTCTCTTTACTCAGAGATTGAAAGGGAAGAGAGAACGAGGTTATTTTCTCAAACTTTTCCTATGCACATTTGATAATTAGGTGGCATGGTATTACCTAGAGTCAGAAAGACCTGATTTCAAATGTGAACTCAGATACTTACTAGCAATGTGACTCTGGGCAAGTCACTTAACCTCTGTCATCCTCAGCTTCCTCAATTGTAAAACGGGGATCATAACAACATTTAGTGAAGATCAAATAAAATGATATGTGTAAAGTGCCTGGCACAGTGTCTAGTACATAGTAGGTACTTAATAAAATATTTATTCCCCATTGCAACCTCCATTTCATCATCCTTTCAATTGTCTTTTTGTGAAAATATATGGACTCCTAGGTCTTTCATGGCTAGAGGTGGGCTCTTTGAAGTTCCTGGTATTGAACTGAAATCAGACAAGGAATATAATCTTGCATGCACTGTATAACGCACCTTTAAGAACAAATTTAAAATCTTTGCATGCTCTAAGGACTGGGTCCTCCCATTACATATGTACATTTATATTTGCATTGTACAAAAATTGTGTCTTCCCAGTAGAATGTATACTCACTAAGAGCAGTTGCTGTCATATCTATATATCCCACACCCAAGCCCAGAGCCTACCCCACACTTACATACATTATCCTGTAGGAACTTAATCAATGTTTGTTAAATTGACTGCTCCATGAACTCCAGTGGTTCCTAATGACTCAACAAACTCCTGTGGTTTCTGGGAGAAAATACCAAACCCGTCTGTTTAGCATTTAAAGCACTTCACCACCAGACCCCAATTTACATTTCCAGGCTTAGTATATATGATTCCCCTTCATGCTCTTTATAAATTCATTGAGAGCAGGGACTTTTTTTTTTTTTTTTTGCCTTTCTTTGTCCCCCTCCCTCCCTGCCTACCATCACCACCAGATCATGAGATCTTTGAAAGCAAGGACTGTCTTTTTTTTTTTTTTTGGCTTTCTTTTTACCCCTAGCTTAATACTGGACTTCATATGAACACATCCTCTACTCCCCAACAATGTAAATTTCCTGAAGGCATCGGTTATCTTGGTCTCCCTAGCTCTGAGGCCACCACATAAAAAGCTTGATAAAAGCTTGTTGATTGACTTGAATTGACATAAAGCTAGTAGCATCATCAATTCTAAAGCTCGGTTCAATGCAAAGTAAGCAGAGCCAGGAGCTACTTAGGGGTAACTTGGAAACAACTGAAAAAGATTGATGACAAGGAAGTAACACCCTGAAAGGAAAAAAATGTCCAAAACTTTCAGCAAAGCCCTCGACTGGTGGAACAATTTGGAGATTAGAAAGTTTCATCTTCCCTGTAAATCACGGTCCTCTGCCCTCGCAGGGAATACAGGGTGATCCCCCATCTCCATGGCTCTGTTCTCCCCCTCTCCCCTTACCTGTAATGCTATCTCCCTTACAGCTTCCTTCAAGACTCAGCTCAAATCCTACCTTCTGTAGAACAGAGGCCTGTCTTGGAAGGTTCCCCTGGTGGGGGGGGGGGGGGGTCTGCTGATAAGTGTTTAACAACCAGCTCTCCAGGGGAGAGGAGTTTACAAAAAGCACACCGGACACACCTTGGTTTAAGCGGCATCATTAACACTTTCTCTATTACTTTAAGAAAGTTTAGACAAAACGAAACAAAGCAAAACAAAAAAATCAAGTCCTGATTTGTAAACTTTGCCGATTTCCCAGCAACTGACAATGTAATGCTTCCTCCGCACACCACGGCCCCCGTAGACCCTTCTCCCGAGGGTGGTCCTGCCCCGCCCACGCTTCCCCACCCCACTCTTCCCACGCTGTCTCTGTTCGCGTCATTCCCGGGGCAGGTGCTCCCTCCACAGGTGCGGGTGTCTGAGCTGCAGCTCTTCTCCGCACCCAACAGCGGGCGCTGCTGTTGCAGCTCGCGAAGGGCACCGAGAACAATTCTTGGAGAGTTAAGGCAGCTACTTCTGCTGCCTCCTCCTTAGCAGCGGCGGTAGCGGCTACGGACTGCGGACTGCCGGCTTCCACCACCGAGAGGAGAGGCGAAGCGGGAGGAGGAGGAGGAGGAGGCGCGGGCGTCCGGCAGAGGCGCACTGTCCCTCTGCCTTCTGCGGGGCTGCCGGGAAGCATTTGACCTGCACCCGAGGAAAGAGGGCTAGGAGCGGAGGAGAGCGAAACGAAACAGGGGCTTGGAGCACCCGGTTGTGCCCCAGTGCTCGCGGACCATGTTAGCCGGAGCTTTTCCCTCTTGGCTTTTCCTGGGAGGGATGTCCTGGAGCCGGGTCCGAGGAAACTAAGGAGAGGAGCAAAGAAATCTGGGGAAAACCCCGGAAACAAGCCTGCACTTGTCCTCAAGGAAAAGAAGCTGCGGGAGCCTTTGGTTCTTTTGCTTTCTCCTTTTTTGTTGTTGTTGTTGCCATGAACCTGGCTCGAGCTGGTCCCCGAGGAGAATAACATTTTTTTAAAAGCAGAAGGGAAAATAAAAGACAATTCTTTGGTTGCTAAGGTAATTGTAGTTGGGACCAAAAAAAATGTGCAAGAAACGTGGGGGAAAGGTGTTTAAAAACTGCGTTCCCTCTCTCCCTTCCCGTTCATGCTTATTTTTTTCAGCTTCTGTGTATGGGCATATGTGTGTTATGAATAAGTGTTCAAAGATTTGCCTGCGCCTAGTTTGGGAATGCATGCAAAACATATGTATGCCAAGAGGAAAGCATGTGTGATGTGGCTAGGCTGGCTTGCATGTCTGTCCTGTGAGGATCTCCCTATATATACATAGATATGTGTGTATATACACGCAAACACACTCATTTATATGTGTATATATGCATGTATAAAAGTAATACACTCGCTATTATATCTATTTAGATATCTCTATATGTAGAGAGAATTATCTATCTATATATTATACACACACAGAATGAATATAAATATTTTACCTTAAATATTGAGCGAAAACACTTTCTATTATCATTTTCTGTCTTTTAAACGTGAGGTTAAATTGTAGAAACTTGCAATAAGAAACAAAGATTCATTAAATCCCCCCTCCCTCCCCCGTGGTAGGTCTTTTCTCCTTTGGGGTTTGGACAAAGCAAAGGGAGTCTTTTCCCATGCGGAGGAAGGTGCAGACTAAAGTGTCAGTGGAGGTATATTTGTTTGGAAACTGCCAGGAGGAAAAGTCCCCAAATCAGCTTGCCTTTTGCAACAATGACATTGAAACCAGTTGCGTTTAAATATCTACCTTTACTGTTTGTGTCAGGCTGTTCAGAAAGTGGCCCTGTGAGACTTAGAAAGTGACCCAGAAAATGTAATTTTGCTCAGAATGAAAAGCTGCAATATTTTGCTTCTAATTGAGTAGGACAGGGGAAGAAGTTTGTCTGGTGGACCATGGATTGGCATTCCCCAAGCAATATAAGCGAAGGGTGGAGATGTTGTTATTAAATATCTTTCCTGGAATGTCCTAGAGTCTGGGAACTAGTTTACCAGGTAGTTTTATAAACCAGTAGGTTTTATAAATAAAAATTCAGGGGTCTTTAATAAATAAAATTTAAGAAATAAGCAGAACCAGGTAAACAACAACATTGAAGACTATTCCCCTCCCTCTATCCACAGTGTTGTCATGGGCAAGGGGTGAAGAGAATAAGAATCAGGATTTGAAAGTGACATGATTTAGAAATTGTTGTACGGGTCTCTGGAGTGCCTGCTGCACTCAAAGGAATGAGCAGTAGTAAAAAAAAAAAAGCTTATGTGGTAATAACAATGCTCTGAACTTTGCATTTACATTGGTGGTGGTGTTTTTTTTTTAAAGCAATGTTCTTATAATTTCTGTACATGAATTTCATGAACCTTCAAAGGCTGATGGATTAAGCTCTTGAGAGATCTAGAGAGCAAAGTAACTCGAATGGGAACATTTGAGGCTGTGATCTTAGTTTTAATGTATAGAACAAATCCCTAAACAACTTTTCAAAGGAAGGCAGGTGATGGCTAGGACTACTAAGATAAGGAGGAAAAAGGCATTTTCACATGGTAGTTTTTTTTTTTCCATTAAGGAGCACCCAATTATGCTTTCTTACTATACACTGGTCATTTCTGCATAGAGAATACAGGTTGTTTTTTGTCTGTTTGAGGTTGAGAATAAGATTAAAACAAACATTGGTTATCAGAACATATACGCTTGGAGGAGACAACTTGCCTGTAGAAGAGATCATCTATCATCAGTAATGTTGAGGAGCTGATGGGATGTTAGTGTCATACCAAATTGCAGGATAAACAACAGAGCCTCAGAAACCTCTTGGTAGAAAAAAAATGATGTGCATGGACCCTTGCATATTTCATGTTTTGCTGTCTATAAATTCTAGGTGTTTCAGTCATTGTAATGTGTTTTATTAGAGGACTATCGTGGTGTTTTTTTCTTTCCTAAAAAATACAGAATTTGTTACATGGTGTATCATTATCTGCATTATCTCCTTTAAGAAACTCTGTTACATCCCTAGAATTGTCAGTAAAATACTGCTGGTTTTGCTTTGAAGTGGCAAATTGTCATATCAAATGAAAAAATTACAAGACTTTTTTAGTAGAAATCTTTCTGAATGGACTGCCTTTTTCCCCCTTTGTCTGGATAAACTGTCTTATAAAAGAAACATTAAAATGAGGCATATGTTTCATGGAAGAGAAAAAAGTCTCAGAATAAGACTTGGCTAAAGTGACATCCTATAATTTTGGATGTCTTATTCTGTAGGGACAAACTTTCATGTCAAAATGGGATAATTCATTTTAAGAATCTTTCTGCTTTTCTTCTGCTTCTGTGTTTTTGTCACCTACGCTCACAATTTTCTCCTAGAAATTTCTGAAAAATTTGGTTGGGATAAAGATAAAACATCAAAAGACATGAATTGGAAGCTTTATGTCATGTATTTCTCTTTAATCCAAAGGATAAATAGGGACAGAAGGGAAGTAAAGTAATGCCCTCAGGTTTGCAGTATGAGATTAGATTTTTCTTCTTAGGTACCCAGTCATATTTTCTTTGTTTGGGACAATTATGAACCTGGGAAAGGATTTGGTGCTCATCCTTCTTGGCATTAATGGACACATTATTATATATCTACCATTATTATGACATATGACATTTTAAATAATTATAGTAGGCATGATGCTTCTTATGCCATAGGGATAGGAAGACTGCACATAACTTCAACATGAGTTGTGATGTAGACATTGAATTGTTTGTGGGGTGAAATGTTCCCACTCCATGAAGTTTCAGAACCTTGTAATCAGAACTAAGAAACAGTGTAGTCTCATGATAGATTTGAAATCTGAAGATGTAGATTTGGGTCCCAACTCAGCCATTTAGCCAAATGAACAAATCACTCAACCCCTCTAAACCATTTTTGAGTTCTCAGTAAAAAGGGGATAAGTAATGCTTTTACCACACACTTCACAGGATGGTTGTGAGGAAAGAGCTTTGTAAAATGCAAAAAAATCACATGAAGGTGATCTCTCACTATTGTAAAGTATGTCAAAGGATTTAGAAATGAAAGGAACATTAGAGATACTCCAGCCTAACCACATTTACAGAGAAGGAAAGTGACAGAGAAACTGTGACTTGTTCAAGGTCAAAGAGTTGACAAGTATTAGATCTGGGATTCAAATCCAAGTCTCCCAACTCTCAATGCCCTGCTCTTTCCTTGACATCTTGTGAAAATACTACTGGCAGATTAGCTTTGGTGAAGCAGAATTTTATGTTCAGTAGTAGAGCTTATTTGCAGGGAGAATAAAGATTTCTCATCTGTTACAAAACAAAGTTCTCTATCAGATTTAGGGTTGATAGAGGATTTCCCCATGAAGAAGTTATTTTCTTTAAGGTGTGACATATGATGGAAGGAAAATTAGAAAGAAAGTCAGAAGAGTTTGAGGAAATTCCTGGCTCTAATACCTACTAGCCAAGTGATCTTTTTTGTAGACTTATTTTCCTCCTTTATACTTTGAAGGTGATGGATGACATCATCTTTAACATCTTCTTCTACATCTGAATTCTGTGGTCCTATTTATGAGTAGGTAATCTTATTAATTCCTTTAGCGTACTTTAAATACTATTGAGAAGGGTTTTTTCCCTCTGAAAATGTTTTCCCTGAATTTTAATAGCTTACACTTATTGCTTTGCTGTTATGAAACACTGTATAGCTATGATCTTGTTTGATCCTTATAACTGACTCCTTGATTGAGACTGACTTATGATCCCTGCTTCTCAGACGAGAAAACAGCCTCCAGAAAGGTAAATGACTTGTTCAAGGTCACACAGCTGGTGAATGATGAGGATGGGAGAGAAACCTTGATCTTCTAATTCCTAATTTAATGCTCTTTGTGCCAAATCAGCCTGTTAGAAGGTTGCTCTGGAAATCTGGGTAATCAATCAATAGTGTCTTGTTTCTCTTAGTTTTGTACTATACAAATGTGATTAGATTTAAATTGTCTTTCTCATGCTGAATGGCAGCAGTGAGGCTGATTGGATGAATAGAATTTTGGCATTTTTTTCTAAAGCAAGTGCTTGAAGGCTGTTCTTTCATTTAACTCCCTAGGTTTAATGTTTGCTGTAAATGACTAATTCAACTATTTTTTCTTTTCTTGCAATCTCAAGAAATTGTTTCATAGTTGCTTATTACTGATCTAAGACATATATATTGGATAATTATTTATCTTTATTTCACTAAAGCAAGGAGAAAAGGCACTGAACTGAGAGACAGAAGAGAATCTAATTCTTTTTTTTATTTAAACAAATGCTTTATTAACTTCTGTTTTACATCATTCATTTCCGCCAGATTTTGTTACAATCATTTCCCCCCCCCCCGTTTTTCCCCTACCCACCCTCCCAGAATAACAGTCCCGCAAGATATCGCTTCCTCCAATCTGCTCTCTCCCATATCATCTCCCATACCCCCTTTGACTTTTCCATTAGAGGAAGGTGAATCTCTGTGTTCCAATGCCTACACATCTTATGTCCCAGTTACAAGCAAAAGAGTATTAATAATAGTATTTATATATATTTGAAACATTCAATCTTAAGACCTTGAATTTCAAATCCATTTCCTTCCTCCCTTGTCACCCATTCCCTCTTGGGAGATAAGTAATTCAGTATATGTTGTACATGTCTAGCTATGCAAAATATTATCATAGTAGATATATTGTACAAGGCTGCTTATAATTCCCTCCCACTCATCCCACCCCTCACCTGGTCCATTCCCTCCTTGATCCTGTCCCTCTTCTATAGTGGGTACTTCCAACCTCCCCTCTCCCCAAGGATGCCCTCCCATCCATCATCCCTCCTCTCCTCCCCCTTCTACCCATTCTGCTGTAGGTTGAGATGTCCCACCTAGTATGTATGTCGTTCTCTCCCTGAACCAAATTCAATGAGAATGTGGTTTTACCTTTTTGCCTTCCTATTCTTCCCCTCCCTTGCAACCACTTCCTCTTGCTTCTTCTGCATGAGATAGTTTACCCTACCCTGTCTCTCCCCATCTCCTCTTGCCACTTTCCTCTCTCACCTCATAATTTCACCCCTTGAGTATCCTCCCTTCCCAACAAATTCAACCTATGCCCTCTATCCATATATAACTGTAACCATATACACACACATTCACATATGTAGTCATATGACCATACACCATTCTTCCATTATTTTCACAGTGAGAAAGATTTCATCAGTCACAGTTATTGTTTTTCCATATAGGAATGTAAATAGTTCAACTTTGATAAGTTCCTTTTGATTGCTTTTCCCTGATTACCTTCTCAGGCATCTCTTGCTTCTTGTGTCTGGATGTCAAATTTTTTATTCAATTCTGGTTTTTTCGTCAAGAATGCTTGAAAGTCCTCTATTCCACTGAATGACCATATTTTCCCCTGAAACAAAATACTCAGTTTTGCTGGGTAGGTGACCCTTGGGTTCATTCCCAGTTCTTTTGCCCTCTGGAATATCATATTCCATGCCCTTCTATCCCTCAGTGTAGAAGCTGCCAGGTCCTGGGCTATTCTGATTATGTTTCCACAATATTGAAATTGTTTCTTCCTGGCTGCTTGGAGTATTTTCTCCTTGATCTGGGGATTCTGGAACCTGGCTATAATATTCCTGGGAGTTTTCTTTTTGGGATCTTTTCCAGGAGGTGATTGGTGGATTCTTTCAGCCTCTATTTTGCCCTCTGGATCTAAAACATCAGGGCAGTTTTCCTTGAGAATTTCTTGAAGGGTGATTTCTAGGTTCTTTCTTTGATCATGGCTTTCAGGTAGTCCAATAATTTTTAAATTGTCTCTCCTGGATCTATTTTCCAGGTCAGTGGTTTTTCCCACGAGATATTTCACATTGCCTTCTTTTTTCTCTCTCTCTTTTTTTTTTAAAGCAATTGGGGTTAAGTAACTTGCTCAAGGTTACACGGCTAGTCATTATTTATGTGTGGGTGCTCATTTTCTGAGGCCGGATTCGATCTCGGGTCATCCCAACTCTGAGGCCGGCGCTCTTACTCACTGCGCCACCTAGCCGCCCCTCACATTGCCTTCTAATCTTTCATTTGTTTGGATCTGCTTAACAGCATCTTGATTTCTCATAAGGTCATTAGCTTCCATTTGCTCCAGTCTAACTCTGAAGGAACGATTCTCCTCAGTGAACTTTTGAGATTCTTTTTACATCTGGCAAATTCGACTTTTTAAGGCAGTCTTCTCCTCATTGCCCTTTTGGGCCTCCTTTGCCATTTGAGTTAGTCTATTTTTTAAGGTGTTGTTTTCCTCAGTCAGGCTGTTGACCCTCATTTCATACTTTTCCTGCATCCTTCTCATTTCCCTTTCCAATTTTTCCTCCAGTTCTCTTATTTGATTTTTAAAGTCCTTCTTAAGGTCCTCTATGGCCTGCAACCCGCTCATGTTTTCCCCTGGGGCTTTTGGAGCAGGACTTCTGACCTCACAGTCCTCTTCCCCTATGCTTCGATCCTCTTGGCCCCCAAAGTAGGAGTCTAGGGTTGCATTTTTCTGTTTAATTTGTTTCCTTTGCCTTGGCATGTTGCCACTTAATTACTTGACCTTTGGGCTTGTTGCCACACTATGGCTTTGCTGCCAGATAGGGGAATTTTCGTCCCGAACATGTGGGGGGGCAACTTCCGTTTCTGGCAAGCTGGAAACCCACCCACGACCTCCACCCCAGATCACAATCCAGATCCAGGGAGGTTAAAGCAAGCGCGATTACCCCCCAAGACTGTTTGCTGGATCTCCCTACAGTTTGCAGGCCAGGAGCTGGAGCTGCCTCTGAAAAGTACAAAATGGCGTGTCTCCTCAGTGGCTTCTAGCCCCCAGGGGAGGAACCCGACACGTTCCCCAAATACTGGTCCCAAAGTCCATAGGGTACCAACCTCTCACTTTGTCCTGGGCATATCTATGTTGATAATTCTGGAATCGCCACAGCTGCTGGTATTCTGGGGTCCCTCCAGCCAGCTACTGGCCCTGCAGCCCTGGGGCTAAAACCGCAACTCAAGCAGACCTGTGCTCAGCTCCCCATGCTCTGCTCGCTGTGCTGCCGGCTCCCAGACCTCTGTGCTGGTCCTTCCTGCAGGGCTGCTGGGCTGTCCTCAACGGGAGGTTAACTTTTCTGTGTCGTTCTGTGGGTGTTGGGGCTCCAGAAGTTGTTCAGAGTCCCCTTTTACATAGTTAGGAGGTAATCTCAGAGAATCTAATTCTTTTGGCTCCAAACTTGTCTCAGCTTTGCCACTTTAACACTAGTTGTGTGTGTATGGGAAAGTTATTCCACCTATCTGAGCCTCATTGTCTTAAGCTGTAAAATGGGGATGATCACATTTGGATAATCTGCCTTGATGATTGTGAGTTAGCTACTTTAGAAATTGTAAAGAGCTATATAAATGTGAATTGATATTAGCTATCATCTCACAATGAGTTACCATTAGTGTAGAAAGTAGTGGTCAAGGCATGGCATCTTAAATGGTAGTTGTCTAAATCAACAGTTTATTGTTGTTTAGTCATTTCAGTGATATCCAACCCTTCAGGACCTCATTTTGGGCTGACAAAGATAGTGGAGTGGTTTTCCATTTCATTTTACATATAAGGAAACTGAGGCAAACAGGATTAAGTGATTTGCCCAGGGTCACACAGCTAATGAGCATCTGAGGCTGGATTTGAACTCAGGAAGATGAGCCTTCTTGATTCCCAACTCAGTGTTCTATCCACTGCAAAGCCACTAACAATGGTAGTAGTCAGTAAAATTCCTACATGTAACTAGATTAAATTAGGGCTTCTTCCTTAGAAATCTTCTAATCTACAGGGGAAACAAAAATGTATTATAGTGTCTCATATTTGCAGCTGTTATTTGTGGAGAAAGCATGGGCTTATCTTATTTTCTCTTTGGAACTGATTGTCTTTTCTACTTGTAGAAATTGAATAGGAATCTAACTGCCTTACTCTGAAAGTGAGTGAAATTTCTACAAGGAAAACCCCAAATTCTAGAATTAATGATTTATTCTTTATTGAAAACAGGGGTATGACTTGGGAGATTTTAACTGGCATATTAAGGTGGGGATTCTGATGGCAAATCAACTTTTAAGCCCCATTCCTCAATCTAGTCAACTCATGCAAGGCTTTGTTTTTGTTGTTCATTTGTTTCAATTTTATCTGACTTTTTATGACCCCATTTGGGGTTTCCTTGGCAGAGATATTGGAGTGGTTTGCCATTTTCTTCTTCAACTCATTTTACAGATAAGGAACCGAGGCAAATAGTGAAATGACTTGACCAGGGTCACATAGCTAGTAAGTCTCTGAGATCAGATTTGAATTCAGGAAGATTCATCTTCCTGACTCCAGGTCTGGCACTCTATCCACAGTGCCACCTAGCCACCCCATACAAAGGTACTGTAACTTATTTATTAGGCACTTAATAAGAATTTTATCTGTTATAAGGCATGAGAAAATCACCAGGGATCACTTGTGCTGGCACATTTTCCCCTTTAATTTGGAGACAAGGTAATATAACAGGTTTTCTTGTAAACCTTTCTCTGAAAGGAAGAGATTCTACCTATAGAACCTATATTAGATTCTGTCTATAAGATAATCTTTCTATAAGATTGAGTAAGCAAGCATTTATTAAATGCCTATTATGTACCAGAGGCAGCTAGATGGCCCAGTGGGTAAAAAGCCTAGGCCTCAGACACTTACTAGCTATGAGACCCTGGGCAAGTCACTTCACCCTGTTTGCCTCCTTTTCCTCATCTGTAAAATGAGCTGAAGAAGGAAATGGCAAGCCACTCCATTATCTCTGCCAAGAAACTCCAAATGGGGTCACGAAGAGCTGGACACAGGTGAAACAAGTGAACAACAACAGATATACCAATCACTGTGCTAAGATGATAAAAGACAGTTCTTGTCCTAAAGGAACTTACAGTCTAAAGTGGAGGAGAAAGATTGACAAAAGTTTACCTATCAACGTTTCCTCTACCCATCTCAGTTATGTAACTCCTAAATTCTGTCTGGGGTAAAGTTAAAGATGAGAAGGGAGAAGGTGAGGATTATGGCTGGAGGATTATGCAGGATGTAATCTTGTATCTATATTTGTAGATTATTAGAACTGGAAGGTAACCTTAGAGCTTATCTCTTCCAATTCTCACATTTTATAGATAAGGAAACTGAGACCAGAGAGGTGAGTTGATCTTCCGAAAATTTCACATGTGGTAGAACATCTATCTTTTCCTTTTGGCAGGTAGACCCATTTTAACCACAGGACAAATGTTTTTAAACTTCTGAGTGAGACTAATATCTTGGTTCTAAATGTGTATTCAATGAGCAGGACTCCAGCTACCCTCAGAAGGAAATCAGTTGGCCCTTCTGGTCCTAACAATATTGGTTTTTGAACGAATGACTCATGTTTTACTTCTTTCTTTAGGTGCTGGAAAGCACCTACCGGGTCATTTCCAGTCATTCTGATCTATATCTTGCCACTGGATTCAAATGGCTCTGGAGGAGAAAATGAGGCTGTGACCTTACACAGCCCTTCCTCACTTAAATTCAACTCTATTGCAAGTCATGGCATCATCTTCCTGATATCATGGTCTTTTTTATGAATGAAGGACAAGCAACAGAAAGAACCTAAAGAGTTGCAATATATAAAAATATAGCACGAGGCTATATTTTTAAATTTTATTTTTGCCAGTATTAAGTACAAAGTAGGTATGGTTGGTCAATTAAAAACAAAATAAATGCCTGGTTTTTTTTTTTCTGGTAGTGTTGAAGGGAAGTTACCTTAGAGGTTGGGGTGCAGTGGATGAGAAGGAAGAGCAATATAATTTGTATCAATAACTTGACTGGCAGAAAAAGCAGTAGGTATCCACCCAAATTCATGATGCCACCTTTTGTCTTCAGTCTTACTCAGACATTTTCTCGGCTATGAGTAGAGGTCCTAATAGGAGCCCAAGGCGCAATGAAACTCTCATTATCTGCAGTATGCGCAGAGATATGTATCAATGTTGTCATCCCTTTCCAAGTTCCATATGGAAAATCACCTTGTGGTTAGAAAAGAAAAATAGGGAGTGGAACCCTCTTTCTTGCCTCAAAGTCCAAGAAATGAGAAACATGTTCAACTCTGTGTCATTTGTCACATCCAAATCTTTTTGAAACAAACAAATAAAAAAAAAAACTGTTGAGTATAATGCAGACAGCAGCATAAAGAGGAAAATAGATTGTGCCTAAATAAAGGTTGGGTTTTTTTTCCCTTTAGAGCCAAGGAGTGATGACTTGCTACAGGGGCACTTAGACAAAGTAATGGGGAAATCAGATGCACCTTTGGCATGTGAAGACTTGGTATTGGCTTTGCAAGCAAGAGAGAATTGCTGATTTGCAGAGAGACAGTTGATGAGTCACAAAGACATAGGTGCAACAACTCCCCCTTGGGGTGGTATTAGTGACTTGTCATTTAAACTTTTTTTTTTTTTAATCAGTGTCACGCCAGAGGGCTGAGAAATTCATATAGTTAAAGGCTGGCAATTCAGTACCTTAAAAATAATTCAGTGTTCTGAGGTAGTCATGAGTAGATCTGGAGTAGAAGAAAAAATGGCTCCATAATTTGAGGGACTCCTTAGTCTTAAAAATCTTTTTTTTTTCATTTTTACTGTTTTTGGAAGCATGATTTATAAGCTTGTTTTTGTTTGTTTGCTTTGTTTATAATTCTATTCCACATTTATATTTTTGCTATAAAAGATATCTTTCTATCTATCCACCTACCTACCTACCTGTCTATACCTTACAAAAAAGATTTTAGAGAACTTTAGACAACTTAAAGAATTAGCTATTTTTCAGTATATATTACATATATACATATTCCCACATAGCTATATATACACATGCATGTGTATATATTTATATACATGCAAACATATACATGTGTATATATGTATACATATGTATATGTGTATGTATCTATGTATCTCTCTATAGGTAGGGGCAGCCAGGTGCCATAGTGGATATAGTACTGGGCATGAAATCAGGAAGACTCATCTTCCTGAATTCAAATCTGGCCTCAGACACTTACTAACTAAGTGGCCCTAGGCAAGTCACCTGTTTGTCTCAGTTTCCTCATCAGTAAAATGAGCTGGAGAAGGAAATAAGAAACCACTCCAGAAAACCCCAAATGGAATCACGAAGAGTCAATCATGACTGAAAAATAATTGAACAAAAACATATAGCTAGACGGTTCAGTGGATAGATTGGGTAAGGAAGACTGAAATGAACAAGTATATATACATATACATGCATGTATATGTACACAAATGTAGTATGGTATAATGAACAAAACCTTAGAGTTAGGAAGATGTGAGTTCAGGTTCTGTTTCTGACATTCTACTTGCTATGGGACCATGGCTATGTCTGAGCACACTCTGCGCTCTCTAAGAACATGTCATAGATGGGTTTCCCCATTTGCATCACTGGAAGGAGTTTTCATTCTAAGAGTTCCTTATACCTATGAAATCACAAATTTTTACCTATACCTATACCTATTCTTAACCCTATCCCTATCCCAAGTATACTACTACTTTCTGAGTATGTTTGTTTTATATTCTTCAGCTGTTTCTTCATCTACTTCTGATCTACCCATCACTACTTCAGAATGCCAAAAATTTTAAGATACTGAATTCCCAGTCATTACTTCTAAGCATTTCTCAGCCTTTTCCCATAGTATTAATCAAAGGAAACAAAGGTAAAAAAAAAAACCTGGTCTCAGAATATGAGAAATTCATTTTATCAGAAAAGACTCTCTAGCTTTCCTCCTCACATAGCTTCAATGCAACTTCAATAACTATCTGTGGTCTGTGGAGAAGTTTGAAATCCTTTTCATGTTATCTAAGTATAGCATGACTAAATTCATAATGTGGTAAATGTGGTCCCTGCTTGGCAATGGCTTTCTCCTGATCTGCTTAATTTCTTGAAATAAGAGGATTTGTTGAGGCCTCTTCTTTTGATGGGTGGGAGCAGTTGAGACTGGAAAGATAGAGTGTGGTAGAATCTGTTTGCTTTCCTTAGGTCTTGTGATGATCATTTTATAGTTTTTTCCTTTTGCTTTGATTTGGATGCTAAACTTTGAACACTCAATTTTAGTCTATGATTTTGAAGCGAATAATAGTCCGTCTACAGGTGTTTGAGTCTCTACCAGAACTGTATCTACCACTGAGTGAACAGGGCTTTGTTCCAGGATTCTGGCATTTGGGCAATTGGGCACATTCATTCCTTAGTGCCTCTGATGTCTCCCAAGTTTTGCCTTATGGTCCTGTGGAATTTTGGGGTCTCACTCCCCCTTGCTTCCACCTTGTTTTATTCTGTGGTATATTTCTCCTGGTTCATTCTTTAGATCCAGAACTCTTTGGGGGATGGGTCATCCCCCTCCAATGTAGATTGTGCTTATTGTAGAACTGTCTTCTGCTACTCTTCCTTACTCTCATCTTCCAGTAGTCAAACTAATTATTGTGGGAGACATAGACACACATATGACATGATCCCTGCCATCAAGAACCTTAGAAGCTAGTTAGTGAAGCTAAACTAAAACAAGTGAAAATTAAAGTAATGATGTAAGAAAATTAAACAACAGTACAGGAAAAGTCAGAAGGCATCTTATTGCCTTAATTGGTTCTTTGAAAATGCAATGTTTTGTGAAATGAGGCTGTAGAAGGCAGTTCCAAAGCCTGGGGGCTGAAGAAATGGAATTGATACTGAGCATAGCATATTGGGAAGGGTACAGGAAGCCATCTGGTGAAGTTATGATGAATGGAGACTGGTGGGGATGTCCAGGAGTGCACAGCTGGTCAAGAGTAGGGAGGGCATGAATAGCACTGAAATTGGCAGAGAACTAAGCTGGGCTAATCTGCCTAATGACATTATACTGGTGTGTGGGATACTAAATGACATTATTCCAGGCAACCTTATGGTGGTGTATGCCTACATATAATTGTGAAACGAGTGGCATAGACAATATGCAATAAATTTGAAGAAGGGATAGATCCCTGTGGACTCGAATGGTCCGAGAAGACTTCACAGAAGAGGTAACACTTGAGTTGGGCCATAAAGAATAGGTAGAATTTGGGTCAGTCAGCAAGTATTTGTTAAGTGCCTACTATGTGCCAGGCTGGTGATAAATGCTGGTTATACAAAGAAAGGTGGTGGGGTGTTTGTGGGATAATCATCACTGCTCTTAACAATCTTGCAGGGGTGAGGAAACTGCAGCCTCGAGGCAGGGCAAAAGCACCAATTGGAGATGGAGTGTCATGTACAAAGAATAGCAAATAGACTTGTGTGGTTGGATCACAGAGTGTGTAGAGAGGAGCAAAGTGTAATAAAATTGGAAAGGAGGGAAGGGGTCAGATTGTGAAATGCTGTTAATGCCATAAAACTTGATAGGTGATCCTGGAGGTAATAGGAAGTCAATGAACTTTACTGAGTAGAAGCAGTGATATATGGTCAAATCTGTGCTTTAGGAAAATCACTGCCAACCTCAGAAAGTTAACACACAAAAACTAGCCGTGTGACCTTGGGCAAGTCACTTAACCCCCAATTGCCCTCAAAAAAAAAAAAAAAAGCAAAATCACTGTCAGCTGAGTGGAGGACAAATCAGAGTGGGGATAGACTTGAGGGTTTTTTTTTATGCAGTAGGCACTTAATAAATGTTGATTTGAGCTGAAATAACTTTTAAAAACATCTTCAAGTATATTTTTTCCTCTTCAGTGCCCAGTACACTAATGCTACTGTGTTTAAGTTTTCAAACAAACCAGGAAGAATTTTTAGTCCCTGTATACTGTAGAGCATAATTTCATACATAAAATTTGATTCAGCACCGAATTGATTCAGGTGAAAATAGAAAATATAAATTCAGAAAAATAGATTTATTGATTTATATATTTTATTGTTATTTCATTCTTGTCTGACTCTTTGTAACCTCATTTGGGGTTTTCTCAGCAAACATAGAGGATTGGTTTGCTATTTCCTTCTCCAGCTCATTTTGCATATGAGGATACGGAGGCAAACAAGGTTAAATGACTTGCCCAGGGTCACAGAGCTAGTGTGTATCTGAGGCCACATTTGAACTTATGTCTTCCTGATTCCAGACAAGGCTTTCTATCTCCCCTACAGCACATCTAGCTGCCTTGATTTACACATACACACACATGAGAGGAGGGTGCCCATGTATGTGTGTATACACACACACACACACACACATACAAATGTGTGTATATATACACATACACATGTATATAGTGCACAATACACTTATATATGTACATAAATAATATACCTACACACATATATGGGTACCCTCCTCTCATATGTGGGACTATCAAAATAATAAGCCCAGTCTTAAGGAACTCTATGTGTCCACAGCATCTCAAAACTGTAGCCTTTGAGGCCTCCATTGATATTTGTTTTTTCTCCAGTCAGAAGATATAAGCAAAGCTATTTAATGAAATAGAGTAAGAAAAGTCCTAATAAAGCATTTCCTCCCATAAGTGTGGGTGTACATGCTCCTGGTATAGACAGGGTTCACACATTCTGGGTGTTTATGTATGGAACAAATATGGCCAGGATGCATTCTCTGATGCTGCAGAATGAATTAATTCTCTTGGTGATGCTATTATCCTGTTCTCATTAACTTAACTCTTAACTTGCTCCCTACAGAGGGTGGCATCTTCAATGGAAAAGGCTGCTCTGCTGTTACCCGGTGGACTTGTGGAGGGTACTGGACATGATGGCCTCTGCTGGCCACAGATTATAAAATTATGGATATAAAGATATAAAATATATGTTTTACATCTATATATGTTTATGTAGATATAAAATGTATGTAAATATAAAAGCTTAAAGGGTTTCAGGGCCGTCTCTTCTAGTCTGCTCCAAGTGAGAAAGCTGAGATGGAAAGAGTTTAAGTGACTTGAACTAATCTCAGACGTGGATTTTGAATCCATACCCTTTGACTGCACCAGGAGGCATAGTCCAGGCTTCATTTCATCAAGGCTGTCTTACAGGCCCTCCCAGCTCCAGTCTGGTGAGGCTATTAAAAGCTAGAACCTCTTGGAGAGCAAGCTGGGAACTTTTTAGGCAGTCCCCACCACCAGCAAACTGAAGCCAGGCTGGATGTGCCCAGGCTAAGATTTACCCCCCTCTTTTTCTGCCTCTGGGCAGAGATTTTAGAGACCTTTGTTAGAGGTAACTAGGTTTAGACATTCCAAGGTCCTCTTTAGTTTAGCATGAGAATGAATTTAATCCAAAAAAAGGAAGCCTTAAAAGCAAGGTGCAGCCCATGTATCAACTAAGCACATCTGTCAGCAGAAAAGCTTTGTCACTTTGGTGTATTTTTAATAGTGAAAAATCTTAAAAGTTTTTATTTGGGGGGCATATCAAGCCAGCATATTCCTCAGATATCAGGATTTGAACCAAAGATCTTTCTACCTTGACCACTAGAAAGCTTGGTGAGAGATCCCACTAAGTAAAACTATGCTGAGAGCTTTTTAGGTGGATAGTGAAATTCAGACAGTGGAAAAAAATTCTGTCAAGATTTTGAAAACAAACTCTTTTCATCATCAAAGGTAATAAGTAGAGCCACTATATTTTAACATTAACATTGCAGTCCTGGACATGCTTAGAGAAGGTAGAAATGACATTAAAGAGATAATAAAAGCATTAGGATTAGGCCAAGTGTACATAGAAAAGATCCATGCTGGAGGCAGTATAATTGTGAAGGTATTAGGGAGTTGATTAACTAGATAGATATCTAAATAAGGTGAAGATACCAAAGATATTGGGGAAATTTTTCTTTTAGACCTTATTAATATAAAAAATGTTCTTGAGGGAACTTCAATAACTGTTGACCTATATTTCTCCTTTTTCATCTATATACAATTTTTATGAGAATCATCTCTGCCATATTGAGGATATCCTCAATGAGGGGATGGATAGGGAATAGGCAGAGTCACAATAAACCACATCTTTGGTATCACACAACTGAAAGCTATAAATAATATAAGATCCCACTGTCCTTACTTGTTGATTTTAAAGAAAGTTTTGTTTAGTATAGCAAAATATTTCCATAAAGGCTGTCTTCCATGCATCAGGATTATTTAAGATTGCCTGTAGACTATACCAAAGGGGACTTTGATTCCGATTGTGTCAGGCAAGGCATTTTTGTGCTTCTCAAAGATGTTTGCCACTGGGAGGGGAGATTCAACACGTAGCCCTTGCTAAAGAGGGATGCCTTGTGGATTGTGAGGTTTCTAAATGTTCTTGTGTTTGTGGATGACATCATACTGCTTATATCAAGCCTTGAAATATTGTAGAATCTCTTTGATGATATCTATTACTATCCAAGAAGGTTCTGCTAACTACTCACACAGCATCAAACAAGTGGATGAAAAATGTCTATTGCCAAACTCATGATAAGCAGTTAGACAGTCTATAGCAGGGGTGGGAAACCTGCAGCCTTGAGGCCACATGTGATCGTCTAGGTCCTCAAGTGTGGCCCTTTGATTGAATCCAAACTTCATGGAACAAATCCTCTTAATAAAAGGCTTAGTTATGTGAAACTTGGACTCAAACAATGGCACCCAATGATTTAGAAAGCCACAGGTTTGCCGCTCCTGATAGTATAGAGCTTATCTGTCTGTATGCTCTCAATGTGTGGAAAAAGCAGTACAAATGGATGTTAGGCAGAGAATTAAACAGAGGGGGACAACAGGCTGAATTGCCTTCTAATTGTCATGCTTCACCTATCTAGGTGCCTGAAATCTACCTTGCTATTATTCTACTTCTCACAACCTAAAATGATACCTTTGGACAAGGCCTTCATAAAAAAGGTAAAGCTAGGTGGTGAAGCAGATAGAGTACAGAGCCTGGAGTCAGGAAAACCTGAGTTCAAAGCTGACCTCAGATACTAGCTGTGTAATCCTGGGAAAGTCACTTAACCCTGTTTGCCTCAGTTTCCTCATTTGTAAAATGAGTTGGAGAAGGAAATGGCAAACCACTCCAGTATTTTTTATTACCAAGAAAACCCCAAAAGGGGTCACAAAGAGTCAGACATGACTGAAAGTGCCTAACCAACAGCCACTTCTTAGGGGAAGTATATCCATTCAGCTTTGGAACATTTGCTCTGGACCCCCCTTCCTTGATTGGTGAGTGAATACAAAGTCAACCAGTTGGCTCCATCTAGGAGACCCCAGATTACCAGACCTGACTATTCCTATCTTGCCATCTTCCCCAACCATCTTGTCATCCATCATGCTTCCTTGTACATATCTCCTATTCTTAACCCTTTTATTCTCCTTTTTTCAAACTAAGCTTGATAATCAAATCAATACTATCATGTTGTCATTGTTCCTGGAAAGGTCATTGCCAATTAAATACCCTAATGTTCTACTCAATTTAAAGGTACCAAGGTGGTACAGTGGGCCTAGAGTCAGGAGACCTGAGTTCAAATCTAACCTCTGGTACTTGTTAATGTATGACTCTAAGCAAGTCACTCTTCCTTCATTTTGTCTCAGTTTCCCCAATTATAAAATGGCAACAACATAGTGCCTACCTCTCTGGATCCTCAGGTGAGGATCAGGTGAGATGATTTTTGTTAAGTCCTTGGCACAGCGCCTGGCGCAGAGTCGGGCTGTAAAGATGCTGGTTCCTTCCCTCATCGGATTCTGTAGAGCACAACACTCATTGTGACTGCCCCTCCCTTATAAATAACATCTCTGTCCATTGGAATATATACTCCTTCAGGGCAAGGACTAACATATTTTGCCTCAGTTTCCTCATCTATAAAATGAACTGGAGAAGGAATTGGCAAAACACTTCATTGTCTTTGCCAAGAAAATTCCAAATGGTATCATGAAGAGTCAAACATGACTGAAAATGATTAAACAACAATGTCCTGTGACTGCAGGCATAGACTTTTTATGACAGTTGCAGGTAAAAAAGAGTAACAACAATTACAGATCTTATCACCCTTAAGGAATGTCTCAGTGGAGATTAGGAAAAATGACTGTGATATTAAGGATTGACCAACCAAGTTAGGAGAATCTGGTACTATTTAATAAGGGTTGAAAGTAGGAGCCACCTGAAGCATAGAAAGAGACAATTCCAGGAATCCAAGGGGGGTTAGTTTATAACAAGGTATGAGAACAATTTTGAATTGCAACATAGAATCTGCTGAAAGCAAGTCCCATAAGCCTCCCCTAGCTAAATTCTACTGGTAGCTCGTCTACCACAAGGAAGATGCTCTTTCTCATTTAGAAGAACATGCAATTTGCAGATATAGAAGTAAGGCTGATTGATTTCTGGCCATTGCTAGACTGTGTCACATTGAACAAGTTACTTCTTGTCATTTACTCCTAACCCTTTGTATATAAAACGGGGATGATGATAATGATGATTGCTTATGGAACATTTAGAATTCAGTGAATGCAGCAAAGGTATATTTAAATGCCTACTGTGTACAAGATGCTGGAGGGTACAAAGTTCAGTAATTCATTGTCCTTGTCCTCACAGATATGGTAGAAACTCATAATTGTGGTTCAAATGAGAACATAAGAATGTATTTACATGTATAGTGTTCTGAGAGATTTCAAAGATCATCTCCAATCAATGGGGATGAGAGAAAGTGTCCTATGATACCTATGCTAGACTTCCAAGTGCAAAGAGGATGGAAAGATCTGGGAGTCTGAAGTGTTATTGAACAGAAGGAGCTTACTCCTTTTGGTTTAGCCAATTTATTTAGAAGAGCGACACCTCCAGTTTAAGGATTATCTAAGCAGCTAGGTGGTATGGCAAATAGAGTACTGGATCTCAAGTTAGGAAACCTGAGTTCAAATCTAGCCTCAGATCCTAGCTGTGTGACTCTGGGCTAGCTACTTAACCTACCTGCCTCAGTTTCCTCATCTGTAAGATGAAGGTGATAATAATACCAACCTCCTAGTGTTTTTGTGGGAATCAAATGAGAGAGCACATTTAAAGCACTTTCTAAACCTTCAATCATTATGTAATGATTGACTATATATATTCTATCTCTCTCTATATCTAATATATAATGCTATCATCATCATCACCCCCACCATCCCCATCATTTTTGCTGTTTCTCCTCTAAGATCCCTTCCAACTCTATAGCTGTAATCCCATGATCCTCATTCCTTACATGGAAGAAATAATAACATACACTTGGTAGATGCCATTATTATTATTCCCATTTTACAGATGAAGAAACTGAACCTTAGAGGACTTAAATGACTTGTCCAGAATCAAATAGCTAGTAAATTTATGATATGGTATTTGAACTCTGAAGATCTAGGGAGTTTTATCAGAGGGAAGTCTGACCACTGGCTGTGACCACATGGCTACAGCTCATTCTCAGGATTCTAGAGGTAATCTTTGCTACCCCTCAACAGCTGAGGAAGACACTCCCTACTACTTGCCATAGAAGCTCTTGACCCATCTGCCCACTTTGCTTCCCTTTTATACAAAATCAGTTATAAACTAATTACAACACCAAAAAACATTTTAAAATAAAAAATAGAACAAAAAAGAAGGTTGGTTATGAAACCTGGAATCTATATTACTTATTTTTAAATAAAAATATAGTAATAAAAGTCAGTCTTCATGTTCGAAAGTATCCTGTTTGTGTGTTTCTTTCTGTATTCTCTTTTATACACCTTTAAACACTTTAAAATGTTTTGAGGAGTCACTCTTTTTTAATTTGGCAACCACACCCCAATCATCAACTCCAATTAAAAACAGGAAAAAAATCCTTTTAACAAGCATAGTTCAGCAAAACAAATACATGCATTTGTCATATCCAAAAATGTACATCTCTTTTCTCACTCTGAGTCTGTCACTTTTTTTGAGGGGGAAGGTAGGGCAATTGGGGTTCAATGACTTGCCCAAGGTCACACAGCTAGAAAGTATTAAGTGTCTGAGGACAGATTTGAGCTTAGGTCCTCCTGACTCTGTGCTCTATTCACTGAGCCACCTAGCTGCCCCTAGTCTGTCACTTCTTTGTCAGAAGGTGGGTAACATGTTTTGTCACAAGGCCTCTGTAGAAGTGGCTGCTCAGTGTCGATGAGAATTCTTAAGTTTTTCAGCCTTTCTTTATAACGTGGTTGTCATTGGACAAATCATCCTCTTATTTTAGCTCTCTTCATTCTATCAGTTCCTACTTCCCAGGATTCTGCAAAGTCATTTCTTCTGTCATTTCTTATGGTATATTCCATTCCATTCATATACCATAAAGTTGTTGTAATAGTAATGGAATTTAAAGATCCCCCTGTATTGGCTTGGTTTTCCGGTTGAGTGTTGAAAACCCAGAGCCTGTGAATCCCACTTGTGGGATGGATTTGTTGATGCAAGAGGGTAGAAAGGAGTACTTGTCTTCCTTCGAGTCCCAGCTAAAATCCCACCTTCTATCGAAAGCCTTTCCCAATCTCTCTCAATTTGAGTACTTTTCCTCTATCCTTGTTGTTTGCTTGTTGATTCCCCCATTAGATTGTAAGCTCCTTGAGGACAGGGACTGTCCTTTGTCTTTTTTCATACCCCCAGCACTTAGTCAAATGACAGGCACATAATATGAACTTAATAAATGCCTATTGACTGACTGACTTGAACTAAGCTTTGAAGGCAGCCAGGGATTCTAAGAAGCAGAGGTGAATGAAGGATGCATTTCTGGCAGAGTTTAACATTGCTGAGAGAAAACATCAATTTAAAATTAATTAAGTCTAATTGAAGTAAAATTAAACAAGTTTGGGGCAGCTAGGTGGCTCAGTGAATAGAGGAGGGATTGAGTTCAAATCTGGCCTCAGACACTTAACACTTACTAGCCGTGTGACCTTGGGCAAGTCACTTAACCCCAACTGCTCTCCGAAAAGCAAAAAAACAAAACAAAACCAAAAACCCAAAAAACCAAAAACCAATTTTATTCTTGTTTTTTCCTCTCTTTTCATTGTAACTAATTGTCTAATGAATGGGCTCCAAAAGTTCTTTCTGTGGCCCAGGTATTTCTTATTAGGTAATTATTAGTTCAATAAGTCACATGCCTTTTGAACTTCTGAGGCTTAAAAGTAACAGTGTTTATCCAGAGGCATTGAGGGGAGCCAATAAAGTATGGGCAAGGTATTTTAGGGAATACTCCTTCTGCCTTTTTTATATGAATGAAGTGAGGGTGAGAATTAGATCCCTATAGTTTCTCTTGTTTCTTGATAGTAGGGCATGCTGGCCTTCTTGTCTACTGGGGAGGTTGATGCTGGTAGATGTTTGGAGTTCAGGAGGTCTGAGCTGAAGTAGAGCTAAAGCCAGTTGGAGGACCATGCTAAATCATTCCCTTCTCAGCCTCTCCTTCCTGGGAATGAAGGGCTACCAACCTGTCTAAGGAGGGCCACACTGACTCAGATAAGAAGCAGAAAGATTCAAGCTTTTGTGCTGGTCAGCAGTAGGTGTGGGCCATGTGTGGCCATTGCATTTTCAGTCCAGGCAAAATAGGAAAAAAACATCCAAAAAAGGTACTTCAGGAGACGTTCTGTCCTTCAAATGATGGATTTGATTGCTATTGGTTAAATAAAACATTTTTTTCCCTTGGAAAGTCTTGAGATCTGTAAGAATTATTTTTATTTCATCATCATCCAGTTGACTTAAACCAATTTGGTTTTTCTTTCTATGGTTTTATGCTACAATAACTGTATATGCTCAGTTGAAACCCTCTTTTCCTAGCTTTTCTTTTTTTTAAAGCAATTGGGGTTAAGTAACTTGCTCAAGGTTACACGGCTAGTCATTATTTATGCGTGGGTGCTCATTTTCTGAGGCTGGATCTGATCTCGGGTCATCCCAACTCCGAGACCAATGCTCTTACTCACTGCGGCCACCTAGCCACCCCTTTAGGGCAATTGGGGTTAAGTAACTTGCCCAAGGTTACACGGCTGGGTTTTTGTTTGTGTGGATTAAGTGTCGGAGGCCGGCTCTGAACTCAGGTCCTTCTGACTCCAGGGCCGGCCTCTATTCACTGTGCCACCTAGCCTCCCCTTTCCTAGCTTTTTGACAGTGACACAGAACTGTGTAGTGTGGCCTTCCAGATGTGCCTTTGAATCTCTTTCCATTCCAGTCCATTCTCCACGAAGTTACTAAGGAATTTTCCTGAAGTGGAGGTCTGGTCATGTCACTCAGCTAATTATTCTTTTTATCTTCCCCTCGATGCTTCTACTTGATGTCAAATAAGGGAGTAATAAGCAAACCTGGTAGGTGAGCTAGTTAATGAATAATTTTGTGTACTTAGCGTAGCTGATCTGGACTCATACATCAAAGTATGTTGTGACTGAAGTTAAACTTTTCTTTGCTCTGGTTGTCCTCTATGCCTGGATTATTTTCCATTCTCATCTCTGCTTCTTAGAATACCTGGCTTCCTTCTAGACTAGCCTTAATTGCCAGTTCCTTTAGGAGGTCATTCTTGGTTCTTCTAGTACTATTGCCATTCCTATTAAGATTATTTTCAGAGGTGACTTAGGTGGAGCAGTAAATAGAGCACCAGCCCTGGAATCAGGAGGACTTGAGTTCAAATGCAGCCTCAGACACTTAACACAAAACTACCTGTGTGACCTTGGGCAAGTCGCTTAACCCCAATTGCCCAGCCTTCCCCCCTCCAAAAAGCAAACAAACAAATGAAAAAGATTATTTTCAATGTACTCTGTGTGTCTATTGTATATGCATGAGCATGTTGTCTTCTTCCTTGAGGGCAGAAACTTTTTTTTCTCTTTTAAGTTGTATTTTCAATTTATTCTGTATCTAGCTTGTTTGTACATAGTTATTTGGGCGGCTAGCTGGTGCTGTATCACTAGGAAGACTCATCTTTGTGAGTTCAAATCCAGCTTTAGATACTTTCTATGTGGGCAAATCACTTAACCTTGTTTGTCTCAGTTTCTTCATTTGTAAAATGAGCAGGAGTAGCTAGGTGGCACAGTGGATAGATTACTAGACCAGGAGTCAGGAAGGCCTGTCTTCGTGAGTTCAGATTCAGCCTCAGACATTTACTATCCTTGTGATCTTGAGTAAATCACTTACCCCTGTTTGCTTAGTTCCTCATCTGTAAAATGATCTGGTGAAGGAAATGATCAACCAGTATCTTTTCAAGAAAACCACAAGTGGAGTCACATGACTGAACAACAACATAGTTATTTGCATGTTGTCTTCCTCATTAGTCTGAGTTCCTTGAGAGTAAGAATTGTCTTTTACCTTCTCTATATCCTCGGTGCTTAGCACAATGCATGTCACATAGTAGGTACTTAGTAAATGTTTATTGACCGATTGAGTAATTGACTTACCAGTCTGGTACATAGAAAATGCTTAATAAATATTTTTTGACTATTGATTGATTGATAATGCCTTTCCACTCTACCTCTGTGACAGATTAACTTTTAATAGTTTTTCCAGTTTGGAGGAAGCAAAAATCTTTTCTTTATAAAAAGCCTTATGTAGTGATACTCTGGTCTGATTCTTCTGCATTACCCTCTCAGAATTTTTGGGATATCCCTGAGGAATCAGGGCTAGTTTTCTTTAATGATATTAACTTGAACTCCCATTCTGATCTTACCAAACCCTGTTATCTGCCAATGATTAATACTCTGGTTCCAATTAACCAATTCATACCAATTAACTTTTCCAAAGGGATATTGTAAAGTTGTAGCAAGCACAAAAGTTAACAAACATTTTCATCTAACCCTACCCTCTGTGCTACTCTCCTTAGGGAGAGTAGACTCAGACTTAACAGAGTTTCTACATGATACTAAGTTCACATCCTTATCTGTCATAATTGGCTGAGAAACTGGCACTGGTACCATTTTTAGTGTACTCTCATTCTAGGTACACAGCCAATCAACAGTCCAACTCCTTGCCATATGGTTAGCAGACCAGAACCAGTTACAGAATGTCTACATCTGTTTCACAGTCCACGTGGGGATTACATCAGCTCAGCACACTGTGAATGCTCTTACGGAATGGAATCATTGGCCAGTCCCCTGCTACACTTAAAAATCTGCTTGCTTTTGTTGTCGTGGTTTTTGATAAGACAATAAGATAGATGCCTGCCGTAACTCAGAAAGAGTTTCATTAATTTAGATGTTTTAGGTTGAGGTAGTGTGGGGGAGTGGATTTACCTGATGTACTAAGAAAAAGAATGAAGGCATCTGGGTAGTTGTCGGGAATGAAATTCCTTCATTCTGATTAGACACTCTATGAATGACAGTGGTATGAAATCTGTTCTTTGGGTTTGAGAGCTATTGTCACCTTACTTTCAAAATCTTTGAATTACTAAAATGGTATTAAGATTATACTTGTTAGAATGTCACAGAAGGGGTTCTGTGATTACCAGATTTCAGGCGTATAAGCTTTCATAGAGTTAATGAATGTCCTGGGAACATAGGAAATTGGCATGCTTTCCTTCAGTGTGAAAGTCATCTGCTCTTTCAGATGGTCATCCTTTTCTTCTTTTCCCTTGATGTTTCTGCTTGCTGTCAAATAAGAGAGTAATAAAACTGGTAGGTGATCTAGTTAATGCATAATTTTGTGTACTTAGCATTGCTGATCTAGCCTCACTCCTCAAAGTGTGTTCTAACTTGTCAAGGTAAATAATGTTAATTAATGTAGAATGAAGGTGGAAGGAACCCAATGGGAACTGTCCTATGATGAAAATATGCCTTATAGTAAGAAGTGAGACTCCATCAAGATGATGTCATGGGGATGGGATTTCTAGGATTCATGGTATTCCAAATGATACTTTACAGAAGGAGGGATGGTGGTTTAGGGAGGTGGTAGTCCATGTGGTGAGGGCAGTGAGGTGAGATAGTAGATACTGGACTTGGAACAAGGAAGATCTGAGTTTAAATCTGGTCTTTGACACTTGCTAGCTGTGTGACCCTGGGCAAGTCACTTAACTCCTGTTTGCCTTAGTTCCTCATCTATAAAATGATCAGGAGAAGGAAGTGGCAAACCACTTCAGTGTCCTTGCCAACAAAACCTAATGAACAAAATCCATGGAGTCACAAAGGAAAGGACTGAATAACAACAACAATAGAAGTCCGCTTGGTACTTTGCAGGGAAACGGATAAGTAATATACCTTGCCACTAAAGTATGACTAGCTTTAAACAAATTCTGACAATAAACATCCTTTAGAAAGTAAATTTTGTGTCATGGATGAGTAAAGATGGAAGAATCCAGAGACATTAACTCATAGAAAAGTCAACAAATTTATTACCTGTAAGTGTTCTGTTTTGCTGCTGAGGAATAACCCAAAATAAGTAGGATGTTGTCCTTTGCCCTTTGAGTAGCTAACAGTCTAATAAGACCGGTGTGAGTGTGTGTGTGTGTGTGTGTGTGTGTGTGTGTGTGTGTGTGTGCAAAGACCATAATACAAAATAAAACACAAGTATATAAGAGAGATACAAAGGGAGAAAATTCTGATTTGGAGGATTAAGGAAAATCTTCCAGAAGGCAGTAGTGCTTGATTTGAGTTTTGAAAACCAGTAAGATTTCAAAATGTAGAGATAGAGGAAGGAGTAGATTATTGGGATAAACAGAGACCCAGAGAAGGAAATTTATGACACAAGTCTCTGGAATGTCCAGTCTGACTAGCATTAATGATCCTGGATTTTGACCTTAGCTTTGCCATTAACTAGTAGTATTATTTTGGTAAAGTTGTTTCAGACCTCTGGGAGCCTCTATTGCCTCTTTTTTCAAATGAGGAGGGTTGACTTAAGTGTCTGAGGTTTCTTCCTGCTCTGACTTCTAGGACAAGCATTTCCTTAGGAGGGAATTTCTATAAAGAATCTGCTAAAACTCATCTAATGTTATCTTTATATTTGAACACATATGTTTTTCACCTAAGCTTGAAAGTGTTTTATAGACATTTTCCTTGGTGTGTTATTTTTAATTTTAAAAATTATTGCTGTAATGATTTACAAAACTCATGTATATTTTATGTGTGGGATTCTATTCTTACATTTCTGTATTACTAAACTTGAAAAACTTCCCACATAAGTCAGTTTATACTCTATTCCCTTCCTTTAAATAGCACATTTTAAAGCTGTAAGAGAAAAATAATTGAATTTAAATTTGCCTAATCTGTTACCTTAATTTCACTAAACCCAAACTTTTAGAACCACTTTCTCTTAATTAGAATTTGTATGCTTTATTATAGTTTCACATTTATTTTTCTGTGGCTTTTTTTGGAAAGGCAAATTGAAAGTGTTAATATCTCTAAGTTAGGCTGGAGAGCAGTTCTATGTCCTACCTTGAATTCTACCATTAACTAACTATATGATTTTGGTCAAATTGTTTTACTTCTTTTGGCCTTAGCTTTCTTAAAATGAGAGGGCAAATCAATCAATCAATAAACATTTGTTAATTGCCTTCAATATTAAGCAACAGGCCCTGTGCTAAGTGCTGGGGATATTTGAAGAAGCAAAAAAATAGTCCCTATCCTCAAGGAGCTTATGATCTAATTGGGGAGAAAACATATATATATATATATATATATATATATATATATATATATATATATATATATATATATATGTATATATATATGTATATATATATGTATATATATATATGTATACACACACGTGTGTGTATAACTATGTATAATATAAATAGGAAATAATTAATAGATAGAAAGCATTGTGATTAAGAGGGATTGGGGAAAGTTTCCAGTAGAATATGAGAGTTTAGTTGGGGCTTAAAGGAAGCAAGAGAAGTCCATAACTGGAGAAGAGGTAGGAGAGCCTTCCAGGCATGCAGTTCTTTTCACCTCTGATGGTATAATGTAGTGGTTCTCAAAATGTGCTCTCAGGACCCCTAGTTGTCCTGGAGGTCAAAATTACTTTCATAATAATACTAAGACATTATTTTCTTAGTAAAATACTCCTTCCTTTTTCAACTGCCCATGTATGTGAAACTGGGTTTTCTTCACCCAGAATAATAGATTGTATGCAGAAGTAGAGCTGAAAATCCAGCTGTTAAGCTTCTATTAAGCCAGACATAAAAAAAGACTCTTGTAAATATGTAAAAACAATGCCATTTTTCTCATTTCTTTGTGAAAATATAGTAATTTTTATAATAATGTTATTTATAATAACGTTATTTATATTAACATGCCTCTTATTGTTATTTAAAATGAATTAGTAAATACTCTAAGAATTTATCAATTTTAATTTTTAATAGGGCAAATATTGACAGATAGAACCACATAAACAAAGACTTTTTGAGGTCCTCAGTATTTTTTTCCAAATGCTTTATTAACTTCTGGTTTGCATCATTCATCTCCATCAGATACTGTTACAGTTTTTTCCCCATTTTTTCCCTACCCCCCACCCCAGAACAGCAGTCCCACAGGACATCCTCTCACCCCATCTGCTCTCCTCCATGTCTTCTCCTACACCCTCTTTGACCTCCCCAGTAGGGCAAGGTGAATCTCCATGTCCCAAATGACTGCACATCCCACTTCCCAATTACATGCAAAATAGTATTAGCAGTAGTATTTATCTATTTTTAAACATTTGATTTTTAAACTTTGAATTACAGATTCATTCCCTTCCTCCCTTGTTACCCACCCTTACTGGGAAGATAAGCAATTCAGTATATATTGTACATGTGTAGCCATGCAAAACATTACCATAGTGTATATATTGTAAAAGACTGACTATATTTCCCTCCCTCCTATCCCACTTCCCACTTGGTCTATTCACTACTTTGCTCCTGTCCCTTTTCAAAAGTGGGTGCTTCCAACTTCCCTTCCCCCTTTCCTCCCGCCCCCCTTTCCATTATTTCCCCTCTCATCCCCTTCCCATCTACTCTCCTGTAGGGAGAGATATCCTATTTAGTATGTATATCATTCTCTCCCTGAGCCAAATTCAATGGGAATAAATTTTTGCCTTTTTGTCTTTCTGGTCTTCCCCACCCTTGTAACCATTTTCCTTTGCCTCTTCTATATGAGATATTTTACCCCATTCTATCTCTCCCCATCTCCTCTTGTTATATTCCTCTCTCTCTCACCTCTTAATTGCACCTTTTAAGTATCATCCTTCCTATTAAATTTGACCTGTGCCCTCTATCTATGTATACCAGTAAACATATATACATACATTCACATATGTATTCATATGTCTATATACCCTTCTTCAACTATTTTCATACTGAGAAAAGTTTCATGACTTACAGTTATCATTTTTCCATGTAGGAATGTAAAAACTTTGATAAGTTCATTATGATTTCTTTTCCCTGTTTACCTTCTCAAGCATCTCTTGCTTCTTGTATCTGAATGTGAAATTTTCTATTCAACTCTGGTTTTTTCCTCAAGAATGCTTGAAAGTCCCCTATTCCACTGAATGACCATGTTTTCCCCTGAAACATGATATTCATTTTTGCTGGGTAGGGGGTTCTTGGTTTTAATCCCAGCTCCTTTGCCCCATGGAATATCATATTCCAAGCCCTTCTATCCCTCAGTGTAGAAGCTGCCAGATCATGTGCTATCTTGATTGTATTTCCACAATATTGAAATTGTTTCTTCCTGGCTGCTTGTAATATTTTCTCCTTGATCTGGAAATTCTGGAACCTGGCTATAATATTTCTAGGAGTTTTCTTTTTGGGATCTTTTTTGGGAGGTGATTTCTGGATTCTTTCAACCTCTATTTCCCCCTCTGGGTCTAAAACATCAGGGCAAATTTCCTTGAGAATTCCTTGAAGGATGATTTCTAGGTTCTTTCTTTGATCATGGCTTTTAGGTAGTCCAATAATTTTTAAATTATCTATCCTGGATCTATGTTCCAGGTCAGTGGTTTTTCCCATGAGATATTTCATAATGCCTTCTATTCTTTCAATTGATTGGATCTGTTTAACAGCATCTTGATTTCTCGTAAAGTCACTAGCTTCCATTTCCTCCAGTCTGATTCTGAAGGAATGATTCTCCTCAGTGAGCTTTTGAGATTCTTTTTCCATCTGGCAAATTCTGCTTTTTAAGGTGTTCTTCTCCTCATTGGCTTTTTGAGCCTCTTTTGCCATTTGAGTTAGTCTATTTTTTAAGGTGTTATTTTCCTCAGTCAGGCTGTTGATTCTTATTTCATACTTTTCTTGCATTTTTCTCATTTCTCTTCCCAATTTTTCCCCCACTTCTCTTATCTGCTTCTTAAGGTCCTCTATGGCCTGTAGCCAGCTTGTATTTTCATTTGGGGCTTTTGGTGCAGGATTTCTGATCTCACAGTCCTCCTCCTGGTCCATGCTTTGATCCTCTTTGCCCCCCAAATAGGAGTTTAATGTTGCATTTTTCTATTTAATTTGTTTCCTTTGCCTTGGCATGTTGCCACTTAATTACTTGACTTTTGGGCTTGTTGCCACAGTAGTACTTTGCCACCAGCCAGGGGAGCTTACATCCCAAATGCTGGGGTTTTCTCTGCTGCTGGAGGTATTAGTTGGGTGGCCTCTGTGAAGCCTCCACACACTCTGGCAAGCTGGTCACACACCCCAAGAACTCTACCCCAGACTGTACTCCAGATCCAAGAAGGTTAAAGCAAAAGCAATTACCTTCCTCCCCCAGAATGGTCGCCGGTCCCCCTACAGTCTGCAGGCCAGGAACTGAAGCTGCAACATGGCCCTCACTGTGCCATGCCTAATCGGTGGCTTCTTGCCTCTTTCCCAAGGGGAAAGAGGCTGACTCGCTCTCCCCACTAATGAGTCCCAAAGTCCATACTGAACTAACTTCTCACTTTGCCCATGGCATCTATATGTTGGTAATTCTGGAAATTCCACAGCTACTGGTGTTCTGGAGTCCCTCCAGCCAGCTGCTGGTCTGGCCACCCCGAGGCTAAAACCTCCAACTCACCTGGGCCTGTGCTAGGCTCCCAGAGTGCTGTGCTTGCTGCTCCCTGCCAGGCTGCCTGGCTGTCCTCAGTGGGAGTTTAGCTTTTCTGTGTCATTTTGTGTGTTCTGGAGCTCCAGAGGTTGTTCAGAGTCCCCTTTTACATTAATTTCAAGTGGTGTTGGCAGGAGCTCTGGGAAAGTGCTATTTCTACTCCTCCATCTTGACTCTGCACCTTCAGTAATTTTTAAGAGTGTAAAGGAGTTGTGAAAGCTAAAAACTTGAAAACCATTGGGTCACATGGGGTCACAAAGAGTGACTAAACCTGGAATGGAAAAAACTGGGATCAAATTTTGTCTCTTCTCTTTATTAGCTGTGTGATGACAGGTAAGTCACTTACCTTCTCTAAACTTCTTAATCTGTAAAAAGCAGATGGTAATATTTCTACTGCCAATCTTATAAAGTTGTGAGCAACGTGATTTTTAAATTGTAAAACACCATATAAATATGAGTAATTCATTCATTGACATATGGAAAGATAAGTGATTTGCCTAGATTTTGAACTTAGTTCTGAGGGAAGCCAAAAATATAACCTGGATGTTCTGTTCTGTAAACTGTCTGCACTAATCAATCAATGAACCCCAGGTTAAGAACTCTTTTTTTTTTTTTTTTTTACAAATGCTTTATTAACTTCTGGTTTACATCATTCATTTCCACCAGATTTTCAGTTACAACTTTTCCCTACCCACCACCCCAGAATAGCAGTCCCACTAGATATCCCCTCATACAATCTGTTCTCTCCCATATCTTCTCCCATACCCCCTTCGACTTTGTCATTAGGGCAAGGTGAATCTCTGAGCCCCAATGCCTGAACATCTTATGAAACATTTAATTTTAAAGCTTTGATTTTCAGGTCCATTCCCTTCCTCCCTTGTCACCCACTCCCTCTGAGAAGATAAGCAATTCAGTATGTGTTGTACATGTATAGCTATGTAAAACATTACCATAGTTGATATATTGTAAAAGAATGCTTATATTTCCCTCCCACCCATCTCACTTCCCACTTGGTCCATTCCCTACTTTGATCCTGTCCCTCTTCGAAAGTGGGTACTTCCAACCTCCCCTCCCCCTAGAATGCCCTTCCCTCCATCATCCCCTCTCTCATCCTCCTTTCCCCTACTCTCTTGCAGGGTGAGATATCCCATTTAGTATGTATGTGATTCTCTCCTTGAGCCAACTTCAATGAGAATATGGTTTTGCCTTTTTGCCTTCCTGTTCTTCCCCTCCCCTGCAACTACTTCCCCTTGCCTCTTCTACATGAGATAGTTTACCCTACCCTGTCTCTCCCCATCTCCTCTTGCTACTTTCCTCTCTCACCTCTTAACTTCACCCCTTAAGAATCATCCCTTCCCATCAAATTCAACCTGTGCCCTCTATCCATGTATACCTGTAAACATATGCCCACATACCCTTCTTCAATTATTTTCATAATGAGAAAGGTTTCATCAGACACAGATATTGTTTTTCCATGTAGGAATGTAAATAGTTCAACTTTGATAAGTTCCTTTTGATTTCTTTTCCTTGATTACTTTCTCAAGCATCTCTTGCTTCTTGTGTCTGAATGTCAAATTTTCTATTCAACTCTGGTTTTTTCCTCAAGAATGCTTGAAAGTCCTCTATTCCACTGAATGACCATGTTTTCCCCTGAAACAAGATACTCAGTTTTGCTGGGTAGGTGACCCTTGGCTTCAATCCCAGTTCTTTTGCCCTCTGGAATATCATATTCCATGCCCTTTGATCCCTCAGTGTAGAAGCTGCCAGGTCCTGTGCTATTCTGATTGTGTTTCCACAATATTGAAATTGCTTCTTCCTGGATGCTTGTAGTATTTTCTCCTTGATCTGGGGATTCTGGAACCTGGCTATAATATTCCTGGGAGTTTTCTTTTTGGGATCTTTTTTCAGGAGGTGATCAGTGGATTCTTTCAACCTCTATTTTGCCCTCTGGGTCTAAAACATCAGGGCAATTTTCCTTGAGAATTTCTTGAAGGATGATTTCTAGGTTCTTTCTTTGATCATGGCTTTCAGGTAATCCAATAATTTTTATATTGTCTCTCCTGGATCTATTTTCCAGGTCAGTGGTTTTTCCCATGAGATATTTCACATTGCCTTCTATTCTTTCATTTGTTTGGATCTGTTTAACAGCATCTTGATTTCTCGTAAAGTCACTAGCTTCCATTTGCTCCAGTCTTACTCTGAAGGAATGAATCTCCTCAGTGAGCTTTTGAGATTCTTTTTCCATCTGGCAAATTTGGCTTTTTAAGGCATTCTTCTCCTCATTGCATTTCTGAGCCTCTTTTGCCATTTGAGTTAGTCTATTTTTTAAGGTGTTATTTTCCTCAGTCAGGCTGTTGACTGTCATTTCATACTTTTCTTGCATCTTTCTCATTTCTCTTCCCAGTTTTCCCCCCACTTCTCTTATCTGCTTCTTAAGGTCCTCTATGGCCTGTAGCCAGCTTGTATTTTCATTTGGGGCTTTTGGTGCAGGGGTTCTGACCTCACAGTCCTCCTCCATGCTTTGGTCTTCTTTGCCCCTAAAATAGGAGTCCAATGTTGAATTTTTCTGTTTATTTTGTTTCTTTTGCCTAGGCATGTTGCCACTTAGTTACTTGATTTTGGGGCTTGTTGCCACAGTAGGACTCTGCCATTAGACAGGAGAGCTTCTGCCCAAATGTGGGGTCTTCACAGCTTCCACAGGTTGGTTGGCCTCTGTAAAGCCTCCGCACGCTCTGGCAAGCTGAATACCCACCCCAAACCTCCTACATCCAAAACCTCCAAAAAATATGACTTAGTCTCAGGATATGGAAGAGCTCAGAATCATTTTTAAAAGTGAAGTAGGAGAGGTAGAGGAAAAATTGGGAAGAGAAACGAGAGTGATGCAAGAAAATCATGAAAAAAGAGTCAATAATTTGGTAAAAGAGGCACAGAAAATACTGGAGAAAAATAACACTCTAAAAACCAGAATGGGCCAAATGGGAAAAGAGGTACAAAAAATTCACTGAAGAATGGAACTCCTTTAAAAGTAGGATTGGTCAGATGGAAAAGGAGGTCCGAAAGCTTACTGGAGAAAATAATTCCTTAAAAATTAGAATTGAGCAAGTGGAAGCTAATGACCCTATGAGACATCAGGAAGCAATAAAACAAAGCTAAAGAACGAAGAAAATAGAAGACAATGTAAAATATCTCATTGGAAGAACAACTAAGCTAGAAAATAGAACTAGGAGAAATAATTGAAAAAATGTTGAATTTCCTGAAAGCCATGATCAGAAAAAGAGCCTAGACACCATCTTTCAAGAAATTATCAAGGAAAATTGCCTTGATGTTCTAGAACCAGAGTGTAAAATAGAAATGGAAAGAATCCACTGATCACCTCCTGAAAAAACCCCAAAGTGAAAAGTCTCAGGAATATTATAGCCAAATTCCATAGCTCTCAGGTCAAGAAGACAATATTGCAAGCAGACAGAAAGAAACGATTCACGTATCATGGAACCACAGTCAGTATAATATAAGATTTAGCAGTTTCTACATTAAAAGGTCTGAGGGCTCAGAATATGATATTCCAGAGGGCAAAGGAGTTAGGATTACAACCAAGAATCGCCTTCCCAGCAAAACTGAGTATAATTCTTCAGGGGAAAATGAATATTTAATAAAATAGAGGGCTTTTAAATATTCCTGATGAAAAGAGCAGAGCTGAATAAAAATTTTGACTTTTAAATATGAGACTCAAGAGAAGCCCAAAAAGGTAAACAGGAGAGGGACATCATAAAGGACTTAATACGATTAAACCGTTTGTATTCCTACATGGGAAGATGGCACTTTAACACATGAGAAATTAGGGCAGTTAGAGTATATATAGATAGAAGGCACAGGTTTGAGTTGAATGTGATGGGATGATATGTAAAAAAAATAAGGGATGAGAAAGAAGAATGCATTGGGAGAAAGGGAAAGGGAGAGGTAGAATGGAGTGAGTTATCTGACATAAAAAATCAACAAAAAGCTTTTATAGTGAAGGTTAAGATAGGGGAGGTGGGCAGAGAATGCTTGAGCTTCACTGTCATCAGAATTGACTCAAAAAGGGATTAACACACTTAATTTGGTATAGAAACCTATTTTATCCTACAGGAAAGTAGGAAGGGCATAAGAGAAGGAGGTGGAGAGAGGTGATAGAAGGGAGGGCAGATTGAGTGAGGCAGTAGTCAGAAGCAAAAGGCTTTTGAGGAGAGACAAGGTGAAAGAAGAGAGAGAATAGAAGAAACGGTGGAGAAATAAGGCAGAGGGGAACAGAGTTAGCAATCATAACTATGAAAAAAATTTAGAAGCACTTTTTTTTTTATAAAGTTCTCATCTCTCAAATATATAAATAAGCCAAATTTATAAAAATAAGTGTCATTCCCCAACTCGTTAATGATAAAAAATATGAAGAGTCAGTTTTCAGATGCAGTAATCAAACCTATATGTAGCCATATTTTTAAAAATGCCCTAAATCACTGTTGATTAGAGAAATGCAAATGAAAACAATACTGAGTTACTACCCCATATCTATTAGATTGATTAATAGGATAGAAAAGAAAAATGACAAATGTTGGAGAGGGTGTGGGAAAATTGAGACACCAGTGCACTGTTGGTGGAATTGTGAACTGATTCAACCATTATGTAGAACAATTTGGCACTATGCTCAAAGGCCTATAAAACATCCAGTACCACTATTAGGTCTGTATCCCAAAAGATACTTAAAAAAGGAAAAGGATCTATATGTACAAAAATATTTATTGCTCTTTTCTGGTGGCAAAGAATTAGAAATTGAGGGGACATCTATCAATTGGGGAATGGTTGAATAAGTTGTGGTATTTCATTGTTATGTAATACTATTGTGCTATAAGAAACGATGAGCTAGATACTCTCAGAAAAACCTGGAAAGACTTACATGAAGTGATGCAAAGTGAAACGATTAAAACTACAACATTGTACATCGTAACAGCAACATTGTAAGATGATCAACTGTGAATGGCTTAGCTATTCACAGCAATGCAATAACCCAAGACAACTCTGAAGAATTTATGATGAAAAATGCTATTCATCCCCAGAGAAAGAACTGATGAAATCTGAATACAGATTAAAGCATATCTTTTTTTTTTACTTTGTTTTTTCTTAGTTTTTTCTTTTAGTCTATATTTTCTTTTGCAACATGACTAATATGAAAATATGTTTTGCATGAGTACACATGTATAACCTATATCAAATTGTTTTCCATCTCAGTGATGGGGAAGGAGGGAGAAAATTTGGAATTCAATTTTAAAAATGAAAGTTGAAAATTGTTTTTAAATGAAATTGTGGGAAATAAAATACTAAATAAAACTGTTTCCCCCCCAATTGATTTATTTTTATTTTTCAACATTCATTTCCTCAAGATTTTGAGTTGCAAATTTTTCGCCCCGTCTTTTCCCTACCCCCAGCCCAAAATAGCAAACCTACTGAATGCCCCTTCCCCCAATCTGATCTCTCTTATATCCTCCCCCATTTCCCCCCAACTTTCTAGAAGGGCAAGATGGATTGCTACACCCCACTGCCTGTATATTTTATTTCCCGGTAAAAAACAATTTTTGGGGGGCGGCTAGGTGGCGCAGTGAGTAGAGCGTCGGCCCTGGAGTCAGAAGGACCTGAGTTCGGATCCGACCTCAGACACTGAACACACACACAAATAAAAAAAAAAAAAACAAACCTAACTGTGTGACCTTGGGCAAGTTACTTAACCCCAATTGCCCTCAAAAAGAATTTTTTTTAAACATTTATTTTTAAAATTTTGAGTTCCAGATTTTTTCCATTCTTACCTCTTTACCCACCCCCACTGGGAAGATAAGCAATTCAATATAGGTTGTACATGTATAGTTACAAAAAACATTTCCATAGTAGTTATATTGTGAAAGACTAACTATATTTTCCTCCATCCTATCCCACCCCTCACTTATTCTATTTTCTCCTTTGACCCCATCCTTTTTCAAAAGTGTTTGCTTCTAACTACCCTCTCCCCAAATCTGTCCTCCCTTCTATCATTCTCCCTTTTATTCCCTCCCCCCCCCCCAATTTTCCTGTATGGTAAGATACCCAAATGAGTGTGTATGTTATTCTCTCCTTAAGCCAAATTTGGTGAGAATAAGGTTGTCCTTTCTTCCTCTTCTCCTCCATTGTAACAGTTTTCTCTTGTATTTTAATAAAAAGTTTTTTTTAAGATATGACACAAATATCAAGTGTTTGCCGGCTGAGGCAATTTCTAGACTTTTTTGGTTTCTTCATTATAGTTATTGCTACATAGTTGTCTTATATAAAGCTTTGTTCCTCTGGTAGTATATCTTTCTGTTTGTCACTGGATCACATTTTGAATACTAACAGCTAAGGTAATGTTTACAGAAAGTAAAGAAACTGTAATTATTAGGGCCTTCTGTGCCCTTTTCCAGCATTCCACCACTATCAATGGGGGCCATGGTGAAATTGTATTTGTTTCATAAGTTGCCCTGGCCAAATAATTCATTAGCTAGTAGATAAGCTCTTGTACTCTGTACTTAAAAAATAGATAAAATTTGTTACCAGGATTATACTTAGCCATCACACCAGGGTAGAATCTGTACTAGTTTACACTCCCCCAGAAAAGTCTTCAAGAACATAGTTATCATCCTTTTCCTGCAATAAGGCACCATAGTAGGCTTTTATAGAAATGCTGATTTAAAAACTAAGTGATAGGTAAATAAGACCATGCTGATTGCTTTATGCAATTAGAAATGTTTATATTATGGGATGATATCTAAATCTATATCTATATTTATATTCTAACTAATAAAGGGGAAGAGATTATTTTTTATTCATTCCTTTATTCAACAGTTATTTGTTACGTCTATGATATCCAAAATACTGTAAGGAAGGAGAAAAAACAAGATAATTAGTACAAAGTTTCAACCCTTCTGAAGCTTCAAATTTAGTCAGGGAGAAGAATATGACACAATTATATAATAATTGTAGTTGATAAAGGATCATTATAGATGGGGAATGAAAAAGATAATTGGATTTGGATTCAAAAGACCTCATCTTGACTCCCACTTACGTGGTGCAGCGGATAGTTTGTAAAGTGCTTGGTGAAGTATCTGGAGAATGTTGTTGCTGCTCAGTTCTTTTTTAGTCATCTGTGACTCTTCATGACTCCATTTGGAGTTTTCTTAGCAAAAGTACTGGAGTGGTTTGCCATTAACTTCTCCAGATCATATTAAGTGACTTGCCCAGGGTCACACAGCTAGTAAGCTTCTGAGGCCAGATTTGAACTCATGAAGATGAGTCTTCCTGACTCCAGGCTTGGCACTCTATTCATTGTGCCATCTAGCTACCCTGAATGTAGTAGGAATTTAACAAGTTCCTTCCTTCTTTCCTTTCTCTCATCTTCCTTCCCTCTCTCCTTCCTCTCTCCCTCCCTCCCTGTTTTCTTCCCCTCTTCCTTCCCCTCTCAGAGTTCAAATTCTAATGGGGGAGACAATATACAAACAACTATGTACATTTAGCATATAGGCAGGATAAATTGTAGGTACTCTCAGAGGGAAAGCAGCATTAAATGAGACCAGAAAAGGTCTCTTGTAAAAGGTAAGATTGTATCTGAGACTGGAAAGAATCCAGAGTAGCCAAGAGGTGGAGATGAGGAGGGAGAGCACTCCACACATGGAATAAAAAAGAAAAAAGAGAGGGAGTGTCTCAAGCAAAGAACAGCAAGGAAGTCAGTGTCATCAGTTCATAGACTATATGGATGGAAGTAAAGTTCAAGAAGGAGGTTAGGAAGAGGCATTTTTTTGTGAAGGGCATTAAAAACCAAACACAGGTTTGTTGACTAGGGTGATCATCAAACTTGTACTTTTGGTAGGTGAATAGATGGATTGGAATGGGAAGAAAATTGCAATAGTCCAGGTATAAGGTGATGAGGGCTATACCAATCTGGTAACACTGTCAGAGGAGAGAAATGGGGATGATTAGGAGGGATGATTTAAAGGTAGAATTAATGGGATTTACCAACAGATTGGATGTGAGGAGTGAGAAAAAGTGGGGAGTTGAGGACACCAAAGTTGTGAACCTCGATGACTGGAAGAATGGCTATCTAATAATATATATTTGGAACAGGAGAGGGTTTAGGGGGAAAGATAATCTGTTCAGTTTTGGACATATTGAATTCATAATGTCTATGGGATGTTGCTCTTGAGAAGTCCAATAGGTAATAGGACATATAAGACTAGAGGGCAGGGAGAGAAGTTAGGGCTAGAAAAACAGATAAGAAAATCATCTGGATAGAATTGAATGCATTGGAGAGGATGAGATCAAGCAAGAGGGGGAAAGAAGGAAGGAGGGAAGGAAGAAAGGAAGGCAAAAGAAAGAGGGAAAGAAGAAAGGAAGGTAAAGAAAGAAGGAAGAAAATGGAAGGGAATGGAAAGAAAGAAGAAAAGAAGGTAAAGGAAAGAAGGAAGCAAGAAAGGAAGGCAAAGGAAAGAAAGAAGGAAATTTCTGCCTGTTTTCCACTAACACCCAGTTGCTTTAGTACCCTTCTACCTTGTATATGCATGAGATACACACACACACACACACACACACACACACACACACACACACACACACACACACACACACACACACACATACACACTGTGTAAATTGTCTTGCCTTAGAATGTAAGCCCCTTAAGCTTAATAAAATTTGTCTGCTGATTGATTTTGTTTTTAATTCAAGGTCTTTTCCCCCCAAGTATTATATTAAGTTAATTTCACTGATAGGCTATGAATGTGTGGAGGTTAAATAGCTTATCTCATATCACACAGCCAATATGTTAGAGGCAGGATTAAATGCTGCTTCTGTTTGGATGGCAAGATTCCAAACTCTTTACTGATCCTTGCCTCGTAATTCCTTAAAAATTTCATGAGGAAAAATGGGGAATGATCTATTGTTTTTTCCTTACAACTTGCCAAAAGATACTCAGTTCATTGTTTCAAATGTTTCTTTCCCATAAATTAATCTCATGTTCAATTATCCTTCTAGGGTGAGTGAAGACTTTCAAAATGGCTCAGGGAACCAGTGATCAAAGTACAGTGGGTATTGCTGACCCAGAAGAGACTACTCCAAATATGATTGTCTACAGAAAAGTAAGGCATTTTGGTTAAAATTCCTCTGTAGGTGATGGAGTTGTATGTGGTTGTTTGAAAACGAATTTAATATTGGAAAAATATTGTTCCCAGTTTTAGTTGACGTATGTTTTCCAATTATAGTGGATTTTTGAGCCCTCAGATTCTAGGCAAAATTGACTTTTTCAGTACGTGGAACAAAACATTTTGAGAAAGGTTATACTTTCAGTTATTGTCTGAATCTAAAGGCTCAATTAAGCAATGTGAGCAGTGACCCTATTGCCTTCTTACTGCAAGTTGAATATAGTATTACAGTGCTTTCCAAACTAATTTGGCCACAGAATATTTTGGGTTTGAATTTTATTAATGGAACTTTATAAATGCAAAATTTTGTGTTTAAGGCCATGGCCACATAGGGAGGCAATGGTGCAAGGAGGTGCAAATATCAGTTATGACCAGAAATATGACACAGGTTGGATTTTTGCTTTTGTAGCCTCTCCTTTACTAAGGGCTATAGACCTATTGACGTGATGTGTGGAAGTTAGAGACAAAGGTTGGTAAGGGAAGATGATGTTGTAGGCTGATTGGGGTGTCCTTTTGTGGCTGGGGCAGACCCTTCTTAGGTGACTTATTGGAACTGAAGTTTTCGTGCATCATGTGAAAAATTAGGGTTTCTAATTAGAATATATCTATGATGTGTGATTTCATTAGTGCTAGTACTGTGTTGTTGTTGTTCAGTTGTTTGGTCATCTCTGACTCTATGTGACCCCATGGACTTTTGCCCATGGGATTTTCCTGGCAAAGACGCTGGAGTGGTTTGCCATTTCTTTCTCCCATTGTGTCCCCATTTTACAGATGAAGAACTGAGGCAAATAGGTGTTAAGTGACTTACCCAAGATCACAAGGCTAGTAAATGTCTGAGGCTAAATTTGAATTCAGATCTTCCTGGCTCCAAGCCCAGTGCTCTACGTTATTTATATAAAATGATCTCATAGACCTATTGGTAGATACCTATTATAAGTAATTAATTACATTTATAGACATTTAGCCTATTTAGTTTCACAGCAGAAAATTAGGAATATATGGACAATTATAGAGTTAAATAATTATATTATTCTTTTAAAATTATTGTTTTTTTTTGTTTATGGAATAAAACAAGCATTTCCATAGCATAGTATAATAAAAAATTGCACATGAAATTGCAAATTTATTATGTACAACTTGCTATTCCTTTTAAGTATCTAATGAAGTTATCATGTAAATTTTTTTTCTTCCCTCCCTCCTCTGCCCTATGGCTACCATTCTTAAGTATCAGTATGATGACATTTATACTTTTTCTGCTTTGATTTCTTCTCAAATCATTTTATTCATGACTAAATAGTCATATTTCCAAGTGCTTTGATTTAAAAGTATAATTGTAAGTGATTGAGGCATTGAAGACTATAAGTGATATATCTTGAAGAGATCTGCTTACACAGTCATGATAAACAAAAGACTGTGGTGCTAATGCTAATAATAGATGATATAATAGAAGAGTCTAGGCATGGTAAGGGAGAATGGGATCAAGGCCTGGTTAGAGAGTCCTTCTGTGGTTGGGGAAACCCCTTTTTAGATGCTTAACTGGATTGAAACCTTTATGCATCATAATGAAAGCAAATAAAAAAAACCAGGACTTCATAAAACATAGTTTGGGAAAAATCAATACATTGAAGACTTAGGGTTTTATCAGCGTTGGTACCATATTTATATAAAATGCCCCATAAAGTATAACCTATTTGTAATTACTGATAGTGGACAGCTAGATGGTGCCAAGGATAGAGTCCTGGGCCTGGAGTCAGGAAGACTCATCTTCTTGAGTTCAAATCTGGTCTCAGACTCTTACTTGCTGTGTGACCCCCAGGCAAGTCATTTAACCCTGTTTGCCTCAGTTTTCTCATCTGTAAATTGAGCTGGCGAAGGAAAGGGCAAACCATTCCAGTATCTCTGTCAAGAAAACTCCAAGAAAGGGGTCATGAAGAGTTGGACATGACTGAAAGGACTGAGCAACAACAACAAATCACCATACTTTTAGAGAGAGGGGAATCTTTTTCAAGTAAGGATTGCACTAGATGGCATAATAGAGTGCTGAACTTGGAGCCAGAAGGACCTGAGTTCGAATCCTGTCTCAGACACAAGTTGTGTGTCCCTGGGCAAATCTCCTAACCTTTGCTTCAGCTTTAGTTTCTTTATTTGTAGAATGGGTATAATAATAGTACTTATCATATGGGGTCATTGTGAGGATCAAATGAGATAACATATAGGGTGCTTTAACCAACTTTAAAGTGGTATTTAAATAATAATAATAATAACATTATTATTGTTACTGTCATAATAATTCTTATTATCATCCATACTCTGTGACTGTGATCATTTAACATTTTTTTGGGGGTTTTTTTGCATATCAGGAATTTTTTTCAGGTAACAATTAGTGTCCTTCCACTCAAACCCTACAGTGATATCTTAATGTGGCTTGCAAATGACCCTATATTGTAAGCCAGCCCAGTGGTTGGCACTTAATAAGTACTTATAGATTGACTGATAGAAGGCTATGGCAGAAGATTTCAAACTGTGGCAGGTCTAACCCCCTAAGAAAGGCATTAAGTATGAGCCTGGCAATAATTAATAACCATAGCTAGCATAGGGTTTTAAGATTTGCAAGGCATTTTACAAACACTATCTCTTTTTATCTTCACAGAAACCCTGGGGAATTGATCTTGTTGTTATCCCCTTTTTCAGATAAGGAAACTGAGTCAGAATTTGAGTGACTGTGCCCAGCGTCACATAGCTGACAAATGTCTCAGGCTAATTATAAACTCAGGTCTTCTGAACAGAAGTCCAGCATTCTCTCTACTGCACTACCTAGATATCTCTTTATTTTTTAAAAAAAGCTAGCATTTATATGACCCATTAGGATGTTCTCAAAGTGCTTTTGGAATAATTTCTCATTCTATCCTCATAACAACCTTGAAAGGTAAATGCTATTATTATTCATATTTCACAGATGAGAAACTGAGGTCAAGTGATTTGTTCCGAGTCATGCAGGTGACAAGTATCTGAGGCCAGTTTTGAACTCAGGTCTTTCTGACTCCAAGGCCAGTGCTCTATCCACTGCGTGTCATCTAGTTCCTAACGATTATGCTCTTGGTGAATGGATTATGTGTGTATATGTGTGTGTGTGTGTGTGTGTGTGTGTGTGTGTGTGTGTGTGTGTATCTGCAGTCTGAGGACCCTCCTGAGTTGAGTTCAGACAAGCTTATTACCAGGTTGGCTACAGTATGGCAATTTTATTTGGCCATAGTATTCCATGAAGAATATCTACTGATGTAGAGAAAAGATTGATTTTTATATAGATAAAGAGAGTAAACACCTGATGAAGTCCTGTATCTTGAAGAATAGACATTATAGCATTCCTATTGTTGGCCTACACTGTGGTTAACCATCTTTTTCTAACAAATCTCTGACAATATAGGTTAATAAAGATGGGCCATTAAATATTGAATCATTGAGGAAATAGTAACTTTTTTCTGGACCATACTGAGGGGTAGTATTTAGTTTATGGACAGAGTATAGCCTTATCCATTTAAAACCTTGGTCTCCGGTCAATCATCCAGTCAGTCAGCATTTACTAATATCTTTCTTTCTCGTATTTGTAACTCTTAAAGGAATATTGTGAGATTGTATTAGGGATGCTTTTTTTGAACATTTTTTGTACGTGTTTCATCTGTTTGTAACATTGTTAAAAGTTGTAGTGATTAAATTACATTATTTTCCATAAAATGCAAGTTATAACCAATCAGTGCAGCTGATAGGTCTTAATAAGCAAGTGTTGGTAAATGAGAGTTGTGGTGCATTGTCTGGAAAGTCCAGCATGCATCTATAGGAATATGTCCATGTAATGACTTGTTTACAATACAGTACTATACAATTACATGATGCAATATTGCAATATTGATGACAATAAAAAATTTAATGCCGGAAAATCCCATAAATTTACAATAAATTATTAAATTTAAGATATGTTATTAAAAAAGTTATATTGAATGATGTGGACACTGAGTAATATTTTTTTTGGAAAGTGGGTGGTAGGGCAAATAAGTTTGGGAACCTCTGGATCAAAGTAAGTCAAGTCATTTATTAAATACTAGTTAAGTGCCAGGCATTGTGCTAAGAATACTGAGAAGATAAATACAAACCAACTGAGTCTCTGCCCTCAAGGAGTTTACATTCTAAGAGGGAAGATAAAACATAAAAGGAAACTGAAAAGTGGTGGTTGGGTGTGGGTATGGGGGGGGGGGCAGAGATGAAGGTAACTGGCACAGGGACATAGGAGACAGAGTCCACAGAGTCAGAAGAGTACCCTGGAGAAAAATGAAGATGTGGCTGGCCTGGGCCTATTCCATAAAATGTAAGTTTTTTTGGGAACCAGCTAGTAGGAGGGAGAGGCTGCAAGGGCGTTGGGTGCTAATAATGTTTGTGGGGCCAAGGGTGGACTGAGCTTCCTGGGTAAAGAGATTTCTGTGGCATGATAGAGAAAGCAATAGTATTTAAACAGAAACATCACTAGACTGTTGCTGATGCATTGGGGGTATAAATGGATTAAGAGATTTAAAATATCTTGTCCTCTTTTTGAGTAAAGATGCTGTTATTGTTGGCTTTCCTCTCTCTCATTTCAAGTTTCATAATTTTTTCCCCTGCTTGTCTTTGAGTCTAGCACTTAGACTCTAGTGATATAACATAAGCTATCTTTCTTTCAGGTTAATATTCCTTAAAATGTTAAAGAATATTTGCTATGATGCAGAATAGGATTCAGGTCTCATATTTTGTTCATTATGTTGGAACTAAGAGTAGCAGTGGATTGTGGGACTTAGGTGGAAAACCAGAGTTGTGAGAAGCATGGCAAGTCTGGGAATGAAGAATAGGCATGGGATGGGGCCAGGTTCAGGGAGTGATTAGATCTTCAGGCCGGATCAGGGAAGGAAATCTAGACAGAGTCAGGACATTGAACACCAGTAGAAATAAAGGATCCCACGAAAGAGAAACAGTTCCTCCTTTAGGAAGCCTTGGATCCTAATCCCACGATGTCATCAACCCAGGTAACTGGGTGTCATTATATTTCCACATTCAGCTAAACAGACAGGCTCTTGTTTCTCCGTCTTTAATATATGTTGCATTGTTGTGTAGTTGATTAGTTTTGTCCAAGTCTTTGTGACCTCTTTTGGGGTTTTCTTGGCAAAGATAGTAGAGTGCTTTGCCATTTCCTTCTCCAGCTCATTTTACACATGAGGAAACTGAGGTAGAGTTAAGTGACTTTCCCAGGATCATACAGCTAGTAAATGTCTGAAGCTGGATTTGAACTTGGGTCCTCTTGACTCCAAGACTGGCAGTCTATCCATTCCACTACCTAGCTAGCTGTCCCATCTTTATTGATTTGAATCAAATGATTAATTAAATTAAATGATCAAAAAATTGAATTAAATGATATTTAAAGCCCCTTTTAACAATAAAAATTTGTGGTCTTATAGTAAAGAAGCAATTATACTTAATTATTTTTATTCCTTTTAAATTATTCATGATCTCAGCTTTATTACTGTTACTTCAACTTTTAAAGTATTAACTCAAAGCATATATCCCAAAGATGTCAAAGAGGGATATGAAAGTCCTATGTTCACTAAAATATTCACAGCAGCACTTTTTGTAGTAGCCAAAAATTGGAAACAAAGCTAAGTGGCCATGTATTGAGGAATAGTTAAACAAATAGGTACTCATGAATGTAGTAGAATGTTAATGGGACTGGAGAAATGATGACTGAAGAATTTAGAGAAGTGCTTCAAGACTTAATATGAACTGATAGGAGCGAAGTATACAGAACCAAGAAAAACATACACAATGATTCATAACAATGGAAAATGGAAAAAAAGAAGAAATCGACCTTGTAACTGTAATGACCAAGCTTGGCCGCAGAAAAGAGATAAAATGTGCTACCCTCTTTTCTTTTCAAAAAAGGTGTGGAACATTGCATATATTATCACACTTGCTGATATGTTGGTTAATTTTGTTGAACTGCCCCCCACCCCCAGCTAAAATCTTTGTTACAGGGTGAGGAGTTGGCTAATGTGGGGAGAGGGAAATATTTATTTGAACCAAAAGAAAATCATTAAAAATTAATCTTAAGTAAAGATTTTACAGCAAATAAGTCAGAATTTGAAATGTAATTTTGGGGGGCTTAATTATAGGTTTTACTTTTCATTTAAAAATAATTCTTTTTTAGATATTTAAATGAAGAAAGTCCCAAAATATAAACTTTTTTATGGGAGATATTTTATATGATCAATTTGTCTAACATTTAAAATTAAACACATTAATTATTCCATTGGTCAACATTTCTGAGGTTTCTTTAAGAGAGCTTACATCTTTTTCTTTCCCAGGATAAGACAGTATAGGAAGAAAAGCACAATGTACCACTCCCTGGGTTGCCAGGGAAGCAAAGGGCATAGGTCAAATCCACCTCAGTGGTATAAGCACACATGGAAGAAAGTGTTGGTATTTTTAGTGTGGGGAAGAGGGCACTGAAATTTGATAGGCTATTTTAAAAATCAGTATAACTTTTCTTTTTGGTGTGTGTGAAACTTCATTTTCTCTTTCAGAATATTTTTTTCCCTTCATTGTCAAAGGCCACAAGAAGGCCTGAGTGCACTTGTGGAGACAGCTGCACACACACACACACACACACACACACACACACACACACACACACACACAAAGAGTTTGCCATGGCCTTACATTTTGGAACCTGTAGAAACCTTGTTGAAGAGATTCCCCATTAGCAGTGGCTAGAAAGGGAAAAATTTAAAAGCTGTAACTGAGAGTAGATGTTTTGAAAAAGTTTTTCACTGGGGATAGGATTTCTTAAAAATGCAATTCTTTTACACTTAGGGATTTTCTTGTGACAACCAAGAACAGCATGGTATGACTAATGATTCCTGTTTAGTCTTTGCTAAAGATACAATGGTGTTAATCCAGATACAGTTTGCTTATTTGGCATTGTCAGGGAATAAAATATTCAGGAGGGACTGTGTTTCATTTCCATCTTAATATCCCTGGCAGAGTGCCATGCAGGTAGCAGCTGCTTTAAAAATGTTTATTGAATTGACTATACATTAATTGAAAGTTGCCTCCTTTAAGTACTAATTTAACAATTTTTTTTAGTAGTTTTAAGGGAAATCTTTTCAAAAATATATAGATACCTTATCAGAATCCATTGAATATAAATTAGCCTTTCTTTGATGACTTGAGGTCATCACTATGAGTAAATACTATAGTGTAAGGCAATATAATAATAATTCATATTTGTTATGATGCCTACTCTACTATGTGCCAGACACTATGCTAAGTGTTTTACAATTACTATCTCATTTGATCCTCACAACAACTCTGGGAGGTAGGTGCCCTTATTATGCCCATTTTACAATTGAGGAAACTGAGGCAGACAGCAGTTAAGTGATTTGCCCTAGGTGGAACAGCTAGTAAGTGTCTGAAGCAGGATTTAAAGTGAGGTCTTCCTGAGTCCAGGCCCAGCACTCTCTATCCATCAGCTGCCTCTGAAGTTGAAAGTTGAAGTCCTTGGGGGATCTTGAGGTATAGCTTTGGCAGGATCCTAGAATTTGGAGATGGGATGGACCCTAAAGTCATCTTATTAGGAAGTGTCAATGACATGGGGCCTGCTGACTGCAGCCCAAACCAGATTAGAACATAACTGGGATGTATTGAACAAAATTAATAGCAAACATAATAAAACATCAATAATATTAACGTGTGGTTCTCCAAGTCAATAGGCAGCCCACAGGGATCCTTTTGTATGGTTTAGTGGCTCCTCTATCTCTTTGAATTTGACATCACTAATCTAGTCCAATGCCTTTATTTTTATATGAGGAAACTAAGACCCAGAGAGTCAAAATGACTTGGAAAAAAGTCATCTGAGTAATAAAATGGCACAACTAGGATTCCTACTCCTGTCTTCTAACTCCAAATGCTATGATTTTTCTTGTGTTCTTATGGTTTTTCTTTCTTCCTTTATAACTGGCCATCCTGACTGCTATTTATCTTGTATCTTCTTATTGAAGGACCTTTCCTACCCCTGAAGGCTTCTAAACTGCTATTGCCAATAGAAACTAGATAACCAAGCTTTAATTTTGAAAGCGTTCAGTATCTACTGTGTACAGAGTATGTACCCTAGCCTGAGCAAAAAGGAAAGATTAGATAAGGCAGATTTTCTGACCTCCTGGAGCTAATAGCTTAGTAGAAGGATATAACATGAATAGGCTTGGTACTCTACTGTGGCACCCTACATTTCCATGAGATAGGTGGTGCAAATTATACTGTCTTCATTTGAGTAATGAGGAAACTGAGTCTCTGAGAGGTTGTGCTTGACCAAGATCACATAGCTAATGAGTGTCAGAATCAGGACCTGAGTCAAGGTGTCCTGATTCAACCCAGTTGTCTTTCTACATACCATGTTGTAGCTTTGAATAGACAGTTTTGTAGAATCATAGTAATCCTCTATAAACAATAACAACAACAACAAAACTAGAATTGTAGAAGAAAAGACTGAAGTCAAATTACATAATGCTGTGAATTCCAGGCTAAGTCTAGGCATTATTCTGTACACAAGGGTTTGAGTTAGAGAGTATTGTTTGGGATGGGAACAGAGCATCTTCCATTTTGGGAGAGTCTAAGGAAAATAACCTTTGACTTTATATATAGTGCTCTTATATGTTCTACATGTAAAGAGAAGATTGCCTAAAGCTCTTTGGAGTTTTCTTCATTTTTTTCCTATAGATTTGTTTTTCCTATAACTTTTGCTAGGATGCAGAATCAATCAACAAACCCATATTTCAGTTGACCTGTCCGGGAATGTAGAAGAGGGCCCTGGAAAACTTAGGTCACTGAACTCCCAAGACTTTCCTAACTGCAGTTAGTTTTGTGGTCTCAGTCTCCAACCTGTTGTTTTTAGCATTCAATTTGAAATGAACTGCTTGGTTACTTTTCCCAAATCACTTAAGGGGTCCCTTTAATTAGGCATAAAATTCACAAACATACCCCAAAGAAGAAAATAGACATTGGGAAGAACTAATTAACATAGCTTCTGGCAGCCAGTTATTGTTGTTTGTTCTTTGTTCTTGAAGAGAACTATGACATCAGGAAGGCGACATCATGACTTGCAAGTAAATTGGATTTAAGTGAGGCTGGACTGTGCAGAGTCACCAACCTCACTTTGTCCTCTAGAGTCATCTAGAGTCCAGTGGCAAGATATAGATGAGAACGACTGGAGAGGGCCCCGGATGCAGTGGGAGACTTTGACCTTTATAAGCTAAGGTCTTTCCCAGGTCTCAGTTCATCTGAGGCAATGCCCATTTAGTGACTAAGGATAGGAAATCCTGGCAGCCAGTAGTTTTGAGTGTGTTACTAGCAAAGTAAGGACTGGTGGGCATTATAGTTTGCTAGAGTTGTTTATGTTGTCAGTCTTTCTAGACTCTCTATTTCTGAGCAAAATTCATTCAACAGTCATATTACTGAGGGCTTACTATTGAGGTTAAGGTGCTCCACAGGATACATAGATGTTCCAGAACTTCAAAGACCTTGGAATTTAGTAGAGGAGTGGATGTGTATATAAATAAATATAACACGTGGTTGAGTATTAGTAAGTGTGACTCAAATGAAGTCTTTTAGGAATTCAGAAGTGGGAGATATTATTTCTATCTGGGTTAATTAAGGAAGGCTTCATGGAAGAGGTTGTGTTCTGAAGTGGACCTTGAAAAATAGGTAGGATTTTTACTGGTAAATATTTAGGAATGGGGACATTCTAGGCAGAGGAAACAACATGAACAGGGATGGAATAAAAGTGAAAGACAAAGGTGTGTTTGGGAATAGACAGTTTTGTAGAATCATAGTAATCCTCTATAAACAATAACAACAACAACAAAACTAGAATTGTAGAAGACTGAAGTCAAATTATGTAATGCCGTGAATTCCAGGCTAAGTCTAGGCATTATTCTGTATACAAGTGTTTGAGTCAGAGAGTAATATTTTTTTTGAAAGATTATTCTGGTGATAGTGTATAGGAAGGAGAGGGGAGAGGGGTGACTGCAGGCAGGGAGACCAGTTAGGAAACTTACAGTAATTCAGATATGATATAAATGCTTGAAGTCTATAGGGTGGTGGCAGTAGGAACTAAATGGAAGATCCTGTCAAAGGCATTTTCAAAAGATTTTCATCAAAGCCAGGATGGAAGAGCATGTGAAGATGAAAACAAATAATGAATCCCATTATAGGGGGAAAATGCAAACTTCAGCTAAACTTTTGTTATTATTTGTCAAGTGTCACTTTGGAGGATGAAGAATTTCATTTAATAATATTTGTGTTGGGGGCGGCTAGGTGGCGCAGTGAGTAGAGCGTCGGCCCTGGAGTCAGAAGGACCTGAGTTCAGATCCAGCCTCAGACACTTAACAGACACACAAACAAAAACCTAGCTGTGTGACCTTAGGCAAGTTACTTAATCCCAATTGCCCTCCAAAAGGCAAAAAAAAAAAAAAAATATTTGTGTTAAGTTTTGGAGTGGGAGGATTCATTTTGATAAATGAAAGTTTGTGAGCATCTCATGAATGATAATAAAAAAACCTGTTATTAAGAAACAAGTTCTTAGACATGAGGAGCATCTGGTGTTGTTTTTCCTGTTTCCATGTCCATGTTTTGCTCTCTGTGAAGAAAATTTCACTTTTGAACCGAGTCTTGCTCTGGAAAGAGTAATAAAATCCATACTCCCATTGCTTCTGGGAAGGGCTTGTGTAGTATGTAAAGTACTATCTCCATTCACTATCCCTGTGATTCCTTAGACCCAAATCCCCTCAAAAACTTTAGTATGATTGGGACCCAACTCTAAAGGAAGAGAGTCAGGGCCCTGAGTGGAAGCATAGATAAGCTGAAATTTGGGATCCAGAGCCTACAAAACCCAACCAAACTGAGAAAAGTTCAAAGTTGTTTTTTAGTGGCTGGAATAGGTATAGACAAGATTGTCCTTTTCCTCTCAGAGGTTAAGGAGACAGAGGTAGGAGTTAGTTCATGGCATGCTTTACAGGTACTTTACAGACTGATGTGCTATCTGAACTTTATCTAAAGAGACCCTATAGCCTCGACTACCCAAGAAATTAAGGGCTTCTGCAGCAGCAGCCAAAGAGGCTTCCCGGCTGGGGCTACAAATAAGGATATCATCCACATAATGGATTAAGCTGCTATCAGTTAATTTCAGATCCCTTAAATCCCTTTCCAAAGCTTGGCCAAATAAATGTAGGTTATTCAGAAACCCTTGGGGCAAGACTGTCCATGTTAGCTGACACGGACTTGTTTCCCCAGGAAGTATCCATTCAAATGCAAAAATATATTGTGAGTCTATGTGCAGAGGTATACAGAAAAAGGCATCTTTGAGATCTAGGGTGGAAAACATTGGGTGCCCCCAGGGATCTGAGTAAGTATTGTATATGGGTTGGGGACTATGGGGTGTATAGGGATGACAGCTTTGTTAACAGCCCTGAGATCTTGAACCATATGGTATTCTCTATTAGGCTTTTTTACAGGAAGAATCAGTTTGTTACATGGAGACTGGCAAGAGACAAGGTTTTTGTATTTTAGGAATTTTTCAATTAATGATTGTAGTCCTTCCCAGGCCTCAGGCTTGATTGGACATGGATGGCGATTGGGGAATACATTAGGATCTTGGAGGTGAACAATAACTGGGGTGGCATAAGTAGCTCTCCCAGGTATTTCCTGATCCCAGACAATTGGCTCAACTATCTCCCACACTTCTGGGGGAACATGGGGGAGTGTCTGGTGAACAGAGGGCAAAGGGATATGGGAGGTTTAACTGGAGAAAGTTGACCCCCCAATTTCACCATCGTGTTTCTTCCCAACAAAGGGGCAGGGCAAAAGGAGATAATAAGCAAGTGTTCAAACAACAGATCCTCAAATAGGCAGGGGAGGGGGCATGTCCTGTGACATCCTTTAGTTTTCCCTTCTATGCCCATGACCCAAAGGGTCAAGGGCCAAGTAGGGCCAGAGTAATTAATTAAAATAGAGAATGTAGCTCCTGTATCGATCAGAAAGTGGGTAATCTTACCTTCCATCTTGATGCTTGCCCAGGGCTCAGCAAGGGAATTGGAGAAGGTGAGAGCACTGCTAAGCCCCAGGCTTCCCCTTCCAAGACTTGAGAAGACTGGAGGACAGGGTACTGGGAGGTGGCTCTACCACTTTTACCTCAGTGACTATCCTTCCTCCAATGTCCCTCCTGGTCAAATGGTCACAGTTCTAGAGGTGTTGGTTCCTGGGGCTCCCTCTGGGGGGAGCGCTGGAGGGGCACTTCTCGAACCTCTTTGGGGCATCAAAAGCAGGTTTTCCCCTTGCCCAAGTGACTGGGCTTCCTCCAAGGGGGTCCCTGGAAGGGTTTTTCCTGGCCATGGCAGCAGCCAAGAATCGAGCATGTTCTCTGTCTCTGGTTTGTTTCCTGCATTCCTTCTCCTCTGCTGCACCCAAGTCTCTGGAGACTCCAGAGGCCATCTCCAGTAATTGGGCCTGAGGTGTTTGGGGTCCCAATGCCAATTTCAGCAGTTTCCTCATAATATCTGGAGCAGACTGACTAATAAAATACATGTTAAGGATGGCTGCCCCTTCTATAGAGTCAGGACCTAAATGTGTATACTTTTTAATAGCTTATACAAATCTATCTAGGAAAAGGGTGGAGTTTTCTTGATTTGTCTGAGAAATTTCTCTAACTTTCTGATAATTTACTTGCTTTTGAAATGCAGTTCTCAGACTTTCTAAAAGTACCATATGGTCTCTCTTTTCTCTGTCCTCCCAGGTTTGATAATCCCATCCTGGGTCACTAGTAGGAACAGCAGCTGTTTCTGGGGGGTATTTTCTAGGGTCAGTGCTAGCCAAAGGATCCCCGAACTTTTGGGGCTTGTTCCCAGATTCTCCTCTTCTCCTCAGAGGAACAACAGGTAGAAAAGAGGATATGCAAATCACCCCAAGAAAGCTCAAATTGCAGAGATAAGTCCCGAAAGCCTTCAGTAAACTTTGTTGGGTTTTCAGAGAACTTACCCAACTTTTCTTTAATTTGATTGAGATCCAAAACGGAGAATGGGACATGCACTCTAGTTGTCCTATCAGACGAGAGAGCTGCTTCCCTTAAGGGAAAAAGTCCTGAAGGTTCTATGGGGACAGAGGCTTGGGAAGGGAGATTGGAAGTCCCACTTCCTGTGAGACAGTGACTTGGGGGTGCTGGCTGAACTGGATTAGTCTGCAAGACTGGGGGGTCGGTAGGGCCTAAGAGCTGAGTGAGAGTTGCCTCATGGGGAGGGGCCACAGAGGGAGGCATTTCAGCCTGACCAATGAATAGGACTTGAGCAGGGGTACCTGAGGGGGAAGGAGCCATGCTGGGAGATGCAGGGTAGGAGATATGGATGGTATAGGAGACAGGAAATGAGGGATATTGGGCTAGAGGAAAAGGGAAGGGAAACTAAGGGGAAAAGGGTTGGGGTGCAGCAGAAGGGGCTGGTGGGGCTGCCTCAGTGACCTGAGTAGGAGTTGCTGAGGGGGGAGGGGCTGGGGCTGAAGCCATAGGAAAGGGGTCACTTAATTGGTCCCTGTTACCCCTCTGTGGAGGGGCTCTAGCTTCAAGCATTTCACAGTCTTTCCTGAGAACCTTGTTCTGAGAAAGTTCAACAAAAACCATTAAGTAGGCAATTTCTATCCATCTTCCTTCTCTGCAACAGTATGATTCTAATTGCAAGAGAATATTCTCTTTTCAAGTCCCCAAAACAGGCCACGGTTCATAGTCTTTTAGGCTATACCGAGGCCAAACAGTGCTGCAAAAAGAAAAAACCCCAAAAACAACCCAACTTTTTCCTTTTTAAGATCTACAGAGAAACTAATTTTTTTCCAATATTGTAAAAGACAACCCAAAGGTGAACTTTTGGGAGCTACAGGCATAGGGCCTGGAAGTCCCTTCCTTCATAAAGGAAGGTTTCAGAGTAAACCTCAAAAAACAAACCAAAAAAATCCCACAAAGAAAGTATCTAAAGTTTGTGCAGTTCCCTAGCACTGAGAGAATTGAAAGAATATGACTTACACTTCCAGATGGGGCATCTGTCCTTATCGTCCATTCTTCAGAAACGGTGTACATGTCCATGTTCTCCAAAATAATCAAATAGGACCAAAAACCTGAGGTCAGGCTGAGCACAAAACAGCCTCCTAGCTCTCTGACCTAATGGGACCTGAGAGGTCAGGCCCAAAACACAAACACACACACACACACACACACACACACACACACACACATACACACACACATACACACACACACACACACACACACACACAGAGCTACAAAACAAAACAAAAAACCCTGCACTTCCAAGGTACTAAGGAAAGAGTGAGGCTTATGTACCTTCCAGTCAGGGGGCTGGAGAAGAACTTGAGATTAACAGTGTTTCCCAGTCAGGGAACTATAAAAATGAAGAGGTTACCCATAAAGAGGGTTAGGGTTGATCTGGAGACCCCAAAATTCTAACATGCTGGGTACTGCCGAATGAATTCGAATCAAGTCTTCTCAGCCAAAGAAAAATAAAATTTTTTAAAAGTTTGCTTTCATTAGAGTAAGTCTGTGCTAGAAAATTCTACAACACTTTTACTCTTCCATGGCGCTCTCACTCTTCTATGGAGGTCACCCACATGGCATTCTATGGTGCTCTCACAAATATGAAGACAAGACAAGGTCTAATATACCAAAGGTTGTGGGAGGAATCTAGGGATGGTCTAGGGGAGGAGTTTGGGGAGGGTCTTCGGGAGGAGTTAATGAGGTCAAGGAGTGATTAAGGGTGTGGAGTTGCTGGACTCTACCTGGAGACTACTGACAATGGTGGAGTAGGCCAGTTCAAGGGTGGAATGATATTTTGATAGGTGGGAAGTCTAGTAACTGAGGCTTGGGCTCAGCTACAATGTAAGGCTTATTGCTTTATGCAAATGCTTCATCAAATGGGATGATTTAATCAAGAGTCCAAGAGCCTGTACGTCATCAAAAATATCAGAGTGGCAGTGGATAGTATGCATGGGAATAGGTTTCTGTGTTCTTTCTGCTCTAATCACTATACTCCCTTTAAATGTATGTGAATTATATATGAGATTAATTTTCTCCTTATTTTGAAGCAGCTTTCAGTAACTTCTTTCCTTCCTTCCTTCCTTCCTTCCTTCCTTCCTTCCTTCCTTCCTTCCTTCCTTCCTTCCTTCCTTCCTTCTCATTTTTTCTTCCTTCCTTCTTTCCTTCTCTCTTTCATTCTCATTTTCTCTTCCTTCCTTCTTTCCTTCCTTTTGATGAGGTATGGGCTCTGGGAGCCCCCTTGAGCTCTCCTTGAATCTTTGAGGTATAGGTTCTGGGAACCCCCCCTTGAACTCTGATTAAATCTTCTTATTTGATGAGGCATTTGCATGAGTCATAAGCTTTACATTGTGGTTAGGCACAAATCTCTGTTACTAGACTTCCTACTCTTGAGCCTATCAAAATATCAATCCACCCTTGAACTCGCCTAACCCACCATTGTCTGTAGTCTCCAGGTAGTGTCCAGCAACTTCCCACCTTTCACTCATTGACCTCATCTCACTTCTCCAGAAGACCCTCCCCAAACTCCTCTTCTAGACCACTCCTAGATTCCTCCCACAACCTTCTGTAAATAAGACTCCCTCTTGTCTCCATGTGGGTGACAATGCCATAGAATGACCTAGCACAGGCTTACTCTGTGTCCAATACAAGCAAGATTTTAATAAACTTTGTTTTTCTTTGGCTGAGAAGACTTGAGTTGAATTTATTTGGCAGGACCCAGCATGTTGGTATTTTGGGGTCTCCAGAGCAACCCTAACCCTCTTTGTGGGTAATCTCTTCACTAAGGCCCCACTGACCTCATTCTCTAGGATGTCTGGCTCTACAGGTGGATTTCAGAAAATCCTGGAAAGACTTGCATGAACTAATGCTGAGTGAAGAGAGCAGAACCAGGAGAACATCATACACAGTAATAGCAATATTGTGTGATGACCGACTTTGACAGACTTAGCTCTTAGTAATGCAATGATCTAAGACAATCTAAAAGACTCATGATAGAAAATGCTATCCACATCCAGAGAAAAAACTATGGAGTGTGAATGCAGGTTGTTGGAGGCATCTAGAGTTCAAGGGGGGGTTCCCAGAGCCTATACCTCAAAGATTCAATGAGAGCTCAAGGGGGCTCCCAGAGCCCACACCTCATCACTTTCTCTTTCTTCCTTTTTCTCTCTTTTTCTTCCTTCTTTTCTTCCTTCCTTCCTTCCTTCCTTTATTTTTCCCTTCCTTTTCTTCTTCATTTATATATTTATTTTTGCATATGCCTTAGTTAAATCAAAGGTATGCTTACTGGAGGTCCTGAATTTAGTGATGTTTTCCACTGTCTTAGATCACAGTAGACTTTAAATATTATTAACACTCGGACCTGGTCCAAGAAATTGCTTATTGTCTTTCTTGCAACAGTCAGCATATAAATCTTGAATTACTGCTGACTGAAGACTTGTAAAGTACAAATCAATAAGCATTTTGTTTCTCTGTCTTTCAGGAGAAGTGAATTCATGAGCAAGAACCTCAGAATGAGGGCTTAGAAACTAGAGAGAAGTATATCTTTTAGCTCATTGAACAAAATTGTATCCTGTCACTCATACCTTGGGTTCCATTTCATTACCTTGTTTTGAAAAGCTTTGGGAATAGGTAACTTGATTACTCTTATTAAGTATATACAGCACCTCAGAGATCTCATCAGTTACCCTTGAATACCTTCTGGGGACTGATTCTAGTTCTCCTCCACTGAAGCAAATCTGAGCCTATTTATATCTTAATAGACAATCTTAATGAATTGTTGTAGCCAAAAGAACTCTTCACCTGGTTGTCTACCATTTGTTGTTAATACGCTTGGAATTTAGCTTGGTAGCTCAGATGAAAGACATATAGTCCATAGCCAGGCTACTATTGGAAGCCTTTCCAATTGTGTCCTTCCTCAGATAATTTATATTCTTGTTTTATCAAACACTGGACTACTATTTTTTATTGCTTCTATTTCTTGCTTCTATTATTTGTTCCATTGATCTGCTTTTCTGTTTCTTTTTGGCCAGTATTATATGGTTTTGATGAGTACTGCTTTATAGTGTACTTTTTTTTCATTTCCCATGATATTTTAGCTGTTTTGTTCCTCCAAATGAATTTTGCCATTATTTCCACTAGTTCTAGAAGGTATTTTTTTGGTATTTTGATATGTATAGCACTAAATTTATAAATCAGCTTAGATATTCTCATTTTGTCTTACTAGAATGGTTTAACTGTTATCACTGAGTATCTCTCTAATTATTTCAATTGATCTTTATTTCTTTAAAGAGGTTTATAAAAAAAAAATTCTCTATCTGTTTTGAGTGTTCCTTGATAAATTGAATCCTAAATATTTTGGTTTAATGTATTTTAAAATTTAGTTTGAATAATTTTCTATTTTTTCCTTTCTATTTTTCTTCCTAGATTTTGTTATTACAATATGGAAATGTTAATTTTTGTGGATTAATTTTGTATTTGCTTTCTTTTTTTTTCTTTCGGTTAACAAGCTCACTTTAATCAAACAAACACATATTACCTAGTTCAGGGGGAAAAGGTCAGCACCCTGAACTTCAAAGTATACAGACAGATCAAACAGACAGGCTTCCAAACTGTCCAACCCTTATCAATACCAAAATCACAGTTACCAGAGAAGGAAGCATCAACATCTGGGTTTTCAAAGCCGGGGGGCTCTCAACAATGGCTGCCCAGAGTCTCATCTGGTCAAATCACACAACACTTCTCAAAGTGAGCCCCCTGCTTTCTTTTCTAATATTCTGGAATTTTAAAAGTAAACACTAAGGGAAAGGTGTATCTTTGTTTTACCCCTGAATTTGCTGGGAAACTTCTATTGTTTCCTAATTATATATAATACTTGCTTTTGGTTTTAGACATATTCCTTTTAATAATGTTAAAAATGGTCTTAAAGGCTTTTGGTATTATCTGTTGACATAGTCATGTGATTTTTTGCTTGTTATTAATATGATGAATGATCTTAATTGTTTTCTACTGCTAAGCCATTCTTACAATCTCTATTATAAGTTCAAATCAATCATAGGGGATTATATATATATATATATATATATATATATATAGTCTTTTTTTCTAAGATTTTATTTAAATTTTTAAATTTGATATTAAATAGTGGTCTTGAATCATAATTCTCTTCTTCACTTTGACTTGACCTGGTTTGGTATTAGGACAATATTTATTGCATAAATAGAATTCTAAAGAATATTTTCATTTTTTGATTTTGTAAAAAATAACTTGTGTAGTTTGAGTATTGATTGTTCCTTAATATTTGATAGAATTCACCCCAAAGCCCATCTGAATGAGGGTTCTTTGGTACTTCCCTTATAGATAGTTCAGTTTCCTTTAATGAACTGAGATTGTTTTAAGATCTCTATTTGATATTCTGTTAACTTTGGTATTTTATATTTTTGTAAACGATCTTCCATTTCTCTTAAGTTCTTAGATTTGCTGGCATATAATTATGCAAAGTAGTTTCTCATCACTCTTTTCTATTCTACATTTTATTTCACCTGGTTCATTTTTTTGTTTTGGCCATTTGACCATTCTTGCTTGCTTTACTGTTGTTCTATGACCTCTGGATAGCCTTTTTCAGTAGTAGATAATCCTAATTTTCATCAATTTTCCTTTAAGTATGATACTTGTTCAAAATGTTATGATTCAAATTTTTATTCATTTTACCACAGTTATAAAATGTAGAGCTGGAAAGGACCCTAAAAGCCATCTATTCTTTTTTTATTTTTTTTCAAATGCCCAAATACCAGTCACAGTGTCCACAGGGCACTGACCTCTCGCTTTCTCCTAGGCATCTATGTGTTGACAATTCTGGAAAGCCACAGCTGCTGGTGTTCTGGGATCCCTCAAGCTGGCTGCTGGTCTGGCCGCCCTGGGGCTAAAACCTTCAACTCACTCAGGCCTGAGCTTGGCTCCCAGTATGCTGTGCTGGCTGCTCCTTGCCGGGCTGCCAGGCTGTCCTCAATGGGAGGTTAGCTTCTCTGTGTCGTTTTGTGGGTTCTGGAGGTCCAGAGGTTGTTCAGAGTCCCCCTTTTACATAATTTTGAAGTTTTGTGGGCCGGAGCTCCATGGAAGTGTTCTTTCTACTCTGCCATCTTGACTCTGTCCCCAGGAGATTGGGGCCATCTATTTTAACCCCATCATTTTACAAATGAGGCAATTTGCACTTATGGTGTTTAAGTTACTTGTCCAAGATTGTATAGGTAGTATCACATATAAGATGTGAATCCAAGTCTCAGATCCCTTTGACTCCTAAGTCAATGATCTTTCCACTCTACCAAGCTACCCTTTGAGTCTCTCTGTTCATTTATCTGCTTGGAAACAAACATTATACCCAGCCTCTCCCTCTTGGATTATTTGACTTTTATCCTTTTTCTTGTATTCTCATTTGTTTCTCTCTTCTTTCTGTCTTTCCTCCTGGCACTTCTCCCTTCTGATGTTTAAATACTACTCATCTGGGTATCTACAGTTTCTTTGAATTGGGGAGTTAGGGCTCCTGGCTGGCTTTCTGACCAGAGAAGTCTCCCTGAGAAAATAGATGACTGAAATCTCTTAAATATCTAGTTCCCCATTCCTCTTACACAAAAGTTTCTATGACTTCTCCTATAGCCTTTCCTTGACTGTCATCTTTGAAACCCCATTGACCAGTTGTATTGCCTTTCTTTCACATGCTTATTTGGTATCAGTATCTTCCTCCTCTTGTGTGGTTTGTATATGAATTATATGAAATATGCACACACACACACGAAATATGAAAGTCTTCCCTGGGTCTTCTTTGGCTGCAGACCTCACAATCTTATCCTCTAGCACAAGTCTGTAGCACTGATTATGCTAGCTACTCCTCTTCTTTCCCCACATCTCTTTCTTAAAGACCAAGCTTTAAATCTAATTGATTTCTCATTCTCATTGATTAGCCAACAATAGGTCTCTGTCCAAGCACCACTTAATGGTTATTTCTTGGGCCCTGATGGCTCAGAGGGAATGTAAATAGTAATTATTTCTCTTTTGGCCAGAAATCCTGAGGGTGTTTGCTCCCATTTAGATTTTTTTCTTTGTCCTTTGTTTCTTCCTCTTTTGGGGGGAAGGGAGGATTAAAGGGACCATCCCTTGGCCCACTTCTTAAACATCCCTAATCACTCACTGGGTATTGCCTCAAAGTGAGAATTTATGAAGACCTTAATTTAAAAAAGTCAAGGGCTCTCACAGCAACCCCGGGCCATCTCCAGTTGTCCTGATCTATATCTTGCCACAGGACCCATATGCCTCTGGAAGAGAAAGTGACCCTGGTGATTTCATAGCCATCCCTCACTTAAATTCAAGGCACTTGCAAGTTATGGCAATATCTTCCTACTGTCCTGGTCTTCTTCTAGAAAGAA